>CM046659.1:134617272-136042430 GCA_025594165.1 Tamias sibiricus
CTGTGTGTGAAATCTCTTGGGAATTACTTTTTTCACCCAGCATTAGGTTTTTAAGACTTCTCCATGTTGTTGTATATAACCCATTCATCTTAGTAAATGAGATTTAGTTCATTCATTTCATTGTTGTATGAGGTTTTCATTTTGTGAATGTATTCCCATACATAGTCAATGGTGGAATAAATTGTACAATTTTTGGGAAAAAAAAATATATCATTTATGGTTTATGGGAACAGAGGTTCTACTGCTTGTGTCTCCACTAAAGCTCAGAAGGCAGAAGTTGGTGCAGGAAAACAGGTTTATTCAAAGCTGATCCTGAGGAAGAGGAGAACTTCTCTGTCTCAAATCTTTTTTTTTTTTTTTAATAATTTTTAATGTGTACAACTCATAGTGCATGAATTTAGCATCTTTTTACATACAACTGTTTGTATACAAAGTAAATCTTTATCTTGATTGGGGAGGGCTGTAGAGGCATGAACAGCTTTTATTAGAAGAGAGGGGGTACAGTTGGACAAAAGATGGGAAATACACATATATAGATTCAGCTCAGCTATGTTTGTCAGAAATATGTCACAGTTTCAGTTTCCTTGGCCCCACCTGGGCCAGGGGGTAGCTTCTCAGTTTCCATTCTTAACATGCAAAAAAAAAGTTTCTGGTAATTGAGGAAGAAAAACGTTTTAAAGCTTTTAATTTCAAAGGGACTCTGTTACATTATGAATGTGTTATTTGTGTGAAAAATTCCTTTGGATGTTTTTTTAAGGAATGGGGTTATTGAGTTTTAAGGACCTTTGAATGCTTAGCTTTTTTTTTTTTTTTTTTTTTTTTTTTGGAACTGGGGATTGAACTCAGGGGCACTGGACCACTGGGCCACATCCCCAGCCCTTTTTTGTATTTTATTTAGAGACAGGGTCTCACTGAGTTGCTGTGTGCCTCGCCATTGCTGAGGCAGGCTTTGAACTCGCGATCCTCCTGCCTCAGCCTCCCAAGTGCTGGAATTACAGGCACACGCCACCGCACCCAGCTGAATACTTAACTTTTAATTTTTTTTATTTTTATTTGCTTTAGTTGTACACAATGCGTTTTATTCAATGCGTTTTATTTGTACGTGGTGCTGAGGATTGAACCTGGGTCGCCCACTTGCTAGGCGAGCGCTCTACCGCTGAGCCACAATCCCAGCCCCAATACTTAACTTTTAAATGAAATGTATTAAACCACTAGGCAAAAGTGGCTGCACCAATTCACAGTTCCATCTAATCCTTGTCGTCTCAAACTTTAACATTGACTTATCTTATTTGTTTTTGTGGTACCTGGGATTGAACCCAGGGCCTCATGCATGGTATGTAAGCACTCTACCACTGAGTTACATCCCCAACCCTTGTTTGACTTCTTAATTTTTGTTAATGTAGTAATTGTTTTTCTTTTTCTAAAAAAATCCGTCCGTTATTCGTTACTCATTAATCTTCATTTGTTCTTGATCTACTGAGCTACAGCAACATCTTCCTTGGTTCTGTAATCCTTTATTCTCACAAGACCTCTCTCATATGCTATTATGGTTTGTATATTATGTGTCCCCCAAAAGCTTATCTGTGAGACAGTTCAAGAATGGCATAATTAGGCTATGAGAGCCTTAACATGATCAGTGGATTAATATGGTTGGATAGATTAACTGGGTGGTAAGGATACACAAGTAGGGTGTGGCTAGAGGAAGCAGGTTACTGAGGGAGTGCCTTTGGGGTTTATATTTTGTCTGGTGGACTGAGCTATCTCTGTGTTTCCTTATTGCTGTGTTCAGAGCTGCTTTTCTTCCCCGTGCCCTTGCTGCCATGATGTTTTGCTTCACTCCAGGTCTAGAGCAATGCAGTTGCCCAGCCATGGACTGAACCTCTGAAACCATGAGCCAAGTTGTTCTTGTCAGGTCTTTTGGTTCTTGCCAGGTCGGCTGATCTGTCTTGTCTGTCTGTCTATCTATCTATCTATCTCCTATTGGTTCTGTTTCTTTGGAGAACACTAATACAGATTTTGATGCCAGAAATGGTTCTTGTGGAATGGAACTTTAAGGATGAGTTTCTTAAATTGTTTTTGGACTTTCTGTTGGATTCCAGGCAGGAGGCTGCGCCTCCCAGGCAGAAGGCCACACCTCCCCAGGTGCTTTGTGAAAAACTACACTTCCCAAGATCCTCAGCATGACCAGCAAACCTGACCAGCAGGTGCCCTGGCCACTACCTCCTGACCTCTGTTAGCCTATAGGGCAAGGACTCACTCCAGGGGGGGCTTTCTGACCCCCACTCTATTTAAGCCAGCCCCGGACTGAAATCGCTCTGTTCGCGCTTGCCCCTGTTCCCACTTGCCCCTGTTCCCGTCTGTCCCCCATTCTTCCTCCCCGCCACTCGTTTCCTTCGCGGTTCACCCCCATCCCCTCCACGTGTTTCTTTTGGTGAATCAATAAACCCCCTCCCTTTTCCTATACGGCGGTTTCAGCGTGTGTTCATCTATCCTTCACTTTCTACAGGAAAAATGCTAAGGACTCTATTATAACTAGGATAACAGTCACTGATAGTTCATGGTGTTAACTGTTTATAAAGAAAAGCAAGATGTCTGTGTTGAATACTCCTAACAATCATTTATAAGTAGCTAGGAGCTTAGTGACTCTATGATATTTTTAAATATTGTGGAAAACTGAGGACTCTAATGAATTTTGTTGGTTAACTATTGTTGGACAAAATGATAAAAGAAAATGATAAACTCAGTGATTAGAATTCCTGGCTGTAAGACAGGATAAATGACTTAGGAACTTTTAAGTGTTCCCTTCAGGAGAATCTTATTACTTGTATCCACAGGGAATGAATTTACTGAATATGGAACATAAGCCCTCCTCATGTAATTCACTGAATGACAAAAAAAGTTGAACTCCCAGTCTTGCAAGATATCTCCTGTTAAAGTGTATTTCCCATTTCATTGGGAAAGAATGGAATCTTATAATTGGGATGGAATTGTGTGGAAAGACTATATAAACTAAAATCACTAAACTCAGTTCTGAAGAGTCTTTTGTTGCCAGAAGCAACAATCAACTTGAAAGTCTGATGTCACCCTGTTATTAGTCAAAAGTCAAGAGGTAGACCTGGGTGGGACTCTCTGGAAACTTCTCTGGAATCCCCATTCATGGGCTAATAGCCTCTAAGCCCACAAAAGTTAGTTCTGCCTTGCCTGAGGAAATGTTAGTGGTCCAGGAGGCTGGAGGCAAGTATTTTGCAAGACAATGGTGATTGTCCTCAAGACCCAGTCTGGACTCAAATCCCAGCAGGCTTCTAAAGGTAAGGTGCAAACTGTAAACCCCCGAGGAAGAGTTGATACCCTCCCAAGGAGCTACTTGAGTTTCCTAAGGTATACTAGCAGAAATCCAGGCAATGTGTGTGGGTATTAAAGGTGTGGGCTTTTGGGGGAAGGAATATGAGCCAATTTCCATAATAAATCCCCTCTTGTCTGTGTTTGTATATCTAATGTTTCTGGTTCCCTGGCAAATCCGGACCAATAGCAGCTACTTTATATGTAATTTGTCAAATTGAAAAAAATAAATCCATTTGAAATTAGTTTAGAAAATGTACAAAATCAACACGTTAGTTTCAGTCCTATTAAGGAACAGGGCATATTTCTGTACTTACTAAAATCTTCCTTTATCTTACTCAGATCTTACTATATCAACTTTAAGTTGACTACCCAAGTGATAACATTTTCCTTATCTGTAATCTTAGGATAAAAATCCTTCTGTCTCAAAGAATGGCTGGGAGCGGAAGATAATGACTATAAAACAAGTGGTGCATGTCTAGCCAGTTACATGCTCTACAAAGTTCACATATTACTGACATTGTTATTTGCTATGATTATTTGCACATATCTTGGACTGATTTTTATTATTTTTCCTTAAATATTTTATTTTATTCTAAACTTAAAAATTGTTTGGTAGTTTCCTTGCATTTTCTAATTGTCTATTGCTTATATATGAGAAATCTATTGATATGCACATCTTTATCTTATAGTTAGTGTTGGATTCTAGGCAGAGGCTGCACCTCCCAGGCAGAAGGCCACACCTCCCCAGGTCCTTGTGAAAAAACTACAGCTCCCAGGATCCTCAGCAAGTCCCCTGTCCACTACCCACCCTGACCTCTGCTGGCCTATAGGACAAGGACTCACTCCAAGGGGGTTTTATGGCCCCTACTCTATTTAAGCCAGCCCCCTGTTCCTGCCGCCCCCTTTCCTTGTTCCTGCTCTCTGTTCGTGCTTGCCTCGGTTCCTGCCCATCCCTTCCCTACCCCCCCCCTTCCCTTCCCTTCCCTACCCTTGCCCACGTGGCACCCCAATAAACCCTTTTATTTCACTAACACGGTGTTCCCAGCTAAGTTAACTATGTTTCAGCAGTTTTCTAACAGTTAGCCTCATTACTGACCACTTTTCTGCTAAAAAACCATGATGTTGCCAGTAGTGTTAAATGTTGCCTTTCCTTTTTCTCATACTTATATCCACAAATAGGAGGTTTAGTAGTCCTGCTACAGAATAAATTGGAAAAGTCTCAATATTTTTCTATATTATGCTATATATGAAGTAAAAGAATCAATTTTTATTTTTTTATTTTATTTGGTATCAGGGATTGAACTCAGGGGCACTTGGCCACTGAGCCACATCCCCAGCCCTATTTTGTATTTTATTTAGAGACAGGATCTCACTGAGTTGCTTAGTGCCTCGCTTTTGCTGAGGTTGGCTTTGAACTCGCCATCCTCCTGCCTCAGCCCCCAGAGTGCTAGGATTACAGTTGTGTGCCACAGCTCCCAGCTAAATTTTTATTTTTCTAGTAGTGGGGTTGAACCCAGGACCTCAGGCATCATAGGCAAGCACTCTGCCACTGAGCTGTATCCTTATCCCCCCTTTTTTTTTTTTTTTTTTTTTTTTTTTGAGATGGGTCTCACTATGTTACCCAGGCTGGCCTTTGCCAAAGGAAAGCAAGGAGCTCAAATTCCAAACCTCAGTTCTTGTGTTCTAATGAAAGAGAACTTAAAGTCAGACACCAAAAACCATGCAAGAGAACTTTATTATAGGTGAAAGTAAAATAAAAGGAAAGTGAGGCTTAATCCGAGAGCACTCTCAAGAGAGAGCATGGGCCATCTCAGAGCATGGAATGACAAAGGAAACAATGCTGACTCCACATTTATTACTGTTTGCTGTTTGCCAGGAGAACTAGGGACCACCTTCTGTACTCTTTGCCAATCAAGTGTTCAACTCCTCCTTCACCTTGGGTGGTGGAGTTTTTTACCTTAGCTGGTCCTTTCTGGAGTTGTCATGGTGCCATCCTATTTTGGGGGCTTCATCTACAAGTCAATCCCATGTTAATGTGGGCACTGGTCAGAAGTTACCTTACTGCACCTGAACTACTAAAGGAATCTTCCTTCCCAGACAAATGGAAACACCTATAGCCCTAATTCCTAGCTTCACATTAACATCAGTGGACCCTGTCAAGAGTTAGTCTTTTTCTTTTGACTTATTTTCCCACTTACTCCTTTGCTTCTGTTCATTTTCTAGAAATTAATTACCAGCCTTTTGCTTTTTCATCTACTTTGAAAGTAATTTAAGGGCTGGGGTTGTGGCTCAGCAGTAGAGCGTTTGCCTAGCATGTGTGCAGCCTGGGTTCAATTCTCAACACCACGTAAACATAAATGCATTGCATTATGTACAACTAAAGCAAATAAATATTTTTAAAAAAAAAAGAAGAAGAAGAAAAAGAAGACCCTTAAGTAATTTAAAGAACACTTGTGGCCTTGCCACGCATTTTGCTGCTCACTGCTAGCTACTACCTAACAGCCTTGAACTTGGAATTCTCTTATGTTAGTCTCCTGGGCCACTGGGATTACAGGCATGCACCAGCACACCCAGCACTGTATAAATTTTGAGACAGCTTCTCACAAAGTTGCCCAGGCTGGCCTTAAACTAGTAATCCTCCTACCTCAGCCTTCCAAGTAGCTGGGATTACATGCATGAGCTACCATTCCCAGCTGCAACAAATTATTTTGAAGTTTCAGCATACTTTGTGCAGTGTTCTCCATTGCATGATTTTGGAGGATGGGATTCTGAGTGTTAGGGAATGACAGATGAAGATGGTGGGAACATGAGGTTAAGAGAATAATTCTATAAAATGGGCCCATTGTGCTGACCTCACATGTTTTCTTTTCCAAGAAGCAATTTACCTGCAGTCCTGCCTTGCTTCAATGGACAAGATATGTCACATTTCTCAGCAAACTACCTGTTAATTGCAGGAGAAATGCAGGCCCAAAATAATGTTGATTAAAAGAACCCAAATTACCCTGAAGGAGGAGTTTTTGTGTCCAGAACCTGAAATTCTGGAAGAATATTTCCTCCTAACCATAAAATCAGTAAGAATGTATGGTTAGGAATCCAATTAGAACTGGTCAGCATGGGCCAAGGTGACCTAGGGTTTCCATGACAGTGGGGACTTGAAAGTCTGATGTCACCCTGTTGTCAGTCGAAAGTCAAGAGGTAGACCTGGGTGGACTCTCTGGAAACTTCTCTGGGATCCCTAATAAAACTGGATTGCAAGCCGGGCGCGGTGGCGCACACCTATAATCCCAGCACTTTGGAAGGCTGAGGCAGGAGGATTGCGAGTTCAAAGCCAGCCTCAGCAATGGTGAGGCACTTAGCAACTCAGTGAGACCCTGTCTCTAAATAAAATACAAAAAAGGGCTGGGGATGTGACCCAGTGGTCAAGTGCCCCTGAGTTCAATCCCCGGTACCACAAAAAAAAAAAAAAAAAAAAAAAAAAAAAAAAAAAAAAGTAAAAAGTAGAAAAAGAACACATGCACCCTGTTCCTGCTGATGGACAGAATCAATAGCCTTTTGGGACAGAAGTTCCCATCCTAGGCCTGTGTTTCTCCTTTTTGCTAGCAAGCAATATACTTTCTTTTTCCTTTTTTTCTCGAACCATGTCTTTTTCTCGAACCATGTCCTCATGTCCTATTTGGATAGGCTTCTGGGACAGGACCAAGCTTTTGGCAACACTTTTTTCCCCATAGATGATAGTCTTTCCAAGTTGTGGCAAGGTTGCAAATGCATTTAATTGTCAGTGAAGGACAAGGAGAATAAGCCCTAGGACATTTCCCTCATCTACAGCAGTTGCCCTGCTAGAAGCCCACACATTAGCCTGAGGGAAGGCAGGAAGGGAAAATGGGGAGGACACAAAAAGAACTGACCCCACCTGACTGAATCAGCTGACCCCAGTACAATAGGCCCCTGGAACTTCCCTACCTGCCCTCCTATCCCACCTTAAATGAGCCCACCAAACAAACTCATCCCATGACCTGGTTCTATTGAACCCAATAAAACTTAAACCCTTGTCGCAGCCCTCCACCATTTTCTCTCCCCAAAATGTGCCCCTCTGTTACTTAACGAAAACATTGTTGATAACTGGTTATTTTTGCTTTTAGTCAAAATAGTTGGAACATCAATATAGAAGCCTGTATTCACAATGTACTCCTAACAAAATTGTGTTGATGTTTTCCCATCTTGTAATAAAGTTGAACCTAGTTGACCAGTGGTATCTGTGGATTCCCTTATTCCTGGACTCCGTCACCTATACATAGAAAATATTTGGTGAAAAAAAATGGCACTTGTACTAGCCATGTATAGACTTTTTTCTTGTAATTATTTCCTTAAAAAAAAAAGTAACAACTATTTACATAGTTTTTTATAGGATATTAGGTATTATAAGTAATCTAATGATGATTAAAGTATATATATAGTAGGATATGTGTAGGTTATATGTAAATATTATCCCATTTCACATGAAGGACTTGAGCATCTGCAGATTTTGATATCCTAGGGGGTCCTGGGACTGTTGTACCCAATTTGCAGGAAAAAAAGTCTCACAAGCCACTCACGTAATAGCCAATGAAGTCTTTATTCCAGCCAGGGCCACCAACTACTCCCAGCACAAAGCAGGGTAGTAGAAAATGGCGCCTGCTCATAGCAAGGGCAGGGTTTATAAAGCACAGGGTTAATACGCCCTCAAGCCCTCAGGTGGAGACGTTTAATGGTGGGTTAATGGGCCATCGGGTGGAGACAGTTTAAAACCAGTTTAAGTCGCCTTTGCTTATTAAAGAACTAATCTCCCTGAGGTACCAAGGGACAACTTTAACCTGTGTGTGTGTGTGTGTGTGTGTGTGTGTGTGTGTGTGTGTGTGATGCTGGGGATCAAACCCAGAGTCTCACACATGCTGGGATAGCCCTTTACACACACTGAGAGCTACATCCTCCGCTCAGGGACAACTACATTCTATACACATTCTGTTCATTTTTCATAGATGTTCTGTGAGGTGTTGATCCAATTTTCCTGGTCTGTTATTAGCACAAGCAGAAATGTGAGGAAAATTTCTGGATCCATCTTTCACATTTCTATTCTCTTCTGTCATTTTTTTCATGTCTTTACCTTTTATTTGATGCCATACATTCTGAAAAATGTTTTTCATTTTTTGATCATATGTATCATTAATCTTTTTTTCCTCTTGTGTTTTTTTCAGGCGTGCGCCACCACGCCCGGCCAATAATGATGATTTTTAATGTTATTGTCAGCATCAGCCCTTTTTTCTCACAGAGGAAAAACTCATTTAAGTGGAACTTGCTTTCTTTCTTTCATGCTACCAGTTGTTCTAAAAAACTTGTTGACTCTTAATTATGATACAGATTCGTATTTACTTCAGATGTAGACCAGAGGTCCCAGAACTGGCTGCTCATGATGATTCTCCAAGAAGCTTTGAAAAAGCTAGGACCAAGTCCTTGTGTATAATTGGTTTACAGAGAGACTTTGGCATTGCTGCAGCATTCAAAGCAATGAAGGTAATCCTAACATGTAGCCAGCCATGAGATTGACTAGTGATGTAACTGGCTTGAGACTGCAGTGGACATCCTGGACACAGAAACTTAGTAGCCTCATTATTTCCTCAATTGCCTCAGAATGGTTCTGGACACCAGGCCTGCTAAGATTTTGACCTTCTTCAAGGGATCTATTGGTAAAACTAACTTTAAAAAAAAAATCATCTTAGCCAGGTGCAATGCCGCATGCCTGTAATCCCAGCACTTGGGAGGCTGAGGCAGGAGGATTGTGAGTTCAAAGCCAGCCTTAGCAATGGCAAGGCTCTTAGCAACTCAGTGAGACCCTGTCTCTAATAAAATACAAAAATGGGCTGGGGATGTGGCTCAGTGGTCAAGTGCCCCTGAGTTCAATCCCTGGTACAAAAAAAAACAATCATCTTTAGCTGGTGCGGTGGCACAGGCCCAAAATCCCAGAGGCTCAGGAGGCTGAGGCAAGAGGAGTTCAAAGCCAGCTTTGGCAACTTAGCAAGGCCCTAAACAACTCAGTGAGATCCTATCTCTAAATAAAATACAAAATAGGGCTGGGAATGTGCCTCAGTGGTCGAGTGCCCCTGAGTTCAATCTCCAATACCAAAAAAAAAAAGAAAGAAAGAAAGAAAAGAAAATCATCTTTTTTTTTCTCTCTCTCTCTTTTTTTTTTTTTTTTTTTTTTTTTTTTTTGGTACCGGGGATTGAACTCAGGGGCACTTGACCACTGGGCCACATCCCCAGCCCTTTTTTGTATTTTATTAGAGACAGGGTCTCACTGAGTTACTAAGTGCCTCGCCATTGCTGAGGCTGGCTTTGAACTCGCGATCCTCCTGCCTCAGCCTCCCAAAGTGCTGGGATTACAGGCGTGCGCCACCGCCCGGCAGAAAATCATCTTTGCTAACTTAAGTCTATAATATATAGTGGTCCTTGTTATTCTTGGGACACACCCCCACTATCAAAATCCCAGATGCTTAATTTAAGTTCCCTATATAAAATGAGATAGCATTTATATTTAAGTTACACAATTCTCACATTTTATTTATTTATATACTTATTTATTTATTGTGCTACTAGAGATTGAAGCCAGGCACATACTACCTCTAAGCTTCCATCCCAGACCTTTGACCCTTTTAAATTTTATTTTGAGACACAATCTCACTAAATTGCTTAGGCTTGTCTTGAACTTGGAATCCTCCAGCCTTAGCCACCCAAGTAGGTAGGATTACAGGCATGCAACATTGCACCCAGCCCTCCCATGTACTTTAAATCACCCTTGATTTCTTACAATACCTAACACAACCAAAATGCTATGCAAATAGTTGTTATCCTGTATTGTTTATGGAATAACATCAAGGAGTAAAAGTCTGTGCATATTCAGTACAAGTGCAATTTTTTTCAAATATTTTCTAGCCATTGTTGGTTGAATCCTTGAATGTGGAAATTGCTGATAGAGCTGACCATATTTTCAAACCTCCTCCTCATTCATTGCTTCTCCTCCTCCACTGTGCTTGGAATGCATCTTCCATCTGTTAAAATAGAAAATCAGCTCCTCTCATCTCAAGCTCCTGTTTGGGAAAGTTCATGGCTTCCTGTTGCAGGTGGAGCAAATCCAGACACTTGTCCCTTCCAAAGGCCAGTGAAGCCCTGCATGCTGACCACTTTGTCTCCAACCACTCTCTACCACTCCCTCCTACACCCAGATTTGCTCTTGTCCCCAGATGGACACTTGCAGCTGAGCCTCTGTCCTGATTTCAGGCCAGTGCACCCAGGCCAGCCCACCTCCACTCCCTCAGCCCAGCCCCATCTCCCACCCACTTCCAGGTCTACAATACAGTGGATGGAAATGCCAGTTTTCAGGTGCTTAGCCATCTGGGACTCTATTCTTCCTTTTATGCCTTACACCAATAGAAAATCCCACTTGGTCTAGCAAAGACCATGTCCCACCTCCACATAGCCTGTCTGCACCACCATCCCTCTCTCCAGGATCACTGAGGTGGCCACCTCTCCCTGCTTTAACCCTGGCCCTTCTGCATTCTAGTCACACAGCAACTGAGTAGAGTTTGAAAACCTAAGTCCAGTCACAAGATCCCTCTGCTCAAAACTTTCCCAAGGCTTCCCTTCTCACTCAACTTAAAAGCCAAAATTCTCACCAAGATTCACAAGGCCCTGTGAAATCTCACTCCAGGCTGTCCCTGCTCTGGCCACCAGGGCCTCCTTGCTGAGCCTGGAATCCTGCACCCTCCTACACTTACTGTTTCTTCCAAACATGTCTGCATGGCTTCTATTGAGCTTCTGCTCAGAGCTTCCAGGAGACCTCCGCTGACCCCCTGTCCACTGAAGCAGCAATACACCACCCCACCCTGCTTCCTGTACCCTGTCATCTGTTGTGCCTCTCTGTCAGAATTCCTGTACCAGGTCTTAGTGTTCAGGAGAGCAGAGTCTGTACTGCCTATAGCACAGCCTGTGAGTTAGCAGATTTCTGAATGAATGGGTGGCAGAGAAACCCTACCTGTTTTGAGCATATTGTAACTCTCTTGTTTGGGGACTTTTTATAGAGCTACTTCCTCTGCCTGTTTCTTCCACTGGATCTTGCCTCATCCAGGTTTTTCCTCCTTGGAGAGGCCCTCCTTTGTCTCTCTTGTCACCCCTCTTGGAAGGCCTCTCAGGATTTCTTGTTTAATTGCTACCTCCTCTTGCTAGAAAGTCAGTTCCATGAACATCTGTTGTCCTTGACAATTCTCTCTTGAGTTCCTAGTGTGCAATCAGTGCAGGGCACACAGTAGGTAGTGAAAAAGTTATTTGCTGAAGAAGGATCACAGTGATTTGTCCAGGGCCCAGCAGCCCAGCATTGGCCAGGCTTTATCATAACCCTGGCCCTGCCCAAGGCAGCCATTACTGAGAATTTAGCTAGTAGAAGACATCCAAGCTCAAAACACCTATAAGATCCAACAGATCACACAGTGGGATTACTTCTGGGAGGTGAGTGGAGCCAAGCCCAGTGGAAATGATGAATTTGATTGGTGAAGAGCTTGTAGGGAAAGATTCCAGACTTTAGGAGCAGTGTGACTCACAGAATCTTGGAACCTTAGAGTGGAATGTAGATAGGATGAGCAAGGCCTGTTCTGAGAAGGGTAAGGAGACCTCTCGCCCTGGGGCTGGGTTGGGACCAGGGAGGGGCAGAGTTAAATCAGCTAGTTGGTGCCAGTTACCCCCAGGGCCTCAAGGGACCTCTGCCTGAGGAGTCAGCTTTTGACTTTGTAAGCAACGAGGGACTCCTAGAAGCTCCAGGGTAAGGAAATGAAATGAAGGGGTAAAGTAGTTACTTTGACAACGGGGAGTGGACTGACAGAAGCACAGATATTGGGAGGCAAGGGGACCCAGGGAAGACTTTGGGGCAACCCTGGGGATAACTGTAAAGACTGGAAGCAGCTATAGAGATGGAGGGATGCAGAAGACTCCAGGCCTCATGGGGTGGGATGGTGGAGGAAAAGATGGAGACACCAGGTATTAGGTACTGGAAACAGGAGTTATGGTCACTATTTGCTGTTAATAGTTTGTGATACTGCTGGTTCACTGGGGGATCTGATTTCTTTTCTGAAAATGTAGACACTTCAGCCAAATATTACACTGGCCTGGGTTTCCACACCTCAAAATTGAACCCCTTTGACTGAGGAGGAAGAAGATTTGATATATGAAACAGATTATTTCCCTATTGCCAAAATCTTGGTCCTTGTCCCTGATGCCAATCCAATAATGAGGACATGGTTTTAAGAAAAAGGAAAATAAAGGTTTATTGCTTTGCTAATAGAGGAGAAACACAGGGGGACTCCTGTTCCAAAGGATGTGGTTTTGCCCATCAGTAGGATCAGGGGGCTTTTATAGAGGTGATTCAGAGAAAATGAGATTAGAGGACAGATCAGGAAGGAGAAGCTCAGGGAAAAGAAGCTCAGGGAGGAGAAGTTTAGGGAAAAGGAAATTGGGAAAAAGAAAAAACAATTGTAAGTTTCAAAGCCACAAAGGATATATAGTCAAAGCATCAAGAGAACCTCTGTTACATTATTTCTTATTCTACCCTCCTTATGTTGGATTCTGGTAAATATGATGAGCTGTGGCAAGGCTGCATAACTGGATGGGGCAAAATCCAGGGTGCATGAAGGGAGGTCCACCTTGAGGGAGTGGGTGGAGGAAAGACAAGTGACTTGAGCAAAGCTAGGGAAATGGCCTGTCAGGAGGTACCCCGGGCCAGCAAAAGCTGTCAAAGGAGTCTCTCTCTCTCTTAAATGTTTATTTATTTACTTTAGTTGTACACACAATGCAATGCATTTATGTTTACGTGGTGCTGAGGATCGAACCCGGGCAGCGCACGTGCGAGGCGAGCGCTCTGCCGCTGAGCCAAAACCCCAACCCCTCTCTCTCTCTTTTTCTTTTTTGCTACCAGGGGTCAAACCCAAGGGGTCTCAACCACTGAGACACATCCTCAGCCCTTTTTATTCTTTATTTTGAGACAGGGTCTTGCAAAGTTGCTTAGTGCCTTGTTGAGTTGATGAGGCTGGCTTTGAACTCCGGATCCTCCTCCCTCAGTTTCAAGGCCTGGGATTACAGGCCTGTGCCACCACACCTGTTCCAAAGCAGTCTCTAGAGAGATGACAGTGTCTTAATGCGAGGGTGTGTGTGTGTGTGAGGGGGGAAGAGTTGGAGAAAGGAAAAAGATCTCCAAAAAGGAGGAGGCCATTGCTTCCCAAATCCTGACAGATGATATCCCCAAAGGTGTACCTGGCCTCCCAGCCATGCCTCCAAGGCAAGTAGTCCTTGTTTTCTGTACCACGAAGCCGGTAGCAAAACTGTCTCATCTGTGGTGCACCAGTGGGGTCTTTTTTTTTTTTTTTTTTTTTTTTGTACCAGGAATTGAACTCAGGGGCACTCCACCACTGGGCCACACCCCCAACCCTTTTTTGTATTTTATTAGAGACAGGGTCTCACTGAGTTGCTAAGTGCCTTGCCATTGCTGAGGCTGGCTTTGAACTCATGATCCTCCTGCCTCAGCCGCCCAAGTGTTGGGATTACAGGCGTGCGCCACCACGTTGGGCCACCAGTGGGTTCTTAACTGCAGAAGAGAATACTACCAGACTCCTGAATCAAGCTTATTCTCCTCAGTCCACTTTCACAAACTCCTCTTATTCCCTGTCAGTATGAAAGGGAGCCCTTTGCCCCATACTCCTGTGACTCTCTCCTACCCAACCTCATCAACCCCAACAATCATCTTCAACTCCCTGTCACTCTCTGGGTGATAGCCCACACCACAGAACCACAGCACAGGAGGAATATTGCTGTCTTCAGGTTCACCAGGGAGGGAAAAACAGACCCAAATACCTGCAAACCACACACTGTCTTTGCTACAGCATAGTATTCTTCCTTTCCATCAAAAACAAAAACAACAAAACACAACAACACAGAGAGAGGGAGAGAGCGGTATCTCCTTTTTTAGGGGGGCAAGGGAAGGCAGTGATGACCATAGAAAGGGAAACGTGTCTATTTCAACCAAGAATTGAATCTGAAAGAAGATGAGGATTGGGAGGTGGGGTTGGGAAGTTTGCAAAGGTGATAGGAATTACAATATCACGTCCCTAGAAGCTCATGTCCTTTTCAAACTAAGATTTGGAAATTGTAAAGCCACGGCTTCTCTGGATTTTTATTCCAATTGATTTCATTGGTCTCCTGTGACCATTTCCCGGTCCAAGGACCAAGTTAGATCTGGCTCAGGAAAAGCGCGCCAGCCGCAAAGGGACTGCCTTTTCTCTCTACTCTGCAGTTTCCTCTGTCCCAACGGTGGCAAAACGCATTCCGGGATTGAAATGGTACTTCTGGGAAAAGAAACCAAACCCCTCTAAAGTTTCTAACTCAGGCTATTTTTTGTTTCCCGCTATCCGGAATGACTGAATCTGGAAGCGGAGCGAGGGCGGGGCGGAGAAGCCACCTCGGCGGAAACGCCCCAGGCGGGCTGGCTGGCGCGCGCGAGTACAAGGGGGCTTCTGTGCGTTGCTGCGCCCGGCCCCGCCTGCGCCCTGCTGGGACTGCGGACGGGCGGCAGGAGGTTGGACACGGACCGGGAGGGTTGGGCGGGGCTGGCGGCGCGCTAACCGAGATTTCCGTGCGTCCCTCAGGCGGGGATCCCGCGCCGCCGCGCCCGGGTGGCCGGCGATGATCACCTAGGAGGCCGGGCGCGGCGACACGCGGCCATGCAGCGGGAGTCGGCGTTAGCCGAAGAGTCCGAGCCCCCGGGGAGGCGGCGGCGCCGCCGGGAGAGCAGGACGCGCACGGTGCGCTCCAACCTGCTGCCGTTCCCGAGCGCGGAGGACTCTGTGGCGGGTGCCACCAAGGGCGAGCGGCTGCAGCGGCTCGGGTGTGCCCAGAACTTGGCAGACAACCGGCTCAAGACCACCAAGTACACGCTGCTGTCCTTCCTGCCCAAGAATCTATTCGAGCAGTTCCACCGCCTGGCCAACGTGTACTTTGTCTTCATCGCGCTGCTCAACTTCGTGCCGGCGGTGAACGCCTTCCAGCCTGGCCTGGCGCTGGCGCCCGTGCTGTTCATTCTGGCGGTCACGGCCTTCAAGGACTTGTGGGAGGACTACAGCCATTACCGCTCGGACCATGAGATCAACCACCTGGGCTGCCTGGTCTTCAGCAGGTGAGCTTGGAGGGCTGGGCGGTGAGCGCGGGGGTCCGCGTAGGGTCGGGGCGCTTCCGGGAACTTGGACACAGTTTGTCACTGGGCAGGGGCGGCATGGGGCAGGGGAGGCATGTAGAACAGCGTGGACAGAGGGCAGGCCGCGTGGGGCATGGTGATTGGAGCCGCGTGCTGGGTCAAGGCGTTGAGCTTCTAAGGCCCCTCAGCGGCTGTCTCCGCGGCCAGCAGAGAGACCTAGATGCAGGGCCATGTGGGGGATCCCCTGTCGGGGACTGTCACTCTGTCTCCGTGTTGTAGACAGAATAATCCCAGGGCTGCAATTTGGCAGGCGCTGGGCACCTCATTCCCAGCACTAAGTAGAAGAAGCCCAGTCCAGGGCATCACCGCCTGAAGTTCCTGCTGTAGTTCTTGGCCGGGCTCCGTGGACCAGGATGTATGAAACTAAGACTTAAGTAACTTGTCTTGGGGCAGCAAAGTTAAACCGCCATAGAGTTCTGACGTTCAGGGCAAGAATCATATTGAAGGGTATGGTTAATAACTGCTGGTGCATAAACTAATGTGACCTGTGAGCAGGTCACAGACTGGGTACCACTTCTTAGGTGCTTGCTGAGTTCTCTCTCTCCCCCTCCCTCCCTCCCTCTGTTAACTCCCCCCACCCTTCTTTCTTCTCTCTTTTCTTTCTTTCTTCTGTTCAGTTTTCTTAGTTTGAACTTGTTTCCGGATGGAAACAGGCTTTGAGGGCATTGCCCAGGCTAGTACCAGAGAATGACCTTCCAATGGGCTCTGCTTACTGGGGGTCTGTTCAGGATGCCACTGCATCTTCTTCCCTTGTACCCTCCAGTTGGAGAGCCACTTGGCTTGTAGATCCATCTTGGAGCTGTGTCCAGTAGCTGCGACACCCCTGAGGAAGGCAAAAGTCTTAGCCTCCATCCAAGGTTCAGCCCATCTTTTCCTCCTGTTTACCTTGCTGAACCTGTGGCAGGGGGTGAAAATGGGCCTCTTGGGGAACACTTGCTGCGTCCTACCTGCATTGTGCCTTAGGAAGCCCCTGCCCCTCTCAGTGGCAGATAGTTTCTCTACTATATGGAAGTCATGGTTGCTTCTGTCTCTTAGAATAGCTTAGATGAAGACCATGAATGTCTGACCCTGAACTTGAGTACTTTTTAAAAAATATTTATTTATTTGCTTTAGTTGTACACAATACAATGCATTTATGTTTACATGGTGCTGAGGATCGAACCCAGGCTGTGCCACGCGCTAGGGGAGCACTCTACCGCTGAGCCACAACCCCAGACCTTGAGTGCTTTTTTTTTTTTTTTTTTTTTTTTTTTTTGTGGTACTGGGATTGAACTCAGGGGCACTCAACCACTGGGTCACATCCCTGTAAGCTGCCTGGTACCGTAAACCGGGATAAAAAACTCTCGGAGGCAGAGTTAAGCTTTTACTTCTACTTTCTTAGAGAGAGCTTAGAGAGGGAAAGAAAGATTTTTCTTAGAGAGAAAGATTAAAGAGAGCTTTTCTTCTTGTCTTCTTAGCTTAGAGTCTTAGAGAGAAAGAAAGAACTTAGAAAGAAAGATAGAGCTTAGCTTAGAGAAAGATTAGAGCTTCTTTCTTCTTTCTTCTCTCTTCTTTCTTCCTTCTTCTTTCTTCTGTCTTCTGTCTTCTGTCTTCCTCAGGAGCCTCGGCCTAACTCTGACCAGTCATTACTTCTTCTATCTGGTTTCTCTTCTGTCTTCTATCTGGTTTAACCGCTCTGCCTATGTTCTGGCCGCTCTGATTCTTCTGACCGACCGAGTGACTGCCCGACGGACCGAATGAATTCGTTCTCCTAACTCGGACCTCCTTCACCCGGTTATATACCTTCAGGTTTGCGGGTGCCTACAGGTGCGTCACATACATATCAGGTGGAACTTATGGCTTCCAGCTAGCTACAACAGCCCTTCCTAATTAGGGCTCCTTCACATCCCCAGACCTTTTTTGTATTTTATTTAGAGACAGGGTCTCACTGAGTTGCTAAGTGCCTCATCATTGCTGAGGCTGGCTTTGAACTCACGATCCTCCTGCCTCAGCCTCCCAAAGTGCTGGGATTACAGGCATGGGCCACCGCGCCCGGCTCCTTGAGTACTTTTTTTTTTTTTTTTTTTTGTGGTACCGGGGATTGAACTCAGGGGCACTTGACCACTGGGTCACATCCCCAGCCCTTTTTTGTATTTTATTAGAGACAGGGTCTCACTGAGTTGCTAAGTGCCTCCCCATTGCCAAGGCTGGCTTTGAACTCGTGATCCTCCTGCCTCTCCTTGAGTACTTTTAAAAAATATTTTTTGAGGAGGTACTGGGGATTGGACTCAGGGGTGGTTAACCAGTGAGCTACCTCCTCAGTCCCCTACCTCTGGGGTCTTTATTTTTTTTTTGGTGGGGGGGAGATCTTACAAAGTTATTTAGGGCTTTGCTAAGTTGCTGACGCTGGCCTTAAATTTATGATCATTCTGCCACAGGCTCTCCAGTTGCTGAGATTACAGGTATGCACCACTGCACCCCACTGAGTACTTTTCTTTTGAGATAGGGTCTTGCTATGTTGCCCAGATTGTCTTGAGTACTTTTGGCCCTTGCAACACTGCAATGGTTGGGCTTCATACTTAATTTACATAAACAAAGCGTAAACAGAGGTTCAGACAGGTTAAGTAACTTGCCCGAGCTCACCCAGCTGCTATATAGAATTAATAGGATTTGACATAGGTCTTTCTGACTATATAGCTTTTCCAATATTCCTGTGCTTCTCAAACTTTTCACATAAATTCATTGAACAGTTTGTTAAAGGAATAGTTTTCTAAAGTGTTAGTCCCAACAGGTCTGGGAATGGGCCCAGGAATCTGAGTACTGGATTAGCATGGAGGTGAGTCTTATGTGATGGCTTACAGTTGAGTAATACCTCCCTGCTTGCCCAGAAGACATGCCTCTGGCCAGTTGTCAAGTATGACCTGGATGGGAAGGACCATGGAATTTCCTGGCTCCTGTTCACCACAAGTCTCAGCAAGGAAGGGAGAGGGACTCACACAAATGCCCTCAGTGTCCCTCCAGTAAGCACTCCAGACAGCTCTATGCCTTTCCTCTGCCCTGCCTGTCCTTTGCACTGCATAACTCGGGTGGGGCTCTCTAGCTCATTTAAGTCTTGTACACATGCCACTTCCTGTTATCACTGAGCCTATAACTCCACTAGCCTCTTTTTTTTTTAAAACAAATTCTAGATGTCACATCATTTTGTCTGTAAGTACATTTAATTTTTTTTTAATATTTATTTATTTGCTTTAGTTGTACACAATGCATTTATTTTTATGTGGTGCTGAGGATCGAACCAGGGCTGCGCATGTGCTAGGTGAGCGCTCTACCGCTGAGCCACAGCCCTAGCCCTCACTAGCCTCTTTTTAAGAAGTGCTTAGACCTCAGGATATAGTTTATTTTCAGTTGGTAAAGTGCAACCCATTATGTCATTTGAGCATTATAATAATCATCATACCCATTTTGTGGATGAGAAAAGAGAGACTGGAATCTAAAAACAGTGCTCACTGGAAGGCTTCGTGGGCTTGTGAAAACTCAGCTCCACTTGGCCACACCTGTCCAGGTTCCCCTTCTCAGCTCTGACCAGCTGGTTCCTGAGCCCTCAGTATAGCTCCCGGGAGGGTCCTTGAGAGAAGAGTGCTTTTAGGAGGAGTTCTAATAACTCCCAGCCCATAAGTCAAGTTCCTTGAATACCTTCTTATAGAGACAATGGGCTTTTTTTTTTTTTTTTTTTTTTTGTGGTTACCGGGGATTGAACTCAGGGGCACTCGACCACTGGATCACATCCCCAGCCCATTTTTGTATTTTATTTAGAGACAGGGTCTCACTGAGTTGCTAAGTTCCTCGGCATTGCTGAGGCTGGCTTTGAACTCGCGATCCTCCTGCCTCAGCCTCCCAAAGTGCTGGGATTACAGGCGTGCGCCACCGCGCCCGGCTGACAATGGGCTTTCTACCTGGGAAGGCCTCAGGGGTACTCCTTGGTGGGCATGGGAGGGGGATGGTAGTTATGTGTGGGGAGGAGATGGGGCCTTCACTCCTTCTCTGACCTGGTTGGTTGTCTCCCTTTTCTGCAAAAGCATGTCAGCATTTGTTGGCTCAATGCCCCACTTCTATTCTTTGTTCCCCAGAAGACAGGTCAAATTCTCCCAGTTCTTGAAGCTCTGGAAAGGATGTTGCCAGGCTCTGGTAATAGAAGGAGGCTGGGTTCCACCCGGGGCTTGCTGTAGGAACAGATTGTGCTTGGACTAGGTCTGCAGGGTAGGATGCTTGTTAGGAGAAGCCTCCCCAAGGTTCTCAGGAGTCTGGGACTAGACATGAGTACCAGGAAGGATATGACTAGGTAAAAGGAGGGGAGGGTAGATGCTGCAGGTAAAGAATCACAGGGAAAGGGGGTGACCTGTGATAGGGTGAGGGCAATGAGAGACTGAGAACGGGTTATTAGGTTTATGAGGGTGATGCATGGAGATGAAACCTGGGATTGTGGGGATTTGGTACCAGGACAGCCTAGGAAAAGACTTTTGTGTCAGGCCACAGTCTGTTCACTGCCTTTGGTTAATACAGAACAAGTCAGAAGTATAGCTATGAATTGTGGGGGGTCAACTCTATATTGTGTCTCCTCCAAGTCTCCAAGTGTGCCATTATTATTATTATTCTTTAATAATTATTTATTTGATTTAGTTGTACATAATGTACATTATTATTCACGTGGTGCTGAGGATCCCAACCTGGGCTGCGCACGTGCTAGCAAAAGTGCTCTACCGCTGAGCCACAACCCCAGCCCAGTGCGCCATTATTTTAGTTGCTATGTTCAGTTAAAGGATTTATTGGCCTTTTTATCTTTTTTTTCTATTTTTTCTTTTTATGTTACCAATTCTGGCCCCAAACTCCTGGGCTCAAGTGATTCTCAGGCCTCAGTCTCCCAAGTAGCTGGGACCACAGGTGCATGCCACTGTACTCAGCTCAAAGCATGCATTAATGCAGCATTTTGGGACATTGACTCTGTCTCTGAGGATGACATTCTTTTGTATTCTGATGTGGGATCTGCAGTGAATCAATCATTTATACCATTATTATTTAAGTAGACGGATACAATACCTTTATTTATTTATTTTTACGTGGTGCTGAGGATTCAACCCAGTGCCTCACACAAGCGAGGCAAGCACTTTACCACTGAGCTACACCCCCAGCCCTATACCATTATTCTTATCTTTTTTTAAAAATATTTATTTATTTGCTTTTAGTTGTACACAATGCATTTATCTGTATGTGGTGCTGAGGATCCAACCCGGGCTGTGTACATGCTAGGCGAGCGCTCTACCGCTGAGCCACAACCCCAGCCCCTATTATTCTTATCTTATCATTATAATAATTATTAATTTTTTTTCTTTTTTTCTGCTGTACTGGGGATTGAACTCAGGGGTGCTCTACTGCTGAGCTAGACCTAGGGCCCCACCCCTTTTTTTTGAGACAGGGTCTCATTCAGTTGTCCAGGCTGGCCTTGAATTTGGGATCCTCCTACCTTCGCCTCCCGAGTTGCAGGGGATTACAGATGTACACCACTGCACCTGGCATGTCATCATTATTATTATTATTGTTATTACAACGCTAGGGATTGAATGATGGCAAAGCATGTACTCTACCACTAAACTACACCCCCAGGCTTGTCCCAAATATAATCTTACTGGCACCTTTCAGCTGCTCTTTCAAGGATGTTGGAAGCAGTAATATTTCTGCAAAATAACCTGTGATGATCTTCCCCTGAATCTTTTGGGCTTTGTACTGGGATCTGATAGCAGCCCCTCAGAGTCCTTCCATTGTCTTTTTTTTTTTTTTTTTTTTTGGACCTGGAGTTGAACCCAGGGGCACTTAACCCCTGAGCTACATCCCCAGCCCTTTTTATTTTTTTTTTATTTGAGACAGGGTCTCATTAGGTAGTGCCGCACTAAGTTGTTGAGGCTGGCCTCAAACTTGTGATGCTCTTGCCTCAGCCTCTCTAGTCACGGGCCTTACAGGCATGCCCACCATGCCAGATCTCCTTTCATCTTTTGGGAAAATAGATAGGGCTGCTCTATGCTTCTTTAGGAATTGCCCTATTTTTCCTCTCTTCTCTTTCCTTCAATTCTCCCCTCATTCCCCCAGCTTGCCAGAGTTAACAGTCTAACCCATGTACACATCATGATTTGTTGTTTTGGAAGAGCTCAGTGGTAGACAGAAGGTGATAGTCTTAACCTGACAAAATCCTTCTTTTGTTTTCTTCGGAGGGTTTTTGTTTATCTCTTTTTCCCTCTTTTTATATATATATACTTATTTGTTTTAGTTGTACACAATGCCTTTATTTTTTACGTGGTGCTGAGGATAGAACCCAGGTTGCGCATGTGCTAGGTGAGCGCTCTACTGCTGAGCCACAACCCCAGCCCCACAATTTTTGTTGTTGAGGCTGGCCTCAAACTTGTGATGCTCTTGCCTCAGCCTCTCTAGTCACGGGCCTTACAGGCATGCCCACCATGCCAGATCTCCTTTCATCTTTTGGGAAAATAGATAGGGCTGCTCTATGCTTCTTTAGGAATTGCCCTATTTTTCCTCTCTTCTCTTTCCTTCAATTCTCCCCTCATTCCCCCAGCTTGCCAGAGTTAACAGTCTAACCCATGTACACATCATGATTTGTTGTTTTGGAAGAGCTCAGTGGTAGACAGAAGGTGATAGTCTTAACCTGACAAAATCCTTCTTTTGTTTTCTTCGGAGGGTTTTTGTTTATCTCTTTTTCCCTCTTTTTTATATATATATACTTATTTGTTTTAGTTGTACACAATGCCTTTATTTTTACGTGGTGCTGAGGATAGAACCCAGGTTGCGCATGTGCTAGGTGAGCGCTCTACTGCTGAGCCACAACCCCAGCCCCACAATTTTTCTTTTGATATATATTTTATACCCTGTATTCTTGGCCTCATGTGGTCAAGTTATAGTGGAAAAAAACCCTTTTTTTCCCTAAAAACTTGGTTGCTATCAAAGTGCAGTCCATTCATGGCTTGGTTCTTTCTTTTCATTTGTTAACAATTGGGCCAAGTGTTCTCTTTACATATTTACTTATTGTGGTATTGGGGACTGAACCCAAGGGCACTCTACTGCTGAGCTCATCCTAGGCCATTTTTCTTTGTTAGTTGAGGATTCCAGATTTTCTCATGTTCACTCACCACTGAGCTATATCCTTTGCTCCCACTTTTAAAAATTTTGAGACAAAGACTCTTCAAATTGCTGAGGCTGGCCTCAAACTTTGAATCCTCCTGTCTTAGCCTCCCTAGTGGCTGGGCTTACAAGTGTGTGTCGCCAAGCCTGGCTAGCTGATGAATCTTTTAAATCTCTTTAGAGTTCCTTTCTAAAACTCCCTTATACTTTCCCTCTCTCTCTTTGTTGCCTTTGCAATTTATTTTGCTGAAATTGGGTTATTTGTCCTGTGGGATTTCCTGAGGCCTGCTTAGTGCCATCACTTGTGTGTGGTTTAGTGGTAGCATGCTGCTCTCTACTGTAATTCGTGTAAAGCAAAAGGTGGGTCTGGACTTTTCCTCAGAGCTTCATGAAGCTCAGGTTTAAATTATTATTTTGGTCCAAACCATATTCATAGGTGGTGTTCTGCACTTAGAGATCCTGTGCAGAAAGAGGCCATACTATCCACCTGTACCCCTTGGTGTGGCGGTGGCAGCCATTGGAGGATCATTGCCTACATCCATTGCTTTGTTTAGGGATAGAAGGTGGTGATGATCTAATTCTTTCATTTATCACTGGAAATGCTTTTGTAAAGAAACACTTCCACTCATCTAATATCTTCCCTCCCCCTCTGTAAAATAGGAAAGGAGGAAGAAGTGCTTGATGTTGGTCAGTTTTCCAATGGTAACCAGTTAGCTTTCTGAAATTTTTAAACTTTCTATTTTGAAATAATTTTGGACATACAGAAAAATTGCAAAAATAATATAAGATTTCTGTACACTCTTCATTCATTTTTATCTAATGCTAACGTTTTACTTTTTAACTATATTACAAAGACCAAAATTATGAAGTTAACATTAATTAGTACAAAAAAATATTTATTATTATTATTATTATTGTTGTTGTTAAATGCTGGGAATAGAACTAAAGGCTTGGTCCATGCTAGGGAAGCACTCTACCACAGAGCTACACTTCTAGCCCCAAAAGTATTCATTAAGCCACAATCTTTTTTTTTGTTGTGTTGTTGTTTGTTTGTTTGTTCCGGGGATTGAACTCAGGGGCACTAGACCACTGGGCCACATCCCCAACCCTTTTTTGTATTTTATTACATTCAGGGTCTCACTGAGTTGCTAAGTGCCTTGCCATTGCTGAGGCTGGCTTTGAACTCGTGATCCTCCTGCCTCAGCCTCCCAAGTGCTGGGATTACAGGCATGGGCCACCATGCCCAGCTAAGCCACAATCTTTATTTAGATCTAAACAGTTTTTTCATTAATGTATTAATGAGGGCTGGGGTTGTGGCTCAGCGGTAGAGCGCTCACCTAGCACGTGCCGCGGCCCGGGTTCAATCCTCAGCACCACGTAAACGCATTGTGTACAACTAAAGCAAATAAATAAATATTTTTTAAAAAATGTATTAATGAGCTTTGGTCATGTGTTTTGTCATTGATATTGTATTCTGCCACCTTTCTAGCTCATTTGTTATTTCTAATACTTGTTTTGTGGATTTCGTAGGCTTTTGAATACACAATCACGTCATCTATAAAAAAGAGTTTTACTACTTCCTTTTCAACCTGATGCCTTATGTTTCTTTTTCTTGTCTAAACACCCTGGCAAGAGGCCCCAGTACCTTGTTGAATTGAAATGGCAAGAACAGGCATTCTTGTCTTGTATTTGATCCTATTGAGAAGACTTTTTCTTTCACTATTAAGTATGTTGCTAGGTGTGTGTGTGTGTGTGTGTGTGTGTGTGTGTGTGTGTGTGTTTTGTGGATCCTGGGATCAGATCCAACCTAGGGCTTTATGCATGCTAGTTAAGTACTCCACCACTGAACAACACCCCAGCCCTTTCTTTCTTTTTTTTAAATATTTATTTATTTGCTTTCATTGTACACAATGTGTTTATTTACGTGGTGCTGAGGATCGAACCCGGGCCGCGCATGTGCTAGGCAAGCGCTCTACCACTGAGCCACAACCCCAGCCCCACCAGCCCTTTCTATAGGTAACCTCCTCACCGGGGTTTTGTGGATTGAACCCTGGGGTGCTTAACCACTGAGCAATGTCCCCAGCTCTTTTTAATTTTTTATTTTGAAACAGTGTCTCTCTAAATTGCTTAGGGGCTCTCTAAGTTGCTAAGTTGCTAAGGCTGGCCTCAAACTTGTGATCCTCCCGCCTCAGCCTCCTGAGTCACTGGTATTACAGGGGTGTGCCACTAAGTCCAGCTTTTGCTGTAAGTTTTTGTGGATGCTCTTTATTAGGTTGAGGAAGTTCCCTTTTAGTCCTACTTTGTTGTGTGTGTTTTTCTTAAGAAGCAGTGTTAGGGGGACTGAGGATGTAGCTCAGTGGTAGAGCACATGCTTACCAAGTATGAGGCCCTGAATTCAATCCTCAAAACTGCAAATAAATAAATAAATAAATAAATAAATAAATAAAAGTGGTGTTGGTTTTGTCAAGTGCTTAAGGTAATGTATAACACTGATTTTTTTTGAATTTTTTTTTTAAATAGTGCTGGGGATTGAACCCTGGGCCTCATACTTGCTAGGCAAGTACAATACCACTGAGATTCATGTGTGCATGACCCCTTCAGCTGGCTTTCACGGGTAACTGTGGTTGGGAGTCTTTTGGTTTTCATAGATGCTACAGAGCTGGGAAATGGGGTGGATACAAATCCAACTGACTTTCTGAGTGAGGTTCAGAAGTTATTATTGAGTAAATGCTCTTTAGATTGCAGCAAGCCTTTGTTAATATCCATAGTTCTGACAAAGTTCATTTGGAAATTTTTGCCACTGCTTTTTCATTTTTATGGAGGTGAGGATTTATGGAGTTCCTCACTCCTAGAGGTCTTGCCTCCTAGTTAGTGATTTAGTAGAATTCATCTCAATTGGGGTTGGTCTGTTGTTTCTCATAAATAGATTGCAATTTTGGATTTGGGTAGGAATACCACAGAAGTCATGTGCCCTTCTCAGCACATGATTTCAGGGGGAGATATGGTGGCAAAATGCCTTTACTGTTGATGGTGTTAACCTTGAGCACTAGGTCATGGTGGTGTCTGTTGGGTTTTTCCACTGTGCATTTACTAGTTTTCATTTTTTTGCAATTCATAATATCTTCTAGGTAGAACCTTGAGACCTTGAGACTATGTTGCTATCTTGTTTCTCCTCAATCTCCGCCCCCCCCCCCCCCCCCCATGGCAGGATCTCTTGCCTGCAGCAAATTTTTTTATTTTTGTTATTTCCAGGCCTTTTTTTTTTTTTCTTTTCCTTTTTGTGGTACTGGGGATTGAACTCAGGGGCACTCGTCCACTGGGTCACATCCCCAGCCCTTTTTTGTATTTTTATTTAGAGACAGGGTCTCACTGAGTTGCTAAGTGCCTCGCCATTGCTGAGGCTGGCTTTGAACTCGCGATCCTCCTGCCTCAGCCTCCCAAAGTGCTGGGATTACAGGTGTGAGCCACCGCGCCTGGCTTCTTTTCCTTTTTTTTTCCTTTGTGGTACTAGAGATCAAACACAAGCCTTGCATATGTCAAGCAAGTGCTCTACCACTGGGCTCTGTCCCCAGCTCCCCCACACTTTTTTTGCTACCTGGAATTGAACCCAGGGGTACTTAACCACTGAGCCACATCCTCAGCCCTTTTTATTTTTTATTTTGAGACAGGGTCTCCCTAAATTGCTTAAGACCTTGCTAAGTTGCTGAGGCTGGCTTTGAACTTGCAATCCACCTGCCTCAGCCTCGTGGGCTGCTGGGATTACAGGTGTATGCCACCATACTCGGCTCCCCAGCCCTTCTTACAAATTTTATTTTGTATAATATATATTGCCCAGACTGGACACAAACTGGTGATCCTCCTGTCTTGGCCTCCCATGTAGCCCAGACTTGCCTGTTTTTTGGGGGGGCAGTGAGGGCTAGGTTGCTGGAGTTGAACCCAGAGCTTTCTACCACCCTGGCCTTGTTTTTTTCAAATGAAGTTTTCTTGTAGCTTTCATTGATCTGTGAAGCCCAATGTACTTGTTCCTGACTGCCCTGTCATGATCTAGTTTTATCCTCTCTTAATGAAGATTTATTATGGCGATCTTCAACTCTATAGAGGTTCCATCTTCCTGCAAGAGAGGGGTCAGGTAGTCTCACCTGGGGGGCAGTACTGCCTTCAGATATGTTGGCAAATATTTAGTTGTCATAGTGACTGCCAGTGTTCCTGATACTTGGTGCTCATCTGCCAGGTATGTCACGTCTTTGCCTCACTTGGGATAATCTCACCTCCAAAGGCCAGTCAAGCACCATTGAAAAGTATTTTTGGAAGAACATCAGAAAGGCAAATCTTGCCCGTGTGTCTGTATTCCTTGACTGGGGAAGATTGAGAAGAGGCTGTGTGACAGTCTCCTTCCCTTCACAGCTTGATGGTCCGGCTTCTTCCGGCTGAATTCCTGTAACAGAGGAGGCTATTGGACTTATTTGTACAAGACTTACTTTGCTATATATAGCAGAGTGAAAGAACTTACAGGAAAAATGAGGAGGCTATTTTGATTTCTTCCTTTTTTTTAGGATACTCTTAGCTTGGCTTTCTATGTTTACTTGTTTTGCGTTTTCCCGGAGGAGCACAGTTTCTATGTATTGTCCTTGTTATTTTTCCATGGGGATACTGGAGTTTGGGTTACTTTGCTTACCAAACTATTTTTATAAGGTAAGATGGATTTTTTTTTTTTTTTTTGCCTATTTTAAGTTAACCAGTGATAATTTAAATCCCCTCAATAAGGTAGAACCCTTGCAGGCAGGTAAATAGATGTTAGCAGATACTTCTTTCTTTGGTCCAGTCTCTTCATTTAAATTGGAGGGAGGATATTATTAAATCAGGGGTTGGATAAAAACCTCTGAATGTTCTGTAAGAAATAAAGGATATAATGCATCCAAAGGCTAGGGTGCAATGCCTGACAGGTAGGTGAGCCTTTGAAAAGATTAGATGAGAGTCATTGTTATTACTGATGCTACAACTATTGCTAGTATTGTTCAGATTTTTGGTCAAAATTTTTGTCCACATTGTTAGGACACTGCCAAACATGTAGATGTACTTTCAGCCAAAAGGGCACTTAGGGCTGGCGATGTTGCTTAATGATAGAGCACTTGCCTAGCATGCATGAGACCCGGGGTTTCATCTCCAGCACCATGAAAACAAAATGAACAAAAACAAAGCTCTTTAGGTATTATTTAGACTGTTTCGTTTTATCATAAGTATGTGTGCAGTTTCTGAAAAGCGTTTTGAAATATTGAAAATAGCTTATTGCTAAACCTTATGGATTGCCAAGGATCCAGTGATAACCTTGGGTGACTCTGATATTTTCTTTTGAAATATACCTCACTAGAATAAAACACTGATGAAATGGTAACAGTAGGCATTATTTGCTTAATAATTGCAAAGACAATGTGTTACGTACTACTAATACAATAGGATTTGGAAATAACCTTTTGGGGAGATTTTTTTAAAAAAAATATTTATTTATTTACTTTAGTTGTACACAATGCAATACATTTATTTTTTTTTTTACATGGTGTTGAGGATCGAACCCGGGCCGCGCACGTGCGAGGCGAGCGCTCTGCCGCTGAGCCACATCCCCAGCCCCTGGGGAGATTTTGTAGGGAAAAAAAAGTGAGTTTAGTTCACTAAGTTAATGGTGTCTTTCAAATTGTACTGGGGGATTGAACTCCAGGAGCACTTAACCACTGAGGCATATCCCTAGCTCTTTTCTTATATTTATTTAGAGGCAGGGTCTCACTGAGTTGCTTAGGGCCTTGCTAAGTTCCTGAGGCTGGCTTTGAACTCACCATCCTTCTGTCTCAGCCTCCCGAGACATTAGCATTATAGGCATGTGCCACCATGCCAGGCTTGAAATTGTCATTTTTATCTACTAACAGTTTGTAAAAATGAAAAACCTAAAGTAAGTTTCTGGTTTGCAAAAGGAAGATAAACCTAGACCCACAATAGAGGGCTTCCTTCCAGAGCTGTGCCAATGAGACCTCTCAGAAGAGGCCTATCAGTGCTCTGGAGACCTGTGGCTTTTCTGATAGTGAGGTGCTACAGGTCAGTTCATGGTCCTGCCTTATTTGTCCTTCAGCATCAGATTTGCTGCATGTTGGAACTATAGGAATTTCCTAGAAAGTCCCCAGGGTGGGAACAGACCCAAGGGTGTGCTGGTCTGACTGGATTGGCTCCCCACCTCCAAAGCTCTGTGGAAACCCTGCTCCACTCCCCAGCATCCGTGTCTGCTTGTCTTCTCCCATCAGTGCTATCCTGCACAGAAACCTCTGACTCTAAAGGAATTCAGTATGTGAGGGTCATGGGATGGCAGGAAACCCAGCGTGTCACCAGATATTTGAACTAAGTTATTTCAAGTCTTAAAACATTGCACTAGGATCCTTCTTTGTGGTGCTGGGAATCGAACCCAGGACTTCCAGAATGCTAGCATTCTGGAAATGCTAGGCAAGTTCTCTATCATTAAGCAACATCCCCAGCCCTGAGTACTGTTTTGGCTGAAAGTACATCTACACCAATATGTATATTGCTAATAACAGTTTTTTAAAAATCAAGTTGAAGCCGGGTGTGGTGGTGCACGCCTGTAATCCCAGCACTTTGGGAGGCTGAGGCAGGAGGATCGCGAGTTCAAAGCCAGCCTCAGCAATGGCGAGGCACTTAGCAACTCAGTGAGACCCTGTCTCTAATAAAACACAAAAAAGGGCTGGGGATGTGGCCCAGTGGTCGAGTGCCCCTGAGTTCAATCCCTAGTACCAAAAAAAAAAAAAAAATCAAGTTGAAGACAGTTAGATTTTGGTTCCAAGTTCTATCCTTTGTCACACCTTGGCCTTGGGGATCTTGGTGATAAATGCAGAATGTGTCAGCTCTGGATAAGAGGTGAGCATGGTAGTCTGGGTTCTTCTTCCCACATTCCTTTCCTGCAGCCTCCTGGACCAGGGAGAGCTGACCCAGTGAGTCACAGCAGCTGGGGAGGGACTGAAGGTGGAGCCCTCAGGTCAGCTCTGGCTCAGACACCCACTCACCAGCTCACCAGTCATGCCTGGGTGACTCCTGGCCTGTTGCCAACCCAGAGAGTGTGGCCACATCCTTTTTCTGGGCTTTTCTTTCCAGGTTCCAGCCAGAGATCATACCAGACACAGCTGGGGCCTCTCCCTGTAGTTCTTTGCCAAGTTGGAAACCAGTTTTGTTTCAATGACAGAATCCATCCCTGTTCTTTGTCTTGGTCATCTCCAATGCACAGTGGCTCCAAAAAAATCTATTGACTCAGAAAACTCAGAACAATCTGAGGGGAAAAGACAACACAGAAAGAGAGTGAGTTATTAGGAGGAGGCTACTATTCCTGGGGGTATCTCTCTGAGCAAAGAAACCTGTCCCCGCCCCATACTTACTGGGGATTGAACCCAGGGCTTAGTACTTGATAGACAAATACTCTAGCACTGAGCTACATCTCTAACCCTGTTGTTGTTGTTAGTTTTTGGTACTGAGGATAGAACCCAGTGGTGGTTTGCCTCTGAGCTACATCCTCAGCTCATTTTATTTTATTTTTTTTATTTTGAGGCAGGGTGTCCCTCCGTTGTCCAGGCTGGCTTCTAACTTGCAGTCCTTCTGCCTCAGACTCCCAAGTAGCTGGGATTACAGGCATGTTCCACTACACCTGGTGACTGTTTGGGTATTAAATCATTTAATACCCAGTGGCCCGGCAAGAGGGCCACTCTTGCAGAGGCCCCAGGGTTCTCTCAGGCTGAGCTGAGTCCTGAGCTGTGATTATGCTCACCATCCATCACTGTTAATCTCTTCCCTCTTTGGGGTCTAATTTCCCTCTTTTTTCCTCTTCAGTTTCCCATCTTGTTAATTCCTCTGTGAAGTGCCTGGCAGAACTTAATGGGAATTCCTTCTTTACACCATTGGGACTTGGAGAAGGGGACTCTGAGGTGTGGAGGGAGCATTGTGTCTGTAATGTTTGGCTCTGTCCCCAACTCCTGCCTGCAGTGACATCTTAAACAGTTCCTGCTTATTCAGTTCTTTATTAGCTGTGTCTTCATTTTGTGTGTGCTGATATTTTGATGCCTGCAGCCTTGTTGACCAGAGAGAACTGCCTCTTCCAAGGCTCACTAATCCCTAGAGGTATACACTTCACTCCTAGGAGTGTGCCATCTATGTGGAGACCAACTGGTCCCAGCTCATACCCCCAACCACCTTCTTTATGAGGCTCCCTTCCTTACCATAGTCAGGTCTAAGTACCAGACACCTAGGGACAGCTCCTACACCCAAAACCTGCTGAAATTAATCATGCAAACCAATCCTAAGCCTTCTTGCACTGCCTTCCCTATTCATTTTTATAGAAACCATTAAAAAATCTCACCCGTCTATGTATCCCTCACTCTTGTCCGGCATAATGTAGAGTGTTTTGTCCCCTCTTCTTGAAGACTACTACCCCTATTTTTTGCCCACCTTCTCCTTTTTTTTTTTTTTGGTTTGTTTTAGGCAGTGTGGGATAGGGGGGTGGTTGGGGTATGGACCTGGGTCCTTTCACATGCTAGGCAAGGGCTCTGCTACTGAGCTATCTAGAGCCCCAGCAAGCTCTCTCTTCAAAGGCAATTGTCTCCCTGATCTGTGAGCTTAGCCATACTTGAATAATAACAAACCTTACATTTTAAAACAATCCTGCTGGAGGTAATCCCTCAGATACTCTTTTTTTTTTTTTTTTAATATTTATTTATTTGCTTTAGTTGTACACAATGCATTTATTTGTACGTGGTGCTGAGGATCGAACCCGGGCCGCGCACGTGCCAGGCGAGCGCTCCGCCGCTGAGCCACAACCCCAGCCCCCTCAGATACTCTTAACCATTTTTTTTTGACTTCACTTCTTTTTTTTTAATATTTATTTAATTGTTTTAGTTGTGCACAATGCCTTTATTTTTACGTGGTGCTGAGGATCGAACCCAGGCCACGCATGTGTAAGGCGAACGCTCTACTGCTGAGCCACAACCCCAGCCCTTGACTTCAGTTCTTAATTTATCAACTCCTGTCTTTGCCAGACCCTCAACTATGGCACACCCACCCCATCACCTGATTTTTTTCAGTTAGTAAATGTTATGTCTTTGAATCTTGGAATCTCCCAGTGAGTCCAGATTTCCTGCACACTAGACTGCAGCCCTGGACCTTCTTGGGGTGGGGGTCCCTGGGGCACATGCTCTATGCCACTTTGCACACATCTGTACCCTCTGGCTCCCATGCCACTCACTCCATCTCCAGCCCTTGTTTCGAAGGCCAAGAACCACAGGTCCCTGCCACCTGTCTTTCCTTTGCTCTAGCAGTTTCCAGTGGTGGAGTCTCTTTCCTGATTCTCTGGGCCACTCTAGGAGCAGCAGATTTCATTGTCTCTGTGGTTCCTGCCATGGAGCAGGTACTCAGCACATCAGATTGAATGATCAAACTAATTCCTGAACTAATCCTCATTATATGTGAGTCATGCATGGTGGACACCTGTGTGGTAGGTAGAATGAATTTCATAAATGCTCCCTTCCCCAGATGTCCATGTCCTCATCCTTAAAATCTGTGACTATGCCAGTTTACACGAAAAAAGGGGATTAAAGTTGGTTGCAGCTGCAGTTAAGGTTACTGATGTCAACCAAGAGTAAAACCAACATAGTCTAAAGCAAAGAAAATTACATTTTGGGGGAGGTGATTAGGACTGCAATCCTGAAAACCCAGATTCAAGCAGTCTTGAAAATGGGCCTCTGAGGTTTTACAAAATAATGGTTGCATTTATAGCTTTCTACTTGAAGGGGGTTGGAAATTGTATCACTCATTAATCAAGAATTATGATCTGTGCTGGCAAAAGTTAAGGTGTCTTGTCAGAAAGGGATTAGGTGTGGTCTCAGGCTCTGGGTAGTTTTTGGGGAAATGGTCCATTTTACAGAGTGTCTGCAGAGGTTCACAATATTTCAAAGGTTAGGTCTCATCTAGGGATAGGTGTTTCTTCAGCCCAGTTCAGAGGTTTAGCTCCTGGGGGACATGTCTGAGATCTGATTAACACTGGCCTTCTCATTCCATTTTAACTACCCAAACCATGGCTACTCCATTTTAATTTTTCTCTTTTATACTAATCTGCTGACTTTGAGAGGGGGAGTTATCCTGGAGTATCCTGGTGAGCACAGTGTAATTAGGAGGAGGAGGAAGAGGGGGAGGAAGAGGCACAGAGATGCAATATAAGAAGGACCCAGTTTGCCATTGTTGCTTTGAAGAAGGAGGAAGGGGTCACGACCCAAGGAATGTGGATATCTGGAAAAGGCAAAGAAATGAATTCTTTCCTGGAGCCTCCACAAGGAACACAGCCCTGCTGGAACCTTGATTTCCCCCCCTCCAGTGAGGTTCACATCATCAAAACTTTGACACCCCAGAACTGTAAGATAACAAATGTGTGTTTCAAGCTATTCACTACTGAATAATGGTGATTTGTTACAGAAGCAAAAGAAAAGTAATACATCCTGCATTCATGGGAGGGTCTAATAAACAGATATCAGCTTCTTGAACTATAGCATTTATGTTTGTGTGTATGTGCGTGTAGCTATTGATTGAGATCATATCAGTTTTTAAACTGACTACAGTATTTGCATTATCTGTGAATACATGGAATGGCTCCTTTTTGCATCGTGGGATCATGAAGACAACATGATAGGAATGAAAAGGCTACCTTTTGTTCCATTGAAATAGAGGTAAAACTTCACATTTTTCTTATACAGTATACTTTTTTTTTTTTTTTTGTTTTTTTTTTGTTTGTACTGGAGATTGAACTCAGGAGCACTCAACCACTGGGCCACATCTCCAGCCCATTTTTGTATTTTATTAGAGACAGGGTCTCACTGAGTTACTAAGTGCCTCGCCATTGCTGAGGCTGGCTTTGAACTCGTGATCCTCCTGCCTCAGCCTCCCAAACTGCTGGGATTACAGGCATGTGCCACTGTGCCCGGCTTGTACCGTATGCTTTTTTGTGACCTTGTATAGTACAGCTCTTTGCCAGTTCTGTGAGGTGCTTGAAACTACTTCTTTGACCCTTCGAGGAGATGTCAGCCCAGGAGGGGAGGTCTCAGACCCTTTGAACTAGGAAGCAGGACAGGTGGTAGAGGTCTGGTGGCCCCGGTGACATTACCCAGAGCTGCTGTGTGCTATGCAACCTGAGCATCCTCTGCCCTTCAGATCTTGGAAGGGTGTAGATGTGAACAAGCTGTTAAAAATTTATGGCGCCGGGCGCGGTGGCGCATGCCTGTAATCCCAGCCCTTGGGAGGCTGAGGCAGGAGGATCGCGAGTTCAAAGCCAGCCTCAGCAATGGCGAGGCACTTAGCAACTCAGTGAGACCCTGTTTCTAAATAAAATACAAAAAAGGGCTGGGGATGTAGCCCAGTGGTCAAGTGCCCCTGAGTTCAATCCCCGGTGCCAAAAAAAAAAAAAAAAAAAAAAAAAATTTATGGCTTCCAAGCAAGTGTTTAAAGCCAGATAGTACCCAGATAAATGCCAGGACCCTCAATTTAACAAATATAATTGACAAGGAAACTTTATGTTTGCTTTATAGAAAAGTTTAAATGTCACAGATTCTTCAGTGTAGTTGGTTCATTATAACTATTGTCTCTATTTTTTTTTTTTTTTTTTTTTTGCATAAAGATTGAAGCCAGGGGTGCTCTACCACTGGGAAACATCCCCAACCCTTTTTGCTTTCTATTTTTAGAGAGGTTCTTTCTAGGTTGTTCAGGCTGGCCTTGAACTTGTGATTCTCCTGCCTCAGCCTCCCAAGTAGCTGGGATGTCAGGCGTAGGGCACCATACTTGTCTCCAAATGTTGTTGATGTTACATTCTTATCAGTTAAAAGTATTTGTGCTTACGTATTCACTTTGTTCATATTTATAAATTACAGACATGTAATGCATTTATATGTGTGTGCATGTCTCTGTGTGTATTACTTTTCATTAAAACATTTACAAACCCCATTTCCATCAAAAGAAAATGTTTACAAAGATATAAATAAATGAATAAGATAAATGGCAGTTACAGAAAAAATTCACAGTATTTCCCTGCACCCCAGTGATGGTGTGTATTTTGAGTCTGGCATCACTTCAGGGACCATTGGCCTGAATGTCCTCAAGTAACTTCATGATGTGTTCATTTTAGATCACATCATTTGTGATTTCTCTCTTATCCAGGGATACTTATGAAGTTTAAAGAACCCCAGGTAACCTGGGGCCACCTCAGATGTCCACCTGTGCGCACAAGGACGGCTCTTCTGTGTGCTGTGGGTGTAAATTCTGAGAGTGGGGTGCTCTGACTCCCTTCCATCCCATAATGAATAACATGCTCACAGGGACTTGTCATTGTCTCACTGAGCTCATGAGCTGTGCTCCACAGACACCTACCCTGCTGCTCATCAAGCATGGTCTTTTTTAAAAATATTTATTTGTTTTAGTTATACACAATGTCTTTATCCCTTTTTTTTTTTGAGTTGCTGGTTTAATATAAAGTATTTTTACAAAAATTGTGTCTTCATACATGTATTTAGGGTAATCATGGATAACTCAGTCTGCCATTATTCCTATCCCCTTGCTCCCTCCCCTCTCTCCCCCACTTTGTTCTATTTAAAGCTCTTTCATTCCTCTCATTCCCTCTCTCTTGCCTTTATAAGTTAATATCTTCATATCAAAGAGATCATTCGACCTTTGGTTTTTTGGAATTGTCTAACTTCACTTAGCATTATTTTCTCCAGCTCCATCCACTTACCTGCAAATGCCATGATTTTATTATCTTTTAGTGCTGAGTAGTGTTCTGTTGTGTATATATACCAAAGTTTTCCTATCCATTCATCTGTTGATGGGCATCAGGGTTGGTTCCACAATTTAGCTATTGTGAATTGTGCTGCTATAAACATTGATGTGGCTGTGTCCCTGTAGTAAGCTGTTTTTAAGTCCTTTGGGAATAGGCCAAGGAGTGGGATAGCTGGGTCAAATGGTGGTTCCATTCCCAGTTTTCCTAGGAATCTCCATATTACTTTTCATATTGGCTTCACCAATTTGCAGTTCCACCAGCAATGTAAGAGTGTGCCTTTTACCCCACATCCTCGCCAGCATTTATTGTTGTTTTTTTGATAGCTGCCATTCTGACTGGAGTGAGATGAAATCTTAGAGTAGTTTTGTTTGCATTTCTCTAATTGCTAGAGATGTCGAATATTTTTTCATATATTAGTTGATTGATTGTATATCATCTTCTGAGAAGTGTCTGTTTAGTTCCTTGGCCCATTTATTGATTGGGTTATTTGGTTTTTTGGTGTTAAGGCTTTTTTTTTTTTTTTTGTGGTACCGGGGATTGAACTCAGGGGCACTCGACCACTGGGTCACATCCCCAGACCTTTTTTGTATTTTGTTTAGAGACAGGGTCTCACTGAGTTGCTAAGTGCCTCCCCATTGCTGAGGCTGGCTTTGAACTCGCGATCCTCCTGCCTCAGCCTCCCAAAGTGCTGGGATTACAGGCGTGCGCCACCGCGCCCGGCTGGTGTTAAGGCTTTTAAGAGCTTTATAAATCCTTGAGGTTAGTGTTCTATCTGTGCTTGTGGTAAAGATTTGCTCCCAATCTGTAGGTCCTCTATTCACCTCACTGATAGTGCAAGAACTAAAAACAAGAGTCAACAAATGCCTTTATTCTTACGTGGTGCTGAGAATCGAACCCGGGCCACGCACGTGCTAGGTGAGCACTCTACCGCTGAGCCACAATCCCAGCCTTCAAGCATGGTCTTTATTGTGCTTATTTCACTTAGGGTTGTGCCCTCAAGATTCATCCATGATGTAACAAGTGTCAGAATTTCCTTTGTCAGGCTTGAATATTCCATTATGCGAGTACACCATGTTCTGTATATCTCCTAAATCATCAGTGGCCCCTTGAGTTGTTTCCATCTTTTGGCTCTGTGATCCAAGCCCAAGCTTCTGTGTGCATGGATATGCAGGTATTTGACTGAGTATCTTGTGCTTTTCACTTATGGAGGTATTTTTCATGGATTTGGTTTAGATGCCTTTCTCTAGAGCTCTATCCTCGATTGCATAATCAGGGTGGTGACCAGAGCAGCAAGTCTTTTCCTGATTTACCTTGTAGGTTGCTATCATACAGTCTAAGAAGATTGCTTTGGCCCCTTAACTCAAGGTGGTACAGGTGTCCAGGGGCACTGGCCAGGTGTTTGTTTACATTGCTCCATGGACAGGTGCACACAAGTAAGTTCAGGAGATTTGATATTAGCTGAGTGTAGGTCAAGTGCTCTGTTTGTGACTTTGTTGCCTAGATACTATCCTAACCTTTATCTTTTGACATCAAGACTCATTTTGAGTCTAGAGTAAGAGTCCTTTTTACTGGCAGCAGGGGCATGGCTGTGAACTTGGGGCGATATGAGAAACAGTGGCAGGAAGGATCAGTGTGTGCTGGTGGTGGTGGTGGCAGGCACCATCACTCATCATCAACGTGGCCTCTGATATGTGCACACGTGCATGCACATACCACACGGGAGAGTCTGGGGATTTCTTTTCTTTTTTTTTTTTTTTTTGTGGTATCGAGGATTGAACTCAGGGGCACTCGACCACTGGGCCACATCCTCAGCCCTTTTTTGCATTTTATTTAGAGATAGGGTCTCAACTGAGTTGCTTATGTGCCTCGCCATTGCTGAGGCTGGCTTTGAACTTGCGATCCTCCTGCCTCAGCCTCCCAGGTGCTGGGATTACAGGCTTGCGCCACCATGCCCGGCACAGTCTTCGGATTTCTTGATTTTGAAGCTTGGCTTTGTCTTCTTGGCAGTTCTTTGTCAAATATTTCACCTCCAGCCAGGCGCGGTGGCGCACGCCTGTAATCCCAGCACTTTGGGAGGCTGAGGCAGGAGGATCGTGAGTTCAAAGCCATCCTCAGCAATGGTGAGGCACTTAGCAACTCAGTGAGACCCTGTCTCTAAATAAAATACAAAAAAGGTCTGGGGATGTGACCCAGTGGTTGAGTGCCCCTGAGTTCAATCCCTGGTACCACAAAAAAAAAAAAAAAAAAAAAAAAAAAAATTCACCTCCATCTTCCCTTAATATTATGCATAGTCTATCCTCATTGTTCATGCTCTGGCTCTTTGCAGTCATAAGAGGAGAAGTTGCTTCCTGAGACTTGCTGGCCAAAGGGCATGAGAGTAGTGTTAACCACATCTCACACAGGTGCTACCTCCTCCCTAAATTTGGGGATTTTTCTCATGGAAACTTTTCATTTATTGCTTTCATATGATCCTTGTTCAGGGCTGTGCCCCTTTTGGTAAAATCAGAGGCATGCAGTGGCCTGGATTGGAGTGACTAGAGGAACAGGCAGATTAGCTAGACCTAAAATGTTATCAGTTAAGACAAAGAGTGGTTAAAATCATGTGTCTCTAAGATTGTTGTGCAGATTGCCAGCTCCACTAAGCATCTCATTTTGAAGATAGGAGCTAAGCATGTCAACAGACAGTTCTGGAGGGTCCATAGTACCAAACTCTGCTGCAGCTGGCTCAGCGCTGTGTCTGCCCTGACGTATGGTTAAGGCATAGACATGCAGGGAGCCTTCCTGCCCTCTGCCACTCAGGGTGAATAGGGCAGCAGGAAGGGCCTATAAGGGACAGGAGGGGACTGCACCATTATAAGTCTTGCTCTCTTACATTTTTTTTTTTTTAATTTGGTACGGGGATTGAACTCAGAGGCACTGGACCACTGGGCCACATCCCCAGCCCTTTTTTTATTTTATTAGAGACAGGGTCTCACTGAGTTTCTAAGTGCCTCGCCATTGCTGAGGCTGGCTTTGAATTCGTGATCTTCCTGCCTCAGCCTCCCAAGTGCTGGGAGCTCTCTCTACATTTTAAAACCCAAAGGAAGTTGGAAATTATTTTTAAAGGAAAGCAGTTTCAATTATTTGGTTCACTTCTGATTGCTCAATAAATTAATAATCTTTTTTGAAAGTAGGACATCATAAAAAATTAATGTATTAGGAACATGGTCATAAGTAGGAAAATTTCTCTTAAATTTCATTACCCCAAGGAAGATCCACAGTTTAAGAATACCCCATAAAATTTCCTTTTACTTGCATCATAATTGAACTTGAGGTCACAGTTTATGAATCCTCCCTTTTGTATGGACTCAAGCTGGCTGAAAGATGTTCTGTGGAGAGAGGAAAAATTTGGTCTGCTTTTTTCAATGTCTTTTCTATTCAATGGCCAGTTCTCCCTCTCTTTTATGAAAATGTTGAAAAGGAATTGTGTGACATATAACCAATTATAAATAATAAATATGTAATCACTTTGCATGACAAAGGTATTTTTGACACCCAATGTGTTTTGTGGCCTTGTGTCATTTGTTTCTGATATTTTGCCCTCTTCATATTATGTAAGTTGACAATAATAAGGTTTATCTACCTTTGGTTTGTCTTAGACCAAAGATGAACATTGTCATTTTCAGCAAAGGTGATTTTATTTTATTGTTATTTTTAATTGAAGTGCTGAGATTGGAACCTACAGCCTGTGCATACCAGGCAAGCTCTCTACCACTGAACTACATCCCTATCTGCAGTATTGTTATTTTAGCCAAATTCTCCAAACTTGTATCTCAAGACCAAGACAAGAAGGAGATACGTAAAAAGGAGACTCTAGTCCTTTGTGTCAGGACCTAAGTGTTCTTGAACTTAGTTAGATATTGCACCAACTAGAAGGACTATCCAGAAATAGCTTCTGGAATTACTGGGGTCTCTGGCACTATCTGGAGGCATGGCATGATTTTCCCAGGGAGCACAAAGGCTGGAGTTTCATGTTCAAAGCCATGTGTCAGTCTTTATGTAAGGGGAGGAGTTCTCCCTGAATATCCTCAAAAAATCTGTCCTATTCTGGATGTTTTGAATGATCTCTGAAGAGAGGGGAATCAGTGAGGTTTGGACTCAGGGAGGGATGTTACAGGAAGTTGTGTATCCATTCAAAGATGTCTAGAAAGATTATGTACATGTGTGTGCTTGTGTGTGTGTGTATGTGTTTGTGCGCACCGGTTTTTGCTATAATGCAGGATGTAAATGATAAATTCCTGCATAGAGAAGAGTACCTCTTTTTTTTTTTTAAATGATACATTTACTTGTTAGGTCTCTTTTTTTAAAAAGATTTATTTATTTACTTTAGTTGTACACAATGTAATGCATTTATGTTTATGTGGTGCTGAGGATTGAACCCGGGCCGCACACGTGCAAGGCGAGCACTCTGCCCCTGAGCCACAACCCCAGCCCTGAAGAGTAACTCTTTTCTGCACTGAATCTGGGATCCGGTTTGGGAGAAATCTATCATACTGTCAATCCAGATGCAAAGTTCAGCCAGGTTCTTAAGAGTTTATTATGTCCCTTCCCATCTAAATTGTGTCTGTCTCCCTCCACTTATTCTTTCCGTTATCTGAACTTCAGCTATGTTTCCTGGAAACCTCAGCATTCATTGATGTGTGTTTGGGCTATGATGTTTGAAATGCTGTTGTCACAACCCAGAGTCCAGAGGTGTGGGACTCTGGAGGAGGAACCTGCTACTTCTAAGATATATGTCAGCCCTCTGGTCCCAGGAAGGAAGCCTGTGAAAGTGACCATGTTGGACATGAGTTTTACACCATTTAATTGTATGCCTGCTTTTCCAACTGTTAGAACCTTATGGCAGCCATTTAGAATAGGTTTTGAGCTGGCTAGTGGAGTGAAGTCATTTTGATATTTAAATAAGACCACTTGATTAAAGACTTTTTTTTTTTTTGGTGGTGCTGGGAATTGAATCCAGGATGTTGTGCATGCTAGGCAAGCACTCTACCAACTGAACTATATTCCCGATCCGAATCAAAGACTTTTAACTAGAAAAGAGAATTTATAAAATCAGAGATGATGTTTATGACTAAGGTTTAAAAGACTTGATATTAATCATACACATAGATGGTGTAAATTTTGTTCAGCATAGTATGAAAATATTTCTGCTCCTATAGAACTATCACAAAAAAAATGTACATAAATGCAAAAAAAAAAAAAAAAGAAAAGAAAAGAAAAACAAGAACAGTAGTCCTGTTTTCTAAGCAGTTTATGGAAACATGCTAGAAAAATGTAAAAACAGAGACTTTTGGTTCTAGAACAAGATGGTATCGATTCACTTTTTCCTGCTCCTCCCCTGTAAATAAAACTTCATCCTGGAAATAATTCAACACACAGCAATAAAAGAACATTGAAACCTGAAGGAATAAGGCAGCCTGGCTGGGACCGAAGGACACTGAGGCCGCAATACTGTAGATTCTGGGGTTCTGTTTTTTCTGTCCTGTGTGCCCAGACTGGGCAGAGGAATCCTGTAACCAGAACCACCAACAGGCATAGATGAAAGCAAAACAAAACAGAACTAAAAAAGAATCTGTCTGGTCCAAGGGGAAGCCAGAAGGAGACTAGTGGGAGCTCCAAGTCCTGCTCCACATCCAGGTGCCATTGGGCTGACAGCCTGACCCACCCTCTGTGCTCACTTGCCACCCGTACATCTTCTTCAGTGAACTGTTTCATGTCACCCATTTTCAATTTGGATTCTTCTTCTTTTTTTAAAGTTCTATTTTCAGAGTTTCTATTTTCATTTGTTTGTTCTTTTTTCGTTGTTTGTTTTTTGCAGTGCAGGGGATGGAACCCAAGGCCCCGTGCATGTAGGCGCCCTCTACTGCTGAGTCACACCCTGAGCTTTTGAAAGTCCTTATGTATTCTGGATACAAGTGTTTTTTTGTCTGATACATGATTTTTTTTTTTTTTTTTTTTTTTTTGGTACTGGGGATTGAACTCAGCAGCACTCGACCACTGGGCCACATCCCCAGCCCTTTTTTTGTATTTTATTAGAGACAGGGTCTCACTGAGTTGCTAAGTGCCTCGCCATTGCTGAGGCTGGCTTTGAACTCACGATCCTCCTGCCTCAGCCTCCCAAAGTGCTGGGATTACAGGCATGCGCCACCGCGCCTGGCTTGATACATGATTTTTGCAAATATCCTTTTCTAATTTATAATTTATCTTTTTCTTTGGTACCGGGGATGGAACTCAGGGGCACTCGGCCACTGAGCCACACCCCTAGCTTTTTTTTGTATTTTATTTAGAGACAGGGTCTCATTGAGTTGCTAAGTGCCTCATCATTGCTGAGGCTGGCTTTGAATTCATGATCCTCCTGCCTCAGCCTCCCAAGTGCTGGGATTACAGGCTTGCGCCACTGTGCCAGCTTGTCTTCTTCTTAACAGAATCTTTCTCATGGTAAATGTTTTTAATTTCAATGAGGTTCAAGTTATCTTTTTTTTTTTTCTTTTGTGGATCATGCTTTCTATGTCAAGTCTAAGAATTTGTTGCCTAGCCTTAGATCCCAATTTTATTTTTTTTAATATTTTTTTCCTAGAAATTTTTTCCTTGATTTTTGAGACAATTCCACCATGTTGCCTAGGCTGGTCTGGAACTCCTGGCTCAAGTGATTCTCCTGCTTTTGCCTCCTGAGTAGCTGGGACTACGGGCACACTCTTCCATGCCTGACTTCTAGAAGTTTTATAGTTTCACATTTCAATCTGTGATCCTTTCCAAGTAAATTTTTATATGAAGTTTGTGAGGTTTAGGTGTTTTTCTCTTCTCTCTCCCCTTTTTCATGGTGTATGGATGTCCAGTTGTTCCTGTACCATTTATTGAAAAGCAAAATTTCCTTCACTGAATTGATTGATTCCACTTATTTGTCAAAAATCAATGTCAGTCGCCTGGTTTGGATATTTTACTTGTCTTGTGTAGCATGGTAACATTAGGGGAGGCAAGGTGGAGGTCCCTATCTGTTTCTTTGCAACTTCCTGTGAATGTTTATTTAAAAATAAAGAGCATACAAATTGAGCATTTTGTTATCCAGAACCATAGTTATTCAGTATAATAAGGAGCTGCAAAAATTCAATTTGCCTAAATTTCATGTGCCTCACAGACACACTGTCCATTGACCCAAGAGCAATGGGAACATGAGGCTGGCTGCCAGGTCCTTGGCCTCAGGAGGGAGGCCTTGGGAGGCTCCACCCAACACCCACCATACATCAGAGTGGGAGAAAATGCGAGGCATCACTTTTCTAAGTGCTCAGTTAACAAATCTCTTATGGGTGTGCGGATGGGCATGTAAGATTTATGAATAACTAATTGAGGACAAACAGAAGACCCTTGCTCTTATTCTAGACCTGATCTCTAAGGAGACTTGGTTCTCTTGTTTTTTTTTTTTTTTTTTTATATTTATTTATTTACTTTAGTTGTACACAATGCAATGCATTTATGTTTACGTGGTGCTGAGGATCGAACACAGGCCGCGCACGTGTGAGGTAAGCGCTCTGCCGCTGAGCCACAACCCCAACCCCCAGTTCTCTTGTTATAATAGATACATAAAAGTGTCCAGTTTTATTAACTTAAAATTAATTCCTGGAGATACTCACCGCTGTTTTATTTTACAGTACTTGTACCTTATTGTTATGAGTAATTCAGATAACTACAATCAGAAGAGATGTGCTAATTAATGTACACACCTAGAATTATTCATTATTGCTGTCTTAATCCCAGGAGTGTCATAACCCTTCACCTTAGAAATTGGAGTTGTAACTGGAGATGAAGGTTAGCCAATATCTTCTAGAAAGAATAGGTATTAGATACAAATACATCAATATGTCGTTGTTGATACCTAGGTAAATATTGCCAAGAAATGGATTCCATAGAGAAATACTGCACTGCTATGGGATGTTCCTAAAATGAACATGCTTGTGGTTAGAGATATTCACTCTGTGAGCCAGAGAGACACTGAACACGGGCAGGTGTTCTGTAGTCTCATAGAAAGGTGAGGAAGCTCTTGGTAAGAAACACTTCTGAAAACAGCACTGATTGCTGACTGTAAAGAAAGCTGTTTTTAAAACTGAAATTGTTTCCTGGAGTAATGCCTGAGTTTTCCCCGTTTCCTCACGGGAAACACATTTTAAGGAAATACCACATGCAATATTATTATCAAGAGCCATGGCTCTCAAAGGGACATTTCACTTAAAAAGGCACAAGAGACTCAAGATTTAAGATGCAGAAAATCCAAACCCGATCTGCAATTGAGTAATAGTATTCAGTTTTGGGGCTAATAAAATATGATCTATCTTAGGGAAGAAATTAGAGAGTGACCTTTGAGCACTGAACCCAGCCCTAGGTTGTAACAATTTAGACACTATGTAGAGTCTAAGCTGAGAGAGGTGCCTTGGACTTCACACTGGCAGTGTGGCAGGGTACCATGGGTGGTAATTCAAATATTCAACATCTGAAATTCTGCAAAATTGAAGGTTTTGGGCTTTTTTTTGTGTGTGTGGTACCCGGGATTGAACTCAGGGGCACTCGTCCACTGGGTCACATCCCCAGCCCTTTTTTGTATTTTATTTATTTAGAGACAGGGTCTCACTGAGTTGCTAAGTGCCTCGCCACTGCTGAGACTGGCTTTGAACTCGAGATCCTCCTGCCTCAGCCTCCCAAAGTGCTGGGATTACAGGCGTGCGCCACCGTGCCCGGCTTTTGGACTTTTTTTATTTGTTTGTTTTGAATGGGATCCTCCTATGGTGCCCAGGCTGGTCTTGAACTCCTGGAATCAAGTAATTCTCCCACTTCAGCCTCCCTAATGCTAGGACTACAGGGAAGTTTTTGATGCCACAAGTGGAAAATTCTACACCTGACCTCATGAGATGGTCACAGTCAAAAGGAAAGTGCACTAAATATGTTGTGTAAAATTACTGTTTTAGTCAGCTTTTTCACTACTGTGACTAAAAGGCCCACCAGAACAATTTTAGGGAAGGAAAGTTTTATTTGAGGGCTCACTGTTTCAGAGGTCTTATTCCATAGAAGGCTGGCTCCATTCCTCAGGGCCTGAGGTGAGGCAGAATATCATGGCAGAAGTATGGCAGAGGGAAGCAGTGCACATGGTGATCAGGAAGCAGAGAGAGAGAAAAACTCCGCTCTCAAGATACAAAATATGTACCCCATAGCCACACCCCCAATGAACCACTTCCTCTAGCCATACCCCACCTGAATCCAGTTACCACTCAGTTAATCCCAGCAAGGATTAATTCACTGATTTGGGTTAAGGTTTTGACCCAATCATTTCTCCTCCAAACCCTCTTGACAGTTTCACATGTGAGCATTTGGGGGGCACTTCACATCCAAATCATAACAATTACTTTTAAATTACTTTTAGGTTATGTGTATAAGAGGAATTGTAAATAATATTCATGTTTATGCCCCATTCCCAAGATAGGTCAGTATGTAAATGCAAATATTCCAAAATTTAAAAAACTTGAAATCTCAAATACTTCTGGTCCCAAGTACTTTGGATAAGGGATGCTCAACCTATATCAAATTTTCTATTGTGTTTAAATCAGATTAAATGAATGCCTGCTAAACCCTAGGAAAAATCTGTAGTGTTAAAGGACCTTTCCATGTAACCACCCACTAGGCTGTGTGAGGCAGACTTCTGGTAGACCCAGAAGAGGCACACTATCAGCCTGCATCCTTCCCTTACATGTGCAAATCAGAATTAGACTCATTGGCTGAGGCCTTTGTCATCCTTTCTTTGGTTTTCTTCTCATTCACTGGTCCCTATAGCACCTTAGTCTTTTTACATGTTTTCCTACACACAGTTTAAGACAGTTTCATAGTTCATGTATTGAAGTCCCAGTAATCTCATTTAGTAAAATGATGAAACTTGTAATCATATACATTAATATTTTTGAATTAACTTTCTCAATAGAAAGGGTGAGTAAATCCTCTCAAGGAGCCTTTATCAGGATCACTGAAAGAGGTGCTTTTTCAAAGTGTATTTGTTTCCTTATGTGCATATTTCCCCTTGTTGACCTCAATCTATCAACACCCTGGATTAACAGCCATTGCAAGGTCCTGGGCTCTTCAAAGGATCTGTAGTGGAAAACTTGGTCACTTCCTGCTAGTTTGTTTTTCTTGCAATGAAAGAGAATAATGTCTATCAAAGAAGGAAAGCAGAGTGGCTTAGGTCTGTAATATCAGAAACTGAGTCTGAGGAGGATCACAAGTTCGAGGCCAACCCAAGCTATTTGGCCAGATGCTGACTCAAAATAGCAAATAAAAAGGACTGGGAATGTATTTCAGTGGTAGAGTACTCCTAAATCCAATCCCCAAAGCCAGAAAGAGGGGGAAAATACCCCAAACAACAGAAAGCACGCAACAGCAGGGAAATGGGGAGTGTACACCTTCGTTGTAAAGTAGTTGTATCTGTACTGTTTGCACTCAGAAATCTAAGCAGACCCAGCTTAAATTTGGCTAAATGTGGTGTAATGGGATATGCTTGGTATGGAACTTCTAGGAAATGTCTGTAACTTCTGCCAAAGTTATAACTAGAAACCTAAGATCAGTGTCTTTAAAAGTGTAGTCCCTGGACCAGCATCATTGATGTCACCTGGGAATATACATTCTAAGGTCCTGCCCCAGACCAGAGAGTTTGGAGTTCAGTAAATCTGTGTTTGGCACTAATATGTACGGAAGTTGGAACACTTTGACACAGAGCATGAGTGCCCTTAGCTGCCTTGTCCCTTCTCTTGTCTTCCACACTGCCAGGGAGCAGAGCCTCCCAGTCAGCATCTTTTCCAAGGGCATCAGTACCTGTTCTTTCAAGCCCATCTGCCTCCCTGCCTAGCTTTCCTTTTAACTGATATTTCTGCGTGTTACGGAGGACTGTGTCCCCTTTATTTGGCTCAAAGCCTGTCACATGTCCTCAACTGTTCTTTAGGACCCTGTCTGCCAATGAAAAGCAGGCAGGTAATGTTCATGGAATTCACTCTTTGTGAATATGTGTATTTTCTGGTTGTCTTACTCCATTTTCTGTTGCTATAAAAGAATACTTGAGACTGGGTCATTTATAAAGAATAGAAGGCTTTTTTTGGGTGGTGGTGGGGTACTGGGGATTGAACTCAGGGACTTGACCACTGAGCCATATCCCTAGTCCTATTTTTGTATTTTATTTAGAGACAGGGTATCACTGAGTTGCTTAGCACCTCGCTTATGCTGAGGATGGCTTTGAACTTGTGATCCTTCTGCTTCAGCCTGCCGAGCTTCTGGGATTATAGGTGTGTGCCACTGCACCCAGCTAAGAATAGAAATTTATTCTCATTTATGATTCTGGAGTCTGGGGTGCCCCAGAGCTTGGTGCTGGCGTCTGCTCAGCTTCTAGTAAGGGCTTCATACTGCTTCAGCCTCATGGTGGTACACAGAAGAAGAGAAGTGGGCACAGGCAAGAGAAAAGAATGCCAAACTCATGAGCATTACCTTGACAACTAACCCATTCCCATGAAGAAAGTAATAATCCATCCATGAGGGCTCCAGCCCTATACCCACACTCTTCCCACTAGGTCTGTCCATTGAAGAATTAAGGGTCCCGCCCATGAAATTTTGGAGGAAACACTCAAACCACAATACCAGTCTATTGGCTGTTTTTGCCTATTGGTGTTCTTTGAGGTAAAAGACTGGCTTTGATCGTCAAGTCAGCCCGATGAGTTGGCATCAGTGCCTACTACATGGAAAGCCCCGGGCTTATTCACCTCCCCATGAGACTTATACCTTTGAACTCCATTGCCCCTTCCATTCCCCTAACCCTGGTAACCACCTTTCTATTCTCTGCTTCTATGAATTTAAATTTGCTGTTTGTTTTTTAGACTCCATTTGAGTGAGATGGTGCTATAAGTGTCTTTTTGTGCCTTGTTTATTTCACTTAGATATCCCCAGGTTTATTCATATTGCAGAATTTTCTTCTTCTTCTTTGTGTGTGTGTGTGTGTGTGTGTGTGTGTGTGGTGTGGTGCTGGGAAGCAAACCCAGGACCTCATACATGCTAGACCAGTGCTCTACCATTGGCCCATGTCCCCAGGCCCCCACCAGCCCCCTACTTTTAAAGTTTTTTTTTTTTTTGGGGGGGGGACATAGGTGGGTACCAGGGATTGAACTCAGGGGCACTCAACCACTGAGCCACATCCACAGCCTATTTTGTATTTTTATTTACAGACAGGCTCTCTCTGAGTTGCTTAGCACCTCGCTGTTGCTGAGGCTGGCTTTGAGCCTGCGATTCTCCTGTCTCAGTCTTCTGAGTCTCTGGGATTATAGATATGTGCCATTGGGCCCAGTTCTTTTTTTAAGTTTTATTTTGAAACAGGGTTCCATTAAGTTTCTGAGGCTGGCCTCTAACTTGAATCCTCCTGCCCTGGCCACATGAGTAGCTGGGATTACAGGTTTTATCACTTCTGTTCTTCTAAATGACACATAAAATTTGCACGTTTATAGGGTACTCAGTGACATTTTGATACCTATTTTTTTTTCTTTTTGAAGGCTGAATAGTGCTACATTGTGCATATGTACCACATTTTCTTTATTCATTCACTTGTTGATGGGAACTTAGTTTAGCTCCCTATTTTAGCTATTGTGAATGCTATTGCAGTGAACATGGTGGAGAGTAAGATAAAGAAGTCTGAAGATTTAATAGGCAGGTGAGGATTATAGTTAACATTGTAGTAATATGGGAAATTTGCTAAGACAGTAGATTTTGTGTGCTTTCACCATAAATAAAACAAAAACAAATGAAATGATGGATATATTAATTTTCTTAACTATAGCAAAATCATTTCACTATGTATATCAGAACATCATGTTTTATACCTTAAATATATATAATTTTTAAGAAAGGGAAAGAAATCCCCATGCTAGATGCTGTGTGGACACAAAGCAAGTCACTGGCCTTTGCCTTTGAAGGTCTTTTAACACAGAGAGATGGACAGATACATACCTAGATGGTCTTGCTTGATGTCTCTTTGCAGGTGACTTGTGCCCTCACTCTTGCATGAAATGAAGGTCATGATAGTACCACTTCCCAGGGTTTCCATGGAGACTAGCACACAGGAGCTGGAAAGTGCTGAGGACAGTTCCTGGCACAGTTAGCATATGTGCATGTTTGCTCAGCTAGATAGCTACACTGCCCAGGAAGATGTCTTGGAGACATCCATGCTGGGCCTTGGAGAACTCTTAGTGCTTGAATAGGCAGATGGGAGTTTAATGAAATATCTATACACATGATTTCCTGGCTTCTGTTCAGCCCACACTATTAGCCTTAAATGCCTCAGTTATGGTTAAGATTTGAGTCATTCCTTAAAAACTCATGTGTGAGACAATGCAAGAATTTTCAGAGGCAAAATGATTAGCTCATGAGAGGTGTAACCTAATTAGTAGATGAATTCACTGATAAGGATTATCTGGGTGGCACCTACAGGCAGGTGAGGTGTGGCTGGAGGAAGGAGGTCATGAGGGCGTGCCTTTGGGGTTTATATTTTGTCCCTGGTGAGCAGAGTTCTCTCTCTCTCTCTCTCTGCTTCCTGGTTGCCATATCCTGAGTGGCTTTCCACCTCCACACTCTTCTGCTATAATGATCTACTTCACTTTGGGCCTAGAGCTGTGGAGTGAACCTCTGAAACCATGAGCAAAAATAAACTTAATTTTTTTTTCCTCCTTTACGTTGTTCTTGTTGGGTAATCTGGTCACAGTGATAAATAGCTGACTAAAACAACCTCTCACTATGATGTCAGCCATTTCTGTGCTTAAGGAGTGTTTTTTTTTTCCCCCCAAGCCAAACCTTTGGTATAGATAGTTTAGACAACCCAAGGAAAGGAAGTTCAAAGGAGAAGACAAGTACACAAAAGAAAGAGATATAGGAAGAGAGATATGAAGAGGTAGACCTAGTTAAAGTGGAGCAGAAATAGCATAAACTGAAGGGAAGAAAGCATGAAATACAATAGCTCTCCTCCTGATCTGCAGGGGATACATTCCAAGACTCCCCAGTGGATTCTGAAACCACAGACAGTACTGAACCCTATTAATGCTATGGTTTTCTATACATGCTCTATGATAAATTCACCTTTTCACTTGAAAGACTCTACACCTTCTCTCTGGCATATGCAAACTGTCAGTATTGCTACTCTTATGCTTTGGGGCTATTCATAAGTAAAATATCGGAGAATGAACACAGGCACTATGATACTATGGTAGTTGATCTGAAAATACACAGTTATTAAGTGACTAAGGGGCAGGTAGAGTATATGGCATGGACGTTCTAGACAAAGGAATGATTCATAGCCTGGGGAAAATGGAGCTGGGCGGTGTGAGATTTCACCACACTGCTCAGAATGGTGTTTAGTTTAAAATTTACAGATTATTTCTGAAATTTCCCATTTTGTATTTTTGGACCACCATTGACCATGGGTAACAGAAGTCAGTGAAAGTCAAATCACAGATAAAGACAGACTACTGTATGCATTGGGAGGGAGGATGGGATGTGTCCAGGGTTGAAGCTTCTTATGACTGGCCTTGGTAGTGTGCAAAGGGCCAAATCCTGGATCCTATGCAGGACAAGAAGTAAAGGCTTCACTGGCTTCTGGAGCTAAGAAAGCATCTGTATATGCTGTTGAATAAATGCCTGTGTCCCTGCCCTCACTGTAATGAGGAAGGGAGCCACTTCTGTGGGCTGTTGCCTTGTGAAATCAAATTCACGAATTCTTGGTTAATGGATTTTAAAAAAATATATATTTATTTATTTGCTTTAGTTGTACACAATGTGTTTTATTTTTACGTGGTGCTGAGAATTGAACCCAGGTCGCGCGCGTGCTAGGCGAGCGCTCTACCACAGAGCCACAACCCCAGCCCTGGATTTTTAATTATTGTCTCCACCTCCCATCTCTCTGGTATTGGGGATTAAACCCACGGACACCTTACCACTAAGCTTTGTCCCCAGTCATTTTTATTTTGAGACATGTTCTCACTACCTTGGCTGAGGTTTCACTAAGATGCCAAGACTGGCCTTGAACTTGCAATTTTTCTGCCCCAGCTTTCTGAGTCACTGGGATTATAGGTGGATGTCACTATACCTAGCTTGTTTTGTGGATTTTTTAAAAAATTGGGGCATAAGTAGTTGGGTTCATCTCAACAAATTTGTACATGTGTGGAATTCAATTTCACTTCATCCCCTACCCCCATTTCCCCTTCCCTTTTTCTTCCCCTCATTCTCCTTCCTCTACTGAACTTTCTTCTGGTCATCTATTTATTAATTTTGATTGATTCTATCTACTTATACATAAAGTGAAGTTCCCTGTGGTATATTTATATTATGCACATAGCATGGCTTTTAAAATTAATTCTGCATTTCCTTCCCTTTCCCATCCCTCTTGTCTACCTCTCAATCTTCTTCTGTTTCACTGAGCTTCTCTATACCTTTATGATATCCAACCCTCCTCTCCCTCTTCCCTTTATTTTTCTCTAGCTTCTTCATATGAGATAAAATATTTAACCCTGGATTTTCTGAGACTGGCTTATTTCAATTTATAATGATGTTCTCTAGTTTCCATTCATTTACTAGCAAATGCCATAATTTCATTCTTCTGTATGACTAAAACTCCATTATGTAGGTATACCATAATTTTTAATCCATTCATTTATTGATGAACATCTGGGTTGATTCCGTAATTTGGCTTTTGTGAATTGTGCTGTTATAGTCATTGAGGTGGCTGAATCACTATAGTTTGCTGATTTTAGTTCTTTTGAAAAAATACCAAGGGGTAGCATAGCTGGGTCATATGGCAGCTCCATTCCTAGTTTTTTTTTTTTTTTTTTTTTTTTGTGTGTGGTTACCGGGGATTGAACTCAGGGGCACTCGACCACTGGGTCACATCCCCAGCCCTTTTTTGTATATTTTTATTTAGAGACAGGGTCTCACTGAGTTGCTAAGTGCCTCGCCATTGCTGAGGCTGGCTTTGAACTCGCGATCCTCCTGCCTCAGCCTCCCAAAGTGCTGGGATTACAGGCTTGCGCCACCGCGCCCGGCTAATTCCTAGTTTTTTGAAGAACCTCCATACTGCTTTCCAGAATGGTTGCACTAGTCTGCAGTCCCACCAACAATGTACAAATGTGCCTTTCCCCCCACATTCTTGCCAGAATTTACTATTGTTTGTGTTCTTAATAATTGCCATTCTGACTGAAAAGAAATGAAATCTTACTGTGGTTTTGATTTGCATTTCCCTGATTGCTAGCAATATTGAACATTTTTTCCATGTATTTGTTGGCCATTGTGTTTTTTCTTTTGAAAATGTATGCCTAGTTCTTTTGCCCATTTATTGAGTTATTATTATTATTTTTTTGGTGTTAAGTGTTTTGAATTCTATATATTTTTGAGTTAAAAAAATAAATACACATATATATACATACATAGTTGTTGTTTCTTTTCTTTCTTTTTTTGCCATGCTGGCAATTCAACCATTCCCAGCCTTGTTTTATGGATTTTTAAAAATATCTTTCTTGGGGCCGGGCACGGTGGCGCACGCCTGTAATCCCAGCACTTGGGAGGCTGAGGCAGGAGGATCGCAGAGTTCAAAGCCAGCCTCAGCAATGGCGAGGCACTTAGCAACTCAGTGAGACCCTGTCTCTAATAAAATACAAAAAAGGGCTGGGGATGTGGCCTAGTGGTCCAGTGCCCGGAGTTTACTCCCTGGTACCAAAAAAAAAACAAACTTACTTATTATTTAGAACATTTCATCATCCCACTAATAAACCCCGTATTCCTTACCTATCTCCCTCAAATCCTCTTTCTACCCCCATCCCGAGGCATTTACTGATTGTCTTTCTGTCTCTATAGATTTGCGCATTATGGACATTGCACATAAATGAAGTCACATGACATCTGGTCCTTTGCGACTGACTTTTTTCACTTAGTATAATTCTTTCACGTTTCATCCATGTTTTGTGTCATGTGCCAGTTCTTCATTTGTCTTTGTTACTAAATAGTATTCCACTATATGGATGTACCATCTTTTGCTTATCTATTTATCAGTTGATGGACATTTGAATTGTTTCTACTTTTGGGTTATTATGAATAATGCAGGTATGAACATTTGTGTACAGTTACTGTTGGAGATATATTTTTATTTCTCTTCGGTATTTACCTAGGAATAGAATCACTGGACATATGTTAGCTATGTGTTTAACTGGAGGAACAGTTTGCATTGCCACCAGTGGTTCATGAGGTTTTCAAATCTCCACATCTTTACCAACACTCATCTGTCCTTTTGATTCTAGTCACCCTGTATGGTGTGAAGCGCCATTTCCTTGTGGCTTGACTTCATTTCCTGGAGGGCTTTGAAGTTGAACATCTTTTCATGTAGTTTTGACTATTTGCATACTTCTTTATCTTTTCAGATTTTTTGCCCATTTAAAAATTGAATTGTTTATGAGCCGGGCACGGTGGCACACACCTGTAATCCCAGCACTTGGGAGGCTGAGGCAGGAGGATCAAGAGTTCAAAGCCAGCCTCAGCAATGCTGAGGCACTTAGCAATTCAGTGAGACCCTGTCTCTAATAAAATACAAAAAAGGGCTGGGGATGTGGCCCAGTGGTTGAGTGCCCCTGAGTTCAATCCCCGGTACCACCAAAAAAAAAAAAAAAAATTGAATTGTTTATGATTCAGTTGTAATAGTTATTAGTAGATAAAGGTTCCAGTCAGATTTATGACTTGGAAAACTATTTTCTTAAATATTTATTTATTTGCTTTAGTTGTACACAATGCAATGCATTTATTTTTTACGTGGTGCTGAGGATCGAACCCCAGGCCGCACATGTGCTAGGCGAGCGCTCTACCGCTGAGCCACAACCCCAGCCCCGGAAATGGTGTCCTTTAAAGGATGATTTTTAAATATTAATTTTTACTTTTCAGTTGACATATGGCTTATAAGTGATGCTTTGAAATAGGTAGACATTGTGGAACAGCTAATAGTTAATAACATAAATAACAGTATATTGTATATGTGAAAATTACTAAGAGTAGATTTTAAGTGTTGTCATCGCACAGAATGAGAATAAAAGGTATTGCATGTGTTAATTAGCTTGATGAAGCCATTCTACAATACGTGTATTTTCTTTTTGATGTCAGAGTGAAGAGAACTGTTTGATAGAGGTACTCTACTGTCAAATGACTCTTTAACAAGAATAAAAATGTAGGTTATAAAAAATTCAGCACCGACTGGCCTCTGTCCAATCCTCTGTGGCTCTAGAGAACTGGGCCTCATTAACTGGTTGCCTAGAGACACCAATGCTGCATTTCACTTAGGCTTTTGGGGAGCATGACCAACATGCATGTAATTTTTATTCTTTCACTTCCGTCCTTTAGGCAGATGGCTAGATTTTGTCTGTTTTTGTTTTACCTTTCTCCTTTAGTACGCTTTATGAAAGCAGAGTGTACTCTGATGCAAAGGGAATGTCTTTGAAAAAAAGTCAAACAAGTTTTCAATAGGACTACACACTCCAAGATCATGGCCCTACTAAAGTGGTTCCTTGTGTCTGCACAGGGAATAGAGGCACTCAGATTTTCCACCCATTGCTGTTCGGGTTTCCTAGGGCTGCTGTAACAAATTGCCACAAACTTGATGCCTAACAACAACAGAAATTTGTTCTTTCAAAATTATGGAGGCTGGAAGTCTGGAATTCATTTGTTGGCAGGGCCATGCTCCCTCTGAAAGCTCTAGGGGAGAGTCCTTTATTGCTTCTCTCTTCAGCTTCTGGTAGTTCCTGGAAATCCTTGATGTTCCTTGGCTTTAGGTGTATGACTCCAATTTCTGTCTTTGTCTTCACATGGCTATATGCGAGAGTCTCTGTATCTCTGTTCTTTTTTCTCAGTTGTTGGATTAGGGTCTACCTTACTCCAGTATGACCTCAACTTAGCTGTTTGTATCTGTGAAGACCCTCTTTCCCAATAAAGTCACATCCTGAGGTTCCAGGTGGACATGAATTTTTTTATTTTTATTTTCTTTGGTACCGGGGATTGAACTCAGGGGCGCTCGACCACTGGGCCACATCCCCAGCCCTTTTTTTGTATTTTATTAGAGACAGGGTCTCACTGAGTTGCTAAGTGCCTCGCCATTGCTGAGGCTGGCTTTGAACTCGCGATCCTCCTGCCTCAGCCTCCCAAAGTGCTGGGATTACAGGCGTGCGCCACCGTGCCCGGCTTTATTTTTTATTTTTTGGTGGTGCTGGGGATTGAACCCAGGGCCTTGTGCATGCAAGGCAAGCACTTTACCAACTGAGCTATATCCCCAGCCCGGACATGAATTTTTGAGGAGCAGTATATAATGTAGTATAAATGCCATAGTCACTTACTGACACTTGCAAGTCTCTGTAGGAAGGTTTTAATATTTATTTTGTTAGTGAATAACAAGGAGGAGGAGTCGTTGACAGCAGAAGATTGGCTGGCTCTTTGGAAATGCATGGCAATAATATATTCAAGACCTCTTTACCTGGATCAGGCAGGGAAGTGGTACACATAGAAACTCTTAAGTGTAGACTTTAGCAAGCACCTAGCACATTATGTGATCTCAGCGTCTGTGGATAAATAGAAACTCAGAAAGCACAGTGAATTTATCCATATGGTATTTGGAAAAAATCTGTGAAGATCATCATTGATTGCCAAGTATTTCAAGGCTGCTAAATCAGCATCAGTCATTTCTCCTCTGAGGAAAGTTTACTTTCACATCTCTACACACGGACATGGACATGGGACATGTGTTTTAAGAGAATGCCATCGCCTATTAGGAATTCCCCTCCCACAGCATTCCCATCGAAATTGTTATCAAGGAGATTAACTGTCCTCATGGATGAATTCAGCATTTTTCTGAGGGAGCATAAACACACCGAACCCATTACAGTTACTACAGTAATTGTCCAACAATGTGTAATTGCAGTGTGGAGAACCCTGTATGGGGAGGAGTCCCTGAAGGCCTCTGAACCACACACAGCTTTGGAATGAGCTGGGCTTCTTAGAAGGGAGAGGGTGTGGGCAGTAGATCCAGACGTCCAGACAGAGTGGAGGGGCTGCTGGTCCAGCCCCGGGTCCAGCCTGTCTACTGAGGGTTGGGCAGCTTGTAGTGGGGAAGGTGGGGTGGATAGCTGGGAGGTTTGTTTGCATTTCATTGCAGATTCGTCACTCACCCCAAATATAATTTTGGTTTTGAATAATGCAGACAGGCTGCCAGATGAAGGAAAGTCTGGCACATCTTTAAGCTGCGAAACCAAGGAAATATTGAGGCTCCCTCTGAGAGTGCTGTTGGCTCAGTTAACTGCTTTTCTAGTTTCCTTTGAAAGTCTGAAGAAGTGAACTCCTTAGATTTGAAACATCAATTCCCATGATTAGTTATGTTCTGAAGGTCTCTTCAGGTGACGCATTGACTAAAACTACCTGTTTCTTTTAAAAAGAGGTCTAATAAGCAACTGGGTATGGTGCACGCCTGTAATTTCAGCAACTGGAGAAGCTGAAGCAGGAGGATTGAAAGTTTGAGGAGCCAATTTCCAGGGGAATTCTGTGGGAGGGGAATTCGTAACAGGGGATGGCATTCTCTAAAAATGCATGTCCAATGTGTAGAGATGTGAAAATAAAGCTTTCCATAGAGCATAAATGACTGAAGCTGACTTAGCAATAGTCTCGAAATACTTGGTAATCGATAGATTTTTTTAAAAAAAAGGATGGGAAATTAGCTCCATGAAAGTGTGCCCTGGGTTCAATCCCCAGTACTGCAAAAAAAAAAAAAAAAAAAAAAAAAAAAGATCAGGGAAGTCTAATAGCAAAAATGAAAATAAATAGAGCATCCTGAAATGTTATGCCTTCATGGGACAGTGTGGATGTAGAAAATAATTTCTAATCTTAGAAAATAATTTCTAAGTTTGGGCCAAAGACTCCAGAATTACAATGGGGGAGGGGAGGGATCATGCAGAAGCCTTCCTTAGAGGTAATGGCAGGGGTCTCAGGGAGATGCAGGCCTCCCCAAAGGAGTCTAAGTCTCTTCTTGAGAGCTGTTTCTGGAATCTCTAAATCTTTGAACTGGTAGTGTGGTTTCCTTTCAGTTAACAAATAATTGGGCCCAATTTAGTTTCTCATATGAGAAATGGCACAGCAAAAGGGTAGTGTAGTGAGAATGTTAACATTTTTGCCACTTTCTCTAGCAGAACCGTGTAGTTTTGGAAGGTCTAACAACACTAAAGGTTTTATGGCACACTAAAAGGGCATTTTAACCCTATGATCTTCCCCAAATCACCTCCCTGTGTGAGGTGAAGGTGAGGATGACAGGTGCTTCAAGCTGTCACTGCACAAGTAACCCTATGGCCTCCTGGCTGGCTTCCCTGCCTTTGTTCTCACCAGCTCCTGCCTGCACCCTGGCTACCAGTACACACCAGAGTATCCTGAGCCCAGCAGCCAGAGCAGTACCTTAAAACAAAAACAGATCAGTGCACTCTTTGGAAGCCTCCCATACCTCCCCACCTCCCGGGAGTAAGACCCAAAGCCCTTTGCTTCTTGACTGACTGCCTGTTTGTTACCTCTCCCTAGAGTCCTCACTCCTTATCTCACATTCCACCACACCTTATCCTGCGGGCTGGCTGTGCCAAGAATATTCCAAGGCAAAGCCCTGCCTCAGAGACTTGGAACCTTCTCCCTGCTCTCCCGAGGCTCCCACTTCACTTCATTCACAATGTCATACCCTCACAGGGACTTTCTTGGCATACGTAATCTGTCTTTACACTATTCTATTTATCCTTACACCACATACCACAATCCAACCCTCCTGGGGGTTTGCTCATTTGGCTGTTTCCCAGCCTTTCCTCCCCAGTAGAAGATAAACTTCTGGGTGCAGGCTGCATGTCTGCTTGCTGGAGGACAGGATCGCTCTCTTCCTAAAAGATGCCCAGGACACACACCTATGCACAAGCGCACACACATACATTTGAAATAAAGTGTTAGTATTCAGTGCTCATGCATTCCCATATATGAGGATTTTTGTTGTTGCCCCATTTTATAACTCATCTTTTTTTAAAAATATTTATTTATTTACTTTAGTTGTACATAATGCAATGCATTTATGTTTACGTGGTGCTGAGGATCGAACCCGGGCCGCACACGTGAGAGGCGAGCACTCTGCCGCTGAGCCACAACCCCAGCCCCATATAACTCATCTTTAAGATAGAACTGATATCATCTCCTTAGTGCAAATGCCCTCCTGGTCATTGGCCAGTGAATGCTATCAAAGGTTAGCATCATTGTTGGTGACTTCACTTCTGGGCCATGAAGATGGGTGGGATGACATGTCTTTTCCCCTAGACAGATTTGACCAAGTTTTATGAATTTTTTCTTTTCTGTGAAAGGGCAGCTTTTCACCATATTCTTTGGATATGCGAAAATTGGGAAAGGAGGGAACACAATTGGCTTCAACTTCCCCCCTTTTACTATGTTTATTCTCTTAAGCTGATTTGGAATTGTGATATTTACTAATCCATCCTTTCTCTGAAGATTTCCAGCATTCCATATGTTGAAAATACCTTTGCAAATAGGTTGCCAGATGTCACCAACCATAGAAAGACCCACCTGTCGAAGTGGACAATTCCATTTCTAATCTGTCCTGGGAAAATAATGTTTAAGGCAGTCAAAAGATTAAGTGCCCCAAGATAGTGTTTGCAATAGCAAAAGTAGAACATAATATAAATGCTGCTACATCAGCAGAATAGATATTATGATATGTTCATTTGTTGGGATGTTATGTCCTTATTAAATTATATTTAAAATACTTTCAATTACATGGAAATGCTTATGATAGGATAAAATAATTCAAGTGACATTAAATATAGCATGTTAAATTTCCCTCTAGACACTACTACTTTAGCTGTATCCCATAATTTTTGTTTGGTATGTTTTTGTTTGCATTCACCTCTATTATTTCCTTTGTGATTTCCTCTTTGATTCATTGGTACTTAAGAATATAGTATTTAGTGTCCATATTTATGTACTTTCTAAAGTTGCTTCTTTTGTTGATTTCTTTTACAAATTCATTGAGAGCATTGGTATGATATTGATCTTTCAAACTTCCTCAGGTGGTTTTAGGGTATACTTTCTGTCCTTGATCAGAGTATTCTGTGTAGCTGTCTGTTAGGTCTAATTTGTTTATAAAATTGTTCAAGTCTTTCATTTCCTTGTTGGTTTTCTGCTTATTGTGCTATTCATCATTGAACATAGGGTTCTGGAGTTTCCACTTATAATTTTTGCATTGCATTATCTTTCAATTCCGTCACTTTCTGCTTCATGTGTTTTGGGAGTTTGTGCATTTATGCACAAATGCACATAGTTCAGTTATGTATATAACTGCTAGAAATTCCTGATGGATTTACCCCTTTCTCATTATATGGCATCCTTCTTTATCTAAAGTGTCATTTTTATTTGTTTGTTTTAAAGTCTACTTTTTCACATAACAAAAACAGCCAATCTAGGTCTCTTTTGCTGATTTTTGCATGGTATGTCTTTTTCTATTCTTTTACTTTCAACCTATTTATTTTTAAATGTAAATTTTTTAAAAAAATATTTATTTATTGGTTTTTAGTTGTACACAGTGCCTTTATTTTTACGTGGTGCTGAGGATCGAACCCGGGTTGCACACGTGCTAGGTGAGCACTAAACCGCTGAGCCACATCCCCAGCCCTGTAAAATTTTTTATTGTTAGCATATAGGCAATGTTATTTTTTTATCAGCTCCACCAGTCTCTGCCTTTTCCTTGTTGGGTCTGATGCATTTACACTAAATGTGCTTGCTGAGAAGGTAAAAGTTAAGCTGCCATTTTGTGATTTGCTTTCATTGTGTCTTATGTATTTGTTGTTGTTATTGTTCTTCTATTCCTCCATTGCTGCTTTCTTTTTTTTTTTTTTTGTTAAATAGATACTTCCTGCTATACCATTTTTTTCCATTTGTCATTTTAAAAATTAGTTTTGCCGGGCACGGTGGCGCATGCCTGTAATCCCAGCACTTTGGGAGGCTGAGGCAGGAGGATCGCGAGTTCAAAGCCAGCCTCAGCAATGGCGAGGCACTTAGCAACTCAGTGAGACCCTGTCTCTAATAAAATACAAAAAAGGGCTGGAGATGTGACCCAGTGGACGAGTGCCCCTGAGTTCAATCCCCGGTACCAAAAAAAAAAAAAAAAAAATTAGTTTTACAGTCATTTTCTTGGTGGTGGCCTTGAGGATTTTAATTAGCATTTTAATGTATAGTAATCTAGTTCAGATAAATATTGCTTTAATTAGAATGCTATTAAAAAATTTGCTTTATAGAGCTTCATTTGCACTCCTCCTGCCTTGTGCTGGTGTTGTCATTCCAATTACACATTTATGCCTCATCACCATAGACTTGTAAGTATTCTTTTATGCTTTTGTCTTTTAAATGAAGGGGGAAAAGTTTCATTTACATGTTTATGTTTACTGAGTAGATAAATTTGCTTGTGCTCTTTATTTCTTCAGGTGTGTTCAAGTTACTGTCAAGGTAACTTCATCTCCTTTTATTATTTCTTTGAAAGTTCTACTGATGGTGAATTTGCTAAGTTTTTGTTGTTTATATTAGAATGTCAAATTTGCTTTTATATTTTAATGTTTTTTTTTTTCAGATATAAAATCAGTGATGAATGTGTTTTTTTGTTTTTTGTTTTTGTTTTTTTAAAGCACCTTGAAACTGCCTCTTAACTCCTCCATGAAGCTCTCCTGTACTAGATGAGTCACTTCTCTCTTGATTCTTTCAAGGTTCTTCCTATTCCTTACTGAAATACTGAAAGTAGGGTGTTGGGCTTTTGACACTTGATTTTTTTTTTTGTACCGGGGATTGAACACAGGGGCACTTGACCACTGGGCCACATCCCCAGCCCTTTTTTGTATTTTATTAGAGACAGGGTCTCACTGAATTGCTAAGTGCCTTGCCATTGCTGAGGCTGGCTTTGAACTCGCAATCCTCCTGCCTCAGCCTCCCAAGTGCTGGGATTACAGGCGTGCGCCACCGCGCCTGGCTTGATTTTTATATACATAAGTTTAGATCTTTTTTAGGTTACCTTGCCTGGAGTTTTTCATTGAGCTTTAGGTGTGTAAATTAATGATTTTCATTGCATTTGGGAAGTTTTCAGTCATTATTTCTTGAAATGGATTTTATTTTATCTCCTTTCTGGAACTACAATTATTCAGGCATCTGTGTGCTTAATGATGTTCTATAGGTCTTGGAGGTCCTGTTGATATTTCTTCATTTGTTTTTCCTCTCTGTTTCTCATACTGAATGATCTCATTTGATTTGTTTTCAAATTTACTGATTTTTTCTTTGCTCTGCTCAGAAATCTACTACTGAGCTTCTTAGTTTTTCATTTTAGTTATTGTACTTTTCACCTTCAAATTTCCACTTTGTTCCTTTTTATATTTCTGTTTATTGATATTCTAATTTTATGAAACATTACTGTGCTTTCCTTTAGCTCTTTTTCTAAAAAAATTTAGTTGTAAATGGACCCAGTACCTTTATTTTATTATTTACCTGGTGCTGAGGATTGAACCCAGTGCCCATGCTTGCAAGCGCTATACCACTGAGCCACAGGGAACCAGCCCTTCCCTTTACCTCTTTAGACCTGGTTTTCTTTAGTTCTTTGAGTATATTTGTCTTGTCTAATAAGTCCAACATCTGAGCTTGCTTGAGGAAAGTATTTTTCTGTGTACAGGCAGCTTTTTCTTGTTTATTTTCATGTCTCACTTTTTATTTTGATAAAAAATGATATAAAAGCTAGAATAGTGTGGAAATTATGAAAAATTGACTTGCCCCCTTCCCCAGAGTTTGTTGCTGCCTTTTGTTGTTGATATTGTTGTTTATTGATTTTTCTCAACCAGTTCTCTAAAGTCTGTATTCTTTGTCCTGTAATAAACCCTGAAGACTGTGCTTGATTACCTTAATGGTCAGATAATGATTGGAAAGTGTCCCAGTCTTTGCTGATGGACTCTGTGCATGTGTCATTCAGCCAGATAGCTCACCTCTTGGTATTAGCCTTCAGGGTTTTTTTTTTTTTTGAGGGGTTGGGGAGGGAGGTAGGAGGGATTGAATTCAATCAAGTGGTCGAGTGGTACTTGACCACTGAGCCACATCCCCAGCCCTATTTTGTATTTTTTTTCAGAGACAGGGTCTCACTGAGTTGCTTAGTGCCTCTCTTTTGCTGAGGCTGGCTTTGAACTCCTGGTCCTCCTCCCTCAGCCTCCAGAACTGCTAGGATTACAGGTTTGAGCCACCACATCTGGTCTTTGATCTGTGTTGAAGCCAGATTTTAAAAAAAATTAAGCCCTTCATTAATTTAAAGACATTTAAAGATTTTCCAAACTCAAACCCCATTTTCTTTTTCACTTGAAAAAAAAATTATTTTCTTTATTTGAAGATGGACCAATGCCTTTATTTATTTATTTTTATGTGGTGCTGAGAATCGAACCTAGTGCTTCACACATGCTAGGCAAGCACTCTACCACTGAGTTACAACCCCAGACCTCTCTTTCACTTTTGTTTGAAATTATGAATCCAAACATTTACTAGAGTATTTTTTAAGAGTTGTTTCCTTAAATATTTTGTTAACTTCTGAAAGTTTATGCATTGCACAGTATCAAGAGTTCTTATGTAGGTCGAATTGTTCAAAACTTAATGGAGGTGAAATTATAAGCTTAGATGGAAAGTCTAACATAAGAAAAACATTACATAGGAAATGAATTTGTTTCGATTTTAGGTTGAATTAGTTATTCAGTTTACTTTAAGCTTTGATTAACCACAGTTAAACATTTATTCAGCTGTGAATTGATGATGCATTGCTTTATATAGGTATAAGAGACGAAGGGAAATAATTAACTGAAAGTCAGTTTTCTCAAATGGTGTTACTTTTCTAAACTGTAGGTTCTATGGTTCTCTCTCTGTGTATATGTATATGTGTTCTTCTATAATATGGGAATATTATGGGCCTCATATAGCTGATTGTGAGATAAGCAAAGGTGTATCATGTCCATGCCTGGCACTTTGAACATTATTAGGTCAGCAGGAATAGGAGGACAGCCTAGGTCAGATAAATAAAATTCATAGGCTGTTACACATCCAAGTTAAAATTGCAATATGGTATTGAAATAAACATAAATATTATTTATCATTAGCTGTACCTTCAGACAGTACTGCATAACAACTTAGCACTATACAATGTATGTGGGTAATTAACACATTTTTATGATTCTAAAATATGTATATTTTTACTATAGGTCATTTGGAACATAGAGTAGTATAAAAGAGAATAACAGCCATGTGCAACCTTTTTCTGGCACAGATATTGCTACCATTTTAGTGAATGTATAGTTGCACACCCCCCCCCCCCCCCCCCCCCCGTTATCAATCTAACCCAGAATCTCACACATAGTAGGCAAGGTTTCTACCAATGAGCTACACTATCTCACACATAGTAGGCAAGGTTTCTACCAATGAGCTACACTTCAGCCCTGGTGTTCTATAGTTTTGTATCCTATGTGCAGCACATCATTATTTGTGCTTTCCATATCATAAACTATTCTGCAAAAATGCAATTTTTAAAAACTACAAAGTTCTGCTAACTAGATTATCAACATTTGCCTCGCTAATTTGAACATTGTGGTGACATACCCTGACAGATCTTGGTGCTTTTGTCTGGCTAGTGCTACTAAAGCTCTCTCCAATAATAAATGTCACTGTCAAAATGCTCACACAGGGCCTCCTAGGCCCTTAAATTTAGTTTTTGCCTTAAGACAGGCCAACAAGACATCTCCTTGTATTTAATTTGTATCTCTGGGGGCTAATAAGATTCAACATTGTTTCTTTTTCTTTTATTTTTTTATATTTTGGTACCAGGGATTGAACTCAGGAGCACTCGACCGCTGGGCCACATCCCCAGCCCTTTTTGTATTTTATTAGAGACAGGTTCTCGCTGAGTTGCTAAGTGCCTCGCCATTGTTGAGGCTGGCTTTGAACTCGTGATCCTCCTGCCTCAGCCTCCCAAGTGCTGGGATTACAGGTGTGGGCCACCCCACCCAGTTTCAACATTGTTTCTTTAAGGTTACTAGCCATAGGTGTTTATTCTTTTTAATCACTTTGTCATTTAAAAGTGTTTTTTTTTTTTAATATATTTCTTTGTTTTTGCAGCATTGAGAATTGAACCCTAGGACTTCATGCATGCTAGGCAAGCATTCTACCACTACAACCCCAGCCCCATTATATTTAAATGTATAAGACATGTAGATACATGACCATAGTGTATATTAATTTTTATCTGTCAGATTTTTCTACTTTAATATTACTATCAATTCTGTTAGGGTCTTTCTTTCTTTTTTTTCTTTTCCTTTTCCTTCTTTTTAAGTACTCGAGATGGAACCCAGGGCCTCACACGTTAGGCAAGTGTCTTACCACTGAGCTATATCCCCAGACCATTAAGGATATTTTTGACATATAAAAGTTGGAAAATTTTATATTCTCAAATATGTAACAGTCTTTTCCTTTTCTGTACATTTTAAACTTAAAATATCCTTTCAAACCTCAAAGTTTTAGGCAAGTAATCACTTGTATTCATCTGTTTGCCTCATGGATTTTTCCTTCTGTGGTACTGGCATCAAACTCAGACCTCATGCATGTTAGCCAAGTGCTCTACCATTGAGCTACATCTCCAGCCCTGACTTGTGGTTCCATTTTTAAATTTACCTTGTACTTTTTTTGGGGGGGTGGGGTGGGTAGTGCTGGGGATTGAACCCAGGGCCTTGTGATAAACTTACCTTATACTTTAAAAGTGTGTTTTGTAAAGATAGAGATACTCTTTTCCTTTTTTGTAGAATAAAATGTCTCAAGAGGAATTTATTAAATTCTCCTTTTTTCACCAATTTAAAATCCTACCTTCATTATATTTATTTTGTAAATCCTTTACCTTCAGCCCACAGATCTTATCTCCCATGTTTGTTAACTTTTCTTTTTAGCTTGTGTTGATAAAAATTTCCACCATTTAATTGTTTTTGAGAATTTTCACCTTATTTATTTTTCCCTGTAAGTATTAGAATTATTGTCATGTTCCCTCCCTTCCTTTGGAGTTTTGATTTGGTTCTTTTAAGGAGAATCAATAGTAATATGATAAAGACTGTTTCTTTTTAGTTCTTGGAGGGTTTTTGTATTTGGCAAGTTTTCTTTTTAAATCATTCAAAGCATGGCTGCTTTCTCCATGTAGAATCTGCATAGAAAATCTACATAAAGAAATACATACACAAATACCTAAAACATAAATACATAAATTTTTAAGTATTTCTTCACATTTTATAATTTGTTGTGCTATTGTGAACAGACTGCTTTCTCTGGACAAACCTTTTCCCCAAATTTTTGATGCATAAGACATTGTTCATGTGAATCTTACTATCAAGTTTTTAGTTATGATCATGGTGGTTCTATCATATTTCTATTTATCTCCATAATATAGCCTATTGTTTAAATGACTTATCTAAAAATATTTGTTTCATATAAATTGCTATTTTCAAGTTTTTTCATATGTATATCTTATGATGTATTTTTTTCAAATTAAATTAAACTAATTTCTTTAGGTACTGTCCTATGAAGAGGAAATAATTTGACTTTTCAAAATTGTTTGCATAAGGGCTGGGGATATAGCTCAGTTGGTAGAGTGCCTGCCTTGCATGCACAAGGCCCTGGGTTCAATCCCCAGCAACACACACACACGCACACACCAAAAAAATTGTTTGCATAAAATAAAGTTAAATTGGCTATTTGAAATTATCACTAAAGATTGTTTTCATAGGATTTAAGGTGAAATAAGTGATGATATGAAGTATTTTTCAAGATGTATATATGTGTACACATATATGCTCTCACACACGTACACACAACTTGTGAATTTATCTTCAGGTGTTTTAAACAAATTATGACAATTCAGCTAACTGAAATATTTTTTTTTCAAATATTTATTTATTTGCTTTAGTTGTACACAATGCGTTTATTTGTATGTGGTGCTGAGGATCAAACCCGGGCCGCGCACGCGCTAGGCGAGCGCCTTACCACTGAGCCACAACCCCAGCCCAGCTAACTGAAATATTAAAACTTATTTTTAATGAAGAAAATAAGTACAGCTTTGTATATTCTATCTACAGGAATATATATTACAAACAGAATTTTAGTTTACATACTCATTACAGTACATGACGATTTGGACAAGTAACCCTTCAAATTCTTTGGCACATTTAACTTTTTAAAAAATATTTATTTATTTGCTTTAGTTGTACACAATGCCTTTATTTTTATGTGGTGCTGAGGATTGAACCCAGGCCATGCATGTACTAGTTGAGCACTCTACTGCTGAGCCACAACCCCAGCCCAGCACATTTAATCTTTACAAGAGCTCTCTGTGGCATCCTTCCCATTATAAAGAAACCTGACCCCAGGAAAGGTTAAATAGTGTGTACAGATGGATATCCGTTTCTTTAAGAGTTGAGTTGATCCTTAAACTTCATTACTTCTTTTAACCCCTTGTGACCAGTGTCTTCCCAGATGTAATCTGAGTGTATTTAGAGAGTGTGGAGTAAAAAGAGTAAGCAGCTTTTGTACATTTGGGTAGCTGTTCCCACTCTAAGTTATTTTATTAGTCATATTTAGACACTTGTAAGAGTAAGTGTGCTGAGTGAAATTTACATTGATAATTTAGTTTTCTTTCCCTTCTTTCTTTCTCTCATTCATCATAATATTGTTTTCGTGTTAATAGTCTTTATACTATTGGAAATTGATTTTTTTCCAGTTTTGAACTGATACATAAAAACATAAAAATAGCACATATTAATGGATACTGTGTCATGTTTTGATATATGTATACATTATGTAATGTGAATTTCTTAAATTGTTCTATTTAATGGGTTTTACTTTCCACTTGTATAGTTTTTGTATAGTTCAAAAAGGTGTGAGAAGAAAAATTGCATTGTAGGTAGTAGATTATATAGAGTAACTAATTTGTAAAATCCACACAGGATTTTTTCCAACTACACGTTACCAAATTCTAAATTAGGGGCACATGTCTTGTGTAGCCAGCAACTTAAGTGATAGCAGGAATTCTAACACCTGTTTTTTTTTTTTTTTGTTTTTTGTTTTTGGTTGTTTGTTTGTTTTGTTTTGTGTTTAAATGCAATTGTGGTGAAATGTGATTTCTTTTTCTTTTTTTTTTTCTTGGCGGGGGAGGGGTACCAGGGATTGAACTCAGGGGAACTCCACCACTGGGCCACATCCCCAGCCCTTTTTTGTATTTTATTAGAGACAGGGTCTCACTGAGTTGCTAAGTGCCTCACCATTGCTGAGGCTTGTTTTGAACTTGTGATCCTCCTGTCTCAGCCTCCCAAGTGCTGGGGTTACAGGTGTGTGCCATGGCTTTGGTTCTTTTTAGTTATGTAAAACATTAAAATTCATTCTGACAAAATCATAAAAGCATGGAATATAATTTGTTCCAATCCAGTATCCAATACTTCCCGTTTCCCTCCCCTCCCGTGGCCCCTTCCCTCTACTCTACTAATCTTTCTCCTATTTACTTATAGCTGTGTTTGTGTGTGTGGGGGTTGGGGTGGGGTGGGGGAGGATGTGGCTATACATGATGATGAGATTCATTGTGGTATATTCTTACGCTAACACTTATTCTTAAAGCAGCCTTTTTTGGGGGAAGTTTCTTCCTAAATAGGAGAATAATGCTTTAAATGTGGAGATCTTAGATTTTTTCACTTTCACATAGGGCACAACTCAAAAATTACTCTAGGGCTGGGAATGTAGCTCAGTGGTAGAGTACCTGCCTAACATGCATGAGGCTCTGGGTTGGATTGCCAGCACTGCCAATACAATTAACCAAGGAATGGGGCTTTAGCTCTGTGATAGAGTGCTTATTTAGTATTCACAAGGCCCTGGGTTCAATCCCCAGAATCACAACTAAACAAGCAATCAACAACAAACAATAAAAACATCCACAAAAACTAGTGTAGATATGAAAAAAACAGAACAATTTTTCCTCATTTGTTAGTTTTTTTGTGCCATCACAATCTTCGGTCTGTTCCGCATGATTGTGGATTAAGTAAGCATGGTTGCTCATTACCTTTTCAAGAGGTATTAAAAAGGACTGGCAGCTATCAGCAGAAATTTGAATTTTTATTTTTTTATTTTTTTGGGTACCGGGGATTGAACTCAGGGGCACTCGACCACTGGGCCACATCCCCAGCCCTTTTTTGTATTTTATTAGAGACAAGGTCTCACTGAGTTGCTAAGAGCCTCGCCACGGCTGAGGCTGGCTTTGAACTCGCGATCCTCCTGCCTCAGCCTCCCAAGTGCTGGGATTACAGGCGTGCGCCACCGCGCCCGGCTTGAATTTTTATTTTTTGAAAAAATAATTTTATGATACAAGCACAGCCAGAAAGGGGAAAAAGTAAAAACAAAGATTTTGAGTTTTTTATTTGGTTTTACGTAAGTTTCCACTATTTCCACCATGCTGATGATCACAGACTTGTGCGTGATAAGCAAGCACTCTATCACTGAGCTCCATCCCAGCTCCTCCACTTTATTTTGAAAACAGTCAGAAAAACAACATAAAAGCTTTCATTTCATTCATCATCGTTTTCACTCTGCAAGATCTAGTAGCCAACTTCAAACACTTTAAATTCTAAAATTTAAATGTTAAGGGTAGTAAAGAAACAGTCATATCTTACTTTTAAAAGTATTCTTAATTTTCTTGTAAGTTAATAGGCATCCCAGTCAAACTACCATGGAAATCTTTGTTAAGAAACATTTCAGTAATTTTTCTCCTTCTCTTAAAACTCTTCAATAATATACAACTGTCATGGTTGACACTCAGATTATCAGCCTAGCATTGGAAAGGCACATTTTATTTACATTTTCAAAAGTCAGAAATAAAATAAAAACAAGTCAGTTAAAGCACAGAGATTTTATCCTATTTAAAGAAAGAATGTGTATCTTAGGCAAGCCAGCCAGTTGCTTTGTAAAGTTACCATTTCCCCTAAATAGCTAATAAATAAAGCCCATCTCTTGTTTGACATGTCTGACACTTTTAATTTTTTTGGAAAAAGCCATTTTTCACATATGTAGAAAATATAATAATTTAAAATAAGCTTAATAAATTTCTTTCTCTTTTGGGGGGGCAGAATTAATTCCTTAGTTTGCTTTTAGCACGTGTTTCTGAAATAACTAAGATGTAATCTGGACTGTTTAGGTAAGAGTTGGAAAAAAGAAACTCAAATGTTCTTTTTTGTGTGTGTGTGTGTGGTTACCGGGGATTGAACTCAGGGGCACTCGACCACTGGGTCACATCCCCAGCCCTTTTTTGTATTTTATTTAGAGACAGGGTCTCACTGAGTTGCTAAGTGCCTCGCCATTGCTGAGGCTGGCTTTGAACTCGCGATCCTCCTGCCTCAGCCTCCCAAAGTGCTGGGATTACAGGCGTGCGCCACCGCGCCCGGCTTTCAGATGTTCTTTATGTTTTATAATTCTGCAATTCTACATCTGTTGATAAGTAGCAAAGATGATATATTTGTTTTCTTTCTCTTTCTCTCTCTCTCCTTCTCTTTCTTTCTTGTGCTTGGGGTAGATTCCAGGGTATGCCATTCCCATCCCTGATTTTCTGTCTTCTTGCTCCAGGGTCATGCCTCTGGCATGGAAAGTCATGTCCTGAGAAGCCCACACATATTTGCCTGTTCCAAGACTTGAAGTCATAGTAATCATTTTGAGCATTGGTTATCTCAATTGATTAATAACCTCATCTAATTGGATTGTTTGAGTAGGCATCTCTTTCTGGCTTTCTTTTAGTTGTGATGGACAATAGCAGTTGAGTGTTATGAAACTGAACTTCTGAATGCCCAGTGGTTTGGTATAAATTTGCTGGAGGGCACAGAGGATAGAGGGAGTCCAGTCTAATCAAGTCAATTTTAACAACCAGCAGGAACTCGACTGTAGCATCATTTTCCTTAAAAGGATATTCTGGTCCCTTGAGAGAACCTTCCTACATACATGTAGTTCATAAACCAGATGGATATTTTCTGTTTATAAGTACTGCATGTGTGTGTGTACATTCGCAAGCACACACACACATCTACTTGTACATTTTCCCATTATTTCTCAACATTGGTCCTAGACTCTTAGCAAATTTCACAGTACCAAGTAACATGGCCGGTTCTGCCTTTGTCTCCTTCCACCTGTTCTCAGTTTGAAAATAAGATTTCCTGTGTTTAAACACAAAATGAGTTCCCAAGCTAGAAAGAATAGTTCCACAGGCAATCCATGCTGGTGTCGTTTAAGAAGGCTTATTCAGTTACCTGTTGAAGTAACTGGCTCCTGTTAGCCCAGCTTTGTTGAGACCCTGAAAATCTCCAGCACTCAGAAGGAAATAGGTATTTTCTAGAACAACTTTAGAAAACACAAGTAAGGTCCCAGTTATCATGGACAGTGCTAAGGAAAAAGGATAAATGGGATTTGAACCCCAGTTTCAGTGGTGCTGACCTGCAGGTGTCATTTGTAACACCAGGCAGATGACACCTTTACCATTTCTGTTTGTTTCCTCCCAAGCCTTGTGCACCTGCTAATTTTCTCAGGCTCCATTTTTCTTCTGCCTTAAGGATTCCCATCATGCAGGTGTGTCTGTTAGGAAATCTATTTCTCTAAGTTTGGGAAAGTCTTTATTTTGTCTTTGTTTTTAAAATATATTTTCCCTTGGTGTAGAATTGCAGGCTGACAATTATCATTTAGTTCTTTTTGGAAAGAAAAAATTTTTTGTAGTTGTAGATGGACAGTATGCCTTTATTTTATTATTTTTGTGCAGTGCTAATTGAACTCAGTGCCACTGAGCTACAGCCCCAGCCCTATTGTTCAGTTCTTTAAACAAATTCTTTTAGTTTCATCTTTTTGCTTCATTGTTTTCCATGAGATTTTGTTATAATGCTTATCGTCTTTGCACATCATTTATCCTTCTAATTCCACTTTTATGACTTTTTTGGGGTGTGTGTATGTGTGTTGTGTGTGTGTGTGTGCCTATCATCAATTTTGAGCAGTTTGAATACGATGAGCCTGGGTGTAGTTTTTTTCTTGTTTCTTCTTATTATTTTTTTAATGTTTATTTATTTGCTTTAGTTGTACACAATGCATGTATTTTTACGTGGTGCTGAGGATCAAACCTGGGTCGCGCACATGCTAGGCGAGTGCCCCACCGCTGAGCCACATCCCAGCCCCTTTTCTTGTTTCTTATGCTTTGAATTTACTGATCATTTTCAAGCTGTAGTTGTAAGATTTTCATAACATTTGGAAATTTTTGGTCATTATTTCCGCAATCATTTTTCTGTGCTTTACTCCTCTGAATTTTTTGTGGTACCGGGGATTGAACTCAGGGGCACTCAATCACTGGGTCACATCCCCAGCCCTTTTTTGTATTTTATTTAGAGACAGGGTCCCACTGAGTTGCTAAGTGCCTCGCCATTGCTGAGGCTGGCTTTGAACTCGCAATCCTCCTGCCTCAGCCTCCCAAAGTGCTGGATTACAGGCGTGCGCCACTGCGCCCAGCTGTGCTGTCCATTTTTGTTCATAAAAATGAACAAAATGTTCATTGAACATAAATGTTCTTGAACTTTCTTTTACAATGCAGTTAAATTACTCAAAGCAGTTTGATCCTAGGGAAGCTTACTTTTAACATTTTTAAGGTCAGATCAGAGCAGTCTTTAGCCAAGGGGTCTTTTCTCCCCACTGTTGAGATAATAACCATTGAATTACTTTATCTGATGTCCTGTGAATTTAGAGTTTTTCTTCTCTGGCTGGTGAGAGCAAGGACTATTTGTGTACTGTAGTAAACCCCAGGAATTGTTTCCTTTGCTTTTTGCTGGTGGTTCTTTATCTAGCTGTGGGTAATTTCCTCACCTGCATGCACAGATTAAGACTTAGCCAGAAACTTCAGGGGGAGGGGGGCCCTCTGCAGACATCCAGAGCACTCTTTCTGGGCAAACTCTAACTGTTTCTGTGTACCTGGGTGCTCAGCGCTGTCTCCTCCACATGAAAAGAGATCAGAGACTCCTCCTTGCTCCCTGTCTTTTGCTGTAGACTGGGGACTTTCTTCAGATAATAAACTGGGGCAAATATAGAGCTTCCCTTGCTCATTACCACCTCACAAGATCATTGCCTTTCAATTCCTGCTGTCCAGTGTCTAAAAACCATTTTTAAAGGTGTGTTTCTTACTTATTTGGTAGAAGAAGATAAATCCCACACTTAAAGGATTTAAAGTTTGGTATGCAATCATTTTTGAAAATAAAATTACACTTTATCTCTTCTAAAAAAATCCAGCTTAGAAATTAATAATGTGTTTGGTTGCCTTTCCACAGTCAGGAGAATAATAGTTCAATGTTTCAGAATAGGGTATATTCCCCTTGTGTTCAAAGAAAAATTAAGACAGCCCCCCAAACAAAAACAAATAACCTTCTTTAGTTTAAATTGGAACAAAATGAGTATTTTTTCCTCTGTTTAAGTCAGGTTGATCGTAGATAAATTAAAGGGCTTTGATATCATCAGCAAAGCATTCTTACGGGCTTAAGAACAAATGCAAGTGTTCTTGGAAAAGGTTTGTGGGTGTGCTTAGGGCGTCCTTGTTATTTTCCCTTGCTTTGAATGAGAAAAGAAGCTTATTTATTTTTATAGTAGTGTTTCCTCAAAGTGATTGTATAGCAACTGTAGAACATAACACTCTACATTACAAAGCTGAAACAAACAGAGCTTTGTAATGGGTACAGGCCATGATATCTAAACTACAAAAGTGCTCTTTAACAGGGTGAGAATCTGAGTGCGGTTCCTGTTTCCTGACTTGTTATTTTTAAGTGTGATTGATACCGTGCTCTTGTGCTCTTCACCAGAGAATGGTTAGAACTTAAGGAAACTGTTTAAAAACAAAACAAAACCAAAAAAAAAAAAAAAAAAAAAAAAAAAAAAACCACTGAAGTTTGGTTCTAACTTCTAGTTTCTTAGAAGGGCCAACTCAGACCACAGTTGTCATCTTTGCTTTTAGAAATGTTCACTGTCTCCTGATTATATTTTGGTCATTTTCAGAGGAGGCACTTGGGGATAGGCAGGAAGTGTATACTGAGTGAAGTGAGAATCACAGTTGTCCTGCATAATTCTGTGTACTGGCCAGGGCCTCAGCACAATGCTCTCTGGCAGCTTCCAGCAGTGTGCCTCAGTTTATTATAGCACTGGGGCAGGTCTGAGCTGTCTCCATCCTAGCAGAGTGGCAAGCAGGCCAGGTACAGCCAGGCACGGGCAGGCACAGGCAGACACACGCTGGATTAAGGAGGCACCAGGAGGCCACTTGGGGCTTGGTCTCTGTGTGTCAGTTAAACCACAGTGTGTTGTCCCCGAACTTTGGAAACTCATCGTGTCTCTGGCCATACACTGTTTTCTCCCCACAATCTCACAAGTGCTTTTTCATTTCCTTTCCTGTATATTTTCAGGTCATTTTCTACCTGTATGTTGGACTTGCCACAAACACTTAAAAGGTAGCAGAGATGAGAGTATGAGAATATGCATTGTCTCTGAGAGAAGTTGATTCTCTGCTGTGTTGGATGGACCCACCATGGAAAGCTGGATAGACACACTTGGGTGCAGGGCTTCCATATGGCAGTCCGCGGAGGTCTTGTGCCCCTTGCTGTTCATTTTTTATCTCTTCTTCTTTGGCATCACCTCAAGGACCTCTGTTCTTCCTCTCCTTCCTTCTCCTAACTCTTGCCTTAGGCTTCGAGGAATCCATCCCTCTCTTAGTCAACATCTGGCAGTAAGCAAAGTTGGCCTCTGGGCTTCTTCCTCTTGTTCACCACAGGTCCCTCATGTGTGAAGAGCAAGCAGCAGCCCTGAGCTGTCCCTGTCTGTAGGCTGACAGCTCCCTTCTTGGCCTGACCTGTGTTCCCACTGCCAATCATCATGCCCAACTTTAGGTCCTAACCACATTGGATTCTTTAGAATTTATGTTTTTCTGGATCCTATTATCTTAAAGGTATTAATGAACTTCAATAAATCTCATGAAGTAAAATTCCTGCTAAGGTACCTTCAAAGCTGTCTGTATGTGACTCCTCTTTGATACCATACTCCTCTGCCTCATTAAAATTCACAACTTGTGGGGCTGAGGGCATAAGTCAGTGGTAGAGCGCTTGCCCAACATGTACAAGATCGTGGGTTTTATCCCCAACAAAACACACACACACACACACACACACACACACACACACACACAAATAACAACAATAAAAATATAATAAAAATAAATTTAAAAATGAAAAAATGTACAACTTAGTTATGGAAGAGCTAAAGGGCTCATTCAAATTAGACTGTCACTCCTCACTTTGCTTTCCTAGGGCTGTGGTTTGTGAGGAAAGATGTAGAATGCTTCCGTCTAGCTCTCAGGTATAATTTATGGTGTTTGGATCTTTACAGTGCCTCACTTTCCTGGCTCTGGTGATGAGACACCACTCACTTGGTGGCCACCCACTGGACTCCCAGGTATGGTGGTTCCTGTGGAAGGCTTTGCTTTAGACCCTGGACAGCCCATGTCTCACCATCCTGTCCAGAATTGTGTTTGTCCAGTTTTCAGACTGTGGTATATACACCCCTTGTCAATATTGTGCCCATTATGAGCAGATATGAGGCAAAGCCCTGTTGGACATAAAATCTGAGTTCAGTTTGGCTACTGTTTTCCTTAGCCAGTTTTTGTCAACAATTTTTTTTTGGGGGGGGGGGTACCAAGGATTGAACTCGGGGGCACTCGGCCACTGGGCCACATCCCCAGCCCTTTTTTGTATTTTATTAGAGACAGGGTCTCACTGAGTTGCTAAGTGCCTCGCGATTGCTGAGGCTGGCTTTGAACTCGCGATCCTCCTGCCTCAGCCTCCCAAGTGCTGGGATTACAGGTGTGCACCACCGCGCCCGGCTTCAACATGTATTTTTTAATGTTTGCAAAATAGCGCATGTAGGCATTGTTGTTTGAAAATAAATTGTATATACCAGCTTCCTAGAACATCTCAGACTTAAGGGAACCATAACATTTGCAGGCATAAACATTGGACTGAGCTTCAACTGCCAATTCACAGTGGGAATCCTGAGCAACATGGCCACCTCATGTTCTAATACGGGTGGGAAAGTTACTTGAGCCATCTTCCTGTCCTTCCTGTGGGCGCTGCCTCACCAGCTCCACTGTTTTTGTCTTCTTTCTTTCTTCCTTTCTTCCTTTCTTTCTTTCTTTCGTAACAACTGCACTGTCGTTAACAAGGATACAGGAAAACTTAAGGAGTCTTGAACTACGTCATTGGCCTTTCCACAATAGATTGTATTAGAAGTTTTGGGGGAGATAAGGAGCTCAAGGATTATTTTCCTGCTCTGACCCCCATTCGTAGCCATGGATCATTGGGAGTTATCTTACAAGTGATAGGGGAAAAGTCAGCCATTCTTCCTCTCTAGTGGATGGCCTTGACTTTTAAAAAGGAGGCTCCAAAATAAATGTGATCTTTTTTTGTTTTGATTTTTTTAAAAAAAGTTCTTGCAATGAATTTCACCTGTGTCCTAGATCTACCTGAAATGCTGATAGTTGTGCAATGTGGATGACTCATAATTTGCCATGGCTGAGGCAGGCCACTTCCCTTTTGGGTGACCACCCCTGATTTAACCACCCAAGTGGCTGCTGTGCAGAGGTGGAACTGAGAGTAAAGGCCATGGGAAGAAGGGCTTCTGGTTTCTGAACCATTTGTCATTGGTTCTCTATTTTGAGATTTTTAGCAGTAAGTCCATGCTTGAGTTACAGCGTGTTGCTCCATAGCAAAGCTTAAATGTGGTCATGGAATTACTTCCCATCTGCCAGCCCAAGCATGGTGAAAAGCCCATGCTGAACATATGGAACTATGAGCAAGTTTGAGGTTTTCCCAAAAAGAAAAGGAGAAATGAATAAAAATGAAATATTTAAAACAGAAATATAATTTATGTGTGACTTTGAAGAAAAACTTTGCCAAAAAATAATTCTTGTATAAAGTAAAATTTCCCCATGTTTATTCTTCAAAGCTCACAGCAAATTTTTGATGAAATGGGTAGATTTCTTAAGTTAAGATTTTTGGTTTTGCTTGTTGATTTATCAAGGAAAATTCATTCCTGAGAGAAGTAAGAATAAAATCAATGGCTGACATTTCTCTGTCATGTGTTACCCCTGAATGTTTGGGGAGTACACCTTCCTCTCCACCACCAGTCATATACTTCCTCCTGTATCTTATCTCCAGGAGACATTTTTTGGATCTGCACTCTCACACTTAGCTGGGCTCTTCCCACTGAAGGCCCCTCTCTACCCTTGCCTCCCTGCAGCCACAGTGAGATGCTCTGACTCAGAGCAGACAGGAACCTCCTGCAGGGCCGATGCCTGTCTCCTTAGAGTGTGCCCATGTTCTGTGATGACATTATTGCCCCAGCTCCATCAGGACCTTACTACCCATATGTGGCTTCTCCACAGCCCGGCCACATCCACTGTTCTGGTCCCTCAGTGAGAACGTCTTGTCCTCCTAACTGCTTTAAGTCCTCCTTCAAAGCCCAGCGAAGCCTGCTTTGACTTTAACACTGGTGAATCCTTCACCTTCTAATCCTAAATTCTCCCTTGTTCAAGAAATGCTTGCAGGTCTGGACATGTTGTTCAGTGGTAGAGCACTTGCCTAGCTTGTGCAAGTCCCTGGATTCAATCCCCAGTACAGAAGGAAAGAAGGGAGGAAGGAACCAACTGAAACTTTTCCGGGTTCCCCCAAAGAGTGCACAGAATTTGGCACAACATTGACACACAGATATCATAGATCCAGGCTGATCACTTTCCAGGGGAAAAGTAATGATGTAAAATTTACCAGCTGAGAATCAGTAGTGACTTACAGGAACTGTTTTCACACTTGTGAAAAAAAGATAAGCTGGAGATTTTCAGTGAGAGCTGTCATCCATTGTGTTGAGACAATCCTTTGTTGATCATTTGAGCATTAATTTATTGCTATCTGCTTAATCCAGGATATCCTTCAGGACAGTATAACAGTCGTGAAACCTTGATGAAAAGCAAAAGCAACAATGAGAACAAGTCTTAGAACTGAAAAACAACTTCAGTATTCAGGGAAGATTAGTGGCAATGTTATTTTCATTTGCAAGATTTAAGGACCTTGCTTATAATGCTTGGAAACAAAGAGTTAAATAGCTTGGGAAAGCTATTCCAAATAAATATAGCCATGCTTCCCATTTTGATTCTAAAATACCTATTCCTCACATCTCTGTTTGGGAATTGGGGGAATGATAAATGTTTAGTCAACTTCTGTGTTGCTATGATCAAAAGATCTGACAAGAACAACTTAGAGAAGGAAAAGTTTATTTTGGCTCACAATTTCAAAGGTTTAGTCCATGGTCGGCCAACTCCATAGCTCTGGGCCTGAGATGAGGCAGAACATCACGGAAGAAGGGTGTGGCAGAGGAGAGCATCTTAAGACATGGTGACCAGGGAAAACACAGAGAGAGAGAGAGAGAGAGAGAGAGAGAGAGATCTCTCCCTCACCAAGGACAAAGTATAAACCCCAAAGGCACATCCCAAGGACAAAGTATAAACCCCCAAAGTCACATCCCAGGGACCTACTTCCTCCAGCCACACCTTTCTGGCCTACAGTTACTGTCCACTTAATCCATCAATTCACTGATTAGGTTACACCTTATAATCTAATTGTTTCACCTCTGAAAGTTCTTGCATTGTATTACACATGAGTTTTTGGGGGACATCTCATATATAAATCATGATAAAGATTTTCTTTCTTTTCTCTCTTTTAAAGTAAAGGTAAGACCTTGTTTTCATCAAGCAAATTGTGAAATGGTCAATAATTCCCAGATTTAAGTGAGATTGGGGAGGAAAATAGCTACACCTTCATTTTTTTTATTTTTTTAAACATATAGATTCAGCATTTCCTCATGTTTTTACTTTAGAAGAGAAATATAGTCATTTCTTTGTGTCTGCCAAGGATTGGTTTCATGATTCACCATAGATAATAACCATAGATGCTCAAATCCCTTATGTAAAATGGCATAGTGTTTCCATATAATCTGTGCACATCCTCTTGAACACTTTAAATCATCTCTAGGTGACTTATAATACCTAACACAACAGAAATGCTATATAGGCAAAACAAAAGGTGGAAACTGAGTTCTGAACAAATCCATTAAAACAGCACACCTCAGTGGATATTGGCTACATTCTCCTTATACATAAAATGGAGTTTTACCTAAGTTCTGTTCATGATTTATTTTGAGCAGAATAATGACCCCCAAAGATGTGCAAGCCCCTATCCTCAGGATTTGTGTGAATATTTTAGTTTACATAGCAAAGGGAATTAAAGTGATAATCAGATAAACTTACCGTAAAGAGATTATTTTGGTTATCAGGTTAGGCCCAATATAGTCACAAGGGTCCTTAAGGCAGAAGCAAGAGTCAGAAGAGAACCACAGAAACAGCAGCTCAGTGAAAGAGACCTGCCTGCCTGCCATTACTGGCCTGAAGATGAAGGAAGGGGCCACAAGTCAGGGAAAGCAAGAGGCCTCCATAAGCTGGAAGTGCCTGGGAAATGGAGTCTCCCCTAGAGCCTCCAGAGGGGAATGCAGCCCTGCTGAGACCCTGATTTTAGCTCAGTGAGAACCTGCGCTGCAATTCTGACCCACAGAATTTTGAGGAAATAAATTTGTATGGTTTTAAGCCATTCAGTTTGTGGCAATCTGTTGCTGCAGTCACAGGACACTAACTCATGATTCTAGTGGTCTCAAAGACTACTTCATAGCCCAGCCAGCCACAAGGGTTCCTTACAGGCCTGAGAGAACCTGCCTCATATTTTTCAACAAAAAGTTAACAGTGGGTGTTAGAATGAAGTCATCTACAATTTCAAAGAAGAAAGCTCGGAGCGCTGCAGCCCAGCTGCACTGTGTTCTGGATGTTAAGAACAGCCCAGTCTGTACTTTGGGGTGGGTGGGCAAACCCACATGTTTCTACAGTGCATTTTGCCCAATTTCTGTTCTGTTTCAAATAGAAAAGCATTCAGATCTAGAGTTCCCAGTCTTACTCCAAAGCAACATTTTACTGATTTAATGCAGGAAAATAATTTTAAAAGTCTCCCCGGTGAACAAGATGGCTTTGTATTTCATGTGGAACCTCAGCAGATCACATGCCCTCATCATGTGGAGCACATGTTCCTTGTGTTAATATTAAAATGTTGATGAGAACCCCGACTTTGGAATACAGAGAGGTGATACAGGTGACAACTTGCTTACCAACCTGGATCTGTTATCAGGCAATCAATCAATTCCTAAGGAGATTAACTGACACATGGCTCTTGTATTCTGTTAGATACATCCATCAGGGTTCAGAGACTAACACTGGGGGCCTCCACTGGGTGAGTCGTGACTCTGTTCCTGCCCAGGAATGGCCGGCTAAGTTGTAGGTGCAACAGTGCTGGGGTGCTTTAGAGAGCTGAAAGGTGTATTTTCCCTAAAAGCCAGCTGTTCCACACCAGATTGGAAAATTTTAGCAAGTTGAGCAAATTGGGGCATGATGAATGGGAACTCTAGTGATGTTTTTGCAGTCTGCAAGTTAAATTGGAGTGAATTGTTCAGAGCTTCGTGCTCACTACTGGTGTACAGTGCTCTTGCATATGGCACGCAGAGTGCCAAGTGGTACATGCACCTTACCACAGCCACTGTACCCACCTGGGACGCAGACACTACACTGTCTCTATTCCCACTTTGTACACAGGAATGCTGAGGCTCAAGAGATGTTACGGGCTGTGTACCTCCTAGTTGTTGATTCTGGGGTTTAACCCAGAAGACACTGGATGCTGTGCCTTTGGCCTCTTCCTCAGTGTCCAACCCACTTAGGGGATGAGTGACCTGCTCATTTGGAACACACCTTAAATTTATTTGTGCACAGGAAGTGTGCAGTACACATGGGGATAAAAGATTTCACATCCAGTCCTGCCTTCATGGAACCCCCAGCCCCTGCCCTCATGTACACCTAACTGTTCTCTGTAGAGGATATATTGTCACCCCAAGAGGTTTCTCTTTCTCAGATTAATTTCTTAAAAAACAAAAATTTTTGTTCACCCAGAGCAGACTTATCAAATCCAAGGGTTGTCTTGTACAATTTTCTGCCCCTAAGTAGGCAGCCCTAATAACTCATTCTCTCTTCACTGGCCAGAGCTGCTGCAGAAGCATGCTATTCCTCATCAACCCGTCTTCCCTTTCACCATCAGCTTACATTGCCAGCTGAATGCAGACTGTATTTTTCATTCAATGTGCATTTGTGGAATCTTTGTATGCTGTTGGTGGGAATGTAAATTAGTACAGCCATTATGGAAAACAGCATGGAAGTTCCTCAAAAACTTAAAAATAGTGCTTCCTTTGGCAGCACATATACTAAAATTGGAACGATACAGGGAAGATTAGCATGGCCCCTGTGCAAGGATGACATGCAAATTTGTGAGGCATTCCATATTTTTAAAAGATGTACAAATATTGTGTCTCAATTACAAAAACAAGGATAAAAACAATTAAAAATAGAACTACCATATGATCCAGAAATCCCACTTCTGGGTATATATCCAAAGGAAATGTAATCAGTATGTCGAAGAGACATCTGCACTCCCATGTTCACTGCAGCGCTATTCATAATAGCCAAGTTGTGGGATTGGTTCATTGGTGCATGAATGAATAAAGAGAACCTGGAAAATATATACAATGGAGTGCTATCCAGCTTTACAGAAGAAGAAAATCCTGTCATTTATGACAATATACATGGACTTGGAGAACAAAATGCTAAGTGAAATGAGCCAGGCACAGAAGACACATCTCACTTATTTGATGTTCCTAATATGTGGAATCTAAAACAACTGAACTCATAGCAGGAGAGAGTAGAATGGTGGTTTGCAGAGGCTGAGGGGTTGGGAGGCATGGGAGGGGTTGGTTAAAGGGCACAAAATCACAGTTAAATAGAACATATGCGGGGGCTGGAGTTGTGGCTCAGAGGTAGAGTGCTCGCTTACCATGCATGAGGCACTGGGTTCGATCCTCAGCACCACATAAAAATAAAATATTGTGTCCATCTATAACTAAAAAAAAAATTAAAAAAATAGAACATATGCATGATCAGTGTTTAAGGTGGTAGATATGTTAAATTTGCTTGATTCATTTTACAAGGTACACATGTCATAATACCACTGCACACCCTGTAATTATATGATTATAATTTTTTTTGGTAAGACATGCATGATTTATTAAGCAGATTAAAGCAGAAATAGATATATCAGACACAGTGATGAAATGATGAAATTCTCATATCATCTAATCTTCATAGAACAACATGACTTATCTATCCCTTTTCTACTTTAAAATCATAAATTCCACAGAAGAGGAGAGGATTTCATTTCTGCTTTATCAAAGGAGGAAGTGTTGTGATGGGAGTGGAAGGTAGGAACAGGAGGCAGGTAGGTCCTAGTGGAGGAAGGAAACAGTTATTAGGGTACAGAGTTGTTGGGCAATTCTAGGAGGGCCAAGGTGGGAAAGGGAAGGAGCTCATGTGTCTAGGACTCTGAAAACCTAGTGAACCTTACTGGAACCTGAGGCCAAAGGAAAACTAAGTAATGGTGATTCCTTCTTTATTTAAAATGTCAATATTTTCTTCCTGAGTGATATTTTTGCATTTTGTTTTTAATGGTGCATTAATTATTCACCATAATTACCGAGTTGTTTGGTTGGTTTGGTTTGGTAACCTCCCATGAGTATTTTGCTTAAGATGGAATCCTCACCCACCCTATCCTGCCCCCATCCAGGTTTCATATCATAATGACAAAAGAGTTTTTTAAACAATTTATGTTAAGTAGCCAGGTGTGGTTTTGCACACCTATATTTCTAGCAACTCAGGAGACTGAAGTAGGAGGTTTGAAAGTTGGAAGCCAGCCTAAACAACTTAGCAAGATCCTGTCTCAAAATAAAAATAAAAAGGACTGGAGCTATAGCTCAGTGGTAGTGTACCTCTGGGCTCAATCCCCAGTACCCCTAATAAGCAAATAATAAGTATGTAAGGTAATGAATTTAACCAGTTTCATTTAATTGCTCCACAATGTGTTTACTAAACATAACATTGTGCCCCATAAATATATACAATTATTATTTTATTCTATTTTATTTTCTTTTTGGGGGGCACTTGAGATTGAACTCGGGGGCACTCAACCACTAAGCCACATCCCCATCCCCACCCCCCTTTTTTGTATTTTATTTAGAGACGGTATCACTGAGTTGCTTAGCACCTTGCCATTGCTGAGGCTGGCTCTGAACTCAGAATCCTCCTGCCTCAGTCTCCTGAGCCACTGGGATTACAGGTGTGTGCCACTGTGCCCGGCCCTATAATTATTTTTGTCAACTAAAAATTTTTAAAATGCAACAAGATTCTTAAACGCATTGCCTCCATTCTTAAAATTCCTTAGACCTTGGAGACAAAGGTATCAATTAATAGTTCTTGTTTGTTTTTATTGGTGCATTGTAATTATACATAATAGGGTGGTTGATTTTGACACATTCATACATCCATAGAGTATAATTTGCTCCATTGAATTCCCCAGCATTTCTCCCTTCCATTCCTCCTCCCTCCCCCATCCCCTTCTTTTACTCCATTGGTCTTCTATTTATCACTTTTTTAAAAAATTGGTGCATTATAGATACACATAAAAGTGGAATTCATTGTATGTACTCACACATATCAGTATATTTTTTGTGTATATTCTCACAGGCCCACTGATAGGGCCTATGGTCCCACTGCCCACCCTCCAGTGCTGCAGTGTGGGTGCAACGCCCAAAGCATGTCTGGTCTTCATGAAAGAGTCTTTAAAATTTTAGCTTAAAATGAAAAACCTAGCATAAAACATAAAAATGGGAACACAGAACTTGTGAAAGAAAGACCTGGGGACAGGGATGGGCAGAGGCTAGAAAGCTTGGGAGCCACCACAGTGCTGTCTCAGGGGTCCTTCTCCCAGGAGAAACTGCCTAGTCTTCATATCAGCAAGGAGTCCTTGCTTATGAAGACTTGTGCTTTGTGAATTCTTTTTGTGGGGGTCTGTGTGTGCATTTCTACCTTACTAAATTTTGTTACAGTATAGAGGAACTTGGAGGACATACATATACGCGATAAACCTTACCCAGAAAGACAGATATCATAAGATTCCATATACAAGTTGAGTATGCTTATTTAAAAATCTTGGGATCAGAAATGTCTGAGATTTATTTTCATATTTTGGAATGTTTACATATGCATAATGAGATATGTTGGGAATAGGACCCAAGTCTGAACACAAAATTTATTTTTACTTTGTATATACCTTGCACACATAGCCAAAAGGTAATTTTACATTGTATTTTTAGTGAAGTTCTGTTTTGAACGAAACCTATCATATGAAATCCAGTGTGGAATTTTTCACTAGTATCATCACATAGCCACTCAAAAAGTTTCTGGTTTTGGAGCATTTTAGATATTCAAATTAAGGATACTCAACATGCATGTGGAATCTAAAAAAGTATCTTAGAAGCAGAGTAGGTGATTGCCAGGGGCAGGTGAGTGCCAGAGTGTAAAAGACTAGATGTTGGTCAAAAGATACAAAGTTTCAGATGGACTGCAGGAGTCCATTGCATAGCATGGTGACTGTAGTTAATGATAATGTATTGTATATTTCAAAATTGAAAAGAATAGATTACACACACACACAGAGGTGTTGGGTATGTTAAATAGCTTGATTGAACTGTTCCACAATGTGTGTGTACATATATCAAAATGTCACTTTGGAGCTGGGGACAGTGGCACACGCCTGCAATCCCAGCACTTGGGAGGCTGAGGTAGGAGGATTGCCAGTTCGAAGCCAGCCTCAGCAATGCTGAGGCACTTAGCAACTCAGTGAGACCCTGTCTCTAGTAAAATACAAAAAGGGTTGGGGATGTGGCCCAGTGGTTGAGTGCCCCTGAGTTCAATCCCTGGTACCCCCCAAAAAAATCACTTTGTGCTCCACCCACAGATACAATTATTTGTCAATTAAAATTTTAGGAAATATATTTTTTAAAAGTACCCAATGTTGCAGAAGGAGTGAGACTTCTCCAGCGGGAGCTTGAAATACTACTGCCACTGCCTGCTGCTGTCCAGTGACATAGTGGGTTAACTGCTTGCTCCCTGATGACTCATCAGCACTGACTTTGTGCATGGATGAAGGCATCTTTTCAGCCCCCCTACCCTCACCCACTCACTCCCTACCCTGCCAGCATCCTCCTGTGGGAACTCCACATTCCTGGGCTTTTCTCTGTGGGTGCACGCAGGGTCATGACTAGAACCATAACTGTCCATGAAAGGGATAGATGCTACACCCATATTTATGAACCATCTTCATATATCCACCCCTTCCCCCAGTATGATTAATACACAGGACTCCAAAATGATGGAATAAAGTAACACCAAAGGAATATTTCCAGGTAGAAATTGTAGTGCTTGTACCTATCTGACTTTGGGGGGGAGTATTACTTCTGTTAAGGAAAAGGATCATAACACATTGCTAAAAACAAAACCAGAAATCTAGTCCAGTGGTATTCAGCAGTTATAAACATAATAAGAAATCCAAACACATGAAAGCAATTTTTGTTTCCATTTATAGACCTTCAATCCCAAGTCACTGGGAAGAATTCTGGGAAGAACATGCTTTTCTGTCTTCTCAGGCAGCAGGAAAGGCCCCAAATTCTCATTAATTATGTGTTTAGTATTGTACTTGTGGGAAGAGTAAGGAGGAAGCTGGTCAACAGGTACTGAGTTCCAGTTCGATAGGAGAAATTGGTTCTGGTGTTCTTTTGTATTTGAAGAGCAATTATTTTTCAGTACTGGGGATTGAACCCGGGGGGCATGGAGCTAAATCCCCAGTCCTTTTTATTTTTTATTTTGAGACAAGGTCTTGCTTAGTTTCCCAGACTGGCCTCAAACTTTCGATTCTCCTGCCTCAGCCTTCTAAGTCCCTGGGATTACAGATGTACACCACTGTGGCTGGCTTAGTTCTTGATTTGTATTGCAAAATAGGGTGACTAAGCTGGGCGCATGGTGCACGCCTATAATCCCAGCACTTGGGAGGCTGAGGCAGGAGGATTGCAAGTTCAAAGCCAGCCTCAGCAATGCCAAGGCACTTAGCAACTCAGTGAGACACCCTGTCTCTAATAAAATACAAAAAGGAGTTGGGGATGTGGCCCAGTGGTCGAGTGCCCTGAGTTCAATCCCTGGTATCAAAAAAAAAAAAAAAAAAAAGTATAGCTAACACCCTGCATTATGTATCTCAAAATAACTAGAAGAGAGGACTTTGAAGTACTTACCTTAAACAAATTATAATTTCAGTGTGATGTTTATACTAATTAGTATGATTTGATCATTACTCAAATCAAAACATCATGTTATACCTCACAAAATGGACAAATGTCAATGAAAAAAAAATAATATTAATAAAAAAGAAAAATTGGACTAGAGGCAATACCTGGGCCCTTCTCTTTCCACAGTGGGCCTATGTAACAGTCACACTGACAGGCGTTGTCCTGGGTGGTACACCAGGCCCTGTAGGTGGACTTTGCTGTGCAGCCATGATACTTGTTGAGGTAGCTGGAAACCCCTGGCTGATTCAGTCCTTCAGAAAAGGGCTGCTGCTTATCTTTGCATGTCTGCACGGAAACAGAAAGCACTGGTTTGTAAATCACTTATAACCTGCTCTGTTTCCCTAAAGAGGAAAAACATTTTTTTTTGGGGGGGGGGGGGTTAGATACAAGAAATTCGACAACTTATCAATGCCTGTTTCTCAGCATTTTCACCAGAATAATCTAAAATCAGAAAGCATGCGTTGGTTTAGTTTGGGGCCTTCCTTCTGTTCATGATTTTGGAGCTGCCCTCTAGCTTCTAGCAGTGACTTTTTGGGCACTGACTCAAACCCCCCTGATCCTCAGTGTCTTTATCTGTACTATGGGAACAACAGCACCTCACAGGAACACAGGAAGGACTGAGTGGAAACACTGTAACCTATGATGGTCTTTGCAGGATCCTGTGCACGCAGCCCCCAGGAGAAGGTGACCATCAGCACAACCTTTGTCACCATGGTTTTACCCAAAGAGGAAAACAAAAAGTTCAGATCCTGAATTCCAGCACCAGTGCTCATTCTCACAATATCTTGGGTGAAAAACAATTTCCCCAGGTTACTGCTGCCATCATTGCTTTACTGTGAAGAATTGAGATTTGGCTTGGACGCTGTGAACCACGAAGGTGCCTTACGTTACCACACAGACTGCATCAGAAGAAATCACATCACAGGAGTACATTTTGATCCTTATGTTAATGTCCCTTCTATTCTGCTGCTGATTCTGCTGAGATGGGGAAGTGTTTGTTTAAGGTCCCTTAATAATCATAACTGCGTAGGCTGACATGATTTAGGAACATTTAGCAATAAATATGTTACAGGGAAATATTGCTGTGGTGTGATAGGTTTTAGGATGTCTTTTGTAAAAATAGGTTGCTTTTATGATGTCTTATTTTGCATGGTGGGAAGAAAGTAGCACCCAGGCTGGGGAAGGTCAGAAAAGAGTGTTTTCAATAAATCATCTCAGGAGAAGCCCCAGGCAAAGGCATATTGCAGGGCATCGACTCAGTCTGAACCCGAGAGTGTGTGAGAAAACAGACCTGCCTTTCTGGTAAGTCCTCTCAGACTGTAAAATAAAGGGGAGGGAGCTTATAATCAACTAAACCTTTTTTTCACTTTTCAAAGTTCTGATTCAGAAGATGCAGGGGGCTCTGGGGAAAAGGTGGCTTTGACTCAATACCCTTCTTCCCCTCCACATCCTGAATGAAGCGACTGCTGGCTTTCTGGGCATTTGGGGGAGATGTGGATGCCAGTCTGTGGGCAGCATCAGTTGGGTCCTCCATGGGCCACAGGCACTTGGGGGACAAGCATTGGAGAGCCCTGGATTGAATCCCAGGAAGCAGAACATTTTGAAAGGCCTATGCCTGCAATGGGAACAGTGCACAGAAGGAGGACTGATGCTCTGCTCTCTAGGCTGATTTCCTTTGCTCTTGTGGCTGAAGAGCCTGCCAGGGAGACCCTGGGGAAGGCCTCTGCTCCCCACTGACTTGGGAAGCCACTTCACCTTCCCTATGGAAGGAACCTGCCTTCATGTTAGAGAGCAGACCAAGTGTGTTAACTCAGAATAGTAACTATTCACCCTCAGGTGCCTGGTAACCAGGCAGAGGAGGATAGTACAAACACAAACTCAGGTCTAGCAAAATAGAGCTGCTGGGAAAGACTTGTGGCCACTTAAAAAAAGAACTAGTTATCATGATTTGGGGAGCAGTTAGCACATAGAAGAGGAAGTGGGGGAAGATGGCCCCCCAAGTAGGAATAAAAACTGTACTATATTTAGGAATAAACTTAACAATACAGGTTCAAGAAGTCTATGAAGACAACTTCACAGAAGTACTTTTGTTTGTTTGTTTTGTTTTGGTTGTTATGGAGATTGAGCCCAGGACCTCATGTACACTAGGCAAGTGCTCTACCACAGAGTTACACCCTCAATCCCAACTGCACTGTGTCTTTGTCGGGTGTGCGTGTGCGCAGGCATGAGGCAATGCATTGTTTCCCATAGCCCTGAACAGGAGAAGTAGATATTGCTAAATGCCAACATTCCCAAGAGCAGTGTTATGTGTGTGCGTAGGGAGGCGGTGTGCATTTCCACCTAGGGTTCTCTTGGAATTGGATAAAGTGGTCTTACAGTTATAATGCCTCAGTATAGCCTAGACATTTTTAAAAAGATGATTGAAACACAGCAATTTTTTTATACAACATTGGAAATAGGGCTGCAGCATGAACTTGTGTGTGACTTCTGCCCCTTAGAGAGATGAGTAGCAACCCCATCCAGCATGCACAGCATGTGTTGAGCCAGAGCCCTGCTTCTGGGCTTCTTTGGCTAGAGGGGCACCTTTGTCAATTTGCAGGAAGCCTCCTCTCAGTGTTCAGGCTACTGGTGGAAGTGATCCAGAGGCACTATGATCTAATGGACGTGTAGATTTCTGGAACTTATATATAAAACTCAAACACAACTGATATTACATGTGATGATATTATTATTATTATTACTACTACTACTGCTACTACTACTACTACTACTATTTTTATTTGGTGGTACTAGGGATTGAACCCAGGGGCACTTTACTACTGAGGTACACCCCCAGCCCTTTTTATTTATTTTTTATTTTGAGACAGGGTTTTGCTAAGTTGTCAAGGCTGGCTTCCAACTTGTGATTCTTCTACCTCAGCTTGCCAAATAGTTGAAATTACTGTCATGTGCCACTACACATGGCTACACATGAAAATTTTATATACAGCAGAGTGGGTATTTAGGTTCAAAGGGGAAGGATGATTTAAAAGTAGTGTTTACAACTGGCTATTTGGGGGTCCAACAGCATTGGTCCCTTAGGTTGCAACATAAAAATGAGTAACAGCAGGTTTTCCAGAAAATAGTATGCACTCCCCCCACTAACAAACAAACAAAACTAGGAAATAGAATGGACAATGAAGGGACATCAGAAATTTCTTTAGCCATGCCTGGAAAAATCAGGTGTTTTTAACTATATAAAAATTTAAAACAAGTAATGATGAAATTATATCACAAGCAAAAATTATAAACAAATAAACAAGAACTCTAGGGAGAAAAGCATTTGCAAAACAAAAGACAGAAGAGGTGTTAATGTTTTTAATATAAATACTCTTGCAGGGTAGGTTATCAAAAAGGGATCAAACAACACAATAGAAAGAACAAGAAGGAAATATGCAGAGTTACTGCATAGAGGGACAAAACCCAGTGGTCTGGGAGTCAGGGAGATGCAGGTAAAAAGAACAGTAAGGATAGTGCTCTGTCCTGCTCATTGGACTTGCAGGGAAGTTTTCTTTTTCTTTTCTCTTTTGGAAATGCAGTCTTGCCATGTAGCCCATGCCGGTCAAGACATTCCTCCTGCCTCAGACTCCCAAGTAGCTGGGACTAAGGTATGCATCACCATTTGTGGATAAGGAGGTTTTGAAAAAAGAGGAAGAAACACCTATGGCTTATAGGAAGGAGGATATGGGTACTCTTAGGTGGGGAAATATGAATAATTACACTGTCTTAGGAAAATTTATTAAAATCACAGGACTCCATGGTAAGAATGGGGATTTTACTTCTGCTCATTTTGTGGGGATGTCATACCACCAAATTAATGGATATATAAAAAGATACTTAGAAAATTCTTTAGATGTGTCCCCACCATGTGTTACATGACTTATATTGGCAGTGTTTTCGTCAAGATGTCCTGAAGTCTACTGAGATACAGTTTGCTCTCTAAATCTGTGGGTTGCACATCTGTGAATTCAACCTTGGAACAGGGGGTGGTGGGGACGCAGTGTCTGTATTGAACATTTACAGACCTTTTTCTTGTCATAATTTCACAAACAATACAGCATTTGCATTCTGTTAAGTATTTTAAGTTTTCTAGAGATGGTTTTTAAAAAAGAAACAGTGTCTTTTTGTGTTGCCCATGTTGGCTTAGAATTCCTGGGCTCAAATGATCTTCCTACCTCTGCCTCCAGAGTAGCTAGGACTGTAGGTATATAACACTTCAACTAGCAAGAAATCATTTAAGGTATGTGGGAGGATGTGGGCAGGTCATATGCAAACACTATATCGTTTTACAGAGACACTTGAGCATCTGAAGAGGGTTCTGGAACCAGTCCCCGTGAGTATCCAGAGAAACGATTTTTCCAAAAATAAAAATAGTTTCATGGTAAAACTCACTAAGTGGTTTTAGGTATCATTTTAATCTAGCCTATTTCCTGGGGAAAATTTATGCATCCTGGGTTATCTGGTGTTGTATTGTAGTAAGTAACTGGGCTGTTAGTGTACAGCGTACTGTGTCCCCCTCTTGTCTGAGAAACTCAGCATCCTTTTTTCCTTCTGAAGAAGCCTAAGGCCCTCATTCCCTGGGCAAGAGTTCTGCCAGGATAATGCATCACTCTTTCTGTTTTCATCTCAGAGCATCTAATACTTCCCAGTTATCTTGACCCATTCAAACAGTCTCCTCTCTGCACGCTATACTTCCACACATATCTGGGACATTTCTTTTTTTTTTTAATATTTATTTATTTATTTTAGCTGTACACAATGCAATACATTTATGTTTATGTGGTGCTGAGGATTGAACCCGGGCCACGCACATGCGAGGCAAGCGCTCCGCCGCTGAGCCACAACCCCAGCCCCTGGGACATTTCTTAAAGCTCATGTCACTTTTAAGAGATATGTATAATAGAAAATATTTTAGGAAATATTATATCCCTCTGATTTTTCATATTTATTTGTAATTGCATGTAAAATTGTAACTATTTGTGGGGTTGCATGTGATATTTTGATACGTGTACACATACATTTATCATTTTGTTGTGGTGAAAACATTTACAGTCTACTAATTTTTTTAAGTATACAATACATATCATCACCTATCATTACCCCACTGTGCAATAGAGCACCCAAATTCTCCTTTTTTCCTATAACTTAGTACCCATTGACTAACTTCTCTCCTCCTCCCATCTCCTCTACCCTTGCCAGCCTCTGGTTATGAGATGAACTTTTTAAGAATCCATATACAAGTGAGATCAGAAAATGCATCATGTGCTAATCGTTTAACCTATTATATTTTTGGTAATTTTGTGTTTGGAAAATTCACTCCAGAAAAATCACTACAAGTGTCATCTATCACTGCCTCTGAGTTTTAGTCTTGGATTCAGAATCCATTAGCACATCCCACTGAAAGAGCAGATGTTTCAGTTTATGGTAGAAGGAAGATACAGTCTGGATGTTATGCAACACATTTGGCTCAAGTTCCTACTGCAAATTTTGCTGTTTCTGTTTCAGCGAGAGTTCTCACCTTGGTGATTTTTCAAATATGTTGGTCCTATAAACATTTACTTAATAATCCATTTTCTAGAATGTTTGTCCTGGGTACTTTGAGGCAGGAGTTTTCAACAGGGGCAGGGAGGTGTGATTCTGAACCCCAGGAGGCGTTTGGCAGTGTCTGGAGTCATTTTTGATAGTCACAGTAGCATCTGTTGGGTGGAGGCAGGGGTGCTGCTCAACATCCTGCAATGAACAGAAAGCTCTCTACAGTAAATTACCTGGCTCAGAATGTTAGTAGTGCTGAGGCTGAGAAACCCTTTAAAGCAATTGTCTTTCCTTCCAATTCTCTGCCTGTTGTGTAATGAGTGTATATTAAATTTTAGGTGGTTGTACAGTCTTTTTGAGTCTTTTTTAAAGTGCTGTTAAATTTTTCTGTCTCTGTCTCTCTCACACACAAATATACACACATAAGCATACATGTGCACACACATGAATGCATACTCCTTTATTTGTTCATCATCCAAAAAAATGAATTCCATGAAGGGATTTCTTATTTCTAATGTATAAGCCCTTGGTACTAATGATTCTTCCAGGAGATTCTGTCAACCAATAAATGATACATGAGGTTAAACTAAGTAAAGGAAATCTTATTCGGGTGCAGAATAGATTTGCAAATCAGGACCACATGTTCAGCTACACCAAACCAACATTCATTTAAAGAAAGTGGGCAGTGACACACATCTGTAATACCAGATGCTTGGGAGGTTGTAGCAGAAGAATCCCAAGTACAAGGCCAGCCTCAGAAACTTAGCCAGACACTGTCTCAAAAGAAGTAGTGCAGAGGACCAGGGATGTAACTCAATGGCAGAATGGATTCAATTCCCAGTATAGAAAAAGAAAGAAAGAAAAATGTGTGTTCTGTTAAGGGTAGTTGTAAATTTTGTAGGTCTCTTGGAATGTTCAGGTCAAGAGGACAAAAATGGACACTCCAGTGTTTCTCAAATCTTTCCAAGCATTTTTAAATTCTAGAGAAGTTTTCCCTCTGGTATGGACTTAGTTCCTGACATGATATCAACATGCATGGCAATGTTCTTCCTTTCAGTAAATCTCTAAGGCTCAGGAAAGATTTTTTGGGCCTCCACCCCCATTCTTTACTCATTTTGCCTTTTATTTTATACACTTTTAGATAATCTTGACTTGAACCTCTTAAACCTCCCACCTAGGGTTTTACTTAGTGCATTCTGCTTTCTTATTGGTTCTGTTTGTTTAAAAAGTAAGTATGCAGCCAGATTCAGTGGCACAATATCTATAATCCTGGCTATTCAGGGAGGCTGAGGCAGAAGGATTGCAAGTTCAAGACCAATCTGCACAATTTAGCAAGACCTTGTCTCAAAATTAAAAAGTTTTTTTTTAAAGTAGAAAGGTTTAAAAGGGTTGGGGGCTGAGGGTGTAGCTTAGTGGTAAAGCACCTCTGGATTCAATCCCCAGCAGTTTAAAAGAAAAAAAAAATATTGTGCATTGCTCTACTTGGCAAACCAAAACACTCCTTCAGTTTCATTTTGCTTAGGAGGCCTCACTCCAGCTGGTTTGCCTGTTATATTGTAGTTAGTTCACATATACTATCCTTTTTCTTAGATATATTCCTGTGAATCGTCTTGGATACTTTACATTTGAACCTACCTGTGTTAACTTTTCATTGCTGAGACCAGAATAACTGACAAGAACAACTTAGAGGAAGAAAGATGTATTTTGGCTTACGGTTTTAGAGGTTTCTGTCTGTGGTTGGCTGGCTTCATTATTTTGGGCTTGAAGTGAGGCAGAACATCATGGCAGAAGGGCATGGCACAGGAAAGCTACTCCGTTCTTTTTGTTTTTGAGGTACCAGGAATTGAACTCCGGGGCACTTGGCCACTGAGCCACATCCCCAGCCCTATTTTGTATTTTATTTAGAGACAGGATCTCATTGAGTTGTTTAGTGCCTTGCTTTTGCTGAGGCTGGCTTTGAACTCATGATCATCTTGCCTCAGTCTCCTGAGCTTCTGGGATTATAGGTGTGTGCCACTGCGCCTGGCCGCTCCTCAGTTCTTGATAGCCCTGAAGGGAAGAAAGAGAGACAGTAACAGAAAAAGAGAGGAAGGGACCAGGGACAGATACTGTCCCTAAGGCCACCCCTAGTGGCTTATTTCTTCCAGCCATGCCTCACTTGCCTATAGTTTTTACCATCTCCCAGTAAGTTCATTCAAATGATTAATCCATTAAGTGGATTAATTCACCGATGAGGTCATCGCCCTTGTGATCCAGTGATTTCACCTCTGAACATTGCTGAATTGTCTAACACATCAGCCCAACTTTGAAACATTCAAAGGAAATAAAAATAATTGTTTTGTCAATAAGATACCAATTATGCAGATATTTCTGGCCAACTGTATTCCTATTGATTTAGAAAATGTAACATGATTTTATGTTGGAATATGATGTTTTATCAATAAGAAATGTAATAAACTGACAAGGAAGTCAGAAGCAGTCTGATGCTTAGAAAGACATTTGCTTTTACATTATTGTTCCATGTCAGTAAAATAATATAATACAAAATGATGCCGGCCATATAATCATATTTTATATGATTACACTTAAGTAGTACTTAGTTGTGTGCCCTATTTCATTGAAATCCTATGAACAATTATACTATCTTTCTAATAAAAAAAAAAAAAAAACCCCACCTCTTATTTTAATTCCAAACCACAAATCAAATGTAAGAGGGCCCTTGTTGTGCATTTGTAATAATTTTTATTTTATTAGTCCAAATTAAGTACTCGGGGCTGGAGTTTTGGCTCAATGGCAAAGGGCTTGCCTAGCATGTGCAAGGCCCTGGGTTTCATTCCCAGCATCATCTCTCTCACACATACACACACAAATCATCACTTGATTCAAAAGTGTAGTGGGGAGAAAAATGTACATGCGCGTGTGAGCACACACACACACACAAATTAGGAAAGGTGAAGTCAAATAGTGGTCATGGTCACACTCAATTAGCGGTCACTGTTGGACCATCTGGTGGCAGTTGGGAGAGCTTAAAGTCTAAGGGACAGGTTCAAAGGACTGTGAGGGGAGATGAGGACAAAGCTTCAGTTTCAACTGGGAGAGACTTTAGAGATAGTTGAAAGTCCCCATTTGCAGGTCAGGAACTGAAGGTGCTCATCAGAATCCAGGCTCCTGGGCCCTGAGCCCTCTCTTACTGGGGATGAGTCATCAAGTCAGATGAGACTGCATGCACTGGGGCTTTGTGACCCCAAATGAAAGCACTGGCCAGATGTGAGGCATCATCATTAATTATTTATAATTTCAAAACCAACAATTTAGAACTGTTTATAAATATTTCCTGCAGGAAGGACTTTGTGAGAAAGGGTGGGGCAACTTTGTGCAGAAGCAACCTGTAAGCAAGTCCAGCTGCTGCATTGGACACAGGCTCCTTGGTCTTTTCTGTGCTTACAGAAATGTCAGGTGTGTCCTGTTCAATTTGGTAGCACTTCTTAGAGCTACCAAGTCAGCCTGGTCAGGAGAATAAGCAGCTCATGAAGCTGACCTTTTAGTGTTGGAGGTAAGTCCCCAAGGTGAGCAGGGCTGTATCCCTTTGTAGCTGCAGCTCAAATTGTCCTGGCTGCATTTAGTCCCAGTGAATGATGAGCTCATTTCTCAGTCTACTGGGACTCACTTAGAGCACATGTCCCAGTTTGTAGCAAAAACAGCAATTTGATGACTTTTGACTTCGGACAAGTCCCCCTACCCCCTGGTTGTTTGCAAATAGGCGGGGATTTTGGCAAATGGACTAAAATTTGTTATTCTGTGTCTCAAACACTGGCATAGGTCTGGAACTGGCTGCCTTCCCAGCCTTTTTCCAAGCATAGTGATATTTATTCTCAGATCACATTAGTCTCTGGCTACATGATTTAAAAGGGGTAGGGGAGAAGAGGTTTTTGCTTAGTATATGAAAACTCTTCTTAGTAGACTTAGACTGATACTTCGAAGTATCAGATCAGATGTGCTTTCAAAACCAGATCTCAGGCTAGAGTTGAGCGCTTGCCCAGCATGTGTGAGGCTCTGGTTCAATCCTCGGCACCACATAAAAATAAATAAATAAATAAAATAAAGCTATTGTGTCCATCTACAACTTAAAAAAATTAATAATAATAATAATAAAAACAGAACTCCCCATGGCATCACAAACCCTGGAGTTACAGGATTAGTTTCCACATCTGTAAATGGGAATGTACGATTAGGACCACGTGAGGACTTATTGAGGTAAATAATATGAAGTGCCATCCAGTGACTGGTTCCTAATGAGTGGTACTGAGGGAAGACCTGCTTAATTTTTTCTGTTGTGATTACTCATATTATTAAGATGAAAATGGTGTCCTCAATGCTGAGAGGAATTCATCATCTAGACCTCCAGCTGATATTGATCGAAAGACCCTACTGAAAGCACTGGCCACTGCTAATTGCCCATGATGTTCCTATGGAGGTGCACTTTTGAAGAACAGTTCTGACGTTCAAGAGGCTGAATAGTCTGATGTGAACTGGATGAGAAATGAGCTCGAGTAGTGAATAGATTGGGGAAGAGATGAATAAGTCCAGGAATGTTTGGAAAGATGACCCCTTTATTTTCAATTGGGTGTGCCATTGGAAGTACAGTTTCCAAAAATATGGTGATTACACTCACACGTTCTGTGACTGTTTTTCGCCAAGGAAGGGTGAAGGCAGAAGTGTTGAGGCAGGGGGTGCGATGCCCTGTGCTTTTGCCCGAGGCTGCCCACTGTGCGTGCATAAGCACCATGGAGCCCTGTGCTCATTTTCCAAATGTGGGACCATCCCTTGACCACTCTGGCTCCCTGTGATGATATAGTGTTTCCACTAGTCACAGTCCTGCCCTGGGCATGAGTTCAACCTCCCTGCCTCCATTGTCCCACTTTGCTGGCATCCCAACCCCCCAATACCTCCTCATCCTGCATAGTCTGTGCTCAGCTCTCATCTCTGCCTGTCTTCTCCCCATACTCCTTCCTGTTTTATCTCAGCAAGCACACCCCCAATAAGTGATCCTGTCACCTCTGCTCAGGAGCCCCCAATGTGTTATCTCTGTCTGCCTTTGTCTTCAAGTCTGTGATGTCTCCTGCCAGCCCACCCCACTCGACCCCACCAGCTCCTTGAACACAGAGTTGCTCACAGTTGGACTTTCTGTCCCCTCTTCAAAGAGATCAGGTTCCTGGGTGAAGTGGGCTGTACCCTGCATTCTAGCCACCAGGTTGCGGGTGGAGTCCTGGGCACGTGTGTTCCAGTCTCCTCATCTGATCGTTGATACTGTCCTGTCACATAGATGGTACAGCTAAACTTCCACAACCATCCTTTCTCTCCTGTTTCTATTTCAGAGGTCCTTGACAATGAACTTGCTGGTGGAGGATCATTTTTTTATTTGATCCACTCATCACTGATTTGGGCACCTCCCTGCCATTCTCTCCCCAAATCAAATTCTCTTTGGTTTAGGTAGTTCCCTTGGGTTGGGGTGGGATTTGGGTTAGCCAAAGATTCTTGGCATCCTTTAGGATCTAGTTCAGATGCCTCCTCTTCAGGAAATATTTCCCGGTTCCTTAATCAAAACAAGTGTCCTTCCTCTCAGAGTGGTCCTCAAAAAATGTTCATGTTCAAACCTTACAAATCTCCATCTCCTTTTCTTTCTCTTCCTCATTCTCTTTCCTACTTGTCCTAACCCAAAACACATTCTTTTTCTTGCTTGATTTTGATGGAGAAAGGACAAATTTAAAGGGGAAAAAAAATAAAGGGAGGTAAGTGAGATGTGTCCTTTTGTTACCCCTTTTCTGCTGCTGTCCTCCTTACCAGCACCTCAGGCTTGGTGTGTATGTGGTGGCTTGTGGGCTGATGGAGGTGTTGCGGGGGCGGAGGGGGGGGGTCCTATATGTTATCATGAAAATAATCTGCAACTACGTTAAAGTTGTCATTTTGCGGGTTAGGGCTGTGGCTCAGTGGTAGAGCACTTGCCTAGCATGTGTGAAACACTGGGTTCGATTCTCAGCACCACATATAAATAAATGAATAAAATAAAGGTCCATCGATGTCTAAAAATTTTGGGAAAAAATCTCTTTTAAAAAAAAAGTAGCCGGGCGCGGTGGCGCACGCCTGTAATCCCAGCACTTTGGGAGGCTGAGGCAGGAGGATCGCAAGTTCAAAGCCAGCCTCAGCAATGGCAAGGCACTTAGCAACTCAGTGAGACCCTGTCTAAATAAAGGCTGGGGATGTGGCCCAGTCGTCGAGTGCCCCTGAGTTCAATCCCTGGTACCACCAAAAAAAAAAAAAAAAAAAGTTGTTGGCAGGAGTTGTGGCTTAGTGGTAGAGCAGTTGCCTAGCGTGTGTGAGGCACTGGGTTCGAGTCTCAGCACCACATATAAATAAATGAATAAAATAAAGGTCCATCAATATAAAAAAAAATTTTTTTAAAAATCTGTGTTTAGGGGCTGGGATTGTGCCTCAGCAGTAGAGCGCTCGCCTAGCACATGCGCTGCCCTGGGTTGGATCCTCAAAACCACGTAATAAATAAATAAAGGCATTAATAAATAAAGGCATTGTGTACAACTAAATAAATAAATATTTTAAAAATCTGTGTTTTTTTTTTTAATAAAAAGCTGTCACTTTTAGAACATGGGAAAGTGTACAGTGAAACATGACCATGTATAAAGTTGTTAGATCACGTAAGGGCAGGCAAATAAAATTTGAATGCATGTTAGAAATATTTTAAACTTATTCATCTGCTAAATTGCCAAAAAGTAAAAGAAGCAAGTGCTCTGACTGTAGGATGCCCTGGGAAGTGGTGGACAGTAGTCCCTGGCTGTGTGCTTGTTTCATGGACATCCTCAGAAGTGTGGGCAGTGTACCATTGCAAATGTTCTCTGCTTCTCTGTGTTGTCAGCAGTGTCACTAAACTCAAATGATCATGTCACATTACAAATGAAGAGTAATTTGCTCTTTGTGGAGTCAGAAATGAGAGTGCTGTTTCTTTTTACTTCTCTCCATCCAGCCCAGAAAAGACTCTTACAGACAAAAGATCTCATCCATGAATTCATAGACTTGGCTGGGGGTTGGGGATAATGACAGTTCTAATGATTATTGTGACTGTTCTGACACATAGAGGGGCAGTAGGTCACAGTGAATGTTAACTGATTGTGGGTAATGTTGGAATGTGTTGTCATCTTTAACAACGATACTTTGTCCCTTTAAATACATAGTAGAGATCTCTTAGCCATTGTAGAAACACTGAAGACACCAGGAGACTTAGGCCATGGTGATTCTTGTGTTTCAATGCATTAAAAAAAAAAAAAAAAAAAAGCATTTTCCAATTTTCTGGGCCAAAAAATAAAAGAGGTTTTTTTTTTTTTCAGCAAACCCTTTAAATTCCGTAGTTCAGCCACTACCTCCTTTTATCAAATTACTTAATAGCATTGAAAACATAACTAGTACAAATTAATAGTCTAGCTCAGCCTAGACCAGAGATCAAAAATGGTAATTTATTTTTTTCTTTTTACTGATTATCTTTTAAATAAAATTTGTTACTAGTCATCCTACTTCTAACATTCCCTGCTCTTTCTCCTCTGGATTGTCTTGTGTTGGCCAAGTGAGGTTCAGGTTAGTTTAAGGTTAGCAAATTTCCCCAGAAAAGGCAAACTAATTACAGAAGGGTTACCTTGTCCTACCAGCTGATGTCATTTATTTAACAACCTTGCTTTACCACTAAGTAAACAGCAGACAGAGAGACCAGGTGTCTGTCACAGAGACATGCACCAACCAGTGGCCTGTTCTGCCTTCAGTTCCAGGGGAAGCTGGGCACTGACATTTCTAGAAAAGACATGCTTTTTCCTGTGGCCTTGGAACTGGTTCTTTTGAACACTAAAACAGTTTTTCACTGCTACTTTGATCTTGATTTATTTTTTAAATAATGGGGTGGGGTTTCAGAAAAGCCACCTACATTTTCCACTAAGGCTTTGTAAATTCTTGGATCAATTACCAAGTTTAGTCCTTTCAGGGATCTTGAGCAAGGAGTTGCGGGTGATGGAAGAGCAGGTGATCATTCCTGTGGAATAACCAGGCACCTTTTTTTCCCCCCCTCTTTTTGCAATAAGATTTTAAAAATTTATTTTAATTAGTTATACATGACAGTAGAATGCTTTTATGCACTTTGATATATCATACATAAATGGTACAATTTCTCATTTTTCTGAGTGTACATGTTGCAGAATCATGTTGGTCATGTAGTCATTATATAGTAATAATGTCTGTTTCATTCCACTATCTTTCCTATCCCCACATCCCTTCCTCCCCACCCATCACTTCCCTCTACCTAATTTGTAACAGTCAGGAAACCGCTTTTGTTCCAAGCCTGCATATTGCCAGTGTCCAACCACCCCCACCCCCCACCCCCCAGTTTTCATACCTCATTTGTACCCTTTAATGGTCTCTCACTTTGTGGGGAGAGAAGCTTCATCTGGATTTTAAACATTCTCTCTCTGTCATTTCTCTTGGAGTAGTTCTTTTTACAGTTGTGGATATTATAAAGCTAAATGCTAGTGGCATTTCCCATTTACTGCTCAGTATAGAAGATGAGCTGCCTGGGATGGGGAAGCTCCCAGCTTCTGTATGGCAAGACTGCATCATCATAATGCCACAGACCGAGTAATTTTTAAACAACACCGGTTTATTTGGCTCACAGTTCTGGAGGCTGAGAGGTCCAAGATCTTGGGTAGCATCTTGTGAGGCCCGCTTCCTGGTGGGGACTCTCTGCAGAGCCCTGAGGTGGCTGAGGACATCCCATGACAAGGGGGTACAAGAGGAGCATAGTGTATATCCATTTTCTATGGTTGTTTAACAAATTGCTACAAACTTAGTAGCTAAAAACCACACAAATATGCCATCTCACAGCTCTCTGGGTCAGCATGGATTAGCTGGGCTCTTTGCTCAGACAGAGGTCAAGGCACAGGCTGGGGCTGTAATCTCATAGGAGGCCCTGGGTCTTCTTACTCCTTTTGGGGGGAGGGAAGGGGTGTCTTCTTTTTTTAAAATATTTATTTATTTGCTTTTGGTTGTACACAATGCATTTATCTTTACGTGGTGCTGAGGATCGAACCCGGGCCACGCACGTGCTAGGCGAGCGCTCTACCGCTGAGCCACAACCCCAGCCCAAGGGGTGTCTTCTAATAAACTCATACAGGTTCTTGGCAGAATTCAGGTTTGTGCTATAGCTTGGTGTCTCTACCAAACGTGTGTTGAAATTTGATCCTCTTGTAAGCTATTAAGAGGTGAGACCAAGTGGGACCTTTAAGGGGCAGAGCACTCATGAGTACATTAATCTATTGATGGATTAATGAGTCTATGGCTATCTCAGGAGTGGGTCTGCTATAAAAGCCATCTTGGCTCTGGCTCTTGATACCCACTTGCCATGTGACAGTTTCTGCCACCTCGGGTCTCTGCCAAGAGCCCCCACCAACAAGAAGGCTTTCTCAAGATGCTACCTGGGACCTTGGACTTCTCAGCCTCTAGAACTCTGAATGGAATAAATCATTGTTATTTATAAATTATCCATTCAGTGATATCCAATTGTAAACAGCAGAAAATGGACTAGGATTATGAGATAGCCCTTTCTCTGATTGGCTGATGCTTAGGGGCGGCACTGTCATCTCCCTGTCCTATGTCTCTCTCTTTTTTTTTTTTTGTCCTCTAACACTTCCCTCCTTCCTCATATTAACAGGACTCATGAGGCTAGGTGAGGCTCACCAGGGTGGTCTCCTTGTGGGTCAGTTTGTAGTTTGCATGTTGGTCACTTTGGTTCCATCTTCAGAATTCCTGGTGACTGTGCTACCATTCACAGGCCCCATCTCACCCAGGGGAGGCCAGCACAGGCCTGCACACCAAGAATGGGGTCTTGGGACCATCTCAGAATACTGCTTCCACATGAAGTACCTGTTCTTAGAAGGAATGCCACGTGGATAAACTATTTCAGTAGCGTAAATTCCTAAAATTGCAGTAAACTCATCTATTGTGTTGAAGAATGTGACTGTTGTAAACTCTTTTGATTTATTTATTCTATTGATTGACTGGTTGATTACAGTACTGGGGGTCAAATTCAGGGCCTCGTGCATGCTAGGCAATTGCTCTATCACTGAGCTATAGTCCAGCCCAACTCAATCACTCTTACAGGATAGGGGGCAATCTCCACTCTGGTCTTTCTTGGTTTCTGTTAGGCCAGGAGAGAGGGCAGCTTCTCCACCTTTATTCTCAGCAAGAGGAAGTTGCTCAATAGTAGAGAGGCCCCAACTGTAGTGTGTTTCATCTGAAAATGTCCTTTGTCTAACCCTACCTGGAAAATGCCTGCATGCTTCCAGGAACCCCAGGGGCCATCCTGAGATGCAAAGGTTGTACTTTATAGAGTCAGATGGTCTGGTGTTGACCAGCCTTGAGGTGGTTATGTGACACATGTCTGTGTGAGTTATCCTTGGCTGTCATAACAAAGTGCTCAGTTATCTCTGGCTGTGGTAACAAAGACTGGGTGATTTAAACAACAGAAATTTATTCTGGAGGCCGGAAGTCTGTGAACAAGGTGTCTGTAGAATTGTTTCCTTCTGAGCCTTTGCTCCGTAACCTACAGAGGGCTGCCTGTGTCCTCACATGGCCTTTACTTCATGAGTGCACATCTCTGTTTTCTCTTTTCTTACAAGGACACTTGTCATATTGGATTAGGGTCCGTTCTATAACCTCATTGTAACTCAGTTCCTTCTATAAAGACCCTATCCAAATGCAGTCACATTCTGAGGTACGGGGGTTAGGACTTCAACATACAAATTTGTATATGGGGGACATACAAGTCATCCCATAACATTAGGAAAGGAGGGCTACATATATTGTATGTAAACGTAAAAAAGTATATAGAAATCATAAAAAGAATAAAAATGACAGATGCAGCAGACAGGGACACTGTGGTGTTGGTGTAGCTCCCAGCTCTACCTGAAATAGTAGACATCAGTGGTCTCACTGAGGAATCCCCTCCCTTTGGTCTGTTGAAGCAGTAAAGGGGGCTCCCTAATGCTTTTTTTTTTTTTTTTTTTTTTAACAAGTAATTCCCAAGTCTGGGTTTGGAAGGTTACCCAAGATAGGAATCCCTGCAGTCTGCAGTGTCATTACTTAGGAGCTGGGATTCCTTCAAGCTTCTAGAGCAACACTGCTTTTTGCTTATATTCTGTGGCTCACCTGGAGGCCTCCCACCCGCTGACTGTGGTCTGAGATCGCCATATCTCCACAAGGCACCCCCATTGCTCAGCCCTGTGGAGGCTGTGGAAGAATCTCAATTCAGGGCCCAAATGCCTCCTCTAAAGTTATCGTTCTAAAATTGTGCATGGATGGGGCAGGCAAGCTGATGCTTCATGATATCAAAGCAGATGGAAGCCAACTTTATTTTCAATGAGGTTTATAAATGGAATGAAGTTAACATAAACTTAACATAGTACTGTGTGGCCAAAGAGCGACATCACTCCTCTTCCTCCTCCTCCTTCCCATCATCACTGTCCTGGGGTGAATCCTAGTAATGCACCATCAGGGACCCCCTCAGACCAAAGCCTGCCCTGCTGATGGAGAGTGTATGCTAACCTTCCTTTGCACCAGAATGGTGACATATTTGGGAAACTCTTCCAAAATGACAGATCTTTTCAAACTGCTCTGTACTTTCTGTGGTTATGATAAGAAAGAAAGACTAAAAAACTAAAGGTTATAATGATATAAAATCGAGGTTTGGCCTTTGAAAAAGAAACTTTGAACATGGTTAAAATGTTTAATCTTTCCAATATCAAGGCTATATCTCTCTCTGTTCTCAGATGAGGTCAGAGACTGACAGTAAGCAAGCAAGAAGGCCAGATGATGGAATGCTATTCCTGTGCTTCATCTCTGAGCCAGCTGACCTTGGGGCTGGGGCCTCATGAGACAGGCCTTAGCTGTGGCCAGGGTCCCTGGTTCCCTGAGCTAACTATGGTGGACCCAAGTAACTACAGGAGACCAAAATTGTCACAGCCAGAGAAACAGCTCTGAGGCATGCTTTGCTTTGTAGAGTGTTAAGATGGCTCAGAAAGAACCTCTTTGTGGCCCCATTCAGGGGCTTAATGCTATCTAGTGTTTGGCCTTCCATTTATTTTCAAGAATAGATGCTGTATTTAAATTTTCTCTACTCACTCCAGATTGCCTAGAGCTATGCTTTGTACATAATTAATTTGGTGGATCTTGAGTTAGAGAAACACAAGAAAATAGAGGCTTAAAGTGTAATGGGAGCTGGGAGTGGTGCTGTGTGCCTGTAGTTCCTGTGACTCTGGAGGCTGATGTGGGAGGATGGCTTGAGGCTGGGAGTTCAAGACCAGCCTGGGTGCATAGCAAGACCCCTTCAGTTTAAAAAAAAAAAAAATGGTGGAAGAGGGAGTACTTCTGTCTTCAGCATCTAGTTGATGACTAGGATCTCTTGAAGTTTTCCAGGGGTTCTGTCAAATTCACATTATGAAATAAAACAGGTGAAAACATTGGTGGGTGGTTTTTCAGCCATGCAAGCTCTATAATTTGCACCCAAAGCTGTGGTGTCACAGTTGGATGTGGCCAAAACTGTCCACTTCAAGATCCAAACTTACTGCCTGAATCCTCTCCCTCTGTGGAAAACTCAGACGAGGAAGAGCAGTAAGAACTAGGAAGAGCAGTAAGTACTAGGAATCGAAGGCTTCAGCACTGGTTCCATGGAAACTTAAAAAATAAGTTTACCCAAAGCCAGCTTTTTAGGAAGGTAGAGGGGGAAAATTTTTTTTTTTTTTTTTTGGTTTCAGATCTCCAGCTTCAGGGGCTCAGGAGTGCAAACAGCTTTTATGAAAGAAGGAATGCCATGGACAAAAAGCAGGAAATGAATGTATGTAGAATCAGGTAGATTTAGTTAGGCTGTGCTAGTCAAAAACATGTTATAATTAGTTTTCTTGGCACCACTGGGCCAGGGGGTAGCTTTTAGGTTTCCATTCTCAATAAGAGGAAACCCTAGATGCTGAAAAGTAGTTGTCAGGAAGTTGCTTTTAATTTTTTAAATATTTATTTATTTGTTTTAATTGTACACAATGCCTTTATTCTTACATGGTGCTGAGGATAGAACCCTGGCCGCGCATGTGCTAGGCGAGCGCTCTACTCCTGAGCCACAACCCAAGCCCCAGTTGTTTTTAATTTTAAAGAGGTTCCATTTCAGTTGTGATTAACAATAAATGAATTTAATGATTTATTACCCAACAGTATTACCCAGAGGATTTGTTGATGAACTTTTCTCACACAACATAGCATGTTAAGGTAAATTCTTGTTCATCTACTTAGATGGTCAAAACTGCCTTCAAGGATCTCTTAAAAATAAACTTGTATTGGATTAGTGATAATATTTTTTTCCAGAGGCTTAAGAGAAAGGAAAGAAAGAAAGAAAGAAAAGGAAAAAACGAGAAGAAATCTAATGTTTTCATGTAAATTTCTACTGATAGTAACTAACAGGATCTGAAGACTGTCTGGGTTGAGCATGGTGCTTAGCAAGTAGATTGTGTTATCTGCTTCATCTACGCCTAGAAGATGGATCTGGTATTACCTCCATTCTGCAAGGCTTGCTCAAAGGTGGAGCCAGGGTCAAACGTAGACCAGAAATATAATACCTGTCCTCTTGATTGCCTAGCCATTCACTAACCTCTTGCACTTTAAGTCTAGTTTCACATGGTCTAAAATTTTTGGATGAGTTTTTATTGTGATAAACTACATATAACATGAAATTTTCCATTTTAACAGTTTTTAAATTTAATTTAATTTAAAAAATTTAGTTGTAGATGAACACACAGTATCTACTTATTTTTATGTGGTGCTGAGGATTGAACCCAGTGACTCACATATGCAAGGCAAGCGCTTTATCACTGAACTACAGCCCCGGCCCCATTTTAACAATTTTAAAGTGTACATTTCACAGGGTTCAACTACCACCCAAACTTTCCCCTTATGCAAATAGCAACCTTACACCCATTAATCAATAACTCCTCATCCTTCCTCCTCTTTCATGAGCAAGATATGCCTTTAACACAGACAAAACACTTTTGTCTTTCCACAGTGTCAGAATTTATTGAATAACAATAAATTCACAAGTTATATCACTTTCATTGGTTGCAGTTCACTGAATGCTCATGGGTCACCTGGTAGTCATGGGCTGTGCAATCACAAGTTCTTGTATTCCATTCCAACCTTAATTTCTAATATCTATAACAATCAAGTCACACATCATACTCCACACAGTGACATATGTACAGGTTACAGAGAGATCAAGAAAGGCTTAAGGCAACTGCAGGGTTATAAGATGCTGTGTTAAAAGCAAAGGCAGAGAGTAGATACCAATGTGAAGTCACTGTAATTGGATGAGTTTTAACAAACCAGTTCTACATAGTTGTCAAGGCAATGCTCCAAATGGATGGCAGTTTCAGAGTGTCAGCTTGAGTTACCAGCTTGAAGTGGGCTGTGCGTCATCCTCAGGAGGAAGAGAAACCAGCTAAGCTGGAGCCCAGGACATAGCAAGGGATGGTTGCAACTATGACAAATTTTCCTGAGCAAGGCTCATGACGACTGACTAGGTGACAGAGTCAGGATGCCACTGTATTCAGTCTTGGGGAACTCCTCCTTTTGAGTCTTAGGTGAGGGGGTTACATCTGGTGAGGTTGATAAACTCCTGTGTCTGGGGTTTCTGATATGTTTTAGGATGCCCATCTGACCAGGTGCTCCTAATTTAGTTCGACAAATTGGCATGAATAAGTTGTTTATCAACTTTTGCTTTATAGTTGTGTTAGAGAGATGGTGGTTGTTCACTTGCACAAGGCATAGAGCCATTCCCACCTGACACTTGCTCTCGAAAGGGAGTAACTCATGGAAAACTACTGCTTTGTAAAATGGAGTAACTCAGGGCTAGACACAGCCTGAGAACTGTTGTTCTATACATCATGGAGCAGGCCTAGCCTGCTTTCCACACCCCCAACCTTTGGTAATTTATAATCTACTTTCTCTCTCTGCTAATTTGCCTACTCTAGGTACTGAGGTAAGTAGATTCACACATTTGTCCTTTTGTGAAATGGTTTATTTCACTTAGCACAAGATCTTCAGAGTTTATATTATAGCCTTCCTTTTCTGGGGTTTGTACCAGGGATTGAACTGAGGGGCACTCGACCACTGAGCCACATCCCCAGCCCTATTTTGAATTTTCTTTAGAGACAGGGTCTTGCTGAGTTGCTTAACACCTCGCTTTTGCTGAGGCTGGCTTTGAACTCATGATCCTCCTGCTTCAGCCTCCTGAGCCACCGGGATTACAGGTGTGTGCCACTGCACCTGGCAGTAGCATTCCTTTCTATGACTGAATAATATCATATTGTGTGCCTCTGCCACATTTGTTTACCCACTTATCTGTTGAAGGACAGGGGTTGAGTCTACAGTTTGGCTGTATAAGGGTGCTTGCATGGCTGTCTGGCCACTGAGCCATACAGACAGCTCACAAATCTTCCCCAAGAAGCAGCAGTGTAGCGGCGGAGGTGTGACCCAGCACTGGCCATTGCTGTTAGGAGCTGCCTTGCCAGCACACACGTGGCATAGTGAGCCAGGGCCAAGGCAAGCCAGGGCATACTGACTTATCACCCAACAGTATCCCAGCCAGGCACCCGCTTCACACAGTGCTGTAGCCTGCAACCCCTGAGCATTCACGGTCTGCCAACCTCAACCTCTTGGGAAGCTGGGATTGCAGGCAGAATGGCAAGAAGACGGAAATGGGGCAGACTTGAATGGAAGTTCACTCAGGGTTAACCAACAGTGTTAGTACTTTTCCAAAACCTGATTAGCATAAATGTGGACCAGTAGCATTGACCCAAGTGCTGCACAAAGTCCTAGCCTTCCACACTGTAGCTGGTAACTCCATCCGGTTCCCTCTCACCCTGGCTCCCACCTCATCTTGGGAGAGCCCTGTCTTCTCACACATGAATAAATCCTACTCTTTTGTACTCACTCTTCCTCATCTGTGGATTTCATTCTTGGAATTTATGGCACAGGACCCAGAAAGAAGAAATTGGTGGTGAGCTTCTGGGGTCTGCTGCAACACTGGAAGGCATAGCTTGCCTTTAAGAGCTGCCACATACCACTGGATGCGAGCGGAGAAGAATCCCCTTTTGCTGACTGTGACCCTCAGTGATGCTGGCCAGCATCCCCTGCCTTTTTTAGCTGCTCAGATTAAAACAGGCTTAGACCCCACCCAACAGTAGAAACGGAGAAATTCTAGTTTCATAGCAATGAGCATAGACTTGCAAGTTCCATTTTTAATCCTCGCTTTCAGTTCTTTTGGGTATATGTGTCGGTGTGGTCACTGTAACCATTTAAAGTGAGCAGTTTGATAGTATTTAGTGCATTCACAATGTTGTGTAACCCATAACCACTCACATTTTCCTCACTCCTGAAGAAAACCCTGACTCATTAAGTAGTCATCCCCACTTCCTTTCTCAACCACAGCAGCCACTAACCCACTTTCTGCCTCTATAGCTTTGCCTGTTCTGAACATTTCATATAAATGGAGTTGTACCATATGTGGATTTATGAATATTCTTTTTAAAAGTTTTTATTATAGAAATTCCCAACTTGTGCAAAAATATAATTGATAATTGGGCTCCAAATATCCATCACAGTTTAGTTGTGATCAAGCTTTTACTAGTCTTATTAACCAAAGTCTTTTTATCAGGGAAGAAAAGACGTATGTGAACCGATTCTGGAAAGAAATCCGTGTGGGAGACTTCGTGCGTCTTCGCTGCAATGAGATCATCCCTGCAGACATTCTGCTGCTTTCCTCCAGTGACCCCGATGGGCTGTGCCACATTGAGACTGCCAACCTGGATGGAGAGACCAACCTGAAGCAACGGCAAGTGGTCCGTGGCTTCTCAGAGCTTGTAAGTGACCCATGTTTCCAGGATATCACAGGCATCTGGGCCACACAGTGTCGTCTATGTAGCCCCTCTGGGGGTCAGAGCATCTGCATTTTCCCCTCTGTCAGGCCAGGGTTCTTTGTATAGTAGATGAAACTGGGTATGAGCAAACTCCTGCCTGCCTGAGCCCATGGTCAGCCTGTGAATTTGGGGAGCAGGACTTACTTTTTCTACCTCTAATTTCCATTGGACACTTCTGAGTTTCTCAGAATGCTATTTAGAGTCCCTATAAAGTTATAGGGAACGTTTACTGAGCCACAGTGCTAGTTCATCAGATGGCCTGTTTCCAGCATGTAGCTCAGGAACATTTTCTCCCCAGGAGAGTTTCTAAGATCAGCACCAGGTCTTCCACAGTTGAGTTCTGTCTTAGGTGTGTACCAGCCATTGTGCAGCAGGGTTGGAGGGTGAGGAATTGGAAGGGAACTGGTTTTGACCACTCACTCACAATAAAGCTTACTGGCCAAGAAAAGCAAATTCCACTAGGGGGTTCTTAACTTTCTGTTCATGCCCCATTCCAGGTCTATGCAGGGGACCACACAATGATAACAACAGGTAAAATTAAAGTGGTACAAGTCCATGGAGATCAGGAGGTGCCTAGCAAGAAAACATGCTGTCAAAGCCTCCGCCTCCTAACCCTGTCCTGTCCTAGATTGCCCATCTGAGGCATGCCTTGGGGTTCTGGCCATTGGCCTACCTTGTAAGATGCTTTCAGAAGTGGTCCAAGGAAATGAGTTCCTGCATTTACAGGGAGGATGATGTTGGGGATTTTCTTTGTCTGTCACACAGAGACCTCTCTATGAGCCCAGAGAGGGGTCCAGTAGGGTGTTCTTCTTGGCTTTAGAATTGGGACCCACTGCGCTTATTTGGAGCAGTTGGCTTCATTTTATAGCTGGTGGATCTTGAGAAGGGCATTTTGTGTGGAACAGTTCACTGGGCATAATTTTGGGGGGATGCGTCCTGCCTAAGAAACATTTGTGCAATTCCCCCTTGGTCACTGTCACAGGTGAAGGACCTGTATACACTTCCAAAAGGCCAAACAGGGCCCTGCTTTTCCTCTAGGCTTCACACCTTGCCTTGGCAAGTGGGAGGTCCTGAGCCAGAGGTTAGACCATCTCCAAGTGCATCATAGCATGACAAGGCTGTTAGCTTATTGTTCTATTCTTGCTTATTTCTACCACAGTTTCCTCATTTTTCTTTTTTTATGCCTTCTTTTGTACTAAGTATATTTGGTGGGGCTGCCATAAATATTTCTTGGAGTAAGGCAAAGCAGACATAAGAATTAAAACTTATCCAGCTGTGGTGGCATACTCCTATAATCCAAACTACTTGGGAGTCTGAGGGAGATGAACAGGAGTTCAAGACCAGTCTGGGCAACATAGCCAGACCCCATCTCAAAAACAAACAAAAAACCCAAAAAAGTTATTTTATTTAGATGGAGTGTTTCATCCCATCCCAGATCAGGAGAACTGGTGAGTGTTTTTGTTAGGGACCCCTCCAGGCCATTTCCTGCTTGTGCTCTTCTGGTTTGTTAATAGTCGTGCCACCCCTAGGTGCAACCTCTTGTCTTAGTAGGTTATAGGAGTAAGTCAACCTCACTCCCTTGCTTCTCCACCAGACCTGCCTTGGTCTCCCAGAGCCTAAAGTCCTTACCTCCTCTCCAGGTGACAAGTCAGTGGGCAAATGAACACTGAAATCTGCAAGGGGACAGGGTCCCCTCTCAGTTCTCATGATCTCACTTGGAGTTTGGAGGAGGAGGAGGGCTGCAGAGGCTCAAATGTCCCCCTCCTAGAGGAGCCTCCCTTGTGCAGAAGATGACATCAACTGAAAAGAACACACACAAATACCTAATTGGTAAAACTGCAGACAGCGAGGAAAGGATGGTGAAATCTAAGCTGGGAGCAGACTGTTCATGCTTGGGGTAGAGGGCAGGGGAAAGCCACAGGCAGATCTCCTTGGTCAACTCTCAAGAATAATTTCCTTGTGTTATAACCTCAAATCTTCGACTTCTGAACCTTGTCATATTCAAAAGCCTCCCTGCTCACTTATTTCCCAAACAACTGCAGCACTTTATAGCTCAGTGGTGCTTTATATAAACAGGTCGTTTATAAGTAGAATGTTTAAAATTCAAGGAAGGCTGCAGACCAGCACATCCTACATGACCCTCCTAAGGGCCGTAAAGGCCTGAGGACGTGAATAGAGTGAGCCATAATTTAGTCAAGCTGGACAGAATTAACAACTGAAATAATTTTGACTTTTTAATAAAAGTGTCTTTAACAACATTAAAATTCTTCAACATGTTGGTTCCCTTGTTGGTACATTGTTTTACTTTCTGCTTCTTCCCTGCCCTTTTTTCTTTCCCTCAATGTTCAGAGACATTTTTCTGGTGCCAAAATTCCTCTTTATATGTTATTTTTCTGAAATTTATGAACTACCCATTGAAAATAAAGACAGCAAGTCTTTAGCTTTTAAAAGCTCAACAAATGAAAAACTAAGCTTCTCATTGTAACATTAAAATGCCAAAAACATATAAGTGAGTTTTTCATTAGAGTTTGCTAGTCTCAGACAGGTGAAGAACTAATAACAATCTATGCTGACTTCTGTCAAATGCAAAGTAATATTTTACCAGTTTGATGATGAATGGCCAATTGGAAGTGGTGAATTTCAGGAAATTTTAAATTAGAAGAGATTTGTGTCTCTTTAAGAATAATAGGTAAATGTGGCATTAATGCAGGGCTAGGTATATCCATCAGGGTCCAGTCATGGGAAAGAAATTACACGATTCAACCAGGGGAAGTTTGATGTAAAGGATTTTTTTTTTTTTTTTTGGTACTGGGGATTGAACCCAGGGGTGCTCAATCACAGCCACACCCCTAGCCCATTTTTAGAGACAGGTTCTCCCTGAGTTGCTAAAGCTGGCTACAAACTCACAATCCTCCTACCTCAGCCTTCTAAGCTGCTGGGATTACAGGTATGAGCCACCGTACCTGGCAAGAATTTTTTTAAAAAGTTTTTAATTTGTTCTTTTTAGTTACACATGACAGTAGAATGTATTTTGATGTATTATACATATGTGGAGTATAACTTCCCATTATGTGGTTGTGGTTGTACTTGATGTGATGTTACACTGGTTGTGTATTCATTTATAAACATAAGAAAGTTTTGTCCAATTCATTTTACTCTTTTTCCTATTCCCCACTCTCCCATTTCCCTTTGTCTAATCCAATGAACTTCTTCTATTCCCTGCAGCATCCCTTCTGCAACTTATTGTGTGTTAGTATCTGCATGGCAGAGACAACAAATGGCCTTTGGTTTTTGGGGACTGACATTTCACTTAGCATAATAGTCTCCAGTTCCATTCATTTACCGGCAAGCACCATAATTTCATTCTTCTTTTTGACTGAGTATTAATCCATTGTGTATATATATCACATATTCTTTATCCATTCACCTATTGAAGGGCACCTAGATTAGTTCCATAGCTTAGCTATTGTGAATTTAGCTGCTAGGAACATTGATGTGGTCACTTCACTATAGTATGCAGATAATTACCATTCTCTAATTGGTAGAATATTTTTTCATATAGTTGTTTTCTTCTGTGAAGTACCTGTTTGGTTCCTTTGTTCATGTATTGATTGGGTTATTTTTTTTATTTTTTATTTTTTGGTATGTTTGAGTTCTTTTTTTAAAAAAAATATTTATTTGTTTATTTTAGTTGTACACAATGCCTTTTATTTTTACATGGTGCTGAGGGTCGAACCTGGGCTGCACACATGCTAGGTGAGTGCTCTACCGCTGAGCCACAACCCCAGCCCCTGTTTGATTTCTTTATCTATCCTGGAGATTAATGCTCTATCTGAGGTGCAGGTAGTAAAGATTTTCTTCCATTCTGTAGGCTCTCTCTTCACATTCTTGATTGTTTCCTTTGCTGTAAAGAAGCTTTTTAGTTTGATGCCATCTCATTTATTGATTCTTGATTTTACTTCTTGCGCTTTAGGAATCTTATTGAGGAAGTCAGTTCCTGTGCCAACAAGATGGAGATTTGGGCCTACTTTTTCTTCTAGTAGGTGCAAGGTCTCTGATCTAATGCCTAGGTCCTTGATCCACTTTGAGTTGGGTTTCGTGTAGGGTGAGAGATAGCAGTCTAATTTCATTTTATTTTATATGGAATTCCAGTTTTTCCAGCACCATTGTTGAAGAGACTATCTTTTCTCCAATGTATGTTTATGGTGCCTTTGTCTAGTATGAAATAACTGTATTTAAGTGGATTTGTCTCTGTGTTTTCTGTTCTGTACTATTGGTCTTCGTGTTTGTTTTGGTGCCAATACCATTTCGTTTTTGTTACTATATAGCTCTGTAGTATAATGTAAGGTGTGGTATTGTGTTGCCTTCTGCTTTACTTATCTCACTGAGGATTGCTTTGGCTATTCTGGGCTTCTTATTTTTTCAAAAGAATTTCATGACTCTGGCAAGAATTCTTAAGGAGGGATTGTATAGTAAGAAATAAAGATAAATAGAAGAAAACTGGTGTAAGGGGCAATCACAGTCTGAGATAAACATGCCCCTCCCCACTTAGAAGGCCCATCCATGGTTCCTGGGATGGCAGAAAAGCTCCTAAGGGGCTGCCCTTGTGGAACTTGCTGAAAGGAATTTTCACAGGGGACATGGGGATGCCATACACAGATAGGTGCCAAGGCTGGGAACTTGCTAGATTCCTGGGCAACTGTTGGCCACTGGGCATTGCCAAGGCCAGACCCTGGGGAAGTTTCCTTCTGTATGTGGCCCAGCAAGGCAGCCCTGGCTACTTCAGTGGACCAAGATGAAGACTGGCAGTAGCCCTTTAGGCAGCTTCCCTGAGGAACCCTGGCCTTGGAGTGTGAGGGGACTGGAGAGGTTGCAGAGAGCAGCAGCTTGGACTTGAGTATAGCTTGCATTCTCTAGGCTCTTGGTTACCCTCAACTGAGAGGTGGATAAAGTGTGGGGCATGCCAAGTCTAGGAGAAACCTGGAGGGACCAAGCAGCGGAGAACACACACACACACACACACACACACACACACACACACACACACACAACCGAGGTCAGCCCCTTTCTCCTCCAGCACCCTCTACCAACAAGGAAGAACTTAGCTCCTCTTCCCACACTCTTTGTTTCCAGATCACAGGTGAAGTGCTTGTGAAACAGCGCTAAGAAAGCTAAGAAAGAGGAATATGTTCCATGTGCATTCGCATAGTACTGTTTGGAGCGGGACTCACTAGGCTTGTAGAAAGACATCACTAACTCTTTCCAGGCACGTGTGGCTCTGTGTGCACATATATGGTACATGTGTGCTGATATGTGCTTCAGATGAGGAAAAAAGATGAATGGATGGAGAGGAAGAGCCTGCCAGGTATTTCAGACAGTGACACAGGTCAGAAGATGTCTGAGAGGGAAATAGGGCTGCATTTAATGAAGAACATGAGATAAGCTGTACAGAGTTGAGGGGCTACAGGGGAAGCAAGAGAAGCAGGAAAGTGGTGGACATGTCCTACTCAGACTCCAGAATCCAAGGACAAGGACCCATATACCAGACAGGTGGCTCCAGAACCTTAAATCGCCCAGCCATCAAGCCTCTGTCAAAGGAAACTTAGATTTGGAGACTTAATGAAGATTTGATTTAAAAGTTAGTCAAATGGCATTGCCCAAGAATTAAGAGAGGAGCCCCAGTGCTGGATATTCCCCTCTCTGAACCTTAATCACATTTGTTCGGGCATCCTGGGTGCCAGGACTTACTGTGTCTGTCATATTTGTAATAGAGAAAATATTTTGAAATAATTTCACATATTTTAAAAAGCAAATCCTGTGAGGTAATGATTATCATATCATGGTATAGATGAGAAAAGTGAAGTCAAGGTCCCTTCCCCTTCCCTATCCTACCAGTCAGGGTGGAGTGTGCAAGGTCTGAGTTTTGTCACCTCCCAGGTCGTCATGGAGGGGTCTCAGTATCCAGGGGTTCCCTACTGCACTAGGCATCTCCTGTGTCCTCACAGGCACATTCATAAGTCCCACAGTCCTGTTCTGAAGCTGCATTCATCCATCCTATATATGGGTAGAATTTCTATCTAATCTATATTTGCATAGTCATTTCTGCAGAATTAGGAGCTGCCTAATCATATCAATTTACATACAAGTCAATTTTTTAGAGTCCTCATTTTTTTTGCAAAGTTTTATTCATTCAACAAATATTTATTAAGTATTTGTTACAGATCAAATGCTGTTCTTGGTGTTGCATCGATCAAAACTGGGGAACATCTTTCCCCTCTGGTATTTGCACTATTTTTTTTAAACATTTATTTATTTGCCTTAGTTGTACACAATGCGTTTATTTCTACGTGGTGCTGAGGATCAAACCCAGGCCGCGCACGCACTAGGCAAGCGCTCCACCACTGAGCCACAATCCCAGCCCCATCACACTATTTGTGTAAATAAGTAAGGTAGAAATTTGAAGTGATAAGTACTATGAATAAATGATAATGCAGAAATGGAGCCATGAAGTGTCAGGTGGGTGTTGGAATTTAAGATAAGGGAAGGGAGGAGGGTAGGGCAAGGCTCTCTGAAGAGAGTCCAGAACCAGAGGCCACGTCATTATTGGGGAAGAGCTATCCAAGAGGCGACTTTTATGTTTATTTACTGAAAAAATATGTTCCGATCATTTGTCTTTTGGGTGGACCTAGTTGGATTACTGTCCACAATCCAGGTTCCACCCACAGCTGTTCATGTAGCACTATTTGGAGCAGTAATTTTGGGGCTTGTAGGAATAATTTCACTAAATCTTTCCAGGCCTGTGTGGATGTGTGTCCACATGTGTGCGTGCATGTGAGCACGTGCTACAGATGAGGAATGAAATGAGGAAATGGGTATGGAAATTTCCTTAGGTTGGAAAACGTTTGAGAATCACTAATTCAAAAAGATGTACTTTGTATCCAGATTGGCACTGATTCTGGAGAGTCATGTGGCTTTACCTCTACTTTGTAATAGATATCATTACTAAATTCTCAGCACTTGAGGATTGTTGACAAAGCAGTTTCTTCTGTGGAGAAGAGCCAGACCTGCCCTAAGTTATTTGACAGAATTCAGGGAGCTTAGAAAAAACAACTTTCAATTTTCAAATATTTAGAAGACAATTTAAAAAAAATAGTTTTTGCACATGCTTCCCAAATTTTGTCTGCTATAGGACAACTAGAGGAGAAAAAGTACAGTTTACATGGTTGTTCTGGTACCAGAGTTGTTGTTTTGTTTTTTTATCTTTCCAATTTGCTAGTCTTTAATTAAATGTAGTTACATTCTCAGCTGTGAAATCTACTGAGGCAGCATAATCTATCATCTATGTGGAAAACCAAAACAGCTGGCTTGGTGTCATGGTGTGTTAATTGGATTGGTCAATATTAAGCCTTTGCAAAAGATTCATGATTTTCTTTTACATATTGAAATATAGTCAACAAGCTCATAAATTAGAGGAAGGGACATTTTTATTCTCAAAGTTAACCATTACATAATTTTCTTGAAGGATATTGAATATGTAATAGGAAAGACAGAAACTACTTTGAAAATGAAATAATTTTATTTAGATAAAAATGTTAATGCTTGCATAGGTGGATACTCAAAGAAATTTGTTTAGGTAGGTGATAGGATAATTTGAGATATACCATGTTTTATAGTGTCAACCGTGTGTACTTCTTGGGAAGGAATGTAAATTTGGTTGTACCCTTTTGAGGGGGTGGAGTTAAGGGGATGATGTAACTCAGTGTTAAAGAGCTTGTTTAGCTTATACATGGCCCTGGGTTTAATCCCCAGAACACCCCCCCCCCCAAAAAAAAAAATAAAGAAAAAAGAAAAAAATTGGTGCTCTGGATTTGTTGGTCTTATTCTATAATCTATAAAATCACTGCTTATAGAAAGTAAAGCACGTTGATCTTAATGAGGAAAAAAATGCCATGAGTGTTGATAATATTAGGCTAACCTGAAGTGTTTATCCACATTAAGTAGAAACTTGAAAATTTTTGTGTACATTAGATTTAACTCTAGTTTTTTGGTGTGTGGTAGAAAATAGTTGTCCACCACTCCCTTCCTCACACACACATTCATCTTAGTCTTTCACTTTTTCATAAGTGACCTTAGAAGGAGGTGGCGTTAGAACAAACAAGGTGGCCCTTCAGTGGTGAAAATGAAATAGTCATTTTTTTATTCCAGGAAAAAAGGCAAACAAAGCAATAAGAAATTTTTATTCTATTTAAGGTGACATATAAGGTGAAATGTTGTGTTTTTTCTGTAATTATATTTTCATTGTTTAAAGAAATTCTGGGGGCGGGTTGATTAACTTCCAACTTTCCTAACTATACATAAATCACATTAGCAATTGTAAAGTGTTTGAAGTTTTGTGTATTTGTTTGTCTGTTTCCCCAGCAGGAATTTCTTTACCAGTAGGAAGAGTTGATCATGTGAGATCTGTCTAAGCTTTCACTCACAAGTTATGGTGGGTGTGTATGTTTATTTGTATATCTCTGAGTATATGTGTACATGGATATGGGTATGCATAGGTGTGTACAGATATATGCAAATGACTATGTGAATGTGTGTACAATGGGTTTTGCTTCATTAAATATCACTTTGTATTTTTGTGTGTGTGTGTGTGTGTGTGTGTGTGTGTGGTTACCGGGGATTGAACTCAGGGGCACTCGACCACTGGGTCACATCCCCAGCCCTTTTTTGTATTTTATTTAGAGACAGGGTCTCATTGAGTTACTAAGTGCCTCACCATTGCTGAGGCTGGCTTTGAACTCGCGATCCTCCTGCCTCAGCCTCCCAAAGTGCTGGGATTACAGGCGTGCGCCACCGCGCCCGGCTTGTATTTTTACATTTAGGAAAGGATAAACATTTTTTTCTGGGCTAAGACACAGTGTTCTAGAAGTGGATTGATTTGCAAGGGAGCACTGCTGGGGAATCTGGTGTCTTCTGTGTTGTCTTTGACACCTACTGTGAGTTGTAGGCCTTAGGTAAAAGGTGCTCAGACAGTTCACCCTCTGCTGGGTGGACTCTGGAACACCTTGTCCCTTGATAAGAGGCCTGTGCCTGTTATCGTTTCCTTTCCACTTGTTTGTGAGCAGCGTGCCCCCAAAGAGGAAACTTCTCTGTGTCCATGAAGTACATGAAACTAATTACCAGGCCTTGATCTCTGTAGCTGTATGAATTCTTCAAGTTGTCCTCTTTATGTTTCTGAATTTGTAAGAGTCTATTTCCCCATGTCACCCAGTGTTCCTGGAGAGGTTATATAATGCTTCCTATTTGCATTTGGTCCTCAAATGGAAGGCGGTATTTTGGTTCTCCTTTTGGTGTTAGCATTTCTTAAGAGTTTTGCCCGTCCATTCGTGAAGTGGAAGTGTTGGGATTGCTGGGCACATTTTTATAATGGCGGTAAAAGAGCCCTTCTAAGGTTCAAAGTTGCCTTCAGAAAACACCATTGCCTCCTTGGGTCTGGGTGAAACCTTGCTTCCTGACATCTAAATCGGGCTTCATATTGAAATAAATTGAAGTCTTTCTCACTTTGAATAAAATGCTCACGAATAACCCTATGCTGAAAGTGACTTGATGGGCTAAAATGGGTATTTTAACCAAGCTGAGATCAGGCCAAAAGCCAACTTCTTTAGTTTGTTATTTTTCAATAAAGCTGTTTTCAGTAGTATAGTGTCACTGTCAGAATGCCTTACTCACCTCTCCACTTCACCTTTAAAGGCCAAGAAATGTTGGTGTCATTGATTGCAATGAGAAGTTTTCCCCTATGGTTAGAGAACAGGTGCTAGGTACATCCAGGTGACCTTTCTTAGGTTAAGAACTAGACTAGTGCTTAAAAATTCTCCCCCTCTCTCTCCCTCTCCCCCCTCTTTCCAATCACACACACACACAATTTAACCAAGCAATATGTAGTCAGCATGTGAGGTGCTCTGGCTCCAATCCCCAGCATCAAAAAAAATAAAAATAAAAGCTACACAAATCAGAGTGTCTACCTTTGACTTTTTTTTTTTTGTCTTTGGGTACAAAGTGGACAAAAAGAAAGTTATTATTCATCTTGAATAACTGATTTTCAGCAGTGGTTTCTACTGTTGGCTAAAAAAATAAGACTTTTCATTTGTGTAGTAAAGAAGGCCAACTTCAAAGGGTTACAGACCTAGGTTTGTTTTGGACAAAACTTCAAATAGTTGGTTTGCTCATCCGGCCTTTATCAAGTGTTTTAGAGCCTTGACCAGCAGGCAGGAAATTCTTCGAGGACAAACTCTGAGGTTGACATCTCTGCCTTGGCGCAGGGAGACCTCTTTGGGCCATGGAAACTCTTCTCCTGTATTTGACCTGTTGTCGTTTCAAGGGTGAAAGCAACAGAGAGAGGGTGTTGATGCAGGGTAGGATTCTAAAGCTGAGGTCAGACAGTTTGTCTCAAGTATCAAAGACAAGAGGCCAGAGTTGGGGGTGGTTTGGGGATGTCCACAAGGAGGGAGCCTCTTACCTTTCCTGAGTGTGCATGCATGCCACCCATCCTCTGAAACTGGGGTGTTACAAGAAGCTGCCTGCAGATTGCTGGTTGATGGGAGACCTGGAGCAGGCACAGCCCAGAACCTGGAATTGGGGGCAGCTGTGTCAGCATTCAGAAAGATTTTAGTCCTTCTATGTTAGTCAACTTTCTGTCACTAGAACAAATTTCTGAGATTATCAGCTGTTGAGGAGAAATGGTTTATTTTGGCTTACAGTTTTGGAGGTTCCAGTCCATGCTCACTTAGCCCCCTTTCTTTGGGCCTGTAGTGAGCTAGCACTTAATGGCAGGAACACTTGGCAGACCAAAACCACTTACCTCCTTTCTGGGAAGTGAAAGAAAGAGAAAGGTATACCCCTTGAAGGGTGTACGTTCAATGTCCTAAAGGTTTCATCACCTTCCAATAGTGCCATGCTAGAACATATGGGTATGGGCCTACCTTTGGGGGACACTTAAGATCCAAACCGTGACACCTTCTCTCCTGCTCCAGGTAGCAGCTCCAGCTGACACTCACTGAGTGATCACTGCATGCCAGTTGTCTTGACTCTTAGGTGCTTTTATTATTCTCATTTACCAGATGAGCCACTGAGGCGCAGAAGACATTTCCTTTTGACCCAGCTTGTGGCCAGAGTAAGTGGTGATCCTGGTTTGAGGTAGACAGCTGGGGCTCAAGGGCAGGTGGTAAGGCCCATTTGGAGACACCTCCACAGAGCACTGAAACCATCACTGTTGATGTTCAGGCAGGTGTAAGTAGGGTTGGGCTAAACCTAGCTACAATGAAGTCGGGAAGAATCAGGTACAGCTGAGAATATTTCTGCACATACTTTTCAGCCTTGATGTTTAGCATTATAGTTTTGTGGACTCGTGCACTTCCAATATCCTGAGCAGTGAGTGACACGTGCAGGTCAATCTGATGGGCAGGAAGTTTTTAAAATTTACTCAATAAATGTAGTGGTTGGTCACCAATGTGCTCACTGACCTGCCTGTGTTGATGGAATGGGATTCCTAAGTTCCTGATTCCCAAAGGTCAAAGTAGGTCGTCTGCCTTCTTGTCCAGTGAGGACACAGGCTTGCAGTGGTGATGCTTTGGTTTATATAGTGAGAAGTGGCCCTGTGCTGCCACTTCTGAGCCCAGATGCATCAAGTCCCCAAAAGACACATGGCCCTGGTGCTCTTTAACAGCACTGGCCATTCCTGCATGGAGCAGGCATTCAAGAGCTCACTTCCCCATTTCAACAAGTGAACTTTCTGAGAAAGCAAGGAAGAAAGGTAGTCTTTGGGTTGAACCAGAAGAAAGTGACTGGCTGGTGTTGCTTCAGTTCTCAGACTCCAGCTTCCTGACCTCAGGACCCTGCTCTGCAAGACTGTCCCTCCTCATTTTGTATTTCAGAGGAGTCCATGAATGGAGATACCAGCCGACATTTTAGCTTCAAGCTCTGAAGGGTGTTACAGGTGAGAGCCGCAGACAGAGACAACCAAAGGCTTTGGAGGCATTTTTAGATACAGGATAGACCACATTTTAAATGTACACATATTTGCTCAGACAACTATAACAAAGTACCACAGACTGGGTGCCTTAAAGAACTGAAATTTATTATCCCATAGTTGTGGAGACCAGAAGTCTGAGATCAAGGTTGTGGCAAGATCAGTTCCTTCTGAGACCTCTCCCCTTGGCTTTTAGGTGGCCACCCTCTCAATATGGTCTTTTCTCTATGTGTATCTGGTCCTAATCCCCTCTGATAAGGACATCAGTCATTAGATCCAGGCCCACCATAATGACTTCATTTTCAATTACCTGCCTCTTCAAAGGCCTGTCTTTCTGTATAGTCACATTCTGAGATCCTGGAAGTTAGACCTGAATTTGAGTGGCACTGAATTCAACCCACAACAGTGTACTTTCAGATGAATGCAACTACTGTTCCTGAATGGAAACGTTATCGTGAGTATAAATAATCTCAGGTCATCCAACTTAGCTGCATTCCAGTTTGCTCCACTTCCAGGAAGAGGAAAATGCTTTCTCTTGATGAATTTATGGCCGGAATCGTGAGGCCTAGTGAGGAAGCTGAGGGCAAGTGATAGGCGTAGGATGACTGGCTGCAGCCTTCAAGGAAGCTGTCAGTTTGATGTGCACATTGTATATTAAAATCTCTATGAATGACGGGATCAAAAGGAACAAGAATTTTATTATGGGGTGAATTTTAAAAGCTGATTAGAGTTCTTTTAAGTATTGGGGTGTGTGTGTGTGTGTTGCACGTGCGCGCTTGCGTGTGTCTGAAGTCAAGGTATTAATAGCCAGAACTCTTTTTACTAAATATTACCCATAGAAATAGCAAAGGAAAAACTTTCAACCCTTGACTGAAACCTCCCTTTGATCTTAGAGTTTCCTTCAAGGAAGACCCAGTTTCCACTAGTGATATCTTGTGTCTTTCCTAATCCCTGTTTGTTTTACATTATAAAAGGAATCAGGACTTGATTTTTACACCAGTCATGAAAAGTGTTCTTCTAAGAGTTAACTTGGAAACACAAGGCCCTGACCTGGACCTGGAGGACAGAGGGGTGCTCTTGGAGTTGAAGGGGATGGGATTCCATATGGGATGCCCCATGGCCTGTGACAGTTATACCTGGCTAACCTGGTAGGGTTTCCTGACCCGAGGTTGTGCTTCCAAGTTCACGTCTGTGTCATGAAGGCACCAGGAAACATTTACTTGTCTTTTAAGCAGAGGAAGACACTTTTTTTTTCTCTCTCTCTCTAATTATACCATTCACAAAAAGTTCACCGTTAACCACGGGTGAGCTTCTATAGCAGGAACAAGTGGGCAGGCACTCTTCTTCCCCCAACTCTTCACCTTTGGCTCTGGAGGCCCTGTGGTACTGACCTTCCCATGTGGCAGACTGCTTCTTTCCTCTCTCTGTCCTTTTAATACTCTGGTCACTTCCCAGTTATGCTGACCCCTGCACTTGGGGATACCCCTAACCTGACCCTTCTCATGGGTACAGACCAACAGCTACCAAGTCCTATAGATTCTGCCAGGGCAAGACCTGGAATCAGATTCATGGGGATGAGATGACCTTGGGAAATAGCCCCCAGTGCATCTTCTGGAACCTCTCTCAGTCCCACCTGCACCAGGGATGCCCAGCCAGATGGCCACATCAGATGTATCTCAAATTCAAGACACTGAAAAATCCCATGTAGGACCACCTGCACTGGAAGGCTTCAGATATGTAAAAGCTGTCAGATCCTTACCCCAACTGGTCACTGTGCTAACACTTACCACCATCTGTTAGTAAGGTTGGTCCTCACATCCCCTGGTGCACAGTGGCCATAAATATCAATCCCCCTTAGCCACCCTCCCTCGCTGCACTTTTGAACTAGGAACCAAACCCAGGGGTGCCTAACCTCTGAGTAACATCCCCAGCCTTTTTTAAATTTATTTTGAGGCAAGGTATCAGTACGTTGCTTAGGGCCTCTTTAAGTTGGCTGAGGCTGGCTTTGAACTTGAGATCTTCCTTCCTCAGCCTCCTAAGTTGCTGAGATTACAGGTGTGTGCAACTAGTTGCCCTTGGGCTTTTTAGAAGTCCCTGAGGAATAGGTTCACCCTGACATCTTGACTCCTTTGGTATGGGCTGTGCTCCAGTATCCCTGGGGTTAAGCCTCCCACCCGGAGATAATACAGTTTCTTCCCTAATTGCTGTCTAGATCCACAGAGGTCAAGCAGCTCCTTTCCCTTTTCTCTCTTCCTCTTCCTCTTCCTCTTCCTCTTCCTCTTCCTCTTCCTCTTCCTCTTTCTCTTCTCTTCTCTTCTCTTCTCTTCTCTTCTCTTCTCTTCTCTTCTCTTCTCTCTCTCCTTCCTCCCTCCCTCCCTCTCTCCTCCTCCCTCCCTCCCTCCCTCCCTCCCTCCCTCCCTCCCTCCCTTCCTTCCTTCCTTCCTTCCTTCCTTCCTTCCTTCCTTCCTTCCTAGGAGTGCTTCACCACTGAGCTACATCCCCCAGTTATTTTTTGAGACAGAGTCTTGCAAAGATGCCAAGGCTGGCCTCAAATTTACAATCCTCCTCGAATCTTAGTCTCCCAAGTCTCTGAGATTGCAGGCATGAACCACAAGTTCATGGAAAATAGTTCTTCTTAAATCATGCAGCAAACTCACCATTGTGGCCCCAGTGTCTACTCCTATAATACTCTGTCTTCTATTTCCTGGTCTGTTTCTCAGTTCATTCAGGTCCTTCTTCTGACTCTGCCCAGTACCCAGTCTGGCCTATATCTGTCCTATTTGCTTTGTCCCACAACAACCAGATTTGGCTCCTCTTGTACCTTCCCAGGGTGCTGCAGTCTCTGTGCAGTCTCTCTCAGCAGTTCACCCTGCACCTTGCAGCAGCGATTGCCAGAATGACAAACCCAAATCACAGTTTGACTTTGGCCCTCTCTTGCTCAAAAGCGTATAGTGGTGGGTGTCATCTTTGAGCTCCATGGTAAAAATGAGGAATGGCTTCCTAGACCAGAACAGGCAGGATGTGATTTTATTACTGCCACAAAATTGACTGCAGTGTGCTACGTGGCAGAGCTGCCTGTCTAATGGAACAGTGGATGCCAGCAAATGTGGAGGGGCAAAATGTAATGTAAATGTCTACACACACACACACACACACACACACACAGACCATATACAGGGGTCCCATCTAGGGGATCACTTATTTGACAAGAGTTTCTCACTGATTTAGAGTCTTGACCAAACCCTGACTAGGTTAGGTGTCTTCTGGGACTGGTGCATTCTGATCTGTGCCTCACTAAGCTGTAGCTCTGGCCCCCGTTGCACCTGGCTGTGCTCCAGGAGGTTCTCCAGAGGCACAAGGAGCCCTTTGCAATTTAGCACAGATACTGAGCCTCAGGGTTCTGAAATGGCAAGGCCTGGTTTCCAGGAGTCTGTTCTGCTGATGGGGCTAGGGCCCTCCTTAGCCCTCACTGAATCCCCCCCTCTCCCCCCGCCCAAGGTTATTGAAGGTGGTAGGAGTGAGGTGCTCTGTGTTGAGTCATAGTCAGTGTCTGGCACACTGTACTCAGGGATGCAGTGTCTGTCAGATAGTCAGGACTGGAAATGATTGCACCTGGGCAAGGTAAGGCCCTGGGGCCACCAATGCAGCAGTGGTGCATTTGTGTTTTTAGGTAAACATGATCACCTGTTACCAATAGGGGTCTGGCAGCAGTGTGGAGAGAGAGCTGGGCCTCCACCAAGTTTTCACTTTCTACTCTCCATTCTCCCAACCCAGGAGTGGCTAGTGGGTGCTATTGGAGCTGAGCCAGAGGGAGTCAGTGTCCAGGTTGTTTGGCTGGCTGCTAGAGTCTCATTCACCTCATAGATTTATTTGACATTTCAATATGTCTGGTGCTATTTAGGGACTGTATTTAAAACTGGAAAAAGGAAAAGAAAAGAAAATCTTTTGCTAGAAGAAACTGAGGATAAAGGCAATGGATCTACCTGAGGTGAGTCGGACTGCCTTGGACACAGTGAGTCCATGGACCTGGAGGGCCTTAATGCTGCAGTGAGGGATTTGATGTCATTGGAAATTCTCTACAGGCAGAGATCTGGGATATGGACTGTGGGGCTGAGTCTGTAGCTTTAGCTTGAGCCTTCCCAGTGCAAGAATACCAGGGCAAGCATGACACAGTGAACACTTTGGAGGGCTGCTGAGTTACCTCACTTGCAGAGGCAGATGGACATGCTTCTAATGGAAAGTTCCATTTTTAAAGGGAATCCTATTGTCATGTATTGCCATTATTAGCAGGTGTCCCACAGAGGAATCAGGGATGTTGGTTTATTGTGCTAGTGGCTGTTAAACAATGTCTATACAAAGCCACCAGTCTGTGTTGCAATGTTAAGCTCACCAGACACAGTGCTTTCTGAGTACTGCCCTGTACTGACTTCACAATGAAGGGTCCACAGATGATTGGTGCTCCCTGTCGATCCTCTACTGTAAGAGCCCTAATAAGGAGATAGCTAAGATGGCGGCTAGCTGAGAGCCATAAGAGGTGTTTCAGTATTTTCACCTGATATTCATGCATTTATCTAAGAATCTTTCTATGCCTGTGAACACTATGTGATGCAACTGTAAGTTTGAGCTGTTGACACGTGTATAAGTATACACGTGTATTAAGGCAAAAAGTATTTAACTGGGTGAGGTTGGCTAGAGAGTGTGGTTGGAGTTGGAGAGGTTGTTGGAGCTGGAGAGAGAAGTTAGAAGAAGCAAGAATAAAGAGCCTATTCATTTTCCATCAATAGGAATTCTTCCGAATTCTTTCCCGCGGTATAGTTGCTGCAGGCGGCGATAGCTGCAGGAGGCAACACTCTACCTCAAGCAGCAGAGCCGTTCTAAAGAGTAGGCTTATAGAGGGAAAATCTTCAGGAAGCAAGGTTTAATTGATGGTTGTTATTTCTCTTGCCTCATCAGAAAAGATGAAATAATCAGTAAGGAACCTCTAAGTCTCTCCTTGCTGCTATAACAAAGTATCACACTCTAAATGGCTTATAATCACGTATAAATAATAGAGGCTTATTTCTTGCTGTTCAGGAGACTGGGAAGTGCAAGATAAGGGGCCATTAGATATGGTATGTGGTGAAAGATCCCCTCAAGGTCTGCAGATTGGCATCTTCTTGATGTATCCTCGCAAGGCCAGCTCATGGGGGGAAAATACTCTCATGTCTGTTTTTAAGCACAACAAAGCCTTTCATGAGTGCTCTGCCTTCAGACTTAATCACCTTCCATAGTTCCTTTCCTCCAAATACCAGCACATTGGGGGTTAGGTTTCAACATATAAATTTTAGGGAACACAAACATTGCTTCCATAGAAGGAGTCTTAGGTTGGAAAACTGTTTGACCTTTGATTCTTTGAGTTCAGAGTGCTTTGCTCCAGAGTTGGGCAAGAATTGCAGCCTTATTTCTGGAGAAATGCAGATTACCAGGGTCCTTCCCAGATCCATGGAGGCAGGATCTATATTTTAACATGATTCTGGGGAAGTCATGTGCCCTCTTAATTTGAGAAGCTCTCTGCAAGACTAGGTTTCACCTGAATATAAATAGGCATATTCTTCTGTGGTTTTCTAGACATAGTTGGGATAATCAGCTTCCATGTTCTTGCTTGCCTGTCTGAAGTTGATATTTCCATAATTCACTAATTAAAGACACTTCCTTTTTGAAAAGGCACATGTGTAGATTATCTTCTACAAAAGATGTGGTTTTTAAAAGCTGTGAATAAAATAAAATTTCAAACAATGCTCTCCCATAGATGTAATATTAGGAATGTTTTATGTATATTACTCATTGATTGATCCAAGTGGGGAGATCTTATAGCTGACTGATTTTTATTCTGCAAAGTGGTTAATTACTCCCAGCATTTATTTATGTGGAGCTCAACTTGCTGGGATGAATCCTTTCACAGTCAATGCTGCAGAATCAGTGCCTAGCTGTGTTTTGGTCCTCATTAACCTGCAGCCTCTGTTCCCTCCAGCTTCCCCAAATGGGAACAGAGGGCTGACACACCCAGCAACAATGTTAAGCTAGACACCCACTCAAGTTGACTCATACAATTAGCTATTACATGCATTTACTTGATATCTTGTGGGGTTTGCCTTGGAGAGACTATGAAAAGTTAAAAGGGAGGGAGTGGATCTGGAACTTGGGCTCAGGGCCATAGTAAGGACCTTTCTATTTCTGATCTTCACAGATGGCCTTGAGGGGGACCGTGTAATACCAGGGTCTCCTCAGGGAGCAGAGGAGGAAAAGGACAGAACTGTGGTGAAATGTCTCAGGAAGCACAAGGCTGGGCATGGTGAGAGAATGGTGATTGAGAGCAGGGACCTAACCACATGATCCTTAGACCTTCGCTGTGTCAGTCTTTCCCAGATCTAGGGTTCACCATCTATGAATGCACGATGTGGGACTATAAGTCTCTGAGGCTTCTCTGATCTACCCCACCCTCTGTGACTGCCTTTTATTAAAAAGGGAAAAGATGTTGCAATGGGTGCTGAGAAGGCAGAGGCAATGTACAGCTGTGCCCCCGCTCAGTGCCTGTCTCTGTGTTCAAAGTGTGTCTGGCACCACGCGTTGCAGTTAGCTCATCCTTAGCAACCTGACAGGCTTCTTATTATGACCATTTTCATTCTACAAATGTCACCAAGACACCAGGATATAAAATCTACTTCTGAGAGAGACAGAGCTACAAGCACTGGAGCTGAGGCCTGCCCTTTTCTACCTCAGTGTTTTGCATTACGAGGTCTGGCTCTGTGGAGAAAAGAACAGGAGAAGGCAGATTTGAGTAGGAGAAGATTAAATTAGAACTGGGTGAGCCTTCCTGCATTTTGATTATTATTATGCATCCTACCCTATCATGAGAAGGACCTAGTGGGCAGGCAGAATTCCTTGCAGCAGGAATTCAGCTTAGGGGGAAGCTCTGGGCTCTGCTGCCTTGTTGTGACTCATTGTGATATGAGTAACATGCACCTTTGCAAAAAGAAGGACTTGGGTGATATTTAACACAGATAGCTCCGGTGACTCCAAGGATTCATGTTCCAGGGAGTAATTGGAGGTTGTCAATTTAGATATCTTGGATATGTCAAGTACCTCTACCAGGAAGGAATGTTTGAGAACCTATTCAGGGCTCCCCCTGGGTCCTACTAGGTTCCACTTACCTCATCTTCTGCTCTGAACCTCTGTGTGCTCTTCCTGGGCTGGGCCCTCCACAGGGAACTCCATTTTCACGGTATCTTTTACTGGGCAGCCACTTTATGTTATCATCCTATTGGTACTCACCCTGTGAGGTAGGACTGTGTTCATCTCCACTTTATACACAGTGGAGAAAGTTCTGACCTATCTTCAAAGATAGGTCAACTTTCTGGCAGTCCCATGGCTAGTGAATGGGAGTCCAGAGGTTCCACTTTTAATTTGTCTGACTGCCTATGTCCTTTGTCCTCCCAGCTAAGTCAGTGGTTCCCAAACTTTTTTGATCATGCACCCTAGTTGGTGAATAACACTTGACTATGTCCCACTTCATGCTTGTTTATTTATAAATTAGATTATGTATATTAGGTTAAACTATTACAGAGATTTTTTTTGTCTCTTTGTTTTGCCAGTGCTGGGGATCAAACCCAAGGCCTCACGTATGCCAGGCAAGCACTACACCACTGAGCCCACACACCCAGCTGCCAATGTTTTTACAGAGATTAGACTACCACTATAGTCCAAAAATCCAAATTCCCCAGAATATAAAACTTTTATTTTGGGGGGGGGGGCTGGGGGGCTACCAGGGATTGAACTCAGGGGCACTTGACCACTGAGCCACATCCCCAGCCCTATTTTGTATTTTATTTAGAGACAGGGTCTCACTAAGTTGCTTTGTACCTTGCTATTGCTGAGGCTGGCTTTGAACTCATGATCCTCCTGCCTCAGCCTCCCTAGGCACTGGGATTACAGGCGTGCGCCACCACACTTGGCACAAAATCTAAAACTTTTTGAGTGCGGACATGATGTCACAAGTGGAAAATTCCATTCCATGAAACTTTTGTTTCATGCACAAAGTTATTAAAAAATACTGTATAAAATTACCTTTAAGCTATGCAAATAAGGTGTATATGAAACATAAGTGAATTTCATGTTTAGATTTGGATCCCAATACCAAGATATCTCATTATGTATATGTACATATACTAAAATCCAAAAATTAAAAAAAAAATTAAAACACTTCTGTTCCCAAGCACTTCAGATACACTATCTATAAAATACAGTCATGTCAAACATTTAGAGAATGAGTTTCATTTCCTTACCCCCCCCCCCCCCCCCACCCCGTGGTACTGAGGATTGAACCTTGTGTGTGCTTAGGCAAGCACTCTACCAACTAAGCTATATCTTCAGTCCCCTTCCTCTTCTCCCCTCCCCTCTGCTCTCCTTCCCCTCCCCCCCCCCCTCCCCCCTCCTCCCCTCCTCCCCTTCCTCCCTTCCTCCCTTCCTCCCTTCCTCCCTTCCTTCCTTCCTTCCTTCCTTCCTTCCTTCCTTCCTTCCTCTGGGTTGCAGTGCTTGGTATTCAACCCAGACCTTACATGAGTGAGGCCAGTGCCCTACTGTTGAGCTTACCACCCCCTCCTTTGGTACTCTACCCACCAAGGATGAGGTTTAAATTGAGTATCAACAAAAATCTGTCTCTTGCTTGTGGCCCCTCAGGTGAATTTTGCTGCTTAAGTACACAGTGCATAATTCCCCTTTGGAGTCCCCTGCCCCTTACCTACTGGAGACCAGCATGTGTTGAGTGGACATGCAGGCATTGATTTCTGCTTGCTATGGGTGATAATGGGTCTCATTCATGTATGTGTATAATAAGGGGAACGAATGGTTAGAAGCCCATTCTAATCCTTGTTGGAAAACAGATTATCATCTTTGAGTGCAATGGGAACCTTAGAGATAAAGAGCAGAGTTCCCCTTTTTGTGTTTCTTCTGTTTCCTGCTTTTACTTTGGTCTAGATGAACCAGGTTGTTGTCTGAGAGCATGTTAGGGTAGGTTAGGTAAGCTCTCCACCAGCTCTGTGCTTAACAGAACTGAGAGTTTCCTTGCCCTGTGAGCCAGGTCCACCTCTCTCCCCACTGAAAACATGCACAGAAGGCTGGGGAAGGTACAGGGAGTCCTAGCTGTTTGACCAGAGGTAGAATTGCTGTCTGAATTCAGGTTATTGGGTAACAGAGAGGATTCCTTTATTTGCTCAGGTTTTTAATCCACATGAGGATTAGGGATTTAGTCAGGAGATATAGTGTGGCTTTTCAGTTAATTTGTGATTTTAGAGCATTATCCTAAATCATTTTAAGCCAAAGAGGCCATTATTGTCGACCTGGCTGGCATAGCAATACAGGCAAACACTGAACCCACCACTGCCAGCTGATGCCAGGTACAGGGTGAGATATACATGAAAGCAATAGACAGGTGCCTGCAACATCCACACAGCAGGTCTCAGAAAGTGAGGCCCCTTCCTCTGCTACTCCCTAAGCCTGGCACTGGCACTGAGGGGCATTTGGAAATTTGGGGAGGAGGAATGATGATGAAAAGGGGGTTTGTTTCCTGCCTGACCCTACTCAGACCAGTTGCATGCTTTAAGGACAGTTTCTTTATCTGTGTAACATTAATTAAAATAAAATAACACTTGTAGTGCTTTCTGAAGGATGAGAGTTAGAATAAGGCACGGTTTGCTATTGTTTTCTGTAGTCTAAAGGTCTCCTTTATGCTGGAAACTTAATCCCCAAATTTATATGTTAATGGTTTGGAGGTGGAGTCTTTAGATGTATTTAATGTTAGATGAGGCTCCGAAGATGCCCCCCCACACACACCCCCTTGATGGCATTGGTGGCTTTATAAGAAAAGAGAGACCTGAGCTCTGTCTTGCCATTTTATGCCCTCTGCCTTAGCATGACTCAGCAAGAAGGCCCTCACCAGATGCTAACCAAGTGCTCTTGGACTTTCCAGCTTACAGAACCATGAGCCAAATAAACTTCCATAAATTACCCAGTGTCAGGTATTGTAGCAACAGAAGATGGACTAAGACACTGCTCCAGGAACACAGCCCAGGCTTAGTAAAAGGTAGTTCTGTTATGAGTGGTCAGTTGCTAGGTGGGTACTCTATGGACAAGGCATTCTCTGGATGTTCTGAGGCGCAGGGGTTAGAATGATGGTTATGAGTGGGAGCCTATGGGACAGAGCCTCAGATGATGGGGGATGCTTAGATGGGGTGCAAAGCAGTGAAAGTAGATTGAAGCTAGGCATGGAAGATTTCAGTCCAGGGACTCCTTGCTGGAAGGGATTCAGGATAGCCATCTTCTACAAGAGGATGGGAGTCCTGGGAATCAGTGAGAATGGCCCTCTGCTGTCATCTGGAATGAATCACCACCCACCAGTTGCTAACATGCAAGACACAAACAAATAAGCAGATGTTAAATTAATGATGGAGAATTTCAAAGGACACCCAGTTCCACTAAAAATAATTTTCTTCAAGAATTCCATAGGCAAGCAATTTAGGCTTTGTAAAATAAAGCCATTACTCTCGACAGGTTAATTTTGCTCTAGCATGAACTGAAAGCAAGTGGAAGAGCAATTATTTTCTTACAAAAATAAATTTCTCTTTTCCTAAGATAAAAATAGCCTTGGATCTGTCAGATGACAGTGTAGCTCCTAAAGGACAAGCAATTCATTATGCAATTGCTTTTAGCTGTTCTGTTAAAATCTTTCAAAGAATCAAAAGTTAGGGAAAATTAATGTGCTACTAGGTGCTGGGTGGGGAGTGGGCATGGAATTATCAGTTGCAAACTTCAGCTTTATTGAGGTAGGATTGATATACAGTAAACTGTATAGGTCAGGATGATGGTGTGCACCTGTGGCCCCAGCTACTCAGAAAGCTGAGGCAGGAGGATTGCTTGAGCCCACAAGTTCAAGGCCAGCCTGGGCAATAGAGTGAACTTTTGTCCCCAAAACCAAAAATCAACCAAAAGTAATAAACTTCATATTTAAAGTGTTTAATTTAATGGGCCTTGACATATGTATACACCATGCAAATGATTACCACATCAGGCTAGTAAATATATCCATCATCCCTAGAAGTTTGACACCTTTATGTGTCCCCCAGAATCGTTGATCTTCTTTCATTCATTATAGATTATTTTTGAACTTTCTAGAGATTTTTATATAAATGGAACCATACAGCATATAAATTTTTGGTCTATTTTTCTCTCCCAAATACTTTGAGATTCACCTAAGTTGTATGCATAATTTTTTTTCCTACTAGTATTCAGTTATATAGATATATCTCAACTATGCATCTTGTTGATACATTGATCTCTTGATATTTGTAGGTTTCAGTTATGACAAAGTTTCTATGAAAATTCATGTAAGTCTTTGTTGGGACAAGTTTTCTTTTCACTTAGACTCAGAGGTAGAGCGACTGGATGATATGGTGGGTGTGTCTTTAACGTTCAGTGAAACTGCCAGATTGTTTTCTAAAGTGGCTGGGCCATCTTATATCTCCAGCAGTTCCCCTTTATCCTTAACCACACTTGGCATGCTGACTGGTCAGCCAGTAATTTGTTTTAATTGTAGTAGTATATCAATATATTTAATTTGCCACTTTATTTTTTAATTAATGAATTAATTTTTTGCATTATTGGGAATTGAACCCCCAGTACCACTAAGCTACATCCCCAGACCCCATTTTTAAACTTTTAATTTTTTTTTTTTTTTGTACCGGGGATTGAACTCAGGGGCACTCGACCACTGGGCCACATCCCCAGCCCTTTTTTGTATTTTATTAGAGACAGAGTCTCACTGAGTTACTAAGTGCCTCGCCATTGCTGAGGCTGGCTTTGAACTCGCGATCCTCCTGTCTCAGCCTCCCAAAGTGCTGGGATTACAGGCGTGCGCCACCGCGCCCGGCTAAACTTTTAATTTTGATGCGATTTTTTTCTAAGTGGCTCAGCTGGCCTCAAACTTAATGAACCTTCTGCCTCAGCCTCCCAAGTGGCTGGGATTACAGGCATACACCTCTGTACCTGGCATACCATGGTTTTAAATGTACAATTCAGCGGTGTTAAATTTAATTCACAATGCTGAACAGTAATAATCACTATTTCCCCCAATTTTTTAAAATCAAATGCAGACTCTCTAAAATCTAAGCAATAACTCTACTTCCCATTCTCCAATCCCTGGTAACCTCTTATTTATTTCTATCTCTGTGCATTGTCTATTCCACATAATTCATGTAAATGGAATAATACAACAATTTACATTTTGGGTCTCCCTTATTTCATTTAGCACAATATTTTAAAGTTGCACCCATGTTGTAGAATGTGTCAGAACTTTACCCCTTTTTTATGGCTGAATGTTATTCCATTACATGGTTATACCACTTTTATTTATCTGTTAATGGATGTTTGGATTATTTCCATCTTTTGGCTATTGCGAATGATACTACAGTGAACAGTGGTGAACTCTTTTTGAGTTTTTGTTTTTTAACCCCTTTGGGTTTATTAGGAGTGAAATTGTTGGGCTATGGTAAATTCTGTGTTTAGTGTTGCTGCACGTTCCCCTCACCCCTCATTTGTTTTTTGTGTGCTGGGGATGGAACCCAGCAACACTCTACCATTGAGTTACATACATCTCCAGGCCTTTTTATTTTTTATTTTGACACAAAATCTCATTAAATTACCTAACTGACCTCAAACTCTTGATTCTCCTGCATCAGTGCTCCCCTGTTGCTGGGATTATGGGCATGTACCACCATGCCCAGTTTACATGTTTTTGGGTTTTTTTTTTGTTTTGTTTTGTTTTGTTTTGGTGGTACCAAGGATTGAACTCAGGGCACTTGACCACTGGGCTACATCCTCAGCCCCTTTTTTGTATTTTATTAGAGACAGGGTCTCACTGAGTTGCTAAGTGCCTTGCCATCACTGAAGCTGGCTTTGAACTCGCAATCTTCCTGCCTCAGCCTCCCAAGTGCTGGGAGTACAGGCGTGCGCTACCACGCCCGGCCAATTTCCATGTTTAATGTTTTAGTACCTCCAAACTCTTTTTCACAATGATCATACCAGTTCACCTTCCTGCCAGCAATGTAATGTATAGGGTTCCAGTTTCTCCGTCTCCTTGTCAGAACTTTCTTTTCCTTTTTAAAAATTGTAGCCATTCTAATGAGGTGCTATCTCACTGTATCTTTTGATTTTTATTTTCCTAATGACTGATAATATTGAACATCTTTTATGTGCCTTTTGGCCATTTTTATATCTTCTTTGTTGTAAATATCTGTTTGAGTTCTTTGCCCATTTTTCATTAGGATATTTGTCTTTTGTTTTTGAGTTATATATTCTGTATGTGAAACTCTTATCAGATTTATAACTGCAGGTATTTTCATTCTGTAGGCATCTTTTCATTTTAATGACAATATTTTCTATGTCCAAACATTCTTAATTTTTAAAAAGTCCTTTTTGTCTACTTTATTGTTGTTCTTGCTATCATATCTAATAATTCATTGCAAAATCCAATGTAAGTAAGATTTATTGTATTTTCCTCCAATAGATTTATGGTTTTTGTCTTACTTTTAGATCATTGATCATTTTGAATTAATTTTTGTATATGGTATGAAGTAGGAGTCCAAATGCATTCTTTTACATCTAGAAAGTCAGTTGTCTTTGCACCATATGTTGAAGAGACTATTTATTCCCCATTCAGTGGTCTTGACATCCACTTTTGAAATTCCTTTGACCATATATATGCATGCAAAGGTTTATTTCTGGGCTCTCTATACTATTTCACTGGTCCATATGTTTATCCTTATGCCAGTATCACACTGTCTTGAGTGTAGTAGCTGTAGCAAATCTTGAAATCAACTTCTTTCTAATTTTTGAGGATCATTTTGGCTATTCACGGCACCTTGCAATTCTACATTTTCCATTTCTGCAAAAAGTGTTGTTGGTATTATGACAGAGATTGCATTGCATTGTATCTGTAAATTGCTTTGGGTAGTATGATACACACACACACACACGTGTGTGTGTACATATATATATGTATGAATATGTGTATATATGTGTGTGTGTGTGTATTTATTTATTTATGTATTTATGTATTTATGTATATTTGGTACCGGGATTGGACTCAGGCACTGGACCACTGAGACACATCCCTAGCCCTATTTTATATTTTGTTTAGAGACAGGATCTCACTGAGTTGCTTAGCTCCTTGTTGCTGAGGCTGGCTCCTCCTGCCTCAGCCTCCAGAACCACTGGGATTACAGGCATGTGCCATCATGCCCAGCTGACATTTTAGCAATATTGTTTTTCCATGAACACAGAATGTCCTTTCATTTTTACAAGTGTTATGGTTTATATATGAAGTATCCCCCAAAAGATCATCTTTGGGACAGTGCAAGGTTTAGAAGTGACATGATTGAGTTATGGGAGCTTTGACCTAATCAGTACATCAGTGCACTTGAATGGATTAAACAGGTGATAACTGTAGGCAGGTGGGGTATAGCTGGAGGAGGTGGGTCAGTGGGGGCATGCATTTTGGGTCATATATTTTGTTCCTGGTGAGCGAGGCTTAGTCTCTCTCTGCTTCCTGGTGCCATGTCCTAAGCTGCTTTCCTCTGCCACACCCTTCCAACATGTTGTTCTGCCTCATCTGGGGCCCAGAGCAACAGAGTCTACCATCTATGAACTGAGACCTCTGAAACCATAAGCTCCAAATAAACTTTTCCTTCTCTACTTAGTTCTTGTCAGGCCTTTTTGTCACAACAGCAAAAAAGCAGACAAAGCCAATAGGTATTCTTTAATTTTGTTCAGCAATATTTATACTTTTCACTATTCAAGTATTTCATCTCCTTGCTTAAACTTATTCTCAGGTATTTTATTCTTTTATATCTATTTTTTAATTAGAGCATTATAATTATACATAGTATTTGGGTTTGTCTTGATGAAATAATACATGCAAGGAATTTTGCTTTCAATCACTATCCCTCCCTTTCCCTTCCTTACTCCCTCCCTCCCCCCTTTTCTCTCTTCTATATTAATCATCAGATGTGTGAGCTGGAACAAACCAGGGAGGGGATAGAACAGCATAAAGATGCAGGGCAGATCAATGAAGTAGAAGGAGAAGGGGAGGCAAGAGAGAAAGGGGGAAAGAGGAAGGAACATGGAATGATTTTGACAATATCATGTTATATACATGCATGAATATACCACAAAGAATTTCTTCTGTATGTACATGCAGAAAATACTAATAAAAAATAAACGAGTAGGGCTGGGTTTGTGGCTCAGTGGTAGAGCGCTTGCCTAGCACGTGTGAGGCACTGGGTTCGATCCTCAGCACCACATAAAAATAAATAAATAAATAAAGGTATCATGTCCATCTACAACTAAAAAAAAATAAAATAAAGGAGTAGACACTATTTTAAATGGAACAACTTTTTTTTTTCTTTTTTTCTTTTTTTGATTGCTGCTGCCCGCCTCCTACCCTGTACAGAAACACAGTTTTTGTGTGTTGATTTTTGTGTATTGATCTTAGGGTCGAAGTTCAGGCAAGTGTAACTGGGTGATTTGAAGGACAAATTCAATGTCTATGGAAACGTACCTTACCATGAGGGAGATTTTGAAGTTTAAAATTCAGGACTTTTGTTATTCATCAAGATTTAGTGACAGGGAGTGGGTTCACCCTATAGTCTCAAATGACAGGCAACAGACACTATACAGATGCTACTCATCTTATGATGGGGTTATGTCCTGTCGTTCGTTAAAAATATCATAAGTCAAAAGTGCATTTAATGCCGCTAACCTACAGAACATTGGCACTTAGCTAGTCTACCTAAAATATGCTGAGGACACTAGATTATTGTATAGTTGGGAAAAATATAAGAAGCTTGTTTTATAATAAAGCGTCATATCATATAATTTATTGGATATTGTTCTGAAAGTGACAAATATTGGTTATATGGATATACTTTCAGACTATCATAAAATCAGAAAAATATGAATTGAATATTTATTTATTTTATTGTCCTGGGAATTGAACCCAGGTTTACTTTACCACTGACCTCCGTCCCCAGCCCTTTTTGTTTTATTTTGAGACAGAGTCTTGCTAAGTTGTTGAGGCTGTACTCAAACTTGTGATCCTCCTGCCTCAGTTGAAATTTAATTTAAAAGAAAAGTGTGAACATTGCACCATTATATATATGATATTGCTTTAGGATATTGATTAATACTTTTTACAATATGAATATCCTTTTATTCTTAGTCTGCTAAAAGACATTGTCATGAATAAGTGTGAATTTTATTAAATGCACTTTCTTCAGTTTCTGCTTCAGTTGAGATGATTATGATTTTTCTCATTTTGTATTATCTGTTTATATGTTGCTGGACCTAATATGCTAAGTATGCTAATTCATGAACTTTTGCAATCATAACTAAACTTGTAATTTTCTGTTTGTATAACACATTTTGGGGTTTTGATATTTCTGTTTGTATAATGTGTTTTGAGCTGATGTCAGCCTCATAAAATAAGTTGGGAAGTGCTTGTTTCATCAGTGAAAGAGTTTGTAGAAGTTAAGTGTTATGCCTTCATCACATTGTTAGTAAATTCACTGGTTAAACTGAGTCTGAAGTATTTTTTGTGGAAATATTTAAGTTACCTTTCAATTTACTTAAGGAGCTCCCGAGAATATATTTTTTTTTTTATCCTACCCTGAACTTGAGTAACTTGTATTTTTCTAGTAGTCTGTCCTTTTCATTTAAATTTTCAATTTTACTGATGTACAATTGTTCCTGAATAATTTAAATGTTTTTGATGTCTATAAGATCTGTAATGATATCACCTTTTCATTCCTGTTATTTACCATTTGTACTCATTTTTAAGATCAGTTTTTAGGAGTGTTAATCATTATTTTTTTTTTTCTGCCATAGGTGCTTCCTTTAGTTCTCATTTTCTGTGTTCTATTTTTTTTTTTTTTTTTTTTTTGTAAGATGGATTCCTAGCTCATTAATTTCAGGTATTAATACATTAGGTAAATTCAAGTAGACTATTAATTTCCATGAAAGCAAGCAATATCATGTAAGTGTTTGTTTGTTTGTTTGTTTGTTTGTTTGCTTGGGATTGGACCAATGGACACTCAACCGCTGACCCATATCCCCAGCCCTTTTTATTTGTTTAATTTTGAGACAGGCTCTCCCTAAGTTGTTTAGGACCTTGCTAAATTGCTGAATTGCTGAGGCTGACCTTGAACTTGGGATCTTCCTGCTTCTGTCTACTCATTCCCTGGGATTATAGGTGTGTGTCACCATGCCCAGCAATATCTTATTAAGTTTTGATACATACTATTTTAATGTCATTTACGTACATACATGCCCTAGTTATTCCCACCCCCTCACCAATTGGTCATTTAGAATTGTATCTTGTAATTCCAAAGCACATTGAGGCTTGAATAATAATTCTCTTTTTATCATTAATTCTGGTTTAGCCCATTAAGTACTAAGTTATCAATTTTTCAAATATTTCTTTTCCTTTTTGGTACCAGGGAATAAACTCAGGGGTGCTTAACTACTGAGCCACATCCCCAGCCCCTTTTTTTATTATTATTTTTTTAGAGACAGGGTCTGGCTAAGTTGCTTAAGGCTTCACTAAATTGCTGAGGCTGGCTTTGAATTCTGCCATCCTCCTGCCTCACCCTTCTGAGCTGCTGGGATTACAAGTGTGGGCCACTGTGTCCAACTTGCAAATATTTCAATGAAATTGACATTAAAATAGACTGAAGATTATGTACATTATTTTATTAATTATTAGTAGATAATTATGTTCTCATTGTTATATAATTATATATTATAAAATTATATTATATAATATGCACTTTATTTAAGTTTTTATAGGTGTCCCATTGTCTGGGATGATGGGAGAAAAATGGTTCATCAAATTAGGCATGAAATCGATTTTTAAAAATTTGCTGACAGTTTATGACATGGGCTTTGGTCATTATCTGTCAATGCTATGCAGATATTTGAAAAGAATGTGTATTCAGTTGTTGGGTGCAATTTTTTTTTTTTTTTTTTTTTTTTTTTTTTTGTGGTACCAGGGATTGAACTCAGGGGCACTCGTCCACTGGGTCACATCCCCAGCCCTTTTTTGTATTTTATTTAGAGACGGTCTCACTGAGTTGCTAAGTGCCACGCTGAGGCTGGCTTTGAACTTGCGATCCTCCTGCCTCAGCCTCCCAAAGTGCTGGGATTACAGGCGTGCGCCACCCGCCTGGCTAATGTTTTGTTTTTAAACTGGGGCAGTGTTTTATGTATGCCCAATAACAAACTTGGAAAAAAAAAATCAGAGTCAAAAAATTCCAGTTAAAAATTCAATGAATGGTTTATTAGTAGATTTGGTTGTTTGTCAATAGTGCTATTTAAATTATTTTCTTGTTTTATGATTAGTTTATGAAATCCTGAGAAAGGGCTATTAGCATCTCCCACTAAGATTATGGATTTGTCTACATCTCCTTTGCTTCTATCAATTTTAGTAATGTAGAATTAGGGCTTATATTATTAGGTTTATCTAAATTTAGAATTATTTTTATTCTCCTTAGAAATTGAACTTTTTGTTTGAAATTAACACTTTTTTATACAGAAACGTTTTTTTGATTCAAAATTACTTTGTCTACCATTAACTTAGTTACACTAGCTTTCTTTATGTTATTCTTTGTTAGTCATATCTTTCTCAGTGTTTCACATTGTTGCTGGAATCTGTATGATTTTGGTGTTATTTCTTACAAACATTGAGTTTTTTTTTTGTCAGTCTCACAATATTTATATTTTCATGAAAAGATTTCACTTGGTCTATTTTTAAAGTCATTGTTGATAGTTTTGTGTGGAGAGCATCCAACTTTTATTTATCCTGCCTGACTTGATTTCCTTTTTCCTTCCATTTTCACCCTCTTTGAGATTGAGAATTTTACATTCTTTCTTCATTGGTTTGGAAATTATATGTCCCTTTGCAATTATTTTAGTGTCTACACCAGAGATTACAGCATGTATCCCTGACTTATCAGTCTTCAATGTGAATTGACTTTTATCCTCTTCTTTTTTTTTGGGGGGGGGTACCGGGGATTGAACTCAGGGGCACTCGACCACTGGGCCACATCCCCAGCCCTTTTTGTATTTTATTAGAGACAGGGTCTCACTGAGTTGCTAAGTGCCTCGCCACGGCTGAGGCTGGCTTTGAACTCGCGATCCTCCTGCCTCAGCCTCCCAAGTGCTGGGATTACAGGCGTGCGCCACCGTGCCCGGCTTTTTATCCTCTTCTTGAACCAAGCAAATGTCTTTTAAAAATAAAAAGGGTGCACAGGGGTGTACTACTGTGCCCAATTATTTATTCATTTTTGAGATGGGGTCTCTCCATGTTGCCCAGGTTGGTCTTTGCTGATTTCTTCCGCCACTGGCTGACTCCTTTACTTCCTGCTACGTTGAGCACTGGCGTAGTTTCCCCGAGACTTTGGCAGCCCCCAGATCGATCATGCTACTCTGCACCCCCCCGCGGAGACCACCACAGATCTCCGCAGGTCTTGAACTCCGGTCTTGAACTCCTGGGCTCAAGCCATGCTCCTGCCTCATTCTTTCTAGTGCCAAGACTGCAGGTGTATACTGTGTATACCACTGCATCTGGCTGACTTTTGGCGTTCTAGTGCATGTACCTAGATATGCACTCCCTTTATTTTTCTTTCTTTAAGGTTATTAAACCTGTTGTTTGGTGCTTTGTAATCAAAACTTAATAAATTATCAGCTGTCATTTCTTCCAATATTGCTCCTGCATAATTCTTTTTCTCCTTTTATTTGGGGACTTCAGTTATCAGCACATGAGATTTCACTCTCTGTCCTCTAGTAGTCTTTTACCTGTTCTTTACTTCCCATCCTCTAGTCTCCAATGCTTTGTTCTAAAATTTTTAAAATCTATATGTATACACACACACACACACACACACACACACACACACACACACTTTTCAGCTGTATATATCCCTGAATTATCAGTCTTCAATGTGAATTGACTTTTTTTATTCTTTTATTTATATGTAGTGCTGAGAATCGAACCCAGTGTTTCACACATGCCAGACAAGCACTCTAGCACTGAGCCACAACCCCAGCCCTGTTCTAATTTTTTTTCCTGATGTTTCTTATACTTTACTTACTAATTTTTCTCTTCATATTTGTCAAATCTACTGATAAACCATTCATTGAGTTTTTAACTGGAATTTTTTTGACTCTTGATTTTTTTTTTCAAGTTTGTTAAGCCACACTTTAGTTTCTAGCTCTTCCAAGATTTCACTCATCTTCAGCATCATGATCATAGCAAGCATGGTAATTTCAAAGTCTTTTGACCTTGTTCCTATTCTTATTTTTGTTGGTTCTTATTTCATGATGCTTTATCTTATGTCTGGTTATTTTTGAGTATATGTCTGATATTGTATTTGGAAATTGGATTTTTACAAATAATTTGAGGTCATAGGTTATACATACACAGGGAGAGAGAGAGAGGACTTTCTTTGTTCAGTATCTGACTGTTCTAGCAATCTGGGGGTTCTAACAATGTGGAATCACTATGATCTAATTTTAGGATTGAGATTTTCTGGGCCACCCAACTGATTGTAAGCTGGTTAAGTAGCAGTTTGAAGAAAATTTGTTCAGTAACATTGTGAGACGTTATTTCATGTAGCAGCACTGTATTGAATTAAGTTCTGCTTTGGAGCTCTTTCTTCCAGTTGAGTCTTTCTTTGGGGTCCAGTTCTTTGTGGCTCTGTTAAAAAGCAAAGATGTTTATCAGGCCCCTCTCTTGGTAGGCCCTATGGCAGGCAGAATATTGGCCTCCAAAGGTGTTCACGTCTAAATACTCTGAATCTTTGAATATGTTATGTTACCTAGCAAGGAGAAATTGAGGTTGCAAGTTAAATTAACCACTTTGGGTAATTAGCTATCCTTGAGGTGGGGAGATCATGCTGAATTACCCGGGTGGATTCAGTGTGATCACAAATAGGCTTATAAGTAAAAGGGGGGAGGCAGAACACTGTCAAAGTGTTACAGCATGAGGAGGACTCCATCTCCTCATTGCTGACTTTGGAAATGGAAGGAGGCCATACACCAAAGATAGCGGGCAGCCTCTTGAAGCTGGAGAAAGCAATCAAATGAGTTCTCCTAGTGCTTCATGAAGGATCAAAGCCTTGCTATCCCCTTGACTTTATCTTCATGAAGACCCATTTCCAGCTTTTAGAACTATGAAATAATGAATTTGTGTTTTTGAAGCCACCTTGTTTGTGGTAATTTGTTATAGCAACAGAAGGAAGTGAATACAGGACCTGAACTACAACATTTGTCTAACTAGTTTCCTTCTGTTCCTCTCTCAGAATTTGTGCACTCCCCTACAAGTAAAGAGTCTCCCTAAATCAGTCCTGAACTCTGGAATTTTTTTGTCTTTTCTAGATCTTGGCTTGATTTTCTTTCACATTCTTGTTAAATCTATGATATCTTCAGGCAAGTATTTTTATTATTCTCTCCAGCATCTCTGTTTGCCTCCAGCTGGAGGTTTGGTCCAAATTCCCTAGTCTTTCCTTGCCAGACCAATTTAATTTTGAATCTGATGAATGAGCCAGTTTAGTGCTTTAGAATTTCATATTCCTTCTGCCAATGTAGCCTTGGAGTCATTCTGTAGGTTAGTCTAAGAGCTTCATGCCTGGCCTCCTCTTTCTATATCCTTTATTCCTTCTCCTGAGAGAATACCAGTGGCCCTATAGTTTATGAGACTCAACCCCTAGGGACTACTTTATTATCTTATATGAAAGTTTCCAGGTCCCTTCTGTTGCCCAGGGGCAGGGCACCTTTTCTCTAACAAGGCTATCTGCTCAGTGATCTCTGAATCATAGTAGGTTCACAGCCACTCTGTGCTGACGCCATCAGTCCCACCTTGTCGTGATGGAAGGGACACAAAGTGGCCTGTGGCTCTGAAGCAGACAGGCTGACTTGTACCCTGGCTGTGCAGATGAGCTCAGCAGCGTTGCTCCAGCGGTACTTCATGCAGTGCCACCATATTGGAATAAGTACATATTCTTTCAAGAGGGTTATTTTAAAGAATAGCCCTCATTTGGGTGTTCTATAAAATAACTCTTGTTACTTACTGTCTGAATGCAAGCCAGTCCTTGATACTCTCATACACATTTGATAAAAGAAATCATGGGGCTCTGCTGACAACCACAGCCCACTAAGGCAGCACTAAGCATTTATGGCCAGGAGGGAAAGGAAGGCTTTTGATTTTTGAGGATTCAGGCTCAAACCCAGTGTTCTGAGCCTTTGAATTTTGCCACCATCTATAGGAAAGCTTAAGAGGCTTTTTGGCTGTGAAACAGCAAGGAGGCAAGGGAACAAAGGATGAAAGGGCAGAGAAGGGAGGGAGGGCTGGAGCCCGCCCTTGTTTTCAAGTCAGACTCATGGAGGGAAAAGCTGGCTTTCTACTCTCAAACAAAGAAAAGACCACTTGATCTCTAATGCTTGTGCTTATGACAGGGAAATTTGCAGTTATAAAAAGAAGGCAGCAACCCAGATACCCTTTGGTCCATTTCTCCAAGAGCTGCCAAAGGTGTTGTGCTTCCCGGAAGCTCCCTGAGATGTGTGTGGGGGTATGAGGTCCTTATGTGGAAGGACTGTGAAGGTCCAGGTGCCATCTTCATCATCCCTGTCAGCTTTGTTACCCTGGAGACAATGATAATGTCAGGAAGGGGTGTGACTTGTGCATATAGTATCACGAATGGTATCATGTACAAGCAGTCGAGTGTTTTGTCATGGACTGCCATGCCCACCTACTTCTGCACATCTGTATTTAGGGTGCCTTAAATGTTGCAATCACAACTTCTACCATTGGAGATTAAATTTTTTTAATTATTTGCATTCAGTATTTGTGTTGGAGCACAAAGTGCTAATATAAACACTGAATCTGTGAAACTGATTAGAAAAATGATTGCTTTAACTATCCTTATATGTTTTCCATTGTCTTCTACCAGCACAAGAATGTCTATGGTTTTACTAGGGCATTTGTTTATTTAATAAATAGGATCTGGCACCTTCTATGTGCCATGGGGCATTGCAGTAAATAGGACAATCTATTTGCTTTTTCAAATTAACGAGTTGAAGATGTTGATTTGACAGTATAGTCTTAACAAGGAATAAGTAAATTTGTTCATTTATTCACTCACTCTGTCTGCCTTCCTTTAAATTCCCACAGCACAGACAGGCACATGGTTGATAGAAATTGGATTGAAAGTACAAAACAAAAGAGTTGGGGTAATTATTTCATTAATGTGTGTTAAAATGATTTGCCTAAATTAGTTCAGGTATCCTTCACCCATTGCCAATAAATAATTAGATTAAAGTCTGTGAAAAAATTGTGTTGGTATCAAATGAAATGTGCTTGCACTTGTAAAAGAGGATCTGTACTTTCTAGAACACCAGAGAACCCCTCCCAGGCTCTCTTGGCAGATTCCCCTACTCCCTAACATCAAGTGAGGGGGCACCTGATTGTGGATCAAACAGTAAGCAAGGGCCCAGGCCCCTAAGAACCCAGCACAGAGCTCTGCAACCATTCAGAAGTGTGTGGTATATGAGGCCCTTCCAGAATAAGCATTGGTTACCCCCTGGCCATGTGTGTGCCAGGCTGTGTGCTGGTCTCAAGGGCATGGGGCCTGTTCCAGGGGACCTGGGGACCTTTGATCTAGGAAAGGAAGGATGAAAGTTAGTCCCAGACACACCCAGAGAAGCTTGGACATTTGCGTGGGGGCCATGATTCCAAGACAGGCCTGCAACAAGTGGTGCGATCTAACCCAAGAGGGCAGGTAGAGGAATTGTGCTTGTTCACCAGAGAATCTTCTGTGGCTGATATTAAGAGGTGATGTTAAGGTTGGAGGTAGAGGAGGGTCCTGGAAATCTTTGTAGCCAGGAATATCATGACTGGTGGTGCAAAGGGCATCTTTAGAACAGGGCCCAGATATAGGGACAGAGGAACAGGTGTGTTTTCCATGTTTCCTTGGAATGCCAGGCAATGACCCTGCCCAGCTGACTGGGGCAGCTGAGCTACATGCTGCTGCTGCTGTACTCTGTGCAGTTTCCCACCAGACTCCTCAGTGCCCAGGTCATGCAGAGGCTAGGGCAGATGGTCTCACTAGAAAGTATCTGGAGAGTTTGGCCAGGTCCCCGCTGCCAGTGCACCTGCAGATGCTTCAAGCGCACACCTATGCTACCTGCTTACCTCATAAGTTAAAGCCAGGTAAACTGGCTTACTTCACTGCTTTAACGATAGAAAAAAAAAAAAAAAAAAAAAAAAAAACCAAAAACAGTATCTGCTTTAATGGACGTTATTTTTGGAAATTACTCCGTTTTAAGATGGAAAAAATTCACTTTTGCTTTTATTGGGTAGTTATTAAGAATTCAATAAATTCAAATGTGAAATGTAGTCCTCCTTCAGTATCCACTGGGAATTGGCTTCAAGATCTCCTCACCCACATCCCGAGGATACCAAAGTCTGCAGATGCTTAACTCCCACATATTAAATGGGGTGGTATTTGCATATAATCTATGCATATCTTTCCATGTACTTTAAATTTTTCCTAGATGATTTGTAAGACCTAACATAATGTAAATTAAATTTAAAGTTGTTAGACTATTTTTAAAGGAATAATAACAAGAAAACATTCTGTACATGTTCAGTATAGACACAATATATTTTCTGAATATTTTTGCTCTTCTGATGGCTGGATCTAAGATGGTTTGAATCTAGATGCAGAGGTTCTGACTATGCAGTGTTGCTGATAGAATCTTCCCTATGAATCTAGCATTCACCCAACTAATAGTCTAGGCACTGCTGAATTATACTTGTGTATCCTCATGTGGTTGAACAAGGTATGCAGCAACTGTCCAGATACCTGTTCTACCTGGAGGAAGTATGGAGCATCAGGAGGAGGCCTGCTTCAGGGTTCTGAGTATCCTTGGGAGAATCATCCACTTTAGTGACTCAACTCTCTGGGCTGTTTCAATTTTTAGCAAAATTGCAAGTTTAAGGCAGAGCTGGAAGACTTGCTGCAGTATCACCACCCTGCCTCTTCCTCTCCGCCTAATAAGGTCAGCATGAATTACTTTATCCAAAGACTCTTCAGAGGAGAGCAGCAAAAACTGCAAACATTGTATTACCAGTGAGGCACTTATTTGAACCTGCTTGCTTTGCAGTGTGTGAGTCTTCAGGTCATCAGCTGCATTTAGTCCAGGATATTTGGTGTGCTATGGCTGAGCTGCAGAGGGCAGCAGCTTTTGGTTGAGCCTGCATGTGTGAGCAGCTTTCTTGTGAGTAATGTTGCCTCTGCTGTAGTGAGCCATCACAAACACCACCTCACTTCAGAGAGACTTGTGGATTTGTAGGATTACAAAGGCATTGGGAATTGGATTCCCAATGCCTTCTCTTTTTCTTTGTTTAAAGTCTCATATTTATTAATCAGAACAACCAGGACTAAATCTCTCAGCACTGATGACTTTTTACTCAAATTTTGGGTAAGCGTTCTTAACCCTACAATGCAGGCATTGATGAATATGGGAAGAGAGTAGCAAAAATTGGACCAGGGTACATTTAACTGAAACATATTTTTGAATACATTAAAACATTAAAGTACATTTTAAATTTTGGGGGAAATTTTTTATAAAATCCCTTGAACACTTTCTGGCTTATTTGATGTGCCATAATCTTTTCCTGTGGAACTAAGATCCTCTCAGTGAGCATCAGTGACTGAGCTGGGTATCTCAGAGGCCAAAGAAGCTTTAGGTAGTCACTTGAAGGCTGCAGTGGCCTTGGGCATGGTCCTTAATGATCTTAAATTATAAGTGGTGCAAAAATCAATCTCATAGCAGTGTTATCAAGATAGTAGCATCACACATAGGACAATGCCTGGCATTTAGCAAGCTTTAAAAACTCTTTTAACTGTCTTGATGATGAGGACCATGATATAGTACAGTGGTGACCTCAAGAATTACTTATGCAGGCTGGGTGCTGTAGCTCAGTGGTAGAGCACATGGTTAGCATGTGTGAAGCCCTGGGTTCAACCACGGGTAGCGGGGAGAAAGAAAGGAAACAAGAAGATTGACTTACATGTGAGACTTTTTTTTTTTAAATACTTGTGCTAAAAGGTCCCAGAATTCTGGGCTATGTTCTACTTGATCATTAATTTATTTCTCACAATCAATTCTCAATGTTTGTTTATATCTGTTTTTCATATTCTTTTATTGTGGAAAATGCACATAAAATATACCATGTTAACCATTTTTAAGTATATAGATCAGTGGCATTAAGTTCGTTCACACAGTGTGCAGCCATTACCACGAGACATCTCAAGAATGTTTTTGTCTTCCCCAAATGTACACCTATTTTTTTTTAAGAAATGAAGCTGGTGGGCTTCATTTGGGATCCAAGCTGTGGGGTGGGTAGGGAACAGTGTTGACAAAAGTCTGGATGATGAATAACAAGGGCATGACCTTGAAGCTGTCTTGGAATGGGCAGGTGGATGAAGCAATAAATAACTATGCTTCTTTTTTTTTAATATTTATTTATTTACTTTAGTTGTACACAATGAAATAATGTATCTATGTTTTTACGTGGTGCTGAGGATCGAACCCGGGCCGCGCACGTGTGAGGCGAGCGCTCTAACGCTGAGCCACAACCCCAGCCCTAAGTATGCTTCTTAAATGAGGAATGTTACTATATTGCCTGTAGTGAGGAAAAATTCAGTGTAAATAGAATTTTCCTCATCTAAAAGATGCGCTTTGGGTGTGAAATGCTTTTTAAATAAGAAACTCAAGGATGATCGCTGTAGTTTGCCAGGACTGCCCTGACTGGGCAGCTTAAACATCAAATACTTAGTATCTCATGATTTCAGAAGCTGGAAGTCCAAGTTCAAGGTGTCAGCGTGGTTGGTTATTCTGAGGCCTCTCTTCTTGGCTCATCTCCTCCCTGTGGAGGGTCATCTCCCTGTGTCTTCACATGGTCTTCTCTCTGTGTGTTTGTGGTCCTATTCTCCTCTGCTTGTAAGGACACCAGTCCTGTTGGATTAGAGCCACCCTCATGCTCTCACTTTAGCTTAATTACTCCCAGAAAGGGCTCTTTCCAATTAGGGGCTCTTTCTGAGGTACTGAGGTAAGGACTTTCAACATATGAATTTTGGAGGTAAGGGGAATTTGCTTGAGCCAAATAGTCTCTGAAGTTCTCTCCAGTTCTAAAAATCCTCAAAATTCTTGGCAATTCCAGATGAAGCCAAGGCCTGGACCATGCCCTGCCCATGTGTGCTTCTGAGTCGCATGATTGTAGCAGAACATTACAAATGCGGCTCTGAAAGTCCCAGAGACAGAATGTCCTTCTGTTTCTGAGCCGTGTACATTACATTTTTCTTAGAGAGAAAGAATAATAATCAGAGACAGAATATTTTAAGTCCTACCCTCCTAGTCTGCCAAGAATAACCCTAGTGTTCTCTGGAGCCCACTCCCTTCCTGGCCATCTTGTACTCTGCATCTGCAAATGTCTACCCTGTAAAAATTAGTCCACTGGTGTCAAGATAATCCACACAGCTTTAAATAAACACAGGACTCTGAAACAGAGCCTCTCTCTTCAAATAGAGTGCAAGGCCATTTCAGTCCAAAGAAAGGGACGGATGGCTAATGAAACTTTAAGAGCCTTTTAAAATATTATTTCATATGTTGGGCTTATGGCCCAGAGGTAGAGAGCTTGCCTCACATGTGCAAGGCCCTGGGCTTCACCCCCAGCACTGCAAAGTAGACAAATAATAAAATAGCATTTCAGTTATTGCACTGAGCTACTATTACCCGATGAGTCTTCATTAATGCACATACGTTGGAAAACAGTACTATGTAAGTTTTGAATTATTACCTTTATGGCTGTATTCTATGCAGGAAAATGCATTCTCATGGTAGAATAATAATTACCTAGAGTGATATCAACAGTGTTCATGTCCTTTCTGTGATTGTCAGCCTCTGGCACTTTCTGATGATGATATGCTTGTGTGAGCAAAGATAGTTCCTTTTTTCATTTTAACTACAAGTGACACTTGATAGAGAAAACATTATGACAGCCTGACCAGAGGCTAATAAAAAATAGATCCATTAATTACACTCAGTTATTTATACTAAAGACTCATTCCCTATATTTCTCTCCTTTCTTCTTCCCTTCCCTCCTTCCACTTTTGATCTCTTCAGGATGCTGTGTTAATTACATCTATCAGTCACAAACTCCACAGTAAAAAAATTGTCATTTTGGGTGGGTGGGGTGGTACTGGAGATAGAACTCAGGGTCTCATACAGATTGGCAAGGGCTCTATCATTGAGACCCCTCCACAACTCTTTTTTTTTTTTTTTTTTTTTTTTTAAGTAATTTTGAGATAGTGCCCAACTAATTTGCCAAGGCTGGCCTCCAACTTGTGATCCTCCCACCTCAGCCTCCTGAGTGGTTAGAATCACAGGCATGTACTACCACATCCACCTAGAGAATGGTGATTTTTTTTTAATGCAGAATAATAATAAAGAAATTGTTGGCTCACACATTGGCTCTTTATATATATGTCTGCAAAGGTCCATGAAGAATTTTTAGTATACATTGAGGAAATGGTATTAATGGTATTTTAGTATGAGTTTCCTGTTTTTCAGATATAATTCATTTCTTTAAATATATATAGAAGCCGGGCGTGGTGGCACACGCCTGTAATCCCAGCACTTGGGAAGCTGAGGCAGGAGGAACGTGAGTTCAAAGCCCGCCTCAGCAATGATGAGGCACTTAGTGACTCAGTGAGACCCTATCTCTAATAAAATACAAAAAAGGGTTGGGGATGTGGTCCAGTGGTCAAGTGCCCCTGAGTTCAATCTCCGGTACCCACCCCCCCCCAAAAAAAATACACACACACACACACTTGGAAGGTGCTGACTTGTCTTGAAAAAAGACAAAAACAAAAAAGCAACTTATTCATCCCTTTTCATCATTGGTGGTTTACTTTGTTGTGATCTGAAATTCTCTCTTTTTGCATTAAAGCCATATTCATTTTGGCTCACTTATTAACCAATACTGATCTACTAATTGGTTGGTATTCATAATAAAATGATGAGTTATTATTCATTATAAAAATAAGAAACCATGGGTTAAGTGCATGTGTTCATTGACATTCTGCAGAGATTTCTTAGGCAGAGTTCAAGCATGAGATTTCCCAGCCATGGATGCTAGACTGAAAGAATAAAAGTGCCTTTTGGAACTGAGCAGCCTGAGCCCAGATTTCTCTAATGTGTACGTGCTGTTATTTTAGGTCTCTGAATTCAATCCTTTGACGTTCACCAGTGTAATCGAGTGTGAGAAGCCAAACAATGACCTGACTAGGTTTCGTGGTTACATGTGAGTATCGTGCATCTTCCTGTGCTTGTCATTCTGTTTCATAAAGTACACATGCGCACGCGCGTGTGCACACACACACACAGTTATAAAATAGGTATTAAATATTCTTTGCCACATGGTGTAATCTTGTGGGAATGCTGCCCAGCATCTGAGCCTTCTGGGTTGCCTTGTGAACAAGTTCATAAGTACTGTCAGCAGTAGCAACTTATCGATGCCATTGTAATGAGAAGTGAGTGTTCCTCCCACCTGGCTGGCCCAGAGCAGGTGGGGGACATGACAAGGGAAGTTTGATGGCTTACATGTGGACTCAGAAAACGGCAGCTGGAGCCAATCAGGAAGAACCTGGTTGGAAGCTCATTCCTTCCTTTAATCAATCGGTCAATGAATAAGTACTTATATGCCGGGCCCTGGCCAGTACTCTGGATATAATACAGTGACTCAACAGAGAATCCTGCCTTCATGTTTATTTTATTCAAGTTAGGAGAAAAGAAAGATAATAAACAAAAACCCACAAATAAAAAATGTAGATATAGTACGGCTTAAGTCCAGCACCATTCTTTACTCCAAAGGAGAAAAACTAAAAAGGTGGATAAATGGCCCAGTGAGTTGGTATGGGGAGGGGGAATGGAAGAGAATAGAGCATTTTGGGATGGAGTTGCTAAGTTGCAGACTAGAACTGTGGGGGACAATTTCAGAGAGAATGAGGAAGGTGACAAAGACATGAAGGACATTAGGTTTGACCTGCCCTGATTCACTGCTTGACCTTTTGTGCATCAACAGACTCTGCAGACTTAGCTCCCATCTAGAAGATGTGGGGCCTTCTCCCTGCTACTGTCCTGCTCTCAGGCTCAAACTTACAGTTGAGCCTAGGCTACTGCTTAGTGGGCCAGGTACAGAGTGGCCTCTCTACAGATACACAGGGGCAGTATCTGAAAATGGGCTCTCTATCTCCAAGAGCTTTTAATAAACTTGAATCTTCTAATTTCTGAGTCATCTAGCATGGCTGACTGTGCCCACCACACAGTAGGCATGCAGAGATGCTAGGGGTTACTGAACCAGGGAATGAAGACTTCAAAGTGAAAGGTAAAGAGCATCTGTAGCCAAGTGATGGCTCAGTCTACCCACTGAAATTGTCCTGAGGATTAGAAATGTACCCTGCATTTCTGATCCTCCACCTTTGATTTTTTTTTTTTTTTTTTTTTTTTTTTTTGTACCAGGGATTGAACTCAGGGGCACTCAACCACTGGGCCACATCCCCAGCCTTTTTTTTTTTTTTTTTTTTTTTTTTTTTTTTTTGTGGTACCGGGGATTGAACTCAGGGGCACTTAACCACTGGGCCACATCCCCAGCCCTTTTTTGTATTTTATTTAGAGACAGGGTCTCACTGAGTTGCTAAGTGCCTCCCCATTGCTGAGGCTGGCTTTGAACTCGCGATCCTCCTGTCTCAGCCTCCCAAAGTGCTGGGATTACAGGCGTGCGCCACCACGCCCAGCTCCCAGCCTTTTTTTGTATTTTATTACAGACTGGGTCTCACTGAGTTTCTAAGTGCCTCGCCTTTGCTGAGGCTGCCTTCGAACTGGCAATCCTCCTGTCTCAGCCTCCTAAGTGCTGGGATTACAGGCATGCACCACCACGCCCAGCCCCTGATCCTCTACCTTTGAATTTTGTGGTTAGCATTAGCTACCCCATCAACTTCACAGGCTGACATGAGAAACAAGTGAAAGAAAATATGTGAAATATATGAATTAGAATATATCATACAACAACTCTGTGCTAGCTTTAGTGTATAGTTCCACTGATTTGAGATGTCTGCAGTAGGACATCCTTATAGATACAGAAAGGGGATTAGAAGTTGTTATGTCTTGAGAGGAGGTGAATAGAATAGGAAATGAGGAGTGACTGCTAATAGGCATTGTGTTTCTTTTGGGGATGAAGAAAATGTTTGCAAATTAGCTGCTGGTAGTAGTTGCACAATTCTGAATTTACAAAATAGCAATAAAAACTCCAGTGAACTGTACACTGGAAATAACTGAATGCAAACTAAATCTCATGCTAGTAGAAAAAATTGTTAAGAACACTTTAATGACCTGTGTTGTTTCAAACAATCTTTATATGAAATCTTCAGTTAGGAACTGGAAATAGAAATATTCTTCACCTATTTCAGCTGTTTCCAGGGCTCTTTTCTTAGCTCCTGCCCCAGGGCCTCACAGCTGCACAGACAGGCCCCTTATGAATGGAGATTTGGCTCAGGGTGACTCCATTGGACTGTGCTCAGTCAACTTCATGTGGTATGGTGATCTTTGAAACCACAACTCAGTGAAACATTTGCACTTTCCCCTAAAGGAGGAAGCAAAAGAGGCTGGTTGGCTGCTTGGCAATCTGATGTAAATTTCTAATTCACATTATAAATTCAGTTGCCTATTTCTCCCTTCAAGATCTATCAATGTTGCTTTATATATTTAGGTGCTTTGATGTTGGATGCATATATAATTGTTATGTCTTCATGTTGAATCTGCTCTTTCTTTGGAAGATGACTTTCTTCATCTTTTGGGGAGATTTTGGCTTCAAATCTGTTTGCCTGATATCAGTAGAGCCCCTCTGCTCTCTTCTGGTTACCATTTTTACCCCAAAGTAAGAATCCATAGAGCAAGGTTTTGAGCTTTTCTTCCTAATGCTGCAGAGAGCCATTTGCAACCACATAGGGCTGGTGTGAGCATTGAATGCCATCAGGAGCCCAGAGTCTGCTTGTTGGGGTACAAACAACAGAGATGTCACGGTAGATTGCTCTGGCGACTGGGAGAGACAGATATGGATCCAGGCTGGTGGTGTTGAGGCTAGCAGGGGTGTGCTACAGGCTCCAGCAAAAAACTGTGGATAACCTGAATTAGGGCAATGAATTAGGTAAGAAGGAGGTTGCGGATTAGAGAAATAGCCAGTGAGGAGGTTGATATTGAGAACCGATGGTAGAATGGATGCAAAAACAAGGCATTAAGAACGCTGAGGTTGCTGGCCCAGGTAACCAGGCTGATGTGGAGCCACTAACCAGGGTGAAGCAGAGAGGAAGACCCAGGTCTCTGAGTGTTGCAGATGATATGCCCTGGAAGAGGCAGTCAGCCTGAAGACTCTCATTAAAGTGCAGGCACTTGATGCTGCAGCCCTGGACCTGGGGGCAAGTATCTGGGCACAGGAATGCCTTGTGTTCCTGTTTCTGAATGGACAGATCTCCAACCCTGTTGTAGGTGCTTGTCAGCATGGTGGTCATTGCTAGTGCTCACCTTTCTTCACATACTGGGACTCAGGGACAAAAGAGCCATTCCCAACACCAAGTGCTGTCACTGGAGATGGAACATCTTTCAAGAGAGAAAAGCTGCTCTCTCTTTCAAGAGAGAAAAGCAGGTCATTTATTAGCTGAACTTACATTTCCCAAAGATTTTGCATATGGCACTTTTCAATGCATGCTACATGTTATCACCAGACAGTTTTCTCATAAAGTTTTGCTTCTGGACGGTTGTGATTTAGAAGAAATTGGTTTGATGAGTTAAGAGGCCTGGGGACTTGTACTAGATGAACTCTTCGCGGTAGCTTAGATTAAATGTTAAAGGATGTATTCAATTGCCAAGGCTGCTGTAACTAATCACCGCAGACTAGACAACAGAAGTTTATTTTCTTGCAGTCTAGAGCCTGGAAGTCTAAGACCAATGTATCAGCAAGTTGCTTTTTCCTGAGGTGTCTCTGCTTGGCTTGGGAATGTCCTTATGTCTTCCCATGATTGTCCTTCTGTTTATGTACCTTTGTTCTAATGTTGTCTCTTCCCCCACCTCACCCCCAATTTGGTGCTGGGAATTGAACCCCTGAGCATATCAGACAAGCACTGTATCGCACAGCCACATCTTCTGCCCCTAATCTCTTCTTTTAAGGTTCAATCTGATTGGATTAAGTCCTATCTTAATGGCCTCATTTTTTTTTTTTTTTTTTTTTTTGTGTGGTACCAGGGATTGAACTCAGGGGCACTCGACCACTGGGCCACATCCCTGGCCCTTTTTGTATTTTATTTAGAGACAGGGTCTCACTGAGTTGCTAAGTGCCTCGCCATTGCTGAGGCTGGCTTTGAACTCACGATCCTCCTGCCTCAGCCTCCCAAAGTGCTGGGATTACAGGCGTGAGCCACCGCGCCCGGCACCTCATTTTAATTTAATTTCTTTTTTTTAAAGACCCTGTCTTCAAATTCAGTAATATTCTAAGGTTCTGGAAATTTGGACTTCAACATCTCAATTTCAGGGAGAACACAGTTCAGCCCATGATAAAGGAGGAAGTACTGAGTGTAGCTTGATGGGCTCACATTCTTGTGTGCAGCTTCATGGAACTGAGACTCATGATTGCATGGCCCTTGTCTGTTCCACTGTCAGATGGGACTCTCAAGTCTAAGACAGGGTGCCCCTCCAGCCCCCAACCATGTCATGGCTGAGTGCTGGGACTCCCCTGGGTGCTGCTGTTTTCCAGCCTTCCTTCCACTTCTGATGAGCTAGTCACAAAGAGCTGTGGTTCTTTTTGAAAAATAGTTTTCGGTTGTAGATGAACACAATACATTTATTTATTTATTTATTTATTTATTTATTTATTTATTTATTTATTTTAATGTGGTGCTGAGGATCGAACCCAGTGCCTTCCACATTCGAGGCGAGCACTCTACCACTGGGCTACAACCCCAGCCCCCCGTGGTTCTTATATAGGCCAGTGCACCTCCTGGTGATGAGTTTCTGTCTGGCTTGGTTGTCCCTCAGTTGCCAGGAGATTGGTTCCAGGAATCTTCACTGATACCAAAATCTGCAGATGCTGAAGTCTCTAATAGAAAATGGTGTAGTATCTGCATATAACCTGTGTGCATTCTCTTATATACTTTAAATCATCTCTAGATGACTTATAATAACCTAATACAATGTAAATGCTATGTAAATAGTTGTTATACTATATTGTTAAGGTAATTATGGTGAAAAATCTGTACATGTTCAATGCAGTCAAATATTTTTTCTAGTCTCTTCCATTCTTGGTTGATTGAATCTGCAAATGCCGAGAACCCATATTAACTATAGTTTCTAAAAAGCTGTCAAAGAAGGCTTATCTAAAATATTTTTTCTTATTTCTCTTGGGTTTATATCTTATTCCTAGGAAGCATGACTGGAACTTTGAGATGAGTCATTCTTTACTGTTACTTCGGAGAAATTGTTTTCATATCCAGGTGTTTCTACAGAGACATCTATGTCAGAAACGTGGCTATGGGTGTCCTCTTATTTGGAAAGTGTGAGGCAGGGCTTTCTTTCTTCTTCTTCTTTTTTTTTTTTTTTTTTGGGGGGGGGGGTACCAGGAATTGAACTCAGGGGCCTCAACCACTGGGCCACATCCCCAGCCCACCCCCCCTTTTTTTTTTGTATTTTATTAGAGACAGGGTCTCACTGAGTTGCTAAGTGCCTCGCCATTGCTGAGGCTGGCTTTGAATTCGCGATCCTCCTGCCTCAGCCTCCCAAGTGCTGGGATTACAGGCGTGTGCCACTGCGCCCGACGTAGGGCTTTCTTTGTAAGTAATATCATCTTATACAGGCTGGTTTCTGGATGCTTTAGCTAGCAGTGAGGTTTTCAGTCTTGAATCTCTTTTTAAAGTAGAACTTTACTCTTTCTCAGAGTTGCCAAAGTGGTCTGTCAGTTCAGTGTTGATTGAGCGCTCCCCCACCTCTGTGTTCCTTTGCATTTGCTCTGGAGAAGAACCATCTCAGCAAGCATTTTAGCTTTGATGTCATTGTTTAGCTTCTCTGCTCCATCAGAAAAATGTAGTTATTTCCCTACTGACTGGGTAGTGTGCTAGGAGTTGGGAGAAGGGAAAGACTTCCAAGGGTCTCTGGTAAGCTTCTAAGAACCATAATGGAGGCATTTTGATTGTGGGTATGCCCAGAGGGGTGAGTCCACTGAAAAGATGGCATTTTGGAAGGCGCTTCTCTCAGTGTCACTGCCTGGGGAAGGTTAGGCTGTGCTCGGCTGTAGTTCTGGAAGCCTCTAAGGCTCCCCCTTGAGACTTGTACATTGGGCTCCTGTGACTCTTCTGTCTCAGTGTAGTTCTAGCATGGGGCTGCCCTATCCAGCACAGGTCATTGGTGAGCCAGGAGGATGAGCTTAAAGACCAGAATCTTAAGCTTACATTACCCTTCTGAATCTACATACTAATGAAACAGAGTTTAGAAACTTGTTTCATGGGCTTATGTTTCAAATTACATATGTTAATATTTCTAATAACTTTGTGGGTTTTTTATAAGGGAAAATGTAAAAAAAAAAAAATGTTGCTCAAACTAATATCATTCCCTTTTCCAGATGCATATTTGTATTTTTTATGACATGAAGTGCTGATTAAACTTTCCTTTGAGAAGCAGGAGGTGTACCACTTAGCAAAGCCAACCTTGTCTGGCTTCCCAACTCTGCCCTGCTTTCTATAGTTGGCCTCTCTAGCTATGTCAGTATCTAGAAGGAAAAAAGAAAAAACCCAGATGCAAAGTAAATAAATAAAAATCAGGCTTTCCAGGGATGGGAACTAGCTCAGTTGGTAGAGTGCTTGCTTTGCATGCACAAGGCCCTGGGTTCAATCCCAGCACCACAAAAAACCAAACAAACAAAAAATTAGGCTCTCCAGCTACTTTTGGATGGCCAGATACTAGTGAACAATAACTTTTTCTCAGCTCTTGTAGAGGCACACTAAGTTAACCCACCCAAACTTGGGGCTCCCTGATCCCTTTACCTGTCCAGATTCCAGGTTTTCTGGAGCTTCCAGTTGTTCTAGGGCCTTCCTTCCCTTTAGGTAGTGCTGATTGGAAAATGTATGCAATTATATGACATGTGCCAATTATTCATCAATAGCATGCACGACAATGGGAGGAAGGCTGGACTGTATAAGGAAAACCTCTTGCTACGAGGGTGTACCCTCAGGAATACAGAAGCAGTGGTTGGCATCGTCATCTATGCAGGTAGGTGTAGGCACTTTAGATCATGTGCTGCCATATGGTGCTATATGCTCTCAAACATTTCTCCCTAATTTTTATCAGAAAGAGTAGCATATATACCATGGTGGGAAATTTGGGAAACTAGGGTACGAAAAAGAGCTTAAGTAAGAATTGTTCTAATAATTCCTCAATTAAAAATGTTCTCACTTGGCATTATAGCATATTTCTTTCCATTCATTTTCCCACCATTGTTAAATATGCAACATTAATTTTATACCCTGCTATTTTGACCAAGATTGTCATGTAAGCATAATTGGGTGGCAGCATAGCAGTTCATTCCATGGGATCCACATCACTGGTCCTTTAACTGTTGGTCATTGACTCACTACATTTCTTCCTTTTCCCCCACAGGACACGAAACCAAGGCCCTGCTGAACAACAGCGGGCCCCGCTACAAGCGCAGCCAACTTGAGAGGCAGATGAACTGCGACGTGCTCTGGTGTTTCGTTCTCCTCATTTGTATGTCTCTGTTTTCAGCAGTCGGTAAGTCTCCTAGATGGATCACCAATGAATGGGCACTGCTGAATAGCCTCCAGGTGAGCTCTGTGGGCTGCCTCGACTCATTCTGATCCAGCATTCTAAAACATTTTTTCACTGACTTGGACTCAAGGGCTGTTTGCATCAGCACAGGCCACAGTGAGATGCCTAGATGAATGCTGCTGGGCAGAGTAATGTTATTTTCTGAATTTACAACTCCTTGGATGGAAGAATGGATGCATCACAGCAGTAGTAATGAGTTCTGTGGAAGAAGCATCAGTAAACTGGTGATAAACTAAGGCCAATAGCAAGAGAAGCACAAATGTTACCAATGGGAACTTCATGAATAAAGGAAAAAAGAAACATTATTTGGATACCAAGATGGGGCTGCAGTTTACATTAGCCTTTTAGGGAAGTGTGTTGAGGCCCCAGTACAGGACCCTTCACCTTGTCCCTGATCAGCTGTCAACATGCACAAAACAGGTGTGACATGACCTCAGAGCTCCACTGTCTTTTACCACTGTAAAAGACATAAGCATACAGAACACAAATAAGACTTCTGTTATCAGATAGGTGTGGGACCCAGTCGGTTAAATCATGTCTATTAATGTTGCTTCTCTGAGTCTATAATGTGAACTTTGAATCTCCAAGAAGGAACAATAATGGGAAGCATTCAAAGCCCACTGATTTTTCATGAAACTAGTCTTTTGTGAGACACACACTGGGAAATTCCTTTCTGTGGGCTTCACACTGCCAAACACAGGTGATTCCTACATTATGACCAGTGGTACCATTACACATAAACAATAGGAAACTTTTGGTATGAGGATAAGTTCAATTTCAAGCTCTTTCCAGAAATCTGATCAATGGTGCCCAAAATACTTACATGTTTTTGCTTTCTTAAATGGCAAGGCAGGATAATAAAGCTGTATGTACTATGTCCTCTGTCCTAAATGTGCTATAATATTAAAAGTTTTGCTTAATTTATACTAGCAGTGTTCATATTTTTCCTATTGGATGAATGATGTTTCTCTTCAAATGTTGCTACAGGACATGGATTGTGGGTACAGCGGTTTCGAGATAAGAAAGCATTATTTGATGTCCCTGAGTCTGACGGCAGTTCTTTATCCCCAGTCACAGCAGCAGTTTACTCATTTTTGACAATGATAATAGTTCTGCAGGTAACAGTACTAAGATGCTTGCTTTACTTTTCTCAAGAGAACTTGAAAATCGTAGTACTCTGCTAAGAATTTCCTATAATTTCTGCATTTGGGAGAACCACAAATATATCTGCCTGATGTGTTGCTTTTTATTTCTCCATTTTATTTATGTAGGTTTTTATCATTGGGTGATTTTTCAAGTTAAATTTCTCCTTTGCTTTTCTTAAGATTCTTAATGCTTTGAAATCTTGGTGTTGTTCATCATTTTCATTTCATTTTTTATCCTTTCAATTTTTTTTTAAGTGTTGGGGATCAAACCTAGGGCCTCACTCATGCCAGGCAAGTGCTCTGCCACGAGCAATAGCCCCTACCCAAATTACTTTGTTTATAAATAAATTTTATTTTGAAATAACTCTTAAGATTTACAGAAAAGTTGCAAAGACTAATATAAAGAGCTCACATAATTCCATCACCCAGGTTCTCCTAAATGTGAACAAGTTATATATTATTGTAGTACATTATAAAGACAAGAAAATAACTTGGGTACTTTGCCGTGAACTAAACTCCAAACTGCATCATTCAGAGTTCACCTGTGTTTCCACTGGTATGTTTTTTTGTCTGTTCCAGGATTCAGTTCAATTCAGGATATCACATAGTTATCAACACTTGTTATTGTTGTCACTAGTATTATTCACATGCCTCCTTCACAACTCCCAGTTACTGAGATTCTATGTCTAGAAAGTTTAGTTAAAGATTGGGGATGGTCCCAGAGCTCCAAGGGTGAGAAGGGACAGCAAGAGTCACCACCAACTTTTTTGAAAATACAGAGAATAACCAGAGGATATATACTTAGCTTCACCTAGGAGTGAAGCTCTGCTCTCTCTTATCATCTGTGCTTCATCTAACAAGAAACAGCCTTATTTAACTTTCCAAATTAGTTCTTTTTTATAAATGTAAATTTTGTTCTGGTCTTGAGTTGGGGTAATAGTTGGCATTTCATTAACATAATTAAGTTACCCAGAAAACCACGTTAGTCTGAATATGATATTCTGGGCTTGTACGAATTATTTCAATGCTGTGACTCTAAAAATAAACACTAATTTCAAGGAAGTTGGTCTAAATTTTTTAAGACATGACTGCAAACAATTCTTGCAAGGTCTTTGTCCCTTTATTCTGTATTATACAAGATTGAAGAAATGGTGCTTCAACACAAAACTAGGCTCTGAAAAAAGAATGTCACTTTTTGTGGATGTTGTTTGAACTCTGGGGTTGTGTCCATGGGAGACAAGCAGCTCCTATCACTTGGAGCCCAAGGGAAGCCTGGGGGTCAAACATCGCTTTGGTTTGAGATGACTTTGCTTACTTAGACTCTGACTATGCCATGTTTGTTTTTTTTTTTTCCCTCTCTCTCTCTCCCTTTTCTTTCTTTCCTTTCCTAGCTTCTCTCAAGCACAATTTAGTAACACGAAAATGCTTGCTTCTGCCCAAGCCATGGTCACACTTCCAGACACCATAGTGGATTTCCGCTCTGCAGTTGCACCATAGACTGTCCTAGTTTAAACTCTTTGCCAATACTTTAATCCTTTTCCAATAGTGACTCTAAACCAACCTATTTAAGCTCTTAAAGGTACAGTATAGTCCCTCCTTCCTCCTGGTTGTAGTCATTTGTCATTTAAATCGATCAGACTAATTCTATAGCTCCTTGTCCTCACGGTCATTCATCCTGTGTGCCTTGTATCTCCTAGGTTTTGATCCCTATTTCCTTATATGTTTCCATTGAAATTGTTAAAGTTTGCCAAGTGTACTTCATTAACCAAGATATAGAGTTGTACGACGAAGAGACAGAATCACAGCTACAGTGTCGGGCTCTAAACATCACGGAAGACTTAGGGCAGATACAATATATCTTCTCAGATAAAACTGGTACTTTAACTGAGAATAAAATGGTTTTCCGAAGATGCACAGTGTCTGGCATAGAATATTCTCATGATGCAAATGGTGAGTCTGGGGAACTTTCTATTTGGGCTGGACCAGAAAACTGCTATATCCAACTCTGTGTGTGAACACACACACACACACACACACACACACCACAAGCTTCAGGGATTGCTGATTTTCAAGGGAGCATAAAGACATGGCTGTCAGAGCACCTCAGGAGCCTGATGCCTGGCACTATTTATAGGAAAGGCTGACACTGCCAGGCTCACTGCAGTGTGTGGAATAGCAGGTGTATTTTAGCACTCATTTTCTGTTGGGCAAGTGCAGCAGCCAGGCAGGGCACCCTTGAAAAGCTCATTTCTGAGGCATGCAGTCATTTCACTCTGCCACACCGAGGGACAAAGAGATGTTTCTGTTGTCACTCATCTGTCTTTCTGTTATCAGCTAAAGATTTTCAGAAGGGCATTGGGCAATTCAAGCTGTATTCTTTCCCTTGGAACAAAATGTCTGTGGGAGCTGGCGAGAAATGAATCGCCTCACTTCCGATTATGATTGTTTAGAACAGCCCCTCCTCCCACCTCTCCTTTCCTTATCCTCTGCTGCCTCCTTTGTCTCTGAAGGAAGGCTATGAGGAGCCACAACTTTTTAAGCCAAGGGTGTGACTAGAACCAGCAGTCCCCACCCCAGGAAGGAGAGGGTGCAATGAGAAGTGTTCTTGCACCCATAATTTTCCAGGGTCATAGCACCTCCAGCGAGGCCACCCTGATCTGCAACAAGGACTTCTTTTCCCTCCTGTAACTGCAACAAATAACATAAAGAAACCTGTATACAAACTGGGGAACAGCCACTGGGCATTAATAGGAAACTTTAGAGGGATTTGATGAGAAATCTGAGATTTTCTTTTTATGAAACCAAGAATTATCTTGATATCCTCTACCTTTCTCCATATACAATTAAAGCAGTTGTATTAAACAGAATGCAGAGGAACTTATACACTTTAATGTCTTATTTGCCACCCAAAATAAACTGTCAGTGATGGTATTCCATGCATTAACCTATCCACACTCTCTCCATTCTCCTTCTGATCTCTCTACCCCTTCCTGGTCCCCTTCTCTCACTGCTAAAATTTGTGCAGAATAGCTCAGTCCCAGACAGCATGTTCTTCAGCAGCCTTCTAAAGTTGAGACCCAGTTTCAGACAGATAAAAAGGATAGGTTTTGAGATCTATTTCATAGCAGTGACTATATGCAGTTAATAATTATGTGTTGTATGCTGCAAAAACAGCTACAAATAAGTTCAGACATCTCACCATAAAAATGATATGCAAGTGAGGTGATGGATACACATACATTGCATACATCTATTACATCATCACATTGTATCCTGTAAATGTATATAATTATGATTTGCCAATTAAAAATATTAATAAAGTCAGGACCTGAGGCTCCATGGGGAGAAATCACAGAAAGATTTTGACAGTTATTAAATGCTTACCAGAACCAAAGAGTTTTTTCTCGTGAGTAATGAAATAACCAACCATGTATCTCCACAGAACATTTTACAGAAATGCCTGGATCAGCAATTGACGGACAGAAAGCATCTTCAGCTAGTTAATCCTATGATCTGATTGCTCACTGATAAATTAATCCAGATAAATTTGCCTTTGAATACTGAACCCAGCTCACATACCATAACTAGCCATGCAGACCATGGGTGTGCTTCTTTTTGATGACCTGGAGCCACTAACTGTGCATGCCCAGGGATAGATAGTCCCCGAACCTTGCCCTCTTCTTCCATGAGGACCCCAAAAGTCTCATTCAAGTCACTGGAGTCAGAAAATATATCACAGTAGCATTGGCCCCATCCCTGACCCCACAGCCTGGGAGGCAAGAAGGCAGTCCTGAGAGATGTCTACATTGAGCTCTAACAACCGGTAAACACTGGTGGGAGGAGATGGGATGGGTAGGTGTTACCTTTGCAGGCAGAAGCCAAGCTCCAAATGCACTAGCTAAAAAGTAGACAATCACGTGTCCAGGCTTTGCCCTTCCTTGCTGCCCAGTGTCACTAAACTGGGACTAGTGTCATCTAAGAGCAGGTAGGATGTTTGAGAGGAATCAAACATTCCTGTACCCTGGAATCTTGATGTTGTGAAGTACTCAGCCTTCTGATAGTGGGCAGGTGACTTCCTCTTCTATCTCCCCATTTTTCTCATCTCTAAAGGAAAGTCTGTTAAGATATGTTCAATACATAGGCTTATCCCACATGGCTGACCAATATCTTGGGCATCCTCTTCTCTGGGCAGCTTCTCTCTCAACAGGCTCCCCCTCGTGTAAGGATTCCTTGTAGTTCTGTACAACACAGCACCTGCACTTGAAGTTCTAATTAAGTGCTTATTTTGAATGAGTAATTCTCATGAATGCTCTCCTTGTTGCTCATCTATGAAAAAGCAAGGCATCCTAACTTGGAAAACCAGGGAAATTCGTTAAGGATCATTGGTTAACAAGCACCTCTTCATACTGCTTACCAAATGCCCACATGGCCTCAGGGTGTGTGCTCCACAGTGCCCTCTAAGGGCTCAAGTGTAGCATCACAGTCATCCTGTCTGTAAGTGATGCTCCTGTGTGTGGTCTTAGGAGGAGTTTAAGCTTCATAGGTACAAAGCCTGGACACATCATTGTGTCTACTTTCTAGCTAGTGCATTTGGAGCTTGGCTTCTGCCAGCAAAGGGAATACCTGCCATCCCATCTCCTCCCACCAGTGGTTACCCTGCCCACTTGTCCTTGACAAGGAGGCTGGCATCAATGAATGCTCTCATCCCCGCTGAAGTCCCATACATTTGTTTCAAATAAAGATGCACAATGTCTCATCTGCCTGGAAGGCCCCAGTGAGCAAAGTGGGCCCTATAATCCCATGCATGATGGGCAAATATCCTTAAGTCCTATTGTGTGGGCCAGGCCTACACATTCTGCCCTGCCTTCCTCTAGGCCACCTGCTGGCCCAATCCAATGCTTACTTTGGTTCTACCTAAACAGAAGACCTGCCCACACCTGACTTGTTGGTCAAGTAGACCACTGTATCATAATGGACAGGATCCAGGATTTGTTACCTTTTGGGCCTGGGTGCCACCATCCTCCTCCTGTGACTGTGTCTTGTGACTTTAGCAAGCTCCTTAAGTTTTCTGAAATGAGACTTGGTGTGGTCATCTGTGAAATGGGATTGAGAATATCAGCCTTCTTAGGCTGACCTGAGAGTTCAGATAAACAAGAATGTGCTCTAACCTCTGTCAGTAGAAAGTCCCTTAAATGTGGTCTTGCCTTTAGAAAGTGAAGGTGGTGAGTGCTCTGGGGGGCCCTGATAGAATCCTCATGAAACCTAAAAGGCCCCTGAATTGGCTCAGTCTGCCAAACCTGTCCCCATGATGTCTTACTCGGTGTCCCTGTCCTCACAGCCCAGCGTCTGGCCAAGTACCAGGAGGGAGACTCAGATGAGGAGGAGGTGCCCAGGGGGGGCTCATCCCAGCGTGACAGTATTGGGAGCTACCAGAGTGTCCGGATCCTACACAGGAGTCAGAGTACCAAGTCCTACAGGCGCACAGGTGGCCGGCCTGAGGTCAGGAGGGCCAGCATGCTGTCCAGGCACACAGCTTTCAGCAGCCCCATGGTGAGTGTGCAGGCACAGGCACGTGGCCCTCTGGGAGGATGCCCAGCCTGCCCTCCTGTATTCTTCCACTGTCATTTTCTTCAATTATCAAAGGTGTCTATATTTAATTATACAAATAAGCTTTTGCTGGGTTATTTGGCTCTGCTCAGTTAGCAGAAGTTTTTCTGGCCAGTATGTTCTCCCCACTATTGTATCTTTTCCAAAACACTGACACAGCCTCTTTGCTACACGTCTATGGCTGGGTGATTGCCAGGTGAGCCACCCAGAAAGGGCGATGGAGAAGAAGCTGTTCTGCCAAATGAAATGAGTAAAACATCAGAGAAAAATGACAATTGTGGGAAAGCAAAGTTAATCCCCTCCCCTCAAGAAGTTAATTATTTGAGCTCAAATCCAGTAGCACTATTTCCTTCCTTGCCTTGTCAGCTGTCCATGTGTTTATGGGCCACTACCATTAGGCAGAGAAATTTCGAGAAACCAGAGACAAATTCTAAAAGATGCTTTCACTTATGAAATGTTTTAAGAACATAGAGGGACAATACATTGTGAGTGGCCTTGTTTTTTTTTTTTGTACCGGGGATTGAACTCAGCAGCACTAGACCACTGGGCCACATCCCCAGCCCTTTTTTGTATTTTATTAGAGACAGGGTCTCACTGAGTTGCTAAGTGCCTCGCCATTGCTGAGGCTGGCTTTGAACTCGCGATCCTCCTGTCTCAGCCTCCCAAAGTGCTGGTATTACAGGCATGCGCCACCGCGCCCGGCTTGGCCTTGTTTTTTGTGTCCTTCTATGCCCACATAGAAACAACCACTTAAATGGGGTGGCCTAGAATTGTGGACTCCAATCAATGGGTTTACATGGGGACGCCGAAAGGGTCTCTGGGAGGCCCAGGGGAGACTGTGTTGAAACAAGTTTTCCTGACAGCATTCTGTGCTACATGTTCAAACTTTCTGACCTAGCAGTTCAATGAATCAAAGATTGGTATTTGCGGAAATTTGTCAAGATGTGATTTATATCATCAAAATGGTGAAAAGAAGTCAAAATATTCAGTGGGGATGGTCAGATAAACGATGGTATGTCCATCCGTTTTGAAGTTGTTAAAATGTGTTTTTATATAATCATTAAGCTATGGAAAAGTTCAGATAGTATAATGTTTTGGGTGGAAATGGAAACTGCCAATTTGTTATAACATATTTTGATTATGTAAAATTTAAATATAGAGATAAAAGCCTGCAAGGAAATACAGAAGCATATTTTTGAAAAGTAAATATTTTGTGGGGTGATAGGATACAAATTTGTTGAATTTTTGTAGACTGACACATGTTATTTTGTAATAATATATCTTAGATATATTAAGAAATGTATATTTACTATACGTAAGAATCTGCATTTCTTTCCATAAGTAAATGATGCATTTTATACAATTAAAATTCTATGTAATGTACAATTATAAAATAAAATAAGTGTATATGTGAGATGAAGTTCTGTTTACACCTTTTAGTAAAATCAAGGCTCCTTAAATAGTTAAGCATGAATATCCTTGGCAGTTTACTGGTTCAAACTCACCATGTGTCTCTATTTTCTCTCCAGGAGAAAGACATTACACCTGATCCAAAACTGTTAGAGAAGGTGAGCGAGTGTGACAGGTACCTGGCCATATCAAGGCACCAAAAGCACCCTCTGGCCCAACTCTCTCCAGAGCTGTCTGATGTCTTTGATTTCTTCATTGCGCTTACCATCTGCAATACAGTAGTGGTCACATCCCCGGATCAGCCACGACAAAAGGCAAGTTGTGGATTATCCCCAAGAGTACATGATGCCCTGATCTTCTCAGAAACCCTTCTGGTTGTCTTCCTGAGGGTGATCTTGCTTCCTTTTCCTTTATGGAGCTGCTCTCAGGTTTATGCTTCACACAAGGCAAAAGAGTGCATTGCTTCTGCAGTGTCCTTCCCAAGCTGCAGTGGACAGGTCAGGACTGGGGCCAAGTGGGAGAGGACATGTTGCCAGGGGCACCTTCTGTGCCCAGAACAGGAATGGCATAGAGTGGCCACCTGGGCCCTGTTATGGGGTAGACAGGTGAGTTCAGGAGTCTCCACCTGCCTTGGTACTTCCTCTGCTACCTGGTCTTGATCAGGAGCAGAAGGAAGGCTGCCCAATATGACCTACCCAGAGTCTCAGGTCCCAGATGCCCAGAGAAAAGGAGATACAAAGGATGGGGGACCCAGACTTTGGGACAACATGCTTGGACTTGAATCCTGACTTAAGGCTTTTATACATGTCGTTCCCATACCTGTGCTTTGTTTGGGATTTGGGGGCAGTGGTGAGGATTTATGGAAAGGGCTCAGAGTCAGGTTTGGCACACAGAAAATTATATAATGTTAATGAAGACATTTAACATTGTCCTTCAAGGAGAAGTGGTCAAGGATCAATCACAGGTTATTTAGGGTGGTGGAAACAGCAGTACCCAAGTTAGTTTTTTGGGTTGGCCCAACATTAAGGCTCTCTCTTAAGACAAGAAAGGTTTGATGTGTGAAGGGATCCTGAATAATCCAAGTGCTCCTTAGGAAGTCCTGCAGTTGGGCCACATTGCTTGAGGGCTGTGCGTCAGCATGGGTGTGCATATTAAGCCAGGCAGATTGGAATGGATAAAAGGAAGGTGTGTGAGGGCTGGATGTGTCATAGACCTTCCCATACCCCTTCCTAACCTTCAAGATCAGCCCTTCCAGCAGGCTGCACTGATGAGCCATTGGCAAGTGATGTGGGGTGAATAGGTGGGTCATGCTCTCTGCTGAGATAGCATATCTGACAGCAGCTGCCACCCCACTGTGCTCTTATTCCTGCTATGCCAGCCTACTGAGGCCCCAGTGTACCAAGTGGATCCCAAGTGGACAGGTCTGGACACTCAGAGACCACAGGCTTGTGCTGCCAGCCCTGGGCAGGAGCTGCTTCCTACTATAGCATGTAGCTGCCTCTCAGCATCCCTTACCTGGCCTTCAGGTTCTTCCACCACCCTGCATTAAAGCCTTCTGGCAGGTGCATCCCTGAATGGGGTATCTGTTTTCAAGGTTAGACCCTGCCTGTCAGACATAAGCAATGTAGCAATTACTGAATAATAAGAGACCCCATCACGACTGAGGCCGTTCTGAAACTTATATGTGCTATGAGTTCCTTGTAGGGAACAGAATATTTTAATTGCCCACCCTTAGCTTGAAAATGAACATGTCTCCAGATCATTTCTGTTGCTACATATTGGTGAGTTCCACCTTCAAGAGCATTTGGAGCCATCAGGAACTACGGAGTGACTGTGTGCATCCCCCCTCGGAATGTGTAGCATACATAAAGTCATTACATATGACCTGGTGATGTATCTCAGTGATAGAGTGCTCAGTATGCACAAGGTCCTAGATTTAATCCCTATCAACAAGCAAATAAAAAATAAGTAAAGTCATAGGCTTAAAGAAAAGACATCTTTGTCATAGTCTGGTTCTGTTTGTCCTGCTTTACCAAATACCTGACTTTTCTGGAAGCTAATACTATAATTCATACCTTTGGACAAATCTACTTAATCACAAAGTCTTAATAATAACTTAATTTTGGTTGTTTCAACATTTGCTCTTTAGAGTGTGGTCCCATTGCTCTATCATTGAACTTTTTGAAAGTTTAACAATTTTAGATATATCTACATTTGTTATATATCTCGTTTTCTTTCGTATTGTTATGGTTAAAGCATTTTTTAATGATTTAGATCCTGAATTTGTCTAAGTACTTATATATGTATTTATGTATTTATTTTTAGCACTGGGGATTTAACTCAGGGATACTCTATCACTGAACTACATCCCCAACCCATTTTATTTGAGGCAGGGTCTTACTAAGTTGCCCAGGCTGGCCTCAAACTTTCCAGCCCTGCTTCAGACTCCCAAGTTGCTGGGATTATTTGCATGTACCACCACACCCAGTGTCTATGTATTTAATTTGTTGCAAAAGATTCTTAGTGTTTAGAAACGTGATTTGTACATTTAAATTTTTGTGGGCATAATTCAAAGGAATGTATAAACCTGTCTTTGATAAGTGACTTTATAATTGGCCAAAAAAGATAAAAAGCCAGGTTTTGTGCCAGGCAATGGTGAACACACTTCTGTGAACCTTTTATGCAAAGTCAGAGGATACTATCATCCCTTTACCTGTCTTCTGACTGCTTCTCTTGAAGGTAAGGGTGAGGTTTGAGCTGAAGTCTCCAGTGAAGACAATAGAAGATTTCCTCCGGAGGTTCACACCCAGCCGCCTGACCTCTGGATGCAGCAGCATGGGGAGCCTGGCTACCACAAAGTCCAGCCACAAATCAGGGTGCAGCTTCATGTCCACTGTGTCCAACGACAGTATGCTTTTCAGGTTGGAGGAAAGGCTGGGCCAGCCCGCACCAACCATTGCCAGCAACGGCTACAGCAGCTCCACAGACAACTGGGAACCGGAATGCCCCCAGGAACCTCAACCAAAGCAGGAGTTGAGGTTTGAGGCTGAGAGCCCAGATGAGGCAGCACTGGTGTATGCAGCCAAGGCCTACAACTGTACGCTGGTGGACCGGCTTCATGACCAGGTGTCAGTGGAGCTGCCCCATCTGGGAAGGCTCACCTTTGAACTCCTGCACACGCTCGGCTTTGACTCCATTCGCAAGAGGATGTCTGTGGTGATCCGGCACCCACTCACCGATGAGATCAATGTCTACACCAAGGGGGCTGACTCAGTGGTCATGGATCTCCTGCTGCCCTGCTCCTCAGGTACCAGCCCTTACCCCTGCTGCACCCGGTTCTTGGGAAGAAGTTTTGAGAACTCTCCTTACCCAGTCTTATGGGTGATGCTATTTTCATTTATCTTTTTTCTAAAACAGTGCCTATTAGAAAATCTAATGGTTTCTTTTGATCACTATTTCCCAGTTTGAAGGTGTGGACTAGACTGCATTAGGGGGCTTTGATGACTGGATTCTTCCCTCAACCCTGCTTAAGAGCAGTGGGGTTGGGAGATTTCTTGTGGAATATCAAGTTTTTAATCTGAACAATGAAGATTAAAAACCTCTAGGGTAGAAGTTCTGGAAAATTCACTCCTGCCCTGTGGACTGGGGGCATCTATAAGGTCAAGACCAAAGTTTTCAGCTTATTTGTGGAGCTGTCTCGGACCACAACAGGGGGTGCCAACAAGGTGGGGCTGCGGGTCTGTCTCCCACTACCTTCTGTCCTGACTTATGGCCAAGCAGTTCCATGTCAATCTCTTTTATCCCTTTTGAGTTAAAATGGGAATTAAAAACCACTGTTAGCCGGGCGCGGTGGCGCACGCCTGTAATCCCAGCACTTTGGGAGGCTGAGGCAGGAGGATCGCGAGTTCAAAGCCAGCCTCAGCAATGGCGAGGCACTTAGCAACTCAGTGAGACCCTGTCTCTAATAAAATACAAAAAAGGGCTTGGGATGTGGCCCAGTGGTCTAGTGCCGCTGAGTTCAATCCCCGGTACAAAAAAAAAAAAAAAAAACCCACTGTTTTGGGTTTGGAGGGTGGAACTCTAGCCAGCAAGAGAGCCTATATCTTTCCAGCTAGAAATGCTCCTGAACTTGGGAGGGAAGGAGGGGACCATACTTGTAGAGTGAACCTAGTCTTTTGTTACTCAGAGGATTGAGGAGGAGTGTGACTCAGCCCCAGAGGTCAAGAGCAGGGTAGAGGTGAGGATGCTACTGGTAGCTGGAGGGGAATCAGTAGGGGCTCTGTTGCTAGAGCTCTGAAGCCTGGCTATTTGCCATATCCTGAAGCAGCCTTGGGTACCATGTGTTGTAAAATATTATTCACTGTAAAAGTCCTTCCATCAGCCCTTTAACCATAATCTCAGTGCCCCATGACAGAACCAAAGTCTGGGACTACCCTGTTGCCTGAAAATATGCTAGAGGACCTTTGCAGACTGGAATTCCATGTCCTCATCACAGAGTTGTGTCCTTCAAAAAGCATCTGAGATAAATTTGCAAATGTGTTTCTGAAAATAGTTAGATGACCAACTCTAGACAGGATGTTGCCTTTCCAGCCTTATGGTGGTCCTGTTGTAGTGTTGGCATAGAAACCAGTTCATGGGCTGATGTTGTATTGCAAGAGCCTTCTTCAGTCTGATGTTTGATTCTGATTTGCATCCATATGAAAGAAAAACATAGATGTGCCAAGCAGATTTCATTCTGCTGACCAAAATCACCTCTGTCCTATTTTGTGACTGTGCATTAAAGACAATGTAAAGGATCCCCATACTTCAGTCTTTAACACACACAGTGGCTCATGTCTAAGGTAGAATCCTGGACTTGCACTAGCATGCAAGGGTGGGACAAAGGTGGTAGGAGAGAGGAATCCTGCTGAACTATGCAAGGAAACAGGTGCCACAGAGGAGACCATAGCAGTTGCCACACTTGTATTCTCTACTGGCATATATTTTTAAATGAACAGAAAATCTCAAATATAGACAAAACAAAAACCATCTTTTGTCACTAACTTTTGATAATATCATCTGTGTTAGTCAGTTTTTCATTAGTGTAACAAAATACCTGAAATAATTAATTTATAAAGAGAAAAGGTTTATTTTAGCCCACAGTTGTAGGTTTCAGTTCACAATTAGTTGGTCCTATTGCTTTTGGGCTATGACAGGCAAAATATTATGAGGAGTTCATGGTGGAGCATATCTGCTCACCTCATGGCCAGGGAGCCAAAAGAGAAAAGAAAGGCCAGTGTCCCACTATTCCTTCTGGACCTTTGGGGAACACTTAAGATACAAATTACAGCACCATTATTTCATAAAAGAAGGACATCTTAGCACTTTCTCTCCATCCCCAAATATTAAGGATGTCACCTAGATTTAACCCATCCTCTTTCTTCAAAGAGCTTACAACATTTTCAAGAGGCATGTGTTGGTTAAGCCAACCTGGATGTGACCCAGTGGGAGGGAATGTGTTGTATTAGCAGGACATGGCTGTGTGTTTGTCTTCCCTGCCCCAGCAGGTAATTATGTGTCCCCTTGTCCCAGGTACTCAGGGTCCCAGATGGACTGGCCTATCTCTATTTACTCTTCTAGATTTATTTTGACAAATGTGGTTGATCTTAACATCACATCCCTGGTCAGCTCTTTTTATCTGCCCAGAGATCCCTCTACCTTCCCTGTTCCTGGGACGACCAAAGTGCTTTATTGTTATTTTAATCTTGTGTGTGCATGTGTGTGTGTGTGTGTGTGTGTGTGTGTGTGTGTGTGTGTGTGTTGGGGGGTTATTGTGGATTGAGTCCATGGCACTCTGTCACTAAGGTACATCCCTAGTTCTTTTTGTTTTTATTTTGAGACAGGATCTTACTAAGTTTCCGAAGCTGACCTTAAGCTTGCAATGCTTCTGCTTGAGCCTCAGAAGTTGCTGGGATTATAATCATGTCCTACTCACGTGGCTTGTTATTATTTTTACTTCAAAGTTCAAAGAACCATCAGAATCTTGACAGAGTTATCTACAACTTCTGAGAGAGAAGAGGATACCAGAAGAGTTATCCATATCTTCTAAGATGCCTGTAATCCCAGCAGCTTGGGAGGCTGAGACAGCCTCAGCCAACAGCAAGGCTCTAAGCAACTCAGTGAGACCCTGTCTCTAAATAAAATTAAAAATAGAGCTGGGGATGTGGCTCAGTGGTTGAGTACCACTGAGTTCAACTCCCAGTACCAAAACAAATAAATAAATAAATAAATAAATTTGAGCTTCATCGTCTCAGGAAATTTAAGTCCCTAAAGCAGAGCAATCTAAAGCAACTCTTTTTGTTCTCATCATTGCCTCATTAAGGAGTCTTTTTAAAAACAATTGACCTCTTGTGACATTTTAATTCCACAGAGATACTGTATATGTATTTATGTTCTATCTGTTTCATACACAAAAGTGAGATTTTTTTTCCAACCCCCAACAACCAGTTGGCAACCCCTTGAAGAATTTGTTACCCTTGAGGAGAATGCAGAATATAAGGGATAAGAGTGCTTCTTGCTAGGTCCAGCATGGGATGCTCATGGAATAGTAGAAAAGCTTTCTCAAGGCCAGGGACCTCAAGAGTTAGGGTTGCAGATTTAGTAAATAAAATATACAGAATATTCAGTTAAATTTGAATTTCAACTAAATAATGTGTATCTCACATGAGGGGGCAGTATTTGGATACCTTTTTTTTTTTTTTTTTTTTTTTTTTTTGGTACCAGTGATTGAACTCAGCAGCACTAGACCGCTGGGCCACATCCCCAGCCCTTTTTTGTATTTTATTAGAGACAGGGTCTCACTGAGTTGCTAAGTGCCTCGCCATTGCTGAGGCTGGCTTTGAACTCGTGATCCTCCTGTCTCAGCCTCCCAAAGTGCTGGGATTACAGGCGTGCACCACCGTGCCCGGCTTGGATATCTTTTACTTTATTTGGCAACACTACCAGTGAAGTATGTTTTGGGGAGAGAAACTACACTTTCTATTGATTTTCCATTTTTTGTAAGTATTAGAGTATGCACCTCCCTTTAATAGGCTGGACCAAAGTATTGATTCTAGAACTCTTTTGATGAGGTTTTTGTTTTCATGAGTTTCTCATTTCAACAAGTGATCTTAGAAATAGCTAAAAATATGCATTTTGATGAGGCCTATTAGCTGATTTATTTATTTGAATTCGATATGAAACTGTGTATACTATTTGCAAGTGATGAAGCAGATGTGGGGTGAATTCACTGCAGGGTGTTCTGCTCGGTGCCATTCCTTCTTATCCATGTTCCTGCTTCTATTCCAATCTAGATGATGCCATAGGACAGCATCAAAACAAGATCCGAAGCAAAACACAGAATTACCTCAACCTCTACGCAATGGAAGGCCTGCGTACCTTGTGCATCGCCAAGAGGGTGAGTCGGAACTGTCTCTGCAAAGAAGCAGGACAGTGGGTACCCCAACTTGTGCAGTGCCTGACACAGCATTCAACAGTGTATCTCACATAGGTTCTGAGCAAAGAAGAGTATGCCTCTTGGTTGCAAAGCCACTTAGAAGCAGAATCATCTGTGGACAACCGAGAGGAGCTCCTTTTCCAATCTGCCATTCGCCTTGAGACGAATCTGCATCTATTGGGTAATTATGCTTGTGAGCTGCTGTCCTATGGAGCAGTGTTGAGTTTGTAGGGAGGGTCTTGGAGGGATGCTGGTCTGGCTGTAGTCAGTGGCTGCTCTGCATGCTCTGGACTTGGCTAACAAACCACCTGGCTTGATGCCATTGAGTCCCCCAGCCTAGATGGTCCTATTTCTGTGGGACCCATATGCACCTGGCATCACATCATGGCAGCCACCTTGCATCCCCTAAATCCAGCTTTTCCACCAAAAAGAGAGACAAGTAGCAAGTCAGCTGCTGGCATGGTGATGAGTCTCATCTGATTGCATCCGTGCCTGAGACAGCCTGGCTGATCTCTTCTTTACAGACTTTCTCTGGTGTTGGAGCATCCATCACCTCCCTTGGTCTTTATGCTCTATCTGTGTTAACATATCCTATGTTTAAAACATCCCTAGTAGATTCTACGCTCATACTGACCTTGAGATCAATTCATCTATTTCTGCCTTTTTCACAAAAATTTCTTCCTAACTTGGATTCTATAATATTCTACTTGGGCAATTGTGTAAACATTTATAAGAGGGGTTTTATACTTATCCTCCATTCTATAGTTCTTTGTGTTAGGGTCATGTCAGTGTCCAGGATATCAAAGTTTTTCAGAATTATGATTGAACCATGTCCTACTGTCACCCTAAGACAGATGGCTTTCCTCCAGGAGCATTTGAAAATGGCTTTGACATTTGTCCGTTAAGGAACCAATATATTGCCTGCAGTGGGCATCAGCAGTATTCTAGAGCATATTCTTGCCTGCTAGTAAGAGTCCATTGTAAATTTTCAAGAATTTTGAAATAGCCTTCATCTATATTGCATAAATTTTCAAGAATTTCACAGTTTCTTTCTTCTTTCTTTCTTTCTTTCTTTCTTTCTTTCTTTCTTTCTTTCTTTCTTTTTTAAATTTGTGGTACTGGGGGTTGAACTTGCAGAACATGTGCCTTCCCACTAGCTATGTCCCTAGCCCTCACATGGCCTTTTGATGCCGTGTTGGTAAACTGAAATCAAGCAAAGTAGGAGTGTTTACAGCACAGAAATAGGCAAACTGGACAGCTCAGCCTCCCTCCCACAAGTCAGTTGCTAACCATGTACCATCTCCTACCACCTGGTATATTTATTTTTTAAGTGATGAAGCCCAACCTGGAAGATACAGAGCCTCCCACCATTTATTGTTCACCACAGCTTGATCTACAGGTAGGAAATTCTGGGCTCTGTGTTGTAACTCCATTGTTTTAGGAAAGTGAAATGACATATTTTTATTTTTCATATTTCAAAGGAAAATAGTCCTTTCTAAATCTTTTCATTTGAGCACTCATATTAAATAGCCTCAGAGAGCCACAAATAAATATCATCAGCAGAAAGGATCACCATTTACACTGTGTTCCTGAAATTTTCTTTTTCAAAATGTTCTGGCCAAGAACCTAAATCCAAATGACAACATTCTGCTCATTTTGCCTGGTGTTCATGTTAGTGTCTCTAAATGTCATCTGGAACTCCCCAGTTGGTGACATCCGATCCCCTCTCATTGAAAGCCATCTGACATCCCAGCACAGTGATGCATGGCATAGCACTAACTTCACTCCAAACTCTACCAATTACCTACATTACAATACTTAGAAATGTCAGGCCCTCCCAAGGGTCAGATTGTAAAGAAGGTGGCATTTAGTCAAAGTCACATAAATTATATTACAAACAAGCTATCTTGGAATGCTGAAGAAAGACACTAGACTTCAGATCATTTTAAAACGGCTTTATACCCTTTTTCCTCAGCCATATGTGATGCCCAGGTGGGAATACTTTCTCTAACTCTAATACTAATATATTACTTTCCTTGTAATACTATTCTGTGCTTGATTCAAACCTGCAGATTATAGAGGCAGGGTCTGTGGAGTGACCCAAGAAGAATCAGTCAACTAGTTACTGAAATAAACGAGGTTATATTTCCAAAGTGTTAGGTTTTCCCTGAAAAGATGAAAACTCCTTCAAGACTGCAGTTTACCTGCATAGGCCTTCCCTGCTTTCTTTCTCGGTAGATACTGTACTGAGGCACCCTGGTCCAGCAGCTGGGGGACATCAGGCTCTTTCTGTGGGAAGTTGTGATCTAGTGAAGGGTACAAAACTGATTGAGTTGTGTGTTAATCACTTCCTCCATTGCTGTGACAAAATATCTGAGATAATCAACTTAGAAGGGAGAAAGGGTTATTTTGGCTCATAATTTCAGAAGTTTCAGCCCATGGATGCTGGGCCTGTTGCCTTTGTGCCTGTGGTGAAGCAGTACATCTTGGTGGGAGAGCATGGCAGAGGACACTGCTCACCTAATGGTGGCCAAGAAGTAAAAGAAAGGGGTGGGGTCTCAGTATTCCCCTTAATGGCACACCTTTAGTGACCTAACTTTATTCTAGTAGATCTAAACTCTTCAAGGTCCCATCACTTTTCCATAGCACCGTGGGCTGGGGACCAGGTCTTTGACACATGGCCTTTTGGGGACATTCAAGATCTCAACTTTAACAAGTTATATAACAAGCATTATCTTAGCTAATAGTAATCCATCATGGTTAGCTATTATTATGATTACTAGATAATCATTATTATTATCACTAAGTATAAATGAAGTTCTGTGAATACAGGGAGGCAGGTAATATCATCCTTCCCTCCTTCTTCAGATGTCAAGGAACATATCACAGAAAGAGTGACCCTTCAGAGTCTCAGGCCACACATGTTCTTTCCTCCTGCTAGATCCAGAGGACTTGGGGAGGGGAGAGAGGCCAAGACCAAGTGCCTTTCTAGTGCCTGTGTGGCCAAGTATGTGCCCACAGCAAGCACAGAGCATAGCATATGTGGCTTCATTCCCCAGCAGGGCTTAAGCCCCACACTCTGCCTGGTTTCCTTCCTGTCGTAATTCTGGTCTTAAGGTTCACATCAGAGTAGAGCTTTTGTAAAATTTCCTTTCTGGACCCTTTGCAAGTTCCCACTTAGACTTTCAGTACATCCATAGAATGGGAGGCAGATGTGATTTGCTTCATAGGCTACATGAGCTGGAAGAGCAAGACCAGCACCTTCGAGGGGCTTTTGAGGGGCTGGTGACAGTCTGGTTCCTGAGCTTCGGGTTGGTTACATAAGTATGTGATTTTTTTAAAAAGTATATCCAAATGTATATTTAAGAAATATGGGTTTTTATGTATATCATACCTTGATTCTGTCTTCCCCTTCCCCACGCCTGCTAACTTGTTCATTCTAGGAGAAGAAGGGGAAAGAATATCTTAATTTGTTTTGACTGTTGTTTAAACCACATTTACTTCTTACAGCTGTAGAGGCTGGAAGTCCAAGATCAAGGCACTAGCAAATCCATTGTCTGTTGAAGGCTTTCTTGGTTTGCAGACAGCTGCCTTCTCTCCTGTGTCCTCACACAGTGAAGAGAGATGATCTGTCTGGTACCTTTTTAAAATAAGGATGCTAATACCATCAAGGGCCGCACCCTCATGACTTCATCTAAACCTAATCACCTTCCAAAGGCTCCACATCATCATGCTGTTACATTGGGAGTTAGGGCTTCAACTTGTGAATTTGGGTAGGTGGGGGACATAGGCATGATAGAGTGCATGGTAGTGTCCCAGCACAGGGTACAATGTGTCATGAATGACTGAAGCAGGAATGGTAAGGAGCCCTCAGCCGGGGCTACAGCCCAGGAGGCCTTGGGCTCGTGCCCATTTCTAGAGCAGGAAAGGAAGCTAAAACATGAAAAATTGGAGGCAGGTCCAAGCACATTTCTGCACTGAATACCTTATCCAAAGTCTTGGGATCCAAATTGTTTTGGATTTTAAGTATTTTTCAATTTTTAAATACTTGTGTGCACATATGAAATATCTTGGGGATGGAACCCAAGTCTGAAAACTGAAATTCATTTATGTTTTTTACACTGTATACCTCATACACATAATCTGAAGATAATCTTACACAATATTTTTAATGCACCTGCATTTTGGCTGTGACCTGTCAGTGAGGATGGGTGTGGAATTTTCCAATTGCAGCATCATGTTAGCACTCACAAGGTTTCATATTTTAGAGCATTTTGGATTTCATATTTTTCTGGTTAGGGATATTCAACCAATAGTGTATTTTTCCTAACATGGTGAGACCAATAAGGGGAAGGACACCTTTAAAATTTTTTGCTTGTGAAAAAAAATTTTTTTTCAGGATAAGTTTGCTTTCAAGATTTAAATAATGTGTTGTCTTTGCCATTGTTTTGATAGCAAATGGTTAATATTATTGAGAACAAACATTGTGAATTTTATTCACCAGAAGCTTTCCATGGGAGAGGGGTAATTTCTAAGACTTTTTAAAAAAACAATCCCTCAAAATATGGTCATTTCCATCACCTCCCCCATAGGTTTGTTTTCAAGTTATCAGTAAAGTTACAAGTTAGATGCCTATTAGAAAGAATTCAAGGTACTTTGTTGTAAGTATACACAATTGTGCTCAGCGACTCTCATTTGTTCCTCCTACACATTCTTGACTGAATCATATCAAGAGAGCTATCACAAGTGTCCACCACTGCCCTGAAGTGGTGAATCATCAAAGTGTGCTTCCCAACAGGACTTCCTGTCATCAGATGTCAGATGCAACTGGTTGCTGAGCCCCGAGCAGCCCCCAATCAATAGGGACTGTGCTGTCCCCTGTCTTCAGTATATTTGGTGTGTGGGATGGGGTGCAACCCCATCAAGAGTTGGAGACATCTGAAAAGAGGGCTCACTCACACTGTTGCCCATTTGACCAGGTGCCACAGGAATTGAAGACCGCCTACAGGATGGAGTCCCTGAAACCATCATTAAATTGCGTCAAGCGGGCCTACAGATTTGGGTTCTCACTGGTGACAAACAAGAAACAGCCATTAACATTGCATATGCCTGCAAACTTCTTGAACATGACGAAGAAGTCATCACCTTAAACGCTGAATCCCAGGTAGGTGGATTTCAAAAAGTTTTGCTTCTCTTGGGATGGCCTCATGTCCTGTGGGACCACCATGGCAGGACCACCTGGAAAGCTTCCATTCTGTCAGCTACTGTGAGAAGAACTCTTTCCTACTACATCCCTCTTAGCACCTGTGTCTTGTTTCTGGGACTCAGGATGTGCTTGTCATTGCCTTGGAAGATGTGGCATTTGCTGGAGTTTCTTGGTGTCAAAGGAATGCACATCTGGGCTTTGCTAGTGCACTTTTACCCAACATACTACTCATGTTGACAATATCAGAAAATTTTCATGAGGTCGGGTGTAAAAAGGGGGGTCAGGATAGCACTGACTTCCCTGAGATTATTAACTGTCTCCTGGATGCCCCAACAGGCATTAAGCATTTTTGTGGTCAGGTCACATTTATCTGTTTAAATCCTCAAGTATGTAGCAAGTATCTAATTCATGTACTTTCACAATCTGGACTCTCATTCCACATCTGAGCTCCCCTCAAAGGATGTTCTCATGCTGGCTCATAGGTTTGGTGACAGAGCAGCAAGCCTTCTCGCTGTGTCCACTCCATTCCTCCCCTGGCCTTCTCAGAGTGGTCAAGGCTCTCACAGCCTCTTTGGGACTCACACACAGATTCAGGCTTCCTTTCTTACTTCCACATCCAGACCCTCAACTGTCAAGACCTCAGAACACCAACAGTGAGAGCCACTTGTTCATAGCATTACCCTATTATCTTTTAATTCTCGTGGGATCAGTAGTAATTTATGATATTGGTAATTTGCAGCTTTCTTTTGGTCAGTTTTGGTACTAGCATGTCAATTATATTGACCTTTTCAAAGGACATGTTTTGGCTTCATTGATTTAATTCTCTCTCTGTTTTCTGTTGTATTGATATCTGCTCTTTGTTATTTTCATCATTTTGCTTGTTTTGCTTTTATTTTCCTCTAGTTTCTCAAAATGAATTCTTTGGTTACTGATTCAAGAACATTTTTCTTTTCTAATATAAGCAATATAGGTTATAGTTTTTTTTTCTCTAGGCACTGTTTATCTGCATCTCACAATTTTAAAGAGCTGTGTTTTCATTTACATACAGTTCAAGACAGTTTTAAAATTCTTTTCCTTAGGGCTTCCTGTTTGACTCATGGATTATTCACAAGTGTTATGGTTTTTGTTTTTTCATTTCCAAGTGTTTGGAGAATTTCCTCCTATCTTGCTATTATTAATTTCCAGTTTAATTCCATTGTGGCTAGGCTTGCATTTTATGGTTTTGATTCTTTGAAATTTGTTTTTATTTTATTTTTTATTTTTGCCATACCTGGGATCAAACCCAGGGACACTCTATCACTGAGCTACATATCCAGCTCTCATTAGTTTTTTTTTTTTTTTTTTTAATCATTTTTTAAGACATTGATAGACTTTAATTTTATTCATTTATTTATTTATATGTGGTGCTGAGAATTGAACCCAGTGCCTCACACATGCTAGGCAAGTGCTCTAATACTAAGCCACAACCCCAGCTTCCCTCATTAGTTTTTATTTTGAGACAGGGTCTCGCTAAGGTATGCAGACTTTCCTTAAATTTGTGGTCCACCTGCTCAACTTCCTGAATCCCTGAGATTACAGGCATGCAACAGCCTGTTTTGCTTTTTAGTGACCCAAAGTATGGTCTTTCTTGGTGATTGTTATGTGCACCTGGAAAGAATGCATGCATGATGTATTGGTGGTATCTTCTACAAATGCCAATGACATCTGGTCGTAAACAGGGTGACTCAATTCTTCTATATTAGGGGTCAACAAACAAGACTTCCCAGGTTTCCTTGTGGCATGATCCCCCTTTTGTTTGAAGAACGTCCTTTATTTCATCTTTATTCTTGAAGGATATTTTCATTACATATGGAAAATTGAAATGGCAGTTCTTTTCTTTCAACACTTGAACAATATTCCTCCTTCCAGATGCCATAGTTTCTAATGAGAAATAACACAGTCATTTGAATCATTGTTACCGTATAACTAATGAATTGTTTTTACCTAGCTGCTGCTAGACTTTTTCCTTATCTTGTGTTTTAAGCAGTTTGATTATGATATATCTCAGCATGATTTACTTTAGGTTTATACTCTGGGATCTGATTATCTTCTCAGATCTGTGGGGTTGTCTTTTGCCAAGTTGGAGGTCTTTTCAGCCATTATTTCTTCAAAGTCTTCTCTATACTTTGTCTTGCTCTTCTGGTACACTGGTGACCTGAATATTAGGTCTTTCGGTATGACCTCAGTTGGTCCTGGGGATTTCTTTGCTTTTGTTTGTTTTTCTTTCTTTTTTAATTTTTTCCCTCTGTTGTCCAGGTTGAATAATTCCTATTGATCTATCTTTGAATTCACTGAAATTTCCCTATTATCTTCTTTCTACTACTAAGCCCATTTGGTGAATTTTTAAAAATAAGCTTAGTATATAGAATGTGTTTATACTTACAGAAAAATTGGAAAGACTACAGAGAGTACCCATAACCACACCCATCACTGATATACTTACACAAGCATAGTACATTTATTATATTCATGAACCAATATTAGCGTGTTATTACTTACTGAAGTCCATACTACATGCAGAGTCCCTTAGTTTTACCTAATGTCCCTTCTCTGCTTCAGGGATCTAATATTACATTTATTTATCATGTCTTTCTAGACTATTCTTGACTATGACAGTTTTTCATACTTTCTTTGTTTTTGATGATGTTGGCAATTTTGAAGAGTCCTGGTGAGATCTTATGGAATGCCACTGTATTGAGATGTGTCTGATGTTTTTTTCTCTGACTAGAGTGAAGTTTGGGAAGCGCAAGGACATAAAGTGCCATTTTCATCTCATCACATCACATCACTGAGATGTCACTGTGATGTTGACTTGATGTCTGTCAGGTTTGTCACTGTAAACTTAGTCTTATGCCCTTTTCTATGCTGAGCTCTTGGGAAGGAAATCACTGTGTAGAACTCACCCTTAAGGAGTGTGGAGATACAGCCTGCCTCCTGGAGGTCAGAGTAGCTATGTAGATTGTTTGGAATTTTCATATTGCTTAATGCACTTGGGGTTCTAAAATTTCTATTTGGTCTTTCTATATGTTGTTTGTGGTTCTTGTTTTTGTTGCTTTGTTGCTAAGACTTTGTGTTTTTCTGTTCACCTCCCACAATGTTCATGCTTACTTCTTGGAACATTGTTATAATGGCTGTTTTCAAGCCCTTGTCAGATCACTCCAACATCTTTGCTGTCTTCTGTTGATTATCTTTTTCTACCATAATCTGGTATTTTCCTGGTTCTTTGTACATGGAGAAGCTTTGGATTATATCATGGGTGTTTAAAATACTATTTTATGACCCTCTTGTTATTTTTAATTTCTATGGAGGATATAGATTTGGGTTTTTTTGTTTGTTTTTTATCAACAGGTGATCAACCCTTTTGGGTTTGGGCCACATACTCTCAACAGCTTCTGGGTGTTGGATTCAGTGGTAGATTTGTTTAGCCTTTGTTGTACTTTTAGCATCCCTCCTAGAATCTTTATTTTTACCCTCCAGAGGTCAATTTGGAACTAGGGAGGCAGTCTGTGCCAGAGTTTCATTCTCAAAGGCATTGCTATTCATTTAGGGTTATTACCATGTGTATATAGCTTATGGATGAACCCAGGAATTCATAAACAACATTTTGGGATCAGTTAGCCAAACTCCTCCCTCTTTACAATCTTTCCAGTACTTTCTGGTTCCCTAGGAATCCCCTATTCGTCCTGTGGCAAGGAGACTGGTGTCTGAGCTACCTTGTTCTGCCTCTTATTTCCCACACCTCCACTTGCATCCAAGGTAGGACAGAAAGAATAAAGGCAGAAGTTATCCTGTTCTCTTGACACCACAGCTCTATGATTAAAAGAAAGACCCATTTCCCTCAGTGTTTGACAGGAGATGGACCCACTGATAGCGTTATTCCTGTCAAAATTACTTGAGACTGTGTTGGAGAGAAGAGAGGAAAAATAAACAGATAAAAGTGAAGATTTCGGTCTGGGGTTGTGGCTCAGCGGCAGAGCGCTCGCCTTGCACTTGCGCGACCCGGGTTCGATCCTCAGCACCACGTAAACATAAATCATTGCATTGTGTACAACTAAAGTAAATAAATAAATATTTTTTTTAAAAAAAGTGAAGATTTCCTTCATCTTCCCTGAGCACTGGGTATTCCTTGTCTTTTTTGTTTTGTTTTCCCCGTCAAGCCAGAACCAGAGGACTTCTCCTGGAGCTGTCCTCAGTCCTCTATCCTTGATACCCACTCCAGGTTCCCAGGTACCTTGGGACATGCAGGGATTACCACAATAAAAATAAAAGGAAAACTCTGGCTGGGGTTGTGGCTCAGTGGTAGAGCGCTTACCTAGCATGTGTGAGGCCCTGGGTTTGATTCTCAGCACCACATATAAATAAATAAAATGAAGGTCCATTGACAACTAAAACAGATATCTAAAAAATGGAAAACTCAACACCCATTCCCTGTCCTTAGCATGGTAGTCTTTTTCCCCAATCTAATTGCTATCATTTACTTCCAGAGTTCACAAACAGTTGCTTTTTGCATTTTGTCCATTATAATAGTGCTTTCAAGGGAGAGATGAGATGGAGTGTTTGTTTCATCCTACCTCGACCTAGCCTAGATAGTGCTTTGTGCTAGAAACAAGAATTTAAGGTGCTGCTAGGATGGCATCCACATTCTCTTCAAAGCCTCGCCAGTTACCACCATGTCCCCCTCTCCATTCTAGAAGCATATTTCCCCGTCTCCAATATCAGCTTTGAACATGCCTGTCTTTGACTTGCTATAGTTATGAGTTTTTGTGTTACTAGCTGCTTGCTTCTCACCCAAGGGGCAATAACTATCCTTTCTCATTCTGTTTTCCTCTAGCCTTGTTTTGCTTTCTGGATACAATAGGTCTTTGATAAGCATTGGTTAAACACAACTGGATATCCATACTGTGTTGCCAGGAGTTGATCACTAAGCCAGTGGCTCACTGTGGAGGACCAGGAGCTACTCAGCACTTCCCCACGATGTGTTTGTTCCCAGAAGTCGTCCCTTCTGGGGCTCCATTCCTATCCCTGATTCCTAATGTAGGTTTTCCTCCTCTCGAATTCAGGTCCAGATTTGGAAGGACACGGCCAATTAAAAACCTCAATAATCATGATTTTTAAAATTTCTTTTCCTGGTGGAATTGGAAAGAACACTGATGATTACATTTATTTAGGGGCTAATCACAACAGAGGCTTTGAAAGAGCTTTTCATCCAACTCTTGGTAGCTCAGTAGGAAAGAAGAAAAGTTAGACAAGGGCCTCAGGGAAGTATAGAGACATGCAGGCAGTGATGCTCACCCTAACTAGCTACAATTAGGGATAATACAGCCACATGTCTCCAAGTGGAGATACCCCATTCAGAACTTTTCACTGTGTCCTGGGTGATGAACTACAATTTCATTAGAAACTTTGTGCACTCTCCTCTGTGTAGAAAGTCATGCCTCTTGAGCTGTACTTAGCTTATGGAGGGCAGCCTTTTAGGAAGCCAGATACTCCAGTCTGGAGTCCTAGAAGGGTCATCAGCTCAGACGTGTTGAGGCAGGTGACCTGGGTCTGTGGTGTGGTCCCTGGTGAACTGCTGCCGTCTCCTGTTTCAGGAAGCCTGTGCAGCCCTGCTGGATCAGTGTCTACAGCACGTGCAGTCCAGGGGTTCCCAGAGGCCCACTAAGAAGACTGAAAGCTCTATGAATGTGAGATTCTGCTCTCTGGAACTGGCCTCCACCACACCCACTGCCTCTGGCCACAACCCAAGCCTTGTGATTGATGGAAGAAGTTTGGCCTATGCCCTTGAAAAAAACCTGGAGGATAAATTTCTTTTCCTCGCCAAGCAGTGCCGCTCAGTTCTCTGCTGTCGGTCGACCCCTCTACAGAAAAGTATGGTGGTAAAGCTGGTCAGAAGCAAGCTGAAAGCCATGACCCTGGCCATAGGCAAGTATCCAGGCTGACCAGGCAGGGGCCCATTTGCCACAGCTGTCTCATTCAGCTGCTTCCTCCCAAGCAACCTTGATTTCCAATACTCTCCCTTGAAAAACCATAAAATGGGAAAAGCATTTCTCTTCATTATTTTCCATTTATAAAATCATACTCTGTGTGATAAAAGTGAGCAACGTGTTCCAAATATAAAAAATTACAATGGAAATCCACGGAATATAGTGGTAGGTACAGGTAAATGTCATGAAGTTAGTAGTACAGAGCTAATTTGAGAAGATGGAACTAACACTGTTTCTTGGGAGACAGAATATAAAAGACCTGCCTGTCCCAGGCAGTCCTGGCAAAAGTAAAGGGTCTACATGCTCAGTGTTAGCCCAGACCAACTAAGAAAGAGAGAAGAGACAGAGGCAGGGGTTTCTGGTCTCCATGAGGCTTTGGGGGTCCAAGGCTCTACAATGCGTTAAGGACCCAGAGATAAGTGATGATCAGAATTCCTAGAACTCAACTGTGCTGACTGTTCCAAGACAAGCATTTCATTAAATAAATCCATTCTCAGATATAAATGTCTGCACTACTTTACATCATTTACTTAAGGACTGACTGTGTATATAATGGAATCGTCCCTTGCAGATTTTACTGGCATAGAGAACCTTCTAGGTTCTTCTCCAGTGACACAGTGGTGGTGATTTGCCACATTATGTAACATTTCAAATTTGCATATCTGCACCTTTTATTATTTGTGCAGCTTGAAATATATGCTGTGATTTGGACTGTTCTGATGCCCAGTTCCAAGAATGGTCACTGTTACCGAGTGATAATTACTCTATGTCCCTTTCCTAAAGGTGTTAAGGGGCCTGACTTATCCATTTGTTCCTATACATTTGTTTATCAGCAACTTGACAAAACAAATGGGCTCCAAGGCACACACATTAGTTAATATGCTGGCTGGTAATCAATATGCAAAAAGAGCTGTATGGTATACACTCCTTCACTTTGTTTTGAAAACTGCTTGGGAGAATATGACTTGGAGTAGCCTTGGCTACCTGGCTGCAGTAGATGAGTAACTATAATAATGTTGAAATGATAACATCTTTCACTGTACCCGACATACATTAAGGGCTCTGTAGGAACTGACATTGAAAAGGGAACACTAAATTAGAAGGTGATTCAGTACTAGCCTACTTTCTGGTGTGGCTGGCAGTTCAGATGTCTTACCAGGGTTTGCTCTGACTACTTAACTCAGTTCTCCCAGGGAAGGTGCTGTACTCTTCTCCCTGATCTTCCCTAATACTATTTCACAGGACTCAGTCCAATGGAGACCCCAAGAAGATCCATCAAGTCCACAAGATTCTGCACATCTCTAATGATTCTTCCTACTTGTGCTGTTTCTAGGTGATGGAGCCAATGATGTCAGCATGATCCAGGTGGCAGATGTGGGTGTGGGCATATCAGGCCAGGAGGGCATGCAGGTAAAGACCAGTTGGAGCTGTCCCTAGGCACCAGGTGGCCCCCCATTGGCCTCATACTGTCAATGTCACTCTCCATATTCCTGAAGCAATGTGCAGTAAACATATCTGCCTGTGTCTACCAGGGTATATTTTGGGGGAATCAGTGATTCCAAGAGAGGCAAAGTGAGTCATTGCCTTTTCCCTGGTTCTTAATGGCTCATCCCTGGGAAGCACTTGTTATTTACTGTTCCTAAACACGAATGATACCACTTGATAAACAGCCTTTGCTGTAGTGCTGTTGGAACCTGGTATCACCATAAAATTGGAAGGTAGCCACTTTGACTCCCATGGAAATGCAGCTCTGCATTCTTCATTTGTCACTGTGTCAGTTCTCAGTGTTCCAGAAATTGAACACATGAGTTAATTAAAAATGTGTTTCTTTTGGATACAGTATTACGACAATTTCCTGCATCTGATCAAATTTGAATCATAACATTTTTTAATTCAGTGGTGGCTTTTGGAAACCATTCATTGAATGTTTTCCTAGAAATCAGGATGTTGGCCACCATGTATTCATTAGTTAAATCATTCACTCACTCATTCATTCAAATCATATAAGTACATTAAGCACATAGTAAGTACTTAATAAATAATTATTCATTTATTTATAACTATTTATTAAGTACTTACTATGTGCCAGGCTTGTGCAGAAATCATTAATTTTCTTTCTTGATGTAAAAATAACAGTCAGATGGAAGGTCTCTAGTTGGAAACACCTTGGTATCTATGGGGAATTGGTTCCAAAATCCTCAGTGAACACAAAAATCCACAAATACACAAATCTTTTACATTAATGAAGTAATATTTGCATATAATCTGCACAATTCTCTCCCATACTTTAATCATCTCTAACTTATTTCTAATACCTAGTGCAATGTAAATGCTAAGTAAATAGCTGTTAATACTGCATTGTTTAGGGAATAATGACAAGAAAACATCTGTACATTTTTAGTACAGATGCAGTTTTTTCCCCAAATATTTTCCATCTCCAGTTGTTTAAGTCTGCACATGCAAATCTCACAGATAGGAGGGCTGACTGTACAAGAATGAAAAGTTTGGAACCTTAGATCATCAGTTGTCCAAACCAATTATTAAAGACTTCAAAGCAAATGTCTCTATACCACTTCCTGTCAATATATAAGGGTTTAAAAGGCTTTATGTGTTCTTTAATTCATTTATTCCATTATTCATTCTCTCAAAAAAGCACTCACTCAGACCTCATTTTTGTCAGGTACAGACTTAAAGATGCAGAGACCATCAGATACAATTCTGTCCTCAGTGGAGTCAGTCTAAAAACTCCGTCAAAAGGGGATTGGGGTGTAACTCAGTGGTAGAGCCTTTGCCTAGCATGTGCAAGACCCTGATCCCAGTTTCCAATACCATTCAGAAATAAAAATAGGTTCACAAGCTGCAAGATAGACTTCTAGATTGTCTTTGGAGAAGGAACACTGTTGGTTTAGAGCTAAGGTAGCCCATCTGAGTCCCCAGCCTTCTGGCCTCATACTCACCCCCAGATCTACCAACAAGCACAATGCTTATCTCCCTCTATCAAAGTGACTTTGCAAATGCCTCCAGCTGTTCTAGAAATTCCAGGAAAGCCAGGATGGTAGATGTTGTGATTGTTCTGTAACCTTAGTTCTCACTCAGGACTTGGCTGTAGGGGCTGCTCCTCAAATATGGTGGACCACTAAGCCCACAAAGACCAAGCATCTCAGAGATGCAGAATCTATATTGCCCTCTACACTGCTGCTTACCCTTGCTCATCCTCAATGGCTCCACCCCAACCCCTGAAGCTGCTGCCACCACAGCAAGGATTCAGCATAGTTTCCCTTCATTTTCTGGACTAAAATGCAAGACACAGGATCATATTCACCTGTAAACCTGAGCACTTAGAACTGCAAGAAGTAGCAGTATGTAAAGTAAGTAAGTAGCTTAAGTAAATATGGAAATGTTCAGCCACAGCCTACCTAGAAGTTACACCTTCCCAAAGCTGCATTTCAAGGCAAGTGCCCTATGGCTCAGCTGTTCTATCACTCCATCACTGCTCACATGATTTGAGTCAGAGATCCCCATAGAGGAGGCTTGTGCTCCTACCTTGAGGAAAGGAGCAGTGGTGGCAGCTGTGTCCCCTCCCAGCCACATGCTTAACATTAGGGTCTTTGATACAAAAGATATTTACTTGTCAAATTTCTCTGCATGTAAGATTGACAGGCACTACCCTAGTCAGCTTTTCACTACTAGAAATTGTGAAATCAGGAGAAATGCTGAAAAAGTCAGAAAAACAAAAATGATTCCTTTTGTTCATTCAACAAATGTTTCTTGAGCTTCCGCCATTTGCATGGTGCCATGCTAAATGTCATGAATAGGCAAAAGTCAAACATGGACTTCATTTTCAATTTTCTGGAGGAAGAAAAATGTACAAGTAGCAAAATAGTGACTCAAGTCAGATGAGGGTGAGGGAACTGCTGAGAAGATAGATTTACCCTTGGTCCTCCATATCCACGGGTTCTGCGTTTGCAGATTCAAATAACGGGATGGTAAATATTTGGTGTGAGGGGGGGTTGTGTGTGTGCTAAACATATACAGATTTCTTGTCATTTTTTCTTAAACAATACAATAAAATCACTATCTATTCTTCTGGGGAGAATATAGCAAAATTTACTTTCAGGCTGGCCAAACAAAAAGGACAACTTTGGTTCATCTTTGGGTTGAGATCATGGTGTGATTTAGAGGAATATGACATATGAGACTGGAGAAAGGCAGGAAAATTACCCACATCTGCAGTTTGTGGGTTGTTAAAAGATAGCATGGAACTGTGTGCATGTATAAATATGCCATAGTGAATTCCACTTTTATGTATATCTGTAATCACCAATCAAAAATAAATAAAGGAGAAAAAAAACAAAAACAGGGAAATTTTTTTAAAGGCAAAATCTTTTTAAACCCATCAGTTACATATCTAGTGTTTGAAGCCTTAAATGAGTCCTGTAAAGTGATATCCCTGACAAGAGCATTTGTTGAGATTGAACATTTTTAATTAAAAGAGACAATCAAGGAGACAGTGGTCAAGCCACACTTAATAGTGTTTGAAGCTGGAGTTTTCCTTCCATGTTTTACCTTGCATTTGGGGTAGATAAGACAGATCTTATGCTGTGTGAGGCATCACCAATAATGGGATTCTTCTCCCTTTCAAGGCAGTGATGGCCAGTGACTTTGCACTGCCAAGATTCCGATACTTGGAGAGACTCTTAATGGTCCATGGACATTGGTGCTACTCCCGTCTGGCCAACATGGTGCTGTATTTCTTCTACAAAAACGCAGTAGGTATTAGACACTGGTCTTTAGACTTTCTTAACTAAAAACTCTAAAGTTTTGACATTTTTAGGACCATCACTTAAGTGAGACCTGCAGACCACCCCAGGGCCTCTTATCATTCCATCCTCCTGGGCTTCTGTGAATGTCCCTCAGTCCTCCAGTCCTGGCTTGGATTTGTATCCTGTAAGCTCAGAAAACCAACTCATGGGCACATGAGAGCAGCTGCCCCTCTGAGGGAGAAGGTCCTGGAAACAAGAAGGTCCACATGTGACTTTATAATGAGATGTTGCTTAACTACAAAGCCAGCAGTTTGCACAGGGTCACATGGCTAGTAAGCTGGTGAGCTCGTGGTTATTAGGAGCTATCTAACTCCTGCTCCCAAGCTCTCAGTCACTTTCTGTATGTGTTTCTTAGAGGAGTGTGCTTCTATTGTAGACACTCTGCTTTCTCTAAAGCAGACAGGGAAGATCAAAGAATAATAGAAGTGTGCTTGGTAGTCTTGGGATCATAAGGTTACTTGGTCACACTACGATTCCAATATTGAATTGTATCTGTTGGAGACACACCCACCCTGGGCCTGTCAGGGAATCTCCAGGTCTTCACAGTACAGATTTGGGCCAGGCAGGAAAGGGGCCACCACACTTTTCTGTGCTTGCAGGGCTGACACGCCCCCTTGTGGCCATCTCTGTCCATAGCTAAACTGACCCTCCAGTGAAGTCTTGCCCCAGGCTAAATTGGCTGCAGATAATTCTTTCTTTCTAGGGAGTGAATATAGCTCCCTGCCTGATCCCATTTCATGTGAATTTTAACGTTTCCTCTTAGTTTCTTCATTACTAAGTCTTTAGAATGTTTTCTACATAGTCCTGCAGGATAGATCACAAGGCTGTCACAGAATCCTGCCCCACTTATGAAAGATTTCTAGATACTCTGCTGAAAAGTTGCTAGATTGCTGCTCAGTGCTCCTGCCTCTGAGTGCTTATGGCTGAGTGTGCCAAAACTAAACAAACTCTTGGAACAAGTGACCTTCCAGAGTAGATTCATAAATCTAGCTGTCTAGACATAAAAAAATCCAATGTCAAGATTATCCTGTAGTCTTCTGAAAAAGAATAAGATAAAAGGTATATATTTTTCCAATTCCATTTGAAATCTCCATGCTAACTTTAAATTGACATCAGCATACCCTTTGTTCATGTTCATAATGGTTTGTTCCGGAGGCTGACTCCTACCTCTCCATTCCCATCCTCTCCCACCCACTCACTCTTGCCCAATTTTCAAAATGTCTTCTAGCAAATGAATACAGATGATCAGAACCAATCAGGGCATGTCTAATTGGACAGGTTTGGGCCTGGAAATTAATTCAGATCAGGTTCTGCCTGGGACTATAACCAAGGAAAGCTGGTGTACTATTCCTGCCCTTGCTAGTTCATTCCTCTTTTCTGCCTACCCATTGGAATTGAATCCCCAGCACAGTGAGGCCTCAAACAAGCAGTTGCAAACACAGAGGCTCCTAAGTGTGAGCAGTTGGGTGAGATTACTGGGGGGGGGGGGGGGGCACAGTCTCTTTTCTGTCACTCATTAGCAGTAGGAACAAAAACAAATTACAGGTGCTTCTCAGCATATCATGGGGTTACTCTCCCAAGAAACTTAATGCAAGTTGAAAATATCCCAAATTGAAAACACACTGAATACTCCTAACCTACCTAACATCATAGCTTAGCAGAACAGCACACTGCAGGGTTTTTGCTGTTTCCTCTCATGATTTTGTGGCTGATTGGAGCTTCAGCTCAAAGCCAACCGCCCAGCATTTTGAGAAGATAGAACCACATATTCCTAGTCCAGGCAAAGGTCCAAATTCAAAATTTGAGGTAAGGTTTCTCCTGAAGGCACATTGCTTTCTCATCATTTTAAAGTCAAAAAAATACTAAGTTGAACCATGGTAGGTTTGGGACCATCTGTAGTTGCCTTCTTTGGATTTTTTTTTTTTTTTTTTTCCGTAGGCTCACAGAGTGGGAAAACATTTTGGGAATTCAGCTAGCTGATCTCTGTTTAATTCCCAATTAAAATTTCTCAGATTAAGAGAATAGCAACAAAGACACAGGCCAAGCCACTCAACATTTTAGATGTAAACAAAAGCCAGAGTGGCCACCTAGGATGGGCATAGCTCCCTGCTTGCCATGATGAACCTGTCCTTGTTGGAGGACCTAGGGAGGGCAAAGTGGCACCTGTTTCTATTCCATATGAGATGAAGGGCCTTTGTTAACAAGCATTTGTCTACATGAGGAGTTCAAGTAGAATCACTCTGCTTTCTATCATGAGAGATTCATTAGTTTTAAGAATAAGTTGGCCTTCCTTTCCAATAAAGAGCAGAGAAGAAATGTTTCCATGGTAACAGTGGTTTGTGAACATGGCTTTTTGGTAGTACAGAAAAAAAAAAATCTCAATTATCTAAGTACTTTTCTTTCTCTTTTGCTTGATTCCATTAGCTTGTGGATGACTCATTTAGGCTGAGCTTGTGGGGGTGAGTGCAAGAGAGTCACCTGTGGGAGGAAGAAAGAGAAGAAAGTCAATGAAAAGTTCCAAGTTTATCCCTTGTCGGCATGGAAGGGGAAAGTTATATAGTAAAAAATTTCAATCACAGATGGAAACAGGACTTGGAGGAGATGTTTCGTCCACACAAAATAGTATTTCTCCTCATCTCACAAAAAGCCATTTTCAGGTCAAGAAACCAAAGCTCAGAGAGGATACTCTGTGACTGAGTCAGGATCCAAAGGGTCAATAGTTGCAGCTTCAGAACCAAACCCAGGCTTTGTGGTGCCCACTAGAGAGTGATGCTCCACTACACCATGTGCCCTTTGGGGACCATCTCTGCCCATTTGACCAAGTTGAACAAGTTGGGTTTATTGCTCATACAATGACCAAGGTCAAGTTATTTCACCTCCTGGAACTTCGATTTCCTTTTCTGTAAATGTTCAGAACACCAGCCCCGCTTGAGCCTCAAAGGAAATGATGATTCTACTGTTATAACAGCATGCCACAGGTGAGCACCTACATTGTGCCAGGCCTTGGTGAGTACTTTAAAAATGCTTTAGGTCCTTCAGTACTCACAAGAAGCCCATGGCTAAATGTCATTAGTTATGCCCATCTTGTGGACAAGGAAACTGATGCAGAGCAGTGAAATGACCCGTGCCAAGTGGCACAGCTCCTAATTGTAGGAGAGCTCTGTGTGTTAGTTAGCTTTGCACTACTCTAACAAAATACCCAAGATAAACAACTCACGAGAAGGGTAGGTTTATTTTGGCTCACAGTTTCAGAAGATTCAGTCCATGGTCAGTTGACTCAGTTGCTTTGGGCCCATGTTGCCGCCTACAGCAACCATGCTGTGGGAAAGAAATCGTAGGCAGACTGGGAATGAGTGGTTTCTTTATTCTTGCTTCTTCTTCTCTCCTTTCTCACTCCTCTGACGCCCCCGGCCTGGTTAAATACTCTTCACCCATTAAGCATACACGTGTACAGGTGCGGCACAGAAAGATTCTTAGTCAAATTCATTAAGGTCAGGTGTAAACAAGTAAATGCCTCCTCTTGGCTCTCAGCCAGCCGCCATCTTAGCTACTTCCTCATTAAAGGCTCTTACAGGCCCATGTAAGGCAGTACATCCTGGCAGGAGTACATCCATGTGATGAAGGATGCAGCTCACCCCAAGGAAGCCAGGAAGCAGAAAGAGAGGAAGAGGAGGGACAAGGGTCCCAGTTTCCCTTTCAATGACATGTTCCCAATGAACTAGCTTCCTTCCACTAAGTCCATCTTCTAAATATTCCACCACCTCCCAGGAGTACCACAGAGGGGCAAACAAACAGCAAACACCTGGGCCATTGGGGGCATTTTAAGATACAGAATATAGTGCTATGCAACCAGTAAATTGCTGTCCCCCACCCCCACCCCTAATATTACCCATATACTTGGCTGCTGATTCTCAGTGATCTAGTAATAGTGGGAAGAGAATGGCCCAGCCCCCACTCCTACTGAGCATGGGCTTAAGATGACTGATGTACCACCCTGGTTCTCACTTTACTAGCTGTTAGGATCAGAGATGGTACCTATACCACACCCACCAGCAGGGAGCCCAGTGGATAGCCAGGGCTCTGTCCTGGCAGTGAATCTATTACTATCATGGCCTTTGCTGTTGTGCTGCCCTCAACAGGAGTCAGTCATTGACCACTGTTCCTCTTCAAGAGGGTATGTGACTAAAGAGGGAAATGAAATCATAGCTGTAGCCCCAGGTAGGTTCTGTTTGGAGCATAAACAGAGGAGAGTCCTGGGAAGAAGCGACAGCTTTGCAGCTATTTGGCCCTCTTGAAATGTAAGCAGCCCTAGACTGCCCTGTCAAACCTTGATTTTGTTTTACACTAATGATCTCTACAGCTCTTCACCCCTAACAGGACTGCTACTGAGAATTCTAAATTCCTGCTGCCAGTCCCTCATGTTTAAGGGAATGAGAAGAGTTGGGGGAAGAAAAGGAGGGACAGTCAGAGGCAGAAACCAACAAGGATCAGGCTGCCTTTGGAAGAAATGCTGCCTATCAGTTTAATCTTTATAGTTAAATTCTGCAGACCCTTAGATCCCTTGGATGGGAAACTGCAAAGACAACTAGAGACTCGCCTGTTGTCATTCTTCCTTTCTGGATTGCAGATGTTCGTGGGCCTCCTGTTTTGGTTCCAGTTTTACTGTGGTTTCTCTGCGTCTGCAATGATTGACCAGTGGTATCTAATCTTCTTTAATCTACTCTTCTCGTCACTTCCCCAGCTTGTGACTGGGGTGCTGGACAAGGATGTGCCAGCCCATGTGTTGCTTTTGAAGCCACAGCTCTACAAGAGTGGCCAGAATATGGAGGTAAGCTTTCCTGAGTCTCCTGGCCCTTTGCCTCCATGTTCACCTTCCAGAAAGTGCAAGTCCTCTTTAAATAGACACCTTGCACAAATTGTTAAAATTCTAGAATCTGGCCTATGGAAGGAGAAAAACAGATGCTGTCTGTTGAACCTCATAGTACATTGTACTAGCTTCAAGTTTCTATAACAAAATACCTGAGATATTTAACTTATAAAAGAAAAAGGTTATTTAGCTCATTGATCTGGAGGTTCTAGTCCAAGATAAGGTGTAACCATTCCTTTCAGTGGGGGTTCTATGTGGGGGAACACACGGTGGAGAAAACTGCTGACATCAGAAGCTAGAAAGCAAAGAGAAAGAGAATAGAGTCTCACTATCCCTTAAAGGACACACTCCAGTGACCTAAGAACCTCCTTCCTAGGCCCCATGTCCAAAAGATTCCACCACCTCCCAGTATAGTACCACCCTGCATCAAGCCTTTCTCATGTGGACCTTTTGGGGATGTTCAAAATCCAAACCATAGTGTACATTAAGTGTATTGAGTGAAAATCATCTCCACCCTAGATCTTTCCAAAAGCCCATCCCAGATCCTTGAATCTAATGACAGGTTCAAATAGGATTTTTTTCTAAACAATGCCAAAAAAATTTTTTATTTTTGTTTTAAATGTGATTCAATGGGAATTAAGAAGAAAGACCCATAGGGAAAACCATTTAACCACTGAAAGAATAAACAGATGTAAATGTATGTTTATATCAACACACCACATGATTGACACACTAACGACCAGCTGCTCTCAGCCAGCCATCAAAGAAACCATCTAAGTGCTTCTCTGGCAAGTTTGCATTCTGTGTAAAAAAAAGAACGCCATACCCCATTATCATACAATAATCTCTAATTCAGCGTTTGTTCACTTACAAATTAACTTCCCCTGTCCACCTCTGTGGTCATTTGGTTCCCACAGGGACAGGCTGCACAGTGTTGTAGAAGTTCTGGGTCAGGCAAATTAAGAGGTTTCTGCTTGGCACTTGTTATCTCCTTAGCTGCCCTCAGTCTCCTTGGCCAGCCATGGGGCAGATATGCTGCATGTCTGTCTTGTGGAGTAAAGTGACCAATAGGAGGAGTGGACCCAACACTTTTCTTAGGTACTAGTATGTGCTTCTTTTTGATTTTTTGGCATTTCCTATAGGCCAGAGCCCATGCCAGGTACTTTAGGATTTAGTAGGGTTAAATGTAAATTTGGTCACCCAGGTAATGAAAATTCTACCAAGATCATTTTGACCCATGGGTATATAGTTGTCTTAGTCTGCTTTGTGTTACTGTAACATAACACCTGAGGCAAGCTACTTAATAAAGGAGAGCAACTAATTTGACTCATGGTATTAGAAGTCCAAGGTTGAAGAGCTGCATCTGGTAGTGGCTTTGTTGCTGGCAGAGACCTGAAGCAGGGCATGGCATCATATGGCAAGAGACAGAGGGCAAATGTGTGGATAGGTCGTCTCTTCTGATCTCTCTCCTTTTTTTTTTTTTTTTTTTTGTGGTACCGGGGATTGAACTCAGGGGCACTCGACCACTGGGTCACATCCCCAGCCCTTTTTTGTATTTTATTTAGAGACAGGGTCTCACTGAGTTGCTAAGTGCCTCGCCACTGCTGAGGCTGGCTTTGAACTCGCGATCCTCCTGCCTCAGCCTCCCAAAGTGCTGGGATTACAGGCGTGAGCCACCGCGCCCGGCCTCTCTCCTTTTTATAAAGCCATCAGTATTCATGCTGATGTCTTTATCTGTTCTTAATCATGTCCCAAAGGTCCCCCTCTAAACTTTTTACCATCTTAATAATTCACAACTGGGATCAAATTTTGATCCATGAACACTTACACGACACATTCAAATCATAGCTGAATCAGAACAAGAGTTTTTTGGTTTTAACATTGGGACACATACATCATGTTGTTTTAAAATTTAAGATGTACTTCAAGAAACACCGTAGGGGACCCACCACCAAACCCTGACAAAGTGGAAGGGATAGAAGGGTTCATCAGGGGAGAATGCCCCGAATGTTAAATGTTCTTCCTACTTGAGGGAAATATGTTACCTAGTAAGATTTAGAAAGCAGTTTCCTCTTTCACTATTGACCTACAACTACTATAACTTGTGTTCTTGGTACAAAAGACCCAACGAGCAACTCGGCTACAAACAGTTCTGCAAGCATTTGGGCAATGGGGTTCCATCTACCAACTATAGCCTTACCTTCCCAAAGTTCTGAAATAGCAGGTTTTTGTCTGGTGCTTGGCATTAAGAGCCACAGCATCCTAGAAAACATCATTTGAAGAGATGAGCACTTCCCTGTAATCTCCCTGCTTGTTTTTGTGTCCCAGGAATATCGGCCACGTGCCTTCTGGTTAAACATGGTTGATGCTGCCTTCCAGAGCTTGGTTTGCTTTTTCATTCCTTATCTGGTAAGTTGACAACACAGCACAGTTTTCCCCATCTGCTGCATCCAGGGACCCACAGACATGGGGCACTGCTGTCTTTCAGGCCTACTACGACTCAGATGTGGACATGTTTACTTGGGGGACCCTCATCACGGCAATCGCACTGTTCACTTTCCTGCTGCACCTGGGTATTGAAACCAAAACCTGGGTAAGAGTTGGAGACATGGTCACATCCCAAAGGGGCCTTCATGTTGCAGACCTCACACTTCCAGAAGGTTCCATGAGATCTAGTTTTATTAAGCAGACAGGAGATTGCAAAACTGGCCTCACTGTGATGAAAGGAAATTACACCACTTGAACCCCTGACATGGGAGCTTCTGAAGACCACTGCCCACACTTCTGAGCATTCCTCCCCATGCTGCTTTCTTATCTTGTCCTATACCCCTGCCCCAGGCTGGTCCACAAGCTTCTGAGGCTTCACTAAGCCCTACCAGCCACCCATGACAAAGACTCCAGTTTCTACTAAGACCATAGAACATCACCTCCACTTACTGATGACTATTGGGTTTTTGTTGCCACTGTTAAGGTGAAATAAAAGCCCTCTCTGTTTCCCTTTCAGACCTGGCTCAACTGGACAGCTTGTGTCTTCAGTATCTTTTTATTTTTCACCGTGGCTTTGATTTACAATGCTTCCTGTGCAACTTGTTATCCTCCATCTAACCCTTATTGGACCATGCAAACATTACTGGGAGACCCTGTGTTCTACTTGATTTGCCTCATAGTGCCTATCACTGCATTGCTGCCCAGGTGGGTATCAGAGATGGTGTCTCTGAGTCCTGAGTGATTACACAGAGCATGTGCATTGCTGTGTATTTTCCCTATGTGAGTGGAGTCTCAGGAAACAAGTACCTGTAGGAGTATCTGATTTTTTTTCCTCTCATGTGCTCTTTTCAGATTGTTTTTCAAAGCCCTCCGGGGGAGCCTTTTCCCAACCCAACTTGATCTGGCACGCCAGTCAGCCAAGAAATTTCCCAAGAAACCCACAACTCCCAAAGAGACCTCAGCTCAGAAACATTTCCCAGGAGACTCAAAAACAGAGCTCGCGGAAGGGAAGACCATGAGTCCCTCCAAGGACTGTGCCTCAGAAGCTTCTCACTACACACAGCAGTCGTCCTGCTCCCCAAAGGCCAGCAGGAAGCCCAGCACAGTGAACATAAGCATGCCACTGAAAGAGGACATCATGCTGAAGGGACTGGGTGCTCAGGCCCCAGGGTCCTCCAGGCCAGAGGATGCTGTTTTGAAAGCGTGTCCTGAGGACTCCAAGAGAAAACCTACCAGTAGAAGCCGGGAAGCCCCCCTATCATCCCTCTTTAACCTGCCCAGTTTCAGCTCACTCAACTGGATCTCCTCCCTCTCACTAGTCAGTGGGCTGGGAAGTGTCTTTCAATTCCCCAGAAGTAGTTTACAGATGGACAAACAGGATGGAGAGTTCCTGCCCAGCCCCCCACAGCCAGATCAGGACGTGCATGGCTTACAGGGACAGGCCACAGACTAGTTCTAGGATCACCTTCAAGGAACTGCAGCAGACTGCAGTCACAGTGAAAACCTTGAAATGGCCATATATATATACATATATATATATACGCACATGTGTATATATATATGTATATATATATGGTAGATATTAATATTATTTATGTTTATTATTTGCACAGAAGAATTCTAGGGAGATATATTTTTAAATGTTTCCAAGGGTAACACAGGAAACAAGAGGTACCAAAAAGAAAATTTATTTTTTAAAGTTCTAAGTAGAGTATATTGAAAAGAAAAATAAGAGCTTTAACATATAAATGTATATATATATATATATAAAGTTGAGAGAAGAATGACACTTGGAAAGTGTCTTTGAATTTATTTTTTCATCTCATTTTGTAAGAAAAGGCAATATGACTTATTTTCTTCAATATGCATGACCCTTGCTTTTCCCAAATATGCTCTTGTGGTTAAGCCCAGTGAACCTGGGAGGGTGTGGACATGGCTGGCAGTGAGGAGAGGTGATAGAAGGTAGGGCATGTGAACCCCCAAGTCAGATCCCTCCACTGGCTTCCAATCCTACCAGCCCAGAAGGGCTGTGGCTCTGCTTCACCCATAAAGGGGAAAGTGAGAACTCAAGAAAAATTCATGTGTGAAGTTCATTCTGATGCTCAATTCAATGCAGGTATTTTGTAAAGATGTCCTTGTAGGTATGACAGCCCTATGTAATATTTTGCCTGTTAAGATCATCACAAGCAATAAACAAACTTCACTTTGCAAAGAAAGTGTGTCCAGTCACCACTGTTGTATGAAGTTATCAGTATATGATCTAATGGAGTGTGTTCTGAATACTGTGGGGAACTTCCTTTTAGACACTATGAAGAAAACAGCTCAGAGACACACTACCCTGTCACTGCACAGCTCCTTACACCTCAGCTCTCTGGACCAGGCCATCAGCATTATCAAAACCCTTTTTGCCAAGAGACTAGATGTTTTGAGCAACTATCTTTAGGCATTTGTCTGATGAGCTGTTATTTCTGTCCCTCTAAAGAGAGAAAAAGAAGGGGAAAAGATGCTTTTTCAAAAAAAAAAATTCAAGGGAGGTTCTTTTCTGAGCCCTTTATTTCCACTTTGTCATACAGTCATTAATGTCGTGACCACTCTGCTCAGTAATGAAGATATGAAATAAGCAGGGTATCTGATTAAGTTATCAGGACTTCTGGCTCATGTGGGCGTCTACTGCCAAGTACAGCAATGCAAAAAGAGCAAAAGACTTGAGGTCAGCAAAATTTGGGGAAGAACGTCTTGTTACCTAATCAGTTTGGTTCATTGCAAGTACCAGAAAACATACCTCATTCTGGTCAACATGAAGGGAAGGCATGAGCTCGCTGTCTGCAGGTCCTGAGGAGGATGGGCTCCAGGTGATTGGACTCAGCAAACCAAATCCAGGGTGCTGTGGTTTGAAAGTATCCTCCAATATTCCTACAATAGAAATTTAATTCCCTGTGCAACTGTGTTGGGAGGTGGGGACTTTGGGGGAGGTATTTAGGTCATGAGGCTTTTGTCTTTATCAATAGATTAATAATGTCCTTATCAAAAAAGTTTGTGGGGGGTTGGCTTTCTTTTGTCCTTATGCCTTTTGCCATGTGAACATGCAGCAAGAAAAGCCTTCACCAAACACAAGCACCTTGATCTTGAACTTTCCAGCTTCCAGAACTGTGAGAATAAATCTGTTCTTACAGAATATCTAGTTTCAGCTAATGCAAAATGACTTGAGAAACAAGCCTTTTCCCCCTCATCTTTTCCTTCAGTTTTTTGTTTAGTTTTGTTTTTTTTTTTGTTTTTGTTTTTGTTTTTTTTTTTTTTTTTGGTGGAGTCAGTTTTGTTCTAAGCCTCTGTTCTTGGTGATACATTTGCTGGAGTCATCCCTGATCATATCCACATATCACATCATCCAAAGAGGAGACAGGACACTTCAATCCACATTGCAAGCTGAGTCCTAGTTTCCTCAGCCTCACTCTGTGTAGGTTGCATGGCAGCCTTAAAACCAGTTACTGCCATTTTGATGGGAATGTGTCCTTTTGAGGACTCCTTGCTGGAGCTGCCAGAGTACCTGGACTGCATGAGTGTATGGACATTCACAGGAATATCCAGGTCCTGTTTGATGGAGAGACATGAGGGAGACTGGAAGCAGCTTCCGTAGCCAGAGTTGCTGGACCAAAGATGGCAGTGGTCCTAACCCAGCCTGCCCCCTTCCTGATGCCCTTCAATTGTCTTTAGGGTAGAATATATGAAAAGAATCTCCTTAGGACGGTACACACTCTACTATTTCCTGAATTAAGCTAATGGTCATTAGCACAAAGTATCAGAAGAACCATCCATAATCATATTAACCTGACTATCTGAGAGTTTAAAATGCCCCAGCTTCCAGATATTCTTTCCTTCACAATCTACCTTTTCTACAAATGACATCTTTCCTCTGTAGATATATCATCTTAGGTAATAGAATGATCCAGGCAGTGGCTCTGGGAATATGCATACCAAAACCAGTTTAAAGAAATAAACATTGTAAATGGCATTGGCAGTTAGCTGCTTTGTAGGATGAGGAATATTCATAGAAATTTACAATAATAATTATCACAACCAAGTTTTATTGAAATGAACATAAATGGGAGCAAATTTCACGATTATCTTACCAAATACTAATAACAAATCTAAAATTAGTGGGATTGGGACAGTAGAATAAATTGGACATAACTTTCCTATGTTCATATATGAATACATGACCAGTGTAACTCCACATCATGTACTGCCACAAAAGTGGGAAGTTATACTCCACGTATGTATGATATGTCAAAATACATTCTACTATCATGTATAACTAAAAAGAACAAACTTAAAAAAAAAAAAAAAGAAAATCAGTGGGAAGGCTGGCTACCTAAGGCTGGCTCTGCTATTGGGAACAAAATAGCTGGACTAGTTATTTAATGTTGTTCAGCATAGTTTGTTCAAAGCCAAAAGCAATTCAATTTAAATTCTTGGAGGACAGACATTATGTCCTGTTTGCTTTATATCCCCATCACTTTTCACAGAATCTAGCAGTTTGAATGCATTTGGTAAGTGTTGAATGAATGCAAGAATAAATGTTAAAAAAATTAAAGAGGTTAAGAAAAATTGCTTGTTACAACTCAATACTATTTGATATTTACTAGAAATTATGGCTAAGGCAAATAAGATGAATTTTTTAAAGGAATCAATATTAGAATGTCAAGAGACTAAAATTACCATTACTTATACATGATATGATTGTGTACCTGGAAAATTAAAATGAATAAACTAAAAGGCTCTAAAAATTAATGAAAGGAGGAAATAAATTGACCCACTATAAAGGAAACAAACCATAGCTTTTGTATAGAGTCGTGGCAAACCAGAAGTCATATTGAGAGGGGCTTGGAAAGATCTCATTCACAAATACAATACAAATGCCAACAAAAACTAATATACTGAAGAATAATCTCAATAAATATAAAGGCATCACCAGTGTTTAGGAAGATGTAAATCCAACCAAGTCTTAACTATAACAACACACCTCTTTTCTAAGTTAGGAAATAAATATTGTAAAGGTGTTGCATACCAAACAATTTCTGTAGCTTTTATTTTTTTTTTTTTTCTTTTTCTGTGTTTAGGTGTTTCTGAAATAAACAAAATGGTTTTAGAGTTTAACTGGAAGCATATACCAGCAAAAACATCAAAGAAAATCCCAACAAATAAAAGTCACTGAGGGAATGCTTCTATTTTATAGAATGAAGTGTTGCCCAAGTCTAGAATCAAACGTAAATCTAATTAAGATCATTTTTTAAAAATGGCACGGACAAGCCAGGCGCGGTGGCGCACGCCTGTAATCCCAGCACTTTGGGAGGCTGAGGCAGGAGGATCGCGAGTTCAAAGCCAGCCTCAGCAATGGCAAGGCACTTAGCAACTCAGTGAGACCCTGTCTCTAATAAAATACAAAAAAGGGCTGGGGATGTGGCCCAGTGGTCTAGTGCTGCTGAGTTCAATCCCCGGTACCAAAAAAAAAAAAAAAAAAAAAAAATGGCATGGACAGACTATACAGTAAATATTTTATGAAGTGCTAATACTTAAAGTAATGTGCAATTAATTCAAGAAAGAATGCATAATCAGAAAAGACAATGTATCATTTTACATATGAGAGATGACTTTATGCTTAAAATAATCAAGAACCAGTGAGAAATATTTACAAACTCACATGGATAACTGGCCAATGATATAGAAAAGTAACTCATTCTTATTATATATATCAGAAAGTCCAAGCAAGTTAATACTTTAAATTTGAAATCAAAAGCCATAGTATAACTAGAAGAAATTATAATCAAGTATTCTCAGACTTCAGGAGAAAATGGACTCCCCTGGGCACTTGGGACAACTCCTAGTGTGTTGCCAACCTTGGGTTTAGGGAACATACCCCAGCCTTCCCTTCCCACAGCCAATAAACTGTACCCTAAAACTCCTGCCTCAACCTTCTTGGCATCACTTTTGCCCTTTTGAAATTGGTCACCCTGTTTCATATTATTATCTGGATCTACCAGTCAGAACCCAGGACACTGTTCCTGCAAACCCCTTCAGCTCCACAGTGCAGTGAAGCATAAAGAGCTGTGACCATGATTTTGCTTACGCCCTGGGATCCCACCAGTCAGTCCCAGAGTGGGGGCTTTGTTGAGGAAATCAACAGGGAAGATGGTTCTCCCACTAAGAAATGATGGCTAAAATCCCCAAAGAGGAAAGACATTTGCACTAAAAATATTTTAAATATTCTGAATATTAAATGATAATCAAAACTAAAAGGCCAAACCCATTAGGGAAAAGTGTCTTGCATATGGAAAAGAGTTGTGTTGTGCAAATAACCACTATGAATCAATAAAGCAAATATCAAGTCACTTTTGGGCCAAATACTAATGAAATGAGCACTGATATTGAGTGGGAACTAGGCTTCTGGAAAGAAATTTGTCAATGTAGTACACAATATCTTGAACATAATCATTCTCGTTGACCCAGTAATTCCACTTGGGGACTAAATTAGAAGAAAACTATCATGGATTTAAAATGTTCTTTATCTTATATGTAGTGGTGAAAATTTGGAAATAATTTGAGTGAATGTCTGAAGTTATGGCGGTAATTTCAAGAAATATCAGATACCATGTATCCAAAATACATCATCCATTGAGGGAAACATCATGAAAGAGCTCCTTCATGACAACAAGACTAGACATAATTTATGTTTCATTCATCAAAACATAATTGAATGCCTAACAGAAAGCCTGGTACATATTACACTGTGAGTACATATCTGCTGAACCAAGATACAACAAACCTCATCACATCGTATACACAGGACTTGGGGGTAATGAGTTTGCCACTCTATTAAAACCACACCATAGGGTACTTCAACTTAAACTAGATGCCTGTGTGGACCTGTCTATTGAGTACATTTTTTAAAAATCTCCATCGACATTGATTTTGGATCATAATCATTGAAAAACAGCATAGTGGAAACTAGGTATGAGAATGTCACAAATTAGATCTCTGTTAGCCACAGAGTGTGAGCCCCCAAATTATTACCTTCTCTTTGGAATCTTTTCTCCAGTTGGAGAATTAGTCCAAGTAAATAAATAATGAAGTCATTTTAGTGCTAGGATTCTACCCTTTTAGGATAGGTCATCCTAGTTAGAAGAATAAAAGGAATGGTAAAAAAAAAAAGTTGAGGGGCTCGGAGTGTGACTCCATAATAAAGCACTTGCCTAGCATTCATGGGACCTTTGGTTTCATCCACAGTAACACACACAAACATACAAAAAAAAAAAAAAAAAAAAAAGTTGAACTCCTAATAGAGATGCTACAAAGTGCCACCCAGATAGGAAATTGCCCTAAGTTAGTCAGACTGCCTTTCCAAACTCACCTTTTCTCCCTACTTTTCAATTCTCATCTTGATTTATATAGCCATACCAGGGCATCAGTTCTGAACAATCCAGGAGGGTCCTCCAGCTCAAGAGCTCCTGCAAAAATCAGCCAAGTCTTTTGTTATGACATCATCACTCTCAAAGCTTCCTGCTACTCAGTCCAGTTTCCTTCATGCTCCCTCGGAGTTATCCCTAAGGGCATTTCCCAGGAATCTTTCTATACACGAATTTCTTTCTCCAGAGTCCACTTTCTGGAGCCCAGGACCTAAAAGAGCTCCAAAATCAAGAACCAATTGCGCTGGAAAAAGCCAGGGTATGACTTTTTCTGACTGAAATTATACTCACAGACATCAAAATACTTATAAGACATGTAATTGAAAATTAATATAGAATCTTATTAAGATTTATCTGTATTGTAAAGAAGAGCTCAGGATACTTTTGTATTAAATTGGTCCCTGCTTTCCTGAATATTTTGTCCACATATAAAACTCAACTTCTCTTAACAGTTTTCTAAAGCAGATAGGTCACATGGGTTTGGCTAATGAAGGGAATGCATTATTTTCTGTCCCTTCAGCACTCAATCATTACAGACCAACATCTGCCTGAGGCTTCAGAATCCTAGAAATATCTCCTCTTCAGGTGCCTTCCTTCCATCTCACCTCAGCAAGAAGTGTGCTCCTGCCTTCTTGATGCCCAGACACCCAGAGTCTCACTTTCTTTCTTTTTTTTTTTTTTTTTTTTTTTTTTTTGTAGTTGGACAGAATGCCTTTATTTTATGTTTATTTTTATGTGGTGCTAAGGATCAAACCCAGTGCCTCACACATGCTAGGCAAGCACTCTGCGGCTGAGCTACAGCCCCAGCCCCAGAGTCTCACTTTCTTCTTTGTGCTCAAGCATTCCTATCTTCTTCCCCACAGTATTAACTCCTTGAGCATATGGTCTGTGGTTCAGCAGAGTGACTTGTTTAATAATTATCTAACAATCGTTGTTATCCCAAATTAGTGGGATTGCCCATGTCACTAAAAGAATAAGTCCCCCTTACTGACTTGACTTAGCCTCTGGTGCACTCCAGTTCTCGTAAAATCTTGTGGTCTCCCTGTGTTGGAGAAATAAGTCCTCTATGGTTTGCATAAATGTCCCCCCAAGGTAGGTCCATGTGTTAAAGGCTTTTCCGAGAGTGGTGTGGTTGGAAGTGGTAGAGATTTTCAGAGGTGGGGCCTAGTAGCAAGTCCTTAGGTCACTGGGGATGTGCTCTTGAAAGGAACTATGGGACTCTAGTCCCTTCCTCTTCTCTCTTTTGCTTCCTGACTCATGACCTAAACAACTCCATGTGCTCCCCACTATTGCCATATGGCACCCCTACCAGAAACCTGAAGCAATGGGTTTGCCAATCTCAGACAGAAACAAACAAGTGGAAGAAAGGGGAAGCTAGTTCTTGCTTACATGCTCCCCTCCCAAGGTGGTGTAGTTTTCTGCTGCTGTTGCCCATGGACATCAGACCTCAGGTCCTCCAGCTGTTGAAAGAGAACTCCACCAGTGGTTCTCCATAGGGCTCTCGTGCCCTTAGCCTCAGACTGGGGCTACATCGTTGGCCTCTCTAATTTTGAGACTCCAGCTTCTTACACTGAGCAACTACTGATTTCACTGGCTCTCTAGCCTGCAAATGATCTTCACAAACTTTTCAGCCTTGGATCATATGAGCCAATCTAATAAATTCCCTTTTACAATTATATATATATATATATATATTAGTTCCGTTTCTCTGAAGAACCCTGTCTAATGCAAAGGCTTTAAATTTATGTTCATTTCATGTTGAACTTCCTTGGCATTATCACCATATTTTCCTAAATAGACATCAGGATCCTCACTCATTATATTTCAATACAATATTTGGAGTGAGAATTATAGAGAAAATCATGGGTGCATAGTCCACAAAAACTAAAAATAAAAAATAATTATAATGCTAAGAGGTATCTTTTTTAAAAAATAGAAAATAAACTGAAAAATCTAAAAATTGTTTGATTCATGAATCTCTCAGCATAAAGGTAGGGGAAAGGAGGAACAAAGGAACAAGGAACAGATGAACAGATAAAAAAGAAATAGCAGATGGTTGACTTAAACCAATCATGTCAACAATTGCATTAGATGTAAGTAAACTAAAAGCTTTAATTAAAAGACAAATATTTTCAAAGTCAAACTCGGAAGGTTAAGGGTCCTTTGTTTTCTCTCATATGTGAAGCTAGAAAGGAAAAGGAAAAGAAAGGTGGGGGTGTATCTCTTAAAAATCAAAGGGAGAACAGTTGAGGAAAGGGACCAAGGGGAAGGAGGTTGGGAGGGAGGGGGGAAATGCTGGGGAGTTAAATTATCCAAATTATATTGTTATATAGTGTGCATATGGGAATATGTAAACAAATACCATCAATATGTGTAACTATAATGCACAAATAATGTGAACAAAAAACTTTTTAAAAAGACAAATATTTTCAGCCAGGCACGGTGGCGCATGCCTATAATCCCAGCACTTTGGGAGGCTGAGGCAGGAGGATCAGGAGTTCAAAGCCAGCCTCAGCAATGGCGAGGCACTTAGCAACTCAGTGAGACCCTGTCTCTAAATAAAATACAAAAAAAGGGCTGGGGATGTGATCCAGTAGACAAGTGCCCCTGAGTTCAATCCCCGGTACCACACACACACACAAAAAAAAAAAAAAAAAAAAAAAAGACAAATATTTTCAAAATGGATTTAAAGAAATAAAAAGACCCAACTCTATGCCCATGGAGTATAAAGACACAAGACAGGTTGAAAGTAAAAGGATGCAAAACAATACAAAATATATATATATGAAAGGTGACATAATTATATTAATATCAGACAAAGTAGGCTTCAAGACATAAAGAGGGACCTTACCTGATGATAAAGACGGTTTCTCAGGAGGGCATAACACTCTTGAATAGTACATCTATATATACATCTGTAACAAAACTTCAAAATACATGGAACTAAAACTTATGGAAGGAAGAAATAGAAAAATCACATATATAGTTAGATCCTCTCAGCATTTCTAAAACAGAGAAAGAGGGAAAAAGTAGACGTAGTATTTGGAGGATAATAAACAATTTGTTTCTTGTGACTGGAAAAAACAGATGTAGTTGTAAGTGTGCATGGCCGCATATCCTTGGACATCACTGAAGACAGAGCTAGCCTTCAGGTAGAAGCAGATTTGGCCAAGCAAGGCCAGCGAGGGTGGAGGCTGGCAGTGTGCAAGGAGAGAGATTCTGAAGCAAGGAGCAGGCACAGAAAAATTCAGTGATCCCTGACTCTCACTGCCTCTGCCCTGCCCTCACCTGTGCCTCCAGGAAGGGAATCTATGGGCTCCCTGAGTCCAACACCTGAGCCCTGCTGGCAATGTGCCAGCGTGCCAGCCATGGGCTGCAACTTAGTTTCACCCTTTTGAATAATCCTTATTCAGACCTGTTGCCTCAAAGGTATGAAGACTTTCCTTCCTTGTTCACCCTGCCATTGTATCAAAACCACATCTAAGGTAGATTTCTTACATCTGTGAGGGTACATCATAGGGCATGAAATCAACTTTGTCACCTTTTCCCTTCCCTTCCTTTTCTGTTTCTTTCCTTCAATGAAATTAGCCCTGGGGAAGACAACCAGGCCCAATCCCCTCCCTCCCAGCTCCTATCATCTGATCTCACTCAGAATGGAAACAAAAGGCCCCTCTACCCTGCACAAGCTGTGCCTCTCTGTTGCATGGACTGTTACACAAGCCCTTATGGTGTGGATCTGCAGAGTATGGTTCCTTTTTGATCTTACCCTAGTCAGTTCTAACACAATGTCAACTGGATATCTTTTTGTGTAGTGTGTTTTTTTCCCAATTTTTAAAATTTTATTTGGCACTGCATTATAGTTATACATAACAGTGGGGTTTATTTTGACATATTCATAAGTGCATGCAACATTCTTTTCTCCATTTCAGTCAACAGTACTACCCACTTCCCTCTTTTCCTCCCTCCCCAATCCCCTTCCACTATTTTAGTTATTTTATTGCTATTTATTTATTTTTAATTGATGAGTTATAGTTTATTGAATGAACCCCTTCTTCTGTTTGTATTTAAAACATGAAACCTCTTTTAATCAGTTTGAACTTAGTTTATGCTGAACATCAGGTAAGTGTTTTGGATCAACGAAGGTGACAAAAGTTTTTTCAGGACATTTGCGATGGCCTTGCTTTCCTCTGGTCCTCATTAATAAAACCACAGCTGGAGACATTTGCTGGAAATCCAATGACTTGGTTCACACACCATATGGCATAAATAAAACCCTCCTTAACCAGGCCCAGTCCAAACTGGTACATGATGTAACTCCAACTTTACCAGAAGAACCATCAGTTGCTTTTATTAATTACCTAAGTTGTGTGCCCACAGCCACCCACAATGGATCATGACAGAGTTTAGTCACCTCCTCACCCAGGACAGATTTCAAATGGCTGCTCTTATGTTTCCTTTATCATTAGCATTTTTAGTTTTTTCAGTACTTGGTTAAACCAGCACAGAAACCCTATATTGTTCACTGAACTGAAAACCTTTCTGCTTTCTACAAGAGAGGCCAAAGAAATGACCATTCTCGTGGCGAGACAGACTCTTCTCTAATTTCCTTTCATCATTACACAAGCCCACCTCCTATCATACCCTGGGAAAATGAGATTTTTTTAACCCAGAAGTTAGTATTTCTTGGTTCAAAACTTATTTTTGAAGGGGTTATCTTTTAGTTTTACAGATTTTTTGTTCTACATTTCAAAAAAAGAAAATTCTACATACAGAGAAATACAAAAATGTTCTGGGCAGCCAGGAGTGATCTCATCCAAACTTATGGAACAAAACCATGCATTTTAAAGAGACATGGCTGGGGTCACAGCCGCTGAATAAAAAAAAAGGTGGGATGGTGGACAATTTAACTAATTTGAGATAAGCAGTCATTTATTATAATCAGAAGTCCACGCATAGGGTGGGTAGCTGAGGTTTGTAGACACATTGCCCAGTTTCTTTCTCTTCCACTTTGTACATGAGCTCAGGGCCTGTGGTGAAGGACCCACTCTTGGCCCTCATGGATGTAAATGGCTTCACTGGTCACTCTGTTTGGAAACAGTCCTTATCCCATGTAAGGGACAGCATTTGGCCAGAGTACACAGCACAGCTCTGCCTCATCATGCAGCAACCCTGAGGGACCTGTGTGCGCCCCGTCCTTCCCCTCCAATTCTGCTGATACAACAGGGCATCATGAGGCTCATGCCATATGCACTAACTCCACAGCTTTGGTGGTGAGTGTCCCAGGCCAGGGGACTTACACCAAGGCTTGTCATCAGACTTTCAGCATACTAATGTGATAAACTTTCCAAGTAACACAAAACTTTCTGTCTTCCATCACACTCTCTGCCCCCCACCAGCCCCCAAATAGTGCTGCTGAAACTGAGAAATAATCAGTCAAGCAAATGCTCAAGATGCCTACACTGGCCATCACATACTCACAGCTTATCCCCTTCAGCACCTGTACATATGGGTGACCCCAGGACAGCTCAGGTCTTATGAAGCTGTGAAAGAGCCTATATCAGGCTGCTGAGAAAGTGCTGAGAATCCTAATGTGTGTTTTCCATGAAGACACCAGAGAGAATCATCACTGCCAATCACCTTTCTTAAATACAAGGAAAACACATTTTAATGTTTTATTATTCTTGAGACTCCAGGGGAGCAGTCTGCCCCTCTAAAACCCACACTTTATGTTGGAACTGAGATTCTAGGTCTATTTTCATTGCTGAGGTGAATAGTCCACCCTAAACACCTTAGAACCACAAATAGAGTCGTGATTATGGGCCTTGTGTACTGCTTTCTGGCCCTGTTAACTGACTCTTATCCCTGAATCTTCCTCCTCCTCCTTCCTACCCAGTGGATATTGTACTTAGGGTGTGACTGTTTGTATGTCAGTACAAGTGTCAGGAGCTATGTATGAAGCTTAGTTCTTTTTTCTTTTTGCAAAGATCTTATTTCCAAATAAGGTCACATTCATAGGTACCATGGGTTAGAACTTCCACATATCTTTTGGGGATATAAACTGAACCACAACATAGTGACCACAGATTAGTTCTTAATTTCTTATCTTCTGCACATCTCATCCTGTCTAAGGGGTCTCTCCTCCCTCCCAGACATCATAGATTCCTATACCCTCAACCTACACTTGAAAACAACTGTAAAACATAAAATATGAATTCATTGTGTTGGTAATCATTCATATTTAAATCTCATAGAATTGACAGTCTAGAGATGTTTGATATCACTACTCATCAGGGAAGTACAAATAAAAACCACAGTGAAATACTATCTTACATCCATTAAGAAGCCTTTTGGATAATGTTTTTCATTTTTAGAAAAAAAATGAGTGCTGGTGAAGAGGTAGATAAATCAGCATCTTGTGCACTAAAGGTGAAATGGCACAGCCACCGTGGGAACAGTATGATAAACCTCAAAAAATTAAAAATACGATTAACACATGATCCAGCAATTACATTTCTGGACATAAATCCAAATGAATTCAAAACAGACACCCATGTTCATACCAGTATTATTCATAATATCCAAAGGAGTGGAAGCAATCCAAGGGTCCATCAATGATGAATGAATGAATAAAGTATGGTATGTACATATGTTGGGTCACAGAAAAGAGTACCTCAAAGCATATCACTTTAGCATAATAACTACTTTGAACCAAAGAAGATTGGAAGACCTCAGAAACATCCTTAGAAGCAAAGTCTCTCTCTGATTTTTTCATACCCTCCTCTTATTCCTCTTCCTCCCCGTAGGTCATTCATAGAGAACATTCTTCCCCAATGCAGACATAGAAGCTAGAAGCCCTCCCCACCAAAGCCATCCATAACACCTAGAAAAAGCACTCTCTCCTTTCTCCTTGAAGATCCAGCTCCATACCCAGAGGGAATGCTGCATAGAGAGGCCAAGGAGAATATGAACAGATATGCCTTGTTGGCTTTCCTCCTTAGGTCTAGTACTATTAAATCATACTTTTGTGTCTAATCACAATTCTATACAGCTGTCTACACAATTCTGCATCAAACCTAAGTTTCAAAATACTTTTAGCTAGGTCTTTGCATCTTCATTTCTGAAGGTTCCTATGTTATGTAAAACTCTGAATGAATATATTTGTTATACTTTTCTCTTATGAACCTGTCTTTCATTAAGGAATGTCAACCCTGCCCCTTATGGTGGTAAGGAAAGGTACCAGACCCTTCCACCTCTACACTGACAATGGAATATTATTCAGCCTTTAAAAGGAAGGAGATTCTGACAAATGCTACAACACAGATGAAACTGGATGACATTTTGCTGAGTGAAACAAGCCAGTCACAAAAGGCCACCTACCTTAATATTTCACTTGCATGAGGTTCTCAGAGTAGTAAATTCGTAGAAACAGAAACCAGAACACTACTTGCCAGGGGCTGGGAAGGGGCAGTGTGGAGTTCTTATCTGAATGCAAAATTTCATTTTGGGATGAAGAAAATATTGTGGAGACAGGCAGTGGTTATGGCTGTACAATAATGTGAGTGTACTTTATACCACTGAGTTTACACTCAAAAATGGTTAAGATGGTAAATTTTATGCAGTGTGCATTTCACAACAATTGTTTTATAATTAAAAAAAAAAGCTAGAGCGCCAGAGAGAATACTATTTAGATTAAAATATTCACAAGGTACAAGATTCTGAGACAGAGCCTGCCAGGGCCTCTGCTCTCCCACTTGACGTGGCTGGATACACTCGCACCACGCTTCATTTTCAGAGGATATGAAAGTTTATCTCCTTATAAAATAAACATGACAGCAAATGTGTCTGCTCTGACTCAGAAGCTCTAAATAACTTGTTGGAACTCAGGTAGCCATAAATCTCTGTCCTGAGTTATGGCTTATAGGAGTGGGAAACACACCAGACACAGAGTTCTTAGAAGAAAATCAGTCTGCTATTTTTAGCTCTCACTCTTCTCAGAGAAAACAAGAAGCTGCCTGCTTGCTGGCTATGGGGAAAACTGCTCTGGGTAGGCCATGTTCTCAGTGTATCCAGCCTCCCCAGAAATGCACTCCCAAGAGGTTTTCCAGGGCCCCAAACCAGACACTTGTGCCAGGCACAAACTATTTTCTTTGTAGACATTAACACATCATGACATCATCTCATTCATTTTTCACCAGCTTGTTTGTTATCTTCTTTATTTCCCCTTCCCATAAAGGGAGGTAATATCCTTCTCAAAAATCTCATAAGGGCCGGGCGCGGTGGCGCACGCCTGTAATCCCAGCACTTTGGGAGGCTGAGGCAGGAGGATCGCGAGTTCAAAGCCAGCCTCAGCAATGGTGAGGCACTTAGCAACTCAGTGAGACCCTGTCTCTAAATAAAATACAAAAAAGGTCTGGGGATGTGACCCAGTGGTCGAGTGCCCCTGAGTTCAATCCCTGGTACCACAAAAAAAAAAAAAAAAAAAAAAAAATCTCATAAGGGCTGGGATTGTGGCTCAGCGGCAGAGCGCTCGCCTCGCACGTGCGCGGCCCGGGTTCGATCCTCAGCACCACGTAAACATGAATGCATTCCATTGTGTACAACTAAAGTAAATAAATAAATATTTTTTTAAAAATCTCATAAAAGAAAGAAAGAGACTATCTGATGAATGAGATAGCATTTTTAATGTTTAATTGAAGACAGTTTTCATAATTGAAAAATATTGTTTTGGTCTTTGATATAAAATATAAGAACCATCTCACAGCAGAGAGCAAAGATGTATTCCTCAGGATTTACCTTTAAAAATAAATAAATAAGGGCACAAATTCTACCAGCTTCCTCATGACAAAAGCCCTAGTTTTTCCAAACACATGCAATCTGATTATAACCAGATTAGATAAAAGAAGTTTCCATATATTGTATACCCTAAACATTTAAATTTCTGAAAGAGTAGCCATGACCTTCTCTTTGGGGTCTGTTCTTATTGAATCATGCCCTGGGAGCAAACCATGCAATTTTATAGCTAATATAGTACACATTTTTAAAAAGGAAGTGTAGTATTACATTTCACTATGTGAATAAAGGAAGCAGATTCTTTTTTTTTTTTTTTTTAAATATTTATTTATTTGCTTTTAGTTGTACACAATGCATTTTTATGTGGTGCTGAGGTTTGAACCCGGGCCGCACACGTGGTAGGCGAACGCTCTACCACTGAGCCACATCCCCAGCCCCAGGAAGCAGATTCTTGTAGCTGTAAATATGAAGCTGCATAGTTATCCCTTAAAAGGGAGCAAAACTGGGGCACTTTCTGGGGCTTGGAGGAGTGGTCCCCAGCCTCAAAACCCTCCCTTTGGAAATGTCCCAACAGAAGGCCTGGCATTGTTCATGTGCACATTCTAGATTGCATCAGAAGGCAGTAGAGTTAAAGGAGCACCCAAACATTTGGTTTTCCAGTGCACAGATTAAAATAAACCAAAGCCTCCAATGTACTGCAATTTCTTCAGTGCTGTGCTCAGAGCCCTCCTAACGCCACTCTGAATGCTGGATGAAAAATCGTGCCTCTCCCAGCGGTGGAGTGTGAGGCTCTGAGCTATTTTAGGCTTAGATTTCTCACGCGGTCTGGCCACGTGGGTCTGCAGCTGTCTGCAGCCTCCTGGCTGGTGATCCTACAAAGGCAATCAGGAGTACAGTTCCTTGTTCTGTTTTTTCCCTCAGCTCTGACAGGGATTCCCAAATCTGGCAGAATTCAAACAGGGAGACCCCAACCCCAGGCTCCAGAGAGATCTCTTTAAATGGGAATGTCATCTCTAGAAACAATTGTCCCATATTTTCCTGAATATATACACAGCATCATCATATATTAGAATTGCATTTAAAAGAACTGTTTTCATATACTCTTATTAAGCATAACAGAGTGTTGAGCACATGCTAGGAAAGTGTTGGGGAAGGGAGGGGATGCATAGCGGGGAGAAGATGCATGTAAGTAACCTCTGGGTTACACACACACACACACACACACACACACACTGCACACACCAAAGATACGTACACAGACATGGCAACAGTGCTCTGTATGTGCTTTCAACTAATTTGTTTAAAATGGAGATCATATTAACTTGGTCCTCTAAAAACAGAGTCACAGGTTTGTCTATGAGACAATCTGGTTCTTTAGTTAGATGAGAGGAGCAACACACTGTGTTCATAGATCTAAATGTGTTTTACATACACTCTTCATCTCTATCTACTTCTTCATGCTTTGCTGTCATCTGACTGGGGCTTGGGGAGGGAGATAGGAATCCAAGTTCATCCACTGAGGCCATTAGGTCAGTTACCTTAAAGTGATGTGATACCCCCAACAAGACCAAGTGAGGCAACATACACAACTGCTTTATGAAGCTGATATCCATCTAGGTGATTATACATATGGGCCCCTCACCCCTCACAAAAGCCTGTGGAAAACATTCAAGTTTTACTCGTTTTGCAGATGTGAAATACTGAGGTTCAGCAAGGGTCAGGAAATGTGCTCAGGTTACACAGTGGTAAGTGGTAGAACTGGGATTTAAGCCCAAGAAGGCTGGCAAATGAGTCCTCACTACCACACTTTTCCTGAGTGGAGGAAAGACTCAATAAACGTGAATTTCCATGTCAGTTAAAAATGTTAATTTTATTTGTATATAGACATACCCAATTGCCATTCTCAAATGTGGAAAGTGATTTAAAATAAGTAATTCTAGTGGGACACACTTTTATTTCTAAATCAAGTTTCTTGCAGTGCCTACTGTTTATTTCAATTCATTCATACATTCATTCATTCAACAAACATTCATTGCCCAGGTCTGGCAGGGGGCTCATTCCACTCATGGCTCCATATGTGGGCCCGGTCCCAGAAAAGTTAGCTTGTTACTTGGGACACATACCCAACCCAGGCTTAGTGTCCGGTGTCATTCCATGTCACACAAGCTTTGAAGGGGCCACACTATTTGGTGCTTGATGACACACCAGGAAAAAGCTGCATGGGCCTTAAAGGGACAACCTGGGAGTAGGAGAATTTAACCAGAGTGGGTAACATGTGAACCTGGCATTAGGAGGAGGTTCTTCATTTTGATCTAAAACATAGGAATAGGAAGGGGTGTGGCACATTGGAGTTGGACCATGAGGGAGCAGAGATACAGATTTTCAGACTCCAGACGCACGTGTACAGATGTACATGCAGCTATATGCCTCCTAAATGCAAATAGGTGCAGAAAATGTAGTTGATTTTCTCTAAAATAATCATAACCTGGTTTTTCCTCTCCATCTACTGTCCTATCAGCTGGGTAAGAGGAACAGATCAGCTTTTTACCAGTCCCATCAAAACATCCCTTAGGGGATCCTCATTCTGTAGAGATGATTGATCCTGTTCTCATCTCCATGCTGCTGCAATCTCAAAGATGGCCACCGGCTCTGAATGGTGAGAGATTTCTCAGAGCCACCTGAAGGTGTCCTGGGACTGTCTTCTGTTTAACCAGTCTTCCAAGTATCTGCTGCTGAAGTCAGGGCTGTCAAACTTGGGGCCAGTGTTCTCTGGGCTGGGTCTGTGCACTGCACAGTAGTCTTGGCTTCAGAGGCACATGGGGGGTGGCAGTCAAGCAATACTCAAGGGGAGTGAGAAATGGAATGCTGTTCTTTATTTATCTATTTATTTTGGTACTGGGGATTGAACCCAGGGGTACTTAACTACTGAACCACATCCCCCACCCTTTTTACTTTTTTATTTTGAAATGGGGTCTCACTAAGTTGCTCAGGGCCTCATTAAGTTGCTGAGACTGGCTTTGAACTTGCAATTCTCCTGCCTCAGCCTCCTGAGCCACTGGGATTACAGGTGTACACCACCACATCCAGAGGGACTTTACCCTTTTTATGGCAAGGATACTTAGCTGTCTGATGAAGACCACAGACTCCTTCTCAGACTCATGTTTTTAAGGGTTAAAAATGAAACATATTGGAATGCATTGGAAATCAATTATACTGAAGAGCAAAATAATTTTATAAGACAAACAAATTTGCTAAATGACAACATATATCCCTTATTTGAGTGTTAAATGAGCCAGTACTTGGTTTAATAACTGCTATATTTGGGGGGGTGGTGACAAAAATGCACAATATGTCATGACACCTGTAACAACTGCAATGGGAATGGAAATAGCTGACGGCTGATGGGGACAGAGTGTTGGACTTGAGGTTGCCAGATAAAATATGGGAAACCCAGTTGCACTTAAATGTCAGGTAAACAATGAATAATTTGGGACATGCTTATACTAAAAAATCATTTATTGTTCTGAAGTTCAAATAACTAGGCATCCTTTGCTTTTCAGCTTTTTATTTGCTAAATCTGGCAACCCTACGAGTACTATTAATACTATAGTAGTCTATTGTCCATGTTCAGAACTGAAAGAAAGTCTACATATTAGTGATTAGTGAAAATATTTTTTTCCCATTACAGTTCATGGCTCCACCCCTTTGGCCAAGAAAGCCCTGGCCTAGCACCATCACTCACTAAGACTTTGGGTACAGGACATCCATATGTAGCAGTGCCTGTTTTCATTCTTGAAGACACACACTATGGGCTCTATACCTTGTTCACATGCTGGCTTGGATTCACCTGGAGTCTTTCTATGTCTACTGGTCCTCTGACCAATGTGACCAATCTAGAGACTCATTGGATGTGACTCACTGAAACCTCAGCCTGACTGTCAGTTTCCAGAAGAAGCAAACTCACCATCTCTGGGTCTGTCTCACTTGTGCCACCAAACACTCTAATGGACTAAAATTCTTCTCCTGTCAGCATCCCTCGCTGGATTATAAATTCCATGAAGGCTGGGTTAGTTCTGTATTGCTCACCAATGAATTCTTAACTCCTAAGATAATGTCCTGTGTACAGTAGGTGCTCAATGATTGCTGAATGAATGAATAAGTAAAATAACAAAGAGCCTCATGCTATTTATTATGTCATTGATAATGATTATTTTTGTCATCTGTGTGTAGAATGTGCCCAGAGTGGTAAAATGGAGCCATTTGATAAATCTTTGAAAATCACAATTAGAAATTTTATTCATGAATTGGGAACCTCAGAGCCAGGGTTAGTTTCTTGGGAAAGAGAGACATACTCATAGTGCCAATAGAGAAGGAATATTTTAGGTATCATTTTAGCAGAGCAAGTGGGAATGAGGAAGACAGCATGATGACTTCTCTCTAGGTTATTGTGCACAGTCTATCAAAATCTGTTCCAAGCTTCCTTCCATATGGAAATGATGTCTTAGAGATTTATTTTCTTCTCATGGGTCTTCCTAAAATCTGCATCTTCAGTGACTTCCATAATGCTCAATATAGCCTTCCTCCCAAATCTGGAAGATGAAAAGTCCACCCCCTCCAAGACAGTAACTGAAATTTCACATTAAAATAAAGACTTGCCTCTGGGATGGAGAAGGCTGAGGTTAAAAAGGTCATAATTTTCCAGCAGTAATTGCCTTTCCTGGCCTGGCTTCCTTTTCATTTTTTCCAAGCTCTCACTTAATTGAATATATTTTACACATCTGAGCATAATGAAAAAGGGAATTTTTAAAGACTGATCATGGCAGGAAATAAGCAGTAAACGCCCGAAAGCCCACTCTTAAGTAGGAAGGAAACTTGGATGTGGTAACACACTTCACCTGGTACAAGTAAGAAATCACTTTGCCATTACACTCAGACACTGCTGAGTTCACAAGCCCCACCCCTGAGTAAACCTTCATCCCTTCTAACCCCAATGCCTCTGGCTCTGACTCTATCCAATCCTCCCAGTAGTTCTGTTAGTTCAACCTCAAAATGTGGCCAAGAGGTTACTGCCTGTCCCCACTGCCAGCCCCTACCCTTACATTCTCTCACTTGAAACTGTACCCACAATCCAGCATCCAGTCTCCATGGAGAGATCTGTGTCTCCTTAACCTTCCCCCAAAAATGAACAGGAAGCAGGGACTGCTCCTGCATTAAAGAGCTGCTCCCCTGTGTAAATGCTAGGTTCTAGTGTCACTGTGATTGATCCCTCTGTGCCCCATGAGGCAAGGCACCTGCAAACTCATCTGTCACTCAACCTGCTCTACTCTGCTCAATCTTGTCTCTTTCTCCAGAGCTGCCATCACCTGATAAACTCTACAATTACATTTTATGGAGAGGCTCATTTGTTGTTTCTATTGACTGAGTTAGGGATCTTTGTCTATTTTTTTAACTTCAGCATCCATTCACTCGTTCACTTATTCACTGCAAAAGTAGTCATTGTTAACATCAGCACTTACCCAGGAAACCCCATGACTACTTTTGCAGTGAATAAGTGAATGAGTGAATAAATGAATGTATGGATTCAAAGATTGGCAGGACAGATCACTCAGACTTCTTTTCAAGCTATTTCACACTACTTAACTACCAAACCAACCAGGAGCCCCACAAGAAAGAACTCAAGATCAGGGTGCTACACTCTGCTATTTGATGGGACTTGTCTACCCTGTCCCTGAGTTTCACATCACTCTTAGCTCTGTCCTTCAGCTAATGATGTTTTGGCAGGGTCAAGTGGCCACTTCACTGCATGTGAGGGTGTCTCCCAACCCCCAGCACTGCTTCCAGTGCTGTCCTTTGTAGCTTTCCATATGCAGAACACACTCTGTCACAGCACAACAGAACTCCTATGTCCTATGCAACCCACTAAAGCAGCACAGCACCCAGTGAGTTTATTTCCTCTGCTTCCCAATGTACCTGTTCTGTTAGCCTTTGCAGAGACATGCACTCTGCTCACGGATAGCTGGACCACTGCTTACACCCAGTGTGTAACTGTGTCAGGCAAGTAGAATGATCATTATTGTCTTTGGTCTATTTTAGAAGGAAAGGAAAGTTTGCTGGGTAGACAGAGATGGGGGCAGTTTCGAGGGTTGGATGGAGCCATAGGAGGAAGTTAGGCTGTGATGTCTCCTTAAAAGTGTTAAATTGGCCTTTAGAGCAGATCAAAACAGCTATGTCAAAATGGTAAAGTCAAAATGTCGTGCACTGAAGGAAAGTAAGATGTTCTTCCCTTCGCCCTCCATCACCTGGGCGCTGGGAGGTATTTAATGCACAGAAGAGTGTCCACTCAGGGAGCCTGCCTGTCAGATGAATGTGTTTTGGGAGGTAAAAGAGTGGTAAGGAATTGGGTGGGAGATTGTTAAATGTGGGTTATGAATAGTGTACTCTGCTCCCTGGGCCTATGTAGAGCACATTTTTAGGCAGGAAATCCACATCATCTTGCCAATCAGGGCTTTTTGGATTTTTGTTTTGTTTTGTTTTTACAGTTCAGAGTTAATTTATTTAGGATGCCTGCCACCCAGAGGGTGCTTCCTAGGTGACAGCTATTATTAGGACCTCTTCCAAAACAAAATGAGAGACAGTTAAGAAGTAACTTCAGCTAGGTATGGTGGTACACACCTGTAATCCCAGTGTTTTGGGAGGCTGAGGCAGGAGGAACCCAATTACATAAACCAGCCTCAGCAACTTAGCAAGGCACTAAAGAACTTAGTGAAACACTGTCTCAAAAACTAAAAAAAAAAAAAAAATTAAAATGGGATAGGGATGTGGCTCTGCAGTTAAGCACCTCTGGGTTTAATCCCTAGTATCAAAAAAAAAAAAAAAAGAAAAGAAAGAAAGAATTTGAGTACAGGCTTAAGAATCTGTAAGCAACACTCAAACCCATTAGGAGGACTATTACTGAAATTATTATTATTATTATTATTATTATTATTATTATTGGTGGGGATGTAGAGAAATTTAAACCTTCAAGCATTGCTGGTGGGAATGTAAAATGGGGGGTTCTCCACTATGGCAAGTGGTAAGGCAGGTCCTCAGAGTAATTAAATATAGACTTATCATAGCAATTCCACTATTGGGTATTTAATCAAAAGAATTGAAAATAAGGACTTAGGTCTTACACACCCATTTTATAGAGCTAATATTTGCAATAACTAAAAAGTGGAAGCACCCAACTGCCTATTAAAGGATGAATGGTTAAACAAAATGTGTACTATCCACACAAGAGACTATACTATTCAGCCTTAAAAAAGGAAGAAAATTTTGACAACATGGTTGAAAGTGGAAGACATTATACTAAGTAAAATAAACCAGACATTTCACTTATATAAAGTACCTAGAATAGTCAAATTCATAGAGATAGAAAATAGAATGGTGATTCTATGGGACTGGGGGAATGGAGAATAGGGAGTTAGTATTCAGTGAGTAGAGAGTTTCAGTTTTGCAAGATGAAAGGGTTCTGAAGATGGATGATGGTAATGGTGGCACAGTAATGTGAATGTATTTAATACTATTGAACCATACATTTAAATGGCTAAAATGATAAACTTTATGATATATGCATGTGTATGTTTACATACATACATATACACATACACATACATACATAAATACACATGCATACACACATATCATAATAAAAAAGTGATTTACAAACCTAGAGGAGCTACCAAGAAAACATGCAGAAACTTGCCCTAAGCCCTCTCATATTTCACACTCCACCAGACTGTCTCCACTTCTACCCACTCCTGCAGTATATATCACCTTAAAAAAGTCAATCTTCACGTCTACCCCAGGACTACAGCAGGACTCCACAGGATTCTTACTGGCACAGCCCTTATTTCACTGCTCTAACGGGAATAATTAAGCAAAGAACAGGACCAAAGGTCCAAGCCTACTCATGAGGAAGACTCAGAGGACTGGGTAGAGTTAAGTCAAGGTGAGAGTGTTCATCAGATCCTTTGAATGCTTTTATTCTTTGTCATAATTGATGGATAGCATGAGATGAAATCCCAGGTTGAAAATAGCTTTCCCTCAGCATCTTGAAGGCATTGCTGCTTTGCCTAGCAGCTTGCAATGGTGTTTAGAAGTTGGTAGGAAGCCATCCTTGTTCCCTATCCTTTGCATGTGACTCATTTTTTTTTCTTTTCTGGAAACATTTAGGATCTTTCCTTTGTAGCTGGTGTTGTAAAATCTCATCTTGATGTTACTTGTGCTGGTAGTTTTTTCCATATTTTTTTCTGAAAAATATATTTGACACTTTTAACCTGAAAATTCATGCCCCTTCCTTTTGACAATTTTCTCTCCTCCATTTTCTGAATTACTTCTTTATGAAATGTATGCTTCTTTATGCATTGATATTCTACTTTCCCTTCTTTTCTCTCTCATTTTCACCTTTGCCTTTTTAAATCCATCAATGCTTTCTTGGCTATTTCATTGACTTTTACTCCCTGAATTTGTTATATATATATTTTTTTAATTTCTAAAAGCACTTCCTTGTTCTTTATTACTTGTTATGGTGCCTTGTTGTTTTTTCACAGCTGTACTATCTCTGAGAATAATGGCTTCTCCTTGTTTCTTTTGAGCTCTGAATTCCATATTGGAGTCTGTCTCAAATGTCTAATGATTCTTTGTACTTCTTTAAAGATAAAGCACTGAAAATCTAGTTGGAGGTAACAAGGTTCTCCTTAGGGTGGTTGAGCAGGAACTCCATTGGTTGAGTAGGGGTCTGCAAATTAGAGAAGCTGCTGGGCTTTAATTTGGAGCCATTTGGTTTTTACAGTAAGGAAATTTCCAGGCTGCTGGCTGAAGGTGGTGTCTCTACCTCCTATCTGTGTTGGGCAAGGCGGGACAAGGTGGAGAGAGCCTCCAGACATGAAGGGCAATGGCCCTGTTTTCACACCAGTCCCTTGCCTTTCCTCTCATTGCCAGAGTTCAAGCATCCCAAGTCCATTTCTCCTGTTGAAGAGACTAAAATGTGCCTTCTGCAGTTTGGCACCCCTCACCTAGCGTTCTGGGGCCAGATACCCCAGCCCTCCAGGGTCCTGCAGGGAATCTCCAGGCTCCCTGTGTCTCAGTGGCAGCTCCATCTGTGTCCTCAGCCTGGCTACCTTTCCTCTGAACCTTGGCTATTCTTGTCCACTAGATCTATTTGTTGTTTTGAAAACTTTAGTTTTCTGGAGTTCAGGATGGAGTAGAGAGAAACACTGGTATTTAACCTGTCATCCTTAACTGGAAGTAGATTTATCTGTTGCTTTTTCTATCCTATTTGTCTTCCATTTTGTTTCCTTTGCAGAGGAAATCCCTTTTCCTAGATTTTCTCCATCTTCTCTCTAGTACCTTAATATTTTTTCTTTTTTTAAAATGTTCCAGTCTCTTTATTCCTTCCTTACGGCTTATAAACATGCTTATCCCCCACCCACTTTCCCCTCTGAAAATCGATTAATCCCCCTCAAGCTCTTCTTTTCTCTTTATCGTCATTAAATTAAATTTCTATGATCTCCCTTATGAGACAGACATTAAGGTTCCAAAAATGAGTACAACATATTCTGGATTCACAGCCCAGCACAAAGCCAGTCATATAAGGGGATGATCACAGAGCTGTGTAAAAGGGCATGTTGCAGATGATATTCAGGGGACTTCAGAAACTTTCTGTGGAAAGGGGTTGGGGTGGCTTGAAGAGAAGGAGAAAACTGAGGAAGATGCTAGAGACAGATGCTCTTTGAGCCAATTTTAGATACCAAGGACTAAGGAATTTCTGTGCCAAGCTAAAAGCTTGTACAAAGTTCTTTTAGCTTACCCGCCTCTGTGGTCAGGGAGACCTTCTCCACTTCCCCACTGAAGTAATCTTTTGAAGTAAAACATGCTCATGTTTTTTGTTTTTCCCTAAGGAGACATTTCATAACAGTGTCCAAACTTTTCATTGTGCCCAACAAGGCACTGTACAATCTCACCCCATCTGTTTCCAGTCACCCCTGCTACCTGCTATGTCAAACATTGTGAAGTGGCAATAAACTTCAAAGTTATTCACCAATAGTCTATTTCCTCTCCTTTTGAATACCTAGTAGGGCTTCACAATCCTACTCTCTTAAAGTTAGATGTGACCATGTAGCTTGCTTTGTCTACTGAAATGTGAGTGAAAGGGACACACATCACTTCTACTTTAAGAGCTGGAAGCAATTAACTACATTCTCCTCCCAGTCCATTGTTACAACACTCTCTAGACTGAGACCTTGAGAGAGACACCATGCAGCACTACCAGTATGAATGGACATTAGTGTGAGTGAAATATAAACCTTATTATTTTAAGCCTCTGAAATATTAGGATTGTTATTCAGTATAACCTAGCCTGTCCTCGCTAAAAATCATTCATGTATCTCAGTGTATTAGCCGTGGTTCTTCAGAGAAACAGAAGCAATAGAATATACAATCAATCATTTGTATCCATGGATTCCACATCCCTGGATTCAACTAACCCAGGATAAAAAATATTTTGAAAAAAAATTACATCTGCACTGAACATGTACAAACTTTGTTTTTCTTACCTTTATTCCCTAAGGAATTCATTATAACAACTACTTAGATAGCATTTGCTTTATATTGGGCATTACAAGTTATCTAGAGATAATCTAAAGTGGACAGGAGGATATGTGCACATTATATGTAAATACTATCATTTATATAAAAAATTTGAGCATCTTCAGATTTATTGTATTTGTGGGGGTATGATACCAATAACATGCAGATACTTAGGGATATCTGTGTATAGATATATGGACAAAGATTTGTTATGAGGTTTTTGGCTCACAGAATTATGGAGGCTAAGAAGCCCCATGAATTTCCATCTGCAAGCTGGAAGCTCAGTAAATCTGATGATATCATTTCAATACAAACCCCAGAAAGCAGAACTAAAAGAGATTATGGCATAAGTACCAGTTCAAGTCCAAAGGCAGAGAACTGGAGGGCTAATGGTCTGTCCTGTCTCGAGTTCAAAAGTCCAAAAACCAGAACTAAAAGTGTCCTATGGTAGGAGATAGATGTCCCAACTCAATAAAAGAAAGCAAATCTGCTTTTCCCCTGCCTTTTTGTCTTAATCAGGCCCTCAGCAGATTGGGTGATACCAAGTTGTTTCAGTGAGGGCAATAGGCTTTACTCAGTCTATCTATTCCAATGTTAATCTCTACTAAACCCTCACACACACAACCAGATATAATGCTTTACCAGCTATCTCAGCATCCTGCAACCCAGTCAAATTGGCACACAAAATTAATCACCACACTCAGCCTGTTCTATCTAGAATGCATGTTAGCCGCATTCTTTTTCCTAACAAAGTGCTTCTCATTCTTCAAATCCCCTTTACTCTCGAAGTTCCCATAAACAGCTGTACCATTTATCATGCTCTTTTTGAAGACATAGGACAAAAATCAAACTCGATTTCTCCTGTACTTTCACAATCAACACAAAAGATTTCAATGACCAAATGTGTATGAGATTTTCTTTTCCCCACTAGCAAGCAAGCAATCAGTTCTCCAGCATACACCAGCTGGGAGTCCTCTACTCCAATTCAGTTCTGAAACTATCTATTGGAAATAGTGTCAGATTTCATAGGTTAAGGGCTCAGTGCCTCAGACTGACCTTTCACTACTTCAGATGCCAATCATGAGCCCCAGGTTGTTTTTCTTGTGCTTCTGACCAACTAGTTATAAATGAGGGTTCCCACAACCCCCTATTCAGGTGTGATTAATTTGCTAGAGGTCATGGAACTCAGAGAAACACTTGATTTATTGGTACATTACAAAGGATATTACTAAAGATACCAATGAACATCAGATGCATAGGGCAAAGTGTGTAGGGAGAGGTGCAGAACTCTGCCCTCTAGGGCACAATATCTTCTGTGAACCTCCACAAGTTCAGCTATTGGAAGAACTCCAAACCCTCTCCTTTTGGGGTTTTATGGAGGCTTCCTTACATCATCATGGTTGTTTAAATCACTGGCCAACAGTGAGCAACTTAACCTTCACCCTTTCTCCCCTCCCTAGTGGTTAAGGGATAAGGCTGAGAGTACCAACTCCTCTAATTCTGTTTTGGTCTTTTCTGTGACCAGGACATATCCTGAAGCTACCCAAGGGCTGACAGCTATTAGTCAACTCATTAACATGAAAAAAATGCCACTTCAGAGTTGTATATCATGAAATGGGACGAAGACCAAACACATATTCCACAATATTATGGTCCCATAACTCATTATACACATCTAATGAGGTACTTTTCATATTACATTGTAATGAATCATTTCATTGACTACATCCTCTTTTCAGCTGTAGCTTATTCAAGTGTCAGAGAAGTATCTTCTTCACCATCAGCCCACAAAAAAAAAAGCCCTTCTCCCCTGCAAGGAGACCCTCAGGGAGCACCATCACATAGCCTCTTTTCAAACGTTTAAATTCTCTTCAATTTCAGTTAGTAACTTCAAGCCTCCCTACATTATTTTTAGAAATGGTCTAAACTTTCCACCAAATGAGTTACTTTTCATTTTAACATCCAAAATACAAAAAAAAAAGAGCTTTACATAATGGGTCAATTAGGTGAAGATTATGTGATAACACAAAACAATTGTTTTCTTCAGCAAAAAGTTATTATCAAAGCTTTCAAGCCATTATAATATTATAACAGAGAATTAGAAGGTACTTTTGCTAAAAGCACTGACTTTTCATTGGGCCTGCTGATGCCGGATAAGTAACTCAAATCAGAGTACAGCTTGGCATCTTTGGCTTTGATTACCCCCACCCCTCTCTCTCCTTTTCTTTATGTATCTGTCTCCTTTATTGCCTTAAAGCTGGGGTCAGAATCTTCCTAACTCTGCACAAAGGCATATCCATCATTTAAAGAAAATTCACCTAAAAACTTGCATTACAAGAATTATTAGTCCTAAATTTACGAAACCTATCCATCCCCTTCAAGCCTGAAGACATCAAGAATAATTAAACTATTTTCAAGATTTGTACGGACACTCAACTTCCAGCTTTTATAACAAGCTGTTCCAGACCCCTGGAGTAGCAACTAGAAGTCTCTGCTCATTGCCCTACACCTCCCAGGAAAAGTGGAGACTTGCAAACAGATCCCTTCATGATGAGAATGTTTCCCTAAGCAGGAGAAATCAACTCATGGGAACCTAATTGCCCCTTCCAGGATCACAGGTCTGATAGATAAACATCCAGCAAAGCAAATGGAGATTGTCCCTGAAAACAATAAAACTTTTCCAGAGTTAACTTGCAGAATTAAAACTGGGATAATGGTCAGCCAGACCATAGAATGACCAAGACTGCTTAATTATGCATCCCTCTCATCCTTGTCCTAATTCTTCCTCTATTTAAACCTAAATCTCATGTCAGTATATCAAAGACAGGGCTGAGGACACTTGATCTCACTTTGCCTTCCCTGCACAGCTATATTCAAAGTTCCTTTCTTGCTTTGCAGCAATACTTTTTCTCATTTGTTGTGTAGGGAGAGTGACTGAACCTGATTTGTTGGAACCCCCAGAGTCAAACCTCTGTCCTAGGATTCTCATAACATTGTAAAAGCCCCAAAACTCTGAGATGGAATGGAATGTGCTTTATTAATGTTGTTGCCAAGCAACCCTGGTGCCCAAGGCACGGGAGATGCTCAGTTGGTATTTTCCAAATTGAATTTAATGAATAGAAAAAGTAAGTCCTCTGAAAGCAAGGAAGTCCCTTTTCCTTTTCCCTCCAAGCTGTATCTTCTGTCTTATTCAAAATATTTTTCATTCTTCAATTTTTTTTTATGGTTTGGATATGAGGTGTCTCCCAAATGCTCCTATGTTAATGAAGGAATATTCCAGAGGTAAAAAAAAATGATTAGATTATAAGAGCTGTAATAGAATTGGTCCTTCCTAGTTTGAGTGGACTAATTGGGTGGTAACAGAAGGCAGGTGGGGTGCGGCTGGAGGAGGTAGGAGGAGGGGCCACAGGGAAGATGCACCCTTTGGGCACACACCTCACCGGTTCTCTCTTGGCTTCCCAGCCACATTGAGCTGAGCAGATTTCCTCTGCCATGCCCTTCTGTCTCGATGCTATGCCCAGAGCAATGCCGTTGGCCAACTATGGATTGAACCTCTGAAACCGTGAGCCAAGATAAAATTTCTCTCCTGTAAGTTGTTCTTATCACATATTTTGATCACAGTGACAAGAAGCTGACTAGCATGATTTCCGAAACCAAATCCAGGGAGGCTGGATCTATTTATTTGTTTTATATAAATGGTGCATGGAATGTGTCTGGGAGCTGAAATTAAAGAAGAAAAAAGAAGGATGAAGAGGAGGAGGAGAAAAAGAAGGAGGAGGAGGAGGAGGAGGAGGAGAAAGATGAAACAGGAAAAGAAGAATTAGAGGAGTGCCCCTGAGTTCAATCCCTGGTACCAAAAAAAAAAAAAAGAATTAGAGGAGATGAAAGAAGAGGCAAAGGAAAAGAGATAGAGGAGAGGAAGAGAAGGAAAAATAAGAGGACATGGAGGAAGAAGAAAAGATGAAAGTAGAAAGAAGAGGAGACAGGAGAAAAGGAAGAGGAAGGAGAAAAGAAGACAGAGGAGGAGGAAAAGGAAGGGGAAGAGGAAAGGATGAGACTAACATGACTCATGAGTCATGTTATGAGTGGATGGAAGAAGGGTGCAGCAAGTACTGCACAGTAACAAGAAAGCTCTAAATCTGAGAGACATTTCACATTGTTTTCTAGAATCTTTACACCAGCCCTGGGAGGTTAGCATCCCGAAGGAGACATCAGGACATAGTATCACCTCCAAACAGGAGCCTCTGCCCAAGTGTTCCCAGTTCTTTACCTATTCTGGATATACTGAGTTGTAGGAGTTCTTTACATATTCTGGATATAATTTCTTTGTCAAATATATGTATATGTGCGCTCTGTCCACTCAGTGCTTCCTCTACTCTTAAGAGCCCAGTTGCCTGGTTCTGGCTCCATGTTGGAGTTCTTGTGCTCCTGTGGAGAAGCCACTCTGAAGCCTCACTCAGCTTGGCTCTGATGGTAGAAGAAAAAGATTTTCTTCTACCATTTTCTTCTACCATCAGAGCCAAGCTGAGTCTCTGTGCCTGTGGCCCCCTGGGTGTGAATCTGCCCTGTCTGGCCTGAAGCCCCATCTGCCCTTCATAGCCAAATGGTCAATGAGCCTGCTTCTGCTCCTGGGTTCCAGGAACTAAATTGTCACTTCCAACTTTCACTTTTATGAAGGTCTAATTTTCATACAGCAAAATGCACAGATGTTAAATGTACAATCAAGTTCATTAGATTTTTTAAAAATATATAAACATTTACTCACATATCCACTACCCTAATCAACACATAAAACATTTGCATCAGCCCAGAAGGTTCTCTCTTGCTCATTTCATCCATCCCCACCCTATGGCTGATCTGATTTCTATTGCTATAGCTGAGTTTATTCTGTTCCTGAACTTCCTGGAAATAGAAGAGCACAGTGTGAATTATGTCTGCTTTCTCTTCAACATGATTGTTTTGAGATTCACTCAGCTCAAGAAATAGATACTTACTTACACTGTGCAATGATTGAATCAGGGTAATTGGCATTTCCTCCCCCTTAAACATTTTTATTTTCTTCGTGTTGAGAAGCTTTGAAGAGTTACCAGTCTTTTTAATTTTAGCCATTCTAATGTGGGCAAAAAGCGGTATCTTACTGTGGTTCTCATTGACATTTTACTGAAAAGTAGGACATTAACTACCTATTTTTATGTTTATTTTCTATTTGTCTACTCTCTTTCATAAAGTATTTATTCAAGTCTTTTGCTTCATTTTTAAAAAAGAAATTTGATGGTTTGTCTATTACTGAGTTGTAGGAGTTCTTTACATATTCTGGATATACTGAGTTATAGGAGTTCTTTACATATTCTGGATATAATTTCTTTGTCAAATAGATGTATTGTAAATATTTTATCTCAGCTTCTGTCTTGTCTTTTCATTTTCTCAAAAACTTCAGACTCTTGGTTTAGTTTCAGTGTTTTTCTTTTTCCTTTCTGAGTGGGGATGAAAAAGAAAACAGAGAAAGAGGGAAAAACATTCATAAATTTACACAGCATATGATAAATGGTTGGAAAACTGGTGACTCAAACATTCTGGGACAAGATGGGTATGATGAAGTTACCTGAAAGACTCCCTTAAGAGATTCCCCCTCCCAAATCCACTGGCAATGTCTGAGCACTCCCGTTTCTGAGTTTCATTTTGGAGACTCAGAAACATTTACATTCTAAGATTTTGTAACATTTGTCCCCTGTGAAGTTCCTCTCCATGCATTCCATAAAGCCCATCACAGAAGCAATTCTCTTAGACATTTAAGAGACTCATTAGGAGAGGGCCTATACACCCTTTGTAAGGTTAAATTATACTGAAGCAGCAACACAAGCCACTTGTCAAGAGCTGGATTTACTTTGGAGCTCACATGTGCCTGGATCAACTTCCTGAGAGGTTAGTAATGGGCTGGAAGATCTAGATAATTACTGGATAATTCATGGTAACTGAGAACATCTGGGAAGAGGTGGAGAAACAGTGACTGCCTTGCCAGCACTGGGAATCGAATCTAGGGCATTGCCAGGCAAGTGTTCTATCACTGAGCTAAAACCCCAGCTCCAGATTCTGCTCATTTCTTAGAGCAAGCAACTTCCAGATGGCCTGAGGCAGCTACTCACTTGGGAACAATCAACAGCATACACAGTGCAAAGTGTCCCAACAGGCTGGATTGGAGCATGGCTCCACCCTGTCCACACCCTGTAAAGCTAAGACTGGACAGCAGGATCATGGCAGCTCTCAGGGTGTCTACCTGGAGAGGTGTGATGCCTCTCGGGCTTTTCAGGACATCACCCAGGCCAAAGGCTAGGGTATGTGTGATAAGAATCCTCCTGCACCAGCTATGGCTGCAGGGTAGCAGGTAGGAAGAAACAAATGCTTTTTCTCTTTCTGTCTCTGACTCTGTCTCTGTTTCTATCTCTCTATCTGTCATTATCCACCATGTGAGGATACAATGAGAAGGTGCCCACCTGCAATCTGGGAAGAGAGCCCTTACTAGGAACTGACTATGCTGGCCCCTTGATCTTACACTTTCTGCCTCCAGAATTAGGAGAAATAAATGTGTGTTGTGTAAACCACTGAGTCCGTGGTATTTTGTTATGGTATCCCAAGCCGACTAGGACACTAGGTCAGGACAAATTATCTTCCAATTTACATATCTTCCAGAAGAATCCTAACCTATTTTATAGAAATATTTCTTCCAGAAAGAATGATCTTTTCAGAAGACTCTCCACTCTCTCATGCTGACTGGTGCTTACTGTGGTCTAGGGCTCTTTCCTCCTTTACCCAATTCTCTCTCACTGGTCTCTGCTCAATAGTCAGGCTTTTTCACTTGCGCTGCTTTCATTTGGTAGTTTCCCATGATGAGGCCCTGAGGATCCACTCTCATAGCTTATTCACTCTCATAGCTTATTCTCACGGCAGCTTCCGGGAAAAGCTCAGCAAACCCCTGCTGGTTAAGACTAACAGACATGTTTTAGCCACCTCAGGGCCTCTAGCACAGATACTTTTATGAATGCAATAACAGTGATAACCCTGGTCCCTAGGAAAATATACATATTCACACAGCTTTCATATAATTTCAGAGATTTCATAGCTTCCTATCCCCACTCTAGATGAATAAGTTGTATTAAGCCTGGAGAAGAACCCTGTGCTAGCGTTTGGCTTTGGCTAAAACAGGGCTACATTTGAAAGCAAATGATGAAGGCGTAAGTGCTTATGTACTTCAAAACATATTTTCGAGAAAAGAAGATATGGCAAAAAAAATACAGGGTAGTGGTAGATTTCAAAAGCAGAGCAGTCTTTGAGTCAAGATAATTTATTCCCCCAAAAAAGCTACTTCACAGCTCCATGAGCCAGGCACTATGCTGTGATACAGAGCTGGCTGTGATCAATGCTATAACAGAATCATGTATGTCTTTAAGTAGGAGAAAACTAGGAAGGCAAAGCTCTAAATTTTATTTCCCTTGCCTAGGAGTAAGAAAATCTCCACAGAGATCATTGGGGAAGTACAGACAACTGTGAAGGGTCTGAGAGTTTACCCTTTTTCCAAGCTAATGAGTTAGCCTAACACAGTTCACAAATGCTGGTGAAGACATGAGAATTGTAGATCACAGACAAAGAACTTTATTGCAGTCATGCACCACATAATGATGTTTTGGTCAATGATTGACCACATGCATGATATTAGGCCATAAGATTATGTCACCTAGTCGCATAGCTTTCTTGGTCTGCATATGTACACTCTATTATGTTTACCCAATGACAAAATCACCTAATAGTGTGTTTCTCAGAATGTCTTCTCATTGTTAAGTAGTGCACCACTCTATTCATGGTATCTGTTCCTCGAACTTCCAAAGCCACAATGCAGACAAAGGTCCAGAGGATGCTACACACAATAGATCTGAATCATATCAGAGGAACCCCAAGCTTAGGAGTCTCCTGTCTTACAAGGGTGTTTTAAGGCTACAAAATCTTTATTTTCTTGGTCAGGAAAGATATCTACCCTCTGCCCCGGCAGGAGGCACTGTTTCTATCTCCCCAAACCATTTGTTATACAAACATCTTTGAAAAGACAGTCTGCAGCAGCAGTTGATTTAATATGTACATAAATATATGAAAAAAATGTCTCCTAATGAAAGCAGGTGACACTATTATTACCTTATGTAGGTTGTAGAGATATTAGTATCTTACACAGGAATCCACACTGAAAGGCCCTGGACTTGAAGCCAGGGGTGGTTTAGGATGAGGCATGAATGATTTCCCCTGGAGGAGGGCAGTGAACTGCAGCCCACTAAGTGGTAGGATGACCAAGGAGGAGGTTTGCATGCCAGACCACTGTGGCTAGACTTGATCCCCGCATAAGGAGGAGACAGGAAGGCTATCAATACGACATCCTTCATACATATGCACTCCAGGACAGCCATCTGGGTCTCACTCTGCTCCAGGAGAGGGAGACAACTCAGGAAAGTTCCCCCAAAGCCCCTTTCTGTTGTGGCTCCATCTCATAATCCTTCAGGAAAAAGTTCATGGGTGCCTGATGGAGGCTATGGAGAATTGTAGTCGTCTCATGGCAAAATATGAACACCACATAGCATAGTACGTTGCTTTCCTACCCATTCCCTCACTGCCCTGGGCTCCAACCTTCCATATAATTATGGCTTCTTGATCCTGGTGTCTAGCTTTACTATCTTGAGGACTTGCACTAGAATAAGAAGGAAAAATCAGGGATGGATAAACATCTACTCTATATTCCTGTCAAAGCTGGTAGTAGACAAATGTATGATTCAAGAAGAGGCTATTATCATGGCTCTGGCCCTTCCCGAGTGGGGCCTTCCCCTCCCCTTTGCCCCTGAAGACTTTCTTCCTACTTCTTCCTCATTCTCTCTTTGCCAACCAACAATCTAGGTGAGAACATCTTCACTTGTGTCATTAATCCTTTGGTGTGGGCAATAGGAGATGTAGGACCTATCCCAAGTGTATGTCATTGAAAAGTTGGTTGCTGATCGTGAACTAGATCATTCATTGGTAATTAAGAACATCTGGGAAGAGGTGGAGAAACAGTTTTCAGGATGGCGATTCCCTTTCTCAGAGGCACTACAGAGTGATCAAGTCCTTTGTCTAAGTCCTTGTGTGGCTTTTTGTGAGTGGTATGCTTTTGCACAAGGTGTCTAATCTGGAGTTCATATTCTTTTCTATAGTTAAGAGCAATTATATCTATTCAATAGTACTATTGTAACAATTGAATAAACTCATGTGAAGTTGGAGTTCTTTGTGTGTCATACAAAAGCTACCTATCCATCTGTCTACTTGAATATTTACCCATCAATCTATTTATCCCTCTTTCTTATGTATCTGTGAATATGAGCATGAATATATATGTATGTATAGATGTATGTATATAGCTATCCATCTATTTAGCCATTATCCATTCCTCCAAGCATCCATGCATGCCTCCTAGATATCTAGCCATCTGTCCATCTCTCTATTTCTCTTGTCACCCATCCTTTTAACCTCTATCATCCATCAGAAAGACAGCAGACTACAGGCTCTGAGGTGCCATTTCATTTGTCTAATGGCATAGACCTGCCTCCATGATCAGAGAGATTACTAAAAGAAACAAGATGACTAATAAATTGTTTCCAGTATTAGGGGTAAAAGTGCCTTAATTTTTTACAGAACTTAAGCAATTTTAATTGCCTTGGGGTCTTGTCATATTGCTGAACACCACTTTCCAGTTTTTCTGCCTGTCTACAAATCCAGCCTATTGTGTTTCCTCCAGGGGACTCTAGGAGGAAAATGGAGCTGCTGTTTGACTTTGGTCTCAGATTTCAAAATTGGTTAAGGAATAGGATGTGTACCTGCCTAAGCTTTAGAAAATACTTTGTACCTGATGTTTAATTTGTCAAAATCATTTATAATGAGGCCTTTTAACATTTTTAAATTTGAGATGGAGTCTCACTGTGTTACCCTGACTGACCTTAAACTCCTGGGCTCAAGTAATCCTGCCTCAGCCTCTTTAGTATTTGGGACTACAGGCATATGCCACCTCACTGGCTTCTTACTAATATTGTTTAAAGGTGACAAATTTATAAGCATTTTAAGAATCAATAAATCTCACAACTTTTCTTTAGTAGTTCTAGAAGCTAAACAAATCAAACAAACAAACAAAACTCTAAAAGAGGGCTGGGGTTGTGGCTCAACGGCAGAGCTCTTGCCTCGCACATGCGCAGCCCGGGTTCGATCCTCAGCACTACGTAAACATAAATGCATTGCATTGTGTACAACTAAAGTAAATAAATAAATATTAAAAAAAAAACTCTAAAAGAGAGTGCTCATTAAAAACAAAGCTGGTCCCCTTACCAACACTGAGGGGGTAATATAGCTCTCTCCCCTGTCCTGGGTGGTTTGAGTTTCTCTTCTGCCACTCCTGGTCCTGGCAGTTGTGTGTTGCTCCTGTAGACATAGCTATTTCTTTCTGGTTCCTCTTCTCATGAGAAGGAAGCATATGTCCTGTCTGTAACCCAACTTTTCCCTCCCCCCAGAATCTGGTGAACTGCCTGGCAGGATTTCTGTATCCTGGGAGATGTTCCCTGCAAAGGGCTCCTTTGAGGAAGTTCTTAGAGGGACATAGTTGAAGTGAGAAGGAGAGGGGAGAGCTTAAGAATGGCCATTGCTGGTGTTCTGCTGCTGATTTTGTTGGTTTAAAAAGCAACATTGGTGGAGAAGAGAGCTCTATAGTCCACGAATCTGGATGCCAAGGTGGGTGGAGGAGATGAGGAGCCTTGAGGGGCAGGGCTGGGGGGCCCTTGGGGTAGGCTTCAGCAAGGCAGGCATGCCCCAGGCTCCTTCCCAAAAGAGGGACTTAAGTTTGCCTTCTTGGGAATCATTAGAATAAAGAACAGGAGGAACTCCCAATACCTAGCATTAGGGTCATCAACGTCCACACAACCATCCCTGTTTGCAAGATGGCCTTTCAATCTCAAAATTCCGACAGAATGACTATTCAGTGGTCCTGCTGAGAGATATGCCTGGGCTGATAAAAAGACTTGTGAGATGGTGAGTTTTCAATAAGAGGGTAGTTTGGACCCTGCAGGGCTCACAGCTCACATAGGTGCCTCAGATACAATTCAGCTATCTCAGTTGGCACCAAATGACAGCAAGAGAGAAAGAATATAAATGAGATCCCCTTCCCATGGACCCTCTAGAAAGTTTCCTGGTATAATCCTGGGACAGAGCTGGGCTGGGAAGTAGAAAGTGGAGCTTCAGGTGAAGTCCAAGCATTCAACTTCAAGGGATCCAGAAAATGACTCTAAGGTCCTAAGACTTTTATGCAGTGGTAGACAAATTCTGGAAATAGCAGCTATTTGACTTTTCCAGCATCTCAAGCGGAACCTGGCACACTCCAGAAATGTTAAAAATAAATATTTGTCAGATTCTTATTTCAAGGGGGGAGGGGGAAGTCCTATACAACCCTTTTCCCAGGATCATTCCTCCTAGATGAGGTCCCCCTAGTGAGCAAAATAACGACATAATACAGGCTAAGGAGAAAATGTAGGAGCAGCCAAAGCTGTGAGCCATCAGATTCCTACACTTCAGGGTGTTAGGGTCCAGTTTCGCTAATTTTTCCCACGAACCACAAAGAGCCGGTCAGTAATGTAATACACAAACGGAGTTTATTGAGCCAGCTTGCTGGGGTCAAGCTCTCCCGCAGACATGCAGGAAGCACAAGAGCCCGAACAAAGGAAAGCCTCAGATTATATAGCATTACCTATGTCATTGCCCACGTGGGCAAAATTCACCCTGAACAAAGAGAAGCCTCGGATTACCTGGATTACCTACATCCTTGTTGGAGCAAATAGCCCGCCTCGGGGCTTAACATCCTAGATCGCCTGGGGGTGGGGTTTCTATCCTACTATCCTAACATTCCAGCCCGCCTGGGCACCCCCCCCCCCTTACTATCCTAACATTCCTTCTAGCCTGTGTTTTACTATCCTAACAAGGGTACAAGAAGGATGCCTTTGACAACCCTCATCCAGACAGCTCTACCCCAAACAAACACCTCACCAATCTCCCACCCTCCACTGGGCACCTAAAATGTAAATATAGGCAAAGTGAAGATGACTTTAAGAAACTCCATCTTCCTTTTTGTTTGATCCAAAATGGAAATCCCATAAAAAACTCCAAGGGACACCTGTGACCCTTGCAGCCTGCAGCTCCACTTGCTAATGCATGGTTATGTATATGCAGCCTACCTTCCTCAGGGACTACAGAGGCCAGCTTCTGCTCTGCTCCCACCTGCCCCAATGCATCCTCTCTGTGTATCAGATGAAAGCTCAAGACATGCTTGCTGCTGATGGTGTCAGGAAGACAAACATGCTGTTTCTGGTTTTTACTAAATGAGCTGTCATTTTAATCAGAGTCTTACTCTTTGTCCAGTTTAGAATTTTCCTAAAATGAGTTCCATCCTCAACATGGGAACTCAGAAAGTTTAGGCTTTACTAATTCTGGACTTTTGAACTAAAAAGACAAAATATCAAGAAAGAAAGGATATTGTTTTTTTTTTTTTCCCCACAAAGCACCAGGACATTGTTAGATTGCCACTATTGTGGACCAGAAAAGCTCAGGGGATTTTAAAAAGTTAAAATAAACTCACTGCAGCCTTATAATCTATTTATAAGGTTCTCCCTGCCTGCCTGATTGTCTCCTCCTGTTATTATAAAGTCATCTTTGGTCCCAGTCTGTATAATACTGAGAACTGCTCACCTGCAGCTATTTAGTTCTGGATACTGTGCCAGTGGTGGGAGGGGGCTTTCATGAAAGGAAAGCATAGACACACTGAATACAGCCTTGCCGCTGGGCAAGGGATTTAAATAGAACTGAAAACAGAGGGAGGGTGATTCACCCTGGTTGTCCTTCCTTCCCTGCAGGGATAAGGGTGAGAAACCCCCTCCCATTGTGCCCCTACCCCCACTGCTGGCATGCAGGGCTTTCTCCCATCTCCACCCAGTCCCTATCATTTTGTTTTCCTTCTCTCTCCCAATTATTGAAGTGTGACCAGTTCTAGCGTGTTTTCCAAGGAACCCAGGGCAGCCCTGGTGCATTTCCTCAGTGACACAGAGACAGATGTGGGGAGTAGAATGGCACCCCTCCCATTATCTCTAAGCCCTTCAGTGCACCTACCAAGACCCTAACTGCTGAGTTTGCTCCAGATCCCATATCCTCTCTTTACTAATCCATGTTCCTCAGCCTGATCATGCTCCTCAGTTATTAGGAAGGAGGTGAGAAAATTTAGCTGCTACCTCACATCTGAGTCAAAGATTAGGCCACTCAAAAAGTGCCTCCATCATTGATTGCCACCTCTCCATTCCATCCCCCACCCATACTATCTCCCTCCTTCCTCTCCCCAGAGTCCTAGCTTTTTTCTGAGATTTCACAGGAAGGGTTATATTGATATTTTTGCATTAATTTTCTTTTCCCTTTAATAATAGCATTTACTACTATACACACACACACACACACATACACACACACACACACAAGTATCTGTGAGGTAAGTAAGCAGGGGCTCTTATCAATATTTCACAGACTAAGGAACCTCAAACCAGTTAGAAGGCAAAATGCTCAAGTCCAGGTTCATACAATGGGAAAGGGATTGCTTTGGCTCTTTTTTTTTTTTTGAACCCAGAATTGCCAACTGGGGACTGCAAACTCCAGCAAGCCACAGTTGCAAGATGACTCCAAATTACTGAAAGCACCAGGTCCTCTGCAGATGGGAGGGATGGAGACTTCTCTTTGTGGATTCTGCTGTTATCATTAACATAATGGTAGTTCACTCTGAATTACTAGTGGATTTGGTCATTACATACACATTTTCTCAACTGACAGTTACTGAAAGAACAATCTCTAGGGGAAGTTCATGAATATTTTTCCCTTTTCATTCAAAAAGGTTTCCCCTAAAGGGCTGCAAATTCTAGGAAAGTTCTGGATGTTCATCTATTTACCCTGCTGCTGGTTCATTTTTTTTTTTATTTAAGTGTGTTAGCTTCCATTTGTGATAGCAGTACTGATTGTTTTGTTTTCTAAAAAGAATATTGAAGTAGAAAATTGGATTTATGTTGTTGTACCCAATTTTCAGGAAAAAAGTCTCACAAGCCACTCATATAATAGCCAATGAAGCCTTTATTCTGGCCAGGGCCACAAACTATGTTCAGCACAGAGCAGGATAGTAGAAAATAGCGCCCACTCCTAGCAAGGGCAGGGTTTATAAAGCACAGGGTTAATACACCCTCAGGCCATCAGGTGGAGCCGGGTTTAAGGGTGGGTCAATGGGCCATCAAGGGTGGGTCAATGGGCCATCAGGTGGAGACAGTCCAAGTCCAGTTTAAGTCACCTTTGCTTATAACAATGTTTAAAAAAAAAAAAAAAAAAAAGGTAGGTAGGAGAGTTGGCAGTTTGGAGGGGAAAGAACAATTTTCAGGAACGAAGGACATCTATCCAACTTGACACTGCTGAGTTAGACAAGCGGGTTGTTATTGAAAGAAGAGTTGGTAAAATGAATGTATTACCAACCATGGGGTATAAGTTTTCCTGTGCACAAGTATTCATGTTGGCGGGGCCAACCATCAGGATGCAGAGTAGATCCCAGTTCCAGACTCTTAAAGCCTTGTCAAGGAGGCTACTGTGGAGGCAGTAACAGAAAAATACAGCCCTTGAATAGTTCTGCCAGTTATTCACCTCCTCAAACACACCTACCTGGTGAACCACTTGGCACCTGAACCGGAGATTTTCCCCTGTTTCTGCAGAGCAGGTTTGGCTGAGAGCCAGCATGCCCCTAGTTTTCTCCCCAGGTGAGAGCAAATTGTCCATTGTGTCATCCCCATGTGCAAGGCCACACCCAGTGCAAAGTATGTAAAAGAGAAAATTCTCTCTATCTCAAAAAGGTACACCCTTTTCACTATAGAGCTTTAAGATCTAATATTCTGTCTTGGAGTTGTGATCACTGTAAGATATCCTCTTTTCTTTATGTCAAAAGAGTTTATAGCTTTCACAGAAATTTGAATTTGAATATGCATCTCCAACAATGGTTCTGGGAAGTTTTATTCAGGTGGACAACTTGATGTGAGATGGAAGAAAGTAAGACCAGAGAAAGGATGAAAACAAATAAATAAAATTCCAAAAGCAGTAATGATTCCAGAGACCTGCAGACCTCAGAGTGCACAGGTAAGGTGCAAAGTTACTAAGGTCTGAGCCAAAAGAGCAAAACTCCATGCCCAGGGCTAGAGAATGAAGCTCAGAAGGGAAGGAAGAAAATATATCCCTGAGTACAAGCAAACCACAAGGAGCTGCACTAAAAACTCAGCAGCAGCACTGCTCCCTTCCTGGCTGACTTATAGGTAAAGTGTGGCAGGTTTTCAGGTTTCAAAACAGAGGTTTGCATTTTTTTTTATTCTTTCTGTTAAAAAAAAAGGAAATGTAAGGCAAAACTTTGTTAAGAGGTTGAACTGCGCTTACTCCCTAAATTCATACACTGAAGTCCTACTGCCAGGACCTAAGTATGTGACTTTATTTAGGAACATAGTCATTACAGAACTAATTAGTTAAGATGAGGTCAAAGTACAATAGGATGTACAGTAGTGTCCTTATACAAAGAACACCATGTGGAGAGACCAAGACATGTACAGAGAAGAATATGTGAAAACACACAGGGAGCAAGTGGCCACCTGTTAGAAAACTGCTGAAACATAGTTAACTTAGCTGGGAACACCGTGTTAGTGAAATAAAAGGGTTTATTGGGGTGCCACATGGGCAAGGGTAGGGAAGGGAAGGGGGGGTAGGGAAGGGATGGAGGGGAATAGGGACAGGCAGGAACAGAGAGCAAGAACAAAAGGCGGCAGGAACAAGAAAGGGACGGCAGGAACAGGGGGCTGGCTTAAATAGAGTAGGGGCCATAAAACCCCCTTGGAGTGAGTCCTTGTCCTATAGGCCAGCAGAGGTCATGGGGGGAGGTAGTGGTAGTGGACAAGGGACTTGCTGGTCAGGTTTTTGGTCACGCTGAGGATCCTGGGAGCTGTAGTTTTTCACAAGGCACCTGGGGAGGTGTGGCCTTCTGCCTGGGAGGTGCAGCCTCTGCCTAGAATCCAACACCACCTACAAGTCAAGGAGAGAGACCTCAGAAGGAACCAACCTGGTAAACAGCTTGATATTGGACTTCCAGCCTCCAGAACTGTGGGGAAATAAATTTCAATTGCTTAAGCTGCCCAGTCTGTGATTCTGTTACAATAGCCCCAGGAAACCAGTATAAACTCCATGTACATTCTTTTGCTAAACATGAAGAAAATATTTTCCTAACTTAAAACAGAAAACAATTATAATTGAAAAAGTTCTAGCTTTCCCACAGTAACTTAAAAATCCATTTCTACCATATAATCTAAAACTTAAATATTTTTCCAAAACCTATTTTGATTGTGAAGCTTTATTCTGGTAGATACTGAGAAACAATGGAGTAGACACTTTCTCAACAATTTGTTTATGAAGGTATAAATAAATTACACAGGAGTGAGCATATATAGATAGCGCTAATATCTGTACATCAATAAAACCTTTAGCACAATCAAGATAATGAACATAGTCATCTCTTCCAGAAGTTCCTCTATCCATTCTGTTATCCCTCTTCCCATCCTTCTCTTCTCTTCCCCCCTCAGGCAAGCAGGGATGTTTTCTGTCACTGTAGATCAGTTAGTATTTTCTAGAATTTTATATAAATGGAATCACATGAAACATGGCTTTTTTTTTTTTTTTTTTTTTTTTTTGGTGGGGAGGACTGACTTCTTTCACTAAGCATAACTATTTTGAGTTTTTAAATTTTTCCCAACGACTTGTGCATATCAGTAGTTCATTTCTTTCTATTGCCAAGTAGTAGTAGTTCACTGTGTAGATATAGCATAGCATGTATTTCCAGTTTCTGGCTATTCCAAGTGTGCTACTGTGAACATTGATATACAAAAGTCTTTACATGCACATGTGCTTTCTTTTCTCATGGGTAAATACTTGGGAGTGGAATGACCAAGTCAGATAGTAGGTGCACATTTAACTTAAGAGATTTTTGTTATTCTCCAAAGTGGCCATTCCACATTACATTCCCACCAGTGGTATGCAGGGGTTCCATTTCTCCACACCCTCACTTACATATGTATGGTCAACCTATCTCAGTTTCTCCAGTCTCATTTGCATCTAATAGTGTCTCACTACATAGTCTTTGGACTATGACATAAATGATACTCCCAGAGACCTGCAATGCAGAGATTCTGCAGAACCAGGTTTGCAGGACAAATGACAAAATTGCCTTTGCCAATCAGAAAGGAATGGTGCTGAAAAATCTGATGAGCCATTTGATACCTGCCTTCTAGCATGCAAAATACATTCTAGGTGGATTCATCTGTGTTTAAAAATATCAATTAAAAAGTGCTTTTTGTTCCACAGCAGAAGCACTCTAATATGTGAGAGAACATTAACACACCAATATATAAATATTCCTGTCTACACAGACTTCCTTATTTGCATCTCTGGCACTTCCTACTGGCCCTCTGTGCTCAATTGCATGGGTAGGTCTCCAGTTCCACTGAACTGCTGACAGGTTGGTTGCTATATACCTGTGAGTCCCTCTAGGGCAATGACTTGGCATTTTGGGGTGATTGCATTTTCATTACCTAGCAAGAGGAAGAAACAAGCAATATGTACTGAGTGAGGGCAGTTAGCATGTACTTGTTGGTAACACACATAGCACTGCATTGGCTAGACAGGCATCTGTGTTAATCAGCTTTCTATTACTGTAACAAAAACCTGAGATAATAAATAGTGAAGGAAAAGCTTATTTTGGCTCACACATTTGGGGGTTTTATTCCATGGTTGCTTGGCCTTATTGCTTTGGATGTGTGGCTGCATAATGTATCAAGGCAGGAGAGCATGGTGGAAGCCATTTGCTCATCTCATGTTGGCTGGGAAGCAAAGAAAGAGACAGGAAGGGGCCAGCTGTTTTCACAAGCATTAGATAAACCAGTTTCTGTGTGCATATTTATACACATAAATACATAGCTTAAATATTTTGTGTATACATTAAACATCTGCACAGATATACTTTATATATTGAATATGTTTTGCATATGTGTGTGTGTATGTGTGTGTGCATGTGTAGGTAGATAATACAGTTAGCCTTCTATATCTGCAGATTCTACACCAGAAGATTCAACCAACTGAAGATCAAAAATATTCAGAAAAAGGTTGTATTTATACTGAACGTGTACATACTTTCTTCTTGTCACAATTCCCTAAACAATAGAGTATAACAACTATTTACCAAGCATTTACATTGTATCAGGTATTCTAAATCATCGGAAGTGTACAGGAGGACATAGACGTGCATAGGAGGACCTGCATAGGTTCTATGCAAAATACTATGCCATCTTATACAAGAAGACTTGAGCATCTGTGGGTTTTAGTGTCAACAGGGGTCCTAGAACCAATCCCCAGCAGAGACTCAGGGATGACTGTATATAAATTAAACATTTGTGCTTACATTTGGGCTTCCTGAGTCCTCCACCTTTAAACATTTTTTAGGGCAGATGGTTGTCACAGTTGGGTTCCCTGGGAAGCAGACTCAGAGATAGAGCTTGGTCTGCAGGATGTTTATTAATGAAAACCACTGGTGTCAACACCATGCGAGGATGGACAGGAAGCAGGACAAGTCCAAGGAGAAATTGGACTGAGGACTAGTCCAGCAGCAGTCTCAGCTGGCCCTTGCGGGGCTCCTGAGGCAGGATGGCCAATGTTGTCCTAAAGGGGACAGAGATAGCAAAGCCTTACTAAAACCTTACTGAATCATTCATTGGATATGGATCACCTTGGGAGGGGTATACCCCTGGACAAGTGGCTCTGCAGTTGCAGCAGTCCCTGAGGAGCTGGCAGATAGAAGTTGACTGCCAGCAGTACTTCGAGTCTAGGCATGTGAACCCCGCCCCCAATTGATAGGACTCTAGGACCACAACAGGGTTGATGGGCTTAGCTCTAGAATGAGTCATCTCTATCCTGTGAGAGAAACCCAAGATAGCCATGAAGCATCTGAATTGAAAACCTGGTACTTACTCTCCTGCCATTTCTCCATAGGAAGAAAAGCAATAAATGTAATAACAATCAGGTACTGCTTATGCAGGTGAGACTACTACCTTCTTGTCTCATGCTTTTAGGGTACCATTAATAGCTTCTTTCTTATAAGGGGTTACTTTAGTCAGCTTTTTATCGCTGTGACCAAAATATATGACAAGAACACCTTAGAGTAAGGGAAGTTTATTTTGGACTCACTGTTTCAGAAGTTTAGTCCATGGTTCACCAGTTCCATTCCTCTGGGCACAAGGTGAGGTAGAGCTTCATGGATGAAGGGCATGGCAGAGGAAAGCTACTCAGCTCAGTGGATCCTAGAAGCAAAAGGAGAGAAGGAAAAGTCAAAGAGGTGAAGAAAGGTCACAGAATGCCAGCCTCCTCTGTTGTGATGTTGAGTGACCCAGGGTATCCAAAACAAAGCCTATTTCTGCTGAAAGTGGATCCACATGCCCATGCCAGGGAGTGTATTCCTCTGTGTTCTCCAGACCTGAGGTCACATACACTGAGACAAGTGGACCTGAATTTGAAGATGCTTATGCCTGCTCATCTCACATTCAGCACAGTTTCTCCGGCTTCCCTCTATGCAAACCCAAACTCTGCTTCCTTTGGTCTAAGCCACTGATCAGACATTCTTCTCTAGTCAATGGCATCTGAGCTGCAAGCTCTTTTTAGAACATAAGTCTTCATCATTTTGACTGGCTTCTTCTAGAAATCAGAGCCTTTCCCTATGTCTAAGAGATTAGAAAGAGAAAAAGAATTCAAGACAATTGTCTAATCAAGAAATATACTTGGGGCTGGGGTTGTGGCTCAGTGGTAGAGCACTCGACTAGCACGTACGCTGCCCGGGTTCAATCCTCAGCACCATGTAAAAATAAAGGCATTGTGTATAACTAAGGCAAATAAATAAATATTTTTTTTAAAAAAGAAAGATACTTTAGCATAACATGATATTACATGGAGTTTGGTGCTTCACAATTCAAATCTGGTAGGTGGTATCCAGAAAAGACTCCTGAAATCCAGCCTCACCCCACCCCCCATGTCACTGCCAATACAGGAATCAGATCTCATTTGGTCTTTAAGGCATAGAGTCAGGTGCCTTGTTCAGAGTCCATGAATAAAAGAAAGAAGTGGAGGGGGCATTACATTAGCTGTCTGTTCTTAATGCTTTCTCCAATGGTTGCTGAGATTCTGTTGGCTTGGAATGCTGCCTTACCATATCCAGGAAATGAAGTGGCTTTATCTACAATACATACCAGTCTAAGCATCTATCTAGACCACCCCTCATTGCCAAAAGTAATCACTCTCCAAATGCAACAAGAGTTGTAGTAGTAAAAGTCCAAGCACTCTCTCCATCTTCCAGGACTTGTTTGTCCAGCAGTTGCAGAAATCAGAGAAAGGTAAGGACTCTCTAAACCCTTGCAAAGCTTGAAATTGTTTAGGACAAATGGAGAGTGATGTAGAGAGCAAGGGACTGAGGAGTGCAGGAAAGTCTTTTTGAATCTGGATGCAGATGGAGAAAGAAGCAGGCAGGTGAAGGCAGCATGAAAGAAAGAAGGAGGCAGGCAAGTTGGAATGCAAGATGAGCAGCTCACACAGTTCCCGAATACAGCAAAGGGATTTCTTTTTCCCAGGTGTCCATGTGCCACAGAAATATTGTTTCATGCCTCCTTGATCTTTAAAATTCCTGGCGAACTGTCAGCTCTCAAAAAAGATTTGTTGGATTTAATTCTAAGAAAATAAAAGTGGGAAAAGTCTTTTTTTTGCAAGATAATCGTGCACACACACACACACACACAAAGATGATAAATGGAGAGCATCTGAAATGGGATACTGCTTAGTGGTATATTTGTCCTCTGTGAGCTCAAATGCAAAACCAGACTTCCAAGTCCTTTGCTGAGCTCCTCACAGCTCCCCCTGAGTGAGTTTCGGCCCAGCATATTCATTCCTTAGGACACTGCCCCCTCCTCAAGCCTTGACATTCTTTCCTTCTACATTTTAATTGTTGTGAGCAAGTAGCTCTTGCTTCTCTATGCACTTCCTTATTATTTGCTCAAGGTGGTTTACACAGAGACTGTAATTGTCAGGATCTTGCAAGACTTCACCCCTGGAGGCAGCTTCAAGAAGCAACCAGGCACAAAAGGAAGAAACTGCACTTGCAGCAAGCAATACCTTCCACAGAGATAATGCAAACCCATCTGTGTCTTCCACCTCAACTAGTGCCCACCATGAACTATGAACTCCCTTCCACAAAGGAGTAGCTCAAACACTATGCTAAGAAACCTGACCACACTTCAACCAGCTTTCCACTTACACTAGGCTATGTGCCTAATGTGACCCAGTCCTATGATGAATCATCTCAAAAAAAACCCAATGCTGCCAAACTACACTATGTGCATTGTCCCAGCCCACATAGCCAAGCCATTTTCGGTGATTCTGCATTTAACCTCTGTCTGTAATTTTCCACCTCCCCACTGTCCTTAAACTCCTTTTTTTTTTTTTTTTTTTTGGTCCCCCTGTTCTTCACTTTTCATAACCTGTTTTTGTACCTTTTGTTCTCCTTTTAAAAGCCTCAGTCACCTTTAGGTCTTGGTTTGAGTTGGGTTCATTTATGCTCTATCTCCCCTCTATTGCTTTCTAAAAGGGTTCAATTCTGGATCTCAACTAGCTGAAGCTGGTCTACCAGACCCTCACTGGAACCAACTGAAACCAAAACCTGACTAGTGAGCTATGCAAGTTGGTGTGATTAATCAGTTTCTTGGCAGCATGGCCAAAGTAAAACTATGTTCCTCTAATGGAAATGTTCCCAACCTTTTTCTCTCAGAGCCAAGTTAAGTTGATCTGACATTTGCACTGGTGTAGAAGCCTTCATCTGCCAAGGAAATGCTGGCTCATACTAGTAGACCCTTGTGTCACCCATTATCCTCCCTCCACGTGTACAGGGAAGCATTATCTCTGGTCTCAGGATGAGATCTGCCCCATAACACTGTGATCAAGAACCAGAGAGTTGCTGTACTGCAAACAACAGCCCTCAAAGCTATCACTGATCAGATTCTCCCTTTGTACCTCAAATTGCAGGGTACCAATACAAGTCTATTTTCATCCCCTCTCCCACCAATCCCACTTTACCAACAAAAGAACCAAAGCCATGTGAGTTCCAGTAGTCTGCACAATTAAAGAGCCAGGGCATGGACAAGCTGAAGCTCAATGCTTTGCATTTCTACTTCTGAAACTCTCTCCTCTAAGCTGTACTGTCTTCTTGCCCGGTGGTCCTTTAATCAGGGACAAGGAAAGTTTCAATAGGAAAGCTTTACCCAGATGCACTACTGAGTCTCAGAGAAGAAAAGGACAGGGCAACTTGAAGAGCAAGACCTTGGAGCAACGGCTGGCTCCCTGATGCCTGTGGCTACTGTTATCAGTAGGACAGAAGAGAAAACCAATCTTCCCCAATAGTGGGACACAGGGTCTGCTGCTGACATGCGATACAGGATAGAGAGAAGACAACTGGGGAAAGAGTAGGACTTCTAGGAACTTGACCAAGGATTTTATTTTTTATTTTTTTGGTACCGGGGATTGAACTCAGGGGCACTCGTCCACTGGGCCACATCCCCAGCCCTTTTTTGTATTTTATTAGAGACAGGGTCTCACTGAGTTGCTAAGTGCCTCGCCACGGCTGAGGCTGGCTTTGAACTCGCGATCCTCCTGCCTCAGCCTCCCAAGTGCTGGGATTACAGGTGTGCGCCACCGCGCCCGGCTTGACCAAGGATCTTTAAGGTGGTTTTATGTCAGCCTAAAGCCAGCCAAAGCCTATCTGGGTCCCAGTCATGGAAGTGTCTTCCTCATGCCAGACATTTGAGTGCTGGGCAGAAGAGGGGAGAAAGTGCCTGCAAGGAGGGAACTCAGAGTGGCTTGTGGTGCTAGAGAGACCAAAAGGCAGACACTGGCAGGACTGAGAGTGTCTTTCTGCTCTGGCTGGTGTCTACCCAATGGATCTGCATTTAGGCTTGGGCAGCTTGGCCAGGCTTCTAGTCAGGTGTTGCCAAGGGTAAGACTCAGTTTAGGCATCAGACAGGGCAGTCTGGGCAAGTTCTCATTAGAATGGATTAATTAATTCTAAGTGTACAGTTCAGTGGCATTAAGTGCATTCACATTGTATAACCATCACCACCATCCATCTCCAGAACTCTTGCCTTGCAAAACTAAAACTCAGTACATGAAACACTGACACCGCCCCCCATACCTCCTCCTCCCAGCCCCTGGCAACCACCATTCTACTTTCATTCACTATAAATTTGATGACCCCAAGTATCTCATAGAAACAAAATCATAGAACATTGTTCTTTTAGTGACTGGCTTATTTCACTTAGCATGATGTCCTCAAGGTCCATCCATGTTCTGGTGTGTGCCAGAATTTCCTTCCTTTTTTTTTTTTTTTTTTTTTTTTTTTTTTTTTTTTGTGGTACCAGGGATTGAAGTCAGGGGCACTCAACCTCTGGGCCACATCCCCAGCCCTTTTTTGTATTTTATTTAGAGACAGGGTCTCACTGAGTTGCTAAGTGCCTCACTATTGCTGAGGCTGGCTTTGAACTCGTGATCCTCCTGCCTCAGCCTCCCAAAGTGCTGGGATTATAGGCGTGCGCCACCGCGCCCGGCAGAATTTCCTTCCTTTTAAAGGCTGCATAATATCTCCTAATATACACAGACCACATTTTTTGTCCATCCATTCTTCTATAGACAGAACATTTGAGTTGTTTCTACCTTTTGACTACTGTGAACAATGTGCTGCTGTGGGTGGAAAAGTGCACATATCTCTTTCAAATTCTTGTGGGTATATACTTGATGTGAGATTGCTGGGTCATATAGTAATTCTTTGATTAACTTTTAATTTTTTTGAGGTACCTCCATATTGTCTTCCACAGGGGCTATACCATTTTATATTCCCACCAATAGCACACGAGTGTTCTGATTTCTCCTTATCCTTGTCAATTTTTTCTTATTTTGATAGTAATCATGAGTAATGTGAGTTTTTCTTAACATTCCTAAATTAAAGAAAGTAGGGAAGTGCTTCTATATAAGGCCAAAGGACTCAGACTGTCAAAGCATGGGGTAGATATAGCACTCCCTCCTCTGGTATTGTAGATAATCTTGAGACATCTTCTTGCCCACATGTGTGTGCATGTTTGACTCCATCCAGACTGTGAAGCACATGGGTAAAAGCCTTGTCTCCATGATCTTAGTGTATGAAGGCTGGCACAGAGCTTGGCCTGGTGGCTTTGGTAATGGTGTGTTTAACAGAGTTCTTGATCCCAGACACGCATTCCCTGGATGCAACTGTGGAACTCCCCTTTTTAGCCCCATGCCCCTTTTTGAGTCTAACTGCTTGGTTTTGCTTCTGTAAATTGCTTGGCTTTAAGATAATAAGAGTCAAACTGCTGTGACTGTATTTGGTAATCAGCTACCTCTATATTGTCAGCCTCAAGCTGTCACAAGTCTCCGGCCATGGGGATGAAGAGAGAACGATCCCGGACAATTTAAGCCATCCCCATGCACAATAAAACCTTGTAAGATAAAAGCAGGACACTGCAGAGAGCTTGAGAAATAGTTAGCGCATTCCATTGTGCTGAAGCCAGCTTCTGCCAATAAGAAGCCCCTCAGTTATCAGCATACTTGGTGCACGCAGGCTCCCTGGGCCTATTGCAATGTGACGAGACCCCCTAACTGTAAGAATGGCCAATCATGTGAACCCCCTTACTCTCCTGGTTCTACCTCAATAAAAGGCTTGCCCCCCCCGCCCCCGAGTGAGGGGCTCTCAGTACAGATCCACTGTGTTGGTGAGGTCTGAGAGTCCGAGCTTAAGCCCGAATAAAGGCTCTTTGTTCTTGTATACACTCCGGACTCTTTGGTGGTCTTTGGGGGGTCTGTTCTCTGGGTATAACACAACCACATGTCACCCCCAAATCAGTGCATCTCTGAGATGATTCCCATGTATATGCTACTTTGAAGATGGAGCAGAAAAACCTTTTTTCCTGTCTTGCTACATTGCTTAATGAAATTGGCTGTGGACTCTGGGATGAGCCTCTTCTCATTCCTGGTGACCAGCTCCATGTCTGCCCATATTCCCACATGGACTTATAAATCCCCTTTGAAGCTGGAATGCTTCCAACTACCTAAAGACAGGTTAGTGAAGGCAGAAATGTGTGCTAAGTAAACAAAACCCCAAGTGGAATAGTAAGCTTTTGAGAATGCATGTCTTAATAGTGAGCATCTCAGTTCTACATGGCTAGTGGGTATTTGTCTGGTCTTTGGGGGAAAATTTTCAAATCAAGGTGAAAGAAGTTCAGGGAAATTCTTGAAACAGTGTCAGCTCAAATTGTCTCATTTCCACAAGATAATCCTTATGACTGTAATGTCTAACTCTTCTCATTTCCACAAAGGAGTTGGTGCTACACCTGACAAGGCCCTGGTCACAAGGCTGGAGTGGAAAGGAGCAGGTCAGAGGGGCTGGATCAGGGAATTTCTTCTTATATGAAAGGAAAGAGCAAGCTTGGAGGAGAGAAGCGTAAAATCATGTAACAGGAGTGAAGGATGAAGGGCACATATAAAATCAGAGGTTGGCATCCAAACCAGGGTGGAGCCAAGACCCTGGAGTACAAAATGAGCAAAAGTGAAGTGAAGTGTCTGCTATGGTTTCTGTAGAGCCAAGGAAAGCCAGTAGGAAAGAGGCAGGGGCTACTGGGAAGTGAATAAAGCCATCTGGTAGTATTCCTTGAGCTGGCAGCAGCAAGGGTAGTGTGTGTGTGTGTGTGTGTGTGTGTGTGTGTGTGTGTGTGTGTGTGTTCGAGTGCGCACGCACATGTGCATGCATGTTTGTGTGTGTGAATACGTGAGTGTGGCTGTGAATAGATGTCTGTGAGTATGTGTATGTGTGTGAGCATGCATGAGTGCAGGTGTGTGTCTGTGAATAAGTGTGTACGAGTGTGTAACTACATGAATGTGAGTCTGAGTGACTATAGAAGTGAGTGAATAAGTATGTGAATGTGTGCTGTGTATGGGGAATGAAAAGAGATATGCAACTTGGCATAAAATTAAAGAGCAAGAGTTTGTGGGTCAGTGCCACCTTAAAAAAGCTTAAGACAATTCACCTTAGAATAGTTCACAAATCACTATAGCTGGATGGCTTATATTTTTTATATACCTTCTTTTCATAATTAGAAATTTGTAACAATGTCTTTTTTTTTTTTTTTTTTTTTTTTTTTTTGGTACCGGGGATTGAACTCAGGGGCACTTGACCACTGGGCCTCATCCCCAGCCCTTTTTGTATTTTATTTAGAGACAGGGTCTCACTGAGTTGCTAAGTGCCTCACCATTGCTGAGGCTGGCTTTGAACTCTCGATCCTCCTTCCTCAGCCTTCCAAGTTCTGGGATTACGTGTGTGCGCCACCGTGCCCAGCAACAATGTGATATTTAAATTGCTGTAGCCACCTTCCAAGACTGCCCTTCTGCCCAAAAAGGATCTTTGCCTCCCAGTGTTTGCACCCTGTGTAGTCTCTTCTCATTTTGAACCAGAGCTGTTCTGTGTGGCCCATAAAATATGGTAGACGTGATGGTGTGTAACATCCAAGACTTCTATATAAAATGCACTGTCTCTTCCTCCTCTGCCTCTTGATTCACTGGCTCAGGGGATGCTAGTTTCTGTGCTAGAAGGACATTCAAGAAGCCCATGAGGAGAGCCAGTGAGGTCTCCTGCCAGTAGTCAGCACCCTGCCAGCCATGCAAGTGACTGTTGGAACTGGATCCTTTAAGGTCCCAGTCAAGCTTTCAGATGATGACAGCCCTGGTCATCACCTGACTGTACCCCATAAGAGACCCCAAGACAAAGACATTATGAAATAACAAACATTATTAGTGTTTGAAGCTACTGAGTTTGGGGTACTTTGTTATAAAGCCAAAGAAAACTAGTATAATATAATGGGAATGTGGGTAACAGAAAATCTTCAGAAAAATTTTGTGTTTTCCCAGATAGGTTATTCAAAACATATATTTATATAAAATGCATAGCTTCAGACAAGTAAGCAAAAAGTGCAAATTGTAGCAATACTCATATTTTCAGATCATTTATAAAAATTTGCTGACCTGAAAAAGAATTAACCATGCAAGGTGACCCTTAGAACTCACATTAATATCCTCCTTCTATCTCTTATCCCTTGACAATTCTCAGTGTGGCTCCATCAAAGGTAGTAACCCAAGTGGAAGATTAATGGGATCACTTTACAAGGACAAGAGAAAAAGCACTGCGTACATGCCTGAAAAGAGAGATTACCTGGAAATTCATTAAATGTGTATTTTATTTTTTTATTCAGTTAATAAACCAATAAAATTATACATATTGATGGAGTACCATAGAATGTTTCAAAACATGAATACATTGTATAATGCTCAAATCAAGGTAAACATATCTATTTTCTCAACCTTTATCATTCCTTTTCAGATAGAATATTTAAAATCTTTCTTCTAGATTTTTGAAATATACAATATATTATTATTATCTGAAGTTTTCCTACTGTGCAATAAAGGCACCAGAACTTATTTCTCCTATCTAACTATAATTCAGTACCTGTTAATTAACGTTCCCCATCCCTCCTCCCTCATGCTTCCCAGCCTCAGCTGACCACCACTCCACTCTCTGCTTCTACAGAATCAACTTTTTGGATATTTCTTCTAGAGGTGAGCTCTTATTCCACTTCTTGGTTGGTTTCAGACATTTTCAGCTTTGGAATTTCAGTTGGAGCTCTTTTAAGATAGACTCCTCCCAAGACATCCTTGTTCCCAACAAGACCAGGTTGCTTTGTGATGGTGAGTTCTTTCCCCCCTTGTCTCTATGTTTGAAAATAATTTCCAAAACAACCCTAGTGGATTCTCTGAGACTTCCCCATCAGACTAGCTCCAAGAAGGCATGGGCACTTGGGTGAGTAGGGTTGACCTGGCAAGCTGACTGACTGCTCTGTTAACAAAATCCCATTCTAAACATTTCCTGGGAGTCTCCTGTAGGCAGAGAACTGAGACTTCTCTGGTTACAGAGAGTCCCAAGGAAGGGAAAGGCCCATAAAGAGAAGCAAAGGGAAAAAAGAACTTTTCTGAAGAAAGGTTGCCTTGGATCTTTTGCTGAAAACAAGATCTATACCTTTTATCTGTATCTCTGTCTGGTTTACTTATTCCAACCATGAAGGCTGAGAGCACCAGAGTGCTAGTGTGACATTAAAAACTAGAATCCACCAGTATGAACCAGCTATTACCCCCATGGGAGTCCAGAAAAAGGGTTTCTGTGCCCATCAGAATGTCCCCTGGAGAGTTGCAGGAGGCCCTTGTGAGAGGCTGAATGAGGGTGAAGCCAGCAAAATGTGACTCCATGGTTGTTAATATTACCTAGAGCACCCTTCAGAGTGGCATTCTGCATGATGCCACCTCAAAGTATTAAGGCTGGAGTGTTTGTTCTTTAGGGGAAGCTCAAAAGAGGAAACAAAGAACTAGAATAGTTAGATCTAGATGGGGCTCCTTATGTCAATAGTGAGGGTGAAATCTGTTTTCATTAAAATGTGCTCCCTTTGCTCCTTACAGAGAGAGAGGGTGAGGTGGGTGGGGAATGAATCAGGATTGAACCTCTGACCTCTTTTATCTGTGAAGTGGAGCCACCAGTGACATCTTCAAAAAGAATTAGAATGAGCCAGGCAAGCCGGGCGCAGTGGCACACGCCTGTAATCCCAGCACTTGGGAGGCTGAGGCAGGAGGATCGTGAGTTCAAGCCAGCCTCAGCAATGGCGAGGCACTTGGCAACTCAGTGAGACCCTGTCTCTAATAAAATACAAAAAAAGGGCTGGGGATGTGGCTCAGTGGTCGAGTGCCCCTGAGTTCAACCCCCGGTACCCCCCCCCCAAAAAAAAAATTAGAATCTGAAGGTTCAGTGTGACCTTGGTGGTCAATGAGTTTCCTGATTCCAGGCATGGAGGAGGTGCACCTGTACCTTTTGTCCTGGGAGTGACCTTTGTGCTGAGAATGATCTATACCTTGGTCATTCAGTGATTCCTTGCTGATGGGAGGGTGTGGCAGTCAGCTTTCCATCAATTTAATAAAATATATGAGATAATTAATTTTGTAAAGAGAAAAGGTTTATTTTTGACTCACAGTTTTGGAGGTTCCAGCCCATGGTCAGATGGCCCAATTGTTTTAGACCTGTGGTAAGGAAACACATCATAGCAGGAACCTGTGGTGGAGCTAAACCACTCACTCGTGGCCAAGAGGCCAAAGAGAACAATGAGGGCACCAACGTCTCATAGACTCCTTGAAAGAACACCCCCCATGAGGCCCCATCTCTTAGGGATTTCACCATCTCCTGATAGTGCCACCTTGGGGACCAATCCTTTAACAGGTGAACCTAGATTCAATTTACTATAGCACAGGGCTAGGTCTGCAAGAAGAAAACTTTCTCAAAAATTCCAGACCAAAGGAAGAAAGTCCCCCATCTCATCTGCTAATGCCACCCATTTGCTGCCATCTGACTTTTTGGTAAGGCACTATAATTCATAAAAGAACCAGGACAAAATATTTTTAAAAGGCCTATCTGTGGCCTGTAAGCATCATGGCATGACAGGTCTGTGTTTGAGACAGGGTCTAGGCATTACATTGTCTATATCCCTTGAGGCTCATGGACCCCATGAAGAAAAGAAAGTCCCCCAAGTGTCTAAAAAACAATTTCCAAAACTTGGTGACATAATAAAAGGGTATTTATTCTGGGATTGCCAGAAAAAAAATATTTTGATTGTTGGCTTCAATATTTCTAAAACTAGCAACTTAACATTTTCCTTAAAAATACCAACAAACCTTCAAAAGTCACTGCCGGCAGTTTTTTGGCCTGTCTGAGAAGCAGAGTGAGCTCCAATGAGCTAACAAAATGCACAGCTGTGCTCTGTATTGACTTGCTGATACAAATGGTTATTTGATCACAGCAAAGTCACAAAGGAAATGTTCCAACCAGTAGCTATAAACAGCATATACAGAGATAGGTGTCTTTGAAGGATTCAGTGGAAAAAGACCTGATTCAGGAATTTACGCATAGTTTGGGGAGGAAATCCCAGGGAAGACTATTAGTGGAGTGGGGAAGTAAGCAAGGGGAAGAAAGACAGCAGAGGGGGGTGCATCATTAACAAGTAACTTCAGGGAAAGCTGGAGCTCTCCACCCACAATGCAGAACCCACCTCAAAGTCATTCCAACTAAATAATGAGGAATAATTGTAAATTATTACCTTAAATTTTATCATCCATCTTTCTATTGTACAATGCCAGTTTCAAATGAAAACATCTGCACTTATATTCAGGTCACTGGAATTATACAATTTATATATTTGACTGTTCAGGGTATCTGTATATTTCTTACCAGAACAATGGCTGCACAAAATGGACTCATCAAATTTTATTTCATTTCCAGGTGTTTGTCCATTCCATTGTCACTATCCAGGGAAGACTTTATGGCCTTGCTTACTGATGAGTAAGGAAGGACAGAAAGGAATTGGTCATCCTGTCTCTCCCTTTGCTTCTGTCTCTTCATTTTCAGCCTAAGTGATTGGCTAAACCAGGAAAGAGTAAGAAAGTATGTGATCTACTTCCTTGGTGGCTCACATATCCGCTTTCTGTATTCACAGCAAGTTTCAGAGTAATAGAAAAGTATGGCCTCTCAGGATGTCCACCTCTGCTTCATCCTGTCACAGATATGACACACCTGCCTAGTATTCACCTTGTCTCTCTGAACCCTCCTACCCAGCACAGTTGCTGGAAATTCTGTGCCCATGCTCTGAAGGCATTGGGAACAGTCAGTGGGAATGGAGTTGCAACAGAAGAGACAAATTGTGCTAATCTCCTCTGCCAATGTGCATGCTCCAGTGGGCCACTGGGCTTTACTTACAAAACACCAGTTGAAAAAACTGGGGCTAGAGTTGTAGCTCAGTGGTAGGGTGCCTGCCTGGCATGTGTGAAGAACTGGGTTCAGTTCTCAGCACAGCATATAAATAGATAAGTAAAATAAAGGTCCATCAACAACTAAAAAAATGTTTAAAATAAACTAAGCACTAAGAATTTCAAGATGATGACAGAAGAGTAGTAACCCAAGAGCAAAGCCCTTCTCAATGTGGGTCCATGTATCTGTGCAAACCATACATCCAGCTGGGACATTTATTCACCAAAGCCCGATTCTTGGTGGGTGGAGAGCTGCTTGAGCTGTGTGTGGGAACCCAGTCAGGTAGTGGAAAACAAGGGAAAGCCTTGGGCAAAGAGATGCAGTATTCCATGATGGTGGAGCTGAGTCTGCATAGGTGTCTGATGAGAAAGGAGATTTCAAGAAAAGAGCATAATACCTCAGGGTTTGCTCCATGCTCAGGTCCCGTGAGACCTGAGTTAAATCAAAAGTTGATCTAAGCTGGGAGTGGTGGTGCACACCTGTAATCCCAGCAGCTTGGGAGGCAGAGGCAGGAGGATCGTGAGTTCAAAGGCAGTCTCAGCAAAAGTGAGGCACTAAGCAACTCAGTGAGACCCTTTCTCTAAATAAAATACAGTACCAAGAAAAGAAAACAAAAGTTGATCTAAGTCAAGAGCATTTGTCAGGTTTTTTTTTTTTTTTTTTTTTTTTTTTCTGTGCGTTCCCATCGAACTGGAGATCACATGTTTCCTTCACGCACTGGCATCTTCCTCCAGCCTCTTTGCTTAGCAGTCTGTTGTGTACATTCAGGATTGTCACTGGATGCTTTGAGGAACCTGTAGCACAAAGCAGTGAGTTCTGGGTCTAGACCGCAGGCTTTCTAGAGAGGCTTAGAGCTCTCCTAAAGGTAAGTGGAAAAGAAAAAAAAGAGGTACCACTGGAAAAGAACTTCATGTACTCACTGTCATCTTCATAACCATTCTAGGCCCAGCATAGCTGCCCATGTGCTCTCAGGAGATAGGAGAGCCGGCCAGGTTCGTGCAGCCTGCAAGAGCCAGGTTCTTGGCCTGTCAGATACTGTAGCCCTCCTGCTGCAGGACCAGGACATCTTTAGCTGCTAAGGGCAGCATTTCTGGGAGGAACACCCATGGCCACTTTCTGGGAGGATGCTACAGTGATGATCCGGAGGCCAGGGGAAGGGGAATGGTATCATTCCGATTCAGATTCAGAGGTTCTCTCCAAATAAGAAATTCCTCTTCATCAAGGATGCAGTGCTTTGTGAAAGGAGGGTGGGGATCACCCAGTAATAAGAAGAGACAATAGTCCAGGCTTACACAAATGTCTGGATCCAGTGCAGTGATATTTTAGAAGTCCAAATATGAAACCATGTCTAACTTTTCAGTGGACTATCTTATTTGACAAATTACACTTACTAAGAATCTATTAATTGCCCATCACATGCATAGTTATCAGATAGTTTACAATTATTTTGCCAATTCTAAATAGAAGACCAAGGAGTTTTTCACACTTGTCCCATATCTTGCCCTGGATGACTTGATTTCCATTAAAGCAATTGGCCAGAGGCACAAGGAATTGGTCAATCCAGATTTCAGCACAACTGAGAAAATGGCTGAGTGTAGTAACATCCTGCATAATGAAATCAGGTGTTCTGCTAATAAGGTCCCCAGGATAGCTTTCTTGGATGAGAAGTCCATCTGATATTCTGAAACTATAGGACCAGGAACAAATTGTACTTTGCAAGGCCTGCAATCATGACTGCTGTTTTGGCAGTACTGAGACATCCCACATGCTACAGCAAGCCAGGGCTGCTCACAGGAGAGGCAAGATGAACCCCAAAGCAGCTGACAATAAATTTCCCATTTAACACAGTGATCCAGGGCTCCTAGATGTCATCATTCTGTGTGTGTGTGATGCATTTCTAGGACTCTGCCTCAAACACATGCTTCAAAGTTTTCTGCAAGTATAGTTTTTACTAGGGTGTTGGTCACATAATTAAATTTAAATCAATTTATCAAACATTTATTAAAACCCGACACAAACAGGAGACACCCACATATTCTTGAACAAAAATGTGAAGTATTTGTCCTTTTGGAATTTACATGATCTGTAAGAGATTAGTAAGCAAGCAAGTGCCTTTTGATTTAATAGCATAGGAGCATAGGAGGTCCCAGAAAAGCAGAAAGAGCTTACAAAGAGTCACGGAACTATGAAGAAAGGAGCAGTTGTGTTAGTCAGCTTTGTGTCACTGTGACCAAAATACCTGACATAAATTAAAGGAGGAAAAGTTTAGTTTGGCTTATGGTTTCAGAGATTTCAGTCCATGGTTGACTGACTGCCTATCTTTGGGCCTGAGATGAGGCAGAGCATCATGGCACAAAGGCATGGAGGAGGAAAGCTGCCCAGCTCATGGCAGCAGAGAAGGGTAGTGGAGAGCTGAGAAGATAAAATCTTCCAGGGCCCCCAGTGACATACTCCTCCAACTAGGTTCTACCTCCCAGTAGTTCATTAAGCTATCAGTGCATTAATCCCAACAAATAGATCAATCTACCATTGAAGTCAGAGTCCTCTTGATCCAGTCATCGCCTAAAAGCCCCTACCTCTGTGCACATGAGACTCATTCCAGATCTAAGCCATTACAGAAGTCGTATCTTCTTTAAAAAATACCTCCAACTGAAGGAGGTATTTAAACGGGTCTTGAGGTATAGGTAGGAGTTACATTATTTCATGTGTGAAAATCTTCCCCAAAGTCTTTACACTGTGTAAATAATTAATTTTTACTAAAATTCATAAATATAGACTTAAAACTTTTAGTTCACATTTTATGGTACTGGGGATTGAACCCAGGGGCACTCTAACACTGAATTCCATCCCCAGCCACTTTTAATTTTTATTTTGAGACAGGATCTTAGTTGCCCAGGATGGCCTTGAACTTGCCATCCTCCAGCCTGGCCTCTTTAGTAACTGGGATTACAGGAACACACTACAGTGCACAACGTTAATTCACTTTTAAGTCCAGCTTCCCACCAAGAGACAAGTCATTTATATACTTAAATTAATCTGCTCTTTTGGGTCAAATACACAGAGATTATACCTTAATATTCTATTTAACATGTTTTTTCTACTTATCATTTTAATTTTTATTTTAAATATTTATTTATTTGCTTTAGTTGTACACAATGACAATGCATGTATTTTTACGTGGTGCTGAGAATCGAACCCGGGTCACCCATGTGCTAGGGGAGTGTCCTACCGCTGAGCCACATCCCAGCCCTCATTCCATGTGTACAATAATTTATATATTATCTTTATCATCAATAAGTATGTATTATTCCATCATAAGAAGATAGGATAATATATTTGGCTAACCCCTAGTTTTGAGCATTTCGGGTTGTTTCCAAGTTGTCATTATTATAAATAAACATATGGAAGAACACACCTTTGTGCACCTCTTTAATCATGCCTTTGGGGTTAGCTCAGAAAACAGAATGGTCAGCATTTGTAGAAGAGAAATCAGGGAAAGTCTGTGTGTGGAGGGAATAGCAAAAGCCAGGGAGCATATGAAGGCCATAGAGAGCTGAGCTTGTTGAGCTCCATGAATATATTCAGCTTAGTCAGAAAGCAGAGCCAGTACTGAGAGGAGCTGGAGGTGGCTGGCAAATGTTCTCTCTGTCCTAATTCCAAGTAAGGGAAGAGCTTTGGTGAACTGGGTTGACAACAGGAGAGTGTAAATGTGTATAACCTTCTGGGTAAGAAATTTGGCGATAGGTATTTAGAGTTCTAATAATGTTTTCTATCCCCTGTCCTAGAAATAATCCTACTATTTGGGAATTAATCATACTACACAATTATTGAAACATTTGTGTTAGAAAAAATTGTAAACACTTTAATAATTTTTTTTCTTATTTACAAATAAGAGAATATTGTGCTGCCAAAAGAAAATCGTGTTTGGGAATAAAAGTTTCAACCTGGCAAAGAGTTCAAATGACAGTGACCATACATCTTGATTTGCTCCTTAAAGTTCAGATCTAGGCATGTGGTTCTGGTATACTTATTAATGGTGTGCCCTTTTACTCTACACAATTTCTACTCACTCCATCTATGATGTAATAACTGAAGAAGGCAGGCCATGACCTTCAACATGCTATATGGACTGGCAGTAGGCTGATAAAATGTTTAACTATTGGCTCTCTGAAAAACCCACTCAGATTTGGAGCACTTTCCAATTTCCAAGGTGTAAATCCACCCATTATGACCAACTTCAAGCCATAATGTAACATTATTGAGAGCAGATTTGGGATGAGATGAGCACAATCAGCCCTCCCAAAACACGTCAAACTTATTCATCACATATCAGGGTAAACTCCACACTGAATGAGTAAGAACCACAAGAACCAAAATTTCCTTCAATTTCAATAGATTTCCCATCAGTCAATCACAAACTTTAATGAGTCTGTGTTTTGATCTGATTAGCCTTATGTACAGTTAGAAAACTATGCAATTCCTAAATCTGTACTTACACTCTTGTGTGTGCATCAACCTTCATGCTTTGGAAAACAAATATTTTCTAAGGGATTTAGTGGAAAGTCCCAATGAAAAAGGTCAAAATGTACTATCATAAATATTCACAAGAAGGAGAAAATGCTATTAATCATGTTCCTACATCTGTCACTAAGTCATTGTGGGACATACTCCTTTCCTTTGTGAAAAATACAAAAATTCTGATGCTCAAGGAATAAGGCCTGGTGGGTGAGAATTGCAAACAAGAGAGTAAAGGATGAAACTGCAGAAAGTTCTGGAGGGTGTGGGAGGGTGTCAACACAGAAGTATGAAGGCAAACACTACTGAGAAGTCATATTCAGAACCACTCTGGAAGGATGTAAATCTGTAAGTGGACCCAGAGATGAATCTCACAGCAGGTGCAATTCTTGAAAACTTCTCCTGTCAGACCAACCACAGATGGCAACCTCCCTGAGAACACGGCCTCATTGAGTTTACTCATCCCTCCCTTAATCTCTAAGGTATGAGGATACAGTTAGTGCGAAATTATTACTTACTGTGTTTGAGAGAAAAGAAAGAAAAAACATAGGAAAAGAATGCTCACTTTGGGGATGTGCCTAGTATAGTAAAGCTGAGCCACAAATGCCTGGGAAGGCAGGGGGAAAGATGAAATTAGAAATTCAGTGGAGTCTCTTCAAATAGTGGGCATGCCTTTGTGAGAATTCTAGGACCCAGGAGTGAGGTTGCAGCACTCTGTTAGAGGACAAAACCTGAGAAAAACTGCATTAAAAAGGGTAAGGAAAACAAGAAAAAGAAATTAAAGGCGTCCAAGTTGAAAAGGAAGAAGTTGAATTATTTCTTTTTGCAGATGACATGATCTTATACATTGAAAACCCTAAAGACTCCATCAAAAATGTTAGAACTAATAAACACATTCAGTAAAATTGTAAGATGCAAAACCAACATTCAAAAGTCAGTTTAATTTCTATACACCAACCACCAACTATCCAAAAAGGAAATAAGGAAAACAAGCCCATTCTTAAGAGCTCATACACAGAATACAGATGATGGTGAGATTCTCTGTGGTATAGTCAGATATGCACATAGGAAAGTTAGGTCAGATTCATTCCTCTGTTCTTCCCTTATCCTGACCCTTCTCCCTCCCCCTCAGTCCCCTTTATCAAGCTCAGTGGTATTCCTTCTTTTTCAATAGAACCCCCATCTTTTTTCCCCTTTTTCTCTTGTTTTTCTCCTTATTTTGGACTAGCTGCCAGATATCAGAGAAAACATTCAGCCTTTGGCTTTCTAAGTCTGGCTTATTTCACTTAGTGTGATAGTACTCAGTTTCATCCATTTACAAGCAAATGCCATAATTTTGTTTTTCTTTATGGCTGAGTGATATTCCATTGTGTATATATACCCTATTTTCTTTATCTCTTCATCTGTTGAAGGGCACCTTGGTTGGTTCCATAACTTGGTTATTGTGAATTGTGCTTCTATAAATGTTGATGTGGCTGAGTCACTATAGTATGCTGATTTTAGATATTTTGGACATATACCTAAGACTGGGATAGCTGGATCACATAGTGGTTCTATTCCTAGTTTTTTTAAAAAAAATTCCATATTGTTTTCCAGAGTGGTTGCACTAATTTGCAGTCTCACCAACAACATGTCATTGAGTATACCTTTTCCCCTACATCCTTACCAACACTTATAATTAATTGCCATTCTTTTTTTTTTTTTTTTTTTTGGGGTACTGGGGATTGAACTCAGGGGCACTTGACCACTGGGCCACACCCCCATCCCTTTTTTGTATTTTATTAGAGACATGGTCTCACTGAGTTGCTAAGTGCCTCGCCATTGCTGAGGCTGGCTTTGAACTCGCGATCCTCCTGCCTTAGCCTCCCAAGTGCTGGGATTACAGGTGTGCGCCACCGCACCCAGCTTCGATAATTGCCATTCTGACAGGAGCGAGATATCAATGTAGTTTTGATTTTCATTTCCCTAAATGCTAGGGATATTGAACATTTTTTCATGTATTTGTTGGTCAACTGTACTTCTTGTTTTGAGAAGTATCTGTTTAGTTCTTTTGCCCATTTATTAATTGGGTTATTTGGTTTTTTTGGTGTCAAATTTTTTGAGTTATTTATATATTCTGGATATTAATGCCATATCCAGAAGTAGGTGGCAAAGATCTTCTGAGGGAAAAGCCTCTTGATATTGTTCTGGGCAATAATTTCTTGGATATGAAACCAAAAACACTGATAAGAAAAGAAAAACGTGGATAAGTAGAGCTACATCAAACTAAAAAGCTTTTGCACAGTAAAGGATAGAATCAACAGAGTAAAGAGAGAGCTTATGGAATAGGAGGAAATATTTGCAAACCATATATATGATAAGGGATTAATTCCCAAAATATATAAGGAACACCTAAAGCTCAATACCAAAAACAAACAAACTAGTTAAATATGGCCAAAGAACTTGACTAGCCATCTCTCAAAAAACATATAATGGTCAAAACATTCACAAAAAGATACTCAACATCACTAATCATTAGAGAATCACAAATCAAAACCACAGAGATATCACCTCACACCTAACAAGTGTTTGTGAGGATGTGGAGAAATTGAAACCTACATATATTGTTGGTAATAATATAAAATGGTACGACCAATACAGAAAACAGTATAAGGCTCTACATAATATTAAACATAGTACTATTTTATGATCCAGGAATCCATTCCTGAGTATATACCCCCCAAAAATTGAAATCAGTATTTCAAAGAGACATCTGTACTCCCATGTTCACTGCAGCACTATTCACAAAAGCCAAGATGTGGAAACAATTCAAATGTCTATCAACAAATTAATGGATAAATAAAATGTGGTCTATCCATACAATGGAATATCATCCAGTTGTAAAGGAAGAACATCTTACCATTCACCATTGATGGACCTAGAAGGCATTTGGCTATGTGAAATAAGTCAGACACAGAAGGATGGATACTGTGTGATTCCTCCTATATGAAGTACTTAAAGTAGTCAAAGGTACAGAAGTAGACAATACAAGAGCGGTTACCAAGGGATGGGGAAGGAGAATACGAGGAATTGTTTAATGAGTATGCACAAGATCAATAAGTTCCAGAAAAAAATTATACAACAGTGCTTAGAATTAACAATGAGGAATCATATACTTAAACATTTGTTAAGAGTGAAATTCTTATATTGTATTCTTACCACAAAAATCCAGACGCAGTGGTGCATACCTGTAATCCCAGTGGCTCGGTAGGCTGAGGCAGAAGGATAGTGAGTTCAAAGCCAGCCTCAGCAAAAAGAAAGGTGCTAAGCAACTCAGTGAGACCCTGTTTCTAAATAAAATACAAAATAGGGCTGGGGATGTGGCTCAGGGGTCAAGTGCCCCTGAGTCTAATCCCTGGTACCAAAAAATAAAATTAAAAAAAAAAAAAAAAAACAAGGGAACATAAAGAACCTTTTGGAGTTGATGGAGATGTTTACTATCTGGATACTGATGATGGTAGCATGAGTATAAATATTTGTTCAAACTCATCAAATTGTATAAATTAATTACATGCAGTTTTGGTAAACCAATTATGCCTTGATAAAGTTGAAAAAAATAAGAAGGCACATGATTGACATTGCATCTTAGAAATATTGCTCTGGAATTGATGGAACAGATGAATGAGAGGAAGGGCAGGGGGGATAGAGAGTGAGGGTATAGGACAGGATAGAAAGCTGGAGAGAGCTAAAATAGGATGAAGGCAATGAAAAGTCAGGCCAGGTCAAGGAAGCAGGGTAGATATCCAGAGCAGGGCAGAAGGAATGTCACCATGTTGCTTAAAGATACAATATGTTTCTTAAAGAATCAAGCTTGCACTTTGAAAATATTTTTATCCTTTTTTATTGGCACTCTGCTGGTTGCATTTCTTTTCATGTTAGAAGTTTATGGTAAATTTATTTAAAGCGCAATTTTGAAATCTATAAAAGGACCCCAACAGCAACAATAAGGACTGTTTTAGCTCAGCTCCACACCCAGGAAAGCAGAGACACAGCCTACCTTCTGCACTAAGGCCCTCCTCCCAGGCACTGCCTAATGGTGCTTCTCTTCTTTTGTAATGGTGGATGCTCAGAGTCTTCTATAGATTTTGATGACAGGGATTTTTCCCATAGAGTCTCCTACCCAGACGTGGAGACAAAGGACAATGTGAGTAGCACCCACTTTTCCATATTCCAAATTTTATGCGGAGGTTCAGTTCATGTTGGAGCTTGCTTGTGAGCTTCATCTTTCTTGCTCAAGTTAAATTTATTTTCACATTGTTGTTTTTTATAACAACAAACAAATTCTTCAGGAAGCTAAATAATTTTTTAACCATTAATTTTTAAAAACTCATTAGAAAGTGAGTTGCAGATATTATTGTCACTGGGTGGGGTCCCTAGAAAGCAGAAGGGAGCCCCAACCTGGCCTGGCAGGTTCTTGACTGACACCACAGAGAGAAATTTCAGGATGTGTCAAACACACACACACACACACACACACACACACACACACACACAGAACAGAAATTTACAAAAGCAAACAATAGAGCTAGACACGTGTTCAAAGGGAGAGAGAGTACAGGTACTTAAGAGTGTTATGTACTTTTGGACAAGTCTCAGGCTTCTTCTTTAGAGGAAACTTTGCAAACAGTATGCATGAGAGGTACATGGGGTGGCATCAATTTAATGAGCTTGATTCTTTTGATGGTGGAACACAGAGTGGGGTCACTGTAGTCTGGTTCTTTCAGAATCTTTAGGGTGAAATAATCTAGTTAATAGATAGAACTTAGACTGTACCCATATCATGGATTTTTAACAATATCTTTCTCTAGGTTTCTTTTAATTAGTTTAAAAATATATTCTATAAACTAATAAGGCATATAGTCACCAATTAAATAGACTTAGAGTACTCTAAGATTTACTGGACCCTTTAAGAATTTAGGCTGGGAGCTTAAACAGATTTGGAGGTGAAGGTGAGGGTGCTCCTGGAGTCTTTTGGTTTAAAGCTACACCCCTTTCCTTCCTTGTTTATTTCCTTTCTACCTGTCCTCATTTCCTCTATCCTACCACATTATGAGACTTTATTGCTTCATACATCTCCTAGAATAAAAAAACATCTGCTTCTATGACACAACAGCATAATCATACTTAAGAAAATTAAGATCAATTTCCTAATATAATCAAATATCCACTACAAATGTGTTTATTTCAACATTTCCCTGGATGCCCATGGGTAGTCTGTCTTTTTGTCTAATTTTTGTCTCACAATTGTCTCGTGAAACTCATGAAAGGCCCAGGTTCTATATTTGCATGGTAATATCATTTGTGGAATCATTTAACTTGATGCTCCTTCCCCTGTATCTCCTGTAAACCAAAAGGTTCAGTTAGATTAAGTATGAACACTTTAATCAAGTATGCTTTAACTTGACTCTTTAAAAGATTTCCCAAGCTTGAAAACCATACCCATTGGATTCAATAGTTCTAGAAATACCATGAAGTCATACTGTAACCATGGATTTTTAACAATATCTTTCTCTAGGCTTCTTTTAATTAGGTTAAAAATATGTTCTATAAACTTATAAGGCATATAGTCACCAATTAAATGGGCTTTCCTCTTCTATCTTTGCTGGGTGTCAGCAGTATCATAAATTACATCACTAAGCAATCCACAAATGGCAGCACAGTTGATTATGTTAATTATATGTTTTTGTGTTAGAATAATCCAGGAACTTCAGTTCCTGGAGTATCTTATTAATAAACCCTAAACTGAAAAGATTTTCAGAAACCTCTACTGTGCTCTTTCTTTCCATGGTGATACCTTCTAAGATTATTTCAAGAAGTAAAATCAAAGCCAACACAAAACTTACCCTTTTATTCTGGAGTTGCAATAAGTACTATAGGCATGTGAGATTATTTTCCTCTAAGTTGTAAAACCCAATTTAAGACCAGGGTGTTTTAGCAATAACAAGTCAGACCAGCTTATGCCAGAGGCAAAACAATACAGCAGCACTTTTAAGGTGATGCAGATAAACTCTTTGTATGTATAAAAATGCAAATCTATGGATAAATGTAAGCCAGAGCAACGGCAGGCGGCCTTCAAACCCTCCTGAAGGATCTATGCCATTTCTTCCTGGAGCAAATTAAAAAAAAAAAAAAAAAATATATATATATATATATATATATATATATTTCTATTAGTTGTTGATGGAACTTTATTTTTATTTATTTATATGTGGTGCTGAGAATCTAATCCAGTGCCTCACACATGCCAGGCAAGTGCTGTACCACTGAGCTACAACCCTAGCCCCTGGAACAAATTCTTGAGCTATAGATAGAACAAATTTAATTTGTACATGGCCAAATTAGTCACTTCTAATTATTGTGGTAAGATATATGTAATATATCTTATATGTTATATGTAATATAACATTTACCATTTTAACCACTTTAAGTGTACACTTTAGTGGCATTAAGTACAATTCACATCACCACCATCCATCTCCAGAACTCTTTCCTTTGTGCAGAACTGAAACTCTATCCATTAAACAGTAATTCCATATTCCCCCTTTCCTATCCCCTGACAACCACCATTATATTCTATGTCTCTATGAATTTAACCACTGTTGGTACCTCATATAAGTTGAATCACATAATATTTATCCTTTTATAACTGGCTTATTTCATTTATCACAGTGTCCTTAAGGTTCATTCATGGTATAGCATGTGAAAAAACTTCACTCCTTTTTAAACCTGAATAATATTTCATTGTATGAATATGCTACATTTTATCATTTCCTCCACTGATGGACACTTGGGCTCCCTTTTTTGGTTTTTTGAGAATAGTGCTGCTAAACATGGTATACCTGTCCATGTCCTTACTTGGAATTCTTTTGGGTATAATATACCAACAAGTGGAATCTCTGCATCACATGATAATTGTGTTTAATTTTTTAAGATAATCACACCTTTTAAGGAAAGTAATATAAATTATGGTGAAATTTCTAAATTTCTATGAATAAACAAATTTTAGTTAAGGTTACCTTTTCTTTTTCAAGTAAATAGAACCTATGAAGAAGCTCAGTTACACAGATGATTGTCATCTCTGCAACCCTTTGCACAATCCTCATTAATACCTTTATAAACATTTCCAAAGTGGGCCAGGTCTACCTGGAATAGTCCAGGCAGATAAATAGTGAATAATAACCAATACAACAGATGACAAAATCATTCATCAAACTTGCCAGATGAAGATTTTATTAACCAGGAAAAAAAAAAAGGTGGGAAATTTTAGACACTGACCCAGTTATGCTAATTTAGGAAATAAAATCAAGCTGGACCTGAAGGCATAGGGTGCATGTATATACTGTGCCAGGCACCTTCTTAATTAAGGCAACAGAAAGCACAGCAAGTCAGAAATTTGACCAGGCTCCTCTGCCTCCTTAATTTTCTTCTATGTTTTTATACATTTCCAAAGTTGTGCCAGAAGTCTGAGGCAAGTTTTACCTTTGATGTTGATAATAAAATGGGGTACAGTACTAGCCTAGATGCCCTTCAGTAGATGAATGGATAAAGAAAATGTGGTATATATACACAGTGGAATATTACTCAGCAATAAAATAGTATAAAATAATGGCATTCACAGGTAAATGGATGAAATTGGAGAATATAATGCTAAGTGAAGTTAGCCAATCTCAAAAATCCAAATGCTGAATGTTTTCTCTGATATAAGGAGGCTGATTCACAGTGGGGTTGGGATGGGGAGCACAGGAGGATTAGAGGAACACTAGAAAGGTCAATGGGGAGGGAGGGGAACGGAAGGGGGAAAAAGGGTAAAAAGATAAAAAGAAAAAAAAAGATGGTAGAATGAGATGGATATCATTTCCCTAAGTGCATGTATAGAGACATGAATGGTATGAATATACTTTGTATGCAACCAGAGATATGTAAAAATGTGCTCTATATGTGTATTATGAATTATAATGCATTCTATTGTCATATACAACAACTTCAAATAAAATTTAAAAGATAAAATGGGGTACAAAAAAGGAGAAGAAACTAAAATCTGAGAGTGAAAAAAAAGGAAGACAAGGGAAAGGAGAAGGAGGAGGAAGGGAAGAAGAGGAAACAGAAGAGGAGCAGGAGGAATGTTGGATGGCAAACTGTAGTTAATGAATAAGATAATAGCTTCACAAAAATTTCCTTATCTAGAACCAGTGGAATCCCATTGCCAGTAGATGTTTCAGAGGTCTTTGTTGAATAATAGAGCAGGAACAAAGAGCACTATAAGCCAGTCCTTCCCAATGGTCTGCCCAAGGCATTGGAACTGGAGAAACCTCACAGGAAAAGACAGGAAAGTGTATACTGGTGAGCAAATATGCCAGCTCAACCCATCTCTGCCAAAAAGATGAATCATTCAATCTGGACCCGATCTAAGAATCTGGGCTCTGGAACACTTTAGACAAAGAGCTCTCTGTGATGTCCTGAAGAGCTAATTCTCAGAATACCATTGTGATAAAGCAGGGACTGGCAATTAACAGCTGAAATCATCAAGCCAGCCCTTGGGGACTGAAAAGAACAGTGAGACTACAGCTCAAATCACCTTGATGGGAGAGGATCCTCACCCCCTTTGCCTTGTCGAGGTTAGATGGCAAGCATTCTCAAAACCTTCCCTGCTGTTTCTATGCACATTCTGTTGCCACCCTGTGCCCTGTGGAGAACAGCTGGAGTCCTGGGATGAGATCCTGTTCACAGACCACACAACCACAGGGCCATGCACATGCCACCCTTCCTGCCATATGGAATCTGTCACAAGAGCCCTATGGGTTCTTGCTTCAACAGAATTAGATATGTATTAGCCTAAATGTTCCTACATTGCTCGACCCCTGGCCTTGCATGTTCCTCTCAGCCATGGCTTGGAAAGTGGTTTCTAGAATAAGCATCTGCAGCTTAGGCCCATATTTCCTGCGACTGGAGACAAATGGGGACCACACCATTCAGGGTTCATATCAGCTCTGTTCTCATCCTTTCCCTCTCCCCAAGTGACTCCTTATGATTACTGTTTTCAGCTCTCTGAACAAACAGCCTGGTTCAGTGGCCAGACTGAAATATCTTGCCTTTTTACTGTCCCAGCAAAAATGAAGAGGACAAAAGGGCTTTCTGCAGAGTTCATCCACCTGATTTTATTATTTAGAATTTCAGCATTTCTTGATGCAGAAAATGATGAACATAATTTGGCACATGAAAAATTGCACTCACAGTCATTTAAATTGTCCTTGGATGTTATCTGGTGGCCAATTAGATCACAAATCATTGGAAATGTAACAAAGGACTCCTTATCAAACTCAGGCTTAGAAACTAGTGGCCTTTGGTTTGTTCATTCACTATTCATCCTTTCATTCTTTTAAGTTTTAATTCCTCTACTGCTGTATCTCACAGCACCTCTATATTAGAAGCAGTGGCAGATGTGTGGGCTCATCTGGATGTCAACTTCCACTCTGCAGTCGTTAGCAGGGTTGGACCAAAACACAGAGGCGAGTGTTTGAGAAGAATGGGAACATTTAGGATAATGTGTGTCTAATTTTGTTGAAGCAGGGACATATTTGGATATCTGTTGCTGATTCCATTCCAAGTTCTGGGAGTCCACAAAGCTTCTGCAGCCATTCCCCCAACTTGGGATAATGAGGCTCTCTCTAGTGTGTTGGAAGGGTGTCTCTAAAAAGATTCATAACACTTCCCTACAAATCACAGTCCATTACCTATAACTGCTTTTGGAACATTCTCTGACATCCATAGAGGCTTTTGCTTCTAAGGTGCTTAGACTGATGTTATTAGAAAGAATATTATTATGCTCACGAAGGATAAAAATGCTAGCATGATATTTTTCTTGGTTCAGTATCCATAAGTCAAAACTGACACTGATCTCCCAAATAAGCATGGATGACTCTTTTTAATTTTTCCTCCAGCTATAAAAGTAACAAATGGTTCCAGTAGCTGCAGACTGGGTAATTCAGACCAACTTCTGCGCTGAGAAAAATGAATATATTTGGATGATGTTAAAATTTATCATCTTAAAAGCATCAAAGAGCTAACAAGAGAATGAAGAATCACCAGACCACGCATTGAACAAAATCCAGAAAAAGTAAGCTGAATTCTCAGAACTAATTTTGCTCTGAGGATTTCCTCTGTAAACAAAGAAACAGCAGGAAAACTAAAATCAGGTTAGCAGGAATCACAATCAAATGTCCAGGCCTCCTGATGTGCAGCTGCTGGCAAACTGCACTCCCACCAAGCTAGTAGTCTAAATGCCAGCAGCCTCAGGGTGAGGGCAAAATGGGCACAAATGGCCCCCGTCTAGACTTGCAAACTGGCTTTGAGTCATCTGTTGTGATGGTTTGCATCTTAAACATCCCCCTAAAGCTCATGTGTTGAAGGTGTGGTCTTCAGCTGATGGCACAACTGGGAGGTGATGGAACCTTTGAGAGGCAGGCTGTCTAGAAGGTCACTTGGGTTGCATCCTCAAAGGGGATTGTGGCACCCTGACCGCCCCCCCCCTCACTTTTTTTTTTAATTTTTTTATTATTTATTTACTTATTCATCATGCACAAGTATAGTATCTTTTTACATACAACTTTTTTGGTTTGTTTGTTTCTTGGCCATTAGGTGAGCCGTTTTGCTCTGCTATGCACTCCTGGCATAGTGTGCTATCTTCACCACAGGCCCCAAATAATGGGACCAATCTAACACAGACTGGAACTTCTATAAACTTCATGAGTCAAAACAACTTTTCCTCTTTATAAAACAATTATATTAGATATTTCATTATAGTAGCAGGAAGCTGATTAATACAATAGATTATGGTATATCCACAAACTGGAGAACTGTACTTCTGTTTAAAGGAATACTACTAGGGAGTAAGCTCCAGGATGTTTTGTTAAGACAAAAATAAGGATTTAGGGCTGGGGTTGTGGCTCAGTGGTGGAGCACTTGCCTAGCATGGTGAGGTGCTGGGTTCGATTCTCAGCACCACATAAAAAGATAGATAAACAAAATAAGGGTATTGTGGCCATCTACAACTAAAAAAGAAATCTTTAAAACATAAAATAAATAAAGGCTTATTGTATACCCTTGTTTATCTAAGTCAGATTAGATGATAGATCACCAATCTTGTTGTTCTTGTTATTTATGGTAGTTATGTTATATGAAAAAACTGAGAACTTTGAATTAGTGAATAACTAAACCATTGTTCCTAGGGAAATATGGTATAAGGTTAGCATCTGGTCACATAATTTTATCAATCAATCAGAATATAACTTTGTTTTTTGTGTGTTTTCTGTTTAAAACACCTTAGTTGATGCATGTTTTTTATAAAAAAAATGCATGGTCATTGAATGATCTCAAGTTAGGGACTTTAGAGGCCATTTGTGGGTTACAGGTTCATTTGCCAACATCTGTGTATAATAGGCCAGTCTCATCAGTGTCAAAAACCTGTTCTTTCACATACTCCTTTTCATGTTCAACACACAGCAGAGTCTCTTTTTTTAAATTCTTCTGCAGCCTCCTAATCTGCAGGCTCTGTATTGCATACCTCAACTGTAATTTTAACAATTTTTGTACCATGTTATGCTTGGAAATGTGCAAACCTGCCAGCACTAGCTTAGGAGGATTAAACATTTTCCTTGGTAACATAATCATAAATTTCTTTGGCTTTCAAACTCATGGCAATTTGGTCTACTATGCTTTTTTAAAAAATCATCATTTTACAATTACAAGACAAAACTAAATAAAAATAATTCTAAAATTCCAAAGCAAAATGTGGGACTCCTAAGGAGTCATGTCAAAAAGACTCAGGAGTTAACCTAAAGATGTTCCCACTGTACAAGATGGGGGAATTGTAGCATTAGTAAGGATAATCGTGCCACAGACTAAAACACATCACACGTGTTTAATCCATGAATTCATAAAAATAACAACCACAAAAACCTGGTCTCATTTGGTTGGTGTTAGGAGACTATTTCACTGCATTGGGACAAAGGGAAAGAAAGAAAAGTTTTGTTGGTTTTTTTTTTTTTTTTCTGCCTTTCTTATCCAAATTGTACATGAGGGTAACCAGAAAGTAGATGAAAAATTTTCTATTTTTAAATAAATATTCCATTTAGTATGTGAAGAATGCAAAATATAATAACTCCCAATGGATTGATAGATATGGAAAGCATTGCCAGTGACTGCTATCATTGCATAAAGAGAGACTAAACAGACACTTTGTGCCTCCTCATGGAAGTGTACAAATCCACCTATAAAGTATTCTTGCTAATACCTGAACTTGAATCTGATCAAGATTATAGATTTAACTCCCAATTTATAGGAATATAAGAACAAAGAAACATGTTAAACTTGAGCTGTCCTATAAGTATTAAAGAAATTATATCAGAAATAAAAAATCACGGCCGGCCCACCTTGGAGATGCCATCCCCGCTTCAGAGGGCAGGGGGAACAAGCCCCGGCCTGCAAGCGTTCCAGCTAGGCCCACCAGCGAGCACTCCAGCTCTGCCCACTGGCATGCTTTCTCAGTCCTGCCCACCCACCTCAGAGACACCATCCCTGCTCCAGAAGGGAGTGTGATGGGGGGGGGGGGAGGGAAGAAACCCAGGCCTGCAAGCTTTCCAGCTAGGCCCGCCAGAGAGCACTCCAGCTCTGCCCACCTACAAACGTTCTAGCTTAGCCCACCTGCCTGTGTTGCCAGCTCTGCCCACCCACTCCAGAGCCAAAGGTAGTCTTCACCTCTGCCTACAGGTCATGGAACAGGCCCTGGGCCAGGAACAGGGAATATTACATGGGGATACCTATCTTTTGCTTCTCCTACTAACACCCTAATTCCCATAATTACCCTCTCACTAGTCAAATAATCTAATACCTCTATCTTCTCACATCCTACCTCACAAATGTTTTAGCCAACCCATAAGTCCCCCCTTCTACCATTAGATACTGTGAACCACCACACAAAAATACTGACTAAATGGTAGAAGATAATTGATCTTATCATTTATGGTTAAAGTGTCAAAATTGTAAATATAAAAATAGAAACTAATGGATATATGGCAATACATTGGGTACTTTGAATGTTGTAATATTGATCTTTCCCTTAAAAGTGAGGCACTGAGTAACCTATAGGGAAGATATAAGACAATAGGACAGAAACAGTAATACCTCAGACTTACCTCAGAGGAAAACATATATATCATGAAAAAAGAAGGGAGGAAAATGCCCCAAAAAAACCAAGAATCAATAGAATCGATAGAAATCACAGTAGGTGAAGTGTCAGAAAGGAGTTCCAAATATACATAATTAAAATGATTCAGGATTTAAAAAATGACCTAAGTGAGCAGATACAGGCAAAAATTGATCTATCCAACAAAGAGATAAGAGGTCAAATACAGGCAACCATCAATCACACCAACAAAGAGATAAGAGAACAAATACAGGTAGCAAAAGATTACTTCAAGAAAGAGATAGAGAGTCTGAGAAAAAACCAAACAGAAATACTTGAAATGAAACAAACAATAGGCCATTTGAAAAACTCAATAGATAGTATCACTAATAGATTGGATCACTTGGAAGATAGGACCTCAGACAATGAGGACAAAATATATAATATGGAAAATAAAGTTGACCACACAGTAAAGATGGTAAGAAACCATGAACAAAATATCCAAGAATTATGGGATACCATCAAAAGACTGAATATAAGATTTATTGGAATTGAGGAAGGTGCAGAGGATCAATCCAAAGGAATGCAAAGTCTCTTTATTGAAATAATATTAGAAAATTTCCCAAACAAGAAGAATGAATTTGAAAACCAAATACAAGAAGCATATAGGACGCCAAGAAATCTCCTAGATCTAATAAACAAATTCAACAAAGTGGCTGGATATAAGATCAATACCCATAAATCAAAGGCATTTCTGTACATCAGTGACAAATCTTCAGGAAGAGAAACTAGGACATCCACCCCATTTACTATAAACCTCAAAAAAAAAAAAAAAAAAAAAAAAACTTGGGAATCAACCTAACAAAAGAAGTGAAAGACCTCTACAATGAAAACTACAGCACACTAAAGAAAGAAATCAAGGAAGATCTTAGAAGATGGAAAGATCTACCTTGTTCATGGATAGGTAGAACTAATATTGTCAAAATGACTATTCTGCCAAAAACACTATACAATTTCAATGCAATACCAATCAAAATCCCAATATCATTCCTCATAGAAATAGAAAAAGAAATCATGAAATTCATCTGGAAAAATAAGAAACCCAGAATGGCCAAATCAATTCTTAGCAAGAAGAGTGAAGCTGGTAGCATTACTGTTCCAGACCTTAAATTGTATTACAAAGCAATAGTAACTAAAACATCATGGTATTGGTACCAAAATAGACCAATAGACCAATGGTATAGAATAGAAGACACAGAGACTAACCCACATATCTACAGTTATCTTATATTAGACAAAGGTGCCAAAAACATACATTGAAGAAAAGACAGCCTCTTCAACAAATGGTGTTGGGAAAACTGGAAATCCTTATGTAATAAAATGAAATTAAACCTCTATCTTTCTCCATGCACAAAACTCAACTCAAAGTGGATCAAGGACCTAGGAATTAAACTAGAGACTTTACTCCTAATAGAGGAAAAAGTAGGCCCAAATCTCCAACATGTTTTGGGATTAGGCCTAACAACATGGATTAGGCCCCAACTTCCTCAATAAGACCCCTATAGCACAAGAACTAAAACAAAGCATTAATAAATGGGATGAATTCAAACTAAAAAGCTTCTTCTCAGCAAAAGAAACAATCAGTGAGGTGAACAGAGAACCTACAGAATGGGAGAAAATCTTTACCACAAGCACATCAGACAGAACATTAACTTCAAGGATATATAAAGTGCTAAAAAACCTTTACATAAAAAAAGACAATCAATAAATGGGATAAGGAACTGAACAGACATTTCTCAGAAGATGATACACAATCAATCATCAAATATATGAAAAAATGTAAATGTTTGACATCTGTAGCAATTAGAGAAATGCAAATCAAAACTACTCTAAGATTTCATCTCACACCAGTCAGAATGGCAGCTATCAAAAACACAAACAACAATAAATGCTGGCGAGGTTGTGGGGAAAAGGGCACACTCATACATTGCTGGTGGGGTTGCAAATTGGTGAAGCCAATCTGGAAAGCAGATTCCTAGGAAAACTTGGAATGGAACCACCATTTGACCCAGCTATCCCACTCCTTGGTCTATACCCAAAGGACTTAAAAACAGCTTACTACCGGGACACAGCCACATCAATGTTTATAGCAGCACAATTCACAATAGCTAGATTGTGGAAACAACCCCGATGCCCATCAATAGATGAATGGATAGGGAAACTTTGGTATATATACACAATGGAACACTATTCAGCACTAAAAGAGAATAAGATCATGGCATTTGCAGGTAAATAGATGGAGTTGGAGAAAATAATGCTAAGTGAAGCCAGCCAATCCCAGAAAACCAAGTCGACTGATTCCTTTGCTATGATGATACTGAATTATAGTGGCAAGGTGGGGGGACAAGAGGAATGAAGGAATGTTAAATAAAATAAAGGGGAGGGAGGGGGTTGGACATCAATATGCTAAGTGCATGTATAAAAGCTCAAATGGTATGAAAATACTTTGTGTAAAACCAATGACTTGGAAAACTGTGCTCTTTATATGTAATATGAAAGGAATTACACTCTAAAAGCATGTATAACAAATTAAATTAAATTAAAAAAATAAATAAAGCCCTTTGGGGAAATTAAAAAATAAAAATGAAAAATAAATAAATAAATAAATAAATAAATAAATAAAAATAATCATACCATAATGAAGCTTTCAGGAGTTAATTTGAACTATTGTTCTAATCATATAGAAAATATTACAGTGACTGGTAAGAGAGGGTATACTTAGGAAGTCATTTAAGTTGATAACAAAACCTTGATACCAAAATTTGACAGGGAAATTATAGGTCAATGTAACCTGAACATCTATATGAATTGTTAAATAAAATTATAACAAACACCATGCAAAAATACATAAAAGAGAAAATATATGATTACCAAGGTAGTCTTCTTCCAGGAAGATAAGATTGCTTTAATCTTTATAAAATTAATAAATATAACATCAATTATCACTATAATTTTATGGATAAAATATCTAATCATCTCAATAGAATTGGATTTTGTTTGTTAAAACCCAATGTCCAGTTATGATTAAAAACCTCTATCAAGTAATAAGTAGGAGCTTAATCTGACAAAAATTATATTGAAAATCCTACAGCAAATGTTATATTTATTGGTGATACCTGGAAAGTTGTCTGTTTGAAATTGAGAATAAAAAATAAAGGTGGTTGTTTTTATCACTTCATGTTAATAAAAGTGCTAGCCAGCAAGAAAGATATATCAAAAAGAGAAGAATTAGAAATAAGTAAATAGAAAGATATATCAAAAAGAGAAGAATTAGAAATAAGCAAATAAAACTTTTTAAGCTTTGATAATAAGAATGAAAAAATAAGTATGGAAAAAGAATTGTTCAGCAAGATTGTTGTATATTTAGTTAAAATACAAAATCTATTTATTTCTCTATATAAGGAACAAATAATTTTAAAATACTTTACAAACACTGACATTATCATCAAAATCACAAAATGGTAAATTTTTGATAATAAATTTGATAAAATGTGTTTTAAAAATACTATGAAAAGAATTCAAATTTATTGAGAGGCATTTACAATTATTTATGTAGAGAAATAACATACTTAGGAACTTTAAAATAGAATAATATAAAAATTTTATTTCTTCCAAAACCAATCTATAGATAAAATAAATGCAAATCCCATCAAAGTTCCAAAAGGATTTTTTTGTGTGTGTGCGTAATTTGACATGTTGATTGCAAAATTTTTATTAGTCTGAAAAAAAAGTAGAATCTAGGCCCTCTACTTTTACTTACTTTTCTTTGCAGTGCTGGAAATTAAACCCAGGCCTTGCACATGCCAGGCAAGTGCTCTACCATTGAGCAGCACCCCCAGTCCATGAATCGCAAATTTTCATGGTGACACCATGAAGCTCAACTTAATATCCCTTGTCTGTGGTTTATTCACAAAAAAAATATAGTATGTTAATCACAGACCCAATTTGGTCTACAGAATTATAATTTTAAAAAAAATACCCTGCACAAAAATCAACTCAAAGTGGATTAAAGACTTAGGCACTACAACAGAGACCCTGCTATCGAATAGAAGAAAAAGTAGGATCAAATCTCCACCACATGCCGGGTGCGGTGGCGCACGCCTGTAATCCCAGCACTTTGGGAGGCTGAGGCAGGAGGATCACGAGTTCAAAGCCAGCCTCAGCAATGGCGAGGCACTTAGCAACTCAGTGAGACCCTGTCTCTAATAAAATACAAAAAAGGGCTGAGGATGTGGCCCAGTGGTTGAGTGCCCCTGAGTTCAATCCCCGGTACCAAAAAAAAAAAAAAAAAAAAAAAAAAAAAAAAAAAATCTCCACCACATCAGCTTAGGAACTGACTTCCTTAACCAGACTCCTAAAGGGCAAAAAGAAAAATCAAGAATCAATAAATGGGATGAACTCAAACTAAAAAGCTTCTTCTCAGCAAAGGAAACAATCAATAATGTGAAAAGAGAGCCTACAGAATGGGAGAAAATCCTTACCACACACACTAATCTCCAGGATATATAAAGAACTCAAAAATCTTAACACCAAAAAAATCAAATAACCCAATCAATAAATGGGCTAAGGAACTGAACAGATACTTCATAGAAGAGGAAATAAACTGATCAACAAATGTATGAAAAAATGTTTATCTCTAGCAATTAGAGAAATGCAAATCAAAACTACTCTAGGATTTCATCTCACTCCAGTCAGAATGGTAATTATCAAGAATACAAGCAACAAGGGGCTGGGGCTATGGCTCAGCAGTAGAGTGCTCGTCTCACGTTTGTGAGGCCTGGGTTTGAGATCCTCAGCACCACATAAATAAAATAAAGGTATTGTGCCCACCTACAACTAAAAAAATATATATATATTTTAAAAAGAATACAAGCAACAATAAGTGTTCATGAGGATGTGGGGAAAAGGGTACACTCATACATTGCTGGTGGGACTGCAAATTGGTGCAACCACTATGGAAAACAGTATGGAGATTCCTCAGAAAACTTGGAATGGAACCACCATTTGACCCAGTTTATCCCACTCCTAGGTTTATACCCAAAGGACTTAAAATCAGCATACTACAGTAACGCAGTCACATCAAGGTTTATAGCAGCTCAATTCACAATAGCTGAACTATGCAATGCACCTAGATGCCCTTCAACAGATGACTGGATGTAGAAAATGTAGTACACATACACAGTAGAATATTAATCAGCCTTAAAGAAGAATGAAATTATGACATTTGCAGGTAACTGGATGGAGTTGTAGAATATCATGTTAGGTGAAATAAGCCAAACACAAAAAATAAAAACAAAAGGCTAAATGATTTCTCTGACAAATGGATGCTGATCCATAATGGGGGGGGGGGCAGAATGAAGGGAATTTGGATTGTGCAGAAGAGAGTGAGGGGAGGGGAGTGGGTGTGGGAATGGGATGGGAAGGATGGTAGAATGAGACAGACATTATCACCCTATATACATGTATGATTTACACTACTGGTGTGACTCTGCACCCAGAGGAAGGAGAAGTTGTGCTTCATTTGTGTACAATGTGTCAAAATGCATTCTATTGTAATGTATAACTAATTAGAACAAATTTTTAAAAATAAAGGCCAACCATGGTTTGGAAAAAAAAAAAAGGTAAGCATCACTCAAGGACTCTGCACACTCTTCTGGGGGAAAGGGTTTATGTATTTTTGGTTAAACGTAGGATAGATCGATTATGTTAGGTGAAAATATGGCCTTGTAATTGTCTTCGGGGATTAAGTGTAGCTTAAGGAAATATATATGGGTGCCAAGTTGATGATAGCTGAACTTGTGATGGCAACTCTAACATGTCAGCCTGAGTGGGCCATGGTGCTCGGGTATTCAGTCAAACATTAATCTGGATATTTATGTGAAGGTTTTTTGTTTTGTTTTGTTGTTTTGTTTTTGGTGAGATTAGCATCTAAATGTGTAGGCTTTAAGTAAAGCAGGTTATCCTCTATAATGTGAGTTGGCCTCATCCAATATGTTGAAAGGGATTAATAAAACAAGAACTGGTCTTCTGTGATAGTCAGCTTTTCATCGCTATGACCAAAATACCTGACATGAACAACCCAAAAGGGGAAAGATTTGTTTTGACTCAGAGTTTCATAGTTTTCAATCCATGGTTGGCTGGCTCCATTGCTTTGGGCCTGAGATGAGGCAGAACATCATAGCAGAAGTGTTTGGCGGAGGAAAGCTCTGAGCTCACAGAAGCCAGGAAGCAGAGAGAGAAAATGAAGGAGCCAGGGAATAGATATAGTCCCCAAGGCCACATTGAGTTATCCTATAATTCAAATACCATGACATATAATTAACAATACTTAAATGCCAGTGACCTACTTCCTTTAATGATGCTCCACCTGCCTACAGTTTCTACTTCTTCCCAATAGTCCATTAAAATGATTAATCCATTAAATGAATTAATCCACTGATGAGGTCACAGCCCTTGTGATCCAATTGTTTCCTAAAACCCCCACCTCTGAACACAGGAGTCTTTCAGGAACATTCCAGATCCAAACCATAACACCTCGCCTGAGCAAGAAGGAATTCTGCCAGCACAGTGCCTCTGGAGTTAAACTGCAACTCCTACTCAGACCTCCAGCCTGACATCTGACCTCTTTGTATTGCATAATAAATTTTTTTAAAAATCTAAGCAGACTTTTGCTTTTTGAGAGATGAACTTGATAAGCTGACTTTAAAATGCATATGGAAATGCAAAGTACCTAGAAAAACAACACTTAAGGAAGAAAAAACGAAGTTCTTGAGAATCCTCACAGTAGTTCAGACAGAGTGATATTAGAGAAAATATAGACAAAGAGAACAATGGAACAGATATGTGATTTGCCACAAAGATGCAGCTATTATTCAGGATTTTTCTTTAAATGGTCTTTGTAATAAATAGAGCAACTGGATATCTGCATGAGGAAAATACACCTTAATTCCTTTCTCACACTATAAATAAAAATTAAGTTATATGATATACCAAAATGAGGACACTAAATCAATCAAGATTCTAGAATAAAACACAGTACTGTTGTACATCTTTGTAATCTTGGTTTTCTAATTTTCTGATGGTCTTCAGAAAGCCTTTGTTCTTTGTTTCTTTTTTCATTTGTTCATTTTTTTTTCCAATTTTGTTTTTGTTTTTGTTTTTTGAAACAGGGTCTTACTATGTTTCCTGGGCTCAGCCACCCTTCAGCTACAGTCTCCTTAGTAACTGTGACTAAAGGCATATGTGTCACTGAATTTTTAACTGACAAATAATGATTATTTATATTTATGGGGTATAATGTGATGTTTTGATATGTGTATACAATGTGGAATGGTTAAATCAAGCTAATTAACATTCATCACCTCGCTTAATTTATCATTTTTCTTGTGGGTGTTGAGACATTTGAAATTTACTCTCTTTAGCAACATTGAAATATATGATACATTATTATTAACTACACTCACTGTGTCATGCAATATATCTCAAACACTTATTCTTCCTGTCTAACCAAAACTTTGTACTGTTTGACTAACATCTCCCAAACCCACCCCTCACCAACACTCCAGCCCTTGATAATCATCATTTTACTCTCTACATCTATGAGGTTAGCATTTCTAGATTCCACATTTAAGCTTATTTTTGTGCCTAGCTTATTTTGGTTTTTAAAGGTCCACTCTTTACTGAGAAGACAGAAGTTCCCTGCTTCATTAACCTTGAGAAAAATGAAACTTCTGCTAAGCTTCAGGGGAGTCAGGAAGACATCAAGCTAAACCCTGACCAAGACTTGCTCACCCCAAACTTGACATTGCTTCATATGCCTGCTAACCTCTCACCCTCCCTGATTCTCCCATGTCCTCCAAGGCACGACAGCCCTGTCCCCAGCTTCCAGGCTAGCTTTGATCAGTTTAACATGATTATGTGGTCCCCAAACCCAGTCCTGCCATGGTTGTTGCCCCTTTGCCTAGAATTATGGCATTCCCTGGACAACAAGCCGGGCGCAAGGATGGGTGGTCAATGTAATTTGGGCCAATGTAATAGAAATGAGGTAGGACAGAAAAAATAAAAGATAGAAGGAGGACAAAAGGAAGGACAAGGAAACAATATTCCAAAAAACTTCAGGCTGAAGTTCTACATACTCTTCCTTCCTCTCCCAGGTCTGTCACTTCCAAATTTCTGAGAAATTTACAAATCTTTACCCACGATCCTAAAATTATTGGAAATCCATCCACTTATGAAAATTGTCCTGTTCATGATTAGTTAGCCTACCAACATATGTATCTCTAGAATAGATTGAGTAAAAGGAGATTCCACACTTCATGATATAGGGTACTTTCCCAGACTCTATAATATAGGGTCCTTCCCTGTCTGAGCTGAGCTGAGTTCACAAGAGCTAGCTACATCAATAACTAAGAAAATAGTGAAGGAAGCACTCAACACACAGAAATACCTTTTGCTTGCAGGAATCAATAAATCATCTAAATCATCTTGTAATCTTTAGACTGACAATATCTCCACATATTTTCCATGTCCACACCTTACCAGTTTTCCTTTAAAAGAACCCCCAGAACATCTCTCACTCTTTTATTTTATTTTATTTATTTATTTATTTATTTTTTTGGTACCGGGGATTGAACTCAGGGGCACTTGACCACTGGGCCACATCCCCAGCCCTTTTTTGTATTTTATTAGAAGAAGGGTCCACTGAGTTACTAAGTGCCTCGCCATTGCTGAGGCTGGCTTTGAACTCGCGATCCTCCTGCCTCAGCCTCCCAAAGTGCTGGGATTACAGGCGTGCGCCACCGCGCCCAGCTACACATCTCTCACTCTTAAGATGGCCCACATTCTCCCTTGAATGTGTCTCTGCTTTCCTAAATAAATCTATATCTGTGTCTCTAATTGACATGTCTTTAAATTCATTTCAGCAATATTTGTCAAGAACCCCACTGGTCCTGAGTTGAGGTTCTCTTCTCTGGGAACTCCTTGTACTTCCTCTGGAGACATAAGGAGAGCTATTGGACAAATCCAAGATAGTGTAGCTTTGGATTTGAAATTCTAGAGCAGCAGTAGCCATTTTGCCATGTTTGAGAGGGTATAAGGATGGAAAGAACCTGAGTCCATGGTGACATTGGTAAGTCACCGAACCAAACTTACCCTGAAAAGTGTCTGTAACAGTCAGGTAGGCAAGAATATGTGGTAATCCCAAAATACAATCTGTGCCAACTTGCAAAAGTTTATTTCTCACTCACATAATGGGCTAAGGGACTGGCTGACACTACAGAATAATGATCCTCCAGAGATGGCTCAAGTATTTCAGAGTGCCTTGGTCTTGTGACACCCACATCAACATGTGATTCCTGAAATTTGCTCTTTCAGCAATTTTGAAATATGCATTATTATTAACTACAGTCATCATGCTATGTAAGAGATCTCAAAAACCTTTTCTTTCTAACCAAAAATTTTGTACTCTTTGGTCAACACTTCCCCCACCCCCTGGCATTGTGAAGAAAACATGTATATTTACTCCTGGGTTTTGCATGTTCCCCCAAAGGTAGCACGCAGCATTTTTGCTGTCAGTACTAAAACATTTATAACTCCAAGAGGGTACATGTCTGGAAAGGAGATTTCGATAGGTGTTAAGAATGCCTACTGCTTTGTTGTACCTTCATATTATTACTCAAGCCAGTGTTCCCCATTACAGTTTAGGTAGCCAGAATTTGGATTTATATATTTTTTTCAATTGTCAAAGGAAAAAATTACAACACACTTTAAAAACTTTAATTGGATTTGTGTTTCATTTTGCAGTTCTGGGGGATCAAACCCAGGACCCTATGCATGCTAAGAACATGCCATACCCTATTCATTGGCTTTACTTTTGATTCTAGAATTGGATAATGCTTCATTCCATAATATATGATAAATGTTTTGATGGTCTGAGCAGAAGAGGTTGGTTTTATAGACAAGAGAGGCTGAAGAAAGAAAGGAAAGAACAAAGGTCATTTCAAAGTCAGGGTGAGGACAGGGAGACAGAACAATAGGAAAACAGCTGATTGGTGACTATCAATCTACTTCAGGTTAACTTTTTTTGTGTTTAAGAATTAAGGCAAGCCGGGCGCGGTGGCGCACACCTGTAATCCCAGCACTTTGGGAGGCTGAGACAGGAGGATCACGAGTTCAAAGCCAGCCTCAGCAATGGTGAGGCACTTAGCAACTCAGTGAGACCCTGTCTCTAAATAAAATACAAAAAAGGGCTGGGGATGTGGCCCAGTGGTCGAGTGCCCCTGAGTTCAATCCCCGGTACCACAAAAAAAAAAAAAAAAAGAATTAAGGCAGAAGGAACTTCATTATCATACCAATTGAAACTGGCATGCTTGTGAAATTTCACTGTTTCCTTTCTCTCCTGATATATCACGAAGATCAGATAACAATTGGTTTCATTTGTTGCTGTGGAAGTTTAAGATGGTAATTCCAGTTTGATTTTTTTAGTCTTGTCTATTGGAGCCTAGTGCAGGAGGAGCTTAGTCCAAAACAATGGACTCCTATATGTTTATTTGACACAATCAAAATGATCTTACATTTTAACTGGAGCAATTGTTACCATTTTCATTCAAAGGTGAGGAAATCTATCAATATGCTAAGCACTCAGCTGGACATCCATTTCTGGATCCTAAGCAGGGAAAATAACTTAGACACTGTGCAACTGGCAGCAGATACAAATCAGCTCAGTCTGTAGGTCACAGTGACAAGTTTCGAATAGAAATTTAGCTTCCAGAAATGTACAGCCTTGGCCATGAAAATATGTTTTTATTTTTTCCCCAAAGTATTCTGAGATGGCTCTTGCTGGTGCCCACATTGGCCTATTCTAAGGCGTGTTTTAAATAGGAGTCCTGGCAGCAAGCCCCCGAGTTTCAGAAATATAAGCTGGTTCCTCCAATCAGTCACTTACTGGTCTCTCTGAACGCTGCCAAAGTCATATTCTCAAAGGTTCAATTGCTCTTCAAATTATCCTTTGTGTGAGCCAAGAAATAGAACTTTATAAAAATAATTATTTTGAGATACCCTTCTTGATGAAGGTAAAATGTCCACTGGCTGGATTGACCTTCTCCACTCTCCTAAATGGCATGTGGAACTCAAAGGCACCTGGAAGCATTATTCATCTTCTACATATGCATGCAAGTATTCAGGTTTGTGTAATACCTTCCTGGTATAACTGTATTAAATTAATTCCTTTCCTACTTCACCATTACTTTTTCTGTTTGACTTTTAGGGTGACTGCCCATAGCTGATTTGTTGGGACTCTCTAAATCAGGCTCTGCCCCCCGCCCCTGGACCTAGGACGCATGGAACAGAAGCATGCTTCTAGAAGCCACTTTTGAAATTCCCACACATGTCTTTTCTTTCTACTTAGCTTCAAAAATCTATATACACAAGTGGAAACCTCACTTAAAATCAGTAAGGTTCTGTGATGTGCTCTCAAAATAGCACATGGTATAATGGGGATGACAGGAATTTGGGATAATGAAAATGACTCTTTTTGTCTCAAATACTGTCCTTTTCATTCACCAACAATTTTGGCTGTCCCCATGCTAGTTGTGTGTGAGCACTCTCTGATGCAGGATACAATGTGGGTGCTCACATCCTTCCCGAGGTCCAATTAAGGAAAAAAAAAAAAGACCACCCAGCAGATGGGTCATGCAAGCAGGATAAGCATACACATATCTGCTGACACACCACTCAGGAATACACAGGATTCTGATGGTCCTCCTTAGAGTCATCAATCACATTCACCCCTGATGCACAGTGATTTCTTTACATCTATCAAACCAAATAACAAATAGAGATTCTCAGAATATTAATTAACTTTATTCAGGAATAGCACTGTGGTGGGAATATGTGTACCGTAGTAAACTATGTGTGTATCTAAGGAGATTGAGGGAGGGGAAGGTTTTATTAGCATAAAGGGAGAAATTCACGTAAGCTGCTTGGATACGGAGTTCATTGGTCTTGGAGACCCAAGGCAGGAATCGGTGTCAGCTCATTGGTGGAGGTGCTGTTGCTGGGCAAGTGTTCTGTCAAGAGCATCTTGTCTGAATTGCTGCAATCTTAAACAAAGTTAAAGATAAGCTTTGTTACAGCAATCAAGGGAAATGTTCAAAGCATGGGGTGCATGTAGAATGTGAAGGAATTTCTTGTAGGATTTTAAGCAAGTCCTTAAGACATTGCTTACTTAGGCAGGTATAAGCTCTCCTCTTGCATTATTTCCCAGCTATAATTTTGTCTGGATCAGACAAGGGTGATATCATCTTTTACAAGTTTCTTGATAGTCCAGAATTTGATAGCCCAGTCAAATAAAATGAAACTATTTCCATGTTAAAGTATAGGCAACTAATCTGTCTTTTGTGTCTTCAGTCTAAAGTTCAAGTCCCTATAAAGACTACCCAACAGTTGGTAGTCTCTCTCCCTCAACACCCAACAATTCAGAATCATCTCGGCAGTCCTCTTTTTTCTCTTTCCCTGGTCATATAACCCAATTCCTTTCAGACTTGCTGAATTCAATTCCACATGAACTGTTTTCTGCCATACCAGTTTTGTCCCTCAATTATGACAAAGATTCCCTCCTTGACTAAACTTTATCCAGCTCCTTGCAGCCCTTATTTAAACTAGGCTGGTCTTTGGCTTGCTGAATCCAGTTTTAGCAAGAATCCTCCCACTCAGTATCTAATCCAATTCTTCTTAGTAACTTTCCATCCATTGATCCCCTCACCCTGCCGTTGGGTAAAACTCCCCAGCAGTCCTTGCTGTATTTGAAGTTATATTCCATCTCTCTCCCCTATTACAGAGGCCTTGACTATTGTTGCAATAAGAAAAAGGCAAACTGAAAACAATGATGCCGGCAGGAATTGATGGCGCACCATCACAGATTCTTGTCATAATTATACTAAAATGGAAAGGGAAAACATTTTTTTTTGACTGCAAAGATTCCTAAGCTTTTTAAAAAATAAAATAAAATAAAGTGAAGCCCAAGAAAGTAAAGATCTTAAAAAAAAAATCAACCTGCTTCTTCACACATGTACATACACACAGAGTGATTAATTCTCACCAGAAGCCTATCAGAGACAGTGTGGGCACATCACCACAGTCCATAACCTCCTTTCTTGATAAGAATCTTGGACTATTTGTCCAAATAGGGATTTTTTTTCAAAGCTCGTGACAAGCCCACCAAAGAACAGAGGACAGAACTTTGCTCTCCAAGCTCCTGGAGCAGGGGGTTGCCAGTCACAGACACCCAGGCCTGGAGTGAGAGAAGAGAGAGTGTACCTAAATGTGCTCTTAGCCATCATAGCTGAGAAGAACCTGTCAATATGATATGACTGATGAAAACCTTCCAGTTCATATTTATTGACAAACCTGAGCCATGCTGGGCACTGTCATAGCTGCTGTGAATGGAAAGTGAACAAAACTCATCCATTCCATTCCTTGGGGAACAGTCTAGCTGCGAGAGTCAGACAATAAATGAGTTAATAAATATTTATATAAAATAATGCAGGTAATGAGAGCATGGTCTGCATTTTGTGCTACCTTTTGCAGAAAACTCTCCCCCTTCATTTGTATGGCTCTATCACTCAACCATTCTATGTCAGATCCATGCCTATTGCCCAGGAGATGCTCCCTGCACTCCTCTCTTCAATAAAATATCCTGATACTTGGGACAGGGAAGAAATATGCAATGAAGCACATCATGAGAGGTCCTGCTCTAGGAGATAAGGACCAGGTCAGAAAGGGAAAAGAAAGGCCCCAGAGGGCAGACTTATGAAATATACAAGCTTTCCCCCACCTACCCCTCCTTCCTTTTGGCAGCATTGGGGATCAAACCCAGGGCCTTGTATATCTAGAAAAACGCTCTATCAATGAACTATACCCCCAGTCCCTTCTTTTTGTTTTATCTTAGGAAAGCCAGTTATTTCCCCTGAGACCACCATTGAAAGAACTCACAGGAACTTTTACAAGGAGAGGACAGTTGCTGTACGGTTAGCTGACAAAGACCAAGTGACAAATATGAGAGAGTGCTGTGGAGCTTCCAGAGGGGAACCAGTCCACGCTGCTGCTCCGAAGAAGAACCTTTGGTATGGGGGGCTATCAGGGGCTTATTGGGCTGGGGAAAGTCGTTTAGGAGAACAGAATACCACACTGATGGTGGAGACCTTGAGCGGATCCTTCAAACAGCCATGACTGTTTTCTGTGTGGGAATGACTATGGTGAGCTAAAGGACTCTGGATAGACACCACACTCCCACTTTCTCAGAGGCAGAATAACCACAGGGGAAATGAGCCCCCAAGACTGGGAGCATCAAATGCCCACTGTGCCCATGAAAAAGGCACTGACATCCTGGGAGATGCCTCATCTCGAGGAGGCCTGGAGAACCAGAGAAAATGAGTGGCCACCTCATGAACCTCTGTCAGAGATGGAGAATAAGAGTGTCTCGGTAAAACCCAGAGTTGATACCTAACAACTGAGCCCTGAGACCTCGCACCACCTGAGCCCTCAGATGGGGAGGGAAGCTAAGTTTTCCGAAAGTAGCGTCAGGCTCTGGATTTGAACTCATTGCACCCGTTTCATGTCTCCTCCCTAGCAGAAGGGGGTTCCATAAAAACAAAAACTCCACCTGCATTATGACCTGCTGTTTCAGCTGTAGCCTATTTGAATACTTATTTCAACATGTACCAATCAGCAGGCTATCAAGAAACATTTTAATTGATTGAAACATTTCTAAATCTTTGTCCTATAGAATACCTAAATGCATTTCAGTCCACAGTTCACTGCACATTCCTGGATTTTTTTTCTTCTCACTTTTGCCATTACCAGAAAATCAATGTTCTGATTGCAACTATTGTTTTCACAGAGACTTGGAAGACAGTTAATGGAGTCACTCATTGACTGCAGGACATGAATTTATGCTGTCCTTTTATAATAGTAAAATGAACAGTGGCTCCTGAGAGGAACATCTGTCTCCAGTCACAGAACAGACAGTGGTTTTCTTGCCTGAGACCAGCAGGTACATCAGACAACAAAGAAGTAACAGAAGACCTGCAGAATCTCAAGCAAGAGGTAGCAACAGCTGAGGGGTTTTTATTGTTGTTGTTGTTCCTTTCAGCTGAAGAGCAAACCACAAAAATGCTCATGGGGGGAGGAAAAGGAAAGAGTTTCTGAAAATTATTCAGAAAAGGATTTGTTCTGTGCTTTTTTCCCCCTCTGCTTCTGGAATTTATCATCCAACACTCACATTTAATCCCTACATAAGCATCAGTGCAGAGCCAAAAAGCATAACACATTGGGGTCCCACATCACAGTGCTCTCCCCACTTTCTGACATTCTCCTAAATGATGACAAAATGCCAAACCATGTAACCATGTCATGTTCAGAAAAGCCTCAGGGGTGGGCTTGGCCCTAAGACAGATGACTAGGCATGGATGCATATTTCATGTTCATGATGGACAGGGCTCAACACATGTCACAAAGCGTCCCTGATGGACAAATAATCATTAGGTGCTCTCACACTCTATATCCTGCTGGGCCTACCCAAAGTCCTTTTTTCTGTCTATCCAACACTGTTTTCTTCTCCTTCCCTTCCTAAAGGTGAGAATCTTTCCAAACCACACCCTGCCATTGTTGTTTTGACCTCAAATACCCGATATTTTCCTTGCCAAGTTATTTGACCACTTCTTCACTTTCATTTTTTGTTTCTGCTGCTTAAAACTTGTTTTACAATAGCCCCCCTTTAAGTTCCAAGACCCCCAGTGGACTCCTGAAACCATGAAATAGTACCAAACCCTATGTATACTGTTTTTTTCCCTGTACATATATACCTATGCTAAAGTTTAATTTATAAATTAGGCATGGTAAGAGATTAACAACAAAAACTAAAAAAGCAGAATGATTGTAAAAATATACTGTAATAAAAGTTTTGTGAATGCAGTCTCTCCCAAATTACATTATTGCACTGTATGCACCCTTCTTCTCCTGATGGTACAAGATGATAATTAAAGGAAGTACTTTATGGCTTCTCTTTGGCATATGCAAATTGCCAGCATTACTACTTTTGTGCTTCAGAACCTTTACTAAATAAAAAAGAGCACTTGAATAGAAGTACTGTGACAGTCATTTGATAACTTAGAAGGCCAGTAAGCAACTAATGGGTGACCACTGATATGCTGGACAAAGGGATGATTCATGTCCCAGGCAGGGCAGAGTGGGATAGCACGAGATATCCTGATGCCCAATGCCATTCAGAATGGCACACAATTTAAAACTCATGAATTATTTATTTTTTGAATTTTTGATTTAATATTTTTGGACCTTGGTTTGACTGTAAGTAACTGAAACTATGGAAAGTGAAACCATGAATATACTGGGAAGACAATATTGAATTTTTAAATCATCAGTATATGCAGAAAGGTTAAGAGTGTTAAATAAGTTTCCTCACAGCTCTGGTCATCAATTCTACTCCTTCCTGTGTTGTGGGCTGAGTTGTGTCCTTCCCCAAAAGACACGTTGTTGTCCTAACACCAGGTGTTTGGAAATAGAGTCATTGTAATCAACTTAAATGAAGTCATTAGAGTGGGTTTTAATCCAGTATTATTTTTGTCTTCATAAAAGGTATAATTTGGACACAGAGACAGAGAAGACCCTGTGAAGACACAGAGAGAAGCCAAGAAGAGAGGCCTTGGAGGGAACCAACTATGCTGACAATTTAATCTCAACTTTGCAGCCTCCAAAATTGTGAGAAAATAAATTTCTGTTGTCTAAATCATCCAGTTGTGTTACTACATTAATGACAGTCTAGAAATAATACAACCAGTTTATTTTGTGTCATGTCACCAGGGATACAGATAAATGTGAATCTATAGTCTTTTTTAATTGTTTGCTTTACTCACATGTTGTTCTTCTGTGCATGCATATTTTACCATACTTTTTCCACTTTGAAATATCATAATGATTGTGTCATATTAGTTCATAAATATTATTTCATCCTTTATAATACATGCTATAGGTTTCCATTCAATGGATATTCCATATTTGTCTGGGAGCCAGTAGTTGGGCTTGTTAATCAACTTTCCATCACTGTGACAAAATACCTGAAATAATCAACTTGTAAGGAGGAAAGGTTTGTTTTTGGTTCAGTTTTGGAGGTTTCAGTCCATGGCCAGTTGGTGTGTGGCAAGGCAGCACATCATACTGGGAGCATGTGACAAGAGGACATTGATCTCCTCATGATGATCGGGAAGCGAAGAGAGAAAGAGAAACAGACTGGGGTTCCAATATCCCCTTTAAAAGCATACCCCACTGAACTAACTTCCTAACACTAAGGTTCCACCACCTTCCAATGGGGTCATAGGCTGAAGACTAGGCTTTTAGAACTTGTGCCTTTGGGGGACATTTATTCAAACCATAGCAACAGGAATTTAAAGAGTATTCTTAATTTTTCACTACTACAAAAATGCTGCAAGGACTAACACTGCACATTAATTTCACACATGTACAAGTTCCTCTGCAGACTAAAATCCCTGAAGTTGAACCACACAATGAGTACATTGTCAACTTTTCCTCCACAAGGTTATAGCAAAACACACTCCTATGAGCCTGTCATTTTCACATGGTGTAATATCATCAACGCAGTGAGCCATCAAACTCTGACTGACTACAAATCCCATCAGAGAAAAGTGGTATCTTGTAGTTATTCTGTGTAAAAGAGTTTTTGTTTGTTTGTTTTTTGCTTTTAACACTCTATTGTTAGGTGTTAAATATTTTTCTAGTTATGTATTCCTTATTGATATTAAGAAACTTTCCTCTGTGCTATAAATTAAAACTATTTTTTTCAATTGCTATTTATCTTTGAATATTGTCTAAGGTAATTTTTATCCATAAAGCTGCACTTGTCTTTTTCTTCCTTGCTTTTAACACTTTATTTGTTAGGTGTTAAATATTTTTCTAGTTATGTAGTCCTTATTGATATTAAGAAACTTTCCTCTGTGCTATGAATTAAAACTATTTTCTCAGTTGCTATTTACCTTTGAATACTGTCTAAAGTAATTTTTATCCATAAAGCTGCACTTGTTTTTCCTTCCTTCCTTCCCTCACTCCCTCTCTTTCTTCCTGTGTTGTGTGTTTTGGTTTCTTGGCTTTAAGTATCCCTAAGAAGATATTCTCCAAATTGAGATATTAAATAAGGTCTCTTATTTTTTCTCTTGTACATTTATTGTTTGCCTTTTCATATGTAAAGTTTCAGTTTATCTTTCCATAAGGCATAACATATTAATACAAACTTGTTTTCTAGATTTCCCCCCAGCTATCCCAACTTTACTTTTAAAATCTATATTTTGGGCTGATGTTGTGGCTCAGTGGTAGAGAGCTTGCCTCGCATACATGGGGCACTGGATTCAATCCTCAGCACCACATAAATAAATAAAATAAAGGTATTGTGTCCATCTATAACTAATTTTTTTAAAATGCTTAAAATAATCTATATTTCTTTCCCATTAATTTCATATTAATGACATATTCAGGATATTCCACTCTATTCCATTTATCTGCCTATTTATTTATGTCATATTAGGCCATATTCTAGCTTTAAATCAAACCATCTTTAAATAAATGTTGATTTAAGCTATTGCCTCTTCATAGTTTTTAACACATTTTAAATTTATTATTTTTCTTCCCATGTAAACTTTTGAATTAGTTTTATGAAAATTGTCAATAAGATCCTACTAATAATGACTTAGGAAAAATTGGCTTTCTTATAATGTGTGTCCTCCCTTGCAGTGAAATGCTAAACCTTTCCTTTTAAAGAGTTTCCTTCATATAGTTGTTGTAATTTTCTGGTCAATATTGTTTCCACTTGTTTTATTCTGTTTAAAGCTTTTATAAAGAATGTTTTCTCCTATATATCATCTCACTTATTCTTGTTTTATATTAAAGATTTAAATTTCTGCATGGTAACCTATTTGCCCAGACACCAGCCTAAATGCTCACATTATTTGTCATTTTTAAATTTAGATTTGTTGGCTTTATCAAGAATCATGTCCCATGCAAATAATAACACAACACATACAAATAACCTTCTTTCCATGTTTTTATAACTCCTACTTCTTCTCTCTCCTTTTTGTACAATTGCTCAATTTATTATTGCCAGAGCAACATTAAATAATAATGGTGATAAGAGATGAACTTGTCCTAGTCCTGATTTTGCTATCCTCAGATACTTTGCAAGTTTCCCACTAACACAATGATGCTATCTTCAGATGGTGATAGAATGATTTCACCATGCTACCTTAATTTCTTGAGTTGGTTGCCTGATTCATTAGTAGACTTTCTTTATATTGATAAGTGTTTAGGAACATTTTCCTCTGTTTCTTCAGCTGTATCTACTAAGTTCTAATATTTGTGTACTGCATTTTATGCAGAATATTTCCTAAGGAGTATCACTTCTCATTTATTTTTTGCTTAAATATTATAAACAGAACACACACAGTTTTTCAAAGAGCTATATGTAGTAAGCTTATTCACAACCATCCTTGCCATCATTGGTTGCAGTTCAAGAATTCCTAATAAATTTTAATGTCAGCAAAAAAAAAAAAAAAATCAAATCAAGAAAAAGTTACAATGAATATCTCTTGCTTTGGATTACTTCTATTCCAGATGTCTTAGTTGGAATTCCCCCAAATTCCCTTAAATTGTAGAAAATAGCTGTGGTGGTTAATTTTTTTGTGTCATCTTGACTGGACCAAGAAAAGTCCAGATGGCTGGTAAAACATTATTTCTGGTTGTATCTGTGGGGGTGTTTCTGGAAGAGACCAGTATTTAATTTGGTCGACCAAGTTTATAAAGGTCTACCCACACCAGTGAAGATGAGTATCATCCAGTGTTGAGGGGCTGAGTAGAACAAAAAGATAAAGGAAGGGTGAATTTTTTCCCTCTGCGTAGGCTGGACCATCCGTCTTCTCCGGCCCTCAGACATGGATGACATCGTTCTTAAGCAAGGGTGAATTTATACCCTCAGCTTTCCCAGGCTTCCAGCTTATAGACAACCGATCATTAGCCATCTGAGCCTTCACAGTCATGAAGGCCAACTCCTAACAGTATCTATTTATCATCTATGTATTTATTATTTATCTATCTATCTATCTATCTATCTATCTAATCCATCTACCTATTCTATTGATTCTATCTCTCTAAAGAACCCTGACTAATATAATGGAATTAGAAGAAAGCTTTTAGAAAAGACATTTTTCTTATTCCTCCTTTTACTGCTAAGTATAGAGGCAAAGAGTGTGGAGGGGAGGAGGTTATTCAATAAATGAAATTTTCCACCTCCACAATTCCCTTACTAATCTTCTGTCAATTTAGCGATATTTTGGTATTATAGACATGAGGTTTCTGATGTCTGCTTCATATCTGATTTCATATTAATCTTTTTAAAAGAGATTAAGAGAAGGCTTTTTTAAAATTGTAATTCTGTAGACTAAATTGGGTCTGTGATTAACATACCAACTTTTTGTGGATAAACCACAGACAAGGGATATTAAGCTGAGCCCCATGGGGGGCTTGCTGTTCATGGACTGGGGGGTGCCGCTCAATGGTAGAGCACTTGCCTGGCATGTGCAAGGCCTGGGTTTAATTCCCAGCCCTGAAAAAAAAAGAAAATAAAATTTTAAAAAGTGCTCTTGTTGGATTTTCACTCTACCTGCATCACATTAGTGATGTCCTGCTGGGTTGAGAGGGTGAGGGTTGTAAAGAAAATGCCAACATCAGCCTAAAAGTGGCCTGTGAAGCCTGGTTAGTAGCTTCTAGCCAGGACACTGTTATCCTCAGGTCAAGAGAGTTGTTCAGGAGGCCTCTTAGCATGGCTCTGTTGTGGTTTAGGCCACATTCCAAGAAATGTGAATGGTCCATTCAAGAAGCACAATGCAGCCGGGTACAGTGGCGCATGCCTGTAATCCCAGCACTTTGGGAGGCTGAGGCAGGAGGATCGCTAGTTCAAAGCCAGCTTCAGCAATGGTGAGGCACTTAGCAACTCAGTGAGACCCTGTCTCTAAGTAAAATACAAACAAGGACTGGGGATGTGGCCCAGTAGTTGAGTGCTCCTGAGTTCAATCCCCGGTACCACAAAAAAAAAAAAAAAAAAAAAAAAAAAAAAAAAAAAAAAAGAAGAAGAAGAAGCACAATGCTAAGGGGGGATGAAGGGGGGAAAAAAGGGAAAAAGAAAAATAAAAGAAAAGGTGGTTGAATGAGATGGATATCATTATCCTAAATGCATGATTGAAGACCTGAATGGTATGAATATACTTTGTATACAAACAGTTGTATGTAAAAAGATGCTATATATGTGCATTATGAGTTGTAATAGATACTACAATTATAAATAAAAAATAAATTTAAAAAAAAAAAAGCACAATGCTGAGCATAGTGATTCCAGGGCTGCTCTGGAGTCAGGCACACTGAGACAGAGCCTAGGTTTGCAGTTTATTAAATTTGAGACAGAACCCAACTAAATGTCTCTAATGTCAGTCCCTCCACCTGGACTGTTGCTAGAATCACATGATATCACATAGGCACATAGCATAACCTCGATAGTGGATATGATTCTGGCCACTACTCTGTAGTCACTCTGTTCCTGAGTCCATTTCCTTATCTTTGAGGTGAAACAGTGATGATCAATGAATACAATATTTTATTAGCATTTTTTAAATTAATAGGCTTCAGTTTTATTTCATTATTTTACTTTATTTGGTAAATAAAGAGGGTGCTATACTGCTGAGCTACATTCACAGCCATTTTTAAATTTTTCACTTTGTTGTGAGGATTTTGCTAAGTTTCTTGGGACCTTGTTAAATCCTGAGGCTGGACTTGAACTTACGATCCTCCTGCCTCAGCCTCTGGAGTTTCTGGGATTACAGGTGTGCACCTCTGTGCCTGGCACAGACTTCAGTTTTTAGAACAGTTTTAGGTTCACAGCAAAACTAAGCAAAAGGTACAGAGATTTAACTTCCACTCTGGCCCCTACAGCCTCTCCAATATCAAAAACCCTGAACCAGCTTGGTACATTTGTTACAACTGATGAGCAAACATTGATACTTTGTTATTGTGCAAAGTCCATAGTCTACATCAGGGTTCAATCTTGGCCTTTGTATATTCAGTGGCTTTTGAAACTTCATAGTGACATGTATTCACGTATAAATTTCACAGGAAAACTCTTTTGTGCTCTGCCCATTCATCTTCCCTTCCTTCTGTCCCCTAGCAACCACTGATCTTTTATTGTCTCCATAGTCTTGTGTTTTCCAGAATGTCACATAGTTGGAATCCTATGGTATTTAGGCCTTTCAGGTTGGCTCCTTTGACTTAGTGATATGCATTTAAATTTCCTCTATGTCTTTTCATGGCTTGATAGTGCATTTTTTTTTAGTGGTAAGTAATATTCCATTACCTGGATATACTGACATTTAAATAAACCCATTCACCTACTGAAGGACATCTTAAATAAATTTTGGCATCATAAATAAAACCACTATAGATATTCATAGGCACATTTTTATGTAGATACAAGTTTTCAATGCATTTGGGTAAGAACTAAGGAGAACTATTACTGTATCATATGATAAAATATGTTTAATGTAACCAGGCGCGGTGGCACATGCCTGTAATCCCAGCACTTGGGAGGCTGAGGGAGGAGGATCGCGAGTTCAAGCCAGCCTCAGCAATGGCGAGGCAGTTAGCAACTCAGTGAGACCTTGTCTCTAATAAAATATATAAAAAGGGCTGGGGGTGTGGCCCAGTGGTCAAGTGCCCCTGAGTTAAAAAAAAAAAAAAATGTTTAATGTTGAAAGAAATTGCCAGACTAATTTCTGAAGTATTTGTACCATTTTTTATTCTCATTTATTAGTGTTTTAAACATGTAAGATATTCTCAAGTGTTGTGTTTCATTCTATCAGTAAAACAAAGTTTGATTGTATAGCTGAGAAATGGAAAATTCACCCAGGACTGCAGAGACAAGATAAGGTAAGGCTTCTAAGAGGTAAATTGAAGATCATACAGAAGATGCAATTTAAAAGTCCATATAAATATGGAGGATTAGTGTCCTAACTAAACTAGAATCTAAGGATAACTGCAATAGAATCCAAAATGCAAGGAAATTTGCTATGGACTAAAATGGTAGGGTTTTGTGGTTTCATAAAAATTAAAAACCTGCTGAAGTTCTCCAAGTGAATTGTTTTTCTTCCTCAGTGTGATTGTTTTGGTAAATTGAGAATAGTATGTTTTCCCCAAAGCCATTCCACATGGTACTGTACATGGAGGGCTCACATCAGTCCTCACATCCAAGGTAACTGATCCAGGTGAATTGTTACTTCCTTAAGCCACTCCTTTTGTCAAAAGCTTTTCTCTCTTCAAAATGTTTCTTCTTGTGTAGACAGCAAATAAGAGTTTCCAATTCTTTTCAGGACCTCCTTTTCAGGATCACTGTAGTTTTTGAGTTCTGCACATAGCAAGTACCAACTAAGCAGAGTCAGCCAGCCTCCAGCTCTGACCTCCCTTTACCGCCTGTGTATCTTGAAGGACTATTCTCAACAACCTGTATATAAGCAACCTTTTCAGTTCAATACCACTGCTTCTGTACTACCTATGGAAGACACCATTGCCCTCTTTCTTCTTGGTTTATGAAAATTTTATTTCTTTGGGCAGCCTCTGTTCAGTGAGGGTCAGCCCTCTCTGAGTTCCTTAGCGTCACTTTGGCAATACCTGGTGTGCTAAATATAATAAGTGCCCCCATTCCTGTGTTTGCTCTGTGGCCACAGCCTGCAGTTTTCTCTATAAATGCCTGGAGGACTTTCTCTAGGAGCAAGAGCATGTGGTTCCTCCCTCCCTCAGTCTTCTTTCTCCTACTTCTTTTCCTGTCACTCACCTTAATATTGGATATGCCTCTATGCCCACAGATTCTAGTTTCAGTATACTATCTATCTTTGCAGCCACTAAATATCTGTACAGTTGAAGATATGAGCATATCTGAGAGGAAGGAGTTGGCAAGCTGATGTAGATAATAATTATCTACATGTAAGTAAAATACCACCACCAACAGCAACAATGAAAGGACCACAGGTTGATGAAGGAACATCTAGTGGGGCACATAAATGACTTTCTGTGAAAAAGCTGCCTCTCTGTGCTCATTAAACATCATCAACTCTTCCCTGGTTTCCATAACTACATAATACAAACTCTCAATATATCACCCCAAGATGAATTTCACTTGTCATATTAGTGGTTCCCAGACTTTCACAAAGCAGCAAATGAAAAACTGCAGTGGGGAGCTGTTCTTTTTATTTGGCCAATAAGAACTTAAATTTTTAAAACTACTACCTATGGTCATCATCATTTAATTGGGAGAAGAATATTCTAACATCAAAAATATAAGGGCTGGGGGTGCAACTCAGTGGTAGAGGGTGTGCTTTGTGTGCACAAGGCCCTAGAACCCAAAATAATAATAATAAATGAAAATAATAATAAATAAAATAAATTATCCTAAGAAAGATCATTCCTTTTTCCAAGTAAGGGATAACTTTTCACCACACTCACCAGCCCATTACAAAGAGAACATATATAATCTCTGATAACATTTTATTTTCTGAAAACTCAGTACATTGTGGCACCTGCTTTACCTGTTTTGAGGGAGGTCACTGAAAACTGTGTACCCAGGGACTGTTGCTTTGGAGATTTTTTCTTAAATCAATAAATGTGAAGCTATTCAGGCCAGGTGACATTTAAAAGGACCAAGGGTCAGGCAGATTTCCTTGCTCATGCCAAATTCTACCTATTGGGAGTCAGCCCAGGTCTCAACACACAACCTACATATTGTGTGGATGATGCACACATGCTACACAGTGTGCAAATGCACAGGCACCAATCCTGCTGCTTTTATAATACACACACTTGGGTGGCAACATCTCAGATCTCTCTGTCCTTGTTAGAGAGGCACATTCTTATCTAGACTTGGAAAATGCAGCATGCAGCAGTTGGACAGAGCCTTCTCTGCAGGTTGGGCAGCCTCCCAGTGCTGAAGTGTCTCCTGAGACTGCAGAATCATTGTGTTCCCGGTGTCCTTCTTGTGGTGTGAAGCAGAACCCTCACTGCCTTTGGCAGCACACACTTCCAGTTAGAAGGAAATATAAAATGATTCAGGGAGAAGGGAGCCAGCAACAACTAGGTGGGAAGGTGCTCTATTCTAAAATCCCTCTGCCTATGAATTCTTTTATTCCAAGCAGCGGATGGCTTTTCACCACACTTGCCAGCCCGTAGGAAGAGCTCAGAAGGAGTAAGAAGAAGCCCAAACTGCTGGCACTGGACCAAGGAGATGAACTAAGGTGGAGTGGAAGGGTGGGTAATCCCTTGGAGGAGGCTGGACATAGCCAGGACAGTGGAGACATGGACAGCACACTTATGATTCAGGGGAGGAGGCATGAGTGGCAGTAATAGAGGGCAGGGGGCTTGTGGGCAACTTGTGATTCCAGGAGTGAGGCAGCTGGAATCATAGGCTAATAGAGTTGGAAGTGACCTTGGTGTCACCTTTCAACTTAGGAATGAGGAGGCAAAACCTAAGATGGAACAGAAAAAGCCAGAGGGACCCATACCACCTAGGCCTAAGCAGGATCAGACATAGTACCAGTCCCCAAGACCAGGGCCTTTTCATGCTGTCTCCCTTGGGGACCTGCCCACTCCAGCTCTTTTGTGAATCTGTCCTTGACTTCTGTGGGCCCACAACTAAGCATCCATGCCCATGGTTCACGTAGCCCTTGCTCATAACCCTAAGCCCACACGTCTGAGGAGTCCTTGGAAAGATTCAGTTTTCTGGGACTTTAGAAAGCCTTAACCTAGGCTCCTTAGGGATGTTTTAAATACATATTTTGTTCTTATGCTTCCTCATAGATATTTTTAATTCTTGGCCTTCACACCTGAATCAGTGATTCTTTTTTGGTACTGGGGAATTGAACTCAGGGGCACTCAACCACTGGGCCACATCCCCAGCCCTTTTTTAAAAATTTTGTATTTTATAAGAAATGGGGTCTCACTGAGTTGCTAAGTGCCTCACCATTGCTGAGGCTGTCTTTGAACTCACGATCCTCCTGCCTCAGCTTCCCAAGTGCTGGGATTATAGGCATGCACCACCACGCCCGGTGAATCAGTGATTCTTAACTTGTCTTCCTCTCCAAGCTGCTTGAGGAAAATGACATATTCTCTAGTCAACTGCAAAGAGTCTCCCCTGGTATTGAGAGGTGGTAGAAAGCCCTCTCCTATAGTTTGTAGACCTATCCCCTCACCTTTCTGCTATTGAAAATTACTAATTCCAACTATAATAGAACATGTGTCTTATTGACAAAGCACTAATTTGAATGATAACAGAATATATGTCTTAATGGTATGGCCTAAGATTTAGCACCAGCATTAGGCTCATAATAACAAAGGCTCAGTAAATGTTTGCTGAATCAAATCAAATGATTGATGAACCAAATATTTACTGGATGAATTGATAGATGAATAAATGTAAAACTGTACATGCAATCCAAGAGCAATCCACCCAGGTTAGAGGTAACCAGGTACTGCCTCTTCATCCCAACAGCTGAGAGTCAGCCTAGATATATAAGGCAATCGTGACCCTTTCACCAGTTATCCTGCATTTCCAGATTGGGTTTTCTGGGTGATCTTTGCTTGCTCATGCCAAGTTACTTGACCTCAAGGCCTGGACAACTGCCCAAGCTAAGAACTGAGGAGCCTAGAGAAGGGGTGGGGCGTTCCAGTGTGAGACTAGAGTCCTGAGGGAAGCGTCCCCACACTCCAGCAGCCCCAAAACCAATCAACCAAAAAAGGGCTACATCTGACTTCAGCTTAAGGCAGTGTTTGAGGGGGTCATTGGGGGCCTGCGGTAGTGGGGGTGTTATAGTCTGGATCTGGAATGTCTCCTGATGACTCAAGTGTTAAAGGCTTGGTCCTCAACGCAACGATGTTCAGAGGTGGGAGTTTGGGGAAGTGGTTGAAACATGAGGGCTCTGATCTCATTAACGGATTAATCCATTGAGGGGTTCCTAGCTGAATGGACTATTAGGAAGTGATGTAAATGGTCTGAAGTGGGACCTATTTGAAGGGGGCATACCCTAGGGGACTTATTTTTTTCCCCAGGCCACCCCCCATGTTTCCTGGTCACCATGAGGTGAGCAGCTTTGTTCTATTATGCCCTCCCCACCATGATGATCTGCCTTACCATAAGCCCACAGTGATGAGGACAGTGACTGGGGACTGAACTCTCTGAAACCATGAGCCAAAATAAAATTTATTTCTTTAAGTTGTTTTTCTCATGTATTTTGTCACAGTGATGTCATGGGTGTCTACTGGCAACCATTACCATTTTGTGAGTCTCCTTTATTCAGCTCCAAGGCCCTATTTCTGCTTCCTCAGTTTCCCAAATCTCTCCCTTGCCCACTTTATCTGAAACCCATTTCTAAAGACCATTGCTGGCTTTCATACCCACTTCAATCCTCTCCATCCAGGGGAGGATTCAATATCCTGGAATCCCTGAGCTCATAGCTGTATTTCCATGATGGGCCCCCAGAGGAGTCAGGCCTGGCAAAGAAAAGTCCTTTGTCCTAGGATGTGCTAAGCCACAGATCTTCCCACCTTCCTGAGCCTACCATTTGGAATATTTATTTGTAATCTCATTTATATACAAGACACTGTTTTTTGAGAAAGACACTGGTTTTATGAATGCCAAATTTCATTTCTCACAACTCTTCTCTTCTTCTTTTTCCACCTGCCACATTCCCACACATCCTCTGCAATCTCACACAAATGTCACTCCTTAGGAGAAGCCTTCAGGGACTCCCCCAGTCTTCCCCATGCTCCCTGTCCATGATGCTGGGACAGCTGGGTACTGTGATATAACATTCTGTTCACATGTCTACAGCACTTGTGAGTGCCCTAGATGTGGGGAAGAGGGAAAATTATGAAGATATCATTCATCTTTGTATTCCTGTGTTTGGCATAGAGTAGTAGGCTCTAAATAAATGTAGCGGACAAGTAGCTTTTTGTTGTCGTTGTTGCTCTATCCCTAACGGAATTTTGTCCCTCAGAAAAAATCAATATGGGAAGTATGTGGTTTACTAAACACATACCTATGGTTGTGCAAATAAATCATAAAATAGATACAAACTTTCTAAGCAATTGAGATTCTTTCTTGTTGCAAACCCAGGGCTGAGGATGGGAATGTTCTGGCCACTGACAAGCCGGATGTAGATGTGTAAGGACTGACCTCTGGGGGATGGTCCCAGTGGCCAGGTGATAGTGATGGCTGTATCCTAGCCTTTCTGTTATGGAATTTTCAAAATTAAATGAAATACAACAAAATGAGAAAAACTAAGTCTATTATTCAAAGATTGCTACGGCAAGAGAGTCAGATGCCAGCACTTGCATATGGCAGAGACTGAAAAGGCAGACAGAAGAGTGAAAAAACTTTATAGTGGAGAAAAGATAAGGCCACAGGACACACTGATTGGCAACTATTGGCCTGGAAAAACTTTAGATGGACGAACTGGAAGCAGGGTTAATAATCTAATAGATTATGTGATCCATTAAAGGTGCATATTTGGCTTTCTCTTGCTAGTTCTAAGTTGGAACCAAGTAAAAAAATTAGGAAAGCTTCACTTATTAATCAAGTCCTGGCCAATTTAGGCTGATTGTTACTGAAGTTATTGTTTAACTTCTTAGATTATCATTAGAAATAGCAGACTGGGATCCAGCATGTCTAAGTTGCAACAGTTTGACTTTGAGGTTATTATAGATGGTCTGGTTTCCTTGGCAGATTGCTGCAGGTTGTGAGTCAAAGTTCCTTTTGTGGGGGTGCGTTGAACCTAGGGCACTTTACCACTGAGCTATATCCCTAGTCATTTTCATTTTTTTAAATTTTGAGACAAAGTGTTACTAAATTGCTGAGGCCATCCTCGAACTTGCAATCCTCTTGCCTCAGCCTCCCCAGTCACTGGGATTGCAGGCATGTGCCACTGTGCCCAGCTGAAAGGTCCATTTTTATAGGTGGTCTAGTTATTGTTACTTTTTGAATCCATTTCAGCTTAGATTCACTAATGTGCAAAAAAACCATTCAATTCCATACAAATAGGGAGTTGTAAAAATACCTGAAATCCTCATTCTAGCTTTCTCTCTCTAACACACACACACACACACACACACACACACACACACACCCCTTTGCCTTGACTATTCAGGGAGCTGTGGTCTCAGACAGCCCCCTTTCCAGAAATTATGCCAAATCCCAACACATCCTAGGATGTCCTAAAAGGCAGACAAGACATTCTAAAGGAAAGTTGCTCCTGCATTCCAACCCCCTACAGGCCCAGGGCATCCCCCATACTCTCTAAATGGGAGTCTCAGTTGATCACTCCTTAGGGTCTATTCTCCTTGCTCTATATCTAGTAAGCTCAATATGTAGATTTCATTGCCTTTCTGGGGTGCTCTGTGCTGTGTGAAATTGTCATTAGCACCTTTCAGAGATCAGAAGGTGACTGCTTTTGTCTGTTGATTAGACTTTTCTGCAGAATTTGGAGCCACAGAAATCCAGAATCTTCTCAAAGAAGCAAATTGTTAGACTTGCAATACCCCAGGCTTCCAGGATTCCAGTTTCCAGTAACTGACAAGGTTTATTCCTCAACAAAGAGGCCCCAAACCAGGGTGATTTACCGCCTCCCCCTGCCCACAGTGTTCCTCACTTCAGATCAGCCAGTGGGCCAGGAAGTAGGGTCCTCCAGCCTTCTCCACTGCTGGGTGCCTCCATCCTTCTGAGCTGCAAAACCCAGGCTGCAGGGGGTGAGTGACCCCTGGCCTCCCACAGGCACCCTTTGAGCACCTCCTGGCTGACTGGCTGTGCGCTATTGTTCCTCTACTTAGTGCTCCAGGTGCAGTGTAGCTGTGCCCAGTGTCTACACATGTGCTCTAGAGAAGCACAGCCTTATAGTCCCAGGGCCTTCCCCACTACCTCATTCCTCTAGAAGTTTCATGAAGTGACTTTCCTAGACCTTTCACATGGTTGTTCTGATGGTAAGTTGTTGGTAGGATATAACATGGGTGCATTCAAAATGGTAAATCCTAACACACACTTCCCAGAAGAACAGTGTAACTCTGTAGTCTGGTCTTTCATTCAGTATGGTAAAAAAAAAAACTCTTCAAAATACCCAACTGCATTTTATTTATACTGATCCAAAAAGTCCTAGGACTTCACACATGCTTGCTTTGGACATTTTCTTTCCACTGATTTTCTCCAATAACATTCAGAGAGAAATTGTGCTTTACAAAGTTCCTGGACTATTGATTTTCCCATAATCAAAAAAGCACTAGAATGAGAACTTGGTCTAAGAAGAATAATCCTTCTGCAAATATTGACTCTTATAATAAGCGTATGAAAGAATTACAAAAATGGTTTGCTTTTAATACCTTTCAACTAACTAAACAAATCCTGTGGTGTGAAAAGCCTCCTGTAGGTCACTCATGATGAAGCAGAGGGGAGGAAGTACCTGGACCCTCTGAACACATTCCTTCCACCAGCATTTACAGAATGACATTATGAAGGGTCACAGGTAATTAAGTTCCACTCAGCCACTCATTTCTGGAAAACTGGATTTTGTTGAGTGAAAAGAAAGTTGAACAGCATTTTGAAGGTATGCTAGGAGACTATTATTTGAAACCAGGGTCATTGTTAATATAGAAAATACTTTTCAAATAAATTTATTTTTAGATGATACATAAAGACATAAAATTGTACATGTTAAATGATGTTTTAATATGTGGACACATGTATGATATTTAAAACAAGGTAAATATATCTATCTCCTTAAATATTTATCAGAAAGGCATAACACATTTGATTATATCCAATTTCTTCTTGAAGTTCTTTGCTAGGGTATAGAGTACCCTTCTTCCTGGCTGTTCTTCTGCACCTCCTGTTCTTTGCACACAGTGAAATGTCCTTAATTCCATGCCTTTTATGCACCTGATCCTTCAGACTCAGACTCAGTTCAGACTCTTGTTAATTTAGTCAGAAAAGAGTTGAAGTGGCAGAAGGATGAGAGAATACAGGATTATGGAATAAAAAGAGGAGAACACATGTAGATTTTTGTAACCACTGTGACAATGAAGATGCAAGACTCTCCTATTACCAAAAAAGTATCCTTTGTGCTACCTCTCACTACCAATCTCTTTTCCATCTCTATAATTGTATCATTTCAAGGATGTTATATAAATGGCATTATATAGTATATAACCTTTTGATATGGGCTCCCCCCACACACTCAGCTTATTTACCTTGGCATCTGTCCGTGTTATTATATCAGTAGTTCATTTATGTTATTGCTGAGTAGTATTCCATGGTATGGATTTCCTTCAGCTTGTTTGGCCATTCATCTGTGAGGGATTCTTGGTACTTCCAGTTTGGGGCTATTACAAATAATGCTGCTATGAACAATTATGTACATTGTGTGTGTGTGTGTGTGTGTGTGTGTGTGTGTGTGTGCACATGTGCGCGCATGAGTGCAGACATAAGCCTTCATTTCTCTGGAATAAATGGCATGAATCATTCTGTGGCAAATTCACTCCAGTTATGGGCTTGTGAAATCAAAACAAGTTATCTACTTCCAAAATACAATGGTGAGACAGGCATAGGAATTCCCTTTCCAAAATGGGGAAAAAAGCAAGAAGAAAGGAGTAATAGTTCCCAATTAGGTCCAAAACACAACCAGGAAAATAACATTTAAGTCTTAAGCTGAAGAATAACCTCTTTGGACTTCATATCCCAAATCCAGTGCATGTTGGTGGTTGGGCCCTATGGCCTTGGGCAGCCCTACCCCTCTGCAGCCCTACCCCTCTGCTTTGCTATGCTCAACTCATGTTGCAGCTGTCTCAGGTTGAAATCTTATGTCTGCAGTTCTCCCAGGCTGGCACTGCACTTTGGTAGCTTTATAATTCTGTAATCTTAGTGGCAGTCCTGCTCCATAACTCCTCTAGGCATTACCCTAGGACTCTGTGGTAGCTCTGGTTCTGACCCCAGTTTTGCTCAGCATTGCCCCGGTAGAGGCTCTCTGCAGTGACTCTGCCAGAGTCAGGTCTCTGTCTGGACCTCTAGTTCACATCTGTGACTTTTTTTTTTGTAATCTAGGTGGAGAAGGTCATGGCCCCAGATCTCTTGCATTCTGAGGACTACATAATTAACCCCATGTAAATACCACAAAGGTTTATGGCTTGTGCCCTCCAGAGCCGGAGGTTGAGTTACACCTGAGGTTACTTGACCCATAGCTGTAGTGGCTGATGAGTTCTGTGCTAAAATGCAGGGAGCAGATATGGGAGGTAGTCCTGTGCAGTAAGCCTAGGGAGGGTGCCCACACCCAGCCCCTGAAACCATTCTGCCCTCCTAGAGCTCTGGACCTCTGATGGAAGGGGCAGCCTCAATGATCTCTAAAATGCTTTTGGGATCTTTTCCCATTGTTTCCATGATCCTTCCTATTCATACTAATCTCCTTGGCAGATGTCCCTCAGCCATACCCTTGATTTCCTCTCCTGAAAATGTCCTTTCATTCTCTACCATATGGCCAGGTTGAGAATTTTCCAAATCTTTCCATTCTGTTTCCCTTTCAATTATATATTCTATCTTTAAGTTATCTCTTTGCACTCTCATTTCACTTTAAGCAGTTAAAAGTAGCCACACAGCAGCCTGAATGTTTTGCTGTTTAGAAATTTCTTCTACCATATATTCTAATACATTGCATTTAAGTTCTACATTCCATAAAGTCCTAGGACATGGACACAATGCAAGTGTTATAACAAAGATATTCTTTACTCCATTCACCCTGTTAGTCTTTTTTCAAAATACTGGAGGCAAGGTACTTCGTAAAGAAAACAAATTAGTTTAGCTCACAGTTTTGGAGGCTGAAAGGTTGAGATTGGCTACATTTGTTCAGCCTCTGGTGTGGGTCTTTTAGCTATGTTGCAACATGGCAGATAGCATCATGGTGGGAGTGCATGCAAAATTGAGACAGAGAGATTCAGGGACCAAGTGTCCTCTTTTTACAATAACCCTCTTTTGGGGTCCCACGAGTACTGCATCAGTCTCTTCCGAGGGTGATGCCAATGGCCTAATTGCCTCCCACCAGGCCCTACCTCTTAAACATTCAAATCCATGAACATAGAATAGATCTTTATTTCATACCTTTCATTAGCACTTTGTAGTCCTCATCATATAAGTACTACACCGTAAGAGGTACAGCTATATATTTCTCACTTATTTTGATTGATTTTTTATACTTTATCTTGTTTATTTATTTTTAGGTGGTGCTCAAGATCAAATCTAGTGCCTCACACACTCTAAACAAGCACTCCACCGCTAAGCTACAACCCTAGCCCTTGATTGAATGTTAATGGCATTTTATTTTTTATTTTGGTTTCCATGTGTTCTCTGTTAGTGTATAGAAAAACAATCTTTTCATGTTGATTTTGTATTCTATAACTTTGCTGAACCCTACTTACTAGGTCTAGCTTTTTGTATACTCTTTGAAATGTACTACATAATGTCTTCTGCATTGTGATAGTTTTATTTCTTTCTGACGCATATGCTTTTTATTTCCGCTTCCTGTGTTATTGTGTTGGTTAGAAAACCAAGTACTATGTGGAATAGCAAGCAGTGATGATTGGGATATCTTTGCTTAGTTCTCTATCTTAGGATGGAAACCTTGAATCTTTACCATATTGTATGATATTAGCTGTAAAGCTTTTCTAAGTGCTTTTTACCAAGTTGGGGAAGTTTTTCTTTAGTCCTATATTTATGAGGATTTATATAAAAATTAACATTAAATGCTTTATCCACATCAGTTAATATGATTATACAATTTTTCTTCTTAAGTTATTAATATGGTAATTTTCAAATATTGACCCTGCTTTATATCACTAGAATAAATTCCTCTTGGTCACAGTGTGCAATTGCTTTTACACATTGCTGGATTATGTTTGCTAATTGTAGATTTCTATATCTGTATTCATAAGAAACATTTGTCTATAGTTTTCTTCTTGTACTATCTTTGATTTATTTTCATAGTTAGGCTATACTAGTTTTGTAGTTGAGTTGATAGATTTTCTGAAAGAGATTATGTAGTACTGGTATTATTTATTATTTATTTATTAAGCATTCAACATATTTCTCCAATGAAACCATCTGGGCCTAGAGATTTCTTTTTAGAGTTTTTAAATTATGAATTTAATTTCCTCATTTGTCATAAGGCTACTCAAATCATTTTTTCATATTGGGTGAGTTGTGGTGATTTTATATGGTTCATTTCATCAAAGTTGTAAAATTCATGTATGTAGAGTTTGTAGTACATAATGTTTTTTAATGTCTTCAGTTTTTTTAGTGATGTCCCTTGTTTAATTCCTGACATTAGTGATTTTGATCCTCTATTTTTTCCTGTCTTGTTATATGTGTGTATATTTTAGTGATATTTTTCAAAGGGCCAGCTTTTTGTTAATTGATTTTATTTATTATATTTAAATTTTCAGTTGTATTGACATTTTGCTCTTATCTTCACTATTTACTTCTCTCTTTGGGCTTATTTGCTTGTCTATTTCTGGCTGCTGCTGCTTTTACTATCTTTTTGTTTTTGTTTTGGTAATACTGGACATTAAATGGGGGCAGGATGAGGTCTACCACTGAGTTACAGTCTCAGCTCTTTTTAATTTGAGACAGGATCTCACTAAGTTGCCAAATTTGACCTTGAACTTGTGGTCTTCTTCCTCAGTTATGTAGCCAGGATTACAGGCTATTTCTAATCTCTTGGGAGGGAGGTTTAGATTATTGATTTGAAATAGTTCCTCTTCTCTAATTTAAAGTATTTGGAGCTATAAATTTCCCTCCCCTTGCTATTGTACCTGTGTTCCACAAATTTTTGTTATATTTTCATTTTCCTTCAGCTCAATGTATTTTTCATACCCCTTGAGATTTCTTCTTTATTCCATGAAATATTAAGGAATATGTTGTTTGGTTTGAGATTTTATCATTATCTCTCTATTAATTTGCTTTCCAGTTTCTCTATGTTGTGGTCAGAAAACACATTCTATGATTTCAATTCTTTTAAATCGCTGAGGTTTGTTTTCTCATGCAGAATATTGATTATCTTTGTACATTTCATGGATGTGTAAAAAGATGTGATTCTGTTGTCGTTCAGTGTTCCACAAACATTCATTAGGTCCTATCAGTTTATGGTTTGTTGAGTTTTTCTGTATCCTTGAGGATTTTCCGTCTAGCTTTTCTCAGTGTTTCAGCAGTGATAATGAAATGTCTTAATATAAGTGTGGGATTGTCTACTTCTCCCTTCAGTTTTATCACTTTTTATACTGCAGCTTTTTAGTTCTGTTGTTTGGTGCACATGCATTTAGGATTTCTGTTCTTTTAGTGCATTTGTCCCTTCCATTATATAATATCCTTCTCTGTCTGTTGCCACTTACAGCAACGATGCCGCGGGAAAGAAATTGGAGGCAGACTGGGAATGACTGGTTCCTTTATTCTTGCTTCTTCTTCTCTGCTCTCTCTTCTGTATTCACCATCCTTCTCCAACCACCCCTCGCCAGCCCTATCTGGTTAAATACTCTTCACCTTAACAAGTACACACGTGTCACAAGCTCAACTTACAGGTGTGTCACACAGTGTTCACGGGCACAGAAAGATTCTTAGTTGATTACAATAAGGTCAGGAGAAAATAATTAAACGCCTCCTCTTTGGCTCTCAGCCAGCCGCCATCTTAGCTACCTCCTTATCAAGGCTCTTACATCTGTCTTTGGTAATATTCTTTTTTTGTGAAGTCTTCTCATCAGCTGCTTATGTATCCACTCTTGATTTCTTTTGCTTGATGCTTACATTAATAGACATTTTTTTTGCAATAGACATTTTCAACTTGCTCATGTTGTTGTATCTGAAGGGAGTTCCTTGTAAACAGCACATATGTGGATTTTTTTTTTCATTACACTCTACCTGTCTCTTTCTTGAATTGGTGTGTTTAGATCATTTCCATTTAAAGTAATTTTTGATATATCAAGGCTTTTCTCTGCCATTTTGTTTTCTGCATGTTCTCTCTGTTTTTTATTTATTTATTTTTTCCTGTGGGTTTCTTCCACAATTTTTAGAACTCGATTTAGATTTGTCAGCAGTGTTTCTGAGTGTGCTCCTTGGTATGATTATTAAAATAGATGTAGGTATCACATACACATAACTATCACCACTTACTAGCATCAACATTTCACCAATTCACATGAAGAATTATTCCTTTATTATAATTATTCTTGTCATCATGTTACCCTCCTCCATTTATGATATAGTTATAAAACACAGTTCTCTAGTACATCATGAAATATATTAAACATTTTACAACTATTTGCTTCAACCATCAAATATTATTAAGGAAACATAAGAGGAGGAGAGGAGCAGGAATAATCCATTGGATTCACTCATATTTTTACTCTTTTCATACTTCTCTTGTTCTTCCTCAGTCTCTTACATTCTTCATTGATCATTTCCTTCCCACTGCAAGAACTTCCTTTAACCATTCTTTTAGGTTAGGCCTGTCAGCAACAAATTCTCTTATCTTTATCATGAGAATGTATTTCCCTTCATTCCAAAACAATACTCTCATTGGATATAGAATTCTGGGTTTGTAAATTATTTTCTTTCAGTACTAGAAAAATGCTGTGCCACTTTCCCCTGGCTCCAATGTTGCAGACCTGACATTTGCTGTCATTATTTTTGTTTTTTCCCTACCTATCATGCAGGCTATTTTTAATACTTTTTCCCCTTATTTCTTTAGTTACTGTTGTGTGAAAATGACATGTCCACGCATGGATTTCTTTGGATTTGTCCTACTTGAAGTCTAATTCTACTACAATGATGAACCTGTAATTTTGTGGGTTTTGCCATTTAGAAAAATTTCAGCCACTAAGTCTTCCACTAATCTTTTGTTGCTCCCCCTTTACTCTCTTCTTCTGAGACTCCAATGACATGAAAATTAGATTTCCCCCATATTCCAACAAGTCTTTGAGGCTCTGTTTATTTTAAAATTTATTGTCACAGCTAATCCTGTTGCTCAGTGGTAAAGGGCTTACCTAGCATGCCTGGAGACCTGGGTACAACTCCCAGTACTGAAAAAAAAAAAAAAAAAAAAAAAAAATCTAGCTTTAAGTCTGTTTTCCTCTGATGTTCAGTTTGGGTATTTTCTCTTATTCCATCTTTGAGTTTATTGATCCTTTCCTCTCTCCTTTTAATTTTGCTACTGAAGTCTTCCTATTTCCTGATATAATGAGTGCTTTGAGTTTTTTTTTTACAATAATTGGATATTTTTCTTATTACTAACCAAAATCTATATCTTATTAAAGCTTTCTAACTACTTTCCTTTCACACCACTTTGGTAGGAGAGGGTGAGTTCTGCCTTTTACTGACAGTTGTTTGAAAACATCCATATTTGCTACTTGATCTCATTTAACACCTGAGGGCACGACTCTTCACTATGGGGTGTGTGTGGAAGTTTCACTAGGCCTCCGGTGGTATATACTGCATGGGAGAGAGTGGGGCATCTTGTCGTTGCTCCTCACGTGACCTCCTCTGAAACAATGTGTGGGTGACCTTAATGCCACTGAACAGTGGTGAAAGTTTCAACTTTTCTGTAGACTTCCTATGACACCATCTCAGTGAGGAAGGTGAAAACTGCCTTAGGGAAATCAGAGAATAGGCTGGGGATATAGCTCAGTGTTAGTTGCTTGCTTGGCATGCACAAGGCCCTGAGTTCAATTCCAAGCATGTGCGCATGCGCACGTGCTCACACACACACACACACACACACACACACACCCCAAAACCAACTGAATGAAAATGGAAGTCTAGGTTCCTACACGGTTTCCATTGACACTGCAGGGAAAGTAGAGGACTGGCTTCCTATTTGGTCATCTCTGACACCACCCTGGTAAGATTGGAAGGGTTGGGGTTTGGACACAAATGTGGAATTCTAGGTTCTATGTTCTGTATTTGCTAGTGTGGGTGAAGGTAGAGCCTTAGCTTTTAAAATATAGCTTATAGTTTTTGGTCTGTCAAGGTTGCTGCTTTCCTCACCCTTTGACTAGAAAGGAAGTTTTTCTAAGGCTTTTTTCTGTGTTCATTAGTGTTTCTGAGTTGCCACCATCTTCATTTTCCAATCTGAGATTTATGAAGCAAAAATAAAAGCCAGGGAACTCACCACCATGCCATTTTTCCTATGTCTTAAGCTGTGCTTATCAGGAGAAAGATAAAAATGTACATCTACTCCATCATTCCAGAAATGGAAGTCACCAGTTGATTGAGATTGATAGAACAAAGATGCCAAGGTAACTCAATAGGGAAAAGATATCTTTCAACTAATGGTGCTGAAACAAATAGACATCAAAATAAAAAATGAACTTTGGTTGTTACTATAACATACTCAAAGACTAACTCAAAATGTGTCTTAGACCAAAATATGAGTTCCAACTATAAAACTTCTTAAAGTAAAACTAAGAGAATATTTTAGTGACTGGTTTAAAGATTTACTAGATACAATATTAAAGTTCAAAGTATAATAGAAAAAAAAATAAATTGGACTTATTCAAAGCAAAAACACTTTAGCTCTTCAAAGACAGAGTTACAGCAATGAAAAGATAAACTAAGTCTTGGCAAAACTTACATCCAACAAAACTTTTATATTTCTAATATGTAAAGAACTGTTATGACAAACAACCCAAATAAAACTGAGCAAAATAACTGAGCAGATACTTCATCAAAGAAGATGCACCAAAGGCCAATGGGCACATGGAAAGATGCTCAACGTCATGAGCCATTAGGGAAATGCAAATAAAGCCCTCAATGATATACCACTACATGCCCATTAGAATGGTATAGATGAAGGAAGCTGCCCATAAATGAGTATGAGCAAGGATGTGAAGCATACAGAACTCTCCATACATTGATGATTGGGGTGAAAAACAAAGCAATCATTTTGGAAAACATTTTGGCTGTTTCTTAAGAGCTTATACATGTACCAGCCATATGACCCAGTGTTGCTGCCTGAAGCGATTGCCGCTTGGAGCAACGACGCTGCGGGAGAAAATTCGGAGGCAGGATGGAAGTGAAAAAGTTCTTTTCTTTTTCTCTCTCTGGCTCCAGCAACCTCCAACACCATACACACTCCTACAAACACCACCACACCACACACACAATGGCGTTGACCCCGTCTGCCCTCTCCCTGGCCAAGTCTAGGGAGACCATACAAATAGTGCCCACCCGATCCGCAATGTCCTGGACCAAGTCTCACGAGACCATGGAAGGTGATAATGCTTATGGCTCACAGCTAACCGCAATCTTAGCTATCTCCTAAATTAGGGCTCCTACAACCCAGCGATCCAACTCCTAGGCATTTATCCAAGAGAAACAAAAGCATATGCTCACACGAGGACTTGATACAAACACTCATAGCAGCTGATTTGTAAACTGGAAACATCCCAAATGTCCACCAAGAAGCAAAAGAATAAACAAATCATTGTGCTTCCATACAGTGGAATACTACTCATCAACAAAAGTGAACTACAGGTACAGAAAACAACATGGATAAATCTCAAAGTAGTTAAGCCGATTACAAAAAAACTAAAACAATAATAATCATGTATTGAGTGAGCCCTTTTATGTGAAATTCTACAAAAGACAAATCAACTTAAAGTGACAGAAATAAGAACATCCCTCCCTCTTGAGAATGGGGGAAATAGTCTCCAAAAGGGGCAGGAAGGAGGTTACAAAAGAACGTGAAGAAATTATTGTGGATGATGGTTATCCTTATAATCTTGAGTAGGGTTCTCATTTCGTTAGCCTCACAAAAATTTTGCAGTTTAAATTTGTATAACTTAATATCAGTCAATTATACCTCAATAACACTGACTACAAAGTAGTTCATGGGTTTGTGCTGAGGATTAAATGAGACAACAAGCAAAGCAACTAGCTAAGAGAATCATTTGGTTTTTATTCCTTCTTCCTCCACCCCACCCCCCATATAAGAAATTAAGTGAGTGAATTGCAAAGAGAGAGAGAGAGAGAGAGAGAGAGAGAGAGAGAGAGAGAGCATTTCCCCTGTTTTCATGGAAGTTGACAGAGTGCTGAATACCACAAAGATTTCATTGAAGTTGAGTCCAACTGCATGAGTGGGAGCACATTCATTAAATTGGTTTACAATCAATAAACACAGGAAAAACACTGCTGTTAGGACTTAGCCTTTCATTAATTGAAATACTTTAATGCATGTCTCCTTTTCCTCACTTTGATTCCTTTCTGCTTCTGCTGACTTAAACTTCTTTAAATCTTCATCTTCATTTTTCTTCCAATTTTTACATCTACTCTGTGAGGTTCTGTTGGGATTTGTCTTGAAATCCTTTAAAATTTTTTACCCCCAGTCTATTTTTCCTGTACTTTTTACAGGAGACTTTAAACAAATTAACAATTTTAAAAGAGTGCCAATATTTTATTCACTGACTTTACAGATTTTTTGCAGATTTTTGAGGGGATACTGGAGATTGAACACAGGACCTCACACTTGTTAACCATGTTATCTATTGCCAAGCTACATCGCTAGGTCTAAGACATTTTTTTTTTTTTGAAGAGTAACTGTTCGTTATTCTTTTCTTCCAACTTTGTTCTCCCATTCTGTACTCTCCCTGTTCTTTGGTTCCCCTCTCCTACCTAGCAAATCACTGTGTAGACCTATAGGTGCACTCTGACAACTATGGGATAACAGCATGTGGGTGGGAGGAGAGTGACTCATTGGCCTATGAATAGTGAGTTCTGAAAAATCAGGTGCATGGTGCACAGGGGGAGTTTTTAATCAGCATTACTAGAAAATTATTCAATATAAATTAATTGGACTTGCCAGGTAGAGTCAACCATCCACAAACATTGGCTAACCACATGTTTGACAGCAGGCAGGCACTATAACAATCTCTTGGGAGAGGGAAATTCTATAAATGTTTACAGAATCTTAACATGTTCACCTTGTAGAAGAGCATGTATGTTAGAACAAATTATGTTCTGTGCTGTTATAATCATGCTAGAATAAATTCTGTTGTCATGTGTAACTTAAAAAAAAACAATAAAAATGAAAAAAAACTTTTTATTTTTTAAATTTGTTCTTTTTAGATATACATGACCGTAGAGTATATTTTGACATATTATACATACATATTCTAATTAGGAGTCCATTCTTGTGGTTGCACATGATGTGGAGTTTATATGAACATAGGAAAGTTATGTTCAATTCATTCTACTGTCTCCTATTCTCAACACCCTCCCTTCCCTTCATTCCCTTTTGTCTAACCCACTGAACTTCTATTCTTTCCCCCTCCCTTTGGCATCCTCATATCAGACAGAATATTTGACCTTTGGGTTTTTTTAATTGGCTTATTTCACTTAGCATGATAGTCTCCAGATCCATCCATTTACCAACAAATGTCATAAAGTCATTCTTCTTTATGGCTGAGTAATATTCCATTGTGTATATGTACTACATCTTCTTTATTCATTCATCTGTTAAAGGGCACCTAGGTTGGCTCCATAGCTTAGCTACTGTGAATTGAGCTGCTATAAATGCTGGTGTGGCTGCATCACTGTAGTATGCTGATTTTAAGTTCTTTGGGTATATACCAAGTGGGATAATCGAGTCAAATGATGGTTCTATTCCAAATTTTCTGAGCATTCTCCATGCTGAAAAAAAAAAAAGCAGTTTTAATCATTATTTGCACTGTGAAACGTGGAATTTATAGCTGCAGGGGATTCATTATGACGCAGTAGAATACGATAACTTTATGGATTCTAAATAAAATGTGTAATTGCATAGAGACATTGTACTAATTTCTTTGAGAAACATCATTAATCTGATAGTGTACCATATCATATATCCTTTAGTAAAGGCAGAATGAGTGCCTGATGTGGTTATAATATTTGTTTAAATTGTCTAACAAACTAATGAACTTGTTTTTTTTTTTTTTTTTTTTTTTTTTTTTTGTGGTACCAGGGATTGAACTCAGGGGCACTCGACCACTGGGTCACATCCCCAGACCTTTTTTGTATTTTATTTAGAGGCAGGGTCTCACTGAGTTGATAAGTGCCTCGCCATTGCTGAGGCTGGCTTTGAACTCGCGATCCTCCTGCCTCAGCCTCCCAAAGTGCTGGGATTACAGGCGTGCACCACTGCGCCCAGCTTAATGAACTTGTTTTAAAATTTATTTTTTCTGGATGGATAGCAAGACTCAGGCTTACTTCAGACTCTATTTTTATCCATCTTTCAAAAGATAGATAAAGTTTATTTCATATAAGAATATTTAATGACTTACAGACAATGTTTGGTTTAGCTCATTATAGAAAGTCATTCAAAGAATTTTATATAGATTTCTGAAGGTGGCCTCAGATCACCTGTGAGAGAATATGATTCAACTGGGATCATATCCAGATCTTGTCTGTCCTCATTTAATTGCAAACCTTTTGGCACAGCGCAGTTTTTGTTCCTTGTAGTAATGATAAAATCACTGGACATTTGCTTAAGTCATTTCATGACTGTATTTGTCAATGTTAAGCCCCTTACCTGTTGTTCTTTATGTAAAATGCATGAGGATTAATTGGACAAATGTCATATCCTTTAGGACAGAAGCATCACATTCATTTATATATCCCTAGTGCTTGGTATCTGAAACTAGCAGGCCTCAAATCAATATTTGGTGAGTAAATGCATGAATAAATGCATGGGCCAAGATCACATCTATGGTTGAGTTGTTATTATTATTATTACTATTGTTGGTGCTGTGGCCTTGTGCATGCTAGACAAACTCTACCACTGAGCTATAGTCTCATCCCATCACCATGATTTATTATCTTTCCAGTCTTCCTTGGTTCCTGTCCATAGCACTAGGTAGAGGCTGACTTGACTGGCTTTAGAGGTATCTGCTTATTCTGAGATTCTACATTTCTTTTAATATCATGAATGATAACAGCAGTTCTAAGGCATAAACATAGAGAAAGATGAAAGAGGAAAAATGAAAAGAAAAGAAAATCAAAGAGAAGGGCCCTGAAGAAGTAGAGTGAGGAAAAGAACAACAACGATAGGGAAAGGGAGGGCCCAACTGGAGAGACTGACAGGAAGATGAGAAAAGGGAGAGAAAGGTGAAAAGGCAATCATTGGTTTAAATGAGAACCTGAAATCTGGTGGGTGGAGGCAAAGGAAAATTCAGGGAGGAGACTGAGGAAGAAACCCATGGACAGTGGGCTACTGGAAATATCCCATTGGCCTGTAAGCAAATGGAGTCTCTCATCATCTCTGTTTACAAGTTAGCAATATAGTGGACAAATGTGCCCTCTCCGACCTAGATGCTACTTACAGTCTGACCCAAATGAAACAGAGAAGAGGAATGAGACTCTTTCCTCTTGAGTTACATTTTAGCAAACCTTGGCTCACAGCCTAGATCTTGGAAGTAGGCCATCTCTGATAAAGCAATGCAGCCTACAGATGAATAGATCTGAGGATCTGGCTAAACTCAAGGGGCATAAGACAAAGGCACTAGGGATCTGCAAAAGCAAACCAAAACAAAAACACCATTTCCTTCAAATACATCAGAGCACTACCCTCTTAAAATAAATTCAGAAAGAACCTCTCTCTTTCTCTCTCTCTCTCCCTCCCTCCCTCCCTCCTTCCCTCAGAAAGGAACTCTTATTCACTGTTAGTGGGAATGTAAATTAGAACAGTGTGGAGGTTCCTCAGAAAAATGAAAATAGAACTACCATATGATTCCAGCTATCCAACTTCTGGGTATATATCCAAAGGAAATGAATTCCGTATACCTGCACATCTAAGTTTATCATGGCTCTATTCACAATAACCAAGATATGGAATCAGTCTAGGTTCCCATCAATGGATGAATGAATATATAAAATGGTGGTGTGTGTGTACACACACACACACACACACACACACACACACACGAGAATTATTCAATCATAAATAAGCACAAATTATTGACATTTGCTGCAAAATTATTGGAACTGGAGAGCATTATGTGAAGTGAAATAAGCCAGACAGAAAAAGCATGCACCCTCTCATAAAAAGAGTCAAACTGAACACAGAATAGTGATTAGTGGGATTGGGGAGTGGGAGGAAGGGTGGAAAAAGGCAGGTTGGGTATGATCAATGCTCTTTGTCTGCACATATGGAAATGTCATACTGAATCTCATTAACATGTACAATTAATACTTGTTAAGAGAAAAAAATGAAAGATTGGGTCTGTTCTCCTACTCCTATTTCAACTCAGGCATTGGGGAAATGGAATGGCCTGCCTAACTTTGTGTGATTAGTGATGAAAGTAGAAAAGGAAATATAAAGAATCCAATTAGCCTAAACTATGTTTAACATTTTACCCTTTTTTCTCTTATTTCTTAAAAATGACTAATCAACTTTCTCTCTTCATCACAAACTCATTTTTGGTCTAAAACCACCGCCATCACTTACCCACTTTGTGTAAAAACTCAGAGGACTTGGAAAGAGATATCTTCTTGATTTTTTTCTCACCACCAGGCAAAGATTCCTCTCTGCCCTGGTAGAACATGCAGTCTGAATTATTCATGTGCTTGCCTGCCAAAGTTGATATGGAAAGTATGTTGAAAGCCCATGTGAGCAGACCCACTCCAGACCTACATCTTCATCCTGCTTCTGCAGAGAGGAAGATTCATTCTTTGAATTAGTTGCTGCTGACAGGGTCAGAGCTACTCATGAGACCAAATTCTTGATTAAAGGAAGGAGCGCAGAGAGGAGAGAGAGAGACTGTGTTAATGACCAACATAGAGAAATTATACTCTTTACTAAGACTTTAACTCCCGAGATAGATTTAGATGCCCGAGTAATTGAGCCACATTGGGTATGTGACTTTACACAGGTGTTTTAATGCTTTCTATTGTCTACTTTTGTCCAATTTAAATATCAAATAGGCAATTTTCTTGCCCTATTGTTATCATTTGGATATGAGGTGTCCCCCAAAAGCTCCTGTGTTAATAATGCAGGAATGTTCAGAGATGATTAGCTGTAACCTAATTAGTCCATCCTAAGTGGGATGGACTAACTGGGTAGTAACTATAGGCAGGTGGGGCATGACTGGAGGAGGTGGGTTACTGGGCATGTGCCCTGAAAGGGTGCAACTTCCCTGGAGCTCCCTCCCCTTCCCTTCACTGTGCTTCCCAGCTGTTCTGACCAGAGTGGCACTCCTCTGCCATGCCTTTCTCTCATGATGTTTTGCCTTATCTGGGGCCCAGAGCAATGAAGCAAGCTGACCATGGACCGGATCTCTGAAACTGTGAGCCAAAATAAACTTTTCTTTCTCTAAGTTGTTCTTGTCAGGCATTTTGGTCACAGTGATGAAAATTTGACTCACTTTTATACAAATCAAGTCAGATTAATATTTATTGACTTCTCCATCTAAACACAAACCACTGGGATGGACACCACCTATTGGAAAACTGGAAACTGCCTCTTGTGCCAGAATTTTCAGAATATTTATCCTGGGATCCACTATAAGAGGGAAAAAAGTTCTCAAAAACCAACCTCTCAAGCCAGGTGTGTTGGCGCACACCTGTAATTCCAGCAGCTCAAGAGGGTCTTATGTGAATTAATTCATATTAATTCACATCATAAGCATAAGGTAGCTATGGTTATGCTATAGGCACTGATATCAATATAATGTGGTATAAGTTTATATGTAAATCTAGAATTTCTTTTACTTTAGTGTTTAGAATTGTAATACTTTGTATATCATTGCCATTTACTCCTTTTTCCCCAATTTCAGATTTAAAAATGCAATAATAAAAAATACTTCTCCCTAAATTGATCTCTGCAATATTAAAAAAAAAATCCAAGCAAGTTTTTTGAAGAATGCAAAATCATATAATAATCCTGAGATTTACATGGAAATTCAAAGGATCAAGAATAGTCAAGGCACTGTTAAGAAACAATGAGGCTTTCCTCTTCCCTATATCATGACTTACCATAAAGCTGCAGTATCTCAGACAGCATAATATTGTTCCAAGGATAGAAAAAATAGATTAATGACAGGTGAAAGTGAGAGCCTAGTCTATAGGAAAAATAAACTGTTTCTTCAGCTTTCACACCACAACAATCAAAACTGCAGAATTTTGTGACCTCAAATGACATGGGGATTTCTCCTCACTGGCAAGCAATCAATTCTGCAATGGACACCAGCCAGGTGTCTTCTAATTTAATTCAATTCTGACACTATCTATCTGAAGTTAGTGTCAGATCCCACATATTAAGGGCTCAGCTTCTCCCCTTAGATGCCAGTCACAAATCCCAGGTTACTTTACTCGTGCTTCTGACCAATCAGCTATAAACCAAGTTTCCTACAAACCCCTCTTTGGGTTCAATTGATGTATTTAATTAGATCACAAAACTCTAGAAAACATTTACATTTATTAGTTTGTTGTAAAAAGTACTAGAAAGGATACAGATGGAGAGTTGCACAGGGCAGGGCATATGGGAAGGGACATTGAGCTCTCTGGGGCACCAGCCTGCAGGGACCTCCTCATGTTCAGCTGTGTGGAAGCTCCCTGAACTCTGTCTTTTTTTGGGTTTTCACAGAGGCTTCATTACATAGACATGACTGCCAATAGACTGGATGTGGAAACCCAGCAAGGCCTGTCTGTCTAAATTCTTTGTATTCTTTCCTCATGGGTTTGGGGCAGGACCATTCTGGAATGAGGAGACATAATTTACTAAGGGTCCTGCGGTTTTCAAACAAGGTAGTCAGAGGACTTATTTATGACCATATAATCATGGGGGAAGATTAGTGCCTATGATATACCTTGGTGAAAAGAAATTCTAGTTTTTAGGTCTGACTTGGGAGTTATAAGTCAGGAACCTTGGATGAAAACCAAAATATATACATCATAATATAACACCTAGAAAAAGACCAATGCTTACCTTAACACTTGATTTTTGAAAAGTTGGTATATCAAAGAGTGGGAGAAATAAGTATTTTACTTAGATAGCATTGGTGAAATTGTATAACCATTTGAAAAACAGAATTATGGTTAACCCACTTACACAAAAATCAGAAACAAACTATTACATGGAAACAAATTCCCTTCACTACCTCTAGCAAATATGTATCTTATAAGAAGATCTTGCTATCTTTCCATTTTTGATGGGCTAATTCCTATAGGAAAAGGTTAATGAAGTGCCCAAACAGTGCCTAGCACACAAACCCCTGATAACTCCCAATGTTGGATGTGAGAATTTAGGGATTTTTTTTCCTACTGGAGGATCCTATAGGGCAGAGGATCGGTACTTAGGCCTCAATTTGCCAATAAAAGATATTTTTCTTGCATTTAGTAGCAAGTACAATGTTTTATGTCTTGACTACTACCAGATTTTGACTTCTGAAAATCTTGTTCCATAAACGAGTACCTGATTTGTGCACATTTCTTGTAGAAGATACCAGAGTGAAAGTTTCAAAAAGAGGTCATTCTTATTAACCAGAAGATGTCATATAGCAAAAATAAACTAGAAAAAATGTTAAGTCAAAATCATTTTTCCTATTGTAGCAAACTCAAAATATAAATCATTGGAATTTAAAACATTAGCTATACCGGTAATTATGAAAGGATTCTCTGGTCTAACATACTATTCCTGGGAATTTATTAAGAAAATTATTCTACAGAAAACTAAGGAGGGTGGGAGTAGATCTTTTCTTTTGTGGCCAAGTGTTTTCAAAGTATCACTTTAGTGCTTCAGTGAATGTCTTCACATATATCCACAAAAAGACCATGTCTACGCTCTTGCTGCTGCTATGAATTAATTATATGTGGGTGGAAATAGATAAGCTCAAAACATTCATCACATTTACTATCATGGTAAAATATCAGGAGCAAGTTAATGTACAATAATTTTAAAAAATGGAAAATACGTTCTCATTATATAGGGTGGGGGGAGAGGAGAATCTGATGCTATTTTGATTTCATAATTTCAATTAAGTAAAACATATATGCCTCGTATATAAAAGCAAGAAAGATCATAACTGAGTCATGTTTGAGTTTGGAGATTACATATGATTATTTTTTTTTTTCATTGCTGACACCCTCTCTAATTCTATTGTATTGATTTTACAGTTAAATAAGTCAAAAGGATTTATGGCCTTATTCAGAGATCTCATCATAAGATTCCTTCAATAATAAGCATCCCATTTGCAAAATAATATAATTGTAAACATTAATTTTAGAAAACAGCATTTCAGTAGCACACACATCAAATGTAAATAAGAGATATCTGTTCCCTGCCAAGCTCTACGAAGAAAGAATCAGATAGGGGTGAGGTTCTGGTCATGGTACTATTGGCTGTTTAATTCCAAGGTTTTAGTATGTTGTTCAGGACTTGGGGTTAAGATATCTGTTCATTTTCGCCTTGCCTGTTCTATTTTGGTGTTCAAAATAGAATTGGGGAAATACACGAAAAAGAATGTGCTTTTCTTGCCAGCAAAGGAGCCAGCAAATTTTCTCGAAAATACTCTAATCTTGAAGAAAAAATAAGTTCTCTTCAACATATACTGCATGCTCAGATTACACAGTGAGTTGTAAATGGTGAAGATCATAGTGGACTCCAGTCAGCAGATGCACTTTTTAACTCATAGCCTGCTCCATCAGTTAGCTCTGCACTTTTCTGCAGAGAAATAAAGGCAAGAGCAAGTGTCCACAGCCCTGTGGTGAAGTGCTTCCTGCTCACCCTCTCTACCTAATGCCTGGCATTGTTTCCTGTTGACTGTATTGTGGCTAATGGCATGATTACCTTAGGGAAATTAGGGGCATATTGTGGAAGGTGGAGAACTAATTGGCCAAAGTTTGAGTAAAGCACCTACTGCCAGTGTCTTCTAACAGCAGGAAGCAAGACTACCAAAAAAAAAAAAAAAAAAAAAAAAAAAAAAAAGAAAAGAAAAAAAGTTCAAGGATCTCAAGCTCCTTTTAAAAATAAAGATTGAGGGAAAACTGATAGTTTTGTGGGCAGTATTCGACTGTTTTACATCTGATGGATTTCTTCCTTAGAAGAAAATTCAGTTGACATCAGAGTGTCCTTAAATTTAAAATCATCTTATGAAAATGCAGATTCAGTTAAGTGTGGACTGTATTCCACATCAGCTCCCAGGCATGCAAAGCTCATCTTGAAGGCAGCCTCTCAATGGGGTTAGGTGCATGGTAGGAACTCAAAAATAGTCACCGAACTGGGTATGGTGGAGCATGTCTATAGGCCCAGCTACACAGGAAGCTCTGAGGCAGGAGGATCACTTGAGCCCAGGAGTTCAAATTTAATCTGAGCAGCACAGTGAGACTTTGTTTCAGGGAAAAAAAAAAAAATAGGTCAGCATACTAAACTGACCAAAAATATTGAGTACCTATAGTAGTAATTCTCATGTGTGTTAGTCAGCTTTCAATTACTGTAAAAAATACCTGAGATAATCAACTTATGAAGAGGAAAAGGGTTATTTTGACTCATAGTTTTGGAAGTTTTAGTCCACAGTCAGTTGGCCTATTGCTTTTGGACCTGTGGTGAGGCAGTACATCATGGTGGGCATGACACAGCAAAATCATTTACCTTACGGCTAGGAATAAATGAGAGAAGAAAAGAAAGAGACTGGGGTCCTACTCTCCTCTACAAGGGTACTCCCCAATAGCTGAAAGACCTACGAGATCCCCTCTTAAAGGTCCCACCACCTCCCAACAATACCAAGCTGAGAACTAAGCCTTTAACACATGGGTCTTTAGGGTACATTTACGATCCAAACTATAGTATTATGGAAAAGAATTTTTTTAAAAAATGTCCTTACTACAGAAAAATGTCTTTAGAAAGGCATTTAAGGTATATGAGGGACAAATTTGTGAAGAACAGATATCTGAGGACAAAGCACATGGCTGAGTCCTGGTGTCTGGTGGAAGCATGGGCAATGCCAATAGAACTCATATGGAAATGACCAGGGGGAGCTGACATGTAAAGTAAAGCACCCTCCAGTACACAAATACCAAGCACCCCAAATACCATATACCCTTCATACCTTCCTACATCAGCCAGTCCCAGATCACTCAGAACTTACTGAGGTTTGTCAAGGCTGTTTTTTTAAATGCAACTACAGCCTCTCCCCAGGAGCCCAGCCTTTTTTTATTTTTTTCACTAAAGGCTGCAGGTTTCTTTTCTTCTAACTCCAGGCCAGCAAGAATCATCTTTTTGCAATATAAGAAAAGAAGGTCAGGTGGAGAGGCCACTTATTCCTGCCTTCTCTTTGACTTTCCTTTCAAAGGAAGGAAACAAATGGGTAGCATGAAATGGGCACAGAAAGAAAGCAGAAGGCTTATCCATCAAGCCCTTTCACTCCCTTTGATGGAATAGGTTTCAAATAGCTTCCTAAAATAGGAGTTGTCTGTGCCATATCTGGGTTATGGAGTTCGTGGGTTTTAAGAAGCCGATTTAAAATTCTATAGCCACATGAAAATGTGAGCAGAAAGGAATTCATTTTTCTTGTAAGTACCAGAGATCCTATCATCCTTTCCTATTCATCCACATTTAATTGGAAGGCCATAGGTTTATTTCTGAAGCTTCATGGGTGGCGCAACCCACAGGGAAGCACCTGGAGCACAGATTTAGTAGAAAACATACTGTCAAAGTATATTGTGTGTAGCTTGTTTCTTCTGAAAAATGCAAACATATGCCTCACTCTAGGGTCATGTCTGCTTGACTGTTACAACCATCTAAGCTGACCATGGACCAGAAACATATTATACCCTGAAGAGTCTGCAGAGGCCCAGCAACAACAAAGGCACGTTGTACTGGTTTGGAAATAAGGACAAGAGCTTAGAGAAAGGATCACTTATGTGGAATGGAGGCAGGAGTTGGATCAAGCACAGGTAGATTAATGATTCTGCTAGTTGTTGTGTCAGCTGGGCCACTTACATTTCCCTGCCTCTACCTGTGAGGTTTCTGGATCACTCTGTAAAGCTGAAAGCCAGCTGAAGAGGTACAGTAGGAGAGTACTGCCAGCCCACACCTGGCCTGGCCATAGGAGTTGCCCTTCCTCCAGCCTGCCTGGAGTGATTTCCACCATCTCATTTGTGTACTTTATTGACCCTGAGTTATCTTGCTTCCTTTCCCCTCTCCTTTCCTGCTTTCTATTTTTTTTTTTTGAAAATTTTTCTTTGTTCCTAAATTTTTCCAGCTGGTGTGCAGGTATGCATTCTACTTATATTCTTTGAGAGGTCATCCTTAATTGTCTAACATTATTATTTAACATCATTGAAAGCTAAAGATCTCTCTGTAGAATATAGGACTCTCAAAATAGGTTCCTTGTAACTTCTTGCCTTCTGTATTTATTGTTTCCCAATGTGCTAGTTCCACCATCTTTTTGCAGTCCACCCAGATCAGTTATTAATACTCCTGTTTATAATTAATACTAATTTGGATTTGTCAGCTGGTTCATGGAGCTTTCTTCTTCATTGTTTTCTTTATCTCATTCTTTGCTTTTAGGTTATTTCCTTTTCTCTAAAGTTCAAACCTTAGTTATTTTTTTATATTCAGGTGAGGACCTGTGACTAGTGCTGATATTTTCAGATTTCCTGTGTGTACCTGGAAATGTCTTATATGCTCACCAGTTTTCCTCATTTTCTTCTGGAATGTTGAGCTGCCAATCTGCTGTTAGTTACAATCCCAGGACCACTAGTTCTCCGGCTTCCTTTCTCAATCTGTCATTTATCTCACTGGCCTTTAAGATTTTGTTTTTTTCAGTACTGGGTATTAAACCCAGGGGTGCTCTACCACTAAGCCCTTTATATTTTTTTATTTTAGGACAGTGTCTGAGGCTGGCCTCAAACTTGTGATATTCCTTTCTCAGACATCCAGGTAGCTGGGATTAAAGGCGTGCTGCACTGCACCCAGCTTTCTCTTTGTTTTTGAAGTTCTGGAAATTCTCTGCAATGTATCTAGATATAAATTTGTTTTCATTTACTCTGCTCAGGAGTGTGTTTTAACAATGACAGCACTTATGAGCTCTTAAAATATCTGTCTATTCTCTAAGATCTCTTTTAGATCTTAAACCTGAGTCTTCTCCCATTTGTGTTGTCTGCTCACCCTTTTTCATAGAATTCAGTTTTTCGTTGCTTTTGCAGTTACTTCAACCTCTATGGAGATTGTGTTCAGTGGAAGTCCATTTCCTGGAGCATAAAAGATAGCTATATTGTCTTGTGTCTATTCTGCCACAGACACATAGGTTTCACTCCACCACCACCACCTCTTCTGCCACCACTACCTCCATCTCCACCTTCACCTCTTCTTCTACCATCATTACTTCCACCATCCCCTTATCAACTCTACCACCTCTACCTCAACAAGGTCCATAACTGCCACCTCTACTACCACCACCACTACTATTGCCCCTATCAACTCCACCACCTCGACCTCCATAATGCCTACAACCACCTACCACCTCTACCTCTACCTCCACTACCACCACTACCACCTCCACCAATCCCCCATTTTTTCATCCACAGCCCAGTTGTGCCAGGGCAGTGGGGTAGGTGGCAGATAAGCCAAAAAAAAGTGCCCAGAGACAGCAAAGAAGACATTCTTATTGGGGAAAGCTTACATTAAATCAAAGACTGCTCCAAGAAGAGTTCAGTGGTGACAGGCTGATCAGAGCGTACCTCCATCCTTCACAGTGTTTTGCCCAGCAGTGCCTCCTCTCCTTCATGGTGCTTTGTCCAGTGGCAGCCAGCCAGATGAATGACACATATCCTTTCCACAATGTCCTCAGTTTCATGCCCATCCCCATTCAGAGAGGGGTTTTATACGTTAGGTTGCAAAAGCAGTGACATCATCGGCATTAGCTTGCTTAGTTTGCTTGTTTCGATAGCTTACAGTGGAGCAACTGTCCTGATATACATGCAAGAAAGTAGCTTTCTACAGACAACACTAACTTGCCCTAGTTTTCAGTGTGCAGAAGAGAAAGCCATTGTCCTTTAAGATAATATGTATTTGGACTTTCCAGGCCAGACTTGCTCTCATTTTTTTCCTTAACTTGGTGAGGTTTTTGGGAACAGAAAGGGGGCATCCAAGGACATGGTGTTTTACTGTCCTCCTTTGCTTTAAGTATGATACATCAATCAACTCTATCACCTCCACAATGTCCTCCACCACAATCTCCACCTCTACCTCTACCTCCACCACCACTTCCACTATTCCACCATCTCCACAATGTTTACCACAATCACCTCCACCTCCTCCACTACCTCTGGCACTATCAACACCTCAAATACCACCACTATCACCAACATCTGTGCCACCAATATTACTACCTTCACCATCACCTTCAAATATTCCATCTTGAGTGGTTGCAAAGAAAATTTTTGAGGTTTAGTAAGTTATATGACATAGGGAACTTCCATAGACATATTGGGGAGGACTATCACAGCATACATGGTGCCAGGCCAGAAATGGATGGAAATCTGACAATGGGTGAGTCAGGTCACAGTCCTGAGCAATGAAGACAACCAAAAGAGCAATTATGTTAGAGGCAGAAAGGAAGAAATGTTCTCTAGAGGCATATTGGAAGTGAAATCAGAGGTGCAAGACCAAGAATAGTTGATACAATCTTGATTGAGAAAAATTTTTAAAAAATGGATAGAGATTACACATTTCTGTAATGTGATGTTAAAATGGGAGGGAATGTGTCTATTTTATCTGAAGAAAATAGAATATGGCAAATACCCCCATAACCTATACTGAGGTTCTAAAGCTCTAATGCTGATAGAACCAGTCTGCCAGCGGGAATCCTCTCCCATTCCCCAGACTATGAATCTGCGCAACTGAAGGGAGAGTGAAAGATTTCCTGTGCAGACACTGAAAGGTTTCTTTCCACCACATGGCAGCAGGAAAGAATTTCATCTCCCTCATTTTATGCCAAATGAGAGTTACATCAAGAAGAACATATGAGAGCCGGGCGCGGTGGCGCACGCCTGTAATCCCAGCACTTTGGGAGGCTGAGGCAGGAGGATCGCGAGTTCAAAGCCAGCCTCAGCAATGGCGAGGCACTTGGCAACTCAGTGAGACCCTGTCTCTAAATAAAATACAAAAAAGGGCTGGGGATGTGACCCAGTGGTCGAGTGCCCCTGAGTTCAATCCCCAGTACCACAAAAAAAAAAAAAAAAAAAAAAGAAGAACATATGAAAGGTGCATTTCTTATGGAGTTTGGAAGCAAAAAGACACTTCAGAGGCCTGAGACTACATAGCAAGAGCAGGTGTGAGAGCGAGGACAGAAAAAAGAGATATTGATGTTTCAGTGGGAGCAGTTCTGCTCATGCATTGTGAACCTTTCACTGGGACCAATCTTGGGACTTGCAGAAGGAATTGACCTGAAGCCACTTAAAGGACCCTTTGCCTAAGTAGTCCAGCTAGAAGGGCAAAATGACCCAGAAGAGAAGGGTAGAAGAGATTGCTGTGAAGCCTAGAAGAAAGAACTGAATGTGGCCAGCTTAAGGAAGCATATCCTACATTACAAGGTGCCATAAGGGTGCTCCAAAATAATCCACCCATAAGAGATTTAGCATAGCACCCTAGTCACCTAGAAGTCCCCACATCAAAATATGGTAACTGCAGCAGCCAGTTATCATAAGCCCAGGAAGCAGCTATCACCGGCAATACTCAAAATAGGATCTCTCTCTCTCTGAAACACACTTTATAAGGATAATAAACTGGATGGTTTGGTTTTTATTTTTTAATGGGAATTGCACAAATAGTGGGCCTTTTTAATTTGGTCCAGGAGCAGCCCTGAAAACGTCAGAAATGAGAGATTGCAAAAGAGATGGGCCCCTACCCACAAAGGACCTCCAAATCTCAAGCAGGTGTGAGCTCTAACCTAGGTGGAGCTCACAGAGCTGATTCCTACACAGGACTGGACATTTTAACTACTGAAATGAAACTGTGCTAGCTATAACCAGAGAATATTCATGACGGAAAGAGGTTCCACTGTTCCCAGAAGCAGAAATGTGTGGGCAGTGAATGTTCAGACCTAATCATCAGACTTGAGAGTCATAAGCCCAGGAGGCAGCTATCACAGGCAATAGTCAAAAAAAGGATCTCTCTCTCTCTCTCTCTCTCTCTCTTTCTTTCTCTCTCAGAAACATATTTTATAAGGCTCATAAACTGGGCAGTTTGATTTTTCTCTTTTGACGGGAATTGCACAAAGTAGTTGATCAGAATTCTTACATTTGTATGTTTCTTTTCAATCAGTATTGCAAATAGCCCTTCTGTATGTGGGGTTACATGGGTTACAAATCCCAACTATCAATAATAAATAAAAATGTGCATTGATCAGAAGAAAGACTGAAATCAATCTAATCTCTATGCAAGTGGCATTACAAAACTGATCAAAGAGCATCTATTCAAAACGTGGGAAACAATGTTATGACAGAGAGCTAATAAAAATATGTTTTCCTGGATTTTGTGGTATTTTTCAGCTTCTAAAAATTTGTAATTAGTTGAGATTTATTTTCTCATTCTAAAAACAATTTTCTTTTGTACTTAATTTTGTCTTCATAGCTTTCTTTTGTTTTTGCTAATGAGGATAACAAAGATTGTTTGAACCCCAGGCTTCCCGCAGCTTGAGCCAAACCTACATAAAAACGGATAACAACTTGAGGCATTAAACATACATTTTCAAATAAAGGAAAGAAATTACCATTCAATAGAGGAATAGGATGAGTGAGACTGTGCTTAAAATATCTCCAACATTATAGGCTGATAGGTAGACAATGGGTTTAGCCCTTGGCAGAAAAAAATCCTATGTCATAGGCACTGCTGTATGGCAGGATCCATCTTTCATATTACAAGTCCACCGGATAACTGCATATGGGTTAAATTATGCTTCTTCTTCACTCACAGCCATTAGTGCTAATTTGAGTTCTTCTTTTCTTATCTGAATCCCTTTAATTTCTTTCATCTGTCTAATTGCTCTGGCCAGAGTTTCAAGTACTATGTTAAATAACAGTGGTGAAAGGGGGCATCCCTGTCTTGTTCCAGTTTTTAGAGGGAATGCTTTCAAGTACACACAAAGCTACCATATAGTTCTACTTACTGATTTAAGTAGAAATGCATGGTTAGTTAAATCAGTGTGAAGATAAATTTTCATTGAAATGGATAAGATGATTTACCATCTAAGTGAAGATAAACTTTCCTATTTTTCTAAACAAAAGTTTCTCTCTCATATTGCTGCCAGAGCTAGAACCACTTAACAATCTCCTATCAATTTTCTACATCTCCACCAGAATTGAAGGCAGCTTTTTTCACTGTGGTTCTTAGTGGTGAGCAGGACTGTGACAGTTCCACTTCAAACAGGCAAAAATGACCATGAGTCACCCTCAACCTAATCAATGTAGGATCAAAATAGAGATGTTCCAAAGGAACTGTAAGGGCCCCAGCACAGTTAACATATTTCTTTCTCCATAGAGACACTTATGTACCTTTCTGATATCTCATTCCACCAAACGAATAAGTTTCTGAGCACTTGCTTGGTGCCAGGCACTAAAATCATTAGTAGGTAATCAGGAGTAAGCCAGGTTTGGTCCTCCGTCCCCAAGAAGTTCTTAGACCAAGCAGAATGTGCTAATCAGCCACAGTTGCCTCTGAACCACTATGCAGCAGCTTTCTTTAGCATAGTTTGGCCAGAATGGTCCAGCCCTCACACATGTAATTCAACAAATGACCAAATTGGACTAGATTATCTTTAAATATGCTTTCAAGAGTCAATGATTTATCACTCTTTCCTTGTATCATTTCTGGTCAGAGTTCTTTTGTTAGGTTTCTTGCTTAAATGCAACTAGCACACCAAACCAATGAATTCAGAGATAGTATATAATCCTCTTTGAAAGGAACTAGATGATTCAAATAAAACAAGGTGCGCTGGTGCACGCCTGTAATCCCAGTACTTGGGAGGCTGAGGCAGGAGGATCGTGAGTTCAAAGCCAGCCTCAGCAATGGTGAGGCACTTAGCAACTCAGTGAGACCTTGTCTCTAATAAAATACAAAAAAGACCTGGGGATGTGGTTCAGTGGTCAAGTGCCCCTGAATTCAATCCCAAGTACAATAAATAAATAAATAAATAAAACAAGTAATGATGGGTGGACATTGGATGATATATAAATATGGTTAACAATCTTCCATGGGTTACAGGAATGATTGAGCCATGGGAAACAGTGAACAACTGGAGTCTGCCTGAGTCTGAGAATTTTGAAAATGTTTTAATTTACACACAGTAAAATTCAACTTGGGGGCTAAAATTCAGTGAGTTTGTACAGATACACAGGTTCTTTTAACCACTGCAGACAGGATACAGAAAAATTCTAACACCACTTAAAGTCCTCTTGTACTGCCCTGCTGTGTTTAGACCCTCACTCTATTATAACCCCTGGAAGCCACCACCTCTTCTCTTTCCCACATTTCTTCCTTTTCTCAAATACTATATAAATAGAATATTATTCCAAGGGTTACGTTACCAAAAAAAAAAGAACATGAGTAATTTTCACAAAGTAATATTTCAAACAACACAGATTCTTATCACAATATAAAAGCACTAAACTTTACTTTAAAAAAAAAAAACCCAAATAATGGAAATACTCTTCTACTAAAAATACTCTTCTACTAAAAGAAAGGTTTCTTTCTTTCTCTCTCTCTCTTTCTCTCTCTTTCTCTCTTTCTCTCTCTCTTTCTCCCTTTTGGTACCAGGGATTTAACACAGGTAGGAGGTATGCATAACCACTGAGTCACATCTCTAACCCTTTGTATTTCTTTATTTTTGAGACAGGCCCTCGGTAAGTTGCTTAGGGCCTTACAAGTGGAGGCTGACCTTGAATTTGATATCCTCCTGCCTCAACTTCCTGAGTCGCTGGAATTACAGGTGTGTACCACCACACCCAGCTGACATGTTTTTCTCATTGAGAAACTTCAAACACAGGACAATTATTCCTTCTTAACTATTTTCCACTTCTACTACCTTCTCTCCCACCTGTTTTAGTTCTCTGTGTCATTTTTATTCACCGGGTTGTCTTCATGCCTTTCTCTGGCACCCCTTATTAAATTTGCATTTGGGTCTATACTCACTTGGGCATTTTGTAATTTGTTTTTCCTTCCTGAGATAATATTGTCTTTCTCCTTTATTGCCTACCTGAGTTCAATCAACTTTCAAAAACTTCTCCTTGTTTATTATCCATTTTTGTTCTTACACTTTGAGTTTCTATTTCAGGGTGGTTTATAACATCCCCAAAAATGCTTACTTGATTATACACAACTGTTTGGAGTGTAAATTCATTTTTCTTCTGCTTTATGATTCTTTTCTGAATTTGTGTAAAAATATATTTCATGATTTTCTGCAAGTTAATTCTTCTCTTATTCGATTTTGTGGTATTAAGATATTTTACATGATTCCTATTTTTGTGTCACCCCCTTCTAGCAGACGCCAAACATTTTAGTAGTTTTTGTTTTATTTCTTTGCTTCTTTGTTTCAGCAGTAGCAGGGGGTAGATGTGCCCTCAGATTTTATTTTGAAAAACCTAAATGTTTCTCCTTGACTTACTTTCCATTGAACTACCTAATGGTCAAAAGACACTTCTTCAGTCCCTTTTTCTTTCAATCCCCACCTCAGAAGTTATGCAGTTGGAAGACTATCCCTTAAATCATATATGCTCATTTAAGTGGACTCTATTCCTTTGAACCATTTCCCTGGCCCAGGAATTTCTTTCCTTCATTCTGCTCTAATCTGTCCAGTTACTCTTTTAAGTATTTTCAGATTTCAGGTGGATGTAATCCTTCTGGTAGTCTCTCCACCTCTACTGATCTGGTCTCCTGAGACCTCCTTGTCTGCAACCCTTTCTTGTCTTCCTTCTCCCTAGTTTGTACTGGCCTATCTGATTCTATTCTACATGATTGGGTTTAGTTTGTTTGTTTCATTTTGCCTTTTTGTCCTCAAGTAACAGTTTCTAGAAAGCAGAGACTGTGGCTATTTCTGTTTTTCCTTTAGAAGCTCCTGCGTTTTGTGCATAAAGTTCAGTAGAAGACATTTTAAAAGTCTCTTTTGAACTAATTACTGTGAAGGTGGTCTATAAAATTGTTGTTTCTAAGAGAGTAGGCATTCCCAGTATATTATTCTATATCAGAAACCATTTATTTGAAGAATTTTTAAAAAAATAAATCTTCACTAGGATTAGGGATGTAACTCAGTAGTAAAGTATATGCTTAGCATGCATGAGGCCCTGGGCTGGATACAAAACAAAACAAAACAAAACAAAAACAAAAAACCTGTGAAATCTTCACTAGACTTTTCTAAGAATTGAGATACTGATAAGTTGTTGGTATTTCCTGTCCAAGGCCCTAAGTCTCTGCTTGTATAGAAGTGGAAAACCTGAGCTGGAAGAGGAAACATTCTTTACAAATCAAAGTTTTTAGTAACATCCTCTAGTCTTCCCTATGTGATCCCCCAGACAGAACTAAACACTAAAATGCAATGAAGTGTAATAAGATAAATTTCTACTCCAAATGTGTTTTTTACCAAACCCCTTACTTTGTATTCTTATGAGCAAGACCAACCTCTTTATTCATTTCATTTTTTAAAATACTTAAATCTGTACTTCTAAAGTAAGATTGAGGCCAAAAATAAACTAGGAAGCAACTCAGGAACTGTGTGTTTTTGAAGCTATTACTGGCCCAACTATGTGGAATTTAATCTTCCACAATCTGAAAAGCTGTTAGAATTACAGAAAATTTCATCAACTTTATCCTGGGAAATGAAGCTGGCAGCACAGAGCTCCCTAACATCCTTTATAGCTATTTTCTGGGACTTCTTGATTTTTTGGCGAACAAGGAGACAAAGGAAGGAAAAGCAGTTAAAAACATTGGCATTTTAAACTGGCCAGAGATCACTGAAATTTGATGAAGAGTGTAGGTGGAAAGATATATGACATGATCAGCCAACTGGAAGAGACTTCTGTCATTGTGAATTTTTCTTTTAAAGTGGAAACTAACTTTTATTCAGTACCCACCATGTTCCAGACACTGTGTGAGCCTTTATGTCTCCCTCCCTGAAAGAAAATAAACACTCGCAAAAACTTTTTGAAGTTTATAATAATGTCTTTTGGATTTCTGCATGGTTAGCAAGCAAAGGGACTCACTCCCTTTGTTGGGCACTACTCTTTCAAGGGTGTTTATATAGCAAACAACATTGGAAGAGAGAAGTACAGTGATTATGTTTACTGTCTAGGAAAATAAAAATATCTCCATCTAGGGCAAAGAGGTGATGACTACCCATCAAATGGACTGAATTACAGAGGAACTTGGGAAACTTAAATCTTTGATATCAGGTAATAAGCTTTCCTGTCCTTTGCCCTGTGGGCTGTGGGGTTTGAGGAACTGGCTGGAAGGCTGACACTGGGGATACTATTGCCCTGAGAGAGTGTCCTTTGACTCTGACCAAAGGATCACAAATCTTCTCCAGCAGTTATGAAATTATGGCAGACTGATTTGTTAGCCTGCAAGTATGGTAAGCTGTCAGACCCCCTAAAATCCTTGACAATAATATTTCCATTTTTCAGACAAGAAAACAGAGAATAACTAACAAAGCTAAAACATAGTATGATAAACTTATATCTATGACTTTTGTCTCTAAAGCCACCAAAGGTCTTACACTAATGTGACCTCTACTGTTAGGTCCTAGGCCATATTAAAGAGAAATTCTGACACTTGTTAAAACAGAAATGATTTTTTAATTAATTAATTTATTTTTTATTCTAATTTGTTATAGAATGACAGCAGAATGCATTCCAATTCATATTATACATAAAGAGCACTACTTTTACCCTGAATGTTAATGGCCTAAACTCGCCAATCAAAAGACACAGATTATCAGAATGGATTAAAAGAAATGACCCAACAATTTGCTGTCTCCAAGAAACACACCTCATAGAAAAAGACATCAACAGACTGAAAGTGAAAGGCTGGGAAAAGTCTTATCACTCACATGGCCGGCGGAAGCAAGCAGGGGTTTCCATTCTCATATCAAATAAGGTAGACTTCAAACCAAAACTAATCAAGAGGGACAAAGATGGATATTTCTTATTACTTAAGGGAACCATCCATCAACAGGATATAACAATCATAAATCTGTATGCCCCAAATAATGGAGCACCTACATTCATCAAACAAACGCTTCTTAAGTTCAAGAGTAAAATAGACCACAACACAGTTATTCTAGGGGACTTCAACACACCTCTCTCACCAATGGATAGATCATCCAAACAAAAGCTAAACAAAGAAACTTTAAGCCTCCTCAAAACAATTAACAATTTAGACCTAACGGACATATATAGAATATTTCATCCCTCAGTAAACGAATACACATTTTTCTCAGCAGCACATGGCTCCTTCTCCAAAATAGACCATATTTTATGTCACAAGGCAACTCTCAGCAAATATAAAAAAATAGAGATACTACCCTGTGTTGCCGCCTGAAGCGCTTGGAGCACCGGAGCCGCGGGAAGAACTTCAGAAGCAAACTGGAGACAAACAGCTTTTTATTCTGATAACTTTTCTCTCTGGTTCTAACAACTAACTCACGCCAAACACACCACTAAAATGGCCTGACCCGATCAGCAATTTCGGCCAAGTCACTCCAGATCCCGCAACAAAATCCCGTGAGACTACGGGTGGCGACAATGGCCAAATCTCCACGGCTCATAGTCAACTGCAATTCAAGCCAATCCCCAAACAGGGCTCCTGCATTTCCCCCTTTTTGTTTTAAAAGAGGTAATGCTCTAGGACGTCTATGTGCAACCAACATTCTTACCCGTCATCGGATAATCAAGGCTGTGCCCTTGACTCCTGTCTTAGGTTGATATGTCGGCCACATGAGACTGTCCCGTGCGACTGTGCCTGTCTTAGGTTGTCCCCCTCTGGGGATCTTACCCGTCATTGGCTAACCAGCCATCCAATGGAGCCCTTTAGGATCGACTATATATGATGACTAACAGCCGTCCAATTGTGAGGAGATGTTGCGGCTTTAAGGCGACAAGCCTTTTGGTGATGAGCCAAATTGCATAGCATATCAAATTGTTTAAACAAATCAGCTGCCCTAAGTTCCAACAAGTAACACACTGAATTCTCTAGACAAATACCCGCAAGGCATTGTCCCGTAAAGTCCCAAACAATGAAAGATCAAAATGTCCATTTGTTGTAACATGTTGATGTAGGAGGCCCCACTGTTGGTGAGGTTGTTTGATGTTTGAGCAGCAGGGATGCTTGCGGTGGCCGCGATCCCTGCAGCTGTAGCAGCAGACGTCTTTTTTATGTTTAGACAATGCCACCGGCAAATCTTCAGGGCCCGCTACCTAGAAACTCAAGCATCAATTATTAAAGGAAAGGCAGTGCTATTGCAGCACTGAGTCAAGAGGCGAGTTGTCAAACTACAAAATAGAATAATTAGATTAGAAAATTAAAGTTGATTTTTGTTCACACACATCGCTGGTTGAGCTTCTACAAACATAAGTTGGAAAAATATCATATTTAGAACAAAACAAAGAAAGACTGAGGGTAATTACTGCATTAAAGATAGATTAAAGAAAAGGTAAAGGCACTTTAGAGAAATAATTTGTTAGCTGGAACCCTTGAGTCTCTGTATACAGAGCAATCTTTTACCTGTTGAGATAATTGAAATTAATGAGCTATTAAACAAATGAAGTTAATAACAAATAAACAATCTTAAGTCAAAACACCAAAATATCAGGTTATATAGCACTAGTCATATTGTTTGCTAAAGAGAAGTCCCAGGGACACCTATAAATCAAAATTGAAAGTACCTTCATTTATAAAATTATTTACCTAAATTGAATACTCTAAACCTAAAATGAATTAAAGTTATTTGGATCCATATATATATATTTTTCTTTTTCATAAGCGCTTTGTTCTATGTGACGTCACACTGGACAAACAAACATACAAACATATATTTGTGACGTCACATTAACATGAAATATAGACAAATGTACAGACATAAAGACATGTATAAAAAGAAAAAAAAATACAATTGTGTGCACACTAAAGAGAGATCTCCTCCTCCCGGCCGGGAGAAATGACACTTAAGTTGTGAAATATTTTGAAGGACTCTTTTGAGGGAATCATTCTATACCTTCATCTTGGTCCTCTTGATTTTGTACCTTTTTTATTAATCTTGATTCTTCAATAACTTCATCTTGATCATTTTGATGTGGTACCTGTTTTATTAATCTAGATGGTATCCATATTGGAGAGGATTCGTCTTTTGGAAAAACACAAACAGATCCTCTTCCCCAAATTAATACTGGATCTGGACCCTTCCATGTACCTGAAAGAACATCCTTCCAGTAAACCAAAGGTTTATGTTGTTGGTGTGGATTCCAATGTCTGTCTCCAGCAGAATAACCATTAGAGTCTAAAGTTAAAAAATTTAAGGTAAACAGGGCAACTGCCAATCTGTCCTTAGGACTTTTCCAATTTCCTTCTTTTTGTTTTAATAACATAATTTTCAGTGTTCGGTTTGCTCTTTCAATAATGCCCTGACCCTGAGGATTGTATGGGATGCCTGTTTTATGGGATATATTGAATTTTGCGCAAAACTGTTTGAAAGATGAGGACGTATATGCGGGGCCATTATCTGTTTTAAGCATTTTGGGGATGCCCAATGCAGCAAAAGCTTGCAAACAATGAGATGTAACATCTTTAACTTTTTCTCCAGAATGTAAGGAAGCAAAAATCATGCCTGAACATGTATCTATGGTCACATGAATAAATCGCAATTTTCCAAAACTTGGCTCATGAGTAACATCCATCTGCCACAAATGATTGGGCATCAATCCTCTAGGGTTAACGCCGAAATGAGGATTGGGCAAATGTGTCATACAAGATTTACAATCTTTTACAATTGTTCTGGCTTGCTCCTTTGTGATTTTAAACCTACGTTGCAAGGTGGTGCTGTTGACATGAAACTGGGAGTGAAATAAAGTAGCTTGTTGTAGCGCTGAAAGTATAAATACTGTTTTTGTAAGTTCATCAGCCTTTTGATTACCTTCATGGAGGGGACCAGGCAAATTAGTATGTGCTCTAATATGGCCTACGAATAGGGGTTCTTTTCTTGCCCACAAAAGTTTTTGTATTTGATAAAACAATTTAAAGGCTGGAGTATGAGGTGCTATTGGTCCTGCTAACTCTAATTTTGGGACGGCTTGTACAATATAGTGGCTATCTGAAAAAATGTTTACGGGCTGGTCCCTAAAATTTTCCAGAGCTCTTACCACAGCTTCCAGTTCCACTAGTTGAGCTGATTTGTGTGCAGTTATGTAAGTCATATTTTCTTTTTTAGTGACTACTGTAGCAGTACCATTTGAGGACCCATCTGTAAATACATTAAATGCCTTAGGAATAGGTTGATTTTTTATTACCTGTGGAAATATAATAGGATGATTAATACAAAAAGATAATATAGGGGACTTAGGAAGATGATTATCAAAATTTGCAGAAGTAGAGCATTTAGCTATAGCCCAATCATTATCATTGAAGCATAAGTATTCAATCTGTGATGATGAATAGGGAGTAATAATAGTAGCAGGGTGAATGCCAAATATTTTAGTAGAAGTCTTAAGTCCTTGAAGAATAAGTTTAGCCACCATGGAGGTATAAGATTCAATTATACTTTTAGGAGAGACGGGCAAATGTATCCATAATAAAGGCCCTTGTTGCCAAAATACTCCTGTGGGTGTATATTGTGAAGAAATAATAATCAACATCAGCGGTTGAGTTAAATCAAATCTATCACAATGAGCTCCTTCGATGGCTTTTTCTACTAACTTTAAAGCTTTCCTAGCATCAGGAGTCAATGTTCGTGGTGAAGATGGATCAGGATCTCCACGAAGGATGTCAAATAAAGGTTTTAGTTGGCCAGTAGTGAGATTTAGTGTAGGGCGAAGCCAATTAATGTCTCCCAGTAGTTTTTGGAAATCATTGAGGGTGGTCAAATGTTCTTTATTTATTAAAATTTTTGGGGGTCTAACAAAAGTATCCATGATTTTAAATCCTAAATATAATATGGGAGATCTGGTTTGAACTTTTTCTTCTGCTATATATAGTCCATATTTTTTTAAATTTTCTACCACATCACTGAATATATTAAATAAGATTTTTTGATTAGGGTGGGCCAATAAAATATCATCCATGTAATGTAGACACATGAGGTTTGGATATTTATTTTTAATGGGTTGGATAGCCTTGTCCACATATATTTGGCATATGGTGGGGCTATTAGCCATTCCCTGTGGTAAAACCTTCCATTGATATCTCTGATCAGGGCCATTATTGTTCATAGAAGGAACGGAAAAAGCAAACCTGGGGGCATCCAGAGGATGTAGGGGAATAGAAAAGAAGCAATCCTTTATATCAAGAGTAATAAGATGGAAATTTTTTGGAATAGCTACGGGACTAGGAAGTCCAGGTTGAGTAGGCCCCATAACTTGCATGGTTTTATTGATTTGTCTAAGATCATGTAACAATCGCCATTTTCCTGACTTTTTCTTGATCACAAATATGGGGGAATTCCAGGGAGAGGTGGAAGGTTCTATATGACCTGCTTCTAATTGTTCCTGAACTAATTGGTGGGCCGCTTGTAATTTCTCTTTAGATAGGGGCCACTGAGGGACCCACACTGGCTTATCAGAAAGCCATGGTATTTTCAAAATTATTTTCTCAGTGGCCCCGAAAAAAAAAATATCTTTTTCCTTTATGACAATGATTACTTTTAGGGTTAAGATTACTCTGTACTTTTTGATAATGAGTTCTTTTATGGTTAAGATTACCCTGTAGGTTTTCACATTTAACATCTGCAGGCTTGGTTGCAAGGTGTACTCCCATTTGTTGCAAAATATCTCTTCCCCATAAAGTAACCGGTAGATTAGGTAAAACATAAGGCTGAAATGTTCCTTTATGGCCTTCGTCATCCTCCCATTTTAAAATTACTGCACTTTTATCTGGGAGGTTATTATATCCCAAGCCTCTTAAACTGGTTGAAGCTTTTTGCAGAGGCCAGTGCTTGGGCCATTGGCGTAAATTAATAATGGAAGAGTCAGCTCCAGTATCTATTAATCCCTCCATTTCTATTCCTTGGATTTTTATTTTACACATAGGCCTCCTTGAACAGTCTCGAACCCAGCAAGCCATGGGACTTGAGTCAGTGGAACAAAATCCTCTATTGTTCCCTTCTTGAGGCATACCCATTTTAAATGAATTATGTAAATTGGGAAGGAGAAGCAACTGAGCAATTCTATCTCCTTGATTAACAGAACTTACACTTTGGGGTGAGCTAAGCATTATTTTTATTTCCCCTTTGTAGTCTGAGTTTATTACACCTGGGGTCACTTGCAAACCTAATAAGCTTTTAGGACTATGCCCGATAATAAGTCCTACAGTCCCTGAGGGAAGAGGTCCCCTGACTCCTGTGGGAATCAGTTGAACCCCCATTTCAGGTGTTAACACTATTCGGGCGGTGGAACAGAGGTCTAATCCTGCATTTCCTCTTGTTCCTCTGGCGAGGGAGTGGATGGGTAGTAGGGATTGTGTCGGGGAAGCATCTGAGTGGATGCTTGAGGATACTCCTTCTGCAATGCCCCGTACATTTGTGGGCCCCGGGGTACTGGGCCCCGTGCCCCGTTTTTTGAATTCCTGAACAAAGGATTTCCATGGATGTCAAATTTTGAATAGCATTTATTGGCCCAATGATTTCCCTTTTTACACCTGGGGCAGCGGCCTGGGGCATGGTATGAGCTTGATCTTATTTCTCTTTTGGGATTTTGCCTAGAATTGCCTGATTGATTATGATAATTTTGCCTGGAATATCCTGATTGATTATAATGTCTACGTTTAGCCTTTGTGAAATTTCGAGAGGAAGCACCTCTCATTGAGGCTGCAATCACATTTCCTGTGACAAAGGTGCCATTTATATCTTTACATAGTTGTATATATACGGAAAGATCCTTTTTAGTTCTCCATGGCCTGATGGCTGCTTGGCACCATTTATTTGCATTTTCATAAGCTAATTGAACAACTAAAGGCATAGCTTGGTCAACATCTGCAAACACACTACCTGCAGTTCTCAAAAGTCGATCAGCAAAGTCGGCATACGGCTCATTAGGTCCTTGAATCACTTTTGACAAGCTACCTTGTAGATCCCCAGGCCCTTGTACAGTTTTCCATGCCTCTAAGGCAGCTGCATTTATCTGAGCATATATATCTGAGTCATAATCTGTTTGAGCCTGTAAGTCTGCGAATTGCCCTTCTCCTGTGAGCATGTCTATATTATAGTTTTCAAACCCTGCAGCCGCGTTTCTTTTAGCCGTTTCTATACAAAGTTCTTGGAATTGCGATCGCCAAACCAAGAATTGCCCCCCGCTTAATGTTGCTTTACATAGACTTTTCCAGTCTGAGGGGGTTAAGCTAAAGGTGTTAAGGGACTCCAGCATACTCAACGTGAAAGGAGCTTGGGGCCCATAAGTCATTACTGCCTCTTTGAGATTTTTTATTGTTTTGAAATCTACTGACTGATGGACACTCTGTCCATTTTTCTTTTCAAATGCTGGCGGTTCCCAATGTATCTGTGAGTTGTCCTCGAGAGCGCATAAGCGATCAGAAAGACTTTTTATTTCTGTTTCTAGGGTATGCAAATGCCTAGTAATACCCTTCATATTTTCTGTAATGGATTCCACCCATGGGGGAGTAGTCACTTCCACAAGTGACTCCTCTGCCTGACGGACCTTTTTCTCGGTCTTTTTAAATTTCTTTTTCCTCATTTTCTCAGGATCACTTTTACTAGATTCCTCACCACTGCTAATTTCACTGACAGCAATATCCTGAGGCCCAGGTTCCAGTGAGAGCAAGTATCCTTCAGCTTTCGCCAATAACTCCCGAATAGCTTTAATAGCTTGGATTTTTGTCATTTTTGGGTCTCTTCTAATACTCTCTTTACTGGTCTCAGTTGGCCCAGTGGAATCTACACTTTTTTGATCACTTTCATTTTTGTCTATATACTCCTCACTGAGAACAGAGTCAGGTATATCAAGGAGTCTTTGCATAGCCTCTATCACTTGGGATTCAGTTATATTCGAACCCATCTTTAGAGACCTTTCAGTTCTTACCTGTCCGCTCCGAAGTTCCCCGTACGGGCCGCCACCTGTTGCCGCCTGAAGCGCTTGGAGCACCGGAGCCGCGGGAAGAACTTCAGAAGCAAACTGGAGACAAACAGCTTTTTATTCTGATAACTTTTCTCTCTGGTTCTAACAACTAACTCACGCCAAACACACCACTAAAATGGCGCTGACCCGATCAGCAATTTCGGCCAAGTCACTCCAGATCCCGCAACAAAATCCCGTGAGACTACGGGTGGCGACAATGGCCAAATCTCCACGGCTCATAGTCAACTGCAATTCAAGCCAATCCCCAAACAGGGCTCCTGCAACCCTGCATGCTATCGGACCATAAAGGGATGAAATTGGAAATCAACGACAAAACAAGGAATAAGAAAAACTACTCCATCAACTGGAAGCTAAACAACATGCTACTGAATGAACAAGGGGTTGAAGAAGACATCAAAGAGGAGATCAAAAAATTCCTAGAGGTAAATGAGAACACAGATACATCATATAGAAATCTCTGGGACACTATGAAGGCAGTAGTAAGAGGAAAATTCATTGCACTGAGTTCATTCCTTAAGAGGAAAAAAACCCAACAAATAAATGACTTAACATCACACCTCAAAGCATTAGAAAAAGAAGAACAGACCAACACCAAGAGCAGTAGAAGACAGGAAATAATTAAAATCAGAGCAGAAATTAATGAAATTGAGACTAAGGAAACCATTCAAAGAATTGACAAAACTAAAAGTTGGTTCTTTGAAAAAATAAACAAAATTGACAGACCCTTAGCGATGCTAACGAAAAGAAGAAGAGAAAAAACTCAAATTACTAACATTCGTGATGAAAAAGGGAATATCACAACAAACACCTCAGATATACAGAATATAATTAGAAATTACTTTGAAAACTTGTACTCTAATAAAATAGAAAATACTGAATGCATTAACAGATTTCTAGAGTCATATGATTTGCCTAAACTGGATGTGGAGGCTATACACAATTTAAACAGATCAATTACAAGCGAAGAAATAGAAGATGTCATCAAAAAGCTACCAACAAGGAAAAGTCCAGGACCTGATGGGTTTACAGCCAAGTTCTATAAGACTTTCAAAGAAGAACTAATACCAATGCTCTTCAAACTATTTCAAGAAATAGAAAAAGAGGGAGCTCTTCCAGACTCTTTCTATGAGGCCAATATTACATTAATTCCAAAGCCAGGCAAAGACACATCCAACAAAGAAAACTTCAGGCCCATATCTTTAATGAACATAGATGCAAAAATCCTCAACAAAATCCTGGCAAATCGGATACAAAAACATATCAAAAAGATAGTGCACCACGATCAAGTGGGGTTTATCCCAGGGATGCAAGGCTGGTTCAACATTCGGAAATCAATAAACATAATACATCACATCAATAGACTTAAAGACAAAAATCATATGATCATCTCAATTGACGCAGAAAAAGCATTTGACAAAATACAGCACCCCTTTATGTTCAAAACACTGGAAAAACTAGGAATATCAGGAACATATCTTAACATTTATAAAAGCTATTTATGCAAGGCCCTGAGCTAACATTATCTTAAATGGAGAAAAATTGAAAGCATTCCCTCTAAAAACTGGAACAAGACAGGGATGCCCCCTTTCACCACTGCTATTTAACATAGTACTGGAAACTCTGGCCAGAGCAATTAGACAGATGAAAGAAATTAAAGGGATCAAGATAGGAAAAGAAGAGCTCAAATTAGCACTATTTGCTGATGACATGATAATCTACCTAGAAGACCCCAAAAAAACTCTACCAGAAAACTTTTACAACTAATAAACGAATTTGGCAAAGTTGCAGGATACAAAATCAATACACATAAGTCAAAGGCATTTGTGTACATCAGCGACAAAGACTCTGAAAGGGAAATGTTGAAAAATACCCCATTTACAATAGCATCAAAAAAAAATAAAATACCTGGGAATCAACCTAACGAAAGAGGTGAAAGACCTCTATAACGAAAATTATAGAACACTAAAGAAAGAAATTATAGATGAACTCAGAAGATGGAAAGACCTACCTTGCTCTTGGATAGGTAGAATTAATATTGTCAAAATGTCCATACTACCAAAAGCATTATACAGATTTAATGCAATTCCAATCAAAATCCCAATGTCATTCTTCAAAGAAATTGAAATAGCAGTCATGAAATTCATCTGGAGAAATAAGAGACCCAGAATAGCCAAAGCAATCCTGAGCAAGAAAAGTGAAGCAGGGGGCATCACCATACCAGACTTTAAATTACACAATAGAGCAATAGTAACAAAAACAGCATGATATTGGCACCAAAATAGACTGGTGGACCAATGGTACAGAATTGAGGATACAGAGACTAATACATATAATTACAGCTATCTTATATTAGACAAAGGTGCCAAAAATGTACAATGGAGAAAGGATAGCCTCTTCAACAAATGGTGCTGGGAAAACTGGAAATCCATATGCAACAAAATGAAATTAAACCTTTATCTCTCACCATGCACAAAACTCAATTCAAAGTGGATCAAGGACCTAGGAATTAGACCAGAGACAATACACCTAATAGAAGAAAAAGTAAGCTCCAATTTCCAACATGTTGGATTAGGCCCCAAGTTCCTTAATAAGAATCCTGTAGTGCAAGAATTACTACCAAGAATTAATGAATGGGATAGATTTAAACTAAAAAGCTTCTTTTCAGCAAAAGAAACAATCAGTGAGGTGAATAGAGAGCCAACTAATTGGGAACAAATATTTAATACATGCACATCAGATAGAGCACTAATCTCTAGAATATATAAAGAACTCAAAAAACTTTACACTAAAAAAACAAATAGCCCAATCAATAAATGGGCTAAGGAATTGAGAAGACACCTCTCAGAAGAAGATACACGATTAATCAACAAATACATGAAAAAAAATGTTCAACATCTCTGGCAATTAGAGAAATGCAAATCAAAACTACTCTAAGATTTCACTTCACTCCAGTCAGAATGGCAGCCATCAAGAACACAAGCAACAATAAATGTTGGAGAGGATGTGGGGAAAAAGGCACACTCATACATTGCTGGTGGGACTGCAAAATGGTGCAACCGTTATGGAAAGCAGTATGGAGATTTCTTGGAAAACTGGGAATGGAACCACCCTATGACCCAGCCATCCCACTCCTGGGTCTATTCCCAAAGGACCTAAAAACAGCATATTACAGTGACACAGCTATCTCAATGTTTGTAGCTGCACAATTCACAATAGCTAGGTTGTGGAACCAACCTAGATGTCCCTCAGTAAATGAGTGGATTAAGAAAATGTGGTATATACACACAATGGAATTTTACTCAGCAATAAAAGAAAACAAATTAATGGCATTTGCAGGTAAATGGATGAAGTTGGAAGACATAATGCTAAGTGAAGTTAGTCAGTCTCAAAAATCCAAGTACCAAATGTTCTCTCTTATATAAGGAGGCTATTTCAAAGTATAGTTGGATGGGGATACATAGGAGGATTAGAGGAACACTAGAATGGTCAAGGGAAGGGAGGGTAAGGGAGGGAGCAAGAGGGGAGGGAGTGGAGAAAAAAAAAGTGGTTGAATGAGACGGATATCATTTTCCTTAATGCATGATTGAAGACCTGAATTATACGAATATACTTTGTATACAAACAGTTGTATGTAAAAAGATACTAAATATATGCACTATGAGTTGTACATATTAAAAATTATAAAAATAAAATTAAAAAAAAAATATGAAAAAAAATCACAGGGAAATTAGTAGAGAAAAGAGATCTGGAGGCGGGAGAAAGGAAAGGAGAAATACTGGGGAATGATATTAGCCAAATTATATTATTATATTGTGTTCTTGTACAAATATGTAACAACAAATCCACCATGCAAATGTACAATTATAAGACATCAATAAAAACATGAAAAAAAAAAGAGCACTACTTTTTATATCTCTGGTTGTATACAAAGTATATTCACACCATTTGTGTCTTCAAACATGTACATAAAGTAATGATGTCCATCTCATTCCACCATCTTTCCCCTCCCTTTTCCTCCCTCCCCTTTGCCCTATCTAACATTCTTCCATTCCTCCCATGCTCCCCCCACCCAACGTCACTATGAATCAGCCTCCTTATATCAGAGAAAACATTCGGCATTTGGTTTTTTGGGATTGGCTAACTTCACTTAGCATAATATTCTTCAACTCCATCCATTTACCTGCAAATGCCATGATCTTATTCTCTTTTATTGCTGAGTAATATTCCATTGTGTATATATGTATATGTGTGTGTGTGTGTGTGTGTGTGTGTGTGTGTGTGTACACATATATACCACAGTTTCTTTATCCATTCATCTACTGAAGGGCATATAGGTTGGTTCTACAGTTTGGCTATTGTGAATTGTGCTGCTATAAACATTGATGTGGCCATGTCCCTGTGGTATGCTGTTTTTAATTTCTTTGGGTATAGACCGAGGAGTGGGATAGCTGGGTCAAATGGTGTTTCCATTCCAAGTTTTCCAAGGAATCTCTGTACTGCTTTCCATATTGGCTGAACCAATTTGCAGTCCCACCAACAATATATGTGTGTGCCTTTCTCCCTACATCCTCGCCAACACTTATTGTTTTTGTGTTCTTAATAGCTGGTACGTAAAAAGTGTACACATTAATGAGGTAACATGCATGATGTTTACATTGCATGTACATGTATACATTGTATAATGTTTAAGCCAGGTTAAATGTATCTGTTTCCTTGAATATTCATCATTTATTTATGGTAAAAATATTCAAAATCCTTTCTTCTAGCTTTTTCAGATATTCAGTACATAATTGTTATCTATAGTCATCCTACTGCATGACAGTACACCAACACTTATTACTCCTATCTAACTGTAACTTAGTATCACTGATAAAACTTTCCCAAACCCTCACTCCACCCCACTCTCCTTGGTAACCACCATTCTACTCTCAACTTCTATGAGATCCAAGTTTTTAGATTTCACAAATGAGTGAGATCAGTAATACTTTTCTTTCTGTGCCTGGCTTTTCCACTTACTACAATGTTCTCTAGTTCTATCCATTTATTGAACACTAAAGTTGCTTCCATTTCTTGGCTATTGTAAATAGTGCTGCAGTGAACATGGACATGCAGATGTCTCTTCCCACATACTGATCTTATTTCCTTTGGATATACACTCAGTGGTAGCACTCCTACATCATATGGTAATTCTATTGCTAATTTTTTGAGTAACCTCCATATGTTTTTCACAATGACTGTACTAACTTACATTCCCACCAATGGTGTGCAAGAGTTCCCTTTTCCCAGTAACATTCTATTGCATATGAGCAATAGGAAGAGAGATTGAACTCAACTCTGAGTACACCAAAGACAAGTGGAAATTTACAGTCATTGACCACAGTGAGGGAATAGATGGACAATTAATGAGAAAAAATTGGCTAAGTATCAAGGAGGGGAGAGAAGAGGAACTTGATAAGATATCAAGATTCTATACATAGAAGATCCAAAAAATTCCACCAGAAATCTTCTAAATCTAAAAAATGAATTCAGCAATGTAGCTGGATATAAAATCAATACCCATAAATCAAAGGCATTTCTGTACATCAGTGACAAATCCTCAGAAAGAGAAACTAGGAAATCTACCCCATTTACTATAGCCCCCCAAAAAATATATTTGGGAATCAACTTAACAAAAGAAGTGAAAGACCTCTACAATGAAAACTACAGCACACTAAAGAAAGAAATTAATGAAGATCTTAGAAGATGGAAAGACCTACCTTGTTCCTGGATAGGTAGAACTAATATTGTCAAAATGACCATTCTACCAAAAGCACTATACAGATTCAATGCAATACCAATCAAAATCCCAATATCATTCCTAATAGAAATAGAAAAAGCAATCATGAAATTCATCTGGAAAAATAAGAGAACCAGAATAGCCAAAGCGATTCTTAGAAAGAAGAATGAAGTGGGTGGCATTACTATTCCAGACCTTAAATTGTACTTTAAAGCAATAGTAACAAAAACAGCATGGTATTGGCATCAAAATAGACCAGTTGACCAATGGTACAAAATAGAAGACTCAGAGATGAACCCACACACCTACAGTTATCTTATATTAGACAAAGGTGCCAAAAATGTTCATTGGAGAAAAGACAGCCTCTTCAACAAATGGTGTTAGGAAAACTGGAAATCCTCATGTAATAAAATGAAATTAAATCTCTTTCTCTCACCATGCAAAAAACTTAACTCAAAGTGGATCAAGGACCTAGGAATTAAACCAGAGACCTTGCACCTAATAGAAGAAAAAGTAGGCCCAAATCTTCATCATGTTGGTTTAGGCTCCAACTTCCTCAATAAGACCCCTGTAGTGCAAGAACTAAAAACAAGAATCAATAAATGGGATGGATTCAAACTAAAAAGCTTCTTCTCAGCAAAAGAAACAATCAGTGAGGTGAATAGAGCAAATCTTTACCACAAGCACATCAGATAGAACACTAACCTCAAGGATTTATAAAGCTCTTAATAGCCTTAACACCAAAAAATAAATAAATAAATAAATAAATAAATAAATAAATAAATAAATAAAATAACCCAATCAATAAATGGGCCAAGGAGCTAAACAGACACTTCTCAGAAGATGATATACAATCAACAAATATATGAAAAAATGTTCAACATCTCTAGCGATTAGAGAAATGCAAATCAAAACAACTCTAAGATTTTATCTTACTCCAGTCAGATTGGCAGCTATCAAAAAAACAAACAACAACAAATGCTGGCGGGAATGTGGGGGAAAAGGCACACTCTTACATTGCTGGTGGAACTGTAAATTGCTAAAACCAATCTGGAAAGTAGTATGGAGATTCCTTGGAAAACTGGGAATGGAGCCACCATTTGACCCAACTATCCCACTCCTTGGCCTATACCCAAAAGACTTAAAAACAGCTTACTACAGGGACACAGCCACATCAATGTTTATAGCAGCACAATTCACAATAGCTAGATTGTGGAACCAACCCCGATGCCCATATGCAGATGAATGCATAGGGAAACTTTGGTATATATACACAATGGAACACTACTCAGCACTAAAAGAGAATAAAATCATGGCATTTGCAGGTAAATGGATGGAGTTGGAGAAAATAATGCTAAATGAAGTTAGCCAATCCTGAAAAACCAAAGGTCAAATGATCTCTTTGATGTGAAGATAGTAACTTATAAAGGCAAGAGAGAGGGAATGAGAGGAATGAAAGAGCTTTAAATAGAACAAAGAGGGGGGAGGGAGTGGAGGGGGCAAGGGGATAGGAATAATGGCAGACTGAGTTATCCATGATTACCCTAAATACATGTATGAAGACACAATTGTTGTAAAAATACTTTATATTAAACCAGCAACTTGAAAAAAAAAAAAAAAAAAAGGTGGAAGGACTCTCACTAAACTGACTTGGGAGGATTTCTTGGTAACACTGGGCTAGGTAGACCAAGGAAAGGACCAAGGATATGGTCTAGGTTTAAAAAAAAAATGAGGGGAGGAGAAGAGGGGGGCTCAGAGAAGCCTCAATAAAGATTCAAGGAGATGCTCCTTGTTAACCAGGGGCTTTGTTCACCTTATGCAAGTGTTTGAATAGTTCTGAAATTTTGAAGGGATAGTACTTTCCACATTTGACATTTAGTAAATTGCTCCCACCGTCCTGCACAAACTTGAAGGCAGAATATATAACCTGTAGCAAACCAGGATCTCTGATAGTGTTCCTACTCACAAGCAGAGATGTATCCAGGATGTCTTAAGTCACTGACAACTTCCTTTTCCCAAAACTATAGTTTGGATCCTAAATCTCCCCCAAAGGCCCATTTGTTGAAGGCTTGGTCCCCAGCCCATGGTGTTATTGGGAGGTGGTGGAACCTTTAGGAGGCCCTGGGGCCTACTGGGAGAAAGTTAGGTCACTGGGCGTATGTCCTATAAAGGGATTTGGGGACCCTAGCCCCTTCCTGTCTCTCTTTGCCTCCTGGCTGCCAAGAGGTAAATCATTTTCATTTATCCTGCACTTATTCCCTGATGTACTGTGTTGCCACGAGCCCCAAAGCAATGGGGCCATGCAGCATAGACTGAAGCCTCTACAATAAAAATCAAAACAAAAAACAATAAAAAAAAATTCTTCCCTTTTAAGTTATTTTCTCATGTATTTTTTCACAGCAATGGAAAGCTGAGTAACACAACCATGCTGAACTCATCTCCTACTGGCCATGTTCCTGAAGTCTCCCCATTGCACACCACACATGGCTGCCAGTGGGGGCTGTCCCAGTCTACACAGGCTGGACTCTGGTCCTTGGTGTTTCACACCAAGGCAGCACCCAGCCCTCTTGTTCCTGGCAGGCTCCCTGCTTTCCTCAGGGCATTTACCTCTCAGTGGGTTTGTTTTGCTTTTTTTTTTTTTTTTAATGAAGACAAGCAGAACTAAGATTGTTTGGAAAAAAGAGACCATCTTCTTACATACACCAAAATCTCAGGATTTTGAGACCAAACCTGTGCTGTTTACAAGAACTGTGTGGAAGGTAGAAAAGAACAGAGTACCTTAATCAGAGGAGAGAGCCTCCACCCCCCAGCTTCTTGCTGCTGAAACAACAAGCTTTGCTTTCTATGTGAGGAGATTGGATAAAGGCCTTCAGGTCTTGTGGCCATCAGCCTGGGCACAGTCAAGAAGGTGGGAAGTGTACCTTGAGTCATACATCAGCAAACTGCAATTAAAAAAAAAAAGCCATTTGAAAAATTACATGCCTTTGTGTCTCCAATTAAATGTTTGAGATACATAAAGAAGTCATAGGATTTGTCCAGGGAAGTAAAACACAAGGACTCTATTAGCTGAGATTTGCACGTTTAGGATATATAACACAAAGTTCTATTGATCATGAGAGTTGAATAACAACTTCCCCAGGCAAAGCTCTGAGTTATTCACCTCTGAAGACCCCACTCTGAGGAGGTTCCTGGCACCACTGATCAGAGACACAGCAGCAATCCCAGGTCTGCTTAAATTTGGTCTATTTTCTGTTTGTATTAAATTGCAACAGAGTAACAAAGAGCCCAGTTGTGCTATGTAGCCCTGCAAACTCAGCATCAGCCAGGCAAATGGTATTACTCATTTATGGATAATTGAATATTTGTTGGTGTGAAAGTAAACCAAACCAAACCCAACCTGTCTTTAAAAAGGTCAAAAAGCAAAAAGATCAAATACACATTTTGTTGGATTCTAGGCAGAGGCTGCATCTCCCAGGCAGAAGGCCACACCTCCCCAGGTGCCTTGTGAAAAACTACAGCTCCCAGGATCCTCAGCGTGACCAAAACCTGACCAGCAAGTCCCCTGTCCACTACCCCCCCTGACCTCTGCTGGCCTATAGGACAAGGACTCACTCCAAGGGGGTTTTATGGCCCCTACTCTATTTAAGCCAGCCCCTTGTTCCTGCCGTCCCTTTCCTTGTTCCTGCTCTCTGTTCGCGCTTGCCTCTGTTCCTGCCTGTCCCTATTCCCATCCATCCCTTCCCTACCCCCCTTCCCTTCCCTTCCTTTCCCTACCCTTGCCCATGTGGCACCCCAATAAACCCTTTTATTTCACTAACACAGTGTTCCCGGCTAAGTTAACTATGTTTCAGCATTTTCCTAACATTTTGGTGCCGAAACCCGGGAAGGAGATGTGCATCTAACCCATCTCCGTTGGTCTGTCCACCTTTTCTACTTCATCGCGGGACTTCGGTAAGCCCCCGTCCACCCTGAGTTCCTAAACCTGTATGGCCAATGCGTGGTGAAAATTGACCGTAGAGTTTCTGGCAATCTCGCCCGTAGCCTTACAGGGTGGAGAGCACCCCACCCAAGTCTTAAGGGCGACGGTGGACCCCGGGAACTCCCCTCCCCCTCCCCCACCTTTGTCTGCCCGCTCACCTTTTATCCGCCCGCTCTAAAATTTCCAGCTGTAAGATTAGGGCTCTCGGCTGTGAGTGGCTAGAAAAGTTCCCCTCCGCACTCCGGACTTGAGTTTCCTTTTTACGTTCGGAACGGAAAAAAAAAAAAAAACCCGAAAATCTCCGCAGAGTAAGCTCATAGTCCCCCGGCATCTTGAGAAACCCCCCATCCGGGACGGGACGCGGTTTCCTCAGATGTCCCATGTTTGTTTGACCCGGGTGACGACTGGGCGAGCGGACTTGGATCTCGCTCTGATACATACTTTGAGAGGGACGCCTTTCAAAATACTGTATCAGCCTCTCCCCGTTAACGGGAAATATGGGAACTTCCCTATCAGCTCCAGCCGACTCACCCCTCAATTGCCTCCTATGCCTTTTCCCTTCTCTGTTTAAATCCTTCCTTGTGCACCCGGTGCAGTCCTGAAAACCGTTTCACTAGCATGCAGACCCAGTGACCGGCTTCCATCCTTGATTTCGACCCAGGATTAGAAGCCCCACAGCCCCTGGGGGTACCAGCAGTCCAGACTTCCCGCCTCTCCCCCACCCCCAGCTCAGGCTTTCAATTCTTAAATTGGCACGCTTTCACACTCAGACCCTCCTCCTCCTTTGTCTTCATCCTTCGCTCCGCCCCCCCTCCCTCCGTTCCGTCAGAATCCTCCTCTGTTCTTCCACGTCATTTCCGGTGCCTCCACCACCGTTACCCCCGCCCACTCAACCTACCATTCCTAGCTCTGTGCCCCTTCCAACGTTATCCCCGCCCCCAGCTTCTGCTGCTTGGTTCTGAGTCATTTCCGGCCACGGCTCTCCCGCCCTCTCCGGCCATGCGGGCGTTACTGGACGCGTTGCCCCAGACTTTAGCCCCCACTTCTGCCGATTCTGCGACGTGTTTTTTACCAGACACACCGCCTCTGGCTTTGGCCCCCTCCCCGCGCTTCTTCCCCAGCGTCTTCCATTCTCAACTCTGTGCGCTTTCCCCCCCTCTCTCCACCAGCGAATGGCGACCATGTGTTCGCCATTCATCCAAGCTGCCACCGCTCAGCGGCGCACTCCCCGTCTGCGCTCCCAGCCCGCGCAGCGGTGTGCTCCCTGTCCGTGCTCCTAGCCCGCTCCGCGGCGCGCCCCCAGCCCGCTGCCGCTGCAGCCACGGCATGCCCCTTGCTCGCTTCCTCTGCTCTCTTGCATCTGGCACCTGACAGCCCATTCCACCCTCAGATGTATTTCGCGGCTTCTTGGCCTCGCGGTCACTTTCCGATTGGCCGGCTCTGCTACTTAGCTCCCTCCTCCTCCCTCAGATCCGCCATGTTCTTCCGCCCAAATCTGTCTCCACTTCCGCCCTTCCTTGATCCGCCATCTTCTATCCCGATCCGCCATGTTCTTCTGCCCAAATCTGTCTCCACTTCCGCTCTTCGTTGATCCGCCATCTTCTATCCCAACCCACGTGGTTTCCTCCGACTGCCTTCCAGGTACAGCCTTACCGCGCGCCATCACTGCTGTACTCTGCGGGCCAGCCTGTGCCCTGCCTCATAGCAGCAGCGGCGGCAACCGCGGGACTCTTCCACCCTCCCTCCAGCTTTTCAGAGCCGCCTGCGGACGTGGTAGCTTTTGCTCAGTTCTCCCTAAAATCTCTTCAGGCCTTATACTTCACCTTTGCCTCTTCAGCTCCTCGCTTCCCCTTCCAAAGTACACACACACAAAAAATGACTAATACTGTTCAGCCTCATATTTTCGTATTTGACATGAGATTATTCATTTGTAACTAACTTTGTTAAACGTCTGATTAATTTATATGCTTCAACAGGTATGATTCTACATACTTAAACATTGTGTTCTCATGAAAGGGTTACCAGATGTGTGTAATTTTATATACAAAGGTTTATAAAAGATTGCTATGTATGCAGAGGCTCAAGGTTTCTATTCCAACTAAAAAATACTATAAATAACAAAATGTTTTTATTAAGATATACAATAATTCGTCTAAATTCAAATCATTATAAAGATTGTTTCAAAGGATGAACATAGAAAGGAGTTAACACGTGAGAGAAATAAATTAGAAAGTTATAAGTGTGGAAACCATACTCAATAGAAAGAAAAAGAAATGTTTGAAGATAAGAATGTCTTAAGAGGGTTTATGTTTCAAGATTAGAGGGTTTAAGTAAGTGATGTAAAGGCCTGTGTAAGTTAGTTGAATAAGTATATGAGACAATCAGCAAAAACTATGTACTCCCCAAAATTTCTTTACTCCGTTCTAATTGTAATATTTTGTCAGCTAAATGCTCTCAGCATTTCTTTAACAGAAATCAAACTTCAAAACTTAAACACCTGACCTTCAAAAACCATCAAGACAGATAGGTACCACAGACCCCGGCTACTGTAAGTTTATAAACATTAAAATTAAAGCCCAATGTTTTCAATTTAAGATTAGCTTACTGGATGGCTAAGATCAAAACTTTCAAATTAATCAAAAAGGGCCAAGAGGACCAGTATTTGGTTCTTGTCCCAGAGTCTGCCTGTGAGGGAAGAGGAAAACATCTCTACAGAGCTTTACATCTCTGGGTCACATGATCTCTCGATAAGAGGGATAAATGAGACCGATAGAGGAAAAGCCAATCAGTGCTCTTGCTAAAAGGAGGGTCCATAAAAAGGGAGAAACATCCCTAATGCTTCTGAGGAAAGCCACAAGGTCAAGCAAGACCTGGACCCATCCTTACAGAAGGCACCAAGCACAAAAGCTGCTCTCAAGTTTCCCCAAGATTCCCATCAGAAACAGCTGACTTACTTACCAATGGTCAAAACAGAAGTCAGTTTGACAAATTTCATCCTAGACATCCAGTAACAGTTAAAACAGATGCACAACCATTTCTGAACATTTTAGAAGCAAAGGTAACTTTAGCCCTAAGTGAAGTGTTGTGTGTACATTCCCGATTACTCTGTACATGCTAAAGCTTTAAATTATCATCTTCATGGTATATATTGACGTTTCAGATGCTGCAACATTTCTTCGGTACTCATGTTTTTTGTTTCTCCAATAGAAGCTTCTGTCCCTGATGACTTTACAACCTTCCTCAGGCTTCAATCTGACCTAACTTCTACAAAAGGAACTCCAAACTACTGCCCCCATCACTTCGCCCCCGTTCAGCCTGAAGAAGCCAGACTCGGTCATCGACCCATTCCCTTACAGTAGTAAGGAAGTTCCTAAGGTTAGAAGGGAAATGAAGCAAAAAAATCGAGTCAGGTCGAAAGCCAATTTGAGTGAGCCAATTTTGGGAAGTTGGGAAACTGTCCCCTGAGGAATTGAAATGCTGATTCCCTCAGAGCCCTTCGTCCACCCTTAACAACCTGCCCCAACATGTTGCCAAGGTAACCCATCTCATGAATTGCCCCTCCCTACAGGGAGCTATCTCAGATCTTTTGCAGAAATGTTTTCTCAGATCCACCCATTCCCTTATAATATCACCTTCTCTGCAGTCCCTCCTTTCCACAGCTCGTGAGTACTCTTGCACTCTTTTAAACTTTCGTTCCTCTCGTGGGTATCGTGTTTCCCCGTCTACCTTTCTAAACAGCTTGACCCCACCGTTCGTTGATGAGCCCCCTGTCTTCGGGCTCTGGCCGCTGCTTACCTACTTCTACAAAAATCTAAAAAAGCTAAATTTGGTGCTCATGTCACTATTAGCCTCTCCTCACCATTTAAAGACTAATGTATAAGAGCCTTCAAACTCTCCTGCCCTGTCGCGCTCAGCTCCTCAACCTCGTTCCAGTCCTGTTTCTCTTTACACCCAGTTTTTCCTTCTCCCAGTCTCCCCACAGCCCCCAAAACATGATTGTATAGAGATGCTTCAGGCTTAAACTCCTGCAAGCCTCTCTTCTGCCCAAACTAATAGGGATCTCCCATTGTCCTTCACAACAAAGTGGGGAGACTCTCCCATAGTTCAGGGAAACATGAAGGCTGAAGCAGCACTGTCTTCTCCTTCTCTTCTAGCTTCAGTCCAATCTACTACCCAGGCCCCCACATTCCCTGCCATACAATCAATCCTCTCCTATCTCCATTCACTTTTCCATCCCATTCCAAGGGCATAAACCTTCTGGAATCGCCTGACTCAGCCTCCGCTCATCTTTTCGACTGCAATATCATTAAATTTGGTGTCATTCCGGCAACATTTGCCTCTCAGCTGGAGACGGACACAGAGGTTCCTTTCCGGCCCTTTGGCCTACTCCGGACTTGAGTCTCTCTCTTTCCTGTCCGGGACAGGACACGGAAAAACCCTTGCGCAAGGTGGCTCATGTCCTCCGATATCTTGAGCGGCTCACGATATCCCACGTCTGCCTGGCTCCGGTGACGACCGAGTCACAGACCTGGATCTCCCTCTAATACTTACTTTGAAAAGGATGCTTTTCAAAGTATTGTATTAGTCATTGGAACTTCTTAATCCATCCCGCTGACACCCCTTTAAAAAATTTGTTTTCAATTTCTACTAATGGTCGAAAGTATGGGCAAAGATTCTTTTATATCCAAGCTTTCTTCCTCCTCTGATCAAAACCCGATTCAGTTGTGCTCGTTGCACTAGTTACCCAAAATATATCTACTTCCCTTAACATTCCTCGGCATTTTTACATCCCGTATCACCCCATGTCTTCAGGGAAGGTAGAGAGTAATAGAGCTCTTACTTCCCCTCGCCCTCTTTAGGCTCAGAGTCCTCCCAAAAAGCCCTCCTTACTATCCCCTTTTGAGGTTATGTTTGGGCGACCAGCCCTTCCACCCGGAGTTTCCCCAACTCAGGGACCCTTACCCAAAGATTTCTCTTCTCCTCTCTTATCCTTCATCAGACATCAGATATGGAAGTGCCAAGATTTCATTCTGCCTGACCCAGGTAGACTCACTGCTTCATTCCCATTAATACCGGTTCTTGGGTATATTTCTCCCCTCCTCAGGACACAGGAACAATCTCCTTTGTCCCAAAGTGGACAAGACCTTTCCACGTTGTGCTGTGCATACCCACAGCTGCTAAACTTCGTGAAACCTCAGAAAATTTGACTTCTTAGATTCATATTTCCAGACTGAAACCAGCTGATCAACCAACTGAAGATCCACAAAAAGACAACTACTTCAGTATACTTGCTCTCCCATTCCCACTGGTCCCCTAAAAATTCATTTCTCTTGTGTTCCTGATACTGACTCAAAATAATCTTTTCTGTTTTTCTCGTTTTGAACCTTTAACCAGTTTTTCCCAGGGACTATCAACTGTTAAAAAAACCAACGAATGACCTTCCAACCAGAGACCCCTGCTGAGTCCTGCCCTTATGCTGCCACCAGACGCTCATTATGATGTGCTTCACACTCTCCATTGGCCTCTTCACCGTAAGTCCCACCTGGTGGAACACAGGCCTATGGAAAATAATCCATCTCACCTTCTTTCCCTTTGTTGCTTCCATAATAGTGTTACCTGCAAACTCACAAGACCCACAATTTCTACATGCTCTCTGGCTGACTCCCTCAGTGACTTTCTTCAGAAGCCTGGTTTGACACCCTCACCAACATATGGCTTCAAAGAAACTTCACCCATCCCATACCTGGACAGATTCATCTTTTCCACATACCCTACCTCCTGGGAATTTTTTCACCCTCCAGCTTGCCTGCCCACATCTCCCCCCCCAAAAACTACGTCGGCAGAGGCTGCATCTCCCAGAGGCTGGCAGAAGGCCACACCTCCCCAGGTGCCTTGTGAAAAACTACAGCTCCCAGGATCCTCAGCGTGACCAAAACCTGACCAGCAAGTCCCCTGTCCACTACCCCCCCCCTGACCTCTGCTGGCCTATAGGACAAGGACTCACTCCAAGGGGGTTTTATGGCCCCTACTCTATTTAAGCCAGCCCCTTGTTCCTGCCGTCCCTTTCCTTGTTCCTGCTCTCTGTTCGCGCTTGCCTCTGTTCCTGCCTGTCCCTATTCCCATCCATCCCTTCCCTACCCCCCTTCCCTTCCCTTCCTTTCCCTACCCTTGCCCATGTGGCACCCCAATAAACCCTTTTATTTCACTAACACAGTGTTCCCGGCTAAGTTAACTATGTTTCAGCATTTTCCTAACATTTTGGTGCCGAAACCCGGGAAGGAGATGTGCATCTAACCCATCTCCGTTGGTCTGTCCACCTTTTCTACTTCATCGCGGGACTTCGGTAAGCCCCCGTCCACCCTGAGTTCCTAAAACCTGTATGGCCAATGCGTGGTGAAAATTGACCGTAGAGTTTCTGGCAATCTCGCCCGTAGCCTTACAGGGTGGAGAGCACCCCACCCAAGTCTTAAGGGCGACGGTGGACCCCGGGAACTCCCCTCCCCCTCCCCCACCTTTGTCTGCCCGCTCACCTTTTATCCGCCCGCTCTAAAATTTCCAGCTGTAAGATTAGGGCTCTCGGCTGTGAGTGGCTAGAAAAGTTCCCCTCCGCACTCCGGACTTGAGTTTCCTTTTTACGTTCGGAACGGAAAAAAACCCGAAAATCTCCGCAGAGTAAGCTCATAGTCCCCCGGCATCTTGAGAAACCCCCCATCCGGGACGGGACGCGGTTCCTCAGATGTCCCATGTTTGTTTGACCCGGTGACGACTGGGCGAGCGGACTTGGATCTCGCTCTGATACATACTTTGAGAGGGACGCCTTTCAAAATACTGTATCAGCCTCTCCCCGTTAACGGGAAATATGGGAACTTCCCTATCAGCTCCAGCCGACTCACCCCTCAATTGCCTCCTATGCCTTTTCCCTTCTCTGTTTAAATCCTTCCTTGTGCACCCGGTGCAGTCCTGAAACCGTTTCACTAGCATGCAGACCCAGTGACCGGCTTCCATCCTTGATTTCGACCCAGGATTAGAAGCCCCACAGCCCCGGTACCAGCAGTCCAGACTTCCCGCCTCTCCCCCACCCCCAGCTCAGGCTTTCAATTCTTAAATTGGCACGCTTTCACACTCAGACCCTCCTCCTCCTTTGTCTTCATCCTTCGCTCCGCCCCCTCCCTCCGTTCCGTCAGAATCCTCCTCTGTTCTTCCACGTCATTTCCGGTGCCTCCACCACCGTTACCCCCGCCCACTCAACCTACCATTCCTAGCTCTGTGCCCCTTCCAACGTTATCCCCGCCCCCAGCTTCTGCTGCTTGGTTCTGAGTCATTTCCGGCCACGGCTCTCCCGCCCTCTCCGGCCATGCGGGCGTTACTGGACGCGTTGCCCCAGACTTTAGCCCCCCACTTCTGCCGATTCTGCGACGTGTTTTTTACCAGACACACCGCCTCTGGCTTTGGCCCCCTCCCCGCGCTTCTTCCCCAGCGTCTTCCATTCTCAACTCTGTGCGCTTTCCCCCTCTCTCCACCAGCGAATGGCGACCATGTGTTCGCCATTCATCCAAGCTGCCACCGCTCAGCGGCGCACTCCCCGTCTGCGCTCCCAGCCCGCGCAGCGGTGTGCTCCCTGTCCGTGCTCCTAGCCCGCTCCGCGGCGCGCCCCCAGCCCGCTGCCGCTGCAGCCACGGCATGCCCCTTGCTCGCTTCCTCTGCTCTCTTGCATCTGGCACCTGACAGCCCATTCCACCCTCAGATGTATTTCGCGGCTTCTTGGCCTCGCGGTCACTTTCCGATTGGCCGGCTCTGCTACTTAGCTCCCTCCTCCTCCCTCAGATCCGCCATGTTCTTCCGCCCAAATCTGTCTCCACTTCCGCCCTTCCTTGATCCGCCATCTTCTATCCCGATCCGCCATGTTCTTCTGCCCAAATCTGTCTCCACTTCCGCTCTTCGTTGATCCGCCATCTTCTATCCCAACCCACGTGGTTTCCTCCGACTGCCTTCCAGGTACAGCCTTACCGCGCGCCATCACTGCTGTACTCTGCGGGCCAGCCTGTGCCCTGCCTCATAGCAGCAGCGGCGGCAACCGCGGGACTCTTCCACCCTCCCTCCAGCTTTTCAGAGCCGCCTGCGGACGTGGGTAGCTTTTGCTCAGTTCTCCCTAAAATCTCTTCAGGCCTTATACTTCACCTTTGCCTCTTCAGCTCCTCGCTTCCCCTTCCAAAGTACACACACACAAAAAATGACTAATACTGTTCAGCCTCATATTTTCGTATTTGACATGAGATTATTCATTTGTAACTAACTTTGTTAAACGTCTGATTAATTTATATGCTTCAACAGGTATGATTCTACATACTTAAACATTGTGTTCTCATGAAAGGGTTACCAGATGTGTGTAATTTTATATACAAAGGTTTATAAAAGATTGCTATGTATGCAGAGGCTCAAAGGTTTCTATTCCAACTAAAAATACTATAAATAACAAAATGTTTTTATTAAGATATACAATAATTCGTCTAAATTCAAATCATTATAAAGATTGTTTCAAAGGATGAACATAGAAAGGAGTTAACACGTGAGAGAAATAAATTAGAAAGTTATAAGTGTGGAAACCATACTCAATAGAAAGAAAAAGAAATGTTTGAAGATAAGAATGTCTTAAGAGGGTTTATGTTTCAAGATTAGAGGGTTTTAAGTAAGTGATGTAAAGGCCTGTGTAAGTTAGTTGAATAAGTATATGAGACAATCAGCAAAAACTATGTACTCCCAAAATTTCTTTACTCCGTTCTAATTGTAATATTTTGTCAGCTAAATGCTCTCAGCATTTCTTTAACAGAAATCAAACTTCAAAACTTAAACACCTGACCTTCAAAAACCATCAAGACAGATAGGTACCACAGACCCCGGCTACTGTAAGTTTATAAACATTAAAATTAAAGCCCAATGTTTTCAATTTAAGATTAGCTTACTGGATGGCTAAGATCAAAACTTTCAAATTAATCAAAAAGGGCCAAGAGGACCAGTATTTGGTTCTTGTCCCAGAGTCTGCCTGTGAGGGAAGAGGAAACATCTCTACAGAGCTTTACATCTCTGGGTCACATGATCTCTCGATAAGAGGGATAAATGAGACCGATAGAGGAAAAGCCAATCAGTGCTCTTGCTAAAAGGAGGGTCCATAAAAAGGGGAGAAACATCCCTAATGCTTCTGAGGAAAGCCACAAGGTCAAGCAAGACCTGGACCCATCCTTACAGAAGGCACCAAGCACAAAAGCTGCTCTCAAGTTTCCCCAAGATTCCCATCAGAAACAGCTGACTTACTTACCAATGGTCAAAACAGAAGTCAGTTTGACAAATTTCATCCTAGACATCCAGTAACAGTTAAAACAGATGCACAACCATTTCTGAACATTTTAGAAGCAAAGGTAACTTTAGCCCTAAGTGAAGTGTTGTGTGTACATTCCCGATTACTCTGTACATGCTAAAGCTTTAAATTATCATCTTCATGGTATATATTGACGTTTCAGATGCTGCAACATTTCTTCGGTACTCATGTTTTTTGTTTCTCCAATAGAAGCTTCTGTCCCTGATGACTTTACAACCTTCCTCAGGCTTCAATCTGACCTAACTTCTACAAAAGGAACTCCAAACTACTGCCCCCATCACTTCGCCCCCGTTCAGCCTGAAGAAGCCAGACTCGGTCATCGACCCATTCCCTTACAGTAGTAAGGAAGTTCCTAAGGTTAGAAGGGAAATGAAGCAAAAAAATCGAGTCAGGTCGAAAGCCAATTTGAGTGAGCCAATTTTGGGAAGTTGGGAAACTGTCCCCTGAGGAATTGAAATGCTGATTCCCTCAGAGCCCTTCGTCCACCCTTAACAACCTGCCCCAACATGTTGCCAAGGTAACCCATCTCATGAATTGCCCCTCCCTACAGGGAGCTATCTCAGATCTTTTGCAGAAATGTTTTCTCAGATCCACCCATTCCCTTATAATATCACCTTCTCTGCAGTCCCTCCTTTCCACAGCTCGTGAGTACTCTTGCACTCTTTTAAACTTTCGTTCCTCTCGTGGGTATCGTGTTTCCCCGTCTACCTTTCTAAACAGCTTGACCCCACCGTTCGTTGATGAGCCCCCTGTCTTCGGGCTCTGGCCGCTGCTTACCTACTTCTACAAAAATCTAAAAAGCTAAATTTGGTGCTCATGTCACTATTGCCTCTCCTCACCATTTAAAGACTAATGTATAAGAGCCTTCAAACTCTCCTGCCCTGTCGCGCTCAGCTCCTCAACCTCGTTCCAGTCCTGTTTCTCTTTACACCCAGTTTTCCTTCTCCCAGTCTCCCCACAGCCCCCAAAACATGATTGTATAGAGATGCTTCAGGCTTAAACTCCTGCAAGCCTCTCTTCTGCCCAAACTAATAGGGATCTCCCATTGTCCTTCACAACAAAGTGGAGACTCTCCCATAGTTCAGGGAAACATGAAGGCTGAAGCAGCACTGTCTTCTCCTTCTCTTCTAGCTTCAGTCCAATCTACTACCCAGGCCCCCACATTCCCTGCCATACAATCAATCCTCTCCTATCTCCATTCACTTTTCCATCCCATTCCAAGGGCATAAACCTTCTGGAATCGCCTGACTCAGCCTCCGCTCATCTTTTCGACTGCAATATCATTAAATTTGGTGTCATTCCGGCAACATTTGCCTCTCAGCTGGAGACGGACACAGAGGTTCCTTTCCGGCCCTTTGGCCTACTCCGGACTTGAGTCTCTCTCTTTCCTGTCCGGGACAGGACACGGAAAACCCTTGCGCAAGGTGGCTCATGTCCTCCGATATCTTGAGCGGCTCACGATATCCCACGTCTGCCTGGCTCCGGTGACGACCGAGTCACAGACCTGGATCTCCCTCTAATACTTACTTTGAAAAGGATGCTTTTCAAAGTATTGTATTAGTCATTGGAACTTCTTAATCCATCCCGCTGACACCCCTTTAAAAAATTTGTTTTCAATTTCTACTAATGGTCGAAAGTATGGGCAAAGATTCTTTTATATCCAAGCTTTCTTCCTCCTCTGATCAAACCCGATTCAGTTGTGCTCGTTGCACTAGTTACCCAAAATATATCTACTTCCCTTAACATTCCTCGGCATTTTTACATCCCGTATCACCCCATGTCTTCAGGGAAGGTAGAGAGTAATAGAGCTCTTACTTCCCCTCGCCCTCTTTAGGCTCAGAGTCCTCCCAAAAAGCCCTCCTTACTATCCCCTTTTGAGGTTATGTTTGGGCGACCAGCCCTTCCACCCGGAGTTTCCCCAACTCAGGGACCCTTACCCAAAGATTTCTCTTCTCCTCTCTTATCCTTCATCAGACATCAGATATGGAAGTGCCAAGATTTCATTCTGCCTGACCCAGGTAGACTCACTGCTTCATTCCCATTAATACCCGGTTCTTGGGTATATTTCTCCCCTCCTCAGGACACAGGAACAATCTCCTTTGTCCCAAAGTGGACAAGACCTTTCCACGTTGTGCTGTGCATACCCACAGCTGCTAAACTTCGTGAAACCTCAGAAAATTTGACTTCTTAGATTCATATTTCCAGACTGAAACCAGCTGATCAACCAACTGAAGATCCACAAAAAGACAACTACTTCAGTATACTTGCTCTCCCATTCCCACTGGTCCCCTAAAAATTCATTTCTCTTGTGTTCCTGATACTGACTCAAAATAATCTTTTCTGTTTTTCTCGTTTTGAACCTTTAACCAGTTTTTCCCAGGGACTATCAACTGTTAAAAAAACCAACGAATGACCTTCCAACCAGAGACCCCTGCTGAGTCCTGCCCTTATGCTGCCACCAGACGCTCATTATGATGTGCTTCACACTCTCCATTGGCCTCTTCACCGTAAGTCCCACCTGGTGGAACACAGGCCTATGGAAAATAATCCATCTCACCTTCTTTCCCTTTGTTGCTTCCATAATAGTGTTACCTGCAAACTCACAAGACCCACAATTTCTACATGCTCTCTGGCTGACTCCCTCAGTGACTTTCTTCAGAAGCCTGGTTTGACACCCTCACCAACATATGGCTTCAAAGAAACTTCACCCATCCCATACCTGGACAGATTCATCTTTTCCACGCCTACCTCCTGGGAATTTTTTCACCCTCCAGCTGGACCTGCCTGCCCACATCTCCCCCCCCAAAAACTACCCCACGTCGCCCCATTTCAGCTCCGAAGCAGCCAGATCGAAACATGATGCCCCACTTCCTAAGAAATCAAAAAGGGGGGAATGTTGGATTCTAGGCAGAGGCTGCATCTCCCAGGCAGAAGGCCACACCTCCCCAGGTGCCTTGTGAAAAACTACAGCTCCCAGGATCCTCAGCGTGACCAAAACCTGACCAGCAAGTCCCCTGTCCACTACCCCCCCTGACCTCTGCTGGCCTATAGGACAAGGACTCACTCCAAGGGGGTTTTATGGCCCCTACTCTATTTAAGCCAGCCCCTTGTTCCTGCCGTCCCTTTCCTTGTTCCTGCTCTCTGTTCGCGCTTGCCTCTGTTCCTGCCTGTCCCTATTCCCATCCATCCCTTCCCTACCCCCCTTCCCTTCCCTTCCTTTCCCTACCCTTGCCCATGTGGCACCCCAATAAACCCTTTTATTTCACTAACACAGTGTTCCCGGCTAAGTTAACTATGTTTCAGCATTTTCCTAACACATTTCTCCAAAGATGACATACAAATGGCCAACAGGATATTTAATTTATGGATTGATTTAATTGAATCAATTTATGGATTGATTTATGGATTGATTAAATTCAATATTTGAATTTTTGTGTTATGTTTAATATGATAACCTGGAAGCATAGGAAATTAAGAGATTTTAGGATTAAAGAAGTTTACAATCAAATACATCCACTCTTTGCTTAATAGATTAATGTGTAGAAGGATTTGTTAGAGAAAAGTCTCCTCTCCCAATCCCTAATTGCACATTATTAATTTTTACGTAAGTAGATTAATCCAGGTAATAAATACATTCATCACCTCTAAAAATTTCTTTGTATCCTTTTGGATTTGTTTTGTTTTAATTTGTGGTTAGAACACAACATGAGTTTTAATCTTTTAACAAAATTTTCAGTATACAATATCTTACTGTTAACTATATGTATGATGTTGTATAGCTGATCTCTGAAACTTATCTTGTATAACTGTAACTCTATATCCACTGAACAATGAATTTCCATATCTTCCTCCTCACACCACCTGGTAACTACCTTTCTATTGTTTGCTTCTGTATTTAAAATACCTTCAAATAAAGTATTTTAGGTACTTCATATAAAGAAGAATCATGTAGTTTTTGTCCTTTTATGACTATTTCATTTAGTATAATGTCTTCCAGTTTCCTCAATTGTGTTGCAAATGGTAGAATTTCCTTCTTTTTAAGGCTAAATAATATTCCATTGTATAGACATACCACATTTTCTTTATTCATTCATCTTTTGATAGACATTTACTTTATTTCCATGTCTAGGATATTGTGAATAATGCTATGACAAATACAAGAGTGCAGATGTCTCAAGATGCTTATTTCAATTCTTTTGTACATGTACCCAGAAGTGGGATTGGTAGTTTTATTTTTAATTTTTTTTGAGAACCCTTGATACTGTTTTCCACACCAGCTGCATCATTTTACTTTCACATCAACAGTGTGCAAATGTTCCCTTTTCTCCACATGTTTGCCAATATTTGTGGTCATTTGTTTTTCTTAAGATAGCCATCCTAACAGGTCTGAGGTGACATCTCATTATAGTTTTGATTTGCATTTCCCTGATGATTAATGAAGTTGATCATCTTTCCATACATCTGTTGGCCATTTGTATGTCATCTTTGGAGAAATGTGTATTCAAGCTTTTTGACATTTTTAAAGCCAGATTGGGTTTGTTTTGATTTGTGTGTGTGTGTGTGTGTGTGTGTTTGGTTTTTTGTTTTGTTTAGGGTTGGCTTTTTGCTATTAAATTTTAGGAGCTTCTTATATAAGCAATTAATTTGGAAATTAATCCCCTATCAGGTATTGGTTTGCAAATATTTCATTCTGTAGGTGACTTTTCACTCTGTTAATTGCTGATTTTGCTGTTCAGAAGCCTCTTAGTTTGATGTACCTAATTAGAAATTTAAATGGAACATCGGGAGTCACCCATCTCTTGGGTTTTAAGGAAAATATTTCTGTGATCCCAGCATATCTAGAGAACAAGAAGCTCCAGAAATTTGAAGTGGACATGGGCCCATCCTGGTTCTGTATCTGGTAGATCAGGTCTCTTCTGTGAGTGTCCCCCTCTGGATCCTTTGTCTTCTGCTAACAAATAAGTGATCAGGCCAGTTGCTCATCCCTCCCTGGGCCTCAGGCATGAAAGGGAGCAGACTTGGTGGGTTGGGGGGTGGAAATGATAGGGCATACTGGATTCTCTTTACAAATCTTTTTCTCATATGAACTCTTTTATTTAAAATTTTATTTATTTATTCTAATTTGTTATATATGACAGCAGAATTCATTAGCACATACATAGAGCACAATTTTTTATGTCTTTCATTGTACACCACCATTCGTGTGTTCATACATGTACTTGGGATAATAATGTCCATCTCATTTCCACTGTCTTTCCTACCCCTACTTCCCCTCTCCTCCCTCCCCTTTGCCCTATCTAAGGTCCCTCCATTCCTCCCATGTTCCCCCGCCCATCCCCATTATGGATCAGCATCCTCATATCAGAGAAAACATTCAGCATTTTTGGGGGGATTAGTTTACTTCTCTTAGCATAATATTCTCCAACTCCATATATTTACCTGCAAATGCCATGATTTTATTCTCTTTTAGTGCTGAGTAATATTCCATTGTGTGTATATACCACAGTTTCTTTATCCATTCATATGTTGAAGGGCATCTAGGTTGGTTCCACAATTTAGCTATTGTGAATTGTGCTCCTACAAACATTGATGTGGCTGTGTCCCTATAGTTTGCTGTTTTTAAGTCCTTTGAGTATAGACCGAAGAATGGGATAGCAGGGTCAAATGGTGTTTCCATTCCTAGTTTTCCAAGGAATCTCCATACTGTTTTCCATATTGGCTGCACCAATTTTCAGTCCCACCAGCAATATATGAGTGTGCCTTTCTCCCGACATCCACGCCAACACTTATTGTTGTTTGTATTCTTAAACTGCCATTCTGACTGGAGTGAGATGAAATATTAGAGTAGTTTTGATTTGTACTTCTCTAATTGCTAGGGATGTTGAACATTTTTTCATATATTTGTTGATTGGTTGTATATTATCTTCTGAGAAGTGTCTGTTCAGTTCCTTGGCCAACTTATTGATTGGGTCATTAGTTTTTTGTTTTTTTTGTTGTTGTTATTTTGTTTTTTTGGTACCAGGGATTGAACTCAGGGGCACTCGACCACTGGGCAATGTCCCCAGCCCTTTTTTTGTATTTTATTAGAGACAGGGTCTCACTGAGTTGCTAAGTGCCTCACCATTGCTGAGGCTGGCTTTGAACTTATGATCCTCCTGCCTCAGCCTCCCAAGTGCTGGGATTACAGGTGTGTGCCACCGCATCTGGCCGGTTAGTCTTTTTTTTTTTTTTTTCTTGGTGTTAGTATTTTTGAGTTCTTTATATATCCTAGAGATTAGTGCTCTATCTGATGTACATGTGGTAAAAATTTGCTCCCAAAATCTAGGCTCTCTATTGACCTCACTGATTTGTTTCTTTTACTAAGAAGAAGCTTTTTAGTTTGAATCATTTCCATTTATTGATTCTTGATTTTATTTCTTACACTATAGGAGTCTTATTAAGGTAGTCAGGGCCTAATATGACATGATGGAGATTTGTGCCTACTTTTTCTTCTATTGGGCGCAGGGTCTCTAGTTTAATCATATAAATTCCTTTAAGAAAACTACCATTTGGTCCTAAAAGGAATGTCCACTTGCCTTGTAAGCACTCTTCACTGTCCCATTCTATAAGATGCATCAGAGCTATTATGTCACATGAGAAAAAAGAATCTGACAGATGCTGTCCTGGGCACTTACCATTCCAAAGTCACCATCACAACCCTCACTTGCCAGAACAAGACAGAAACGTCCAGGAGAGAAGCCAAAATGTATGTCTAGTCACTGAGCTTCAGCACCATGATGGTTGCATGGAGACAGCCTCTATGAAGCAGGAGACCAGAGCCTAAGATCCCCTCAGAGTCAAGGAGTGTGCAGGAAGTAAATGGTATGCACAACAGAGATTCACAAGGGGATATGCAAAGGAAACCTCAAAGGGGATGTGAAAATGGAATGTTCAAATGAGATGCTCAAATGGGATGCTCAGGGACAGGTGGGGCTGAAGGGGATAGTTGCTCTGGTTTCCACACTTTCCATATCAAGTTCTGTCTACTCATAAGGGAACAATTAAGCATTACTATAGAATAAATAAGCTAATAAGCATCACACACACACACACACACACACACACACACACACACACACACACACACCACTGAGCCCTTGATTGCTTAATGAGAAGCTCAATGGAGCAGTTTCTGTGCTCAAGCCTTTAGTCTGGCCCAGGCCTCAGACAAAGTTGGAAATTTGAGGGTGGGAATGTCACAGTCAACTTCCTTTATTGTCCTGTAAGGTTCTGAATAAAATATTTACTGCAGGCATCTGATTCCAATTTAATTATCTTTTCCAACAAATGCAGCTTGGGTTTGACAGACAACAGAAAAGGCAAGTTAATCACGGGCATCTGCTTATTAGCATATTCTTCCCATAATTACCCCCGGTGCTGCCATTGGCAGCTGTGCCCGCCCCACAGGTGCAACACCAAGGGCTCAGGAGGGGCTCAGCTCAAGGGGGGGAACAGAAAGAACAAAACAGCCCACTCACTCTCTTCCCAGGGTCAACAGCAATGAGTAGGTGCACAGATAATTATCACTGGCAACAGTACTAGAAGAAGAAGCCGTTCCCATGTGCCATATATGGTGAGGGGGGTAAGGAGTCCTCTTCATCCCACCTAGGAGACAACATGTGTCTGTTCTCCTGGGCACCAAAGAAAGCCAGCCTTATCAGTCACCTCTGCCCAACATTTCATCTTGAGCTTAGAAAAACTTGTCCATAGCTCTTCAGTCTTCTTCTAACTAGATCTTTTGATACACACACACACACACACACACACACACACAAACACATACCTCATCCTCCCACCCTCCCACCTTGAGCTTTGGCTTACATTGTCCACATTGGGCTACTTTCTTCACACATGCAAATTTCTAATTCTACCTATTATATCACCTCCAGTATAATTTGCCTTCTATGTTAAAACATATTTCATTTACCTTTTTTGATTGACCATTTTGGATTCATTAAACAAACTGTGATATAGTCACACAGTGAACAGTTTAGAACGATTTTTGAGAAGGAAGGAGGAAATGTCTATGTATTAATAAGAAAATATCAAACCAGGCTGATGGCATGTGCTTGCTACCAAGGTGGGAGTATCTCTTGAACCCAGGAGCTCGAGATCAGCTTGGACAACATAGCAAGACCCCTGCCTTTCAAGACCCATTTTTAAATGAATAAGAAAAGGAACTGGGTAGTATGAATGAATGATCCAGTTTGTATAAAAATGGAGAGATGCATATTTCCTTCTGTTTATAACAAATTAAAAAAGAATATATAAGAAACTGTTGAAGGATTGACTTATGGGGATCCAAAGTAGACAGCACCCTTGATTTTATATTTTGCTAGACAATTTGGCCTCTATGTTCTACTTACTTTTATAATAATAATTATACAAGATTATTTTCTTTGTAAATATATGTGAATAGAATGTAGTTATCACCCAGTAATGTGATAACTGTGTAGGACTCAATCATCTTATGCTTGCTATTCTAGAATTTTAGGACCAAGTAGAGTTTGGTTGTTTTGAGTCTGAGGAGGAAATAGCTGTGCTTTCTGTATTAGTTTCCTATGAATTACCTAATATTTGAATTACCTCATATTTGAATGAATTACCACATATTTGGTGGCTGACAACAACAGAAATGTATTCCTCACAGTTCTGAAGGCCAGAATTATGAAATATGTTTCACTAGGGCTTAATCAAAGTGTCAGCCGATCATACTACATTTGAAGACTCTTGGGGAGAATCTACTCCTTGCCTTTTCTTTCTGGTGACTTTGGCAATCCTTGGCTTATGGCTGTATCATTCCAATCTCTGACTGAGTCCATCTGGGCTACTATAACAAAATACCAAAAACCAAGAGGGTTATAAACAACATAAATATATGTCTTACAGTTCTGGAGGCTAGGTAGTCTAAGATAAATGTGCCAGTACATTTGGTGTGTGTTGAGGACCCACTTCCTGGTTCACAGATGGCGTGTCCCCCCGCCCAGCCCCCCGTTCACTGTGTCCTCATGTGGTATAAGGAGCAAGGCTGCGTTCTGAGACTTTTATTTTAAATTTTAAAAATTTTTTATTATTCTAATTTGTTAGAGTACATTTGCAGAGTTTGCAGAGTACATTTCATTTCATATTACATATAAAGAGCACAATTTTTCAAGTTGCTGGTTTAATATAAAGTATTTTTACAACAATTGTGTCTTCATACATGTATTTAGGGTAATCATGGATAACTCAGTCCGCCATTATTCCTATCCCCTTGCCCCCTCCACTCCCTCCTCCCTCTTTGTTCTATTTAAAGCTCTTTCATTCCTCTCATTCCCTCTCTCTTGCCTTTATAAGGTAGTATCTCCATATCAAAGAGATCATTTGACCTTTGGTTTTTTGGGATTGGCTAACTTCACTTAGCATTATTTTCTCCAACTCCATCCATTTACCTGCAAATGCCATGATTTTATTCTCTTTTAGTGCTGAGTAGTGTTCCATTGTGTATATATACCAAAGTTTCCCTATGCATTCATCTGCATATGGGCATTGGGGTTGGTTCCACAATCTAGCTATTGTGAATTGTGCTGCTATAAACATTGATGTGGCTGTGTCCCTGTAGTAAGCTGTTTTTAAGTCCTTTGGGAATAGGCCAAGGAATGGGATAGCTGGGTCAAATGGTGGCTCCATTCCCAGTTTTCCAAGGAATCTCCATACTACTTTCCAGATTGGCTTCACCAATTTGCAGTTCCACCAGCAATGTAAGAGTGTGCCTTTTTTTCCCCACATCCTCGCCAGCATTTATTGTTGTTGTTGTTTTTTTTTTTTTTTTTTTTTTTTTTTTTTTTTTTTTTTTTTGTACCAGGGATTGAACTCAGGGGCACTCAACCACTGGGCCACATCCCCAGCCCTTTTTTTTGTATGTTATTAGAGACAGGGTCTCACTGAGTTGCTAAGTGCCTCACCATTGCTGAGGCTGGCTTTGAACTCGCGATCCTCCTGCCTCAGCCTCCCAAGTGCTGGGATTACAGGCGTGCGCCACTGTGCCTGGCTGTTGTTTGTTTTTTTGATAGCTGCCATTCTGACTGGAGTAAGATGAAATCTTAGAGTTGTTTTGATTTGCATTTCTCTAATCACTAGAGATGTTGAACATTTTTTCATATATTTGTTGATTATTTGCATATCATCTCAGAATTGTTTGTTTAGTTCCTTGGCCTATTTATTGATTTTTTTTTTTTTTTTTAGTTTTTGGTGTTAAGGCTTTTAAGAGCTTTATAAATCCTTGAGGTTAGTGTTCTATCTGATGTGCTTGTGGTAAAGGTTTGCTCCCATTCTGTAGGTCCTCTATTCACCTCACTGATTGTTTCTTTTGCTGAGAAGAAGCTTTTTAGTTTAAATCCATCCCATTTATTGATTCTTGGTTTTAGTTCTTGCACTACAGGGGTCTTATTGAGGAAGTTGGAGCCTAAACCAACATGATGAAGATTTGGGCCTACTTTTTCTTCTATTAGGTGCAAGGTCTCTGGTTTAATTCCTAGGTCCTTGATCCACTTTGAGTTAAGTTTTGTGCATGGTGAGAGAAAGAGATTTAATTTCATTTTATTACATGAGGATTTCTAGTTTTCCCAACACTATTTGTTGAAGAGGCTGTCTTTTCTCCAATGAACATTTTTGGCACCTTTGTCTAATATAAGATAACTGTAGATGTGTAGGTTCGTCTCTGAGTCTTCTATTCTGTACCATTGGTCAACTGGTCTGTTTTGATGCCAATACCATCAAACCCATAGCCCTGCACATGCTAGGCAATTACTCTACCATGAACCTAACCCCCAAAACCTCATCTCCTCTGAGGACTCTTTTTTTAAAAAAAAATTATTATTTATTTGTTTTAGTTGTACACAATGCCTTTATTTTTATGTGGTACTGAGGCCATGAACATGCTAGGCAAGTGTTCTACCTCTGAGCCACAACTCCAGCCCTCCTCTAAGGACTCTTTAAAAAGGATTTCATTTATGAGGACTCCGCTGACATGACCTAAATACCTCCCAAATGCCTCACTTCCTAATATCATCACCTTGGGGGTTAGGCTTCAACATGAATTGGGTGTGGGAATACATGCAATTACATTTAGGGTGTGCTATATAATCCAGGAAATCTCCCAATCTCAAGATCCTTAGCTTAATCACATCTGCAAAGGTCCTCCCCCCCCCAAAAAAAAAATTACCCATATGGGTTTCAAGAATCAAGATGTAGTTACCTTTTAGGGGGCTGTTTTTCTACCTACCACATCTTCTGTTTGCTAAAGTCATATGGGTCAAAATATATGCATGAAGCCATTCACAAAGTTCACAAATATTCAAATTCCTGCTTTATCCAGAAACTGTAAAAGTTTAGCCCTTGGGTTTTGAAAAGAGCTTGGAGATCATCCTAGTAGAGACTGAGCACAAGTGGACCTTTGTTGTCTGTACACTCCTGCACGCTTCCTAGAAGGAGGCAGCATCTATCTCTAGAGGATCCAGGAAAGGGAAATCTGAGTGATGGCCACAGACAGGCAAAGTCCCTACCAGCACAGCAGGAGGTAACCTGGGAAACCCAGGAAGGCATAAGAGGTCATGTGGGCTTTCTTGGGGCTACCAACTCATTTATAAACTAAAGGGGCTTCCTACACCCAGTCTGCTGTTAAAGTGAAGCAGAAGCACCTCACAGGACTGCTCCATGTCATGCACCCATCCTACATGGGATGGCCAATACCAAGGACCTTGGTCTTAAAACCACAAGCACTGAAGCCTTTCGTATGCATGGAATTTGTATTTCATCTGAAAAACTGGTATATTAGCCAAGTCCTTTTCTATGAAAGAAAAAAAAAAAAAACTCAAGCTCTAAAAGGGGTCTTTATTATCTGCTTAGCAACAGTTTGCTATAAATAAAAGTGCCCTGTTTTGCTTTTTTATGATTAATAGCTCAACATTCTCATAACAACATTGGCCTTGCTGGCACCGGATTTCTTGTTTGCAGTGGGCCTGGATGATTCCACAACCTTTCTCTGAATGCCAATTAGCATATAGGGTTTTAAAAAAAAGAATGCTGCCTCTTACCACACACTCATATACAATGTGATCAGAGCTGCAACATTCATGCCCATAAATTCCTTTTCTCTGGTCAAACATGTAATCTTCATTTTCATCACTTATGCTAAATGAAGAAGATTTACTCTGGGATTCTATCACTGGCACTCCAGTCCCACTAACAGCAGTCCTCTTCCCATGCCCACCCAATATGGGGGAAAAAAAAACCCCACACACATTACTGGTGTTAACATGTCTACGAACTGTGCATCCTCAATGGGCTCTACACACTTCACTCCTACAATCTATATTCCACCCTGAGAGGTAGGCATCATTCACCCCCTCTGCAAATTAAGGCATGGATGTACTCAAGAGCCTGTCAGGCCCCGAGAATGAGTCAGTAGAAAATAAAAGACAAGGTGTTTTGGAAATGGTTGTAACTGCTTTGAATTATTGGCCACATTTCCTTCCCTCCCTCATAGGATTCAGGAAGTGATTCATATCGAGAACAGGACCTTCCACATTGGATAATAAGTTGCTTTCACAGAGATCTGAAGGGGTGAGCAAGTATGATGGGTTGCTGATTGGGAGAAGGACATTTGAAGGTCCCAAGTAATTATGGTGAAACTTTGTGTCTTAAGTCAGCTTTCTAGCATGGTGACAAAATACCAAGACAAACAACTTTTAAGGGGTAAAGATTTATTTTGGTTTATAGTTTCAGTGGTTTCAGTCCATGGTCACTTGGCCTGTTGTTTTGGTACCGTGGCAAGGCAAACCCTCATGGCAGAGAGCATGTGGTAGAGCAAACCTGTCACTTCATGGCAGCCAGAAAGTGAAAAAAAAAGAGACAGAAAGAAGACGGGGTCCCCATGTCCCCTTCAAGGGCACCTCCCCAGTGATGTGACTTTCTCCCACTAGGCCCTACTTCCTAAAGGTTCCACTGTCTCCCAAGAGTGCTAAGGATGGGAGTCCAAACCTTCAACACATGGGCCTTTGGAGAACATTTTTTTTTTTATTTGTAGTGGTGCTGAGGATAGAACCCAGGATTTCATACATGCTAGGCAAGCATTCTACCACTGAGCTACACTCCCAGTCCCAGGGGGATATTTTAAATCCAAACTATAGCACCCTAGGATGGGCAGAAGGGGATAGGCTGAAGGCTTCTAGACACAATTCCCATAATGTGAATGCAGCTAAGATGCAGAATCAACAGAAACTTAAGAGCACACCATACTAGGGAGAGTTTTCTAGTTATTTTCATTACTGAATATTACTTATTATTATTGTTTTAGTTCATTTTCTGATGCCATAACAGAATACCCAAGACCTAGTAAAAGAAGGAAAGTGTTTAGCTTGTGGTACTATAGGTTGGAAATCCAAGAGTAGGTGGCTATACCTGGTTAGGGCCTTACACAGTGTCAGAACATGGTGGAAAAGTGGATGGACAATTGGGTACATGAGACAAGCAAGAGGGGTTAGGCTTCTTTATAAGAATCTACTTCTGCAAACCTTTCCATCTTTCCATTGTCAACCAAATGAATTTGCCCTTTCTATCTTAGGGCTTCTTACAAGCCTTCTTTCTGCTCCAGCCCAACTGACCTCCCACTTTTCTGAAACAATATGAATTCATTTTTGGTTTTAGTACTTGACTTCCAACATCTTAAGTTTCTGCATTATTTAAGTCTTATCTCCCCAAAAGAGGTTTTAAGACCCTGGAAGACAGATCTTCATCTGTTTTTGGATGTCTCAAGTCATGAAGCTGTTTTCATGCAAATACTAGGTGTTCAGTAATTTTTTAAAAATGGAATCCAACTGTATAGCATAATATAGTAAATGTACATTTTGTTTCCTTTACATAAGTAAATTTTTAGAGATGAGAATGAAATATTTATTGAGAATCTGCTGTATGTCATACACATAATGGACACTTTTACACTTATCATCTCAATATTTTCACCGTATTGCAGGACTAAGGAAACAAAATTTCTCCCCAATAACCTTTGAATTTATTCCTAGATTTTGTTTGGATCACCATAGGTAAGGCCCAGGAAGTGGTGCTACATAAACATTCCTTGGTTTCCAAGTAGATTTGATTTCTTTGAGTCATTCTTCTTTAAAGGAATTATCAATATAATTCTTTTCCAGAAGAAAATTGACCACATGGTAAGGATTTATGGGGAAAAAAGAATATATATGTATATGTATATATATATATATGTATATATATGAACAAGCTTGTCTTGTTTTAAAATAAGAAAAAAATAAAATCTTTAGGTGGCTATTTCCATTTTATATGTAAACAGTGACATCTGCTGGTGCGGATGCAAAGCCATTACAGGGTGTACAGTTCAGAAGCATGAATCTCATTGAACCTTCTCAATTTCGCCTTCAGTCTTATCTTTACATGGGACACCTAAAGGCACTCTGAGACCCTGGAATAGGGGTTCATCCTTGATTACAGAAGTGTTGTTCTGGAAAATTGTATGATGTGATTTAAGACAATGTATCGATAAAATTAAAACAATTCTTCCTTTATCAGATTCACTAGCCTATTTTAACTTTTTAACTAATCATCTTCCCTCCTAATACATTTTCTCACTTGGTAGATTCCTGCTTGGTTTCCCTAGGGGAAGTGCTTAAAACATCAATCTCATCTCAGTTCAATAATGATGAGTTAATATTGTTCTGTAATTCTGTTTCTCTTGTGTGGTTGTAAATGCCATCAGGGATATATATATATTTGAAGCTGAAGCCTGCCTGCTGAGGACCATCTTTCCCACCCTACTCCCACTATCACTGGGAGCAGAGTTGAAGCTACCACCTCAGGAGTAGAGGGGAGTAAATGCCAAGTGCCACACAACAGTGTGCCTCCCATTCAAAACAAAATAAAGGGTAGTTTTCTTGGCCAACCTTGCTACATAAGAGGAAGCCAAGTGAAGCTGTGCAGCTTGAGCCCTAAAGAAAACTGAAAACCTTTTGTACCTCTGATTGCAAATCTGGCATCAGCCATCTGAAGCTTGTATGAAAACAGGCACTCCTAGAATTTTCTGTGGCTTGAAAGGAAAAGTCTGGCTCCACAGAAGGACTGCTCCAGGCACAGAGTCCCACAATGACTATATTCCTGAACTGGGTACTTCCAGAACTCCTTTTGTTCACATCTTATTCCTACATCAACATACAATCACACTTCCTATTGGGCTTTGGGTTCTATCCATTCTTCCTAGTCTCTCAGATCTGCCCCTTTTGTGGGGACATGTCTATGGTCATCCCCTGAGTCATCCCCAGGCACCTCACAAGAAGACTACCAGAATTATCTGCCCACTAGTCAGGCCCACATGGATGTTCTGCACACATGATTGGACTGAGTTCTCCAAGTAAGACTGCAAGGCAAGCATCATTTTCTTCAAGTGACAGATGTGGAAAACTGAGGTTCATAGAGCAACTGACCAAGTGAACACAGGTAAAAAACAAAACAAACAAACAACAACAAAAACAGGAGCTAGAATGCTAGCCAAGATCTGCCTTACTCTAAATGGCATCCTTTACCACTGAGCCCATGCCAGGAAATTCTGCAGCTCTACAAGCTTCACTGAGCCCTGTTCCCTACTGAATCGAGCTTAAGTTGCCTCTGGAGGAGAGTGTTTAATCTTCCCCAGTAATGTCCTTTTGTCCATCTGCAGTGTCCTCTCTACCATCCTCTTTTCCCTTTCAAAATCTAGCCAATTCATCAATACTTCTGTGACTCACAGTGAAGCTCATTCTCTTATAAACTCTTACTCTTCCCAGCACTTACCTCATTTCTTTTATCTTGTAACTCTTTATGTAGAAGTTCTCCTAGACATGAAGCACCGTGGGGGAAGAAATTATTCCTGCTTTTTAGTATCTTTGTATGCCCTTCATTCTTTAGCAAAAGTATTTAGCTAAAATTATCAAATATTTATTTGCTGAATGGATGGATGATGGATAAATTAATGAAGTATTATATCTTTAAGTTGTCTCTCAGGATACAGAGAAATATATTCAATTTATAAACATAAAAATAGATTGCTCATAATGATATAATAAAGCAATATTATTTTGGAACAATAGAAACTGATTAATAACTGTTTATTATTTTACATCTGTTGTATCTCTATCATTAGAGTAGTAAGTCTATAAATTTCATGAAGGTAGGGACTGTGTCTACACATTTTCAGTTTTGGCTGCCAAATAAATGCGGGGCCTGTCAACACACACAACACACACACACACACACACACACACACACACAGCTCTTGTTGGTAATAAAAGAGATTATTTCTGAATCAAATATGAGTTTCAGGTAATTCTGAATAATGTGCTTCACCCTAGAAAAGGTCACAGGAACTTTTATAGTCACAGAAGAACAACAACAACAACAACAACTGGTCATAAACTAATGCATTTACCAAATACACTGGTAAGGGCTTAAGGTAGAGGAGCCACAGCAGAGTAGGGAAATCTCTTCTATAGGTTTCAGACGTTATAATATTCTTTGCTTTAGGATTGGTAGAAACTGGAGGTCTGCTAAGTTTAACAATACATTCCAAGAGTTTTGCCCAGTAGTCACAATCATAATAGGTCAGATACAGAGTTTTGTAGTAAATGGCTATTTAAAGGGACTAAAGATAGCCCAACATAATTTTGGTTCTCGATCTGCAACATCCCATCTCTCCACAATGCTCTAGTGGTCCAGCCTGAAGGATCTTCAATAGAGATGCCGTTTCCTTGGAGAACTTCAGCTCACAATTTCCTTCATGATTTGTCAACATAAGATAGGAGCTCTCGTTCACTGTAGAAGGAAATCACTACACCAAGCGCTCAACAGAACCCCTGGGAGAAACAGAGCTCCTCATCATAAATCAAGGCTTTAAGGTCAGTGTCACCAAATCCAAGCCTAGTCCTACTATATGATGTTCTCTGAGTCTCATTTTCCCTTCTTAAAATAAGGATGAGAATCCATGCCCCATGAGTTGCATAGGGAATAAATACAATAATCCACAGGGTGCACGTAATACAAAGTATGATCCAAAGGAAGGGCACCATTAGTGCCAGCTACTGCCATTCAGGCAGTGAATTTCATTCATGTTTTGGCTTTTGTTTTAACCAAGAGCAATATAGTCATTCCAGCTGGTAGTTTGCTCAGAGTTGCTGGTGACAACTAAAACTCTAAGTAGTTCTTCCCAGTGGTCCCCAGATCTAATCAAAATAGGAAAATACAGACTTCTGGTAAACCCAAAGTCAACTTATAGAAAAGTTTGGTAGAAAAACCTAATTCATTGCAGGTTTTTAGTCTTTTTTTTTTCTACCAGATATTAAACTCAGGGGCACTTGACCACTGAGCCACATTCTCAGCCCTGTTTTGTATTTTATTTAGAGACAGAGTCTCACTGAGTTGCTTAGCACCTCACTTTTGCCAAGGCTGGCTTTGAACTAACAATCCTGTGCCTCAGCCCCCTAAACCACTGGGATTACAGGTGTGCACCAACGCACTGGGCTCATTGCAGTTAAAAAAAAAAAAAAATCTAGCATAAGGAAGTCCTAGATTGGATTCCCAGCATGAAGAGGGAAAAATAACAAATGAACAACAAAAAAATCTCTACAATGAAATATACTACTGCCTTCAAGTCAAAGTCCCTATTTAATCCTGAAAGCTCTGCCTCCCTTTGCCTTTTATTGTTATTTTATAATACATTCCAGAATAGTGTTTAAAGGCATTGGAGTACCTATTGTTCCCTATCTCCTAGCAAGATACCCTGTAATAGCGTAACTCTGTGAATGTAAAGATGGCTCCACACTCCTATGGTGCCCACAAGTCAGGGCTACCAGTATGGCATACGAATGCCAGTAACTGGGCTCTGTCTCTTCCTTCATGCCATGTAATTTATAGACAATTATGGCACATAAGGGCAGTGCATACGTAGGGGAATGTACTGGAGCCTTATGCTCAAATATCCAAGACTGCCTCAGTATCGGCTTGTTGTGTGGAAGCAAAGGGAGGTGATTCCCTCCATGGACCAGTCCTCAAAAGTGGCTCCTCCAGTATAGGACATACTAGAAACAAGAGCACAGAGATGAGAGTCAGACATTGTAGTTTTGCATCCCAAGAAGGACCTGGGAAAGCATTCATACTAGCAGCACGTTCTCTGGCCTGGGGACTGTGAGTCACAGGAATCTTCAGCACCATCAGAAGCAAAGTGATTTTGAGTACACGGACTCCATTCTTGGCAGGTTCATGTTTTATGCTGTCAGTTTGTTCAACAAATATTCATCCCTTCCAAAGCAAACGTGGGGAGGACATTTTTGACATATCAGAATATCTGGATAATGCCCTATCTCCACAACCAGTTAGTGGTTCAAGACACACACTAGCTCTAGTCAGCTGAGATTGTGAACATGGATTTACTATGTCCTTTAAAGTACGAAAGTTTGGGGACTGAGGGTGTAACTCAGTGGAAGAGCTTGTGCCTACCAAGCACAAATCCCTGGGTTCAATCCCTAGCACCCCTGCCCCAAACATAAATGTTCAGAAAAATCATAGGACATACACACTCATACACATACACATACATATACTACCTCACATGCACTACTTATAGACATCTACTGCCTTGCGTTTGATCTTAGGACATTGGAGCATGGAGTTTGTTCATGTAATTTATTTTTTAATATGACAATTCCAGTTTGCCTTTTTTCAATGCAGTGTCTTAGGGATTTCTAAGGGCTGAATGTTTATATCCCTACAAAAGTCATATGTTGAAACCCTAATCCCCATTGTAAAGGTATTTGGAGGTGAGTCTTTTTGGGAGGTGACTAAGCCATCAGGGCAAAGCTCAGATGAAGAAATAGTGTCTTTATAAAACAGCCGTGAATATACAATGGACTCTCTTGCAATCCAAAAGAGAGTCCACCCCATGCCTGATCATGCTGGCACCCAGATCTTAGACTTCAGCCTCCAGAACTGTGAGAGAAAAGAAATGTCTGTTGTTTATAAGCCATGGCGTCTATGGTATTCTGTTAGAGCAGCCCAAGCTGACTAACACAGTGATATTACCAAAGATGACAAAACTGCAAACAGTACATGCTGATCACTCAGAGTTCCTTCATCTCCAGATATAGAAATGACTTTTTCAAATTCCAACTCTAGTCCTCTCAAACCTCAACTAAGGAAATGAATCATTGTCACTGACTGCAAAACTGGCTGTTACTCTCCAACAAAGACAAACAGGATCTTTCTCCCGCAGACCTTCTCCCCTGCAGACTTCAGGTGGGGCCACTGATGGCCTATTTCCTTTATCTCAGCTTCCTGGAGCCCTCTAAACCTTCTCTGCACTGACAGAACTGGAAACAGACAGGTCTAGGAAGCTCTCCAGAGCTTTTGTAAGAAGAAAATAATTTTTGTTTCCTTGAAAGTTTGATCACCAGGAGGCTGGCTATGCTCCCTCTCTGCACAGCAAATCTCACCATACCTAAAAGATGAAGCGGGGAAGAGAACATGACAGCCACAGAGGCCAGGAGAACTAGCCTAACTAGCCTATGCTTCTAGAACCACCTTGAGGTCACTCCTCAGGAGAACTCATCTGGTCTGGAAGGCTCATCTTCTCTGAGCTGATGTAAATGAATGCAATGACTGACAGAAGGAAGGAAGGAAGGGAGGAAGAAGTGAATGAACTCCAGGTTTTGTGGATGTCAAATTTCAAGAAAGTAAATGAGAATGAGTTAAATAATAACCCCAAGGATATTCTTTAGGGGAAAAAAATGAAGTAAAATAGCCACCTTCAAATATATTGAATCCAAGGAAATGTATTCTATCATCTACTCTTCAACCAGTTTAGTTGTAGGCACTGTAGTCACAGTTCGAATATGTCTGAATGCTCTTGGTGCTGCAAGAGAGATTCCCATTGTTTCTCCCCCTCTTGCCTTCCCAGACTTCTCTGACTTCCCAGGGTTAAAGATACAAACAAATATGAAGTGTGTTCTGCCTGTTTCAGCTTCCTTCCCTGATATCAGGGAAGAGAAAAGAGGCTGTTGGATCTCCAAGACAGGATCTTGGAATCTTGTGATACAGAATCAACGAATGGGCAGAGAAATATGAGACTCAAGGGGCCACATGAGGAGGGGAGGACTAAGAAAAAAGTTGACCAACAGTGGAAAGAGCAGCCTGGGGATGTGATTTAGGACAAGTCCCATCCCTAGCACTGCAAAAAATAAAGGAGAGAGAGAGAGAGAGAGAGAAGGAATAGCCACTTCACAGAGTGTGGGAAGGGATGTTATGGGGGATGGGTAGCAATCAGAGTACCTGAAAAAATACGAAAATAAGAACTGAGGAAGAGAAAAAGGGCAGTGGAGTAAGATACTTTCCAATGTATTTGTAGATTGATTCTTCTTTCATGCTTTTCAGAAGCAGAATGGCATTTCTCCTTAAATTTCTATTTGCTATTACAACTCCTTTGAATACAACTCCTTAGAGAGACTTTTAGAGAAATGAGAGATTTTCTCATTTCTAGTACAGCCATTTCATCTTAAGGATGAGGAAACCAAACCCAGAGAAATAAAATTGCTGTCCTCAAAATGCACCACGATTTAGTAACAGAACTTTTTATTTCTCTACCTCTTAATTGAATGGAGATTCTCTACTACTCTGTGCTAAAAATATAATTGTTCTTAAAAATATGATTGCTCTTAAATATACTCACATGCAGCTACATCTCCCCTGCCCTACATACCTACCTTACTCTGTAAGACTTGCTAAGAAAACAAAAACCTCAGAAGATCTCTCCAATAGGAAGGATTTAAACTTCTGAAGAGAAAGTATCCTTTCACCATAGCAAACATTGCCAAAATAAACCAAATTCGAGAGATAGAAACCAGGAACCATGCTCATAAATCAAAGGCAGAATCTTAGCTTTAAGATACAAGTTGTGCAGTTAAAAGAAAGGCCAGACGTTTGGATGTTTAGAGGGTCTGTGTGGCTGAGTAGGACTCACGTTCCATCCAATAGATGGCAGTAGCCTCTTATTTATTTATTTATTTATTTATTTATTTATTTTTTAATTTTAAATAAGCACATAGAAGCTTGTTTCCAAGGAAAAAGAACCAATGAAATGAAATAAAAAATCTTTTTTACCCTCATGAAAAACCAAGTAATCTATCCCTCTGAATGGCTGAATATAGTTTCTGCTTTCTACACACCATCCTTCTTGAAAGGGGAAAGACAAAAGAATCACTTGGTAGCTAACAATTGTTTAACTACCACCTATTTCTTAAAACTTATTACACTTGTGAACATTTACTACAATTACAGCTTGCTGTTTATTTGGAAAACTGTGGCTCTCTCTCTCTACTAGGAATTAGACTTAATTTAGAAGTAAGAGAAAAGGGGCTGGGATTGTGGCTCAGTGGTAGAGCACTCACCTAGCACCTGTGCAGCCCGGGTTCTATCCTCAGCACCACGCATAAAACAAAGGCATTGTGTACAAGTAAAGCAAATAAATAAAGGGGGTGTTCCATCCCCAGCACCACCCTCCCCATGGGAGAAGAAAGAAAAAAATGTATTGTGCTTTTTTTAAAACTATTATTCTATTTTCAGATTTTCAGTCCCCATTTTTCCCCCTTTGCTTTTCCTATCCACAATTTTCTGCTTACCTGGCATCATCCTGCAGAGGGAAAAGGACTGAGAGCTGTCCACCAGCAAGGGGATGTTGTTTTGCATAAACAGACCATGTCCTAGGCCAGGAACCTCAGGGCACTCAGCAGAGCCACCTGGATATTTTTAAAAACTTGAGGGAAACACAATAAAGATTGTAGATCACCTCAGGGGCAGCTAGCTGGGTGTAAGTCAGTTTTAATACGAGATTGCTTCTTTTCTTTTCAAAATATCATATCATTGCAAAACTGCAGATTTGGGTGATCGTTGAGATAGATGTGGGAGAAAAAGGAGTGTGTCCAATCTCACTTCGAGGTTTTAAATATCATAATGTCCATTGATCCATACACCATGAGTAAAAAATTATGGTTAAGAATAAAATTAATTATTTTTATGTGGTGCTGAGGATTGAACACAGTGCTTCACGCATGCTAGACAAGAGCTCTACCACAAATAATTAAATAAAATAAAGGTATTGTGTCCATCTACAACTAAAAAAAATTTTTTTAAAGAATAAAATTAAAATATGATTTTTCTTTCAATTTGTACATATTATTTTTTTATCAGCTACTAAGTTGTCAAGACACAAATACTTGTTGCACTGTTTGGACTTGATTTGCCTATTAAGCAGAATCATTAAGTTTTTCTTGCAACTTACAGGCCTTGTGAAAAAATATAACTAAGACATTAATGTGCTGTGAACTGAGAATGCTTGAAAACTTCTGGGTTAAACTATTCACAAGGTTGGGCTACTTTCCTTTCAAATTAAAAAAAATCAAATCAGAGTATGAATTGATGTAAAAAAATCAAGGAAAAAATAAGTAAGCTTGGATTTCAATTCTGATTTTCCCACATGCTGGTTGAACTTAAGACAGCCTTGCTGAGCCTTGGTTTTCTTCTCTTTTGTGTGGGTTAGGAGCTAATATTTGCATTCATGAGTCTTCCTGGCACTTGAAAAGGCACAATAAGTGATAGCAATTATGGTTTGTAAATCCAACATAACCCCTAAAAATGTTTACTTTCAGGAGAGGAGGCACCTTAAAAATCTGTGAGGCCCAGTGCAAAACAAAAATGTAGCAATTGCTGTTCAGAAGTAATAAGAATTTCACTATGGTAAAAGCAGGATGGACTGAGTATGTGGCCCTGTGACCAGCGGCTCCTAATCTCCCCTCTTTGGATCTTCTCAGGGATTTCCAGCCCAAATAAATTTTTTTTTTAACTTTAACACAACCATTTTCTATGTTAGACTATGATCTTCATAAATGTATTAGCAAGCTTTTGAAGTCAATTTATAGGGGGTACAATTTATATAAAATAAACAGCCACTTTATATAGACAGTTTGAACAGTTTTGGTAAATGGATATCCCTGTGTACCCCCCAATCAAGATACAGATTATTTCCATCCTTTGCACTTGGCCTCCATCATCTCTCAGGCATCCATTAATTGTTTTATGTTATTGTTGATTAGGTTTACCTGCTTGGAATGTCCTATATGTGAAATATTAGCCATATAGTCTTTCATGCCTGGCTTCTTTTGTTCAGCTTGTTTTTGAGATTCATCTGTTGTTGTGAGTTAATAGCTTATTCCTTGGTATTAAGTAGTATTCTAAAGTGTGACTATGCTACAGTATGTCCATTCATCACTTCATGAATATCAAATCTATCTTTTTCCTCCTGCAGCAAACCTTTTCACACCTATTGTCTATGCCACATAGTTAGTAGTTCATCAACTATCATCCTGGTTCCAGTTGATTGTTGAGTTAATTTCTGTGTTAGATTTTCTTTTCTGTGACCGAAATACCTTACCAAAACAACTTAAAGTAGGAAAGGTTTATTTTAGCTCATGGTTTCAAAAGATCCAGTCCAAAGTTGAACAGCTCCATTGCTCTGGGCCTGATATGAGGGAGAACATGATGGCAGAAGGAAAGATTTTTAGCTCTTGGCAGTCAAGAAGGAGAGAGAGACAGAAAAAGAAGTTGGGGAGAAGATAAACCCTTCCAGGTCACATCCCAAGTGACCTACTTCCTCCACCTAGCTCCTACCTCCTGATAGTTCATTCAGCTATCAAACAAGATTAATCCACTTGATGGATTAATCCACTGGTGAGGTCAGAGCCCTCATGATCCAATTGTTGCCTAAAAACCCCACCTTTCAACCTTGCAGCATTAGGGATTATGCTTTCAACACATGAGACTTGGGGGAATATTCCAGGTCCAAAGCATAACAGCTGTAGGTATACAAAAAAAAATTATCATGTTCACTAATAGCTGTACAGTGACCCCATGCTGGTCAAGTTCTTGTGAGTCAGGCAAGAAAGGAACTGTAAAGAGCACTTATTTTCTATTCCATAGCTGCAAGGCTTCACTGGCACATTATTGGATGCTCAAAAAATACCAGCTGACTGAAGAATTAATGGGAGGGTGGGGTGCCCATATAGTTATTATCATCTTAGTCCCATAGTATCCAGTTGTAAAGGCTAAGAGTGGCACAAGAATGGAACATGTTAAGCCATCTTTGTATGCAGCATACTAAAGGAAGAAAGAAGGTACCATGTTATCAGCCTTTCTCTCTATTTAGATTTTCTTTATTTTTTATTTAATAAACCATTTTTAAGAGCAGTTTTATGTTCAGTTCAAAATCAGGAGGGAAGTACAGAGTTCTCATATACCTCCTGTCCCCTCACACATGCATAACCTCCCTTTCTATCAACAGCCTCCCCTGCCCCTGCAGAGTACTACATTTGTTATAATCCATAAACCTATATTGACACATTATTATCAACTGAAGTTCATAGTTGATGTAGAATTCTCTTTCTGTTGTACCTTCTATGGGTTTTGATAGATGTGCAACAATACTTGTATACCTATGTAGTACCATACAGAATACTTTCACTGCCCTAGGCATCCTCTGTGCTCCACTTACTCATCCCTCTGTAGTCCAGCCTCTTTTTTTACTGTCTTTGTAATTTTAATTTTTCTAGAATGCCATATACTTAGAATCATAAAATATGGAGACTTTTAGATTATCTCCTTTCACTTAGTAATATACATTTAAGTTTCCTTCATATCTTTTCACAGCTTGATAGCTCATTTCTTTTTAGCACTGAATAATATTCCATTGTCTGTACTATATTTTATTCATTGGGAGGATTCCCATTTCCTTGTCAATACTTGTTAATGTTTACCATTTTTAATTTCAGTCAAACTAGTGGATTCTGAGTTTTCTCGTTGTGGATTTGATTTGCATTTCCTTAATGAATAATGACTAATAACATCAAGAATCATTTAATGTGCTTATTGGTAATCTGTACATCTTCTTTGGAGAAATGTGTGTGCAAATCTGTTCCACATTTTTTTAAAAATTGGTTATTCTTTTTATTGATGAGCCATATGGTTCATTATGTATGGTCTGGACACAAGTTTCTTACTAAATAAGTTTTTATTGTGTTCAAATCCAATTTAGTTTTTTGGTTGTTTGTGCTTTTGTTGTTATACTTAAGAAACCATTGTCAAGGTTATTTATATATTCATGAATATATGCTCCTATATTTCTTCTGGTTATTAGTCCTTTCATTTATTTCTATGAACCATTTTTTAGTTAATTTCATGTATGATACATTGTAAAGATTCAACTTTATTCTTTTGCATAGATATCCACTAGTTCCTACACTATTTGCTTTAAGATTTTTTTCATTTACCTGTTAAATTATCTTGGCATCCTTGTTAAAAGGTAATTGACCATGAATATAAGGGTTTGTTTCTGGACTCTCAATTCTATTCCATTAATTTATGTGTCTATCTTTATAGCTGATGTCACACCCTCTTGATTACTTAGCTCCGTAGAACATTTTGAAATTAGTAAGTATAAGTCTTCCAACTTTGTTTTTCCTTTTCAAAATTGTTCTGGCCATTCTGAGTCCTTTGAATTTTCATATGAATTTAATATAAGCTTGTTTATTTCTGCAGTTTAAAAAAAGCTGCTAGGATTTTTTTCTTTTTCTTTCTTTCTTTTTTTTTTTTTTTTAGTTGTAGATGGGCACAATACCTTTATTTTATTTATTTATTTTTATGTGGTGCCGAGGATCAAACCCAGTGCCTCACATGTGCTAAGTAAGCACTCTACCGTTGAGCTACAACCCCAGCCCAGCTGCTGGGATTTTGATAAGAGGTTGCTTTGAATCTTTACATTAATTTGGGGATATTTCTGTCTTAGCAATGTTGAGTCTTCCAATCCAAGAACATGGGTATTTATTTGTTTATTTCAGCCTGCTTTTATCCTTTCAATGATGTTTTGTAATTTTTAGTATACAAGTCTTGAACTTGCAAACTTCTTTGGCTAAATATATTACTAACTATTCTGCTATTTTCTTAATCTCATTCTTACATTGTTCATTGCTATTTCCTAGACATACAATTGATTGATTTAGTACCCTGCAAAGTTGCTGAAATTCTCAGTTCTAATAGTTTTATTATTACTCCTCAGGCTTTTCTATATTCCTGAGGATTTTCATGTCATCTTAAATAGAAATAGTTTTATTTCTTCCTGAATGCTCTGGGTACACTTTTCTTTTTCTTGCCCATTTTCCCAGGCTATGACCTCCAATACAATGATGAATAGAAATAGTGAGAGGGCTGGGGAATGGAACTCTGGTCAAGCACTTGCCTAGTATGCCTGAGGCCCTGTGTTCAATCTCCAGTACCACCATCAAATAAATAAATAAGTAGAAATAGAGTAAATATTCCTATTTCATTCGTGTTCTTTGGAAAATATTCAGTCTTTCGTCATTAAATGTGATATCATCCGTAATGTTTTTTATGGATTCCTTTTTTTTAATGTTTTTGTTTTAGTTGAACACAATACCTTTATTATGTTATTTTTTAATGTGGTACTGAGGATCAAACCCAGTGCCCTGAACATGCTAGGTGAGCGCATTACCACTAAGCCACAACCCCAGTCCTTTTATGGATCCTTTTTTAAAGAGAGGAATTTGTATTCTATTCCTTGGTTTTGAGTGGGTTTTTTTTTTCCCCAAAAAAGAAGCTATTGGATTTTGACAAATGTTTTCTCAGTGTCAAATAAAAATATCAAGTGGTGTGTGTGTGTGTGTGTGTGTGTCCTTATTCTGTTAGAATGGTACATTGTTTTGGTTGATTTTTGAATGTTAAAACATTACATCCTATTTATCTTTATGTGGTGCTGAGGGTCGAACCCAGTGCCACACATACTAGAAGAGTGCTGCTCTATCACTGAGCCACAATCCCAGCCCCAAGGATGTAATATTTTAACATTCAAAAATCAACCCAAACAATGTACCATTCTAATAGAATAAGGACACACACACACACACACACACACACACACACAAACACACATGATATTATATCCATCTACAACTAAAAAATATTTTAAAAAACAAAACAAAACACATTACATCCTTGGCAAAACCCCTATTGGTCACAATAGGTCATCCTTTGTATATGCTCTGGATCTGAAATGCTAGTATTTTACCCAGATATTTTGTGTTAATATTTGTAATGAATATTGGTCTATACTTTTCTTGTAATACTTTTGTCTGGTTTTAATATCAAGATAAATATATTGTCTTTGTAGGTTGAGTGGGGAAGTTCCCTTCTTTTCCATTTTTTGGAAGAGTTTGTGAAAGATTGATAATCTTTCCATATTTAGTAAGTAGTATTTGCCAGTGAAACTATTTGCCTGGATTTTCTTTGTGAGAAGTTTTTAAATGATTAATTCAAGTTGTTTTTAATAGATCTATTCACATTTTCTATTTCTTTATGAGTCAGTTTTGGCAATTTGTGTCTAAGGATTTGTTCATTTTATCTAGGTTATCTAATTTGTTGTCTAACAGTTGTTATAGAATTCCCTTACAATATTTTTATTTCTGTGAGGTTGGTTTCTAATATTAAAACTTAAAAATTTGTTTCTCTCTCAGTCTTGCTAATTGTTTATTAATTAAGTCTATTTGTTTTATAGTGTTGTTAAAATGTTCTATTTCCTTGTTGATATTTGGCCTATTTGTTCTGTTACTGAAAGTTGAATGTTAAGTCTCCAACTGTTGTTTAATTATCTACTTCTTCTATTTTTCAGTTTTTCTTTATGCATGTTGGGTTTCCTTTTAAGGGCACATATATGTATATAATTGTTGTGTCTTCCTGAGGGATTGTGAATTTGGTATTTTCCTTTGTCTTTAGTAACAAATTTTATCTCAAAATCTGTTTTTCCTGATGTTAGTTTAGACCCTTGAGCTCTTTTATTTTTATTTAGAGGTACTAGGGATTGAACCCAGGGGCACTCTACCACTGATATACATCCCTAGCCCTTTTATTTTTGAGATAGGGTCTTACTAAGTTGTCCAGAATGGCCTTAAGAATCCTCCTTTCTCAGACTCCCAAGTAGCTGGGATGATCGTGTGCTATTGAGCAGGCTCCAGCTCTATTTTGACAAATGTTTGCATTGCATTTTTTCCCATCCTTTTACTTTAGACACATTAGGTTTTGAATCCAGAGTGTCTCTTATAGACAGAAGTGGATTATATTTTTTATTTACTCAGCCATTTTTTTTCTTGGTGTGGTTAACTCATTTACATTTAATGCAATTTCTGGTAAAGTAAGATTTATGTCTGCCATTTTGCTACGTATTTTCTATGTGTTTCATGGGGCTTTTTGTTTTTCTAATCTTACATTAATATCTGCCTTTATATTAGTATACATTTTCCATCATGCCATTTTTTTCTTTGTTATTCCTTTTACTGTATATTTTTGAATATTTTGAGTGGTTAATAACATGATAAAACAATCTAGTTCAGATTAAATCAACTTAATTTCAATAGTATGCACAAGCTTTATTCCAAAATAGTTCCATTCCCCTTTTCTTTGTGCATTCTTATCATACAGCTTATATGTTTATACATTATAAACTCATTAGCATAGTTTTATAATTATTACATTATAGAGTTGTATTTTAAATCAGATAAAGAAAAGTATTCCAAACTAATGTGGATTTGAATTACCACCAAGTGTCTCTTAATTTTAGCCTGAAAGGTTTCCTTTAATATCTCTTGGAGGGTAGGTCTTCAGGGCTTACATTTTAATCTATAGATGCATTAATTTATCTTCATTTTATTTATTTATTTTTATGTGGTGCTGAGGATCGAATCCAGTGCCTTTTATATGCTAGGCGAGTGTTATACTGCTGAGCCACAACCCCAGCCCCAGGGCTTACATTTTAATCTATGGATGCATTAATTTATCTTTCATAATTAAAGTATAATTTTGATGTGTTTTTTTATTAACATTCTTTTTCTTTCATCACTTCAAAAATGTCATTGTTCTGCTTTGTCATCTCCATGGTTTCTTGTAGGAAGTTGGCTATTAATCTTATTGAGGATCACTTGCATGTGAGGAGTCATTTTTCTCTCTCTTCAAGATCTCTGTTTATCTTTCAACAGCTTGACTACTATATACACATTTGTAGATTTCCTCCAGAGTATCTAATTTGATATTCTTAGATATGTACATAAATTCTTTCCATTAAAATTGGGATATATTTGCCTTTTATTTCTTTGAATATTCTCTTCTACCCTTTTATCTCCTCTCATTCTTAGACTTTCATTATGAGCAGGCTGGTATGCATGATGGTGTCCCACAGAACTCTGTTTATTTTTCCTCATTCTTTTATCTTTCTGTTTCTCAAACTGGCATAATCTCAATTGACATATTTCCAAGTTCATTAATTCTTTCTTCTGTCAGTCAAAATTTGTTGTTAAGTTTGTCTAAGTAACTTTTCATTTCATTTGTGGTAAGTTTTGTTCTACAATTTCCCTTTGCTCCTTCTATTATCCTCTAGATGGAAATAAAGATAAATAAAGGAAAAATTTATAAATTGGGATAAAGTTTAACATGTAAGGTTTCCCACAGTGTTCTTATATTTTTTATTCTTTTTGTCAAATGCAAATGTAAATAAAAGTGGATGTTTCAGCCCCTTAACTCTATTCTCTGTCCACTTATCCTTCTTTAAGTCTTGAAGAAAAAAACCTTAGTTCTTCATTCTGCTCAACTACACCATGTATGTGTCCACCTTCTTTGTGAATGGTGAGCTTTTGGAGAGCAAGTTGTATTTCTTTCCCATTTGGATTGTCAGTACCTAGCCCAGTGCCTATCAAATACTAGCCATTCAAAATGTTTGTTAAATAAAATGCATTATTTTTGTGAACACATTCCTTTATAATTTTTATTAAAAATTTATTACTGGAATGGTAGACCAATGAGTTCTGTAAATTCACATCTCAATCACAACAATGAACACACTGGCAAAAAATTGTTAACATCAATTCTTTAAGAAATCTTAAAATTAACAAAAATTTTACAGTAATCTAAGGAGGGTTTATTTAAGAACAACTGCTGAAACTAAGTAAGAACACAGTGTTTAATGGCATTGTAATGTGGTCTCATCTCTCTCCCTTTGTCTAACTGTACATAGATTTGAAAAACATCTATAGCATAGTAAATTCTTAAAATAAAAATATCCACAGTATCCTTTGATCAGAACATCATAAAAAGGACGAGTAGATGCATAGGAAGGAGTTGATTCCATTTCTAAACTTAGGGGAGACCGAATACTCAAGAATAGGAAGCAGATAGTAGTACTTGCAGAATACTGCTAGAAAAAGAGAAAGGATAACAGCCAGAAGCTACAGTGCTCTTCAATAGAAAATGCTACTTAAAAATATCCAGAGAGGGGCTAGGGTTGTGGCTCAGCGGTGGAGCACTCGCCTAGCATGTGTGCGGGCCCAGGTTCGATCCTCAGCACCACGTAAAAATAAAAACACACTGCATACAACTAAAGCAAATAAATAAATATTTTAAAAAAGTATCCAGGGATGGCAAATCCGTCCCAGGGGTTTAACTGGCCAGAGGTTCCTGTGGTTCTCTGACTCAGGGATGCATGTGTCAATTTCATTTCATTTTAAAGTGATTTCACTTTAACCAATCCAATATTGTAAAACAAACAAAAAAAACCCCACAGATTCATTTTTCACAATTTAAAAATATTTCCACATCTTCATTAAATGACCAGAAGATCTTATCTTTAGTAATAAATTACATTCAGAGCAAGGGAGGAAGTGCCAAGGCCAGGTTAATCTAAGAAACACTATCTAGCAATTTAATTAAGCAATAATACAAGTGTTGTGGGTTTACCTAAGCATTCTCAGAGGAAACCTGCTTTCCTTCCTCTAGGATGATATCCGGTTTCCACCTGTGGCCTTCTTGGTACTCAGAGGCTATGCTTGTCATGTGTTTCAAACTAAGCTGATCCCATTAATGGCAGATGGATATCCTAATACAAGGCTGTAAGATGGAGAAAGAAATTTCCAAAAAGAATGACAAAGAAGCACAAATGCAGTGAGCAGCAACAATTTGTGGATACACACAAAGTGACCAAGTCAATAATTTTTAAAGCTAGAATCTATCCTAGGGGTAGAGACAGAAAGGAAGCTTTCTCTGACAACTGAAAATATCCCCAACCCCACAATTCTCCTAAAACAAAAAGCACTTCTACCGTGAATGTCTTTATAGATACATGATGCTGTTGAACCAGATGTTTGATATCTTATTTCCCTAAGGTAAAACTCCAGTTGTTACATTTGACTATGGAACACAAGCTGAATCAATCAAATGCTTAATGAATAAAATGTTTTTATTTTTATTTTGCAGTTCTGGGGATCAAAACTGGGGCCTTGTACAAACTTGGTAAACACTCTGCCACTGAGTTATATCCCCAGCCCTTAATGAATATAATTTTTAAGACATATGTTTTTATGCGTTTCTAGTACCCTCCAGGGATATCAAAATTTGCGTCTGCAATCAATTCTTTAGCAAAATTCACTGTAGGGTAGGGTATATTAGTAACAAATAATACCTGAGATCTCCACAATTCAAATACAAAGTTCCTGCCCACTCACATAATGTGTCTTTCAAGAGCTACAGGGCCTGTGCTCTAAACTGTCATCATTCTCACTCTGGAGTGTGGGCTGACAGAAGAGCTACTGTCTGAAACATCATCAGTGATCATGACAGAGCAAAGAGTACAATGCGAAGGTCCTCCGGGCTCTCAATGCTGCCACCTGTAAATGACACTCATCATTTCTGCTTGCATTTCATTAGCCAGATGAGTCACACAGATAATTTGTTTTCAAAGGGCTCTGGGTATTGGAGAATAATAGCAAAGCCACCTGCTACATGCACCCTATTATACATTCTTTGCTGTGCCCTGGAGCTACAGCTGCACAAGTACAGCCATATTTAGTTTTACCTACATAGGTTTTGCTATAGTTTGTATCTGGAATGTCCCCCAAAGGCCCATGTGTTAAAGGCTTAGTCCCCAGCCCATGGTTGTGTTGGGAGGTGGTGGAAACTTTAAGAGGCGGGGCCCAGTGGGAGGCCTTGGAGTATGCCCTTGAATAGGATTTGAGGATCCTGGTCTTTTCTCTTCCTCTCTCTCTCTCTCTCTCTCTCTCTCTCTCTCTCTCTTTCTTTTGTCCCCAACCATGAGGTGAGCTTTGATCCACCATGTGGTCTGCACCACGAAGTGCTGCCTCACCACAGGCACAAAGCAGTAGGATCACCTGTTCCTAGACTGAAACTTCTAAAACTTTGAGCCATAATTACCAGGAGATCTTTTCTCCTTATAAGTTGATTTATCTCAGGTATTTGTTATAGTAATGGCAAACTGGGCAACACTGTAGCTGCCTGATGTACAGCCACAACACCACGGGAGAAAAACTCGGAGGCAGAATGAAGATGAAAGAAGATTTTTTTATTCTTTGGCTTTAACTATCTCTCAAAACTCTAACACTGGCTCTTTCACCAACCTTTCTGACTCTTTACTTCTTCTGACTGCTGACTCTTTACTTCTTTACTTTCTTTTACTTTTACTTTCTTAGAGAGAGCTTAGAGAGAGAGAAAGAGAGAGAGAGAGAGAGAGAGAGATTCTTTCTTCTTTCTTCTTCAGCTTAGAGAGAGAGAAAGAGCTTAGAGAGAGAAAGAGAGCTTCTTTTTTCTTCTTTCTTCTTCGGCAGCCTCGGCCTGACTCCAACCAGCCTTCTCTTCTGACCAAACTCTTAACCGCTCTGACTCTTATTTCTTCTTCTGACTACGTTCTGGCCGCTCTGACTCTTTTCTTCTTCTCTGACCCGAACTCTTCTTCCGACCGACTGAGCGACTGCACGACTGACTGAATCAAATCCTTCTGACCGCTTTCACCCGGTTATATACCTTTAGCTTTGCGGGTGCGTCACGTGCATTTACAGGTGTGTCACGTGCATACTTATTATCAGGTGGAACTTATGGCTTCCAGCTAACCGCAATAGCCATCTCCCTAATTGGGGCTCCTTCACAACACAAATCTATATCTAGGGAAAATGTAAACAAGACATGCTGAGACTATGCTGAGACTCTTCCACATTCCTGCTAGATAGACAGAACCAGCAAAGAGATGCTACTAAGACAAGTGACTTAGCCCTTGTAGCACCTTTGTCTCCATTGGCCTGAGATTCCTCTCATACTTCAAGAGATATCTGGTGGCCCAACCTGGGGAGTACTGTTCCATCCCACAGCAATATCATAGACTGGGAGCCCCAGAACCTGTAGGTAAACCAAGAAATCCAAAGGCCCTGAAATATAACCGATTTGGAACTATATTCCACAGAAGTAATCCAGGACCTGGATAACTTAAACAGAGTGGCTGCCTGCTAAAATAAAAGATTTAAATAGGATTCAGACAAAATGCCTAGGATACAATAAAAATCACTCATCATGCCAAAAACAAAGAAAACTGCAACTTAGGTAAGAAAATATAATCAACTGACATCAACATTGATGTAAATAAAATGTTGGAATTATCAGATAAGGATTTTAACAGCTGTCAAAGAAATTTTTCAACAACCAATTACAAATTCTCTTAAAACAAATAAAAATCTTTACAAAATATCATAAAAGCAATGGAAATTATTTTAAAAGAACCAAATGAAATTAGAGAATTAGAAAATACTATGGCAGAAATTTTACAAACAATCCTCTGGATGGGTTTAATCATAGAATGGAGATCACAGAAGATGGAATCACGATTTGATGATATAATTTGTTCAATTTTGAACAACCAGTTGAAACAATGAGAGAAAATAGACTCTGAAAATTAACCATCTCAGAGACTAACAGGACTGTAAGAAAAACCAAAAATTTCTATTATTAAAATCCCAGAAGAAGAGGAGTGGGGCTGAAAGAGTATGTGAAGAAGTGAATTTCTGTGGGCTGGGTTTGTGGCTCAGTGGTAGAATGCTTCCCTAGTACATGTGAGGCACTGGGTTTGATCCTCAGTACTACATGAAAAAAATACAATCAATCAATCAATAAATTAAATAAAGGTATTGTGTTTTTTCTACAACTAAAAATATTTTTTTTAAAAAGAAGTAAATTTCCAAAAACTCCCCAAGTTTTCTTTATTTGGGGGGGGGGAGGTACTGATTGAACTCAGTGGTACCCAAACTCTGAGCCACATCCTCAGCCCTATTTTGTATTTTATTTAGAAATAGGATCTCACTGAGTTGCTTAGTGCCTCACATTTGCTGAGGCTGGCTTTAAACTTGCAATCCTCCTTTCTCAGCCTCCTGGGCGGCTGGGATTACAGGCATGTACCACCATTCCTGGCCCCAAATGTGATGATACACACAAGTCTATAGATTTTTAAAAAGCTGAGTAAATCTGGAACAGGATAAACCCAAAAAAATCCATGTCAAAGACAAAAAAAAAAAAAAAAAAAAAAAAAAAAAGAAAAGAAAATCTTGAAAGAAAGTAGAGGTAAATGACACATTACCTGTAGGAGTAAAATGTTTCAAATGGCAGTAGATTGCTCATCTTAAACAATGGGAACCAGGAGAAAATAGCACAACATTTTTTAAGTATTTGAAAGAAAAAAATTCAATCTTGAATTTTATGTCTGGGAACACGATCCTTCAGAAATGAAAGGAAAATAAAGACCTTTTCAGATGAAAGGAAACTAAAAGAATTTGTCCCTAGCAAATACCATTAAAGATTGGCTAAAGTAATTTTTCAAAGAAAAAGCTACTGATAAAAGGGGAAGCCTAAGCATCAGAAAAGAATAACAAGGGAAGTAACAGAAATATCAGTGCATGCAATAGGCCATCTTCTTCAAGGGATTTATAAATCATACTGAGGCAAAAATTATTAACACTATCTGATTCTCAAGGCAATGAAATTTAAAAGAGAAGGGAAGAGACATAGGTGGTAATGAGACTGCACAACACAATGCAGTTGTTGATCCTATTAGACTGTGTAAGTCATATATTTAAGATATTTATGTCAGTGCTAGTAGACTGTGATGAGTCATATATTTATAATAGCCAGAGCAAACACTAACTTTAAAGAAATATACTCAAAATAACTATAAATAAATTGAGGTGAAATAAAATTGCTCAAGTAACAAATATAAAACAAAACAATTAAAAAGGCAGACTCAAGCACCAATGCTGTGGGATTTGCACACAGAGAGACAGGGTACAAGGGCGTTCAACAGGAAGCAGTGTTTATTTTGTGCCGGCACAGACTTGGCAGATTCTCATCCAAAGGACAATTCCAGAACACAGGGGAGCTTCCCCTTATATAGCTCCTGCTAGTCCCCCTCACCAATCCGCCCCCTCCCCCGCCAATTATATATTAGCCCCATTCGTCTCCTCTATATGGCAAAATACATTTCATGTGGGCGTTCTATACTATAAAATCATACGGAATTTACGACAGAGCTGGGCAGGTGTGCATTTCAACAGGGTAGCACATGGACCCTGAGTGTCAGCAGAGTTGCACATGTGTGCTGACTGCCATGTCTTCTTTCTTTTGTCTCAGATACACATGCATGATTACTGAAGGCCTCAGGTTGTCGGACAGAGTCATTCTATGGGCATAGATATTAGCCATGCTGTAACATCCTATCTTTGTTTGAAGAAGGCTCCAACCATACCAATATATAAATATTTATCTTCAATATAAATGGTTTAAAGATAGCAATAAAAAGAGAGATTGTTAGAGTAGATAAGAGTAACATTACCCCCCTTGATATGTTATCTAGAAGAAGCTCACTTCAAACAACAATATAGGTAGGTTGAAAGGATGAGTAATTAAACAAACTGAGTCATCCATGCCATGGAATACTACTCAGTTATTAAAAGGAATGAATTATTTATATACACAATGACTTGGATGGGTCTCAAAAGAATTATGCTGAGTGAAAGAAATCACAAATGTTAATACATGATTGAATTTACATAATATTTTTGAAATGACAAAACCATAGACATGGAGAACAGTGGTTGCCAGGGACGAGGGGTTGAGGTGGCGGTGGGGATGGAGAAGAGATGAATGTGATTATAACTGGGCAACACAGGGAATTCTAGTGGTGATAAAGTATTATCTAGACGGTAGTGGTGGAAACCCAACTCTGTACATGTGATAAGACTGAATTAATTAATTCAGAATTAAATGTTTGTACAAACACACAAACACACAGATTGGGGAAATCTGAAATAGATGGTGGATTGTATTTATACCAATATCTCATTGTGATTTATACTATACTTTTGCAAAATATTACCACTGAAGAAAACTGGGAAAGCACATATGAAATCTTTGTATTAGTTCTTATAATTGCATGTGAATCTACAATTAAAATTTCAATTAAAATAATTTGCACATTCAGAGTTGTTTTAAAATGCATGCATATGCACATACAACACACACACACACACACACACACACACACACACACACACACACACACACACACACAGAGCTTGCAGTATTCCCTCTGTTGAAACAGTATTTTTCTCCTCGGAGTTCATCACCTCTCAGATTGTCTTTGCCCTCTCTCCTCAGGCATCTGTAAGATGTTTGAACAAAGAGCAGCACTCCAGGAAGCTACCTGGACCCTGTCTCCGCCCCTGCTTTTGTCTCTGGTTCTTGGTACAGTGCTGATCTGGCTCTGTGGTTCTGAGTCAGCGTGAGTTGGCTCATTATGAGCTGCAGTGTTAACACCAACCAGGCCACTGACTAAGCCCAAATTTGGCAAGCCAAAAGAAAAAGGAAAGAACAGAAGAAAGAAAGCCAAGGCTGCAGGAAAGCAGGATTGAGTAATAGGGATTTGAAGCTGATGATGCACACAGAAACAGCAACAGAACTACTCTTACAGGTCTTTTGGAGGCCACTTGCTCCTTCCCTGGCAGCAGGAAGAAACAGGAGACTCTGAGCATTCAGCCACATCTTTATGATTAATTATAACTAAACAGTGGCTAGGAGGGGCGTATATGACTTTCAGGACATGCAAAAGGCACAGTTCTCCCCTTGGGTCACTTAAATTCTTCAGGAGCCTAAACAGGTTAGATCAGTGGCTTGTTATATATAATTATGGTGCAAGACTAGATCATCAAAATGGTAGTATTGTGATCATTAATCACTTTTATACATTTGTTGGTTTATTAGCATTGACAGATATTATGGATATGGTTTACTCAATCCTTACCCCACATTTAGGCAACACCCTTCTCTGCTGTGTGGATACTGGTAGAGAGCAAGAGAAACCTAGGCATCCAGAGGAAACCACCACCAGGAGTCTGGCCTTCTCTCGGATGAATCTGGCTAGCAACTCTGCCTGCCCTCAAGTAACTGTGAAGTGGCAGAGCAGATAAGGGGAACAGGGCACACTGTACCCTTGAAACGGGCGGGCCCTCTTCCATCTGCAATCAGAATCTCCATTGATGCTTTTCCAACCTACCACTTTTTCTTGTCCAAGAATTTCTGGAGAAATTTTGCTATTTTAATTCTCAAAATCCATGCAAAGTGTCATTTGACCCTTAGAGTGACTGCACAGTACTCAGCTAAATGTGTATCTTTTCTTAACTTCCTTGGGCATTGTCTAAAGGGATGGCTCCAAACATGTGTCACCCCCTCCCAGCTTCCCAGTTTTGTTAATCAGTCAAGGACATCCAAGGAAAGCTTCGTCCATTTTCCCTTCTCTCCATCTCATCTCATGTTTTATCTTTCCCCCTTCTTATCTCCTGTTACTTTGTTTGGCAGTCCAATCTCCATTTGTATCCCTTCAGGATCAGCCTCTCCCTTTCTCCCACATTTTCCCCTTATTTCTACCATCCACCTCCTCCAGAACAGTGTCCTTCAGACAGCCCCCACCCGTCTCACGCTCTAACTCCTTCGCATTTGGCAGATAGCTTACACCTTCATTGCTCTGATGAACAACTCTCCCCAGCATCTCTCACACATCAAAACCATTTTCTGGCCTTGCTGCCTTAGCTACTACTGCACTTGTCACTGTGCCTATATCCGCTTCGAGGAACTCTCCCTGGCCTTGTTTCTTGGGCATTTCCTGGCTTTCTAGCTTTTCTGATGATGTCAGTTCCATAGCCTCTATTATTTTATTTCTTCCTGCAGATTCCAATTTATGAGTTCTCTCCATGCTCCTGTTCTCAATAATTTCCCTTTGAGTTTCCTTAGCAAATTCATCAATCTGTAGGACTTCAGGCACCACTTTAAACCTCACTTCTGAGTCCCTGTCATAGAATCTAGCCTCTGCCTCTGCTTTTCTGGGTTGTTTATTGGACATTGCCATGTGGATAGTTATTTGAAAATTCAAATCCTTCCAATCCAAGTCTGAACTCACCACTTTCTTCCCAAACCTGCTCTCTCTGAGAATCCTATTTCTGTTCCCATTGCCAAACCTAGGAACATCAGCACACCTTTCTGGTGTGTCTCTTGAGGTGCCACAGGGTCTTCATCATTTGAACCCTGGCATCTAACACAAGGTCTAATAAAGAGTAGTAGATGCTCAGCACACTTATGAATGGTTTTTTCTTCCTCCTATCTTAATTACGTAAGCTATCAAGTCATAACACCAAGAAATATTCACTTCAAATAATTAGCTAAACTATATGAATAAGTTGGATAAAGTTGACAATGATGCTGGAAATTATAAGCAGCAGCAACCATATAATAAAAGTCAACTTGCATAAGCCTGAAGCTATTACATCTCTTCAGCATCACAGAATGCTATGAATAAGCAAGAAAGTGTATAGTGAGTAATAAGCATTAAGTTGATTTTCAAGTATTTATTTTATCTCTGTCTCTTCTCTATATCTGGAAAAGTGATTTTCATGGGTTTTCTAGCCCTTCCATTAAAGAATAGTGGTCATTTACTTTCTTCCTTTGCAATAATTTTATTTCTTATTTTGGTTTCACTTCATTACATTTCAAGACATTCTTAAATAGACTGAGAAGTGGGGTCATTTCTGTGACTAACCTGACCTTGTGGGAATAGCCATATTGACATCACTAACATTAGTGTTACGTGATAACAATGAATTCCCTAACCCTGAGATGAAGGACCCTCACCACTTTCTGGATGGCAACTTTAAGAAAAATGATTACTTCATGACTTTATCATCAAGAAAACAGATATATGTGGAAGAGGACCTGGCCTGCATGGATCCGTTTTTTTTTTTTTTTAATATTTATTTATTTGCTTTAGTTGTACACAGTGCATTTATTTTTACATGGTGTTGAGGACTGAACATGGGCCGTGCACGTGCTAGGTGAGCACTCTACCACTGAGCCACACCCCAGCCCCATGGATCCATTTTTTTTTTTTTTTTTTTTTTTTTTATTCAACGTTGTATATATAACAATAGCATTTATTGCATTTCATATTACATGTATAGAGTACCTTTTAACATAACACTGTTTGAATACAAAGAATATTCATACTATTCATGTCTTCAGTCATGCGTTTAAGATACTGATATCCATCTCATTCTACCATCTTCTTTTTTTTTTCCCTTCATACCCCCTTGTTCCCTTCCTTCCCCTCCCTCCCCATTGACCTTTCTAGAGTTTCTCTAATCCTCCTATGTTCCCTAACCTAACCCCACTGTGAATCAGCCTCCTTATATCAGAGAAAACATTCGGCATTTGGATTTTTGTAATTGACTAACTTCACTTAGCATTATGTTCTCCAAGTTCATCCATTTACCTGTGAATGCCATGATTTTATTCTCTTTAATTGCTGAGTAATATTCCATTGTGTGTATATACCACATTTTCTTTATCCACTCATATACTGAGGGGCATCTAGGTTGGTTCCACAACCTAGCTATTGTGAATTGAGCTGCTATAAACATTGATGTGCTGTGTCCCTATAGTATGCTGCTTTTAAGTCCTTTGGGAATAGACCCAGGAGTGGGATGGCTGGGTCATAAGGTGGATCCATTCCCAGTTTTCCAAGGAATCTCCATACTGCTTTCCATGGATCCATTTTTATTCCTGACCACCTTTTATAGTACTTTCATCTTAAATCTCTGGTTGACCCCAACAACCTTGAGAGCACCCCAATTGTAAACAGACTTCAATCTCGGCCTCCCTCATACCAGCTCTGCTTCATTCCTGTGTCAAGAAGAGCAGACTGTCTGGCTGCTGTTGTGCTCCAGTCTGCAATCCCCTCCTCCAGGAACATGTCCCATCTACCACTTTCCCCATCCAAGATGCCTTCTTGACCTCTTCTCTCACTTCTCCCCATTCCCTCAAGATTCAGGGAATTTGAATCCTCTTTTCTGTGAGTTTTCTATGTTACTGCACAAATATATCTGCTATTCTCTGTGCTCCATAACACTGTATCAAACACCCCAAGTACTAACACTGATCCAATGCTGAGTTATTAATATGTTGTCAGTGTAAAACAGCAGAGTGTTTAGAATATGATCTTATATCCCCTGAATATTCTGAATAAATAGCACTATTAATTTTTAAAAAGACATTTTTAAATAATCAAAGAAATAATAAAATGTGCAAACTCTCTGCCCAGAGTGTCTCATCTGCTAACAAAACATGTTGAAGGGGATTTAATGATTTGTTGAAGTTTTCACCAAGGGTGCATGCCTAACAGCATGCTTTAGGCTTCTGAGCAGTCACCAGCTTTAGGGGAAAAAAGCCTATTTAAGGGCTCTTTTCAAAACACCAGTAAAGTCTCATCACCATTTAACAGCAATTAGGAACACTAACAATGTACACTGCATACATATTACCCAGTTGGATATTTTTATTGCTAGCAGATTTATGTCCCCAAAGAAGGGAGAGTAAAATGTGGCTTAGATGGGAACATTATGGGCACTGCATTCAGGAGTCAGGAGAGTTCATGCAGAGATGCTGAGAGGCAAAGCCCTGGAAACCTTCGTTTCTAAGGGAACCCTGAATATCACAGTGCTACACAGGAAGTGGGTGATTTAGCCCTCCCTTTATTTCATTTGCTCTGCAAAAACCAACAAAGGAAAGGTCTCAGGAGATTTATTGAGATTATCCTGTAATCACATAGTAACATCAGCAGTACCATCTTTCTGCACAGAGGAAGAAACAAGGCTTTTGATTTTTTTTTTTTTTTTTTTTAGAGAAAAATCATTAAAAAAACAAAACTCCCTGAGGCCCCTCTAGCATCAGGATCAGTCATAGTCATGGAAGTACAAGTGCTGGGTGTCTGACTTTGTTCCTTAGGGATCTGAGAGTACCGGAGGCAGATGCTGAGTCACAGACTTTCTGCTGACCTAGCCCTTGCTGTGATTACTCACTCACCTAGTCGTGACTTTGGGTGCAGAATCTGGAAGTCAGGGGGTTGTGGGTGATCTCTGACAGTACAGCTTCTTTGATTCATTTTTTTCTACACATAAAGCATTTAATGTATTCCAGGAACTGGGCTTGGTATGATGACAAACTACTCTAATAAAGCCACTAGCCTTTTGAAATTCATAATCTAGTGAGATAAACAAGTAAAAAATACATAAATTAGAAAATGTGCTCTGAAGGAAAATAATAGGAGATATAGAAGGGAGACTAATAGGAGGCTTTTTCTCAAATCAGGTGAGCAGGCAAGACTTCTCTCTGGTATGGATGATGAAACCTCAAAAATATAAAATAACAACTTGTGAGGTGAAAGCAGGGGAAGGACACTGGGCTCCAGACAGCAGCAGTGCAAAAGGCCCGAGGCAGGAAAGAACTCTGCAAGTCCAGAAACTATAAGAAAGCTGGAATTGTAAGGCAGCAAACAATGGGGAACAGAACAGAGCTATACATGAACAGGTGGCAGGCTGTCATGCAGGGATGGGCAGGCTTGTTAGAAGGTTTGGGTTTGGGTTGATTGAAGGGTTTTGTTTGTTTTAAGGGTAATAAGAGTATATGTGGACTGTTGTAACAAACACTGAATTACAGAGAACAGAAGAGAGAATGGGTGAAGAAACAGACAAACAAGATTTATTTCTTTAGGAGATCTAGTCTATAAAGGAATATAGAGAAAAGGGATAGAGAGGATTCTCTTTTTATGAGAAGGTTTGAGCATATTTACAAATTAGGGAATGAGTTCATAAGAGTAAGATGAACAAGGAAAAGATGGCATCTCTACATGGAACCCTATGGGAGCATGCCTACAGGACTGGTTAAAAATAAAAATCTCTGGGCAACACCCAGCCTCAGAACTGACAGGGTATTGATACTGCCCATGAATTTTCCTTTTTAACACAAAGACCTTAGTGAATTTTATGGGAAGGGTGGGAGCCACCATTGTAGAATGCTCTGAGTAGACCAGCCTCTTTACCCCTTGAGACTGGAAGATGGTAAGGGCAGGAAGAAGTGCAAGAAACAGCAAATTTATCAGTGTAGGGTAGAGGCAGGAAGAAGCTCACCTCAGTAACAACCAGAAAGTAAAGAGACCCACTCTCCTAAGCCTGGCAGCACAGCACAAACAAATCACTCCTATTCTCAGTCCCTTCTTCTGATGGTTACACTGAACTTCAAACAAAACTGATTCTCTAAGACCCCACTAAGTGCGTAATTTGATGGCTGATCATCCTCTTAAGAGGTTTGTGGCAGCCATTAACTATAGGTCAGTGGTGTGGATACCAGAAAGATACACAGGAGAAAGTTAGAACTTGACAGGAACACAGGTTTAGGGTTTCTCTCCCTACCTGTTCACATACTGCTCAGGAACTACACATCAGATTTTGCTGCAGACTGATTTCAATTTAGCCAACTGGTGAAGAACCTGTCCCTATAGGTTTAAGATTGGTTAGGATTTTATCAGGACTTGGACAGGTCTGAGTAAAAATTAAAGTTCCCAATTCTAAGAGCTGGGAAAAAGAAAAGAAAGTAAGGAGTAATACTTTTCCATCAGTTTTTTTAAAAACATTTTCTATAAGTTTACATGTACCCTTAATGATTTTCTATTGAGTCAGAAAATGTAGAAAAATTATATCTAATTCTCATGCTATTATCACATACCATATTTTATTACTTAAATTTTTCAGAAATGTTTTTAGAAGGACCTAGTCTCTAGTACAATATCTCTAGAAAGCAGTATAGAGATTCCTCAAAAATATGACCCAACTATCCCACTCCTGGGTATTTCCCCAAAAGATCTAAAATTGGCATACTACAGCAATACAGCCACCTCAATGTTTACAGCTGCACAATTCACAATAGCTAAATTATGGAATCAACTCAGATGCCTGTCAGTAGATAAATGGATTAAGAAATTGTATAAAACCAGACACATGTAAAAATGTGCTCTATATGTGTAATATGAATTGTAATGCCTTCTTACTGTCATATATAACAACTTAGAATTTAAAAAATGCTGAAAATTGAAAATAATAGAATAAAAAAGGTTAAAAAGCAAAAAAGAAATTGTGACATATATATGAGTATATATATACACATATCTACACATACATACACACAAACACACACAAATGGAGTTCTACTCAGCCATTAAAAATGCTGAAATTATAAAAAAAAATACTGAAATTATGGCATTTTCTGGTAAATGGATGGAAATTGAGAATATCATTCTAAGTGAAATTAGCCAAGCTCAGAAACTCAAAGGTTGAATATTTTCTCTCATATGTGGAAGCTGGAGTAAATTAAAGTAAAGGAGGAGGGAAGGATAAGATTACATAAAGAGGAGCTGGGGTTGTGGCTCAGCAGCAAAGTGCTCACCTCACTCGTGCACGGCCCAGGTTCGATCCTCAGCACCACGTAAACCTAAATGCATTGCATTGTGTACAACTAAAGTAAATAAATAAATATTTTTTTTAAAAAAGATTACATAAAGAACAAATAAAGTACAAATTAATAGATGAGCTAAGGGAAGTCTAGTAGAGTTGGGGAAGGAGAAAGAGAGAAGGGAGGAAGGAATGAAAAGGGGGAGGAGGGAAAAGGTATATTATGAACTGAAATAGATTTCTATGTATGTATGAGTTTGTTGGGATGAACCCAACTACTATGTATAACTATAAAGCTCTAGTGAGAAGAGGAAGAAGAAGAAGGGGAGCAGGAGGAGGAGGAGGAGGAAGAGGTGGAAGGAGAGGGGGGCATGAAGGATTGTGGGGGAACCACCTAGTCACTACCTTGGCCTGATTTTAACTGGCAGCCACAACGTGCTCCTTGCCCCACAGCTGACCTCCAGCTCAATTCCTGTTTACCAACAATAGGAGATTGAACCCTGAACACAGGGCCCAGAAGATAACCGAATTCTCCATGTTGATGGAAAACTCTATCCCAACCGGAAGGGAATTCCCAGAGCAGAAGTGTCCCCTCAAATAGTCTAGCTACAAGGAAATTGTATAGCTATTGTTCGACAGATACAGGCCTGGGAGAGTCCCATTAGCAGATGGAAAGGAAAACCCCATCTACAACCTTAGCATGTCCAAGGCTCAGCTCCATTTCCTTGGCAGATTTTTAAAACTTTTTCTTTTTAATTGACATATAGTTTGTGGGTGGGGTGTAGTGTGATAACTCAATACATGTATGTAATATGTACTGAATAAATCAGGATAATTAGCATTTCCATTTCCTCATTATTTCTTTGTCGGGAACTTCAAACTCCTCTTTTCCAGTTCTTCATAAAAGTACATAGCTTCTGATAAACTACAGTCACCCCACTGTACTGTAGAACATCAGAACTTATTCCACCTATCTAAATGTATTTTGGTACTGTTATCCAGCTTCTCTCTAAACCCGCTCCCCACTCCCCTTCCTAGCCTCTAGTAATCACTATTCTACTCTCTGATATTAACATTTTTTGCTTTTTTTTTTTTTTTTTGTACTAGAGATTGAACAGGAGCACTTAGCACTGCACCACATTCCCAGCCCTTTTATATTTTATTTTGAGACAGAGTCTCGCTAAGTTGCTTAGGGTCTTGCATACTTGCTGAGGCTGGCCTTGAACTTCCAATCCTCCTGCCTTGGCCTTCTGAGCCACCGGGATTACAGGCATGTACCACCAAGCCAGACTGAGATCAACATTTTTAGTTTCCGCATGTGAGAACATACAGTATTTTGTCTTTGTGTCTGGTTTATTTCATTTAAGGCAATTTCCCCCAATTGCACTCATTTTGCTGCATATGACAGGATTTCACTGTTTTTTTAAATGGATGAATAATATTCCATTGTGTGTATATACCACATTTTCTTTACCCACTCATCTGCAGATGAACTCCTCAGTTGATTTCATATCTTGAATATTGTGAATAGTACTGCAATAAACACTGAAATGGGATGCTCAGGTTAGTTTAATTGTAAATATATTCCAGAAATAATAATGGCTGCTAGATCCATTTATTTATGAAAATATGGTTGAATCACTTTCTGAAGTTTTATTCAACATTACTGGGAGGAAGAACTTCAGAAAATAGCACTTTCTCAGTGAAAAGAAGGAGGAGGAAGAGGAAAAAAACTTCCTCAGCGAGGGGGTCTTTATGTTGATTTTGATTTTGTCATTGACTTTGGCCTGTGTCCTGAGAAAGTGGAAGAAAAGTCTCCTGTGTCTTTGGCCACATGAGGATGATGCACAACACCCCATCAAACCCATGGTGTCCCACTGATCTCCAACCTAGTCTGTGTTCAAGCACATTTGGGCTTTTCCATTCACATTGCAAAGTTCTTTTTTAAATGACCGAATGTTTAATTCAATCAGCCATCACCTCACTTTAATGTGCTTGCATTTGGTATGCCCATGCTACAGCAAATGTTTGTAGCTCTGGCCTTGTCTTTCATGGGAGTGGGTGGCAGGGAGCCAGTATGTGTGTGTGTGTGTGTGTGTGTGTGTGTGTGTGTGTGTGTGTGTGTGTTGGGGTGCGGCACTGTAATGCTCAAGGCCTGCCTGTCCTGAAGTCCCATGGGGGCCGGGCAGGCATGTGGCAGTCAGCACAACTGCCACCTTTCTTTATCAGAACCCCCAGCTGCTTTGTAAATTTTGGCACTTTGGGACCATGAAGCCAACCAAGTTTAGCTTTGGGCTGAATCCCAGTGGTTGTAAAAGTTCTTGCTTGTTATAAATGCACTTCATTTCTGGTCCTAGTAACTTCAGTCTCATGCTGAGCCTCCTATAGCCTGTGAACATAAAACAAGGCCACCAATGAGGGCTTGAAATGAAGCTATCGCTTGCCATGGTTTTCAAGTTCAACTCCCAGACTGACCAGGCACCCACTTGCCGAAAGAGGCCTTACTCTGCTCCTCTCACCTGCCCCTGTCCATCACATGACAACAATACCCACACTCAGCCTGCAGTCTTAGATTGCTCCTAGTACCAGAGAATCACTTGAAGGGTGTGCTTCTCCCCACTGTGGTGCTACCCTCAGTCCCTTGAGTCCCCAACAGTTCTGTATATGCTACTATCATCCAGAGTTTTTCTTTAATAGTTCTATTAACTTCTGACTTCTCATTTCTGAGAGGTCAAGACTCCCATGAAAGGCAATAGCTTTTTCCAAACCTCCAAACCCTGCATCCTCCTTGAGTATAGAAACTCAGTGCCAGCCTCTGCCCCTTTGACTGGGCAAGAACTGCCCCTATGGCAGATTAAAAGCCCTCATGCATAGCAACAGAAGCAAACAAATACTTGGACTCTGATAGCTTAGGGCATGAGCATTATTTTTAATTTACAGCTTCTGGGCTCCATTTAAGCCAGATAAAAATTTTCTCTTCCCAAAACAAAACAAACAACCCAGTATTTTATAAAAATAATTTGTCCTCATCCTAGAAGAAAGAGCTAAAGAAGGAACTAAATACTACTTGGCTCCCAGAAGTAAGATACAATTTATGTTTTAATGTGTCCTTCATATCTAGACTAATTAGACATGAGTGCCATTTCACCTTGAGGATTTTCAAGCTGGACTGCGTGACTGACCTATACTTCCTTTCTCTAACAGAGTAACATGTGCTCATATTGGTTTATCCCATCTTTACTGGAAAGTTAAATGAGGAAAGCAGTTACTCAGGTATTGAGAGTATCTCATAAAACTCAGCAGCCTGATGATGGTCTCTCCCCAGAGTACTGTGTAAGTAAGTATTCAGAGCAATTTAGAAGCTTGCTGCCTGGATTCTTCCTGCTTTTACCATCATTTTTAAAGGGGAGAAGAACAATTTGTAGTTCATACCTTTGACACTAAAACAAAATGAAATGAGAAATGGTATTCAGATTAGTAAAATAATTCAGCAAAGATACTATATGCAAGATTAATATTCAAATAGCAACTTTTCCTGGATTTCAACTTAAATGCATTAGAAAATACATTGTAAAAATCTTCATTTTTGAACATAACCAAAAGCATAAAGAACAAAAAAAATCCTTTAAGGTAAATGGGGCCTTTATTTTTTGAAACTATGTAACACTGTAGGAGTTATACCAAAGAAAACCCAAGTAAACATACAGTATATCATGTTTGAAGATTTAGGATTAAGCACAAATGGGTACCATTTTTTCATAAATTATAATTTTATTGAAATCTCATTTAAAAATTGTTAGAAAATTTTCAAAAAAATTGCAGCACTTCGGAAAATATACACATGAAATAATTACAAAGTATTTGATTTGATTTTACTTTTTTCTCTCCCTTCCTGCCTTCTTCTTCACTCTCTGCTCTTCATTCCTCCCTTCCTTTTCCCTCCTCCTCCTCCTTCTCCTTCTTCTTCTCTCTCCCCCCTTTCTCTCTCTCTCTCTCTCCTTCCCACCCCATCCCCCTTTCTTTCTTTCTGAGTTGAAAGGCACTTTCATTTCTGAAAGTAGAATGTAGAAACTCTACAGGTTCATTTCATTTCTGGTTGAATGCAAAAATTCACAAAAGACCATCTCATCCATTCTAAAAATTAGACATTCATTTGAAATTATTTTATGAATAAAAGTATTATTAATATTGGTACATTTGAAAAGAATGTATATTCTACAGTTATACCTAATATTCCATAAATGTTAATTATATCAAGTTTTTTGAAATTATTATTCAAGATTTTTATATCATTACTGATGTTTCATCAACTTGTTTCATCAATTACTATGAGAGGATGTCTTAGTCCATTTGTGCTGCTATAACAAAATATTTTAGACTCGATAATTTAAAAGTAGAAGTAATTATTTCCTCATAATTGTAGAGGCTGGAAAATTGAAGGCACCAGCAGATTTTGGGTTGTTGTGAAGGCTATTCTTTGCTTTCAAGTTGGCACCTTTTGCTATATCTTTTATTGATGCTCTTCTCTGAAATTGTGTCATTCTTCCAGACAATTTGTACACTGCTGATATGTTGCACATATTCTTATTTGTCAATTCCAATTTGTGCAGTCCATGTGAAGTATAAGTTTGTTTGTTTTCTTTTGCTGAATGTCATTTGCTGTCTGTCCCTGTGTGTGATGGTAGTTTATTGTGAGCTCACTGTGTGATTATATCTGTGGGATATAATCATTACATGCCAATGTAAATGGGACAAGCTCTTCTCTAAAGCTCCATTTATTCAGTTTTTAAATGAAGATAAAAATAGGTCCTATCTTAAAGGCTTGAAGGCTTGTCATGAAGTTGACATGAGGAAATGATCATAAATGTTTAACATAGTGCTGGAAACATAATAAGCAAATAAATTTTAGATTACACTTTTAAAAAACCTGACACAAAGAATGTGCTCAATAAACATTAGATAAAATTATTTAGCCACAAAATTGACCTGTGGTCTATGAGATAATTTGAAGAGTAGCTAAGATAAGGAGAAGACACATTGAATCTTTGTCCCAGCATTAGTTATTTCATTTATTCAACTCTCTGAGAAGCTTCCCCTAGCCCATAAATGAGACCTTCCCCCCACTCTATAAATTAAACTTATCACCCTCTACTCTCTGGGTGGGATGGGCATGGGTTCCTTGGATGCTTATCCTGAGACAGGACACTGTACTTATCTGGCTTATCTTCTGCTCTAAAGTTTCTTTGGGTGGAAGGACGCTAACTTTTGATGACAATTATATTACCTTGAGTGAAGATGTACAGTGCAGTTTGTCCAGGAGAGGCTACTGTGGCTCATAGATTATAATATCAAATTTGAACAATGGCAGTAGGAGCAAATCTTAGAGTAAACCTGTGCTTCTATGTTGGAGAATGGCTGAGTTGTTTAAGTGCTACATCTGAAATTCCACCTTAAATGTGGAATAGGGTTCACACTCTTGAGATTCACAAGCTGAAGTTCCTGATCCACTTCTATGGTCTCCTCACATGCTAGTAGCCAGCCTCCAGCCAGATAAAATGACTTCTTGGACTTTCCATACTCCCTCACACCTCCATGTTTTTCTCATGCTGTTCCCTCTGCCTGGAATCTCCTCCTTACCTCTTCTCTACTTTGTAACTGGCCTCAAATTCTCTCTACCCTAAGAAGCCTTTCCCCATCCTATTGCTTGTCTGACTGCTGTTCCCATCTCTGTTCTTCCTCTGCACAGACATGCTATCACAACACCTGAATTCCATCCTGGGAACTTTTATTATCTGCAAGTGTTATTCTGTAGACTACAAGATAAGAATGGTGTCTTTCAAATTTTATGTTCTCAATATCTAAAAGAGTATATTATATACTGTACATTAGAGAATCAATAAGCACTTGGTGAACAAGGAAATGTGCACTTACAGTATTTTCTTCATTTTGATAGGTCTCCTCACAGAATTGTGGATGGCCTTTTCTTCAACCTTAAGAATGTTCCTTAATAGCATATATTGCTTTTATAATGAGAAAAAATTATTTTAAAGCAAAAATTTTTAAAGTTAATAAATTAAATTTTTCATTTTTATTTTACATAAATGACTGTAATCTATATAATCACTTGCAGAGTTCAACTTAAAGTCAAGTTTTTACTTAAAGGTTTATGGCATTTCTAGCACTTATGATTCAAAATACATTTTTCTAGAAACAAGAATATAAAAAAATGGTATGATAACATTACCACATGGCAGTCCAAGCACATGCCCACATAAATCTACCCTCTTTAATCTAAAATGTTCCTGATTGTCCTAACTAAAGTACTTTGTTCCAAAAGCTATTTTAAAAATTTATCTCGAAGCACATCTTTTCTGTTTATTACATGTTTAAGTCATGTCCTTGACAACCCTCTTCAAAATGGATTATTAGAATATATGTGTTGATGAGGTTTTATGTATACTCAGGTAGATAGAAATTAAACTTAGTTAACAGCTTAAAGTTTAAAGTTTAAACTCTTAAAGTTTTAAACTCTTAAAGTTTCTAAAAATGTATTAAAATTTCTTGAACTACATCCTGCTATGATTTGGATATTCCTGTTAATGAAGGGATACTCAGAGGTAAAAGGATTAGAGCACAAGAGCAGTAAATTACTCTTAGTTTGAATGGACTGACTGAGTCATAACTGTAGGCAGCAGGGCTTGGTTGGAGGAGGTGGGTCACTGGGGGGTGTGCCCTGGAAAGGTTCTTTTTCCTGTGGCCCTTCTCCTTGCCCACTCTGCTTCCTGACACCACCATGAGCAGAACAGCATTCCTCTGCTGGGCTCTTCCCCCATGATGTGCCTCATTTTAGGCCCAGAGCAGTGGAGTTGGCCATCTATGGATTGAGATCTCTGAAACCATGAGCCCCAAATAAACTTTTCCTTCAATCAGTTGTGCTTGTCAGGTGTTTTTATCATAGTGACACAAAAGCTAACTGAAATACATGGACACTTTCAAACATGTTCTTATAAAATATTTGCTGACTTAAGAACAGACCCCAGGATGAAATCAAATGCATTCTGTTGAAAAAGAACTCCAACGGCTCTGTACAACAGAAGTTACTATTGACAAGTGCAACTGTTTTATTCATTTTTATTGTTGTTGTTGTTATTGTTATTTTTAGTTAAACATGACAGTAGAATACATTTTGATATGACCATACAAACATGGAATTATCTTATTTTAATTAGGACCCCATACTTGTGGATGTAGACAATGGTGGGATTCACTGTGGTGTATGCATATATGTACGTACAAAAATTATTTCAGATTCATTCTACTGTCTTTCTTTTTCCTATCGTCCTTTCCCTTAGCTCCCCTTTGTCTAATCTACTGAATTTCTATTCTTCCCTTTCCCCTTTATTGTGGGTTTGCTTCCACATATCAGCAAAAACATTTGACCTTTGGTTTTTGGGGACTGGCTTGTTTCACTTAACATGATAGTCTCCAGATCCATCCATTTACTGGCAAATGTCATAAAGTGATTTTTCTTAATGGCTGAGTAATACTCCATTGTGTATATATACCACATTTTCTTTATCCATTCATCTGTGGAAGGGCACCTAGGTTGGTTCTATAGCTTAGCTATTGTGAATTGAGCTGCTATAAACATTGATGTGGTTGAGCCACTGTAGTATGCTGATTTTTTAAAATTTATTTATTTTTTATTCTAAGATGTTACAAATGACAGCAGAATGCATTACATTTCATATTACACATATAGAGCACTTTTTTTTTACAAATCTCTGGTTGTATGCAAAGTATATTCACACCATTCGTGACTTCATACATGCACTTAGGGTAATGATATCCATCTCATTCTACCATATTTTTTTTCCTTTACCCTTTTGCCCCCTCCCTTTCACTCCCTTCCCATTGGCCATTCTAGTGTTCCTCTAATCCTCCTATGCTCCCCATCCCAACCCGACTGTGAATTGGCCTCCTTATATCAGAGAAAACATTTGGCATTTGGCTTTTTGGGATTGGCTAACTTCACTTAGCATTATATTCTCTAACTCCATTCATTTTCCTGCAAATGCCATGATTTTATTCTCTCTTATTAGGCCCCAAGTTCCTTAATAAGAATCCTGTAGCACAAGAATTAATACAAAGAATCAATAAATGGGATAGACTCAAACTACAAAGCTTCTTCTCAGCAAAAGAAACAATCAGTGAGGTGAACAGAGAGCCTACTAATTGGGAACAAATTTTTACCACATGCACATCTGATAGAGCACTAATCTCTAGAATATATAAAGAACTCAAAAATCTTAACACCCAAAAAATAAATAACCCAATCAATAAATGGGCCAAGGAACTGAACAGACACTTCTCAGAGGAAGATATACAATCAATCAACAAATACATGAAAAAATGCTCAACCTCTCTGGCAATTAGAGAAATGCAAATCAAAACCACTCTAAGATTTCATCTCACACCAGTCAGAATGGCAGCTATTAAGAACACAAACAACAATAAATGTTGGAGAAGATGTGGAAAAAAAGGCACACTCATACATTGTTGGTGGGACTGCAAAATGGTGCAGCCAATATGGAAAGTAGTATGGAGATACCTTGGAAAATTTGGAATTGAACCACCTTATGACCCAGATATCCCACTCCTTGGTCTTTACCCAAAAGACCTGAAAACAGCATACTACAGGGACACAGCCACATCAATGTTTATAGCAGCACAATTCACAATAGTATGCTGATTTTAAATCCTTTGGATACATACTGAGGAATGGGTTAGCTGAGTCAAATAGTGGTTCCATTCCTAGTTTTTTGAGGAATCTCTATACTGTTTTCCTGAGTGGTTTCAGACAGGTACAATTTTTTAGAGTGAGGTCCTTGGGCAGAGTAACTCTGCCAGGCTTGTCACCAGAATGTTCCTCCTGGGGTGTTGATGCATTCCAGGGCAACCTGATTGCCTTGCTCAGTTTCCTTCTCTGAGATGTGTCGATTGCAAGCATTGTTTGACAAAGACAGAATGCCTGCTCTGTGCTGAACTCAGCCTTCACAAGCCACTACAAGTTTCAGCCTTAACACATCTATAACCTCTTGACCTCTTTTTAAAAATTCTCCAGTGGCCATACTGCTGTTGCTCCTTCCCTTACAAGGAAAAAACACAATTCACCAATAAAAGCCAACATGATGGGCTGGGGTTGTAGCTCAGTGGAAGTGCGCTTGCCTAGCATGTATGAGGCACTGGGTTTGATTCTCAGCACCACATATGAGTAAATAAAATAAAGGTCCATCAACAACTAAAAAATATAAAAAAAAAAAAAAAAAGCCACCATGACCAGGCCAGAAGTAACTCAACGAAAGCACCTGCAGACACACCCATCCTACAGGCTGGTCCTGTCTGTTCCCCACTGGGTCCAGTGGATTATTTGGTATTATTTCTGAGGATGGAAGGGACATTAGACACCCAGCATTCTATCCTGATTTCTGTGCCAGTGTTGGCAGTGTTCCTTGGCAGAGGATCAAGGAAGCATGGCATGCTCTCAGTAAGCTAAGAAAAACTGGTTGATGTCAGGGTTTATTTCCTGGGCACTGCTTTCAGCAACATGCCAATAACAGTGACCTCACTTGCTACTCCCTAAAATATATTCTGGGGATTCACATCTCATTTTATACCACAGTCAAATCCAATTAAAGTGAAATCCACCTAATTAAAAACATCCCCAATCTAAATTATTTCAGGAAATATTTGATGTGATAGGATTTCAGCACCCAAACCTAATTTAAGTTTGATAGTTATCTCCAAGACTTTTTTCACTGGCTCCTCAAATTTTACCTTATATAATTGATATGCTTACTCCCTTCTCCCATTGGGATATTTAGGATTAGAGAAAAGGTTTAAGCTATATTTTACTTGCCTCCTGGCACCCATGTCCCAATCATTCTATTCCTTCCAGTTCTCCACCAGGACACACAAATCAAACTGTGCTGTCCCCTGCCACTGGCCACTGGCACAGTACTCCACTCTCACCTAAGCTCATAATCTCATCATTGACATTGGTGACATTGGCACCTGCCCACCATGTGCAGGCAAAGATGCTCCCTTCCTTTGTCAGTCCAAGGGATAATAATTCACAATTCATAAGCTCACGGGGGTTACATCTCCATGAAGTTCACAATCAGAGTTGTGGTATTTTTGTTGGACAGCCAGAGCCACCCAGGGTCTTGGCCTCTGGGGATGGCACCTTCATGCTCTTCATCAGTTGAGCTTAAAATTCTAACTTGATCTCTGACTCCCTTCCTGCATTTTGTCCAGCTATCTGATCAGTTACCTACACTAGTGTTTCTTCCACCAAAGTGATATTTGTGTCTTTTTCTTCAATCATACAGCTCCCTCCCTAATTTGGAACCACACCGTTTTTACTCCAGTGTCATTCCCTGAGTAGCACCAACTCTAGGCTCTCCTTTGAATCTGTAATGATTGCTGTTACTTTCCTCATACCCTACTACGTCAAATATCTGTGCTTAGTTTCCACTCCTTAAATGTACATTCCTCTGCTTATACCAATCCTACCCTGCTATAGTTTGGATCTTCTTCTCCTTCTCCTCCTCCTCCTCTTCCTCCTCTTCCTCCTCGACCTCCTCCTCCTTCTCCTTCTCTTCCTCCTCCTTCTTCTTCTTCACCAGGTCTTGAACCCAGGGGCACCTAACGACTGAGTCACTTCCCCAGCCTTTTTAAAATTTATTTATTTTTTATTTTGAGACAGGGTCTCAGGTGTCACTAAGTTGCTTAGGGCCTCACTAAGTTGATGAGGCTGGCTTTGAACTTGCGATACTCCTGCCTCAGCCTCCTGAGCTGGTAGGATTATAGGTATGTGCCACCACACTCAGCTATAGTTTGAATTTTGAATGTCCCTCAAAGACCCATATGTTAAAGGATTGGTTTGCATCCCACAGTGCTAACAAGAGGTGATGGAGCCTTAAGGAGATAGAGCCTAGTGGGAGGAACTTAAGTCATTAGGGTGTGCCTTTGGGGGGAATATTGGTACCCTGTCCCTGCTATTTGATTCCTGGCTGCCATTAGGTGAGCAGTTTCTTCTGCCATGTGTTCCTAGCATGATGTGCTGCTTTTCCACAGGCCCAAGGCAATCAGACCAATTGATCATGGACTGAAATAAAATAAACCTTTTTCTTTTAAGTTGATTTATCTCAGATATTTGTTACAGTAGCAGAAAGTTGACTAACACACACCTTACAACTACATAATCTTATTTCTTTCCTACTCTGCAACATGCATGCTCTGTTGTAATCAGTCTAGCCTCCTAACTGCCAATCAGTGATCATTTTGCTTCCTCCTCAATACCTTATGTGTTTGCATAGCCTCTGCCTTCCTTTTAACTGTTGTTTGCCTGGAACTCTCCATCTGCCCTAGGGACAATTGTGTCTCTCCCTAAAAGAAATTAAAGGAGTTCTCAGTCACTGCCCAGCAGATTGTCTTTAGTCCACACTGCTGCTCACCCAAGTGTCATCTCTCACTTCTTCCCTGTCCATTTGAACTCTCTCTTGCCTTCAACCCAAAGCTGTTTTATATTTCAATTCTAAAAATCACATCCTTCTCCTATCCTCCCCCAGAATTTCAGTTTTATCTCTTTCCATTCTACTGTCACTTCTAGCCCTTAAAGGTTTGGACAGCTGCAAATTGAGGCAGCCACAGAGGCAGGTAGATCCAAGTTCTGCTCCCTGAGCCATGAGTCTTTGTCTTCCACATGCTAACAGAACCCCTTGGATCACCCGCCCAGCTCTTGAACCTGTTTGTTCTCTAAGTACCCTTTTTTGGTACTTCCAGGAGTGATTTCCTGGGATGAGTTTCCCTTCCTTCATCCACATCCCAGTTGCATGCACCCTGCCACAAGTCTGACCTCCTCCAGATGCCTATCCTCCACACCTAGACTCCAGGGAGCTCCTTTCCCTCAAAACTGGTATTTATAGGTGGTGCTTACCACCTTATTTATAAGAGAAGATGTAGCGAGTGTATTTATTACATGTGTATTTGAGATGAGTCACCGTGTAAGACACCAAAGGAGGGGAAACAGGCTAATACTACCTTGTGAAACTATCGTTCTGTAAGAGAAACTGAAGTCCACAATCATAGCTTGAATGACAAGATAAAGGAGGTTTGTATCATGCCAACCTTCCTAAGCTACCATCCACATCAAGACCAGAACCTGAATCAACACAGCTTGCCCCACATACCACAACAGCATCACAGCCACTTAAATACAAATTTTCTTAGAACTTCTGACCACCCCAAAATCTAAATTCTTCACCTGTAAGGCCTTTCCTATTGGCCCCAGCCTGTGTTCTAGCATTATCTCTTGCACCTGCCCTTACATATCTGCATCCCCCTAAACCACTGAAACATACCACTTTCCAGACAGAACTGTGTGACTATGTACCTTTGCATATGCTTTGCCTAGAGCAGAACTTTTTGCACCATCCTTCAAGACCCAAGTTAAATATCTGCTCCTTATAAAACTTCCCCAAATGCCCCAGCAGAACTATTTCCTTCGTTTTGCCTCCAACATGATACTTGCTTATTTGTGTTACTTCTCACCTGTGGAAATAGTTCTCTATCACTGGGCTGTGAGCTCTTTGGGGACCAAGGAAATGGTGCTTATCACAGTTCTGGAAATCTAGATAGTGCTTAATATGTTAGGCCATGTGAGAAAGAAATAGGACCTGGAAAAAATATGTGTCCACTCTAGTTGTGATTGGTGTTTATGAAGTGCCCTTAGAGCCATTCACTAGAAATCAGGCTCTCATTTTCAAATATGGGAATACTACCTATCTCTAGTTCTGGTCTTAGAACTTTTCAATGCACAAGAATATGTTAAAAGCTCTAGAAAGTCTCATCTAAAGAAATATACTTAAACATAACTACATATCTCCCATATTCATTTAATCACCCCCTGCTCAGCACCTAGTAACACTCTGGAATTGTGTTTGAGAGCCCTAGGATATACAATTTAAGGTGGCCTGGCTTTGGAGGATTGAGGGCAAGACACCGGGTCTGGAAGGTCTGACATAAAGTAGAGGTGGTGGTTCTGGCAGCTGGTCCATGAGTTGGAGGTCAAGGACAGTTCTTAAAAACAGGCAAACAGGGTCATGGGGAGATTGGGCATAGGCATTTATGCAGCTGCTCAAGCAGGTGCACGAGGCAGCATTCTCAGCTGCTGCTCTGTGGTTCTGGCAGAGAATTTCAGGCTCTGAGAGAGATCTGCCAAGAGTAGCTGGGTGCCAGTCCCTGAAGAAGTCCATAAGAGGGAGAGATTAGTCACCAATACATGGCAGGAAGCCAGGTACTGGACCTGCAGCACAAAGTTAAAGGAAAACTGCAACAAGGTCCTAACAAGGCATGCAAGGAGTTGGATAGGTCTAGATTCTGAGCCAGAGTAGGACCTGACTGGACACATAGGAAGCCAGATAGATCATTAAATCTACACGGATGATCATAAATTCCTTAGGTGGGTCTGTGGGGAACCATTCTTCCTGAGGGGTCATTTGGCTGCAGTTTAAGACAAGTTGAGAAAAGCTAGAACTAAGAATGAAATAGTAGGCTTAAGCCACTTCATGGGAACATGGATTTTCTTCCATCCTCTGGAGATGGAGGAGAGAAGCTGTAGTTGTAAGGGGGTCATCTTGTAGTGCTTGAGGACTTGGGGTGACAAAAACAGTCATTCGCAGATCAATGAGCTGAAGGTAGGTGAACTTTAGTTAGGTGATAAGAAGAAATAGTTTTAGAAAGTTTTGAGGAGATAGAATTGGCAGAAAATGGCTATACCCAGTTGGAAGGGAAGCTGGGAAATGGCAGTTTTAAAAAAATTTGGCACAACACTGTCCTAATCAAAATTGGAGTTCTGATAATAAGAAAGGGTAAAATTGACATTGGGTAATTACTATGCAAGTATGTTTCACAGTAGAAACTAGCATGTGGAATTCTTAAATGTAGAGTTAAGGTTTTAAACTAGGAAGTTGTAATAAGCATTATCATGTAAAGGAAGACCACTGACTTAGGCATCAGATGACCAGTCTCAGCCACTAAGAGCTGTGTGACCTTGGAAAATCACTTCTTAGGCCTCTTCCTCATCTGTAAAATGAGGATAGTAATAAGATACAGCTGACAGAACTGCTGTGAGAATCAAAAACATAAAGCTCCTGGCACAGTCCCTGACACATGGTAAACCCCTGATGCTGAAAGTTTAGAATAATCCATAGACCAGAACATCTCCATCCTAAGTACAGCCTAAAGAGGATTTTAAAAAAAAGTGTGTGAGGGGTGCAATTCTGAGATTGATCATTTTGAATAGGAGGTAGAAGCTGTATGGAGCACACATCTGGAAGTACAGGCTTAATACCCAGGCAAGAAATTAGAGGGGGAATATTGCTGGGAGGTGATCTTCACCAATGAAATTGCCAAAACCTCAAAAGGAATGCTATCCCTAGAGCAGAGGTATAATAAAAAAAAATCTAATAAGCACACAAATTAAAAAAAAAATCTAATAGCAAAAAATGATGAGTGTCTAAATTTAAGGGTGATGAAAGACACTAGGAACCAGGGAAGATTTCCATGATTAGCATAGAATCAGCACAGAAATCAAATTACTTGAGAAACTGAGACACTGTCCCAATGAAGAGAGGCTTTATTTAAAGAGTATTGGAGGATGGATCAGTTACAAGAAGATGAGGGCTAGAAAGGACAATTAGGATTTAGTTATTAAGATGTTAGTAGTAAGCTTTGGGAAAGCATTTTTGCTAAAGTGTCAGAAAAGTAAAGGATTAAGGAACAGTTATTTGGCAAAGAACAAGGGGTTTCTATTAGTGCATAATCTTGAGAAGTCTGTTGTAGTAGGAAAGAAGGAAGATCAAGTAGCAGTAGCTCAAGAAGGTTAAAAAACAAGTCCCACCAAGGAAATTGTGCTTATACCTTATTGGTAAAAGCCATGTTATATGGCTATACCTAGTTGGAAGGGAAGCCGGGGAATGGCGGTTTTAAAAAAAATTTGGCACAATATTGCCCTCATCAAAATTGGAGTTCTGATAATAAGAAAGGGTAAAATTGACATTGGATAACTACTATGCAAGTATGTTTCACTGTAGAACCTAGCACGTACTGTGATTACATTTCAAGCTATAAAGTTTTAATACTTAATTCCTATATTTCTAAAAAAAATAAAAAAGAAAAAACTATTCTAACATTAGGTAAAATTGATTCAAATTCCTTACATTCTACCAGTTGGTTCAAATCATGCTACCATTAATTACTTTATCTTCATAGTATGATCTTCTATAGTTTTTGTTTCCCTGGAATCTCTTACTATCTTCTCTTTTTCTTGTTGAGAAAAGATTTCTACTAATTCTTAACATTTTCCTCATTTCACTTGCTGCTTAGAATCAGTCCATTGTTTCTCTATACATTCTTCTGGGATCTAACTAACATCTTAATGTGGCCTGATACCTTCTTTCTTCCTCTCTCTTTCCTTTTTCTCCTATTCATAATTCTCTTCCCTTTTCTCTCTCTCCCCCCACCCCTCATGTTCTTCTCTCATATTCAAAAGGATCTCAGGGCCTCAGAATTGGATAAATCCTGGTTTATGATAACTTGGCTTATTTATTTATTAGGTTGATTGTTATTTTTAATAATAATCATCTACAAACTCAGAACAAAAACCACCACCTTGAAATATTAATCATATGTCCATCTGGACACTTCTCACCACCCCCATGAAGGGTAACCTTGAACCTGAATTTCTGTGCATAATTCCCACCCATTCCATTTAATGTATTTTCATTTCATCTCAACACATTCCTTATCCAAAAAAAATACTGCCTTCATTTGGGTTTTCATAATCTGTGGAATAAAGGTTGAAGTGAATGTAGCTTATTAGATAAGTGGAGAAGTAGTATAGGTCAAGGATTACAGTCAATAAAGGGTATGCAATTGTTCCAGCTCTTCCAGTGGATAAATGAAGCTTAATCCTATGGGAGGCTGAGAAATGGTACAAACACTGTCTCTGAATTATTCTATTCAGAGAGTGGAGGCAGTTGATATATTTAAGCACTAACTCCAAGAAGTTTCTATTGGGACAAATAGTGCTGGGAAAAACTAGAAATTCATGTGTAGTAAATTGAAATAGAACCCCTGCACAAAACTCAACTCAAAGTGGATCAAGGACCAATGCATTAGACCAGAGACCCTGTGCCTACTAGAAGAAAAAGTGGGCCCAATTCTCCACCATGTTGGCTCAGAAACCAATTTCCTCAATAAGACTCCTAAAGCACAAGAAGTAAAATAAGAATCGATAAATGGTATTGTATCAAACTAAACAGTTTCTTCACAGCAAAGGAAATGATCAAGAACATGAACCAGAGAGCCTACAGAAAGGGAGAAAATCTTTGCCACCTGCACCACAGATAGAGCATTAATCTCCATGACATGTAAAGAACTCAAAAAACTTGACACCATAAAATCAAATAACCCTATCAATAAATGGGCAAAATAACTGAACAGGCACTTCACAGAAGAAATATGAATGGTCAACAAATGTATGAAAAAATGTTCAACATCTCTATCAATTAGAGAAATGCAAATTAAAACTACACTGAGATTCCATCTCACTCCAGTCAGAATGACAATTATCAAAAATACAAGTAACAATAAATGTTGGCAAGGATGTGGGGGAAAAGGGACACTCACACATTGCTGGTGGGACTGCAAATTGGTGCAACCATTATCGAAAGCAGTATGGAGATTCCTTTGAAAAACTGGAATGTAACCACCGTTTGACACAGTTATCTCACTCCTTGTTTTATACCTAAAGGACTTAAAATCAGCATACTACAGTGATGCAGCCACATCAATGCTTATAGCAACTCAATTCACAATAGCTAAGCTATGGAACCAAACTAGGTACCCTTCAAGAGATGAATGGATAAAGAAAATGTGGTATATATACACAATAGAGTGTTACTCAGCCATAAACAAGAATGAAATTCTGGCATTTGCCAGTAAGTGGATGGAAATGGAAAATATCATGCTAAGTGAAATAAGCCAGTCCCAAAGAACAAACGGCTGAATGTTCTCTCTGATATGTGGATGCTAACCCACAACAAGGGACGATAGGGAAGAAAGAATGTAAGTTCATTGGATTAGACAAAGGGGAATGAAAGGAAGGGAGGGGAGATGGGAATAGGAAAGACAGTAGAATGAATTGGACATAATTTTCATGTGTTCATAAATGAGTACATGACAGAGTAACTCCACATTATGTACTACTACAAGAATGGGATCCTAATTGGAATAGGTTGTATTCCATGCATGTATAATATGTCAAGATACATTTTACTGTCATGTGTGTCTAAAAACAACAAATAGAAACAAACTGATTTTCAGGATCAAAATTGTAATAGCAAGGGTTGGGGCTGTAGCTCAGTGGCAGAGCGCTTGCCTAGCATGTGTGAGGCACTGGGTTCGATCCTCAGCACCACCAAAATAAACAAATAAATTAAAGGCATTCTGTCCATCTACAGCTACAATTTTTAAATTGTAATAGCAATAACAGTATTAATGTTTATAATATAATTATAGTATTATTGATAGTATTCATATTTAAAATATAATATTACAATATTAATGTTATAATGGTCTTAATACTGGTCATGGGAGTTTTACTTAATGATGTTAATAAGAATGTATCAGGCTATGAACTAAGTGCTATGGCATAAAACTTACAAACATATCTCAGGGATATGTTATCCTCTTTTTTTTTTTTTTTTTTTTTTGTGGTACCGGGGATTGAACTCAGGGGCACTCGACCACTGGGCCACATCCCCAGCCCTTTTTTGTATTTTATTTAGAGACAGGGTCTCACTGAGTTGCTAAGTGCCTCGCCACTGCTGAGGCTGGCTTTGAACTCGCGATCCTCCTGCCTCAGCCTCCCAAAGTGCTGGGATTACAGGCGTGCGCCACCGCGCCCGGCTTATCCTCTTTTTCTACATCAGAAAGAAATATTTGTTGTAAGATAATATTCCTAAGGTAGCACAACTCTCAAGTAAAAACTAACAATTAGCACCCTGCCCTAAAAAGAAGTTTCTGTTGAGGGTTGTTTCCAGAGAATGTTAACTCTTCATCAGTTTTGGCCTCCTTGAGTGAGGAAAATAGTATTTCACCATGTCCTTGTTTTGCATTTTTCTCACCTCACTATAATGTCAATATTTATTGTCCGTTTTGAGTGCTCCTATGTGTTTCCATTTTTTTTTAAATCATGTCACCTATTTTTCCTCTTGGTTGATAAGTAAGAGCTCTTTAATACCAATTATTTATTAATTATTTAACTCTTTACTACCAATTATTATTAATTATTTATTTATTAATTTTGGATGTTGCAAATGTCTTCCAGTTTATTAACTTTTAGTTCATTTATGTGGTATTTTGATGAACAGAGTTCCTATTTTATTTTAGACTGTATTACTAGTACCTTGTTTTAGCTAACAAATTTGTTCTTCACTTAAGAAATCTTTACTACCCCAAGATGTAAAAGAAACTGACCTATATTTCCCATGTGGGTTTTAAAGTTTTGTTTTTGCATTAAAGTCTTTAATGTAAATGAAGATTATGTTATAATGAGGTGAGATAGGAATATTCCTTCATTTAGATGACCACTGCTTTTAGCTCCTGTACCTACTGTTCATATGCTGCCTTCTTCACATCCCAAAGTTCCAAATATGCAGGGCATCTATTTCTGGGCTCTGTGTGTACTCCTATTTATCATTGTATTTACCTCATACTCCACTGCTATGTTAAATGCCCTAGTTTCATAGGGAATCCTGAAAATTGATAGAATAATTCCCTTTCTTTGAAGAAATGCCTAGGTACTTTTAGCTCTTAACACTTCCAAATGAGATCATCAAGTGACATGAAAAACCCTACCATGGTTTTGTTTGGAATTATTGTCAATTTACAGATCAATTTGAGAAGAATTGAAATATTATTCTATCAAAACTCCTATTCAAGAACAGACTAGTTCCCTATTTATTTGGGCCTTCTTTTACAGCCCATAATAGAGCTTTATAATTTTCTTTATTAACAGAGCCACATTAATAAGGTTTTCTCTATGACCTTGAAATTTCAGTGCTTTATAGCAGTAAGTATTTATTTGTATGCAAAGTTCTCTGATACTGTTACAAAAGTAATTTACCTATTCTAAAAGGTATTTCTCTTTAATTTCGTTTTATAGTTGTTATTTGTGCATAGAAATGCAACTGATGTGTGTATTTTTAATAACATCCATAGATTATTTTAGACTGATTGTGTATGTGACCATATCATCTGCAAATAATGAAAATTTTATTTCTTTCTGCAGTCTCTCCCTCCATCAGATGTTTACCCCTGTCCCCAGAAAGAAACACTATTGGTTTTCTTGTAATCATTTTGTGTGTGTGGGGGGGGGGGGCTGGGTGCACGTGCGTCACACACAGAGAGATATATATATCTTTTTCTTTACATCTATAGTTGTACCCTTTATTTCCCCCTTCTTGCCATTACTTATTGATAATTCTGCCACAGTGTGGCCCAAAAAATTCATCTATCAAAGTCTTCTTTGGGTGCTTATCAAAAACCCAGTTTTCAAGGCTCTGGTTCCCATTGATTCAGATTCTCTGAGTGGAGCTGGAGAAGTTGAATGCTGAACTACCTAAGAGACTCATATATATATTAGCAATTTAAATTCATTGCTAGTCCTTACTGTAACCCTTTCCTTTATAACAGCTTTATTAAGGAAATTCAAGAATTTATTACATATGACTAAACTGTATGACTTACCTGAGATCTTAATGTGTCATTGATATCACAGATCTGTGATATGCTTGGATCCTGTTACTATCAATATGCAGAGACAATCTAGTGCAGTTATCCAAAGAGGTTCAAAGGACTTCAAAAATCTTAAATCTTATTAATTCTCCTAATATCACCTCTTGGTAAACATGTAGAACAAGAAGGAAAGTGAAGATTGTTTTTGCATTGATGGATCATACTGTCTAGTAAAAGAACATAGTTAATCAAATGGTCAAGGTCTTATGACAGTTCAGTAATAAGAAAACCTGGAGAACTTGGGAAACTGTTTCTGTGTTAGAAGAGTACTTTGTTCACAATTCAGAAAGCAGCAGGTTACATTCACTTCAAGAATTTTCCTAGCAGCATCACTTATTATGTCCAAAAAATAGGAAAGAATGCAAATGCCCATCAGCAGCAGAATGGATTGCTAAGTTGTAGTGTATTAACATTACATAACAATGAAATGAACCACACATACATGCTACACCATGGATAAATCTCACAAACATAATTTTGAATAAAAGAAGGAAGACACAATAGAATACATGCTATATGATTTCTTTTATATAAAGTTCAAAAAAAAAAAGGAAAACTAAACTACAGTACAGTATTTAGGAATTCAAACTTAGATGGCAAAAGTATAAAGAAAGGCAAGGAGTACATTTCCACAAATGTCTCCTTTAAAAAAGAGAGAAAGGAATAAGTCAAGCTCATCCATTACTCCACATTATCCTTTCCTTGCCAGTGATCTTGCCTGCTTATGCCAACAAGAGAGCTGGGAATACTGTTGGGGCTGTATCAACAATTCTCAAAGAGTGGGAAGGCAATTTGAATCCTCCCTTTCATGTATAAAGAACAGCACAGGTTTAAAGTAAGCAGTCAAAGATCTGCAGGGGCTTATTCATTGTGCCCCATATCTGATCTCATTATGGCTCAGGAATTGGTTGAGTGTGATTATGGGTAACTCATCATGCATACAACTTAATATTACTTCTGGAACTTAGGGATTTTGACTTTAAGTCCTCTTCCCTATCACCCGTTTACACTTTCAACAAATAATTTTGATCACTTACTTTATGCCAGGCAGTGTTCTGGGTGCTGAAGAAGATACAGCTTTATAGAATTGACAATTTAGTAGGTGAAATGGAAAGATATTTTTTAAAGTAAGTAATAAAGATTTTAATACAATTTAAAACAATGGTAAGTACTAGAAAAAATATACAAGGCAAAAGAAGTGAAGACTATGTTATTTTGATACATAGAGGAAGGCCTCTCTGAGGAGGCAATGTTCAAATAAATACTCGAGGGATATACCATCACAAAGAAATGAAAGTTTTCCACAATTTCCTTGTATAGACTGTGATGTGATTTCATGCATTTTTTCATCATAGTCTATTGCATTGCTCAGATGAACTACTTATTTTTTTTAACCAGATCTAAGGAGTATGTATTATTTATAGTCAGTGAATATGTGAGTGAGTCATATTCAGTCCTGGTTACTCAGTATCGCTCCTTTTTTCTGTCTCAGTCAAGGCTCATGGGCCAGCCACCTGTTTACTGAATGTCTATGGATGTTTTCTCTCTACCCTGGCAGAGGCGAGTAGCTGGGACAGAAACTGTATAACCCAAAAAGCCTAAAACATTAAAAAAAAAAAAAAAGCCTAGAACATTTACTATCTAACCCTTCATAAAAAAATTCTGTTGATCCCTGGTTTAAATTCATTTTCAAACTTCATCATATTTAAAGCCAAGTTTCCCTCTAAGCATTTCTTTAGCTCTGTATAACTGGGTTTGATAGGATGTACTGCATTACCACCCAGTTCAAACTATTTTTTAACATTCACTATAATTTCTTCTTTTTACCAAAAGATTGTTTAGAAGTGTCTTGCTTAATTATTAGATTATTGGAGATCTGTCCATTTATCCTTCTGTTATTGATTTTTGGTTTAAGTTCATTGTACTCAAAATTTTTTCAATCACTTAAAAATTTTTTGATACTTTAATTAGGGACTAACATATGGTATGATTTCGTAGCTGTTCATATACACATAAAAAGAAAATTTGGTCTCAGTCGTTAAGTGTGGCATTTTACATGTATCAAGTAGATTAATTTGATTAATCATGTTGTTCAAGTATTTTATATTCTTGATATTTTGATTGCTGTTATAATACTTAGTAAAACATAGCTATGAAAATCTCTCTATATATTACATTATTTTAGATCAGTTTCCTCTTCTAATTCTGTTACATTCTGAACTATATATTTTGAAGTTATTTGGTTCACATATAGAGAAAATTTTAGAATTTTTACTTAATTGATAATATATTTTATAAAATGTGCCTATTTGCTTCTAATGATTTTTTGTCTTAAAGTCAATTAATATTATATTTTATATTAATAATCAAGGACTAAGGGTGTTGCTCAGCAGTAGAGCACTTGCCTAAAATGCATGAAGCCCTGGGTTCAATCTCCAGCAATGAAAAACAAAACAAAACCTTTCTTTTGAACATTGTTTGCATGCTGTAACTTCTTTTACTTTTCATTTAACATTGTTTTGCATTTAAACTGCTTCTCTTATAAATAGTATATACTCAAGTCCCACTCTTGTATCCAGTGTGACAATCTCTGTTTTAAATTGGAGTGATTAGTTTATATATAAATATATATAGAGAGATATTTATAACCAATAAAAAAGGTAGATGCATTTAGATCTCTAGTCTTGTTATTTAGTTTATATTTGTCCTGTCTATTCTTTATTCTAATTTTCTCTCCCTACCTTCTTTTGGATATATCAACGTTTTTGTTATTCTATTATTCTCTTCTGTTAACTATTCTTAAATATTTTAATAGTTACCTAGAGACTCAATACAAACGCCTCAATCACCGCAAACTACCTTAAGTTATTCTTATCACCTCCTGAACAATGCAAGAACATTACAATATATTTAATCTATTTAATGTCCTCATTCTTTGTGCTATTGCTAATATGTGTGTGTATATATACACCCAGGGGTGCTCTACCTCTGAGGTATATCCCCAGCCCTTTTTATTTTCAAAACAAGGACTTGCTAAGTTGCTCAGGTTGACTTCACATTTGCAATCCTCCTGCCTTAGTCACTGGTATTACAGGTCTATGTTGCCATGCCCAGCACAATTGATGGCATATATTTCACTCCTACATGTCATAAATCTCACAATATGATTATTTCTTCTTCTTCCTCCTCCTCCTCCTCCTCTTCTTCTTTTTGGTACTAGGGATTGAACCCAGGGGCACTTTACCAGTGACCCACATCCCCAGTCCTTTTTCATTTTTTATTTTGAGACAGGGGCTTGCTAAGTTGAGTAGGACCTCACTAAGCTCCTGAGGCTGGCTTTGAACTTATGATTCTCTTGTCTCAGCCTCCAGAGTCACTGTGATTACAGGCGTGTGCCACTGTGCACAGCACAATAGAATTATTTTTAACAGTTATTATCTGTTTGTAGCTTTTTACATATATTTATCTATTGCAGTGCTATTTATTCCTCCTTGCAGTTCTATGTTCCATCTGGTATGATTTTCTTACAGCCTAAAGTATTGTTTTAGATCTTCTTTTAGAAAATACCTGCTATCTGTGAATATTTTTAACTTTCTGCTCTAAAACATGTAAATTTTATACTTCTTCTCCCAGACCTTTGAATAAGAGAATAAAAGAATAAATATTTTACATTTTCTTAAATCTGAAGGTTTCACACTTGGAGATTTTGAATGCACTATTTTTATCTACTACACGCAAGTTTAAAATCCAGTAAGTTTCTTCAGAGGAAAATGGTCACCTAGTTATGGCAATCTCTAACTGAAATTTCATACTTTGTGATCATGTAAGACTTCACTCTGCCTTTCATGCTCATTTTTCCAGCTTCACACATTGCTTCAGAGTTCACCCATGTCCTGTGAGCAAAACTAACACATATATCAATTAGACCTTGTTTGTTAATTGTGTTATTCAAATATTTCATGATTTAACCATTCTTTGTTACTTGTTTTATGAATTACTGAGAGAAGTACATTTATGAGTTATACTCTGTGGAACATGATTACTTAGGAAGTAGGTGAGAATAATGTGACTACATATAGTCACATTTATAGACCTAACTATATATCAAGCTGATATGAATCAATTCAAGAAACTTCTGAACATAATACTCAAAATACTTTTATGGGAATTTAAGGGCAAAAAGAACTACAAAGAAATCTCAAACTTAGTAGAATTTGTGGATAGTGATATTTGATGATTTGTGTGCATTGTAAGATAGATCAAATGATAAATATATTAGTGTGGGAGAAAAGAGAAATAAACATTGAATTGGAGAATATGAGAAAGAACTCAGCAGTGTTGAATGTGAAATATCATTATAAACACATGGTTTTAGAATGTTATTTATTTATTCATTCATTATTTAATCTATAAATATAGTCACTGTAGCAATGATAACTTGGATGCAATTATTACTGCCCAGATTTATTGAAAGATACCAAAATCTCTGAGAAATGACAAAGTTCAGGTCTATGACAGAATGAGCTTGAACATGTTATTGTTCCAAAAAGCAAAGCAGACTAAAGGGGACATACTAAGAAAGCAAAAACCAACCAACAAACAAAAAACTGGCTTGAAATAGCCCCAACTGACCAAATCTGAACAATTTGAGCCCTGAAACAAATAATGATATATTATGATATGTTAAATAAAAATTGAAACTATATTAAGGAAAGTGGTGGGTAGGAGGAAAAGCTCTCTTTTATTTTTTAAAAAATTTATGTGTGTGTGTGTGTGTGTGTGTGTGTGTGTATACATATAGAAAGTACATATAGAAAGAATGAAAAAAATTATCATTGTGAAACCACCAATCTAAAGTTAATTAAGACAATGTTTGTCAAAAATAGTAGGTAAACTGTTGAAATGTTCAGTCAGTTCTCAAAGTATCACACTCAGATTACTTATTAATTAAAATGTACATTTATAATGGAGCAATCTAACACACACCATGTTAACCAAGTAGCTTAACCAATGATAGAACTAACTATCTCATGAGCCTCTCCATGCGATGCGATGCAATGATAAATATATAACATCACTTCAGTAATACCAATTCTAAAAAATGTACTACATGGATATAATTTTGGGGAAACAATCAGATTAATCAGATGGTGGGAAAGTCTATAAAACTACTGCCCTGGAATATTAAAAAAAATAGCATGATTGTATAACAAAAAAATATTCTGGGGATATTTCTACATAAATGAAGACTATAGAAATAAGACAAATAAAGATATTTGTAATATTTCATCAAATCCTAGAGGAGAAAAATATATAAAGAACATTATTCAAATGATTTTATTACCTAATAAAATATCCATAGTCATTTTCCCCAATCATTCAAATGATTTTATTACCTAATAAAATATCCATAGTCATTTTCCCCAATCATTTGAATAATGTTCTTTATATATTTTTCTCCTCTAGGATTTGATGAAATATTACAAATATCTTTATTTGTCTTATTTCTATAGTCTTCATTTATGTAGAAATATCCCCAGAATATTTTTTGTTATACAATCATGCTATTTTTTTTAATATTCCAGGGCAGTAGTTTTATAGACTTTCCCACCATCTGATTAATCTGATTGTTTCCCTATCAGAAAATCTAGGTGAGAAATATGTGTGGTTATTGTACTATTCTAATGTGGTTTTTGTTTGTTTGTTTTGTTTTGTTTTTTGGTACCAGGGATTGGTGTTTAACCATTAAGCCACATCCCCTGTGCTATTCTTTGAACTTTTCTTTTCAGTTAAATAATGACTTGGAGCTGGGCGTGGTGGCGCACGCCTGTAATCCCAGCACTTGGGAGGTTGAGGCAGGAGGATCATGAGTTCAAAGCCAGCCTCAGCAATGGTGAGGCACTTAGCAACTCAGTGAGACCCTGCCTCTAATAAAACACAAAAAAGGGCTGGGGATGTGGCCCAGTGGTTGAATGCCCCTGAATTCAATCCCCAGTACCAAAAAAAAAAAAAAAAAAAAAAAATGACTTGGAGATGGAAAGATAGGAATAAATATGTCATGTTTCACATGAGAAATAATTGACATGAAAGAGAAATAGAAAATCTGAGGAGGTAGTTGGTAGGTTTCATAGATTTGAGGAGCTCAAAGTTCAGAATCATAGCAGAAAAGACTTCTGGATGAGAAGAGATTATAATCATTTAAATAATAAAGTATAATATTGTTGGTTCTTGGACTCCACAATGGAAAGCTCCAAAATAAAAACAAACAGAAAAAAAGGAAAAAGAAAAAGAAGATTGCCTTTTGGATGGTAACCTTTCAGATTAGTCACATAATGCCACAGAACAGAAGTTGACATAAGTCACTTTAAAACAGAAAATTGGCTTCCAGGCTTGCCAGACTTAATTGAAACCTGACATTTCTCAATAAAAGGGCTAGTCACCAGTGGAAACAGTGGATAAAGTCAGATCAGGAAATACCGACTGTGACTCTCCCAGAGAATGTTGCCCAAAAAGTGCCAAAATTCTCTCTCTCTCTCTCTCTCTCTCTCTCTCTCTTTTTATTTATTTTTTTTGTGTGGGAATTGAACCCAAGGCTTTGTGCATGCAAGGTTAGCACTCTACCAACTGAGCTATATCCCTAGCCCAAAATTCTCATTCTTCTATCAAGACAATTCTTAATGGAAGTTGGATGCATGGGGCTGAAAGGGTATCAACACCCCCCCCCACACACAATTCCCAGAAGTTTCTCTTTGCTTCTGCTTTGTCTTTTGCAGATAAACTGCACACTGAAGTCATATGGAAATGCATAAAATCCTCCCTCCCTAGCACTCCTTATTCCCAAGTTATGGGAGAAGGTTACATCTGGAAGTATGCTAATACCAGACACAGGCTACTCTAATCAACACAGAAACTTTCATCATTTATGCCTTCTGTAGGTCCACAGGAACTCTAGCTAACCTATGTGAAAGAGATAAGATGTACACAGCCCACTCTCCAAAGAAGCTACTTTTTGAAACACTGAACAAATTGAGGCACCCATTGTCCAGGACCCACATACCTTCCCCTGAAAAATCATATAAAAGATTCTCCCTAGGGCAAGGGAAAGATGGTCATTGAAGGCAAAAGCAATTATCTTTCAACACTGCTGGTTTGTTGCTAATGAAACTTTTTCTTTCACTGTCATTCTGCCTTTCCATACATTGAGTTTACTGACTACAGCTAACTGAACCTCATGCAGTTACATAAGTTAGCTTATTCTCATCAAAACCCCAGTTCCTTTAATTTATTTTCTCTACATTTCCTGAGGAAACTACTGTTAACTACTGTAACTACTGTTACTACTGTAGTCTTATAAGAAAAGACTACTCTGGTCACATATATTCCAGCTCTTGTAACAGTTTTCAATTTAGATCAATATATTGGTCTTTTGAATTGTAATTCCATCTCTTGAGCTTGGTTAATGTGCATTGCATCGGTGGGATGGCTAAAATAGGTTTCTAAGCCTGGAAGCATGAAGTCCAGACCCAAACATTCATCAAGTTTGGCTCATTTGTTCATTTTTTTTTCTGTGCAGGGAAGATAGTCTTGACTCCCTGGATCTTACCAATGTACTGCATGCCAGTTCTAGTTCCAGTGGTCAGAATCTACATTTCTTGCTTAGGACTTTTTCTGACCAGCTTGATCTTCCATGATCCAATCACAGTAAACCAGTAGGATAAGGATAACTGTGTTATACACTCAGGATAACTGTGAAGTGAGTGTTCTGCACTGGCTTCTAGAATTTCTCAGCAGAAGTAAATTCCAGTTGTTCACAGTGGGCACTTGACTGGTAAGGCACATTTTTGTTGTTGCCTATCTGCCCCAAATCACATTTTTTCCTACTTTTTTTTGGGGGGGGGTTATCTCCCAAATAATCTTGTGTTAAAGCATTACCTCAAGATCTGTTTGGGAACATGAACAAAGACAATCTCATTTATTTATTCATCAATATTTATCAGGCATCTATCATGTTCCAGGCACTGAGTTAAGTCCTTAGCAATGCATTATCTCTTTAACAGTTATATTGTCTTTTTAATCATCACAATATCATCCTTTTGATGAAGAAATCAAGATTTAAAGAAGGCAAACAGCTGTTCTAACATTATATGATTAAGACAGGGTACTGAAAAGGGGTTATGGCAGATCAGGCAGGTTAGGGGTCCCAAATGCCATTAAACTGAACAGTATGGAAAAAGAGCAATTTGAAAATATTATTATAGTATAATACTTCCAAGAAGCAATGAAAAAGAGAATAGTCAATGATTAATAAAATATTTTGGCGGTGGTGTACACCTGTAGTCCCACTGGCTCTGGAGACTGAAGCAGTAAAATTGTAAGTTCAAAGTCAGCCTCAGCAACTTAGCGAGGCCCTAAGGAACTTAGTGAGACCCTGTCTCTAAACAAAATATTTTTTAAAAGAGTTGGGGATGTGGCTCAGTGGTTAAGCACCCTGGGGTTCAATCCCCAGTACCAGAAAAGAAGAAGGAGGAGGAGGAGGAGGAGGAGGGAAGGAGAAGAAAACATTTCATTGAAACATTTTTGAAATTAAAAAAATATTTTTGCTTTTAGGTGAAGCAACATGCTACAACAAAAACACATATGTATATATGTATACATGAATATACATATGCACCCATAAAAATAGGTATTTGTAGGCTTAAATTCTAGCTCTACTAGTTTTTAGTTGTGAGATAGGTATGTATGTTACTTACCCATTATTCTAAGCTCAATTTTCTAATCCATAAAATTTATAATAGCCAAGATAGTTATAATAATTAATGAAATTTATTCAAGAAACTGACACTTAATGAGTACACAAATTTAACCTATGGAAATATACTATAATTTCAGGATCTTTGTGTTAAATACTGACAGATAGATGCGGTGATTATCATGCTTAGCAGGAACTTTAAAAAAGAAGTAACAAAATATTTTGTCAAGAATAATATCCATATTATTATATTTAAAGATCTTAGTCTTTAAAAGCAAGCTTATACTTAAAATTTTGTTTGAAGAAGTGTCAAAGAGTTTACATAGTAAAATTTATTCTGACAATAGAATTTTGTATTTTGTATGTCATCATCAAGCAAGACTAAAAAATAAAATATTGTTTATCAAATACAAATGATATTCATGATTCTTCTATAGCTAGATGTCTTTTTTAGTTGAAAGACCATGAAAAAAATCCCAATAATAGTTGTCTGCACCATCTTTAATACCAAGATTTTATTAAATCAGTGCCCTTCCTTAGGTTAAAAAATATTATTATAATCCCTGTTAGAATCAACAAATGCAGTTAAAATATTATTAGACGTATGGATACAGCATTAATGAATTTAAAAATCTCAAATGATGCACTTGACAAAAGGAAAACTATTTCTAAGTGTTGCTTCACTGATTTGAGTGGAACTGTTGTATTCAGAAAGCTCAGAAAGCTGTAGCAACAGCTGTTGTTCAATGAAATGCTTCCCTTTTCACCTGTTCTCCAGCTGAGTTAAAGCAGGCACAAAGGGATTGAAATGACCAAGGTCAAAGCATGATTTAATAGAACTTCCAGGTTTTTGCTTCAATAACTTCTTATGTAGTCTGGGATGTAGGGGCAATTAGTGGTTGAATTCATTATAGGTGAATTGGTAGCTGAATAAATCATAGATTCACAAATACTTTATCTTAATTTTATACATGGATGTACTAAGGTTCTAAAAGATTACTCATTGTTATTTACCTACTTATTGGAATTCATGAAAAATTTTTATGGTAAATTAATTTGCCTGATTTTTCTGACCCCACTGAATTGCATGAGCAAGCACCTCTCCACCTTACATAACTTGACATAGATGAAATGTGAAATATCTAAAGAAACACTACTTTATTAGCTTAGTAAAGGGGTCCTCTGATTGACATGCTGGTCTTAGTTCTTAACTTTCTCCTTTTCTTTTACCCCTTTTACATTCACAAGGGCTGATTCACTCATTCATTTGAACATTTTTTGAGGAGTTAGCCAGTTTTACCCATTTAGATAGTTACAGGGAACACAAGAGGAAGTCAAGGACACTTTCCTTTCTTATGGAGCTTATGGGTAGACAGAAGTGAAAGCATATATATCAACAGTTTGAGAGAAGTGGTAAGATGAGAAGTGGTGGCACTTGGCCATGAATAATAACCCTGATTGAATAAATCAAAGAGGCTCCTTAGAAAAGGTGCTTGGGCTCTTCTGAAAGGTAGAAGAATCTGCATGAAGAAGGGCTCCAAATGACTCAAGTGTGTAAGTACTGCTTGAGCAACGGGTTCATGTTGGATATGGAGAGATGGAACTGGAAGGGAGGCAGGGGCCACATCTAATAAGTCCTGTTCTTCAAGTTTAGACCATATTCAGAAGCTATGGAGAGCCATTGATAAAGAAAGAAGTAATGTGGTCATAGTTGTTTCTTTAAAAAAAGATTCTGTGTTGAGGACATACAGTAGTAAAGTAGTATAATATAGACAAGAATTTGCTGAGTGTTGAGTATAAAACAGTGAATAAGATAATATGGCCGTGCCCTTGTAGATCTTACAGTCTAGTTCTGAAACACAATGGTCTAATTTAAGAGAGTAACAGAGAGATTATAAAGGAAGAAATGGATGTTGCAATAATGGTGATAATAATAATGATAATAATAGCAATGATAGTGCTTATTACCATTTACTGAGCACTTCCCATTTGTCAGGTATTAAACTCTTTATATGCTCTATTTTTGAGTCTTCATACTGTAGCTATTTAATTTCTGCAGGCTATATCTTTTTAAAACTTTCTCAAACTCTTCCAGAGTCTTCCCACATCATTTAGTGGCTATACCCACGTTCTTAGGATAACCATCAAAGCGCTCCAGGCTGTGACCCAAGGTGACTTCTCTGAGTTCATCTTTAACTTCTTCCCTCTCTCTGCTCCAGACATAGTATATTCCTACATTGTCTGAGGTGTCTCTAGGAACCTTTTTGTCTCAGTGTTTTTTATGTCCAGAATGTTTTTTTCCCCATTATATTCCCCACAGCTCATTCCCTCACTTGTGTCAAGCCTATGCTTGCATGTCATCTTTTAAATGACACCTTCTCTGGCCAACCTGCATGATATAACTCCTATAGCAGTCTCTATTCCATTTGTATTGTTTTACGGTTGTCCTTGATATTTATCATATTCTGACATACAACATATATGTTGGTTTTCTCCCTCTGTTAGATCATAAACTTCATGAAGGCAGTCTCTTTGTCTTGTCCATTGCTCTATTCTTAGCACCTAGAATAGTGATACTACATAAGATCTGCTCAAAACTATGTAGTGAATGGAAGAATGAAGGCTTCCAGTAGCCTTATGAGATCATTACTATTATTTTTCCTACTTTACTGATGAGGAAACATATCAATTGAAATACTAAAGATTCTGTATCTGGCAGAACTGAGATTTGGGATGAAAAACCATTCACCCTTGTTGTGCTATGCACTGGGCATTCTTCCGAGTGCTTTATGTATATTAACAAGTAATCCTCACAACAACCCATTTTATACATGAGGAAACTAAACTGGAGAGGGATTATGATCTTGTTTGGCATCTTGTCACTTGCAGGTAAATTGGGGTCCTGTGCTCTTAACTATTTTGCTACATTACCTGAAATAAATTCTGGAAGACATATGTGACTTTGCTTCTTGAGGGATAGAAAGAAATTTAGAATTACTAAGATTTATTATGATTGGGAACTTCCACAGATGGTAGAGTAATCAAGTAAGTCAAGGACTGCAGTATGATTTGGTTTCATTCTCCGCTAACTCCAGACTCCTATATCTTTGATATCTTCACTAGGATATTAGGCTACAAGGTCAGCTGCAGTAAAAGGGATCTAGAATAATCATGGCAGATTACAAATGTTAGTAGCTGATTCAAATCAAAGTTCAAACTGATACACAGGCTTTGCCTAATTGAAGTCCTCAGGACCCACCTTACTGCTCTGTGATACTGAGAGGGCCTTCCCCATTTTAATTTGTGCTGCTATAGCGAAACACCTAACATTGGGTAATTTACAAAGAATAGAAACTTATTTTCTCACAGTTCTAAAGGCTGGGAAGTCTAAGATTAAGATTCTAGCAGGTTCAGTGACCGGCGAGGGCTTCTTTCTGTTTCCAAGAGAGCACCTTGTTGCACTCTCTGCAAGGGATGAATGCTATTCACATGATGGAAGGGATGGAAGAGCAAAGGAGGGTCTAAGATAGTTCCTTCCAGGCCTTTTATAGGAGCAATAATCCACATGCATAAGAGCAGAGCTTTCATGACTTAATCACTTCTCCAAAAGGCCTCACCTCTTAGTACCATATAATGGGAGATAAGTTTCAACATAAATTTTGGTGAGAACACCATCATTCAAACCTTCCAACAAAACAGCTCACCATGCCAGGAGCTGTGGCACATGCCTGTAATCCCAGCACTTGGGAGGCTGAGGCAGGAGGATCGCAAGTTCAAAGCCAGCCTCAGCAATGGTGAGGCACTTAGCAACTCAGTGAGACCTTGTCTCTAATAAAATACAAAAAAGACCTGGGGATGTGGCCCAGTGGTCGAGTGCCCCTGAGTTCAATCCCTGGTTACAAACCAAACCAAACCAAACCAAACCAAAACAAAAAAAACCCAACAGCTCACCACATTCCAATCATCAGAAAGGGATGAAGGGAAAGAGCAAGAGGCATTCCTTTTCTTCTTTTTCTTTTTCTTTTTTTAAACAGAGGGTCTCATTATGTTGCCCAGGCAGGGCTTGAACTACTGGGCTCAAGTGATTCTCTTCCCTCAATTTCCTGTGTAGCTGGGATTACATGCATGTACACTGCAGCCTAGCATCATTTCTTTCAATAGTGTGATCCAGAAGGTGCAAACATCATTTTTATTCACAGCCTGTTGTCCATAACTTAGTGTCATGACACACTAATGGGTCAGTATATGTAAACATGTGTCTAGCCAGATATGCACATGAGGGGTCAATAAGCAAGCAGTCTCTACTGCAGATATCCAACAAGCTTTTCAAATTGATCATTGCCAATACTAAATTCCTTCTTGTTATTCTAAAATCTGCTCCTCTGCACAGATATCCCCATCTCAGTTAATGGTGAAAAATGGGACATACTGTTTGAGGTGTTATAGAACATCCAGTTCAAATTCCCAAAAAGGGGCTGAAAATTTAGTGTCTGAAGTTTCCAAGTGAGGCTATGTTCAATATTCAGACTTGAACTCTGACTGAAGTGATAAAGAGTACATGTAAATGGTACTGTCAGAGACTGTGTAATATGGTGGGCAAAGAGAAGCAAGGATTGAGAGGGAGAGGATTCTGCATAAGAGAATTGAGGAAGAGTGGCCCCAAAACTAAGAGAAGCCGGAGAACTTAAGGTGATGGAACCAAAGAGCAGTTTCCAGGAGGCATTCATTAGCATGTTGAAGGTTGCAGGAGGATCAGATACTATGAAAAGTGAGAAGCAATCTCTGGATTTAGCTATTATACTATAGTGACATTGATATAAAGAATGTATAAAGCAAAATGGAGGTAGGTGCTAAATTTTAGTAGTTGAAGAAGGATTTGGAAGGAAATGGTAATCGGAGTTTAGATACCTTTTAAAACAGAAGAGACAGAGTCAACAGAGGGAGAATTTATGAACAGGAGAGGGAAAAACAGAGGGAGTTAAGTCTTGAGATGACCCCTTTAAAAAATGTCTTTATAAAGGAAGAAGGATGATTTATACTTGACAGGTCAGGAAGAAGGCAAATTTAGGTCTGTATGAATGAAGGCGGGTCACTAAGGAGTTCATACCAGAGACATGTAATGGTAAATAATTATCTTAATAATACTAATATTACTATTGCTAGTAAGCACTAACATTTATTGTGTACTTTATTTATTGAAAACTGGCATTTATTGGGTACTCATCACATGCTTCTTGGAGTTAATTTTGCTTCAGTAATATTTGCTAAATATTGGGAGCTACTCATACACCAAAATCTTAGTATCTTTCAAGAGATGAGTGTATTATATTTTGATGCAGCATAAACATAGCAATTGTGAATATCACCACATCTGACCTTTCTTTTTCATGCTCTCACATTATTTCTGATTGTGGGGCATGCTGGGTAATAAAAAATTATGGTTTTGTTCTTTAATTCTTCTGTTGTGACTCACATCAATAAGAAATTTTGAGCACTGAAACAGCCCTGTCAAAAACCCCATTTCACTGGCAGTTTAGGGAAAATATTTCATTTTCAAAAAGTATATTAGTATTAGCAAGTATATATTAATAGACACCCCCACTCCAAAATCACTGAAGTGTTGTTACTCTGAAAAAGTGTCCAGTTTTTACAGGTCTGACATCCGCCTGAATTGCCTTCTTGAGGAGAGGGATAGAGATTGTTGATCTTTTATTGATTGCCAAGGCCTGGCACACAGTTCTGGGTAAATAGAAGTTCAAAGTTTGTACAGAGCATTGATTTATATGCTTATAAAATTAAACTGCTTCTTACTTTTTACCTGAAATGGAAAATTATTAGAAACTACTGGGTCTCATTTGGACTAGAATAGTCTAATGAATTTACTGCACACTTAGATATGAAGTTTTTTCTGAGAAAATATACTTGAAGAGAAATAAGGGTCTGGTATGGGACATACATTTTCTTTTTCATCAAAACTCATACATATGGAAATTGAACACTATTGGTATCTTGAGGACTCCTGATAAATATTCATTGCTGATAATTTTTTTATCAACATTTCTTAATTTGAAAATGGATAAACCAAAAAATAGAGAGTTCCTCAGTTTAACCCTATAGTCAAGTTTAACACTACAGTCACACACATGAACGCATATCTAACTTGATTAACTAAAAAGGATAAGTGTAATTTTTCCAGATTCCTAAGATGAATTAGGTTTTTCCTTGGTCTTACTTAAAACCAGAATAGTGACTTCAACATCTAAGAGTAGATTTATTTCCCTCAGCCTTTAAACTTTTTTAGAACTCATGGATTTTAGCCATATATAAAACTTCAGTGTATTATAAAATTAATTTCAGTTACTCAGACAATTCCTACTTAAGAGAAAGTAGAATAGCTAAAAGTATCTTCATATGATAAATCTACAAGTAAAATTTTGCTTTATTTATTCTAATAAAGTATTCAAAGATTTTCATTCTCAGTTGCCAGTAGCTTCCAAATGTGAATCTATAATAGGGGAGAAATGGAAAATGAATAAATATATATTTAAAATATAATCAGACATGGTGTAATACTTTCATTTATCATCAACTGTCCTAGAATAACTTAAATTACTCTTGCTTATTTTTTATAGTTAATTTAATAATTGCTTATAGGTGGGCGGTAAATTGTATCTATCCATATATATACACTTATGTATAAATGTCAATTATCTGATTTTATAAAAAGGATGATATAAGAATTACAATGTAAAAATTCACTGCTGATTGGTGACAAAATTTTTTGAATACTACATGACTGGGATATCACATAGTACTTAAGGGCTTGTCCAAAAAGTGGCAAACCGTAACGTTAAATTAGCAAAGTTTTTAATAACTTTGCCAACAAAATCCACCTTTAAAAAAAACCTAAAAAACACAAAAACCTTTTTTAAGTCGCCCTAGTGCCAAATATATTTTGCCTCTTGGATTTAAAAAGGTTTGGCTATTATACGGATTAAAATTACCCTCTATCTACGTGGGGTCAACCAAGAGACTACTTATTTTAACTGACAACCCACTGAAAGTCTACACTGAAGGAGGTGGGCTTTTACCTTCTACTCTCTGGTAAACTAGTGACATCCTGTGCTGGCAAGAGGCCTAAGCAGATGACCTTGGTCCTTAAAAACTGGCCCACACTCTCAAGCCACCCCTGAAATGTTTACAAGAGCAGCTTTGGGCGAAAAGGAATTCGGGTGGTAACCTAATAACTCTAGGTTCTGCCTTGCCTCGGCCCTGGGGGCTATCAACACTGTCCAGGCTGACAAACGAAACCAATTCATTCCCCAATAAAATCGGAGGCGTTTCTTGGTTGGGTTGGCCTGGGATTCCAACCCTTATGGGGATCGCTGGGGTTTCCAGAGTGTACCCAGTTCTTTATATTAGGCGACAGAGAGCACGGACTGAAAAGGGAGATTATTCCTTTTGCCCAGTCTCAAGATGGCGACCGACCCTAATGGGACTCCGCGGGGCCGCGGACCATCTCCCCTTCCCACGGGCCCCTGCGCCGGCGGCGACGGCAAGCGGAAGGTGGGGGCAGAGTAGCAGGGGAGGGCGGGGCGCCGCGCGCGTCCTAGTCCCGCCCCGCGTCCCCGAGTCCGGCTTGGAGTTCTCGCCCGGCCGGGAGGCGCGCGCTGCCTGCCGGGATATTCGGCCCGCCCAGCCAGTCCTCCCGTCTTGCGCCGCGGTCGCGAGATCCGCGTTTCTCCCAAGATGGTGGCGCTTGGTTCGGGGTGACTACAGGAGACGACAGGGCCTATTACCCATCGCCAGGATCCTGACGCGCCACACTTCGCTCGCTCGCGCACCCTGCCGCCGCGTAGTTATCTGCCGGCCCGGGCGCCCGCCATCCGCCTCCGACTTACACTTCACCTCTGCCGACCCCGGTCGCAGGCAGCGGCGCCTCCCTCAGCTCCTCCTCGCAGTAGCTCGCGGCCTGTAGCCCCTGCCAGGAGGGCCTCGCAGCCCCCCAGTGTGGACAGACAGCGGCGGCTAGCGACGAGTGCCGGGTTTTCGGCGGCCCAGGCGCCCCGTTTCCCGGCCTCGGTTTCCGGAGAAGGAAGCGCGGGTCCCGCATGAGCCCCGGCGGTGGCGGCAGCGAAAGGGAACGAGGCGGTGGCGGGCGGAGGCGGTGGGCGAGGGCGACGACGACCAGTGAAGCGGCCGCAGCTGCGAGGGCCGCAGCCCAGGCGCGGGGGCGACGACAGGTTAGTGTTGCTGCGGACGCGGTCTGGGCCCGGCAGCGCGTCCTCCTTCCTCGTCCCCTCTTTTGCCCTCGCCACCCTTTGGGACCCTCTGGCAAAGATAGGCACCCCTTTCCCCACCCCCACCTCTGCGGGATAGTGTGTTTGGGGGCGCGTGGTGTGGAGGGGCCGGTGCCAGGACTAGGCCCCTGGTGGACGCGGCTGCTGCAGCCTTAACTGTCAGTCCTGGATAAACGCTTGAGGGAGGGTTTTGTCGCCAGAGGGGACGCGAGAGAGCCCGGGGCGGGGCGGACGTGCAGGGCGTCGAGATGGGGCCCTTTGGAGCTAGGATCGCAGAGCCAGCCCGGGCCTCTAGGATAGCAAAGGATGCCTTTTCATTCAAAGGGGAGCTCCTTCTCGGCATTTTCGGCTCTCTTGGGGAAGACATATTTAATCGTTTGCTTAGTGGGTTGGGGTTTTGGGGGTGGATTGATAGTGAGGGAGGGCGGATGAAGTGGTATGTCAATCCCAAGGTTTGGGCTCACAGATTACTCATGTGTTGTTGATCGCCAGGTTTCTGGATTTGAACGTGAGTTCCTGGGTTTGTCAGAGCTGACTTAAATATAAATGCAAACCTTCAAGCGGGTGGCTTTTTTTTTTTTTTTAACCTTTTCAGTTAAAGAATGAAAAGGATGTTTTCCTCATCTTGGGGTAGAGGCTTTTGTTGGTAAAGCCAGAATTAAGTGTGCCAAATATTTTTTAGTACGTAAAATATGAAATATGATTTAAATGCAGACACTGGTTAAGGTTAGAATTCTAGAAAGATAATTTAGCCTCCCAATTTTGACTTCCTGTGGTCGAGTTAAAATAGAAACAGCACAAAATCTGTCTGAGATTATATTTATTTACTGGCTAGGGTGCTGTTGGAAATGTAAACTGAATAGCATATGGAATTTACAGGCCAAAGTTATCCTTGATCAGGAAGGAATATGGATATGGCCCATAATTTTTGATCATTCCACTTATGCAGTATTGGGGAATAAAAACCAAAACAGTTTATTCTAGAGTGTGTGTGTGTGTGTGTGTGTGTGTTTAAAGGGAAGGGTGTTTGAAATAAAGACGACTTAAAGTTTAAGAAATAAAAATATTAAAAGTTATATGTCAGAGACACATCGGTACACAGTAAATCTTGGTGAGTAAATTGGACATGTGGCGTCAGAAGCATTTTTCTTACACATCTGACTACACTTAAATACACTTTAATTATTTGGTAAATCATGTAAAATTTAGAATTTAGGAGAGCGAAAAGCAAAATTTGGTGAAAATAGCTTTGGAATCAGATTCGCTTTTAAATCTAAGCTACTTGTCATATTTTTAATGATCTGAATACAGTATTAATGATGCTGTTAATAAGCCTTAGGGGTGACTCTTAAACACTAAAAAGCATGACCAAAACCGACATTAAAAAAAAGAAAAACCAAAACAACATCCACAAAAAAAAAAAATTCAAGAAATAATTTATAATCTTTACATATTTGTGATATGCATAGAAGGAACACAAAAATATAATAGAAATAACTTGTAATCTTTATTTACAAAATAGAATGTAAGCTATGAAATTTTGTCAATATTTAACTAGCATTAGTGTGCTAAGTAGTGTACACACCATCCTCTGGACATTGCCCTCATCCCTTAGGAGTTTAATTTATGCGGAGATACAACGTACCGTGTTTTGATTTCAGAGGTTTTGTAGCCTGCTTTTGTTTTATTTCTCTTAAAATATACCCGTATTTTTTTCATAGCTTAAAAAGTAACTTCTTAAGTAAGAGGACTTATTAGTCATCCCACTTGTCTAGTCCATTTAACATGATTGGGTGCCTACAGTGTCTATAGCATGTAACCTTTAATCAGTTGTATTTCTTAAACTTTAGGTAATTTCTGCTTCAGTCTCCTCTCTCAAAAAAATTGTAATAATTTAGTTTTTGAGTCAGTGGTATGACCCAAAACTGTAGATGGATCATATCTCAGTCTTTCTTCCTAAGCACTTAATGTTTGCAAATTTCTGTTTTCTTAAATGAATATTGGTTATATTATCCAATCATGTTGTACACTTTTTATTTAGATTTACAATTGTACAGACTTAAAAGCATAAATACTATATAAGGTGCATATACAGCTATTAAAAGATACAGTTTTCTGATATTCATAGGTGAAGACAAATCAAAAAGTGATCATCCAAGTAAGTAATGCATGTGCCACAAGGTTGTATTAAAAAAAGTCTTAAATGCTCTTTTCATCATGATTCATAACAGTAATTTTGAATAGCTTTGATAATTCCCCTCACAGATAAGTGTAAAAATAATGTAATCAGAGATATCATGGTACATATAGTGGAAATAACTTTGCCATTAGAACCTGTTTTTAATTTTGGTGAATCACAGTTTTGTTATCTGTAAAACAGAATGGTGAAACTACCTCATATTTGCCAGAATTTTAAATGCATAATCCATGGACAATAAATGTTACCTTAGTAGTCTACCTCTTCAGTTTTTTTTTTTTTTAAAGTCTGAAGTACCTTGAATATAGTGGCCTATAGTATTTTATGCTTTATACTAGTTTTCTTTCACAGTACGAACTCAACTTTTAGAGGGCAAGGACTCAGAGGACTCCTAGTGTTTACCAGAGAGTATGTTACCAGATGTCTTAGTCTCTTCAGGCTGTTATTACAAAATATTGGAGACTTAAAGAAAGAAAAGGAAAAAAACAATTATTTTTTTTAAAACAAATTTATTTTTCAGTTTTGGAGGCTGAGAAGTCCAAGGTGCTGGCAAATTCCTATATGTTTGGTGAGGGCCCTCTTCCTGGTTCTTAAGACAGCTACCTTTTCACTGTAACCTTCTGTAGTGAAAGGGTAAAGGGGTTTTCTTATGGGCCTCCTTAGTAAGGGCATTAATCCCATTCTTGAGGGCAGATGTTCCCAAAAGCCCTGCCTCCTAATATCACCTTTAGGGTTTAGGCTTCAGCATAGGAATTTGTAGGAGACACAAATATTGAGACTATAGCTTTAGAATATACTTCAGTTAGTTACCCATGACTTAGCAGGGGGTCTACTAACATCTCTTAGGTACCTACTGTGGTTACTATGAGCCAAGGTGTACATTACAGAGGCCACAAAGACAAGAGAAAGTCTGTCATTTGGAAGTTGATGAATCTAGTGATTTTCTCCGTAAGACACATTTTTAAAAAATTAGTAAAACCCTGTTAAATATGGAACTTCCTTCTCCACTCTCTCTGCCCTTCTAGCTTTAGGGCAGTTCTATAGACTTAACACCTCCCATCCCCCAGCTTCTATTCTACTTAACTGTATTACTTAGTACAACCCTTTGGCATGTTTTTTACTTCAGGTCCTGGTCCTAGCCCCCACCACTCAATATTTGGGCATATAGTGTGTTAGTGTTTCTAGATGTGTGTGTATGTATTTGCATATAAAATTTAAAGAATTTACTCCAGTACTTGCCTATGAATACTACTTCTTTTGGGGGATGGTGATTATCATTCTGTCTTCTGGTAATAGATTCTTAGATATTGTAAACCTGAGTAGGACTATCCTTGAGATCAGCTACTCCATTTCATTTTATACATGAGTAAATTGAAGTGTAAAGCTTTAAGATGGGTTTCTTAAAGTCTCACAGGTGGTGGGGCCAGAACCAGCATCTCTGGACTCTAGTTAGGACTTTGCATGTAGTTAGGTCTTTGCATGCACCTTTTGTCCTACCTGTTGGGAAGAGTAGTTACACTTTGTAATTATCTACGACTTGTGGAGCTATTTTCTTTTTTTAAATATTTATGTATTTGCTTTAGTTTTACACAATGCCTTTGTTTTTACCATGCATGTGCTAGAGCTAGGCTAGAGCTAGGCAAGGGAGAGCTCTACCCCTGAGCCACAACCTCAGCCCCCTGTGGAGCTATTTTCTACACTATTAATAGAAGCGACTGAACTACCACCAGTAGACCTTTTCTTCTACTAAAGGAAATAAAATTAAATAGAAATAATTAATGCTAATTTTGTAGAAACTTACATTCTGTATCCAAATGTGAGATGTGTGAAATGGAGATGCTGTATAAATTTCTTTAATAAAAGGACCTATTAACAAACACATAGTGAATATCTTTGCCAGCTTTCATTTTCACTTAATCTCAAAAATGTTACTAATAGTGTTTTGATGTAAGTTATCTTTCCAAGTAAATTTCAATATGGATAATAATTTGGGAAGATTATTAATAAATATTAGTAACCTGAGAATGAAATAATAATATTTTTTAATATTGCTCTTTGCACTTGAGATTTAGCTAGAAGTCAGATATTACTGTTTGATTCTAAGACTTAGGATTTACCTCTCTTAAAATTATATAAAATTTTAAGTGCTTCAGCATTTCAACAGGTTCAACCTGAAGCTACCCTGGACCATAGAAATGGAGAAAGAAGCACTCTAGCTTTGATGTCAGAAGATCTTGGGCTCCTTTATTTTATCTAGCTTCTCAACTGGTCACAAGCAGGTTATTTAATTTTCTAAAAACCCTTTTTGTTCCTCCAAGTTCCTTACTTGTTTTGTTTCTGAGGATTATACTTTTCAAATGTGATTGTTGAAAAGTGAATTAATATTGACATAGCGATTTGCCTAAGAAGATTGGTTTGTGGTAGACAGGTAGGTCTACCTTGGTACATTTTCATGCTTTTTATTTTTGTTGTTGTTGTTTTTGTTTTAAACATTTAACCTCTATTTAGAAATATTATTTGGGGGAAATTTATAGTATGTGAATTTACTTTAAATATGGTAAGTACATTTGAAATGAACAATAGATCTTAGTAATATATGTATTAGTAAAAAAGTTAGTAATACATCATTTAGTGTTACTGATCCAAAGTCAGATTCCTTTTGTGATTTTCTGTATTTGACCTGTTGTTTTAATTTGTTAAATGGCAAGTGAGTGGATTGACCTGAGAGAAAGAGGTTTTAGGGGACATAGAATCATATGGAATAAGATTATTCTTAAAGTTCAGATCCAGGAAATCTGAACAGGAATTTCATATAAGGCTTTGCCTCTGGATCATAGAACAAAATCCTATGTAAGACTTTATTATCAGCACCTGTATCACAAGCAAAAGCATACAGTAGCTGTATAAGCTCTGAAGACTAATTAATAATTGGATAAAATCTTTTCATGAAACTTTTGGCTAGTCTGTAGAGTCTAATGCTGTTACTCTTGGCAGCTCAGGGTGCTCCAGAAGTTGGTCTTCTATACTTGTCAGGGCAATTGAGTAGTGTAGCATAGATTCCATTAAGCTACAGAAATCAAACATGAAAAAATTTTTTTGTTCTCTTTGTGGGCAAGCTTATAGATCTTTTGTAGTTGTTAATGTGTACCCTATGTATATATAGCCATATATACATACATATTTTGAGAAATTGATGTTCTTTTTTACATTTGAGATAAGCATTGTTGCACAAAATTACATATGTGTGGTCTAAATGAAGATGCTGGCAATGTATGCTTCCACATGTATTCTTTTCATATATGACTATTTCCTTGTATCAGAAAGGATGGCTTATCCATTTCAAGCATCTAGTGGACTTCTACAATCAGCATCTTCTCAAATATGAAGAAGTAGTCTTAGAATTGTCCTTGTAGACTGTAGCCACCATCATAACTTGTTTATTTGTGTATTCTTTGTGATAATAGAATAAATTTTGAACCCCATCTCCCAATTAAATATACACACAGCACAGAGAACAATATAACAACCAATCAGGTGTGTGACATTCACTATGGAGGAGCGTCATATTTGCTACTTCCTTACACTCTCTAGTTCTCCCTATAAAACAGTTTCTTTATTTTCTTCTTATTTGTTACCTTTAGCACTGCAGACACCACTAAAGAAATTTCCAACCTATTATCAAATACTTTCCTACCTATTATCAGATGCTGTGCTTTGGAAAATTAATGATGAAAGGGCCAGTAGTGTTTTCTATGTAAAGCTAATACATCCTGGGGGGAAATATGGGTTATTTCAGCTTATTAATTATCTTAGTACTTTTTTCCTAAAAATTTATTTATTGTGTTCCCCTCTCTCTCTGTATACAGTAGTTTTGCTAATCATACAGTGAGCCATAAATAAGGATATTTAATATTTGCCTTTGTTAAATGTTTTAAGTTTTTTTTGGGGGGGAATTAAACATTAGTCTTTTGAGCACCTGTTGTATGCAACATTTATACTAATGGATAAATCTTATTTCATACAAAGATTAATGGGGTAGTATTTTTTCTTTTCTAGTTTTTTTGAAGTGTGCCGACAGTGTTCTGTGTTGGTGATAGAAAATATGCTGTTTAAGATAATCCAAATTCAGTTTCTAACAAATGAAAGTTTCCCTAATTACTTAATCTGCTTCATTCTCACTCTGTCTTAAGCATTTTGCTGTCATTATAACATATTAAACAGATTTAAAGAATAGAGAGGGAAGTTGGGGAATTAAATGGATAAAGTTGGATAACTAATGAATGCACTGCGCTTGATTGGAAATATTTCTTTTTAAAAAATAAATATTTATTTTATTTGCTTTTTAGTTGTATACAATGCCTTTATTTTTACGTGGTGCTGAGGATCAAACCCGGGCTGCGCTCATGCTAGGCGAGTGCTCTACCGCTGAGCCACAACCCCAGTCCTGGAAATATTTATTAAAAGTAGACTATGGTATTGAAATAAAATTCAAGTATAATAATGTATTAGACTAACTTGTTAATTGTAGGTTTTTTTTTTTAAATTATTTTTTATTCTAAGTAATTGTAGGGTTTTTGTGTGTGTGTGGGGGGGGGGGGGTTTACTGGGCATTGAACTTGGGGGCACTCTACCACCACTGAGCCACATCCCTAGCCCTATTCTGTATTTTATTTAGAGACAGGATCTCACTGAGTTGCATAGTACTTCTCTTGGCTTTGAACTTGGGATCCTCCTGCCTCAGCTTCCTGAGCCATTGGGATTACAGGTGTGCCCCACTGTGCCTGGCTAATTTCAGTTTTTTACACGCAAAAAACTAGATTTCAGCATTTCAAATTATGTTGTGTAATTATTGCTCAGCATATCACATTTTAAATTATTTTAGAAATGAAGGTCTTGTTTTATTTAATTCAGTATGGGATCATCCCACCCCCAACCCTGAAAATTACATCTTCTGGGATAAATTAAAAGATAAGGCATGGGTGAACTTAAAAATAAATGGATCTCGGACTGATTATATAGCTCAGTGGTAGAGCACTTGCATATGAGGGGCCCTGGGTTCAGTCCCTAATACTGCAAAACAAAACAGATGGATCTCAACTAGAAAATAGAGTCACTTATCTCAATTGAAATTAAGTAATTTCTTTTACTCCTGGATGGAAGATTCTATGAGAGCAATAAATGTTTGTGCACAAACTCTTTTTCCATGTGCAGATTTAGGAATTTGTGAATGCTGGAATGAGTGAACTGCTTTCTAGTTTGTTCAGGTTTGCTTTACTGCTCTGAGCTCATGAGCTATGTGTGAATGATCAGGAACAATCAGTACTCCAGGCTTGAGAATTTAAAGGAATTTTAAGTGAAAATAGGCAGGACTAAGGGAGTTGGCCTGGACAGTGGGCCATTGATCTATTGTACAATGTATCACTTTATTCTTTTGCCTGTGCTGAATATCTGCTAGTCATTCAGAGATGAGGTGGAGGTGTTTGTGTGCATGCATGTGTTCTTATTGCCAGTTGAGGCCAGATTTTCAGAAATGGGTTGATTTCTTCAGTGGTCAAGAAGTAAAGTATCTATACTTAATGCTAGTATGTATCTAAATTCCATGTTGCAATAGTATTTATATTAATTATGTTTTTAGTAGGGTATCTTTTCTTAGTCATATGAATTTTGATTAGATGGCCTCCAAGACACTGGGGACATTTTAAGCTAGGACATCATATGCTAATGCATTTTAAAAATACATGTAGATACTTTAGTTTCCAAATATTTAAAACATACAGAAAACAATATAGTGAATATCCATTTACATACCACCCCAAAGTGGAAATTCTGTCATATTTGATCCTTTGGAGAAAAAAATGAGTACCCCTACAGTACTTACTTGTAGCAGTTCCACTCTTCCAAGTGTTAGTGCCCTCTCTTCTTACCCAAAGTAACAGCTATCTTGAGATTCTTGAATACATTCCATATTTTTTGCTTTGTACATGTATTCATAAGTGATATAAGGTGTTTAAATTCTTGCAGATATGTTTTGTATAATCTTTCATCAGCTTAGTAATAGTAGTAGTAATAGTATTTGAGATTGAACCCAGATCTGCTTAACTGCTGAGCCACATCCCCAGTCCATTTTTGATTTTGATACAGCCTCCCAAGAGGCTGAGACATTGGGATTACAGGCAAGAGCTACTGAGCCTACCTTTCATCAGGTTTTTAAAGTCAGTATTGGGCTGGAGATGTAGCTCAGTGGCAGAGCACTTGCTTAGCATGTACAAGTTCCTGGGTTCAATGCCTAGTAACCCCAAAAGGGGGGGGGGGGTCAATAATATTAAGTTTTTTTTTGAGATAACATATTGGTACATGTGGAGCTAATTTGGTTTTATTGCTTTATGGTACTCCAGTATGTACAGATATAAAATGCATATATCTCACTATTAGTGAGTATTTTTAGTTGTTTCCTATTTTGCTCTTGTAAATAATGCTTATTGAAGTGGTCTTTTTTATATATGTGTCTCTGCAGGTGTTTCTCTTGGGTAGATCCATAAAAAAGATTGGTGGGAAATAGGATCTGAGTATTTTTAATTTTGTGATATTGCTAAATTCCGCTAAAATGGATTAGCCAAATATACTTTGTTAACAGTGTGTGGGCATTTCTGTTTCTAGAATCCTTCCCTGGTTCTTGAGATTGTCAGATTTTAAAATATTTGCTAAAAACGATGGATGGGTGCTATATAATTAATTTGCATTTACTTTGTTATGCAGAGTGGTTGGTAAAAGGATATGAGTTTTATTATTTTCTGTATGTTTTAAAAATTTCGTAAGTTAAAAAGTACTTTTAGAAGAAAAGAGACACCGATGTACATTTATATTGAAAAAGACCTTGAAGGTCATCTCATCCAACCTTCTTACTTTACAGTGTAGCCAAGGAAAGTTTTCAGAAAAAATAATAAAATATAAAATCTGGCCCTTGTATTCTTCTTCATGGTATAGAATTTCAGTTTTTGATGTCAAAATAAGGAGTTATTCTTAGGATTTGTGCTTTCGTTTTAAGAAATTACTCTAATAGGACTTTTTGTTTGTTTACTTGCTTGTTTTTTTGCATTTAGGTCCATCTAAAGGAAGTTAGGAATCTTTTTTACTGTATGAAAAGCTAGTAGTTCCAAAATTATTAGTTCTTCCCCCATATATTTTTTAAAATGTCACTTGTATCATCTCCCATATGCTTGGGTATGCTTTTAACTTCTTAATTCTTTTTCATTTGATTAATTGTTTCCTAAAAAATGGTCCCACTGTACTACTATTGCTTTATTTATAATGGTTTTATATAAAGCTTTGAAATTTGGGAGTCTAAGCTTCCGCCTGTATTATTTTCCAAATTCTTGGCTCTTCTTGGACCTTTACTATTCCGTAATAATTTAAAACCAGTTTTTCAGGTTCCTTTGGGAGAATCATACACTATGTGTCCTTTTGTGTGGCTTCATTACTTAGCATGGGGTTTTTGAGGTTCATTCTGTTGTGTCATATAATAGCATTTCATTTTTTTATGAATGAGTAACATTTTGTAGACATAATCTATCATAGATATTTGAGTTGTTTCCATTTTGGTTATTATGAATACCGTTGCTGTGAACAAGCTTTTGTGCTATTTAATTCCCTTGAGTATACATCTACAAGTGAAACTGCTGGGTCATAGGGTAACTCAATGTTTAACATTTGAGGAATTGCTAAACCAAGTGGCTATATCATTTTATAGTTGTACCAGCAATATGAGGATTCTGATTATTCTATTTTCTTGTCAGTATTTTCTGTCCTTTTTTTTTTTTTTTTTGTCATAGGTGTGAAATTCTCTTAGTGATTTTTTTTTTTTTATTTGCAGCTTCTTGATGACTTAATTAGCATCATTTTATGTGCTCATTGCCTATTTCCTTTGGAGCAAATATCTGTTTAAATCCCTTGGAATTTTTATTGGGTTATTTTTTTTTGTTGTTGTCGTTGGGTTGTAAGAATTCCTTATATATTCTGCACATGAGACCCTTATCAGAGATGTATGATTCTAAATATTTTCCCCCATATTCTGTGGATTGCCTTTTTACTTCATGAGTTTCACTGGAAATACACATTTTTAATTTTGGTGAAGTATAGTTTTTTTATATATATATAGATATACATATCTATATACATGCTCCTGAGAAATCTATTAAATACAGGTAAAATGTCAATAGTGATTTCTTTTTTTGAAAGAATATACTTGGAGGTTTCTTTGATAGGGTTTTTATTGTCTGTAAATCTGTTTTTATATGTGTATATATGTCTATAAGTGTATATATAGGTATATAAGTATGCAAATATGTATTCAATTTATGATTTACTATAATATGTATACATAAATATATTTACATGAAGGGTATTGGTAGTTTAATATTATATCTTTTGATCTCTGTGTATGGGATATCTTTCCATCTATTTCTATCAATGATTTATATTGTGCTGGGGAACAAATGTAGGGCTTTGTGCATGCCAGGTAAGCACCTTACCACGGAGTTATATATACTCCCAACCCTCTTATGTTTTGTAGTTTTCAGTGTACAGGGTTTTCTTTTACTTGTTTAGTTACTTTTGTTATGCTTATTCCTAAGAATTTTGTTCTTGTTATGACTGCAAATGGAATTGTTTTCTTAATTTCATTTTCAGATTGTTCATTACTTGTACATGGATTTTTGTATACTAAACCTGTGTTCTATATAACTTATTTTTTTCTTTTAACAGTGTTATAGGAATAAACGGTTATATGCACATCTGTTTCATTTATTTATAGTTTATTGAACACTTGTGTGGCTGCCATTTTTCTAGATTCTGATGGAGGCAGCAGTGTAGAAAATCCACCTAGACCCCTGCCACTTGTATGCTAGAAGTGAAAAGATAATAAATAAAATACATAAAAAGTGGAAAGATGCCTGGCACGGTGGTGCATGCCTGTAATCCCAGCACTTGGGAGGCTGAGGCAGGAGATTGCAAGTTCAAAGCCAGCCTCAGCAATGGGGAGGCACTTAGCAACTCTGTGAGACCCTCTCTAATAAAATATACAAAAAAGGGCTGGTGTTGTGGCCCAGTGGTCGAGTGCCCCTGAGTTCAATTCCGGTTCAAAAAAAAAAAAAAAAAAAAAGTGGAAAGAAATCACAAACAATATATGTAAAATAATGTTTCATGTTACACAGTCCTAAAAAGAAAAAGAAAAAAAATAAAGGAAGTGGGGTATAAAGTGTTTGGAAATGGAAAGGATGATGGGAAATTTTAGATAGGGTTGGTTATCAGGGAAAACCTCACTGGGATGGTAATTTGGGCAAAAAAAAATGAAGGAGATGAGAGAGCTAGCCATGTGGATTTTGGGGGGAAGAACATTCAGGGAAAAGGTGTGGTGAATAAAGTGGAAGAGTGCTTATTGTGTTTGAGAACAGGGAGATGGCCAGTGTAGCTTTAAAAAAATAAATGATGGGAAATTAAGAGTCAGTGGAGGATATAGGTCCTTTGGTCATAATAAGGAGTTTGACTTTGACCTTTGAATGATAGGGAAATCCATTGGAAGTTTTTTTTTTTTTAGTATTTATTTATTTGCTTTTAGTTGTACACAATGCCTTTATTTTTATGTGGTGCTGAGGATCGAACCCGGGCTGTGCACATGCTAGGCAAGTGCTCCACTGCTGAGGCACAACCCCAGTCCCCCATTGGAAGTTTTTGAATGGGAGAGAAAGATATAGACTAAGGCTTTAGTAAGATCACTTTGGTTGCTGTTTTGATCATGGACTGAAAGAGGACTAGGGTAGAACCAGCTAGTATGTGATTACAGTTAATACAGATAAAAATAATTTTTGATTTGACAGGGTGATGCTAATGAGGATGGTGAGAAGTGGTTGAATTCTTGATATATGTTTAAAATTGAGTACATAGGATAAAAGTGAAATAAAAGGAGGAGTAAAAGATACCACAAAGGTTTTGACCAGGAGCAACCAAAAGAATAGAGTTGAATAATTCTTTATAATTACTCCATTAAATATGTGTATAACATCACATGCCCACATGATGAGGGGGGGTGGAGGGAGGGAGGGGGGGGAGAGAGAGAGAGAGAGAGAGAGAGAGAGAGAGAGATATTTAAACTGTGGGAAATTGTGTTAATGAACATTTGTCCTGGAATAAATTTGAGACGGAAGACTTTAACCTGATGCCTTCTATCAATCTTGAGAACTGAACTAGGAATGTTGATAGGTCATAATATATTTTGAAACACTTTCCCTATTATGGAAATTAGATTACTTTCAATTTGCCTTTACAAATAATGGCACCTGTTATTTCTGTAAGATAGAGTCCCACAAATAGGATTGTTAGGCCATTAGGCTATGTCAGTTTAAAGATTGGATAGATTCTGCCAATTACATTTACCCTTTTTTTTTGGGGGGGGGGTACCGGGGATTGAACTCAGGGGCACTCGACCACTGGGCCACATGCCCAGCCCTTTTGTGTATTTTATTAGAAGACAGGGTCTCACTGAGTTGCTAAGTGCCTCACCATTGCTGAGGCTGGCTTTGAAGTTGTGATCCTCCTGCCTCAGCCTCCCAAGTGCTGGGATTACAGGCATGTGCCACCGCACCCAGCTACAGTTACCTTTTAAAAAGCATTTTTTTAGCAAGTTTCATGCCCCCAAATGATGTATGAGGCCACTCACTTAGCTCATTGCTGTTTTATTTTATATGCATATAAAATTATTTAAAATATTTATAGGTAGCTTTATGTATTTGGATATTTATTTGTAGTCTCCCCCTTTTGGATCATTTTTTATAATGATTTTGTTTATTATTTTAAAGCACTTTTATTTAATCCTTTACTATTATTTGCAAGTATTGTCTCATCATCCATCATTTACCTTTATGGTATTTAGTCAAGTGAAGCTTTAAATTCTTTATGTAGATAAATCTGTGTTTCATGGTGCTGTTTTAGCATGCTTACAAAGATGATATATTAAAATAATGTCATGTTTTTTTTCATACTCTTCTGATTGTACTTTGCTGGTTTAGATTTTTTATAAATGTAGATCTGAACATTCATAATTTTGTATATGGTATGCTATGGTTTAGAAAGGAATTGATGTTGACATATTTTTGGATATAGTGTAAGAGCAATGTCTACTTTTTATTTTCTTCCACTCGGGTATCTAATTGTTTTGATCATTTAGAGGATCTTTTTTATAATAAGTTTTCACAAACTTTTTAAAAAATCAAGTTTTATTGAATGATTTATATCCAGCGATTTTACTAAAAATCACCCATGTTATCTGTACAGTTGGATGTATTTTGACAAATGTGAATACTAATTGCCACCATGATTATAATATAGAATATTTGAATCACATTCAAAAGTTCCCTTGTGTTATTGAAGTTGTTCCTCCCTCTTGGCTCCAGGCAAACTCCCTAGCTTATTAGTTTTGTCTGTTCTAGAATTGCATATAAGTGGAACAGTGCATTTTATACTCTTCTGGCATCTTTCACTTATTTTTGCGATTCATCTATTTTGTGTTTATCACTAATTTTTTTTTTTTTGGATAGTGTGGTTATACCACAGTTTATTCATTCATTGATTGTTTTTGATGAAACTTTAGATTGTTTCCAGTTTTAGATCTTTGTGAATGAAGGTATTATGCTTTGTGTACATGTCTTTATAACATGTTTTCATTTTTTTAGAGTAAATCCTTTAATTTAGAATTACTAGGTCACATGTAAGTTTCTGCTTAAATGTACAATTATTTTCCACATGGTTATACAAGTTTATATTCCATCCGGCGTGTGAGCGTTCATTCCATTTTCTCCAAATGCTTGTCAGCAGTTTCTTGTTTTAATTGTGGTAAAATATGCATAACATAAAGTTTACCATTTTAACCAATTTTAAATATGTAGTTAGGTAGCATAAAATTCATTCATGTTATTGTGCAACTATCACCACTATCGATCTCTGAAACTTTTTCTTTCTCCCAAATTAAAACTCTGTACTCAGGGTGGAGTTGTGGCTCAGTGGTAGATCACCTGCCTGGTATGTGTGAGGCACTGGGTTCGATCCTCAGCACCACATAAAAATAAATAAGTAAAGTAAAGGTATTGTCCATCTTAAACAAAAACAAAAACAAAAAAACTCTGTACTCATAATAAAACAATAAATCCCCATTACCTCTTTTCCCTAGCCCCTGATTATTAGTATTCTGATTTCTGTCTCTGTGAATTTGACTATTCCAGGCACTTACTATTATTGGAAGCAGTGATATTTGGCCTGTGTCTGGCTCATTTCACATAGCACAATATCCTCAAGGTTCATCCAGGTTGTAACGTGTCAGAAATTGACTCTTTAAGGTTGAATAAATTCCATTGTGCATACCACATTTTATGTATTCATCAGTATTTAGGTTGTTTGCACTCTTTGGCAATGTGAATAGTGCTGCTATGAACATTGTACAAATATGTTTAAGTGTCTGTTTTCAGTTCTTTGAGCTGTGTATTCACATATTTTGGGTGATAATATAATATACTTTTAAATTTTTTGATGAACCAACCTACTGTTTTTGACAGTGGTTGCACCATTTTAATAGGGTTCTAGTTTTTCCACAGCCTTGTTAAGACTTGTTATTTTAAAAAAAATATTTGCCATTATTGTGGGTGTGAAGTGTCGTTATCATTTTTTTTTAAACATTTTTTTAGTTGTAGGTAGACACAATACCTTTATTTTATTTATGTGGTGCTGCGGATCGAACCCAGGGCCTCACACATGGGAGAAGAATGCTCTATCGCTGAGCCATAGCCCCAGCCCCGTGTCATTATCATTTTAATTTACATTTTCCTAATAACTAAATTTTCTTCTGTGAATGTCTGTTCACATGTTTTACACATTCTGTTCTTTTTCAGAGCATAAGCCCTTTGTCAGATGTATGGATGTATTCTGCATCTTCACTGATTTTTCTGGCTTATTAATCACTAAGGGATTAGTATTGAATTCTCTCAACTGTAATTTGGAATTTGTTGTCTTTCCTTTTGTCCATTTTTCTTTATTTGTCCATTTTTCTAAAGCTGTGTTAATAGCTAAATTTATATTTGGAACTATTAGACCTCCTTGATGAACTGATCCCTGTATCTTTATAAAATGTCCTAGATGTTCCTTGTGCTAAAATCACTTTTGTTTAACATAGGCACTCCTCCTTTCTTTGTTTGGTTTTGAGTCTTATACCTTTTGCCTATCTCATTACTTTGAACTTATCTATCATCATAGTTAATATATATCTCTTTTAGACAACGTATAGTTGCATCTTGCTTTTTTTTTTTCCAAATATTTATTTACTTTAGTTGTACACAGTGCAATGCATTTATGTTTTTACGTGGTGCTGAGGATCGAACCCGGGCCGCACACGTGCAAGGCGAGCAAGGCGAGCGCTTTGCCGCTGAGCCACAACCCCAGCCCCCGCATCTTGCTTTTTGATTGGTTTTTAAACTCTACCTTTTTAGTGTTCAGTTCATTTACATTTATTATAATTCTTAATATTATAGTTAAGACACAACTTGTTTTCCATTTGTCCTGTCTAAAATCTTAAAAAAACAAATTCCTTCCTTTCTTGTTTTCTTTTGGATTGAGTTTTTTTTTTTTGTTGTTTGTTTTGTTTTGTTGTCATATGGGGAATTGAACCCAGGGCCTCCTCATGGTACCATAGGTAAGTACTCTACTACTGAACTACACCCCCAGTTCTTTTCATTTTACTTTGAGACAGGGTCTTGCTGAATTACCCAGTCTGGCCTTGAACTTGTTGGAATATGGGTGTATGCTACTATGACCAGCTGGATTGAACATTTTTTTAGGAATTTTGTTTTGTCTTCATTCTGAGCTTAAAACTCTGCCCTCCCAGCCCTAGGGTCAACTCTAGAATTTATAAAATACATATTTAACTTATTACTATCTATTTTGAAAAATATTATACCTCTTAGTGTATAGTGTAAGAACAGTAGAACAGTGTACATTTGTTAACCTTTCTTTGTCTGTTTTGCTGTTGTGATTTTACTGCTACGTGTTAAAAATTCCACAGTAGAGTTTATAAATAGTTCTTAAAAAGAAAATTTAAAACTAAGAATAACAATTTTTTTATTTGCCATTTTCATTTCTGTTGTGTAGACTTATGTAAATTTCTTTAAGTTTTGATCCAAGTTTCTGTTGTCACTTTCCTCCTACTTGAACAACTAACATTCTAAAGTGTAGCTTTACTGGCTACAGAATATTTCAGATTTTTTTTTGTTTTTGTTTTTTTAGTATGTAGATAACTTTACTGCACACTTAAATATGAAATTACAAAAACTTTCAAACTTACATAGACTTAAAATAATTGTGGGATGTAATTGTACAATTAACATTGTTATATTTCCTTTATTTCATATTTGTCCATACCTATCCTTCTATTATTTTGTCTTTTTTATGCTTTTCCAGGTAAGTTACAGGTGTTACAGATGTTTTTGTACTACTCTCTTAATTTCAGCGTGTATATTATTAACTGGGATCAAGTGTACTGTTTTGTGCTGTATAACAGATCACCTTAAATATGACAGTTAAACATCAGCATTATTTTTTACCTCTGAAACTGAATTTGTGTAGGAATTGGCAAGAAGAGCTAGTCTTAGCTTTAATCATTTTAGTTGGGTAACTTGAGACTAGAAGCTAGCATCACCTTAAGGTTTGTTCAGTCATACATCTGCAGATTGATGCAAATTGTCAGGGCTTTAGCTGGAGCTCTGGTCTGGAATGCTTCATTTTGGTTTGACACATAGCTACTTGGCTCCCTTGCAGTGTGGCTGTTTTTCTCATAGCATGTTTGACCAAATCCCAAGAATGCAAAGTAGATGTCCATGGCATTTTTATAACTTACTATCAAAAGTCACAGAGCTCATATGTGTACTGGACTCTTCATTGAAAGTTTATAGGGAACTTGAGGAAGTTTGTAATAGCTGTTTGAAAGTCCTTATTTGCTGATTTCTTCAATCCTTTCACTTCCAGATCTGCTTTTTTTTTTTCTCCCCCTCTTGGTTATGGGTTGTATTTTCCTGTTTGTTTACATAGTTAGCAATTTCTTACCAAATGCTGGACATAGTAATATTTTATTGAACTTTATTTTGGCAGTCAGCTAAATAAGTTGCTAGTCAGTTTGATCCCTTTAAGGCTTTATTAGGGTGTATCTGGAGGAAGCTTTTACTTTTAAGGATAGTAGCTACTGCTAAGTCTGGACCTGTTTTGAGTCTCTACTGAATGCCCCAGTGTCCATTTATTTTTTCTTCACTATCATTGGAGAAAACACAGGAGTTTCCCAGTCCTTTCTAAGCATTGGGAATATTTCAAATCATAATTCCTCTTCTCTCAGCTTCATGGAGTCTTATGCAATGATGAGTATACAGCAACAGACTCTTAAGTGGCCCGTATTTTGTAGCTTTTTCTCTGCATAGCTCCCTTCCTCCCTAGTATTCCATCATGAAATTTACCACTTTTGGTCCCCTCAACTATGATACCTTGCCTCTCACCTCAGTGAGACTGCTTATGATTGAACTTCCCCTTTGTTGACTATTGGTTGAAAAGTGCCTCCAGGTAGAATTCCAAGAATCAGTTCATTCCATTTCCTCCTCTGTTGGGTCACAATCTTGTGCTGCCTATATATCAAGGGTTTGAAAATTTGTGTGTGTGTGTGTATTTGTAGGTGGACACAATGTCTTCATTTTATTTATTTTTATGCCGTTCTGAGGAGCAAACTCAGTGCCTTACCGTGTTAGGCAAGTGCTCTTATCACTGAGCTACAACCACAGCCCCACATTCTTATTTTTGACAAAAAGTATCTGTAATATATTTTTGAATTTTTCTCTAGAATTAATTTCTTATTCTGTCTTTGTTTGTCTACTGTGTATACCACCCTCGTTTTTAAAATAAACTCTTTGATTGTAGTGTAGTATACATACAGAAGAGTGAGCTTACAAGTATATATAGCTTGTTAAACTTATATACTTAGCATGCATATTCAGCATAAGCATATTCCTCTAAGCTTCTCTGCTCCATTACTGCCCCCCTCCCCCAAAGGGTAACCACTGTCCTGATTCTAATAGCATAGATTAGATTTGAGACACATACACACACACACACACACACACAACTAGAATCAATCATGTTTACAGATAGTACCCAGCTATGTTTCAACTTACAGATTTTTGCCTTGTATATGATGGTGCAGACAAATGTATTCAGTAGAAATTGCTTTGAATTTTGGACTCCCCCTCCCTGCCCCAAACTTAATAATAACTCTCTCATGGTCTCATGGTTTTGGCACAGCTCCCTGTCAGCCATAAGATTGAGGGTAACTTATATTTTACAGTCTCTCTTTCTGCAGTTTTAGTTATCCCCAGTGAACTGAGACCTGAAAATATTAAATAGAAAATTCTAGAAATAAGTTTCAAATTGCAGCTCATTTTGAGTATCATTGCCATCGGGCTCCCTGGGATGTGAATCATCTCCATCATATCCACCATACCTTATGTCCAGCCTACTACCCACCTCATTGGTCAGTTAGTAGCAGTCCTGGTTATCACATCAGCTTTTGCAGTTTCATAGTGCTTTTATTCAAATAACCCTTATTTAATTTAATAATGACTCCAAGGTGCCAAGGTGCAAGAGTAGTGATGCTGGCAATTTGGGTATTATAAAGAGGCATAAAATGGTTGTTTAAGTGTCATCTAATATCAAAAAAGTACAATAAGATATGTTGAGAGAGCTTCACATAATTTTATTATAGTATATTGTTATGATTGTTGTATGTTAGTGTTGTTAGTCTCTTATTGTACCTAACATAAATTAAACCTTCTAGGTATATGTATAGAATAAAATCAAAGTATATGTAGACTTTTGTATTATGTGTGGTTTTTAGGGAACCAACTGGGAATTTTGGATCTTCTGAGGATAAGGAAACAGCTGTACTTCATTGCTAAGCTATGATGTTCAGTAGGCTAGGTATATTAAATGCATTTTTGACTTTCCATATGTTCAAATTATGGGTTTTATCCTCTATCACAAGTTGAGGAACATCTGTAGTTGTGTCTGATTTCTTCCATTTAATATATTTGGGATTTATAGTTGGTTGTAGTAGTAGGTTATTATCATTGCTGTGTAGTGATCTTTTTTTTAGGAATGTATCAGAGTTTGTTCTGCCATCAACGGACATTTTAGTCATTTTTGATTTGGGGCTATGAAGAGTAATGCTGCTCTAAACATTCCAATGGATATCTTGTCAAAATATGTACTCATATCTGTTTGTTATACATAGTGAAATTTAGTTATTAGGTATACATATATTTAGTTTTAGCGTATACTGTTCAAGTTTTTTGAAAAAGGTGTACTGATTTTAATACTATTTAAATTAATATAGTATGGTTTAATACCTGGTAATGCAAGTTCCCTGAAAGACAGGGAACTTTTCAGTTAAGAACAAAACTTTTTTTTTTTTTTAACATGTTTAATCTTTGAAATAAACTTTGGTAAATTGACATTAGATAAAAGTTATGTTAATTTGAAATGAATTGTTCATCCATTAATGCATTTGGAACTAGCTTAACATATTTTGTCAGTCTATGGATCCTGATTCCATCTTTATTTGTTTTGTTTTTTTTAGTGGGGGGAAGCGGGGTGTTAAAACACAGTTATAATTATAACTATGAAAATAGTATGGATGAGATGATCCCTCCATCAACCAGATTTTAACTAGAGGCACTGACTAATGTATACAGATAACTATAAGGCATAGAATAATAAATATAGGGTGGGCACTGATAAATTATTTTATGGTATTAGGAACATGTAATAAGAACCAAAGGAGACAGTGGTTATGTATGGAGAAAAGTTTAGAAGGCTGTATTTTTGTGCCACAAACCTTTAGAATTTTTAGAGTAGGGTTTTTTACAGGGTTGGAGAGATGGATGGGTGATGGAAGTTGCAGAGCATAGGGAAGCGTTTTTAAGTGAAATTTCCTGAGAAGCAAAACTAGAGAAATCAGAAATATAGATGGTTAATATGTGATAGCCAGTAATTTAGTGGTAGGACTAAATCTGGGACTTGGTGATGGTGTAACATAAGGGGCAGTAATGCTCAGATGACTGTGTGGGTGCCTACAGCAATGGCCTCACATAATATGTAAAGGTGTTTGAAATTTATTCTATTGGCATTGGGAAGGCATAGAATTTTCTGAATGTGGGAGTGATAGGACCAAGTTCTAATTTTGAGGATTGTTCTAACAATTGAATTGAGGGTAAAAACAAAATTAAAAAAAGTAAAATAGAAACCAAATAATGAGGCTGTGTGGTAAGACAGTGTTGATAAGCATGGGGAAAAAAAGAAATGAGATATTTTAAAGACAAAATTTATAGGGTTTGAGTATAAATAGGAATGGTGTACAAGGGAATGAGTGTGGCCTTGAGAAACAAATTTGGGTTTGAATTTTAACCTTAAACTTACTATGGACCCTAAAGCAAGGCAATTCTCCTTTGTGAGATGTTTATTCCATGAACATTTTAAAGCACTGTAATTATAAAAGTGAATGATAATATATTTTCTCAAAGCTTTGTCTAATCTGGAAGAAGAGGCTGGACTAGTATGTTTTGGTCAAATTGGGTATAGTCTTATGTGACATGATTCTGGGGATTTGGCTTTAGTCCGGATGCAGCTAAAAAGCATTAAAAGAACTCGGGAGAGTATTGGAATGTGGGATAATTCCTGATGTAGAATTGGTGGCACCTGGTGAGTGATTTGTTGTACCAGGAGAGAACTTAGAACTTTTCTAATTGGAGTGACTATACCGATAGTGCTACCGTTACCTCACAAGATTTACTTATGGTGTCTGTAAATATTGCTTATTTCTCATGAAGGATGTCTTTCCCCCAGATTAAGTTAGGACTCTTATAAACACAGTACTCTCTGTATTTCTCCTTTAAAAAATTTAAAAGATTCGTTATGCATTGTTATTACATAATTTACTCTAGTTTTTATTATCTGTGCCCATCTCTCCCCACCCCAAATAATGCAGACAAGTGATTGATTGTGTCTAGTTTTTTCCACTGCATTTTCCTCTGCCTTATAAGCACTCAAAATCTTGTTGACAATGAATGAGTAACTGTTAAGAATTTGTATACTGACAATAATGGTTAGGCTAAATAAAAATGAGGGAGATATATAAGGAATGGCCCCCAATTTTTTGTCTGTAAATAGGATACTAAAATTAAGAATACATAGCATAGAATGATTTTTTTGGGGGGGGGATAACTGTTTGATTTTAAAAACATTTATTTTAGATGTTAATGAGACATTTAAGTGGTTTTGTGCTTTTGGTTATTGAGAATTGTAGGCTTATAGCTAGAGATGAGTGTTCAAAGTTAGGGGTCTGAAGTGTAGAGGTGTAATGGGAATGGATGGCATTGTACTGAGATGAATTTAGGTTAAGAAAAGTGACTGTTGACAGAAACTTCAGAAAAAATGGCTATGTGTGAGAAATAGGAAGATGAACTAGCAGAAGACCTAATTGCTATTCCAGGGGTAGAAAATAGAATGGCGGGAGTGTAGCATTAGGGAAGCCAGGGGAGGTAAGGAATGGTTAGTAGTGTGAAATGCTGCAGATATTAAACAGGATTAAGTGGATATAGGATTTGGAATATATATCATCATTATTATTAATGATGACTTTTATGAGAAAAATTATAGTTGGTGGAAGATTTTATCCATTAGCATAGGCTAAGCTAATGTTTATCAGATCTTTCTAGTAGTTAGGGGGGAGTAAAGTAAATGTATGCTAAGGGGTTAAATGGAGTTGACAGAATTATGTTGTACTATATGAAAGCTGTATTTAAAACTTTAAACTTAGCTGTAGAATAAATAAGAATAAGAGCCTAAAGGCAAGATGTTAGCAGGAAAGTTGTTGGAACAGTCTTTGATCAGTTGTGAAATTTGTAAATGGACAAAATTTAACAAGAGTTTTAATAAGTAATTGTACCTGTAAACATGGTACAAAAGAGGGACAAGAGAGCTAGATGTGAAAATAAAATGTGATAGAAAAGAGAGTTAGTGAAATTTAAGTTTTGACATAGGTTCTGGAGGGAGGTAAAGGAAACATGCTTTTGGAGAGGAGATCAGAGATGTACTAGTTGTATTAATATGTATATATATCCATATGATACAGCAGGGGAGTAGAGAGGGGTAGAGATTGTTGGCAGATGGGACTATTTTTAAGTATAAAATAGAAAATGAGCCGGGCGCGGTGGCGCACGCCTGTAATCCCAGCACTTTGGGAGGCTGAGGCAGGAGGATCGCGAGTTCAAAAGACAGCCTCAGCAATGGCGAGGCACTTAGCAACTCAGTGAGACCCTGTCTCTAAATAAAATACAAAAAAGGGCTGGGGATGTGACCCAGAGGACAAGTGCCCCTGAGTTCAATCCCTGGTACCACAAAAAAAAAAAAAAAAAAAAAAAAAAAAAGAAAATGAAGGAAATAGAAATGAAGAAAATGAAAAGTTTTGGAGGAGATGTATTGACACAGGCATTTTTAGTTTAGATTACAATTATTAGTTTAATTTTCAGATAGATTACAATTATTAGTTTAATTTTTAGACTGATAAAATGAGGGCAACATGTCCCATATTATAAGGTTCTAATGGTTAAATTTGCTAAGTGAATGCACCTAACATTTCTGGTGCTTACAGTTTCTTTTCCAGTATCTTATAGATTTTAGATTTTGTATATTTCCTCTATGATTATGTGTTCCTAATCCATAATTAGGAAGGCAAGTTTTCTCACATTGGGCTCTGAGCACCACCTGAAATATGTTAAAATACCAATTCATGAGCCCTCACTTCATAAACTGAATTAGAATCTCTGAGGGTGGAGCCTGAGTAACTGCATTTTAAAATTCTCCAGGTGATTCTGTTAGTTTAAGACTGTTCTCTGAAGTTTTAAAATTTGGCTAATTTGATTAAAAATATTTAATGCATCGTATTCATTTGTTAACATTAGCCCTTAGGGCACCAAGTGGATTTCTTAAATCTTTGGGTTTGCCTTTTTCATTAACTTAAAATGACATGTATTAAGAGATTTTAATTTCATTTCCATTAGAAATGCTCAAATTATTTACAGAGGAGTTATGCATTTACAGAGAGGTCTTGCTTTAAGCTTCGGAATAAGGGTTTTCTTTTAATAATTTTTTTTTTTTTTAAGTTGTAGATGGACACAATATCTTTATTTTATTTATTTGTTTTTATGTGGTGCTGAGGATCGAACCCAGGGCCTCAGACGTGCTAGGTGAACGCTCTACCACTGAGCCACGACTCCAGTCCAGAATAAGATTTTTTTAATAAGAGTTAAGTTTTGATAGATTAAATAGTTTAAGACATAATGTCACAGAATATCAAGACCGCGTTTTCTGCCGGACAGGCATTACCTTACATCATTTAGTACACTTTCTCTAATCAAATAGCCTGACACTTGAGACTCAGAAGTCAAAGGACCTGCCCATACCCTTATTTTTACATGGCAGATGCTCAGCATATAGAATTTAGTTAAAAGGAAAGTTACTAAAGGTATCTGAAAGCACATTAGTCAAACAGTTTTCATAAATTTTCAGACTATTTGTAGAGAGGGTATGAGAAAACACAGTTTTGCCAGCTGAAAGCATTCAGGGCCTGCCTGACTACCCTGCCACTCATCCTGGCATCAGCAGTAGGGTAATTTGATTTTTTTTTTTTTGTATATTCATAAACATTACAGAAAATTGATTCACTTTTATTTTATAATGAGTTTTAGTAATTTTTTTTGCAAGTTTATCCAGCTGTCTATATGAAAGGAATTGAGTGAGGTGTTTTATATTTTAGGTTAAAAAATCTGTAAGAGCCTGATTTTAGAATTCACCAGCTCCTCAGAAGTTTGGCAAGATATGGTATGTTTCTGTTTTATTTTTTTGAAATTCATATTGCATGAATTATCTTAATGTCATGATTACAATGACAAATGCGTTCAGCAAATTTGGGCGCCTGTCATTTTTAAAGCACTGTGCTATGTGCTAAATAACTGTGCTACCAGGTGGACTGTATGAGGGACCCAAGTGGAGTGCTGAAAGAATTTACAAGAGATTAGATGCTATGGGATGTAAAATAATACACACAAGAAGACTGAGGGGGTAGTTTTGGCTGTTAGACTGTAAATATTTATTAATCACTCCCTTTTGTGAGCAAATTATATATAGGCACTCAGTTCTGAGTGTCCAGATGTTAGTTTGCTCATCCTCATAACAGCCCTTGCTATTGCAGTTCTACCTGTAAGAACTAAGCTTCAGAGGTTAAGTGACTTGCCCAAGATTTCCTGCTTCTGAGTGACCAAAGGGACATCTGTTTGTGTTCTGTTGAGTGTCAGAACTTGTAAAAAAGGGGACTGGAAGAGAGTATTTGACTTAGTAGTTTTCAAAATACATCTTTATTTGATTAATTGATGTTGATTAAGTCCATTAAAAGATACTTTAACTTTGCAGTTTTGTGTTTACAAGTTGGAAAGTTAGACTTGTTTGGGTCTTTTAAATGCATATACGCTGAGACCCCAAGAGGAATTATATCACTACCAGTGTGTTTGTTTCCAGGGTGTGTTTGTCTCCTTCCCATATTACATCAGCAATACCTAGGTTCTTAACAGGAGACATATAGTTATGATAGGAAAACTGGAAAATTGACTTACTTTCATAAAGGGATTATAAATCCTGTTTATTGGAACCCCAGGTTACTTATATATTTTCAGGCTAACCCTAATTCTCTCCTGGATTTGAAGTCTTTGTTTATAACTGTAGAGGTGTTCCATTGCAGCCCTTCCCTTGAGGTTCTCAGATACTTTGCTGTTTTATATTGGGTTCTGGGTCCATGCTGTTAAACACTTTCCATGCTCTTAACCACTTTCCATGCTTTTCTGTTGGTTGTTTGAAGATAATAATTATGACAGACCTTTCTCCCTAATTTTATCATCTTTCTTTAGTTCCCTCCTCAGATTTGACCTGAATATGAAGTTCATTAGGGCAGTCAACGAGGGGAAAAACTAATTGAATGAGATGATCTCTTGATACTGGGATGTTTCAGATATGTGATATCTTTGGCAAAATTATAATATGATTTAAAAGGCCTGATAAATTTGAATTATACTAGTCAGGAAAATTTGGCTAAGACCATATATGGGAGTAAAAAGATGCTAGGTTGAGGGAAGAAAGATGGACTTTCTTATTTTGTTATATTCTTTCATGATATTGAATCTAATGGGTTGATGACAGAGAGTAGAATACATTTTCATGTAGAAGCCAAGGAGATCTGGCTAACATTAGATGACTCAAAGAATAAGTAGAACTGGACTTTGGGGTGTGTGTGTGTGTGTGTGTGTGTACACACACGCAAGCGCACTCAAGCATGCATGTGTACATGCATACATGTACATATATAGAGCATATTACATATTATAGAGCATATTATAGAGCATAAATACATATTAAGTATTTCTCTACTTGGTGACTGATTTCTCCATCGGTTGAAGAGTCCAATGATTAAATTAGTCTCATTTAAACTCCTGCCATAATTGTGAGTTATCAGTCCATCTTCTAAATCCTTGCTCATTTATGTATATTTAAGTCATGAAATACTGTGAACAAAACTAAGCCAGTTTCCAAAAATATTCACACCCTTAATAGAAAGTCTGTACGTCATCATTTTAGTTCTAATTTCGACATTAATTCTAAAATCTTGGGCAAGCCAATTAATCACTCTGAGGCTGATTATTATTATTGTTGTTGTTGTTGTTATTTCTTACAGTATCTGCCTTATTTAGGTAGGTAGAGTCCAGACTTTCCTGAGATTTAAGGCACCATTGACCAAAGTGCTTTGTAAACTTTAATACTACATAAAAAGTACAGATAGAGTCTGTTATCCAAAATGCTTGGGACCAAATATGTTTCAGACTTTGGAGTTATTTAGATTTTTGGAATATTTGCATAGACTTTACTGGTTGAGCATACTTAATCTGAAAATCCAAAATCTGAAATACTCCTAAATCTAAAACTTTAGTGACATGAAACTTAAATTGTTTTAGATTTGGGAGCATTTTAGGTTTTAGGAGAGAGGTCTTTTAAGAAAACAAAATACTGGGAAATATTCCTTGAAAGCTTTCCTACGATAAGTATTCTTCTGATAACTTTTGTATTGACACCTAATTTGAAGCTTTGAAGATTTTTTTTTATATACTAAAGTGTTCTAACCAAAGGTTTGTTTAATTTATTAGAGTTATTAAACCTACGCTCAGATCAAGTTAGCAGCTAGACTGGTGTGACAACCTGTTTTTAATCAGTGACTCAAAGCTGTGATCACCCTGATGTCACCGAATGGCCACAGCTTGTAAAAGGTAATTTTAAATGTTATTTTACAGCCTTTAAGTGGCTGTCATTGTAAAGTGAAGTACATACTGAAAAAATGAAGAAAATGTCTAGTTGGCAGGAATACTGTTAAGAATAGAGTACCTAAGAGTTAAGAATAGAATACCTAAAAGTTGACCTTTTTCTCCATTTAATCTCCTTCCTAAAGTATATCAGTTCATCTCCAACCCCCTTTATAGGATCAGTAGCCACCACCAGAGACTTATTTATATGCATAAACAAGGAAGTATTATTTCATGGTTTTAAATAAACATTTTAAAGAAGATGTGGAAAGTTTCTTCATGTGCTTTTTAAAGTATGTCCTTTTATGTGAATTTTCTAGAACTTTTGGCAACTTTAATAAAATTGGTTTAATTTTTTGTCCTAGAGAGTTATAGTGGAGGCAAAGGAGTGGCTTACCAGATTAGAGAAGCTGTACCCAGTGTTATTGGAAGTGATCCATCATTTGAATTTGCTAGGTCTTGTTGCAGTATTTGGATCAGTGGGCATTTTTGTGTTTGTTATTTTCTGCAATTCAGATCAAGACCTAAAAATGAGAGTCTCCTAGGATTTAATTTTTATTTTCTAATGTTACTTGGCTAAATATCTAGTTTTAAAATTATCTAATTGGTTATTCTTACAAACTTTAGGGTAACTAAAGTCAGTAGTTTTTAAAAATTTCCCCCTTAGGTTATATGTTGTGAATTGGGTAAAATTAGGAGTGTGTTCTGAATTTTGTTTCTGACATTTTGGCAGTAAAAGTGAATAATTTCTTTAGGAGCCAAAATAATGTTGGGAACTATTACTAGATGTTACACACACACACACACACACACACACACATACATATTATATTTTTAAGGCTTTGAATCCTCACTTGAAGATATTTTTTGGTAACTTATTTAGAATGTTATAGAAATATACTACAAATAGGATACATAGAAATTTATTCAGACATTCTGCTAATTCTGTATATTCACTTTTCTGTGGATTAAAAAAGTTTGCAATTTGAATGAAAAGCAAACTATATTGTGTTTAAGAGACCCAGAAGGGGATAATAATCTTTCAGGTTTTACTTACTCTCATCCTTCTGGACTGGATTATTTTAAAATTATTTGGTTTGACTTACAAATGATTTTTAGTAGCTTACTTTAATATTTGTAAACATTAAAATAGTAATCTTGTATATGTATAGCAATTTAATAACATTTTGATACTCACGTTCACATATTCTCCCCAAGGGAACAGAACAGAAATTGGGAAAATAGATATAGTTACCATTTGACAATATATTTAATCTTTGTCCCATTTTAGGGTCTCAATGCTTCTCAACAATTACATGTTATACTTCAGAGATTTAGTTTTGTTTTCCTTCTCCTTGTAGCTTACCTTTTGGAAGTAATTAAAAAAATTTTTTTTTGTCATCATGTTCTTGCTTTTTTTCCTCCTTCTCTTTGTATTTCCTGTTAATTTTGAAAATTTTGCTACTTACCTGTTTAAAAGCTTCTAATCTGCCTTTCTTCCTTCAGTGCCAGCAGGTTTTATTTTTTGTTTTGCAAGCCAGCTCTACCTCTTTACAGTAAGACATCTGATGCTGGAGGGTCGCACTTTCAAAAATGAGTCAGCTGGTACATGGGGTTATCATCAATTTTTAGCTCTTCTGTCTGGGAGACACACGTTTGGAAGCATTCTTGGGGTACTTAACCCACAAGGCTGGTGGAGACCAGGTGTGTCACAGAGGTGATTTGCTTGCTCCCTGGGGGAGAGGGTGGAGATTTTTGGATTTATGGTGCTGTCAAATCACTGCCTCCCCCAGCATGCCCCAATTTTTAGTTCTTAAATAATATTGTTCAAAATTGAAAGTTTAAATAAACTGCAAAGATGATCTGACAAATATTTGAGCTGCTGGAGTCTTTTCAAAATATTTATTTATTTATTTATTTATTTTTGCATCCTTGTCTCGGAATCTGAATGAACAGCAATGTGTGTAAATTTGAAAGCCTGATAACAAAGTGAGATTTTTTTTTAAAGCTAAGAAATTTAAGAAACAGATTTTTTCCCCCCCTTCTGGTGACTCTGCTTTTTCAGATTTTTTGTTAGTAATTTGTTCGAAATTGGAAATTAAAGTCAGTGACAAATTCACAAATCAAGTTCTTGAATGCCAATTTGAAATTTTAACTTTTGATGTTAATTTTTAACTATTTTGGGAATTTGAAAGTGTTAGAAATGAATGAATGTGATCATGTTCCTCTAAAACATTACATACAAAAATATGTAGTTGGCCCAAGCTTTAGTTTGTCTGCTCAGGTTGCAGCTTGCTGAACCTTGATCCAGAATTTGAGACCATGAATACCACTTTACTAATATGGATAAGCAATATTCAGATAAAGAAAGCTTCACAGTTGTGTTGTTTTATTATACTTATTTGACTTGATTTTGTCTGTTGGTATCTAACTATAGTGTTTATAGTTTCCTTTCCTTAAAAACATTGTGTTGAGTATTTTATTAGTTCAGTCCTTCATATAAATGTTTTGTATGCAATCTGATCGGACCGCTTCTTTTCTCATGTTGAAATCTTGGTTTTTTAAAAAAGCTTATTTAATGCTTAAATCTTGTTTTCAAATCTTGCTTTCCCAAGTTTAAGTTCTATCCCTTTTTGGAATATGGAATATTTTGCTGATTTTTCTTCAATTGCATTTTACAGATCACCAGGAGAACCTCAGTCTGACGACATTGAAGCTAGCCGAATGTAAGTATAATTTGGTTGAGGCTGTGGTATCATTTAAGTTGTCCTAGACTGTTATCAGTGGTATCACGTTATTTGAAAATGATTTCCAGGTAAAAGTAAGTAATGATTTAAAAGTATATATGAACATGTCTACATTCCCCTCTGCCAAACATCTGTAAACTTTTGATAAGAAATCACTAGATGTTTACTATTAAAAAGATAATTGCTTATTCCTGAATTCTTTTGTCATTCACTCTCCTAGAAGTTGTGAGGAAATAGTGAGACAGGGGAGATAGTCGAGTTTGACATTCTTAATCCCTACTATGTATAAGGCATTGGGTTCTGTGTCATAGATACAAGGATGAATGGAGTTAGTTCCTGCCTTGGAATAACTTAAAGATGCAGAAGCAAATTTTTCCAATTACTGAGGTGAAATGGTACTCTGGATACAGTGGGAACACAGAAGAGTACCAGAGTACCCAGGTGTGCAGCAGGAACTGAATCCAGATGGCAGGAAAATTGGGTGACTAAGTAAGGCTAGGATAAATCTTGAAGTATGACCAGGAGTTAGGCAGCTGAAAGCATGAGCAAATTTCTTCTAAGTAAAAGCATAAGCAAAGTTATGAAGCAGCATATTGAGTGTAGATAATAGTAATCAGCTAAAGACTTTTATATCATAGATTGATCAAGAGACAAGGAAATAAATGTAAGACTTGGTAAAAAGGACTAGGACCTTGCATGCCACATGAAAGGTCTTGATTTTGTATCTTACAGGTATTTGGGAATTGTAAGGAATTAGCTTATTAACAAGGAGTAGCATACCTGTAATACATGTTTTCAGTAACTTTAGTAGCAGAGAAACAGGTTTGAAGACAGACTTGTGGGTATAGTAACCAGGGCTTTAGTAGTTCAGTCAATTAGAGCCTTAAAAAGGGACAGTGGTGTAATAATGAATTCAAAATCAGGTTTTCTGGACTTAAGGCAAATACTTAGAAAATGAAATAATGAAGTCTTTAGTGATTTGTTGTGTGAATTTAAGAATTTTAAGACAATAGAAGTGCTCTGTAGTAATTATCAAAGCAAGGTTTTCAGGATAGTTGAAATGAAAAATGTTAGTGTAGGATTTGATCTTAAATAAGAGAAAAGACCCATATCTTCTGAAGTTTGGAAGACGAAGTAATTATAAATGTGATTTTTAAACATGTATGTGGGTAAAATCTAGAAAGTCAAGGTTTTCTTTACCGAAAATCGAGGAAATCCTTTCAAATACTGTGTACACTTGTGAATCTCCAAGAGGGGACTATAAAATGTATTTCTCAAACTTATGTGACCATGTAACTTTTCTGTTAACTTAAAGAATCCAAAACAAAAAACCCTCAAGGATTTTTTTACTGAAAACAGAGGAAATTCTTTTAAATATTTAATGTACACTGTGACTCTCCAAGAAAGGACTACAGAATGTATTCCTCAAGTTTATGTGACCATGTAACTTTTCTGTTAATTATATGCATATAATATTATATAATATATTAACTATCTGTTATATAACCATGTAACTATAATAAAATAAATATAAAATTTACCATCTTGGGGCTTGGGGGTGTAGCTCAATGGTAGAGCGCTTGCCTAGCATATGTGAGGCGCTGGGTTTGATCTTGAGCTCCTCATGAAAATAAATAAAATTTATTTATTGTGTCCTTTTACAATTAAAAAAAACATTTTACTTTTTGAAAGTGTGCATTTCAGTGGTATTATGAGTGTTAACATTGTTACATAGTCATAACCAGAATTTTCTTCATTTTGCAGAATGAAACCCTATACCTATTAAATAGTAACTCCCTATTCCTACTGCCCCTGGCAACCACCATTCCACTTTTTATCTTGTGATTTTTGGCTACTCTAAGTACCTCATATAAGTATAATTATACAGTTGTCTTTTGTGAGATTATTTTATTGCACTTTGTATAATATCCTCAGGGTTCATCCATATTGTAGCATATATCAGAATTTCCTTTTTTTTTTCAGGCTGAATAATATCGCATTGCATGTGTATACCATAATTTGCTTATTCATTCATCTGAATGGGCACTTGGTTTGTTTCTGTGTTTTAGCAATTGTGAATAATGTTGCTACAAGCATAGGTATACTTTTTCAGACTCTCCTTTAAATTCTTGAATCTTGGTAATTCTTTTATTAATTTTTTGGGAAATTGCCATGCTGTTTTCATGTTTCCACACCATTTTAGATCCAACCAACAGTGTCTAGAGGTTGCAGTTTTTCTACCTCTTTGCTAGCATTTATTCTTATTTAATTTTTGATATTTGTCATCCTGTTGGATATGAGATGGTATTTTATTATAGTTTAGTGACTATGTAAGTTTTTTCATTAACAGTATTTTGTGGAACATTATACTTAACAGAGGGTTAATTAGGGGATTTGAGAACATTAAAAACTTAGAAAATTATTGAGGGTTATAGGTGAAGAAGTGAACTAAAGATCATTGAAACTCATCAATTGAATGGCTCAAGGTTAGACTTTTCTCCAATAGCCAGAAGATTATTCATGGTGTTTCACAGTGAGTATTAGCAGTGTAGAGGGGATAATACTAGCATTGGGATAGTTGAATTTATATGCTGTTTATGATGGCCAAAAGAACCTTGTGTTCCAAGGTCCAGATGTGATGGTGGGTGAAGATTTTGCAGCACTCATTGTACTTTTAAATCAATTTGAAAACTATCTGTGGACAAAAATATCTTCACAAGTGCTAAGGAAACCAGGTGAGAGATTATAAGCACTGGTTGTGGCACAGAAATTAGTAAATGCATTGAGGGTAGGCAAGACAGTTTGACATTATTTGTGTCAACTCTCCAACCCTGGACAGGACAGTGTGGAGAGAGATAATCTCCTTGGGGGAAGGAGAAATAAGTATGCACCAGACTTTGTAGACCCCAATACTGGGCCTTCCCCAATAAAACCCAGGGCTGAGCCATGTCCCTGGTTATAGACCATAGGCTGGTAACAACACATGGAGCCTCCAGATGCACCTCAATGCCAGACCACATCCAATAGCTCTGGGTTCCAGGCTTTCCCAGTGCTAATCTGGCACCTAGAATCCTATCCTCCAGCTTGGCCCCTAGGTCCCATACTCCAGCAGGCTAAGTGTTTAGGCCTTGTTCTCCTGGTTTCAGTAGATTACAGTGCTTAGCCATACTCCTTGGGTTCAGGTTCCATGATCATCCCTGTGCATCCAGGTACTAGGTTAGCCTCTATAGCCTTAGCACCTACTCCAGCTCCTGTGGACCTTGCTTTCAGGCCAGTACTTACACACTTGGCCTCCTGGCTGGCTCCTTTGGTTCCTGGCTGCATACTTACCTCAGAACCAGTTAAGCCCCTAACTTTAGATTGTTCCCAGTGACCCCAGGCTCCAGTTCCTCCCTGTAGACCTAAACTCTAGGTTGGCCTTTGTGAGCTCAGTCTTCAGGCTTATCCCAGTGGATGCAAATGCCAGGCCCATCCTAGCACTTGATGAGTTTTTGCAGTAAGATTCCAGGCCCAACTCAGCATTGGGTCAGCCCCTGTGGATACAGGGTCTTGATCCACTTTCACAGACCTCATCAATAGGTTTACCCCAGTGGATCCAGGCTTCATGAAATTCATCCTTGCAGATATAGGCTCCAGTCCTGCATACTTGCTGACTTAGGGACCCCCACCACCCTGCTCGTGGACTACAGCTACAAGTCCTCCCATGGGCTATACCAAATGGTGTGCCCAAAACCTATAGATAGGCAGACTGTTCATGGGCTTTTTAAACAAAGCCAGTCTGAAAAGACTTGAATAAGTCCCTACTTTTTCAAATGTGCAGACACCAACACATGGCCACTGTGGATTAAGACCAGTTAGAAGTAAATTAAAGCACCAATAATTAGTCCTAAAGAAGTGGAGATTTATGAGCTGCCTGACAAAAAATTCAAAGTAATTGTTTTAAGGAATCTTGGTGAATTAAAAATAAAATACAAAGAAGTAATTCAGTGAAATGAGGAAAACAATAAACAACCATAATGAGAAATTCAACCAACAGATTGAAAACATTTTCTTAAAAAAATTCTTTAGCTGAAAAATACAGTGAGTGAAATGAAAATGAATACAAGAGCATCAGCAGCAGAATTGACCAAGAAGAAGAAAGAATTTGAATATGAGGACAAGTTGTTTGAAAATATACAGTTAGAAGGTCTAAAAAGAAAATGACTGAAAAGAATGAAGAAAACTTGCAAGTGAAGCTTCATTAAGGTTCAGTCCAGGGGCTGGGTTGTGGCTCAGTGGTAGAACGCTTGCCTAGCATGTGTGAAGCACTGGGTTTGATTCTCAGCACCACATATAAATAAAATTAACAACTAATAAAAAAATATTAAAAAAAGATTCAGTCCAGACAACATTACTTCAAGGTATGTTACAAACAAACTTTGAATGAATAATCAAAGCCAAAAAGGATATAGAAAACAGGAAGTATTTTACACCTGAGGGAGTTCTAATAAATCTAGGTTCAGAAACCTTATAGGCCAGGGGAGAATGGAATAGTGCATTTAACCTGCTGAAAGAAAACAGAACAACCAAAAATAACTGCCAACTAAGAGTACTTCACCTGGCAAAGCTGTTCTTCAGAAATGACGGATAAAAGACTCTTCTATAAAAACAAAATGAAGGGAGTTTATTACCACGAGACCTGTCATGAGAAATATTCCAGAAAATTCTTAAAGTTGAAAGAAAAGTATGATAATTAGTAACATGAAAACATAAACACAGTCCACTTCTTCCAATTTTGTATCAGTAGCATATAAATCACTTATATTAAGTACCAAAACTAAAAGAACTGTTTAAAATTGTAATAGGTACAATATCTTGTTGAACTATATAGTATGAATTGTGACATCAAAAATGTAAAATGTAAGCTGAGTGCAGTGGCACACACCTGTATTCCTATAGCGGCTTGGGAGGCTGAGATAGGATCACGAGTTCAAAGCTAGCCTCAGCAACTTAGAGAGGCACTTGTTAAGCAACTCAGTTAAACCCTGTCTCTAAGTAAAATACAAAGTAGGGCTTGGGATATGGCTCAGTGCCCTGAGTTCAATTCTCGGTATCAAAAAAAAAAAAAAAAAAAAAAAAAAAAAAAAGTGTGGGAAATGGTAGAGAAAAAGTGATTTTTTAAAAAAAACACGTTTACAGTTGTTAATCTTAAAATAGCCTGTTGTAACTATAATGTTTTTATATAAGCCTCATGTTAATCATAAAAGCAAAAACTTATGGTGATTAAACTGAAGATGAAGAGTAAGGAGTCAAAAGCCTGGAGTAGGAAAGTAATCTGATTACAAGTAAGACAATAAAAGAGGAAGAAAGGGACAAAAGTTTTACAGGACAGCTAGAAAAAGTTAACAAATTGGAGTTAATAGCTCATACTTGCTAGTTATTACTTTGAATGTAAATTAATTCAGTTTCAACGATCAAAACACACAGAGTGGTTGGATGGATAATAAAACAAGAACCAACTATATGTTGCCTATAGGAAACTCGCTTCACCATTAAGGATACAAATTAAAACTAAAAGAATAGACTCAGATATTCCATGTGAATGGAAACCAAAAGAGAGTTGGGATAGCTGTACCTACATCAGATAACCCCAGATATGAAGTCAAAACTAAAACAAGAAAAAGAAGGTCATTGTATTATAGTAAAGTCGCCATTTCATCAGGAGGATTTAATAATTGTAAATATTTATGCACCTAATTAGCATCAGAGTACCTAAATATATAAAGCAGATAATAGTGTTTTGCTCCCTTTTTCGTGGTGGGGATTGAGACCAGGGCCTCACATATGCTAAGTACACATTTTAATATTGAGCTACAACCCTAGCCCCCAATAGATCTTATAGACTGTGGTAATAATAATAGTTGGAGACTTCAGTATTCCATTGTCAGCAGTGTACAGACATCATAATTAAATTACTCTTTAGTCCAGATGGACCTAAGAGATATGATATGTAACAGTACAACAGTGATAGAATACCTTCTTAAAAATGCAGAATAGGTCATGTGCAAGGATTAACAAATGTGCTGGTTGAAATTTTATCTGATGTCTTTTCTGATCACAGTGGTATGAAACTAGATATCAGTAATGGCAAGTAATTTGGAAAATTCACATACATGGGAAGTAAACATAATACTATCTGAACAATGAGCAGGCCAAAGAAAAAATTAAAAAATACCTTTAGAAAAAAATGGAAACAGAATGTATCCAAACTCATGGAATACAACAAAAATTAAGAGGGAAGCTTACAGCAATAAATGCCTGCATTAAAAATAAAAAATAGCTCAAATGAATGAGGTAATGTTACATCTGAAGGAACTGGTAAATAATAACTTAAAAGTTAGTTGATGTAAGAAAGAGTAAGATAAGAGTAGAAATAAATGAAAGGGAATAACAAAAGATCCACAAAACTAAGAGTTATTTTTTTCGAAAAGATGATATTAAGAAACCTGTAGGTAGGCCATGAATAAGTTGGCTCAATCAAATCAGAAACAAAAGAAGAAGCATTACAACTGATACTAGGTAAATAGAAAGGATCACAAGAGACTACAGGGAAAAGTTATGCATCAACAAATTATTCAACCTAGAATATATTTGTTTTTTTCTTTAACCCAGAAGGAAAAAGAAAATAAATTCTTTCACACATACTGTCTACCAAGAATTAATGATAAAAGTAGAAAAATCTGAACAGATCAATAAGGAGTGAAGAGACTAATAAGTCAGTGGTAAAATCCTCCATCAGATAAAGACCAGGACCTGCTGGGTTCACTGCTGAATTTATTGAACATTTGAACAGAAGTAATATCATTTTTTTCTCTAACTTTTTCAAAGAACTGAACAAGAGGGAATATCTCCAAACTCACTTCATGAGGCCAGCATTAGTTTGATAACAAAGTCAGATAGGAACTCTAAAAACAGAAAACTACAGGTCAATATCCCTGATGAAGTAGATGCAAAAATTGTGAAGAAATTACTAGTAGACCGGACTAAATAGCATGTTAGAACTATTGTTCATCATGATAACACATTTATCTTAAGGATGCAAGGAATGTGTAACATAACTAAATCTATAAATGTTACATATCACATTATTAGAGTGAGGGGAAAAGACATGTAATAAAGTTCAACATCTATGATAAAAAGTCTCAACAAATAAGACTGTACAAGGAATGTACCTTGACACAATGAAGACCATATGTGACAAACCCACTGCTAATGTCATACTTAATTGTGGAAAGTTGAAAGCTTTTTTTTTTTTTTTTTTTTTTTTTTTAAAAGATCAGAAACAAGGCAAGGGTGCCTGCTCTCACAATTTCTATTCAACATTGTGCTTCAAGTCCTTACCAGAGTAATTAAATGAAATAAATAGAAGGTATCCAAATATGAAAGTTTAACTGATTTAGTTTGCAGATGGCATGATTATTAGAACTAGTAAAGAGATGTGGTAAAGTTGTATGTTTTTAAAAACAAGGTATAACAGTCAACATTGTTTCCATACACTTAAAGAGTAGACTAGCTGAAAAAGAAATCAAGAAAACGGTTTCATTTAAAATGGCTACAGAAAAATAAAAGTAAAGTATTTAAGAAGAAATTTAACCAAGGAGGTGAAAGATCTACACAGTGAAAACAAGAAAACATTGATGAAAGAACTTGAAGAGGATACAAATAAGTGAAAAGTTAGCCCATATTCATGGATTGGAATAATCAATATTATTAAAAATGTCTATACTACTCAAAGTACTCTTTAAGATTCCATGTAATCCCTAGCAAAATGTCAATGTCCTTTTTCACAGAAATTGAAAAAAATTATACTGAGATTTTTATAGAACCACAAAAGACACTGGACAGCCAAAGCAGTCTTGAGTAAAAAGAACAAAGCTGAAGGTGTCATACTACCTAACTTGAAAATATATAAACCAATAGTATCAAGATCAACAGGACATAAAAACAGACACATATACAAATAGAACACAATAAAAAGCATAGAAATAAATCCATACACTTATTGTCAGTTGAGTCTTGACAAATTTGATGAAAGCATACAAAGGGGAACTGACAGTCTGTTCAGTAGTTGATGTTAGAAAAACTGGATGTCCACCTGCAGAAGAATGAAATTGGAACATTAGCTCATACATACAGAGAACTCAACTGAAGGTGGTTTAAATGGTATACAATCTGAAACCATAAAGTACTAAAAGAAGACAGGGAAAACATCTCAGGAAAGATTTTTTTTTTTTTAAATCCAAAGGTGGGTAACAAAAACAGAAGTAGACAAATGAGAGGTATAGAACTGAAAAGCTCTGCACAAATAAAGGGTAAAATCAACAGTAAAGAGAAAACCTATGGAATGATTAGAGAAAACTTATAAACCACACCTGAGAAGGCGGTAATAAATGAAATATATAAGGAACTCAATAGCAAGAAAATAAATAACCCAGTTAAGAAGTGAGCAAAGGACCCAGATAAACATGACATGTATGTGCATGCACATGTACCCACACACATTTGAACACAAGCAAATGCCCCACTGGTAAATGAAAAAGTATTCAAAATCATTAATCATCCAGGAAATGCAAATTCAACTACAATAAGATGCCCCATTAGAATGGTTAATATAAAAATGAAGACCTTTCATGTTGGTGTGGACATGGAAAAAAGGTAAGCTCTGCATACAGACAGTAGTAATGTAAATTAGTACAGCTATTAGGGAAAATAGGATGACTTATTAAAAAAATAAAAAAGGGAACTGCCAAGATTTAGCAGTTCCACTGTTGAGTACATGTTCAAAGGAAATGAAATCACTATGTCAAAAGAGATATATGTGTACTGTCCTGTTCATTGTATCATTATTCACAGTAGCCAAGATTTAACTTTAAACTGAGTATCCATCTGTGGATGAATAGATTTAAAAATGTGGTGAGTATGCAAATGGACTACTATTCAGCCATACTAAAGGATAAAATTCTCTTTTGAGGGGACAGGGGAACAATATGGATGAAACCCAAATCATTATTTAAGTGAAATAAGCCAGGCACAGAAAAATGAATATTACATGATGTCAGTTGTATGGGGAAAGTAAAAAAAGTTTATCTCAGAAGTACAGAGTAGAATGGTTGTTACCAAGGGCTGCATAGATGATATTTAAAGGATGCAAATTATTGACATTAGTTCAACAAGTATTTCCTTCTTGGAAATTGCAGAAATTTTTAAGTGTTCTTAACCACAAAAATTCTGTGTATGTGAGGTATTGCATATATTAGCTGGATCTAGCCATTCCACAGTGTATTCGTATTTCAATCAAAACACGTTGTGCATGTGATAAATATATCCAGTTCTCATTTGTAAACAGAATAAATGAATACAAAATTTTAAAAATGTCTCCTGTCTTTATGTCAAAATGATCATGGTATATGAGTGCAAATGAGAATAGATGATAATGATCAGAGGTTGGGTGTTTAATATGTCTGGAAAAAAAAAAGAGATTAAAAAAAAGCTGTCTCAACTTAAGGCGAATATTTTAAGGGACCATAGTATTGGAATAGAACAGAGACAACAGACCTTGAGGTTGAAGTCACTTTGCTAATGACTTAATATACATCAAATAGAGCCTTTAGTCAGTGAGTATAACAGCAGAAGAGACCGTTGTCATAAAGGATTTAAATAGATTATGTTAGTTTCAAGTTAGAAGTTTTTTATTTTCTTTGGGGTGGGGCATTGTTTGTTTTTAACAAGGGTATTAGAAGAATAATGGGAGACTTAGGGGTTTTCCGAGTCTTTTCAAGTTCATATAAAGGTGTTGCAGGATAGTTTGGCTTTAGTGAAATGTAATAGTTTGAAGAGCCATTATATAAAGCATTTGAAGATGAAGGACATCTTATAAGTGAGTTTTTAGAGATCTTGGTGGAATATTAGGAGAATGAATCAAGATTAAAGAATGAAGAGTATAGATGAAACTTCCATTGGTAGTAAAACCAAGAATGATGACATTGTGAGGCATGATAAGATGTTTATTACAAGTTTCTGTATAAATCTCTGGTGTTAAGTCCAGATTGTGTTAAGTAAGCTCTCATGCTTTTTAACTTTACCATGTTAAAATAGAGTTAACAGCAAATTAGACCTATCCTGATGTCTCAACAGAGCTAAGGTCCTAGCCATAATACCATGGGAAAATAGCTCTAAGCCTTTACATCTGCCATGATTTCTCAAGTTCCTATACCTGTAAAAACCATAACCAGGCAGCACTTTAGTAAGGTGAGTAGGTCCAGTTTTGTTCTACCATAATATTGTATGACTTAATTTACAAAATAACTAATGAAGCATTCTTGCTTTCACCTAAGAATTAATGAGTGTAATTTATAAATGACAACATTCCACATATATTGAAGCATGATTTTAAAATTTTTGTGGTACTTGGGTATACAAGTTGGCTTTTGGTGTAACTCAGTTATGGTTTAAATACACACTTAGAGAACACTTTGAGTATATTTTAAATAGTAATTTATATATGCATAGACACCATGCCTATTGAGGAATTCCTAGTATTTCCTTGGAAGCAGAAATACATAGCAAAGATTTTTAACAGCTGAATACTATTTTGCAATTCAACCTTAAATTAGAAGTAACAGTAACTGAGATCTTTTTCGATCGTATATTAATTCTACCTGAGTTTTGTTTAAACTTTGTAAGTACCTTGTGGTAGAGTCTTTTTTTATGTACTTAGGCTTTTGATATCTTAATGATTTCAAAGCAGTTTCTTAGTAACTTCAGATTTCTCATATTTGGTAATTACTCCCTATACCCCATCTCTAACATTAAGGCTATATTTTCAGGTGTATTACTATAAATGGAGCAAGGGTAAATGTATCAAGTGATTTATGGCCCATTAAAGCAAGATTGTTTAAATAAATCCTCAGTTTACTCTAAATGTTGGAATGCCCCAGACCAGTCCTAAGGCCATCTTTGTTCTTTCTCTCCAGGTAAGAGATTTATTATCTGTACTCTTACAACTAGCATATTTCCATTCCAACACTGACCCTCTGAACTGTAGATTTATTTATCCAGTAGTTGTATGACTACTTCTTAATGTTAACAACTAAAAACAAGTTAAGCAATCTTTTAAATCTATTTAAATAGAGCTCTTGATTTTCATCCTCTCAAATCTCTTACAGTCTTCTGCCATCTCATTCAGTAGCAGTCTGTCCTCCATCCCTACTCCCTTTAGTCAAAACCTTTGAAGTTCCCTAGATTTCTCTTTGTCGCACATAACTCAAATGATTTACAAATACTGTTGATTCTTCCTTAAAGTATCTGTACTTCAACTCCTTGTTATCATTTCTACTTCTGTTTATTCTGATTAAAGCCCTTCATCTTTTGCCAAAAAATTAATACGTATTGCCCCTTACATTGTATTCTTAGTACCCAGAATGGTCTTTTTGAAATCTTAACCCATTAAGTCCCAAGTTTTCATTTCTGTGAACATAATACATATTTTAGAGTTAACTCAAATGGTATGCATATTGCCTAACTGAAGTTTTTATAGGTGTTACACATCTGGAATAATGGGACAAAAATGGTTAAACCCTTCAAAGTCTGTCACCGTCTCTCAAAGTCATACTTAGAAATCTGTGTGGCCTTGTTATTGGCTCCTTTTTACTTTTGTGACCTCTGTGTTTCTGTTTTTCATCTCTGTCTACACTGGCTTTATGCCCTTGCCCACATTTCTTTATGTTCTCAAGGGTTTTTCCTGTTGTCTGTGACCCTTTGCTGTGATGTCCATATGGTTTCCTTCTTTACTTCTTTCAGAGGTCTCTGTTTGAATGATGCTGTATCAGTGAGGCTGTCCCTGACCAACTTAAGAATGGTCATTTTGTGGCTTCTGTAGTCTTCTTACCTTTCTCTATTTTTCTTCACACAATTTAATGTCATCTGACAACTTTCATGTTGATTTTTTTTTGTTGTTTTTCTTCTTTGTCACTAGAATCTAAGCCAGATGAGACAATAAATAGGCACTGAATATTTATCATATTAAAGAATGAAGATGCTAATTTTATGTAAAAATTTTTTGTCTTTCCTTTCAGAAACAGGGAGAATTTTTAAACATCAGTTTATATGCTAATAAACTGACTTATGTTTTCATAGCTGTTGAATGTGGGGAATGCCATCCAACATCTTGAACATTTGCATATGGCAAGTTACTATGTTCCCTGCTACTCATGAGTTTTCTCAAATTAGATTTGGAAAGCTGAACCTTTTAATCAGAGTTGATTATGGAGATAGAGTGTGGGTGCTTTTAGTTTTTCCATGACTTCTAGGTGTATTTTCATTATTGTAAGCACGTATGGACCAACTAATATCTCAAAATATTTTCTGAAATAAAGATAGAAATTTCTTTAATCATGTAGGTGGTTCTGTTGCCATGATTTTTCTCATGTGGAGAAAATTTCCTTGTCGTATTCTTGTTCTGCAGATTAAGACTTTCTAGGTTCTTTTGTATACTTGAAACTGGGAGATATTCTGACTTCTCTTTCCCTTCAAAGTCATATAACTGGAAAAGATAGGGTTGATACTGTTATCTCTTTAGACAGTATCAGAAGCTAACCTAAGAATCTTTATTGAGGTTCTGTAATTTGCTGAGGACACAATAATAAATTACTGGGTTATGTGGCTTAGGGTGCTTACCATTTAATAAATGGCAGTTATACGATAAAAAATGTAGTATAGTGATAGAATAAATACAGGTTGCTATGGGAGCATACAAGAGGAATACCTGATTATCTTAGAACTGATTATCTAATCTGAAACTTCCAGCTTGATTGGGGATAACTAAGACTGTAGTCTTCTAGGCAGGAGGAATAACTTCTAAGATCTGGAGTCAAGGAAGCCTCAGAACAGGTGCACTGAGTGGCCTCTTCAGTATTGAGGTATGGTAGGAGGAGGTGTGAAAAGTGTAGTCATAAGTAGAAAGCCATGATTAGATTGTGAAAGATCTTGAAACAATGTCCTTGGTTTTCTTCTGACACACAGGGAGTCAGTGAAATGACATGAGTCATAGTCTATCCAATTTTCTACCATATAAAGCATGATATAGACTGGTACCATCTGCTATAAATATAAGAAAACGTATTCTTGGTCACAGTAGGGATGGTTGAGGGAATGACTGCCTTGCTATTCCCCCCAAAATAATAAGAGCAGAACATGTGATTCATGGACAATTATGAGGATTAAATGGCCACATTGTTAATTAAATCTTAATGAATGTTCTTTTTGTCAGCATATCAGCTTTGAACCCTGTTGCACATACCAGAAACCTGGGTATTATCTTTAGATCCCTGCTCACATATCTCCTACAAACTATGTCTTTTAAATATTACTTAGATAATTTTCTTCATCTTCATTCTTGGTAGTACTTCCTTCTTGGCCTACAACTTCTTCAGTATTCACTATCTAACTGGATTGCCTGCATTCAGTATTGTCCACTTTGGTCTTAGTTTAGATTATGGAATTATTGTAAAAGCAAATTCAATTAGACACTTACATGCTTAAAATCTGTTGGTGACTAACTATTGGTTCTTATCTAGTGATTTATGAATCCTGGGAATATGAAACATGCATTTTTGTGGGGGCATGTCATTAAATTTTACTCTGATGTTGGCTAAAATTAGAATTTCTTATTATGAATATGAAGTTTTCCTTGAACTCTCTAGGTTTTTTCTGTAATACCACTTTTCCCCCCAGGTTCCTTTTACTCAATACATTTTTCTCTTAAACATTCTTTGTACCTTTTTCTCATTGGTGTTCCAGTTACCTTTTGAATTCCTTTATATTAAATTGCCTCTTTATATTGTCATACCTCTCTCTGTAGGCATCTTAATGATCTTTAGAACTTTCCCATCTTGTAAAGCAACTGAAACTATATCCATTGAATAACTACTTCCTTTTTTCCCCCTTCCCCTAATCCATTGGCAAATGCCATTCTACTTTGTATATATAAATTTATTTGAGATACTTCATGGAGTATTTGTCTTCTTGTGGATCAGCTTGTTTGGCATAGCAAAATGTCCTCAAACTTTATTCAAGCTATAGAATATTACAGAATTTCCCTTTTAAAAGCTGAATAAAATTGCATTGTATGTATATTTCACATTTTCTTTCTCCAGTCATTTATTGATAGACATTCCATTTCTTGGTTATTGTAAATAATGCTACAGTAAAGATGAGTGTACAGATATCTTTCTGGGATCCGATTTCAAATTTTTTTCTTAACATATATAACCAGCTGTAAGATTACTGGGTCATATAGTAATTATATTTCTTTTTAAGACTTTTTTTTTTTAAACAGTGGTTTTAGGTTCACAGCAAAATTGAGCAACCGTTCCCACATACCCACTATCCCCTATACATGTGTAAAACTTTCCCATTATCCAGTTCTTCACCACTGTGGTATGCATGTTAAAATGCATGAAATTACATTGACATATAGTATTCACCCAAGTCTGTAATTTGCTTTAGGATTTGTTCTTGATGTACATTCTGTGGGTTAGCACTAAGTTTAATGGCACGTAACCATCATTATAGTATTGTACATAGTATATTTATTGTCCTAAAAATCCTGTGTTCAGTTTATCAGTCCCTCTCCCCAACTCCTAGCAACCACTGTCCGTCCATGGGGGTGTGTGTGTCCCCCCCCATCTGCTTAGTTTTACCTTTTCCAGAATGTTATATACTTGGAATCATAAGTTATGCAGCCTTTTCAGTTTTATTTCTTTTGTGCATTTAAGTTTCTCCCTAGGACTCTCAATGACTTTTTAGTACTAAATAATATTCTATTTATTGCCTGTATCACAGTTTTAGCCATTGGACATCTCACATGTTTTCAAGTTTTGGCAATTAAAATAAAGCTGCTTGTTTCATTCTATATATGGATATCCAATTTTCCCAGCACCATTTGTTTAAAAGGCTGTCTTTTCGCCAACTGTATCTGGGTTTGTGTCTGTGTCTTCTAGTTTATGACATTGGTCAACATGTGAGTTTATGCTAATACCAAACAGTTTTTGTTACTGTAGCTCTGAAGTATAATTTGGGGATTGGAATTGTAATGCCTTCTTCATTGCTCTAACTGCTCAAAATTGCTTTGGCTATTCAGGTTCTTTCATATGAATTTTAGGGAGTTTTTTTTTTTCTGTTAAGAATGTTATCGGTGTTTTGGTGAGGACTGCATTGAGTCTGTGTATTGCCGTTTTTTTTTTTAATATTTATTTATTTGCTTTAGTTGTACACAATACGTTTATTTTTACGTGGTGCTGAGGATTGAACCCGGGCTGCACATGTGCAAGGCAAGCACTCTACCGCTGAGCCACAACCCCAGCCCTGTATTGCCGTTTTGATAGTATTAATTCTGTCTATCCCTAATATGGGAGATAATTCTATCTTCTAGTATCCTCTACAATTCTTTCTTCATTGTTCTATGATTTTTATTGTAGAGGTTATCACCTTTTTGTTAGATTTATTCATATATTCATATGCATATATATATGCACACATTTATTCATTCATTCATTTATTAATGCCGCTGTGAAGGGAGTTGTTTTCCTGATTTTTTCCCCAGTAGTTTCATTATTGCTGTATATAAAAAGTGTTGATTTTTTATGATGATTTTATATCCTACTGCTTTGATGTATTTATTTCCAAAACTTAGAAGTCTTCAGGTATTGGATCATATCTGTGAACAGTGATAATTTGACTTCTTCCTTTCCCGTTTATATATGTTATATTTCTTTCTCATGTAATTGCTGTGGTTGAGATTTCAATATCTCCGTGTTCGTGATTTTAGAGGAAATGCTTTCAGTTTTCCCCCCTTTAGTATGATGTTGACTTTGGGTTTATCATTTATGGCCTTCATGGTGTTAAGTTTTCTGTCCTTAATTTCGTCAGTGCTTCTAACATGAATTGGTGCTGAATTTTGTCAAAGGCCATTTCTGTATCTAATTAGATGACTATATGATTTTTGTCCTTCCTTCCATTTATGTGATGAAGTTTATTGTTTTGCCTATGCTGATTTAATCATGAAGTATAAGCTTCTTAGTGTGTTTTTATAGAATTACTACTAGTTTATTGTGGACTTTTGCATCTGTGTTCATCAGTGATATTGTTCTGTAGTTCTCTTTCCTTGATGTGCCTTTGTCTGGTTTTGGTAGAAGGTTGATAGTATCTTCATATAATGATTTGAAAGTGTTTTCCCTTATCTGTTTCTGTGTCCTATAATTTGAGGATCACTGATATTGTTTGTTCTTTAAAGGACTGGTAGAATTCAGCTGGTCTTTTCTTTGTTGGAGCACTTTTTATACTGCTTTATTCTCATTGTTTTTTACTGCCCTGTTTAGGTTTTCTTAATCTTTTTGGTTCAATTTTGATAGGTTTTATATATATATATATATATATATATATATATATATATATATATATATATGGTAATCAGTCTACTCCTTCTAGATTTTCTAGCTTTCAGAGTAGTCCTAATGATCTTCTTGAATTCAGAGATGTTTATGGTATATCTTCTTTACATTTCTAATATTATTAATTTGGGTCTTCTCTTTGTTTCTGGGGTTAGTTTGGCTAAAGGTTTATCAGTCTTATCTTTTGAAAGAACCATATCATTAATCCATTGTATGATTTAATTTTCCATTTCATTAATTTTGGCTCTGACCTTAATTACTTCCTTTATTCTATTGGTTTTGGAAATACTTTATTATTGTTTTTCAGGAATCTTGAAATGTATAATTCTTATTGGGGATTTATTTACTTATTTATTCATTCATATTTTAATGTAGGCACTCATAGCTGTAAGTTTACCTTTAGAGCTGCCTTCATTGTGTCCCAGAGATTCTGGTATGTTGTATCTCCATTATCCTTTGAGTCTAAGAATTTTTAAAATTTTCCCCTTTTTTTCTACATTATCTATTCATTGTTCAAAAGTGTATTGTTCCGGCTGGGGTTGTGGCTCAGCGGTAGAGCCTTGCATGGTAGAGCCTGGCACATGTGAGGCCCTGGGTTCAATCCTCAACACCACATAAAAATAAATAAATAAAACAAAGGTACCGTGTCCAACTACAACTAAAAAAATAAATATTTTTTAAATAAAGTATATTGTTCATTCTCATTTATTTTCTATGTAATTTCTATGTTTTTTTTTTTTTTTTTTTCTTTTGATTTCCAATTTCATTCCAATATGGTCTGATAAGATGACTGAAATAATATCAGGGTTTTTATTGTTTTTGTATTTACTATGAATTGCTTTGTATCCTAAAACATGATCTGTTTTGGTGATGATACCATGTGCAGTTGAGAAGAAAGTGAATTTTGGAGTATTCTGTAGATGTCTTTTCGGTCCATTTGATTTGTGATATTTTTTAGGTATGAGAGTCATTCTGATGTTTTTGTCTAGATGACATATCTTGGTAAGAGGGCAAGCAGCGTAAAGTTGGGTCTTGTTTTTTAATCCATTCTGGTAGTCTTTTTAAATTAGATTTGGGGCAATTTACATTTAGTGTTATCATAAAGAGGTTTTTATTATTATCTGCCATTATGGTTTATTTCTGAATTTAAATTTGTTCTTAATTCTCATTTGGTAGCTACCCTCCTCATGAAATTGGTTTATTTGCAGGCTGTGAAGTTTGTTTTTAATTTCTTCTGAATGTAGTGTTCCTTAAAGTATTTTCTGTAGTGTTGACTTAATGAATTCTTTTAGTTTTTGCTTATCTTGGAAGACTTTTATTTTTTCCTTCTATTCTAATTTGTTGAGACTTTGTAGTCATGAAGGCATATTGTTTCTTTCTTTTTCTTTTTTTTTATTTTTTGGTCCCCCAAGTACTGGGAGTATATAAACCAGGACCTCATACATGGTGAGCAAGTAGTCTATCACTGAGGTGCATCCCCAGTCCTTTTAAATTTTGAGACAGTGTTTTTCCCATTCTATCCTTGAACTTGTGGGCCTCCTGGCTCAGTCTCCCAAGTGATTGGAATTATAGGCATGTGTTATTGCACCAGGCTAGAATATTGAATATTGAATTTTATTGAAGCTTTTTTTGCATCTATGGAGATGGTTTTATCCTTCATTCTGCAAATGTGTTGTGTCATATTTGTTGATTTGCATATGTTGAGCTTTCCTTGCAGTTCTGGGTTTAATCTCATTTTATCATGGTGTATAACCTTTTTAATGTGCTTTGATTGCACTATCAGAGATATATTGGCCTATGATTTTTTCTTTTAAATTGTTTTTGTCTGCTTTTGTTACCAGGGTAATATTACTTTTGTAGAATGAATTTGGAAGATTTCCCTGCCTATAAATTTTTTGGAATAGTTTGATAAGTATTAATTTTTAGAAAATATTCAGCAATAAAGCCACCTAGTCATGGGCTTTTGTTTTGGGGCCAACTTATTTTTTAAATTTCTGGTTGTCTCTTTGCTTGTTATTGGTATGTTTAGGTATTCTATTTTTTGTAGCTCAGACTTCATAGGTTGTATGTCTGTAGGAATTTATCCCTTTTTTCTTGCTTTTCCAATTTGTTGGTTTATATTAATTGATAATAAGCCGTAATAATCTTTCTGTGATATTGGTTATGTCTTTTTTTCTCTTCTGATTTATTTTGTTCTTTGTTTTCACCAAACTAGCTGAAAATTTCTTGATTTTATTTTGTCCTTTGAAAAAGCTACTTTTGGTTTCCTTAATTTTTTATTGTGTTGTCTGCCTTGGTTTTATTTATTTCTGCTCTAGTCGTTATTTCTTCATTTCACTGATTTGGCCTCATTTATTTTTGCTTTTCTTGTTTCTTTAATTGATTCTTATTAGGTTTGAAATACTCTATTTTGATGTAGGCCCTTATTACCAGAAATCCCTGTCTTAGAATTGTTTTTGCTGTATCCCATAGGTTTTGGTATGTTGTGTTTTCATTTTTAAGAATTTTATTTTCCCTTTTAAGTTCCCCTTTAATTTTTTCATTGACCCATTGGTCATTCAGGAATATGTTGTTTAATTTACATGTATTTTTAACATTTACACAGTTATTGTTGTTGATTTCTAGTTTTATTTCGATGTGATTAGAGAAGATATATGCTGTAATTTGATTTTTTTTTTCATTTGTTGAGATCTGTTTTGTGGACTAATGTATGGACTTATCTTGGTATGTATGTTTCACATGCTGATGAGAAGAATGCATCTTCTGCAGCTGTTGTATCAAATGGTCTGTAAGTTATCCTTTTTAGGATAATTTAAGTCTGATGTTTCCTTGTTGATTTTATGTGCACATAATATGTATGTGGATGAAAGTGTCATGTGTAAGTCTCTAACCATTATGGTAATATGGTCTGTCCTCCCTTTAGGTATAATGTTTGTTTTGTATATGGAGTGTTCTGATAATTATTATACAAATGTTCATAATAGTTATATTCTCTTGATGAATTTATCCTGATATCCTTATATAATGACCTTTATCTCTCTTTTTAAAATTTTTAATTGACATGTGAAATTTATACATATTTATGCGGTACCGTGTAGTTTTTCAGTGCATGTGTACATTGTGTAGTGTTCAACTCAAGGTAAATACTTGTAAACATTTATTATTTGTATGTGGTGAAAATATTCTAAATTCTTCTTTCAAAAAGTATATACTGTTACCCTGGGATGTAGTACACCAGTGGAAATTACTTTTTCTAACCTTTTGATCAACTTTCCTCCATTCCTCCTTCTACTCCCCCCAGACTCTGAGAACTACTATTCTATTCTCAATTTCTAGATCAACTTCTTTATATTTCATATGTGACTGAAGTCATGTGATTTTTGTCTTTCTATGCCTGGCTTATTTCACTTCACATAATGATTCCATATATGTTGTTGGAAATGACAGGATTTCATTCTTTTTGTAGTTGAATAATATTCTATTTTGTATGTGTACCCCATTTTCTTTATCTGTTCATTCATAGATGAAAACTTAGTTTAACGCCATATTCTTAGCTATTGCAAATAGCCATGGAATAAACATGGGATGTTTCTTCTACAGTCTGATTTTATTTCCTTTGCATAGATATCTAGGAATGGGATTAATGGATTACATAGTAGTTCTCTTTCATATTTTGAGGAACCTTTTTAGTACTTTCCATAATTCCTGTACTAATTTCCACCACAAGTATGTAAGGGTTCCCTTTCTTCCACATCCTTTCTATCATTTGTAATCTTTTTTCTATTTGTTAGTCATTGTGGTTTTGATTTGTATTTCCTGATGATTAGTGACATTGAGCATTTTTAATAATGTACTTATTTGCTATTTGTTTACCTTATCTATTATCGGTGTCTATTTTAGTCTATTGAGCATTACAAAGATTTTTGGGGATTTTTTGGTTTATTTGAATTCCTTATAATGTCTGGATATTATCCCTTTTACAGATACTGACTTAACAGATATTTTCCACCATTATGCAGGTCATTTGTTCACACTGTTGTTTCCTTTGTTATACAAAATATCTTTAGTTTGATGTAATTCTGTTTGTGTTTGCTTTTGTTTTCAGTGCTTTTGAGTTCTTATCCAAAAAATTCTCTCCAATTCCAATGTTTGAAGCTTTTTACCTATTTTTTTTTTAGTAGTTTTATGGCTTGTAGTTGTTTTTAATTCAGTGAATTGATTTTTATATATGATAATAGAATTGGCATCTAGTTTCATTCTTCTTTATGTGAATATCCTATTTTCTTAGTACCACTTATCATAAACAATGTAGTCTCTCAAATACATGTTCTTAGCACCTTTGTTGAAGTTTAGTTTGCTGTAGGCATGTGGGTTTACTTTTAGGCTCCTTTTTCAGTACTGTAGTTCTATGTGTTTGTTTTTTTTGCCTATACCATGCCGTTTTGATTTCTGTAGCTTTGTAGTCTTGGTAAGGACTTTGAGTACAATGTTGACTACAAGGAGTGAGAGGGCATTTTTTGTATTGTTCTTGGTTCTAAAAGAAAAGCTTTCAATTTTTCACTATTAAATATGAAGATAAGTAGTGGGTTTTTCATATACAGCTTTTATTGTGTTGAGGTACGTTCCTTGGATACTGAATTTCTTGTGAATTTGTATCATAAAAGGATGTTGATTTTTTAATAATTTTTTTCTGCATCTGTTGACATGATTGGATGGTTTTGTTCTTTATTCTTTTGATATGGTGTATTGCATTTATTGATGTGCACATGTTGGATTATTCTTATATCCTGGGGTGAATCTCAGTTATATTGAATAATATTTTTAATGTGATGTTGGATTTGGTTTGCTAGTGTTAAGGAGTTGTGTGTGAAGGATATTGGCCTTTAGCCTTTTTCTTGTGTCCTTCTCTGATTTTGGTATCAAGGTTAACTCTAGCCTCATAGAATGAACTTTGATGAATTTTCCCCTTATTTTTTTCCTGAATAATGTCAGCATTGGTATTAATTATTTTTAAAATGATTGATAATATTCAGCCATGGCTTTTATTTGGTAGGATGCTTTTTTTTTTTTTTTTAACACTACTGATTGTCTCATTATTCGTCTATTTATATATTCTGTTTCTTCATGATTCAGTCTTTGTAAGATCATGTGTCCAAATACTTGTCTATTCTATATTATTAAATTTTCGATGTGTAACTCATAATAATCTAATGCACGAACCTTTGTATTTCTGTGGTTTCGGCAGTAAAGTCTCATTTTTCTGTCTGATTTTATTTACTTTAGATTTCTCCTGGTGTAACTAAAGATTTATCATATATATATATGTTTTTTTAAAAAAACAGTTTTCAGTATACTGATGTAGTGTTTTAGTCTGGATTTCCTTTATTTCTATTCTTTATATTTCCTTTACTTCTAGTTTTGGGTTTATATCTTCTTTTTGTCATTCCTCAAGGTACAACAGTATGTTGTCTTATTTGATATCTTTCCATTTTCTTTCTCATTATCTTGTTTTAATATTAGTGCATTATAGTTGTACACAATAAATTTCATTTTAACATAATTGTACATGCATAAAATATTCCAATACATCCTCTTTCTCTCCCTTTCTTCCTATTTCTTTTCCTTTCCTATACTCTACTGGTCTTCCTTCTGTTTATTTATTGTTTTTTAAATTGATACTTAATACATACACACAGGTGGAATTCACCATGGAATATTCATATATGCTCATAGCATTCTGTAATTCTTCCTTTTTTTTTCCTCCCTTCTCCTCAGTAATCCCTTCCTCTTCTGTACTGATCTCCCTTCTATTCTTTTCAGTGGCTATGCCCCTTTTTCTCCCTTATTTCACTCTAGCTTCTGCATATGAGAAAAAACATTTAATCCTTGATTTTTTTTTTCTGAGTCTGGCTTATTTCACTTCATGTTGTTCTCCAGTTGCATCCCTTTATTAGAACATGCATAATTTCAGTCTTCTTTATGGCTGAGTAAAAAAAAAAAAAACATGTATATGTAGACAGGCACCTGGGCTGAGTTAAAAAAAAAACAAAAAACGTGTATATGTTGACAGGCCCCTGGGATGATTCCATAACTTGACTGTTGTGACTTGCATTACTACAAATATTGTTATATGCCTATATCACTATGGTATCCTGATTTTTAGTTCCTTTGGATAAATATCAAGGGATAGAATACCTGGGTCATATGCTAGTTTCATTACTAATCTTTTGAAGAATCTCCATATTCCTTTCCAAAGTGGTTGTACTAATTTACAGTCTCACCAACAGTGTGTGAGTGTATCTTTATTCCCCACATCACTGTCTGCATTCATTATTTGTATTCTTGATGATTGCTATTCTAGCTGGAGTGAGAAAATCTCAACATGGTTCTGATTTGTATTTACCTGATTGCTAGGGATACTGCAAACATTTTTTTTCATATATTTGTTGGACATTTGTATTTCTTCTTTTAATAAATGTCCCTTTATTCTTTTACCCATTTATTGAGTTTTTTTGTTTTGTTTTTGGTATTAAGTTTTTTGAGTTCTTCATATATTTTGGATATTAATCTTCCTATTGGAGGAGTAGCTGGCAAAGTTTTTTTTTTCCCCACTATATAGGCTCTCTCTTCACACTCTTCTTTTTCTGTGCAAAATTTAATTGGATGTCATCCCACTTATTGATTTTTGGTTTTCTTTCTTGCAATTTAGGGATCTTGTTAAGGAATTTGGTATTTGTGTCAATATTTTGAAGTGTTGAGCCTATGTTTTCTTCTAGCAGTTGTCAGTTTCTAATTTAATTCCTAGGTTTTGATCTACTCTGAGTTGTCTTTTGTGCAGAGAAAGAGACAGAGATCTAGTTTCATTCTTTTACATATGGATATCCAGTTTTCCCAGTACTAGTTGCTAAAAAGGATATTTTCTCCAGTGTATGTTTTTGGCACATTTGTTGACTATCAGATGACTGTATCTATGTGGTTTTGTCTCTTTGTCTCGTCTCTGTTCATCTGGTCTTCATGTCTGTTTCATGTCAATATCATGATGTTTTTGTTACTACAGTTATGTAGTATAATTTTGATGCCTGCAGCATCATTTTTCTTGTTCAGGCTTGCTTTGGCTGTTCTGGGTCTTTTATTCTTTCAAATGAATTTTAGGATTCCTTTCTTTTTTCCTTCTGTGAAGGATGTCATTGGTATTTTCATGGGAATTGCATTGAATCTGCATAATGCTTTTTTTAGTATGGCCATTTTGACAAAATTAATTCTGCCTATGCAAGACTTACATGGGAGGTCTTTCCATCTTCTAAGATCTTCAATTTCTTTCTTCAGTGGTCTATAGTTTTCATAGTAAAGGTCTTTAATCTCCTTGGTTAGATTTATTCTTAGGTTTGGGGGTGTGTGTGTGTGTGTGCGCGCGCGTTTTTTGTGAACAGGATAGTTTTCCTGGTTTCAGTCTCAGAGTAGGTTCATTATGGGAATATAGGAAATTATGTTGATCTTGCATCCTGCTGCTTTGCTGAATTATCAGGTCTAGAAGTCTTCTGGTGTAGTTTTTTTTTGGGTCTTTTATAAAGGATCGTGTCATCAACAAACATCTTTTGCTTCTTTTCCTATTTATATCCATTTAATTTTCTTCTCTCATTGCTCTAGCTAGAGTTTCAAGAACTATATTGAATGAAAGTAGTAGGAGGGTACATCCTGTCTTGCTCCTGATTGTAGAGGAAATGCTTTCAGTTTTTCTTGGTTCAGTATTATGTAGTCTTTGGATTTATCATTATGTATCTTTTACAATGATGTGTTAAGTTCCTTTTATCCCTGCTTTCTCCAGCATTTTAAACTTGAATGGATGCTAGATTTGGTCGACTCTTTTTTCTGCATCTATTGACATGATCATGTGATTCTTGTATTTAATTCTTTATGTGGTGAATTATGTTTATTAATTTGCGTAAAGTGAACCAACCTTGTATCCCTGGGATGAAACCCACTTGATCAGGATGTATTATCTTCTTTTTTTTTTTTAAATGATCATTTTTTTAATTTGTTCTAATTAGTAATACATGACAGCAGAATGCATTTTGACTCATGGTACACAAACGGAGCACAACTTTTCATTTCTCTGGTTGTACACGATATAGAGTCACACCATTTGTGTAATCATACCTGTACATAGGGTAACAATGTCCATCTCATTCCACCATCTTTCCCATCCCCATACCCTTCTCCTTCACTCCCTCCCCTCTGCCCAATCCTAAATTCCTCTATTCTTCCCTTGTGGACCCGCCCCCTCCCAACACACACCCATTATAGATCAGCATCGACTTACCAGAGAAAACATTTGGCCTTTGGTTTTTTGGGATTGGCTTACTGCACTTAGCATGATATTTTCCAGCTCTATCCATTTACCTGCAAATGCCATAATTTCATTCTTCTTTATGGCTGAGTAATATTCCATTGTGTATATATGCCAGTTTCTTTTCTCCGTTCATCTATTGAAGGGCATCTAGGTTGGTTCCACAGTTAAGCTATTGTGAATTGAGCTGCTATAAACATTGAAGTGGCTGTGTCACTGTAGTATGCTGAGTATAGACTGAAGAGAGGGATAGCTGGGTTAAATGGTGGTTCCATTCCAAGTTTTCTAAGAAATCTCCATACTGCTTTCCGGAGTGTTTGCACCAGTTTGCTTAATGTGTTTTTTTTTGGGGGGGTGGGTACCATGTATTGAACTCAGGGACACTCAACCACTGAGCCGCATCCCCAGCCCTATTTTATATCTTATCTAGAGACAGGGTCTCACTGAGTTGATTAGCACCTCGCTTTTGCTGAAGCTGGCTTTGAACTTAAGATCCTCCTGCCTCGGCCTCCCAAACCAGTGGGATTACTGGCATGTGCCACTGTGCCTGGCCTTAATGTGCTTTTGAATGTGATTTGCCAATACCTTATTACAGATTTTTGCATGAGTTCATCAGGGGTATTGGTCTGAAATTTTCTTTCCTTGATGTGTCTGTCTGGTTTCGGTATCAGGTTGATACTTAATTCATAGAATAAATTTGACCACCTTCATTCCCTTCTGTTTCATGTGATAATAATGAGGAGGATTGGTGTCAGTTATTTAAAGGACTAGTAGTAGAACTTGGCTGAGAATCCATCTGGTCTTGGACTTTCCTTTGTTGGAAGAAGCCTTAACTGCTGCTTCAGTCTCATTGCTTGATATTGGTCTCTTTAGGTTTTCTGTATATTATAGTTAGGTTTGGGTGGGTCATATGTGTAGAGAAGTTGTTAGTATTTTCTAGATTTTCCAGTTTACTGGAATATAAAATTTCAAAGGAGTTTCCAATGATCCTGAATTTTTTAGTGTCAGTGGTAGTATCTCCTGTTTTACCCGTGGTTTTTTTATTTGGGTCTTTTATTTTTTGCTTAGTTTGGGTTAGGGTCTAATGATCTTGTTTATCTTTTCAAAGAACCAACTCTTTCTTTATATTGTTATTTTATTCTCAATTTCATTCATTGTGACGCTGATCTTAATTATTTCCCGTTCCCACTGATTTTGGAATTATTCTGTTCTAAGGACTTGAGGTATAACATTATATTATTTCTTTCTGCCTTTTTATGTTGATTGATACAAATGTGTCTCTTAGTACTGCTTTTGCATAGGTTTTTTTCAGAATTGATTTGTTTTATTGGTTCTTTTTAGTTATACATGACAGTAGAAAGCATGGAATATATCTTATTCTAGTTAGGAACCCATTCTTATGGAACCCATTCTTATGGCTGTACATAACGATGGGATTCACTATGGTGTATTTGTATTCATTCCAGTGTGTTTCCTTTTTCTATTTCCCTCCCTTCCCTTTATTCTCTTTTGTCTGATGTACTGAACATTTATTCTTCTGTCTCCCCACTTATTGTGGGTTGGCTTCCACATATAGGCAAAAACATTTGACCTTTGGTTTTGGGGACTGGCTTATTTGACTTAGCATGATGAACTTCAGGTCCATCCATTTACTTGTAAATGTCATAAAGTGATTCTTCTTTATGGCTGAGTAATATATATTGAGCTGCTATCTGTCTCTTTACTGCTTTTGATTCAAACTTTGTTTTATCTGATAAATATATGGTTATTTTATTCTTTTTTGATATCATTTACATGAAATCTTTTTCTTTCCGTCCCCCCTTTTTTTTTCTGTATGTCCATCTGTCCAGAGGTTAAGTGAATTTCTTGGTCAGTTTTGTTTTTTGTACATTCAGTCACTTTGTGTCTTTTTCTTGTTGGGGGTGGAGGGCATTGAGGATTGAACTCTGGGCGCTGAGACACTGAGCCACATCCCCAGCCCTATTTTTTCTGTATTTTATTTAGCAACAGAGTCTCACTGAGTTGCTAGTACCTTTGCTGAGGCTTATTTTGAACTCGTAGTCCTTCTGCCTCAGCCTCCCCAGCTACAGGGATTACAGGCATATGCCACCATGCCTGGTATATTTTGAATTTTTGGTGTACCATTTTTGGTCTTCCTGTTTCTTGTTTGTTAGTATATTAATGTAGTTTTTGTTTTTTATCATTTTGTTTTGTGGTGTTCATACTAAAGATTTGAAAGGTTTATAATTTTTTCTGTTTAGTTATTTGCTAATGGGTTTTATACCTTCTAGTATTTTCTTTCTTACTAGTTATCATCTTTCAGTTTGAAGACCTCCCTTTAGCACTTCCTGTAGGGCAGGTCTGCTGGTGAGAAATTCTCACTGCTTTTGTTTCTCTTCTTTTTTCCTAATTCATTTCTGAAGGTAGCTTTGCTGTGGGTATAGTATTCTTGGTAGGTAGTTTTAAACAGTTTTTCTTTAGCAATGTTAAAATATCAAGCAATCACAGTCCCCCACCCCCACTTGTGTAAAGTTTTTTTTTTTTTTTCCTGAGAAATTCGTTCTCAAGTAATTTTTTTTTAAAAAACATTTATTTACTTTAGTTGTACACAATGCAATGCATTTATGTTACGTGGTGCTGAGGATGGAATCCGGGTCGCGCACGTGCGAGGCGAGTGCTCTGCCGCTGAGCCACAACCCCAGCCTGTTCTCAAGTAATTTTGGAATATGCTTATGTTTCTGTTTTTTTTTCCCCCTGCTTTGAGAATACTCTTTATCTTTAACCTTTGAAAGCTTGATTTAACATGTTAAAGTAGACTTGGTTGAGTTGAATTTGGTTACTTGTGACCTTCTTGTATCTGGTTATTTGTATCCTGTAGGTTTGTTATCTCCTTGAATAAACTTTGTACTCCTTTGGCATTCCCAAGTTCCTCTTGCATCTCAGTAAGTTTAATATTTGCTTTTTCAGTGCTACCCCAGATTTCCCATAAACTTTCTTCATTGTTCTTCGTTCTTTTCCTTTTTCCTACTCTGTGTTTTCAAATAGCCCACTTTTAAGCTTACAGATTTTTTTCTTTCTTTTGATTTCTTCTATTGATGCCTTTTATCATCTTTTTAAGTTTTGCTTATTGTACTTTTCAGCTTGAGGATTTCTCTGATTTTTTTTTTTTTTTAAACTGCTCAATCTCAGGTTTGTCTGGTAAACTACTAAACTCTTCGTTTGCAAAAAGGAAAATTTTTTTAAAAACATGAGTTTCCTTTTTATAACTATTTTGAATTCTGTTAGGCGTTTGCATATGTCAGCTGCTTTATGGTTGGTTCCTGTTACTTTACTTTGTCTGTTAGGTTAGGTCAGGTTTCCCTGAGAGTTCTCGATGCTTGTTGGCATCCAATGTCATATGCTCATTGAAGGATTAAGATTATATTCCATTCTTTATAATCTGGTTTTTGTGCCTGCCCTTAATATTTCTAGAAACATTAAGCAGGGTGCTTATTTCCCTTTTACTATTTAGCACTAGATTACACCCAGGTCCAGGTTTGCTGCAAATCTGTTTGGCGTTTTTTTACCTTTTCAGCACTAGTGGGTGCTCTAAACCCAAATTTGTCCCAAATCCACAGTTGGTATGTTTTTCAGAATTTACTGGGAGAATACCCAGAAAGGACAGTCTGTCCCCTCAGGTTTCTTCCTGGGGTTGGGATGGGCCCAGACGCCTCATCCATAGCCGGTGGTTTATGGACAGGCACTGCAGAATTCTGCTTGCCTCTGGGCCTCTCCAGGAGGAGATTGGCCTCTGCCTCCTTCTCTTGCCCCACGTGGACAATTACTCTTTACACATTATGCTTCCAGGTATTGGGAAAAGGATGGGGTGGGAAATAAAATGTTAATTCTGGACCACCTGGAGCCCACAGCCCACCAGGGCCAGTGCAGTACACAGGCAAGTCCAAGGCCCACACCACTTTGGGATACCATCTCCTCCAGCTAGCTTTGTGCATAAATAGCTGTTTAAATTGATACTTCTGTGGAGAGATAATACTGGAGGGTCTTATATGCCTTTGACTTAATGTCTTTTATTTTCTGGACATGAGTGTGGCTACTTATACATGCTTTTGGCTTCCATTTGCGTGGATTGTCTTTTTCATCCCTTCACTTTAAGTTTGTGTCTGTTTTACCAGTGAAGTTAATTTCTTGAAGGCAGCATGTAGTTGAGTCTTGTTTGTTTTTTACCCATCCAGCTAGTCTGTCTGTGTTGATGGGGAATTTAATCTGTTTATATTCAAGGTTATTACTGATGAATAACAGCCTACTCTTGTCCTTTTGATCCATAATTTTGGTTGTTTTGTGTATCCTTTGTTCTTATCTTCCTCTTATTAGTAATCTTTGTCATTTGTTTTCTATACTGATAAGGTTTTATTCTCAGTATCTCTTCTAGTAGTGAGTTTTATACTTGTATGTGTGTTTATAAGTTTTTGTCCTTTTGTTTCTGTATGTAGGAGTCTCCTAATCATTTTCTCTATGGCTGGTGAAGTGGTACTGCATTTAGAATCTTGTTCAATTTCTGCCTCCTAAATCAGTGGGGCCATTTTAGTGGTTTGGACCCTCATGCTTAAGTCATTTATACAGGAATATTAAATACATTTCCCTATTATATGTCTCCTTATTGGGTAGGTTAAGTTGTAACATATAGCAGTGGTAACATTCTAACTCTTATCAGTCTGATTGTAATTTTTTTCTTCTAAGTGCTGGACTGTTAATAAAAACTAAATTAGAAGTCAGCAAACATGGTGTTGGTGAGTGCCATGAATGACACTTGAGTTTGTATTTCCTTTTTCTGCCACTTGGGAATGATATAATTCTGCAGATTAACATACTTTCTAGAAAAATTGCAATATGGTGCCAGCATTTTCCTGTCAACATTTCATTATGAAAATTTCCAAGCATGTAGCAGAGTTGGAAAAATTTAATAGCTGATATCTACATGTCTGCTACCCAGAAGCTGTTATTAATATTGACTTTGCTTTGCCGCACATCCTTTTATTGTCAGCTCATCTTACTGTTTTTGTACTTCACAGTTAGTTACTGACATCAGCACACTTACCAAGAAGAAACCAATTCTTAAAGACTTGCTGCCAAGTTCTCTAGAGTAAACTCTGACCTTCCAGATATGATTTATTCCATAGAATTTTTATTTTTATGACTGTCTCAATAATTCAGTCATAGAAGTAAAGTATTATCTGTTTTAATTGGATAAATATTTTCAGGTGGCTGGATTAACTTTTAGAGGTCTGTTACTGGAAGTTCTCACTTGATCTTTAACTGACTAAATAAGAAATGTATACCTTTTTTTGGGGGGGAGGGGGGGGAGGGTAACCAGGGATTGAACTCAGGGACACTCAACCACTGAGCCATATCCCCAGCCCTATTTTGTATTTTATCTAGAGACAGGGTCTCACTGAGTTGCTTAGCACCTTGCTTTTGCTGAGGTTTGCTTTGAACTCGCAATCCCCCTTGTCTCAACTTCCTGAGCCACTGGGATTACAGGCATGTACCACTGTGCCTGGCAAAAAGTATACTTTTATTTAACAAATATTATTATTATTATTATTATTGGAATACTCTGTCTTTTGACATAGTAAGAGGAATCTGAGAGAACTAGAGAAAGTAAGTTTTAGATCCTATTTTGGGCATTTTTGATTATGAATAGTAGGTAAGGTGTTACTAAAGGAAGCTAATCAGGGCAAATGCTTTACTCTGTTTTTTTTTCTTCCTTCTTTTCCCCCTTCCTTTTACATCCTTTCTCCTTCTGAACTTTCTTCTTCCCTTCCTACTGGAAGAAAGATATACATCTTTTAAAAAAAATGTGTGTGTATACACACACACACACACATTAGTTGTAGATGGACACAATATATTTAATTTTTTATTTCTGTGTGGTGCTGAGGATCAAACCCAGTGCCTCACAGGTGCCCTGCAAGCCGAATGATTAGGTGAAAGTGTCAGTGGAGGACATAGAGAATAGACTCTAGGGGTTGGCATTTTTTTGCATGTGTTGTGCCAAAGTAGTATTTATTTTAGGCTTTGCAGGCCAAACACGAGTCTCTGTTCAACAATAGATAAATAAATGAGCTTGGGTATGTTCTAATAAACTTTATGGATACAAAAATTTGAATTTTATAAAATTTTCATGTGTCTGAACACCAAATATTCTTGTCCATATTCTTTTAAACCATTTAAGAATGTAAAATATTCTAAGTTTGTAAGCTATAAAAAATAAGTGGTTTGTTAGGTTTAGCCTGTAAGATACGATTTGATGACTCCTGTTGTACAGATGTTAACTGTAGAAGGGAAATTTATTAAACATTTATTAAAACATTATTTACCTTTATATTATTAATACGTTAGCTTTTCTGTGCTCTACAATTTGTATGCTTTTTTTCTTTAGTCGACTGAGGAAAGTTTCTTTTTTAAAATTTATTGCTCTTTTAAAAATTATACATGATGGTAGAATTTGTTTTGACATAATAGTAAAATTATAGAATATATCTGTTCTAATTCAGTCCCCAATACCTCTTATCCCCTTCTTTCTATTGATCTTTCTGCCATTTACCCAGGTTTGTTTTTTAATTAATTTCTTGTACACAATGGTGAGATTGACCATGGTATATTTGTATATGTACATAGGAAAGTTATGTCAGATTGATTCCACTGTCTTTCCCTTCCCCTCCTTTCCTTCATTTATTTTTGTCTATTCCACCAAACTTTGGTTCTTCTTCTTCTTTTTTTTTTAATACCCTAAATTAGATGGGGATACAGACACTCAGATAATTCAAGGTATCATTAGAATGAAGGAAAAGTAATAATGCTTAACATGGTTGACTTCATCAGTAACAGAGTTTTTGGCATGACCTCTTTTTAGTCCTGTTTTATCAGTGCACTTGCTGTCTGTAACTTGGGGACAGAGAACCAGATCAATTTGAAGTAATAAGTAACTCTTTATTCTCTTGTTAGTAGTTGTAGTAAAAAACTCATGTTCTGCAGTCAAACCTGGATTCAAATCTCTTTTATTAGATGTGTGATTTGTTAGATAATTCCTCAGAGCATCAGGAGCATGGGGGTTAAGGTAGCTAGTCAGCTCAATATATACTTGGGAGGTTGATAACAATACCACAATAATAACTGCAGCTAATACTTAAATAGTGCTTAGTATATGCCAGATAATATTCTAAGCACTTTACCTACATATTAACACATTTAATTCTCACAGTCATGATTATTCTTATATATATGACTATCTTAATAATGAGGAAACTGAGGCATAGAAAGGCCAAATAACTTATTCAGGTTCACACAGTCAATAATGGGTAGAGCCAGCATGTAAACATGGGCGGTGTAGCCTCAGTACCAGCTTTGAACTGTTAAGGATTATTGCTTTCTAAAATGGGACTGTATGTAAAGTACCTTAGCGTATACAACTTCAACAAATTAGCTATATATTAACTTTAAAGAATACATTGGTACTATTTCCTCAGGAAACTCCATCTATATATATGATACCAGATAACATGCACATTCAAATAATGATTTTTTAAAGGTTTTGATTTTTTTTTTTCAGATACACATTATTAATGGGATCTTTTCCCCCATAAGAATTTTTAGGACTGTTAACGTTAGGAATTAGTTATGAGGAAATGAATCACCTTCTATAAAATTGCATTGTTCTACTATACAGTGACTTAGACTCTGAATCTGGAAGACTTTTGGACTCTTAAACCAGTCCTCATTGTATACTTTTCCCTTGTGTGATTTTGGCTACAAGGTTTGATTCATCAGTTCTCTTGTTGTCAGTAGACTGAAGAAGATCCTTAGATTTGTAGGTTTTACATGCAATAACCTTTGTCAGATTTCCTGACAATGTGTTGAGTTTGTTACCAGGCATTCAACAAATGCTAGTTTATTGCTCACTTTCCTATTCCATAGAAAAACTTAAAATTGAGAACTGAAAGGACTCTTAAAGGTGGGAAAATGGAGATCTAAAGAATCATTTGCTCAGTATCATACAGCTCCTGAGACAAAAGGAGCTAATACTTAATGTGGGTCTCTTGATTTCTCAGTTTTATTTCATTGTTCACACTCCTCCTTTATTCAGTACTGACGAAAGTACTATATATATGAAGGGTTTTTTTTTTTTTTTTTTTTGGGCGGGGGGCATTACTTTAGGACAAAACCTGACATTTTCACTAAGGAAAAATAGCTAGATCATTTTGGCATTTTGAATTTGATAAGTAATTGTTAAAAATGTATGGATATTCTACTAAACTCTGGGGCTAGTCAAATCTTGTGCATAAAAATTTGAAACTGCCAGCATTCTTCCCATTCATATTTATTAAGTTTTAATAACAAGTAGCATACTTAATATAGAAAAGAAAATATTAGCAATAAAAAGATGGAGATATTTTTAAAAACCCATTCAGTCATATCACACAGTGAAAATTACTATTAACACTTTGAAACAAAAATGGGTTCATCCTATATCTACCTATTACTGACTTGTGAGTTAGTGATATATCAGGAAGATGCTTACCATATTCATATTGTGGGAATTATATAAGTGGAATCTCTAATTGGTAGGATATTTATATTTTTAAGACTTGATACATGTTCATAATTGCCCTTTAGAATGGAAATACCTATTTTACGTTTTTGTTAAGGAAAGAGAGCAGGTCATGTACCTCCCATTCTCCCATTTTCTTAAAGCAATATATGCTTTAAGTCTTCTATATTCTGTTATTCCTGTTACATGCTTTAATTTTCATATTTTGCATTGTGATATCTGGAATAATAACTTTTAATATTAAAAACTGGGATTGTATGTACCTACATATAGACATTTCATGCATTTTTTTAAGTGTGTTTTGTGGGTTTTTCTTCTTTCTCTATTTGCATGCCATGAATGGTAAATTTGCATGGAACATTTTGAAAATGAAAAAAAGCACTAGAATGAATTGGATGTGTTGAATTATCTCTCTTTGTTGTCTGTCTTTTAAGACAAAATTAGACTTATTAGTGTCCCTTATCTACTTGTTTGCCACTTTTCTTGAGTCTCTCATGATGAACAAGCTGTGCCATTTTACTCTTAGTCCTACATGTTAGTAAGATAATCGCAGGAATGTTTTGAGATTTAAATTAGTTGAATTCTTTTTTTTGTAGGTTTGATTCTTTATAGTTACCCCATGCATTAAATTTAGGACTAAAGAGAATAGCTGTGAATTATATTTCTTTGGATCCAGTAGACTGTTCTACTTAAATTATGGTAATCTCATATTATCACTAGAAGCATAGAATTGAGTTGAATAAACCATAGAAATAGATTCTACTTGCTCAATGAAAATATCCCTTCATCAACATTCTTGGTTTTTCTGCTGGAACAGCGGTAATGGAAAAGTAATCTGTTTTAAGTTTACCAAAAATAGAAGGAATATAATATTTTCTCCTTATGGAACTTAAAATATTACATGTTCTTTTGGTAAGGAATTAATGAGGAGATTTAGTGATAAGTTTTGGTTTCATGATTGTGTGCTCTGGAACCACTTTCTTGTAGTGTAACACTACCTTTCAATATTTTCACTTGTAAAGTTACTCTTTACTCTCTCATTCAGTTGATAATTGGGGAATTTTTAAAAAAAATTTCAGATAGAGATTCTGTGAAAACCGCAAATCAAGTATTTACAAATTTGATTTGGTGATTATATAAAGGAAAACTGTATTGATGCTCTAAATAGATGCTCACTTTCTTAATTTAAAGTGATAAAATGATAAAACTCTTAGCTTTCAACCTTGTGGTTTTCTAGCTGTTGTGCTGAACAGTTTAGGTACATACAACATCAAGAAAACTCCCCCCCCCCCTTTTTTTTTTTTGCTACTGGGGATTGAACTTAGGGGTATTAGACCACTAGGCCACATCCCCAGTCCTTTTCTTGTGTTTTATTAGAGACAGGGTCTTAGTGAGTTGCTGAGTGCCTGGTCATTGCTGAGGCTGGCTTTGAACTTGAGATCCTCCTGCCTCAGCCTCCCAAGTGCTGCGATTACAGGCGTGCGCCACCGTGCCCAGCTTTTTCCCCCTCTTTAACCAAAAGAAAACTTTGTAGTAAGATGCTTTCAATAAGCATTGACATTTTTTATATTAGTATCTTAGAAAATATCAAATATTTCACTAATCAAAAGTTGTGGGTAAATAGTGGATTTCCATTTTTTACATCTCATCTTAATATGCAAGTCTATTACTTCAATGCTTGACTAACTTTTGCCTTGATGATTTGTTGAGCTTTGTTCCTGAGCTGTACTAATCACTGTGCTTATTACTGTTTGAATGTTTGGTACAGGAAGCGAGCAGCTGCAAAGCATCTAATAGAACGCTACTACCACCAGTTAACTGAGGGCTGTGGAAATGAGGCCTGCACGAATGAGTTTTGTGCTTCCTGTCCAACTTTTCTCCGTATGGATAACAATGCAGCAGCTATTAAAGCCCTCGAGCTTTATAAGATTAATGCAAAACTCTGTGATCCTCATCCCTCCAAGAAAGGAGCAAGCTCAGCTTACCTTGAGAACTCGAAAGGTGCCCCTAACAACTCTGAGATAAAAATGAACAAGAAGGAAGGAAAAGGAGCTAGAATTGATTTTAAAGGTAAGATATTTTCATTTTAATTGAGAATTGTGATTGAATACCATATTAGAGATTTAAATATGAATTTCTTATTTTGTCATATTGTGTGAGCCTAAGACATCTGTTTTCCAGTAGGAAAAATGTATCAAGTTGTAGTTAATCTCTTAAATTAGACTGCAAACTTGTAAAATTATAGTATAACTGGGTTATTATCTGGCATGAGCTCTGGAACCCCATGACTGTGTGGTAAAAGAAGCAGAAAAATGTTGGATATGGTGGCACATTCCTGTAATCAAAGTTGGCTTGGGAGGCCAAGGCAGGATGATTGTGAGTTTGAGGCCAGCCTCAGCAATTTATCGAGGCCCTAAGCAACTTAGCGAGATCCTGTCTCAAAATAAAGAATAAAACTAGGTGGGGATATTGCTGGGTGGTAAAGCACCTCTGAGTTCAGTTTCCAATACCAAAAAAGAAACGAATAGAAAAAAGAAAAAGAATCCAGAGAAATGAAGCAATGTTGTTTTTTTCTGTTTTAGAAGGCAAGAAAAAATTTAGTAAAACTTGTCTCAGGAATAATTCTACTTTTCCTTCTGATCTATTCTCCCTTTATCTTGCCTACTCTCCTTCATTTGGTACCAACTTGCTGGCCAAGAATTATTTATGCCTTAGTGGCAGTTTTCACCTAAGTCTATTGTTTTTTTAAATGGCCTTATGGTCTAAAAATTGTTAAAACTTTCCCCCATGCAATCTCCAAACATTGTTTCCCTTAGAAAAAAATAATTAATATTAGTGATAAGAAAATCAAATTTTTGGTTGACTGGCTGGGATTACACCCACTAGAGGCAAATGTATTTTAAAAGAGAAATCTTTTTGTTTAAGACATATGTGTTAGGGAATGCTTCCAAAATTTTCAATAACTCATTTGAAACAAGTTTAAATTAGTGAAATGGACTCGTGTTGTTTTCTACAATAAAACGTATCATAATTGTAAACAGTTTTCTTACTCAAAATTTATAGTTCTGTTTCATTAATTAGTTCACATACTATGAATAAATAGGTGAATGTTGTCAATATGTATAATGTGAACAGTGCATTGACTGTTATACACATTTCTCCAGCAAGTGTGCACCACAAATTAGCATTCAATAGAGTGTGCCACCACAGTTGAATTCAACCAGCTAATGGGGGAAATATGGTGCACTCATATGTTTTTGACCATGTAGTCCTTCTTAGAGGTGCTTATTCTGTGTTTGCCCCAGTCTTTATGCACCCCTGACCTTTTTTTAAAAAAAATTATTATTTTTTTTTCTAAAGTCTACATCATGTAGCAGTTAATCTTTCCTTATTCTAGAATATGCCATTGTCTCCTCCTTTTTAATTTTTTATTTCTTTCTGTATTCTGTTGACTATGGCATTTTTCTGTTAGGGATAATAAATATTTTAACCATACCAATACTTTCATTTTGGATATTAATTATGTTAGCTCTTGTAACAGTTGCATAGGTATTGAATTTTCTACCTCAACATTGTTTTGCATAAGATTTTTTTTTAAGTGCAAAATTTTGTGGATTCAAGACTATTTTCAGGAATAGTAATATATCTCAAAGTGTACAGACAGATAAATCTTAAAAAATAAATCTCTTCATTTAATGTTTTCTCAGTAGAACACCTCTTTTTATTTATATCCCAACTTTATAATTTGTATATCTAGTTTTTGGACTTTTTATATATATGCATACATATGTATGTGTGTGCATATATGTGTGTATGTATAAATAAATCTCAATTCAATATTTTAAACAAAACATTATGTGGAAAAGTATTGATACATTCTAAGTAGGTTCTGAAAACTTGGCATATCAGCAGAGGTTGTGTGAGTCTAGGATGTTACTCTTCTACAAACATGTCCTTTTACTACACACAAAGCAAGCCTTTGTTAATAACCTTACAATTTGATTATTAGAAAGCAGTATATATTCTAATAGGATATTTATTTATGTTAGGTATTTTCTGTGGTTTTGTACATTTTAGGAAATTGCATATGGGTTTTGTATTGTCTTATAAGAGGGTATTATTATATTTTCCAATTAGAATGAAGAGAAACAGACTCCCTGTTAGTGGTTTCAGACTTATCAGGAAGAGATTACCAATATTGAGTAAAAGATACTCAATACTCAAACCAAAGAATTATTTCTTAAATAATTTGAGTCCATAAAAGAAACTATAGCTGTAGACATTTGTAACTGGGCCACAGATCAGTTTTGTGTTATGATAAAATTTGGAATTTTTATGGTTTAACTTTTGGAAGCCGTTTATTCTTTCAGGGATTACTTGCATTTCATAGTGTCTTCTACTATGGAGCAAATACATTAAAGCAGAGTTAGAAATCATATCAAAGTTTTTTTTTTTTTTTTTTTTAAACACATGTTGTACTGTGTATAAGAGTTCAGTTTTAACATCAGAGTTTATGAGAAATGGTATATTCTCAGTCACTCATAGAATTCCACTCTGGAACAAACTAAAAATGCCTCAAATGAACCAATTTGGTTTCAATAGATACAGCATCATCCAGATGATGATGCTGAAGAAAACCTTTCAGAAAAATATATTTTCTGCTCTGTAGTGAGGTTGTAATAGGGTATTGTCATGAATCAGCACAGGATATGTTGGCTCATTTTTACAGTTTAAGCTATTGATTGCTAAATCTATGTATTAGGTACTTTAAAAAATTTCTAACTAATGAATGAGAGTGAGTTCAAAATATTTGACTATTACTTTTCATGAGAACTTATTACAACAAAGTAAACGTGCATATTTTGAAAATAAATATTCTCTTTTTTCTTCTAATTTTCTAGATGTGACTTACCTAACCGAAGAAATAGTGTATGAAATTCTTGAATTATGTAGAGAGAGAGAGGATTATTCCCCTTTAATCCGTGTCATTGGAAGAGTTTTCTCTAGTGCTGAGGCATTGGTACAGAGCTTTCGGAAAATCAAACAACACACCAAGGAAGAACTGAAATCTCTTCAAGGAAAGGATGAAGACAAGGATGAAGATGAAAAAGAAAAAGCTGCATGCTCTGCTGCTGCTATGGAAGAAGATTCAGAAGCATCTTCCTCAAGGATAGGTGATAGCTCACAGGGAGACAATAATTTACAAAAATTAGGCCCAGATGATGTGTCTGTGGATATTGATGCTATTCGAAGGGTCTATACCAGATTGCTCTCTAATGAGAAAATAGAAACTGCCTTTCTCAATGCACTTGTGTATTTGTCACCTAATGTAGAATGTGACTTGACATATCATAACGTATACTCCCGAGATCCTAATTATCTGAATTTGTTCATTATTGTAATGGAGAATAGAAATCTCCACAGTCCTGAATATCTGGAAATGGCATTGCCATTATTTTGCAAAGCAATGAGTAAGCTACCCCTTGCAGCTCAAGGGAAACTGATTAGACTGTGGTCTAAATACAGTGCAGATCAGATTCGGAGAATGATGGAAACATTTCAGCAACTTATTACTTACAAAGTCATAAGCAATGAATTTAACAGTCGAAATCTAGTGAATGATGATGATGCCATTGTTGCTGCTTCAAAGTGTTTGAAAATGGTTTACTATGCAAATGTAGTGGGAGGGGAAGTGGACACAAATCATAATGAAGAAGATGATGAAGAGCCCATCCCTGAGTCTAGTGAATTGACACTTCAGGAGCTTTTGGGAGAGGAAAGAAGAAACAAGAAAGGTCCTCGAGTGGACCCACTGGAAACTGAACTTGGTGTTAAAACTCTAGACTGTCGAAAACCACTTATCTCTTTTGAAGAGTTCATTAATGAACCACTGAATGATGTTCTGGAAATGGATAAAGATTATACTTTTTTCAAAGTAGAAACAGAGAACAAGTTCTCTTTTATGACATGTCCCTTTATATTGAATGCTGTCACAAAGAATTTGGGTTTATATTATGACAATAGAATTCGCATGTACAGTGAACGAAGAATCACTGTTCTCTACAGCCTAGTTCAAGGACAGCAGCTGAATCCATATTTGAGACTGAAAGTCAGACGTGACCATATCATAGATGATGCACTTGTCCGGGTAAGTTTGCTGTTTAAAATCAGCACTAAATAAGAAACCCAATAGTGGGGATATTGTAATGCAGTTCAGTGAATTCATTTAGTGTCATATAGACACTGATATTTCTAATATTAAATTTAAGTATTTTTATTATTCTTGACCAAGTTCATAAGTGTGTCTATATAGTATTGATTGTCTTATCTAATGAGTACTCTCTGTTTGAAAATGAATGAATTTTCTAAATCTTGAAAACTAATCCCCAGAGTTTCTTCATTTGGAAGAGAAGAGATTATTGGGGAAAGACTGAGACATAGGAACAAGGGAAATGTGGAGATATCCAATATTAAGTATGAATATGAGTTCTTAACTGAGAGATATAGTATAGTCAATCTACACCATAAAGTTGTCAGTGGTGTCCAAAATATTCCATCATGTAAAATTTAGATTTTACATTCATTGTATTGTTATGGTAAATTTGATAAAGTGACCAGGGTAAGTTGGTGCATGTTAGAGTTCTATTCAAAATGTCCCTGTATGACACTGTGGTTGTAGTAATTTTTCTCACTTAAAAATTTATAGGGACAACTTTGGGGCTTGAAATAATCTTGGAAAAGAGCAGCTATTCTAAGAATTTGGGGATTAATTGTACCTGTATCATCAACCAAATTTATAGAGAGTTTAAGGTGGGAAAATCTGGGAGCTTAGGTACCCATCTTCTAACTCTGTTTTTTTTTTCCAGATGGTATTGCCTCTAATTCCTACTTTTCCTCTACAGAACAAGAATTTTAGTGTTACTACTTTAAGAATTTTGGGTTTGCCAGAAGATAGAAATCAATTGCCAGTCACATTTTACAAAATTACATTTGTTAGTGTGTTTTATTGTATGCTTTTGTTGTATTCATAGCATTAGGTATCCTTGTTGATAGTTTTTTCATTAACTTGAAGTAAAATTTAATGTCAGCTAAAATTAGTCAACCTTATGTACTAACAATAAGAAACCATGGCACAGAAGACTATGATATAGTGGTATTTATTTAAAATGTATTTTAATTTTGGAATAGATATGTCTAACTCTGAGAATTCATGAAACTGTCAACCAGTGGAAAAATTTGTTAGGACATCTCAGAATTCAACCTTAATGAATTTCAGGGATTTTTGTGTCTCTTTTCTGTTATTGGTTTTTAATAATGTAAATATGTTTATAGTGTTGAAAAAAGGTTTTGCTTTACTCAAGAAAGTCAAAATAGCTCTTTGGTGGAGTCAGAAAAGGGCTTTAACTGCCTGAAGGAATTGCCTTTGCTTGCTTTTTTGCCTATTATTTATGTAGTTTTGAGCAACATTAATAATTAATACATCTAGTGACTATTCAAGCAGCTAGCAATTTATTTTGCATAGTTCAACAAGGTGGGTAGGGCATTTTGTAAGAATGAAAGTGAAGTCTTATGAAAAGCACTTTGAGGTTTATATGCATATTCATTGTTGGAGCAGAGATTCAAATGCTGAAACTACACACTATGTGTGACAAATCCCTTCAGCTGACTTCAGCAAAAGCTATGCCTAGCCTGTAAAAAGCAATGGAATTGTTTTAAGATTCCATTGAAGGTTAAATAAAATTTGCCTTCCCTACCTGACTTCTGCTCAGATATCTACCCATCCTTATTTTCTTCCTTGTCCCCAGCCCCCTTTTCCCTTTTAGAGTAATGCTAAGATCCAGTAAAAGTTTAGGTTCTTGATACTCACTTAAATCTGTGTTTTAAATTATCTTTAAGGATTCTGAGGAAATAGCCATTTCAGTTTTTAAAGCCTTCTCCTAAGTAGGTGTCAAAATAAAATAACTATGAGCTTTGTAGTTGCACTAACAAATATAGTGAGTTCTGCTTAATTATATCAAACTGGATATGATGATTTGACCTATTATAAATCAGGACTCACTTAGATGATACCTCTACTTGATTTTTATCTGTCCATAAAATCAGTTCACTAATACTCTGTGTTGGGCACTCTGATAAGAAATAGACACAAGGAAGTAGTGCCCACTGAGACCTCTTAGGGGCTCTTGAATGCTCATACTAAGCAGAGTGAACTCTTTATTTTCTTCCTCCCTTTGTTGTTTCTTAGTATTTATTCTAACTGAAATGAAGAATTTCATGCTTGGTTTATATCCTCTAACTAATTTCTTAAAACTTGAATGAAAGAACGAAGTAGTCAGCATCATATAATAATTTAAAAGAGTGAAACTTAACAAATTCCTTAGTATTACGTGAGAAGAGAATGAAATCTAGAGACATTTTTACCTGCAGAAATGAATGGCAGAATTGGAAGTAGAACTCAGGAATCCAGGGCTCATGGACAAATGTAATTATGTGATTTGGCTTTTGCCCATACTTTTCAATTTTATATTTAAATGATAACAAGTTGTTCTTCATTTGCTTATGGAGAACATGAAAAAATTAAATATATCTGGATAAACTAACAGTTGCTTTTTAATTAATAGTTTAAGGTTATTCACCACCAAACTCTTGTCCATAGAAGCTAATAGACAGAAATAGTATAAACCAGATTCCTTATTATTAAATAATATTAAATATTAGAAAAACTGAGTTTTTATGTGAGTAGTACTCCTTAAATATTCATACCATTAAGGAATCATTTTTCAGTTATGGATAAGGTTGGATTTGATATAATAGCCCAGGATATTTAAAGTTTTAAGTAAAGGGTTTTCCTTTTTGATTATTATAAATCTAGTAATACAATATTTTTATTGAAATGTCATTGTACCTAGGTGTTTTGGGAATGTTTTCATGTTGTGTCAGTTTTTTTAAAAAATGATCCCTAGAATTTAGTCGACATGGCTAATTAAAAATTTATAAATTATTTCATTCAACAGTTGGTGAAATAAAAAGTCTTGGTAAGAATAGGAAGTTATATAAGGAAGAGGTGCATGTCATTATACCCAGTCTGTTTTTGTTTGTCCCCTTGCCCCCATGGTCTCTATTATATTAAGTATAAAATATATCCTTTACTGTTTGGTTCTTACATATTCTCTCATTAACTAAAGTATTCAAGGTTGTTATTTTTATGAAAAAGGAAAAATAAATGCAGACCCTATGTAACAATGACTATTGTCAAAATGATTATTGTGTAATTTTACTTTCTTTATCTGTTACTACAATTTAAAGTTAATTTTTAAAAAAAGGATACCCATGCATTTTTAAATGATAAAATATTTTACAAAATGAATTAACATACATCTGAGAATGATTCTCTAAAAATAGATAATTGGAAATTTATACCTGAGGAATTTAGTTGACAACTATTTTTTAAAGCATTCTTTTTAAATGTTTACTTTTCTAAAAGAATATATTCATTGGAAAATATGGAAAGCCTAAAGAAGAAAATAAAAGACACATTATAGAGAGGCTGTGAAGCACAATAATTCATAGCTTGTCATGTGGATTAGAATCTCTATTCTATGACTTACTGACTTGTCTTGAGCAAATTTTTAACCTTTCATTAACTTACCATCTGTAATTGGGGTTAAATAATATTACCTACCTGATGAAGTTGTTGTGGAGATTAAGTGGTTGCAATGTGTAATAGTGCTTTTAAGTTGTATATGTTGTTGTTGCAGTTATTTCTGGGATAGTTTGAAAATGACATGGTGGCTGGATTTTCACATAAACCTGGAAAAAGTTTTAGAACCAATAGAATAGTAATAATAGCAACAACATACTTTTATAAGCACTGGCATTGTGCAGTGAATTCATTTAAGCATTCATATATATTAACTTTCTAATAGGTTATTATGCTTATTTTATAGATGAAACTAAAGCAAAGAGAGGTGAGGTTACATGTTTTCATTTACCATAACAACATACTGCATTAAGTTCTTTTGGCACCCAAGACATAGAGTCAAGATTGGTGGAACTTGATAGACATATATTTTATTAAGAATGAGGACAAATTTGTCTCATTTGACATATGACATTTCTTAGGTGGAGTTAAAACACAAAGATAGAACCTCTGAATTTTATAGAAACTCTCAACCAAATTCTTTATAAGGTTTCATATTGATAAGTAGTCAGTGCTCATTTATGAGTATTAATGGGAAAAACTCTAGTATATGGTCAAATATCATATATATTTTTCACTTTGGAATTATATTAGATATATAACATGGTTTGCCTTTGTGATAGAAAAGCAAATAGAAAAATATACTTACATCCTTTAACACCTAGCCATTTGAGACCTGGGAGAATAAAACTAGGAATGGATTACATAGCAATGTGGGATATTAAATACATACTAATTGTAAATTTAGACCTCAGAATTTTATATAGTGTATAGATTGAGGCTGGTTTTCAGCTGGAATTACCGCCCCCCCCCCAACCTACCAGACAGGTTATTTTCAAGTCTATATTTATTTCAGTCTAGATTTTTTAAAATCAGTTTGCTTCCTGTTTACATTTGAAAGGAAAAAAGAAAAAATTCTCTATTACTTGTTTTTATGTTGTTTCTACTTATTTTTATTTTGCTTGTATCCTGATAGCTGACAGTCATCTTCTTTTTACATTTATCTTTTCAATAATTAGCTAGAGATGATTGCTATGGAAAATCCTGCAGACTTGAAGAAACAGTTGTATGTGGAATTTGAAGGAGAACAAGGAGTTGATGAGGGTGGTGTTTCCAAAGAATTTTTTCAGCTGGTTGTGGAGGAAATCTTCAATCCAGATATTGGTAAATATTTTGATGATATGATTATGACATCATATGTTTTTGAATTAAGAATTTGCCTTTATGAATATTCTCAGCTATGAAAAGCAGAAATGAAGGATGATTTTGTTATGGATGACCTATAATCGCAGATAACTAAATGCATTGTGTAAATCTGTGCTTTAGGAACAGATATGCATCATTCATTCATTTAAGATTATGTACCCAGTGGGGTGGGGATATAGCTCAGTTGGTAAAGTGCTTGCCTCACATGCACAAGGCCCTGGGATCAATCCCTGCACCATCAAAAAGATAAGAAGGGATCTGGGGGTGTTGCTCAGCACCCATGGGTTCAAATCCCAGTACCAACAAAATAAAAAGATTATGTAGCCCAATGTTTTAATTTGATTGGAAACATCTACGAATGTTATATTTGGAACAATTGAAGGGATTTGTGTAGTCTGAAATGGTCCCAAACTCACGGTGTTAATGAAACGAGTCATTCGAAGACTGTCAAGAGAATGTCTCAAAAGTGTATCGTACTCAAAGTTCAGAAGCTGGTAATATCGAATTAATTAGGTTTATTTGCTCTTAAGATTTTCTGGAGTCAGGGCCAGGGATATGACTCAGTGGTTGAGCGTCTGCCTAACATGAGCAAGGCCTGGGGAAAACATTTTTTCTTAGGTCTTTGTATAGTAATAATTCTTCCAAACCACTCCAGAACCCTTTTCTTAACCCCCATATCTAATAGTATTTGCCAGTCAAAAAGAGTTTTGTTTGAATGCTGTTGGGAAATATGTGGGTCTGGAAAGTGAAGGATGTGAATCTGATTGTATCTCTCTTTGTAGTGAAAAGTAGGCATAGCGGAACAGGGAAAAGGCAGCCTCTTGCATAGTCTACTTAACTGAATAATTCTTCACTGGTTCAATGTCTACAATATAACCACTTAGTTATTATTAGCTTGCTTGCATTGAAATTGAATAAAATTATAGGAAAAAGTTTCAACTAAGGATACCATCAGAATTGTGAGGAACATGGCATAGAATAATGCACATCATTTCCCTTAAGCTTTGAGTTAAAGTGTTATAGCCTGTGGCTTCTTAGTACTGTAGGTAAATTGAATTGATGATGAATTAATGTTATTGTTCTTAGCTGTGCATAGAAGCAAACATTTTAGGTTCTTGACAAATATAGTTAGGATAAGATTTATCTATAGTCTAGCCAATATTTGTTATTAATGAGAAGTCTAGGCTCTTTGTAATTTGTTCACAGTAAACCAGAGACACATAAAACTGTGTCCTTTTTGAGATAGAAAATTAATTTATGAACTTCATAAGGGATTGGTTTGTAAGCTTCATAAATTTGGCAAACTCTTCAGTGTGTAGCTTCTGATGTATCTGTATCTGGAAATGTTTAACATTAGATATAAAGTATATTTGGAGTATGTGCAAAAATAACTTTTAAGAGAAAAATATATTAAGCTGTTCCAGTTGATAATAAGGTAATTGAAGTATTATGTATTGGTTCTGTTATTATGTGTATTAAATGACTTTGCTTTCCGTATTTATTTTTCAGTGATTGGATAAATTCAATGTAAATTCACCCTTTGAATATTTTAGTAGATTAGAAAACTTGGATTTAATGAGATATTCTAAGCTTTCTAGAAATGATACCAGAACATATTACCTTGTTTCTTTACATCTTAATGCCAGCATTTGCCACATTTATAACAATCAGTTATGTTTGGGCATTAGTTTCTCATGTTCAAATGTGAGTTTTATATGTGCAGTGATTTCAATTTCACATTTATGTTATTGTTCTTCACCAGTCTTTCATAAAATAAAAAGTAACATTTTCTAAATTTATTTCTTGTAGGTATGTTCACATATGATGAATCTACAAAATTATTTTGGTTTAATCCGTCCTCTTTTGAAACTGAGGGTCAGTTTACTCTGATTGGCATAGTACTGGGTCTGGCTATTTACAACAACTGTATACTGGATGTGCATTTTCCCATGGTTGTCTACAGGAAGCTAATGGGGAAGAAAGGAACTTTTCGTGACTTGGGAGACTCTCACCCAGTAAGTTCTTTCTCATTTTATATTTAATTTCTTAGGTTTTATTTAAATGTAAAAGTAGTTTAAGTTACATAAAGTAATATTAAAAGTTTTCAATATTTTTACCTTGCAAGATAAAATTATCTAAATCTGAATTAAGTATCAAGAACACTTAAAAAGTCAAAAAGTGAAATTTCTATATGTTGCTGACTACAGGCAGGTTTTTTTTTATTTCTTTTTTAATAAAGAAGTATCTGTTAAAAAAATTTTGTGTTTTAATGTGATCATATAAATTTGCCAGGTGAAATCACAGTTGCACTGTCTAAGGGACAAGTTTGTGTTTCTGGTTCTCTCCTTCTGCTCTGTCCTCCATACTTGACATTGTGGATATTTTTATAGAGTACAATGTGAAATCTGTTGCTAAATTGGTAGTGTGAGGTTTCTTAGCATACAATAGGACATCATCAATGAGTGACAGTCTTTCTAGTTTATGATACATTTAGGGGACAGGAAGAATGGATGCTGTTTATGCTTTAATTCTTTCTGACAAAATTTTTATTTTTTGTTTTTATTTTTCTAAAAGGAGTTATATATAGGGGCCGGGGTTGTGGCTCAGTGGTAGAGTGTTTGCCTAGCATGCATGAGTCACTGGGTTCATTCCCCGGCACCACATAAAAAAATTAAAAAAGAAAAATAAAAACAAATAAAGGTATTGTGTCCATCTACAACTAAACACACCCCCCCCCCCACACACGAGTTATGTACAAATAATCTGTTGTATTTTGTATTCATTTTTCCATTTCTCATTATTAGGTTCTATATCAGAGTTTAAAAGACTTACTAGAATATGAAGGGAATGTGGAAGATGATATGATGATCACTTTCCAGATATCACAGACAGATCTTTTTGGTAACCCAATGATGTACGATCTAAAGGAAAATGGTGATAAAATTCCAATTACAAATGAAAACAGAAAGGTAATGAATGATTTTATATTGTCATTATTTTTGTCTCTTTGTTAACAATTTCAAAGCCTTGTATGCTTGTAATTTTAAAGAAGTGTAATAGAGTTGGAACCAAGAACAAAGGAAGTAACTAACCAAATTCATGCAAATGGTAGAGCTACAGTTTTCTAAATCTTGGACTTAATCTGGTGTGTGAGCACACAGTTGAGTACTAAATACCTTTATAAGATGACATTTAGTAGGAGAGTATGAGTGGCTGAATGTGGCTATATTATAAAGCAAGAAACAAGGTTTTCCTACCTTAAACTTAAGAAGTGAATAGGACCTTGTGATTTTCTTACCGCATGAAAAAAGATAATTGCATTTAGTGTGTATGTGTATTTCTCATTTAAGATGTAATTGTACATCAAAAGTAATTCTTTACATCAGATTTGGATTTCTGTTGACCAAAAAGTATTTGTCTGGAAACAGGTAGTAACCTAGAATATAGCAGGAAAATTATATACATTTGTAGTTAAGAAACATGCTTCTATTAATATAACTTTTGATAAAATATTACACTTATTAAGTTAGGATATAAAGTACGCATTCCTTTTATGATTTGGTGTAGAAGCTTAGGCATCAAGCAAAATACCAGATTTTTGATGAATTGGTAAGGCAGCTTACCAATATTCTGTAGTAGATAGCATGAGACTTTCTAGTTTGCTCAAATTCAGTACATTGTACTTTATTAACACTATTGACTTTTATAAATGTACACGTGGTTTAAATGTGCCAGTGTTTGCATACATAACTTGAGGGAACCTAAAACATTATATTGAGGCTTCAGCGTTTTTTTTGGTACCGGGGATTGAACTTCAGAGGCAGTCAACTACTGAGCCACAACCCTAGCCCTATTTTGTATTTTATTTAGGGACAGGGTCTCACTGAGTTGCTTAGCACCTTGGTTTTGCTGAGGCTGATTTTGAACTCTCAATCATCCTGCCTCAGCCTCCAAGCCACTGGGTTTACAGGTGTGCACTGCTACACCCATTTGAGGCCTCAGCTTTTATATTCAGTCTTGTTTAATATACTAGGAAAATTGAAACCTATGTATATAACCATTTTATGCACATGAACTTTTTACAGCTTAATATTGGTTATTGTAGTGAACCATGGAATTATAACATTTTACTGTATATAAAATATTATAAGAAGTTCTTGTGGTTAATGTTTTCTGCAGGAATTTGTCAATCTTTATTCTGACTACATTCTCAACAAATCAGTAGAAAAACAGTTCAAGGCTTTTCGCAGAGGTTTTCATATGGTGACCAATGAATCTCCTTTAAAGTACTTATTCAGACCAGAAGAAATTGAATTGCTCATATGTGGAAGCCGGGTAGGAAAGCAAATGTCTGCCCCCATAAAATTTTTTTTTTTTTAAAGTCATGTATTGTTTTAATGGTGTAATGTAGAAGACATTAAGACATATTTTCTTGAATTTGCAGAATCTAGATTTCCAAGCACTAGAAGAAACTACAGAATATGATGGTGGCTATACCAGGGACTCTGTTCTGATTAGGTGAGGTACTCAGTTCTTAAGAGGAAGATTTCATACACCAAAGGAATATGTATATTTTATGCTTCAGACCTTTGTCTTTAAATATTACTTACCAAATAAGCAAACTTGCAATTTCTTAACTGAAAAAATAGAACAATATTTGTAATATAATCATCAATGTTTATAGTATGATTTCTTTCCCAAATGAAATATTTATGTGTCATGTTTTCCCCTGTATTTGGGTTATAACTTATGTGTTACTCCTGGTGATATGAAATGGTATACTCTTTTATTGAAATCTTTAAGATATTATGCAAGATACATACATATTAGTATGTATGTAAGCATTTCCAGTTTATTTCAGGGTAGAGGTTTCCAGTTCTATCTGCTACTGACAAATGCCTTTGCTCCTATACTGTCTACCTCTCTGTAGTATCCCATTCAATCCTGAAAGACATAGACTTCTTTATTCTCTGCTGAGATTGATAAAAGAGTCGGAGATGCTCTTTTGGCACCCACTGGTAGGGTGAGGTGAGAAGATATACAAATAGGTACCTTCCTGGAAAGTTCTTGCTCTGGAATGCAAATATGTAAACATCATATTAACTCTTGTCTAGCAACAAATTGTATTTTATGTTACATTATTATTAATTCTTATTGTCATTTTGTTTATCTTGGTTTGTAGGAGGTTACTGGTATCTCCTCTTTCTGGTGCAAAAAGTGTTGTATTCATGTCATTACTAGCTGCTGCATTTACTGCTAGCAGTCATTATACTTGGAGTTTAAAGGTGATTGTGATTCCTGTTACATGGTGATAGGAAAACCCCACGTGTTATTCCCAAGGTGTATCACAGCAGCATCTCTGTAATACAGATAATACTTGAGAGTTCTTATGAAAAATGTAGCATCAGTACTTCCTTGAAAATACCTGTGTTGTTTTCTTATGGAGAAATTGCTTCATAGGTTTTGAGTTATACTTCCATGTAGAGGTACTTAAAATTTGGCTATTTATTTAAGGAGTTTTTATCATGGATCATGATTGCCTGGGTTTACTAATTCATTAAATGTTGCAATATGGTGATATTCTAATTCTTTATTCCTCCTTCTTTACTACCTGTAACATTCCTTAAGTATTACCTATAATACTCATCTACTTTCTGATTTCCCAGAATTATAGATCCACATATACGATCCATGTACATGCATGTATATATATGTGTGTGTGTGTGTGTGTGTGTGTGTGTGTATGTATATAAAGCATAAATGCTTGAGTCCTATAAGTTACTCATTTTCAAAATAACTTGATTCCCTGTTTCCTAATTGTTACCAGTATTGTGTTGATGATAATTGATGGTATTGATATTATGTGATGTTAGATTTGGGTACAATGAAATATGTAAAATTTAACTGGGCCATTCAGAGTTTTAGAAAATTATATCCATACAAAAGATCTAGACTGTTTCCATTACCCCCAAACTACCCATGTGTCCTCTTCCAGTCAGTCCTCATTCACCACAGGTAACCACTGTTTTGTTTGTTGTCACGAGTTTTGTCTGTTATTACATTTCATGTAAATGAAATCACATACTTTTTTTTGCCTTTGTACTTAGATAAGCAGAATATTTTTGAGATCCATCCATGTTATTGCATTAATTTATAGTTTTTTTTTTTTTTTTAATGGCAGAATAGTGTTGCGTTAGATGAATACACAAAATTTGTTCATCATTTCTCCTGTTGTAGGAAAACTGGATTGTCTTCGGGTTTGGGGCAATTATGAATAAAATTGTACACAGTCTTACCGTAGAAGTGTTTTCTCTTTTCTTGGTCAAACATGTAGGAGGAGTAGGGTTGTATTCATGTGATATATATTTAAGTTTATGAAAAGACTGCAAGAATGATTGTCCAAGGTGGCCACACTGTTTTACACCCCCACTAGAAATCTCATTGTTCCATATCTTCTTCAGTATTTAGTGGAGGTAGTCTTTGACTTTAGTCATTCTGGTGAGTGTTAAGTGGTACTTCATTGTAGCATTAATTTGCATTTCTCTGATAACTAATGATGTTGAACACTTAATATGTTATTTTGAGTCGTCATATTTTTGTACAATTTCTCCCCCCTTTTAATTAGTTTTTTCTTTTTGTTGTTTATAGACCTTTTCTTGTAAAATATGTTCTAGCTAAAAGACCCATTTCTAATAGGTATTTCATGAATATGTTCTTCCAGTCTGATTCTTCTATCCCCACTGAGTTACCTTGGCACTTGAAAATTGGTTTTTGTGTGAGTCTTCTGGACTCTATTCTGTTTCACTGATTTATTCTTTTTTATTTTTTAATTAAAAATTTTTTTTAGTTGTAGATGGACATAGCATCTCTATTTATTTATTTATTTATTTATTTTATTTATTTATAAATAATGTGGTGCTTAGAATTGAACCCAGTGCCTCACACTTGCCAAGCAAGCACTCTACCACCGACTCACATCCCCAGCCCCGATTTATTTATTCTTTTGCCAAAATCAGACTGTGTTCATTCTTGCGGCTTCACAGAACAGGTAAAGCTTTACAGGGACCTCTCTTTGATTATACTAGGTTGCTTTGGCTATTTTATTTTCACATAGCTATGAGTCAGTTTGTTAATATCTACAAAAAAAAGAGAAAAGCCTGCTGAGATTTTGATTTGGTTTGCTTTCACTGGTATAGGTCAGTTTGAAAAGAACTGTCATTTTAACAATGTGAAGTCTTGCAAACCTTGAACATGGTATCTCTCTGTATTTAGATTTTTATTAGTTTCTATTAGGATTGTTTTGTAGTTTTTGAAATCATGCACATTATGAATAAATTTGAGTATTTCACGTTTTTTGATACTGTTGTAAGTGGTCTTTATTAATTTTATTTTTCCTTTTCTTTGCTAGTATATGGGGAAAATTGGATTCTTATGTATTGACTTTGTATTCTGTGATCCTTGTTAACATCACTAATTACTTCTAGTATTTTTAAAATAGTTGTTTTAGGGTTCCCTTTGTAAATAGGTCATCCACAGAGCAGGACACATTTACTTCTTTCTTTCTGAACTTTGTACCTTTTACTACCATTTCTCTTTGAAACTGACTGGTTGAAGTCTTTGGTAAGCAGTATTTTTAACTTATTCCTGATTTTATTGAGCAGAGAGAGTACAGGCATATCTTAGAAAGATTGTTGGTAAATACTGACATGATTATCTGAGCCATCAAGTCCTCATCTTTTTTTTTTTTTTTAATATTTTATTTGTTTTAGTTGTACACAATGCCTTTATTTTTACGTGGTGCAGAGGATCGAACTGCTGTTGAAGAATTTTGTCTCAATGTTGACAGCTCCTATGACTGATCAGGGTGATGGTTTGCTAAAGGATAGGGGGGCTGTGGTAATTTCTTAAAATAAGAACACAGGGAAACTTACCACATCAGTTGATTCTTCCTTTCACAAAATGTTTCTCTGAAACATATGATGCTATTTGATAACATTTTACCCATAGTAGAGTCAGTCCGCTCAAACCTTGCCTTTAACATATCAACTAAATTTGTATAATATTCTAAATCTTTTGTTGTCATCCCAACAATTTTTATAGCATCTTAACCAGAGTTGATATCATCTCAAGAAAATGTTTCTCTGCTCATCTGTAAGAAGGAATGTCATATCCATTACAATTTATCATGATAGTAAAAGAGTTAAGTCACATCTTCAGGTTCCACTTCTAATTCTACTTCTACTTTTCTTGCTTTTTTTTTTTGCCTACATTTACAACTTTTTTTCCCCTTCCATTGAAGTTTTGAACCCCTTGATGTCATCTATGAGATTTGAATCAGCTTCTTCTCAACTCCTGTTGAGGTTCATATTTTGATTTTTTTTCCCATGAATCACAAAAGTTCTTAATCACATCTACCAACAATTGCAAATTTTCTCTGGAAGGTTTTCAACTCCCCCCGACCCCTCTGGTGGTGGTGATAGGTATCAAAATCAGGGCTTCACACACTTGGTAAGCATTCTACCACTGAGTTAACACCCACTCCCCCAACACCACTGCCCCTAGAAGATTTTCACTTTACTCTGCCCAGATCCATCCAGAGGAATCATTGTCTGGCAGCCATGGTATTGTGAAGTATATGTCTAAATAAGACTTGAAAGTATTCCTTTGTCCATGGTCTCTAGCATGGATGTTGTATTAACAGACGTGAAAACAACATCAATCTTATTGCATCTCAGAGCTTTTGGGTAACCATTTGCACATTGCAGTAATCTTTTTAAGGGACTCTTCCTTTACTGAGCAATAGTGAGCTTAAAATATTTAGTAAGCCATGTTGTAAACAGATATGCTATCATCTGGGCTTAGTTGTTACATTTGTAGAGCACAGGCATCATAGTTTTAAGGTTATTCTTAAGGGTCCTAGAATTTTTTGAATGATAAATGAGCAAATGATAAATGGCTTCAATTTAAGTCTCCAGCTGCATCAGTTTCTAAGTTTTGGAGACAGACGCTATCTTCTTCTCTTTAGCTATGAAAATCCTAGTTGGGATGTTCTTCCAATATAAAGCTGTTTTGTCCATATTGAAAATATGTTGTTCAGTATAGCTACCTTCCTCAGTTACCTTAGTTAGATCTTCTTTATAACTAGCTGTAGCTTCTACATCAGCACTTGGCTGCCTGACTTTGCATTTTGAGTTTTGGAGATGGCTTCTTTCCTTAAACCTCATGAACCCACCTCTGCTAGCTTTAATTTTTCTTCTACAGCTTCCTCATTCTTTCTACCTTCACAGAATTAAAGAGGATTAGGCCTTTGTTTAAGAAAATGTGACTGGTTTATTCTGTCTACACCACTAAGAACTTTTCCTAACAACAAGAGTTTCACTTTTTTGACATTCCTGTTCATAGGAGTAACAATTGTAATTTCTTTAAAGAACTTTTCCTTTGCATTCACATCTTAGGTAACTCCTACAAGAGGCTTAGTTTTCAGCTTATCTCAGCTTTCAATATACCTCCCTTCTTAAACTTAATCAGTTCTAGTTTTTTAATGTGGAGATGTTGAGACTCCTCATCTGAACAGTAGAGGCTGTTGTAGGCTTACTAGTTGGCTTAATTTCAATAATGCATCTCAGGGAATAGGGAGGCCCAAAGGGAGAGAGGGAAAAGTGGGAGAATAACTGGTCAGTAGAGCAGTCAGAACATTTATCAGTAAGTTCACTGTCTTGTACAGGCATGGTTTGTGGTTCCCCCAAACAATTATAGTATATGAAAGATCGCAGATTACCATAACAGATACAATAGTAAGAGGATAATAGTAAGGGGGAAATTCAAAATATTTTGAGAACTACCAAAAGGTGATACAGAGATGCAAAGGGGGCCAAAATAAAAGCTGTTGCAAAAAATGACTAAGGGTTGCCACAGACCTTCAATTTGTTTTAAAAAAGAAAAAATTGGTTATGCTTATACAGTGTTATACCATTAAGGTTTTTGTTTCTCTGGGATAAATACCAACTATGCACTTGGATTTTTACTGTTGAGTTTTGAGAGTTCTTTATTTTTATGAATATACTACTTCTGTCCTTCCATTGAATTGGTTTTGCTTGTAAGTCATAAATCAGTTGGGCATATATGTATTTTTGTATCTCTATTGGATTCTGCTTCATGTATATTTGAGGCTCTGTCATTTGGTAATTGACCATTTAGAATCGTGATGTCATCTTGGTAGACTGGTTCTTTATCATTATTTAAGGTCTTATGTATTATAATTTTCTTTGCTCTATATCTGATGTAACTATAACCATTCCCTTTTTAAAATAATGTTTGTTTTATGTTTTCCCATAATTTTCTTTCAATCTATTTTGCTGCACTTGATATCAGTTTCTTGTAAATAGCATATAGTAGAGTCATTGAAAAAAAAAAAAAACTATTCTGTCAGTCTCTACCTTTTAATTGGTATGCTTAGACTATTTATATTTAAGGCAATTATTGATATGTTAGGGCGTCATTTTGTCACTTGGATTAATTGTTTATAGTTTCTTTTTCTTTTATTCATTTATTATATATGGGTTACTTGGTTATTTGAACTTTTAAATTTTTTTTAGGATATTGTCTTGATGTATTTATAATGTTCTTTTTTGTGTGTGTTTTGCCCTGTGTCATTTTCTTCATGATTTATATACGTATGTGTCTTACTATTGTTCACTGATATCAGCATCACTTTGGATGAAATGTGAAACCTTGCTTTCATTTTGGTCTCTTTCTTCACTGTAATATTTTTGTTTTGAGTGTTAATGCCATCATAATTTTTATATCAGTTGTCATAAATCCTTTATAGAACTTGTAAGAGTGGTAGTCTGTTTCATTATTTTTTTTCCAAGATTCTTTCTTTTATCATTTTCCTTAGGTAATCTTCGAAGGTAGTTTGTTAATGACAAAGTCTTTTAATTTGATTTATATGAATCTGACTTTATTTCTCCCTGTATTCCTGAGGAATAGTTTTCATTTATGCTATGGGCCTATGTCTTTGCCAAACATGGAAAATTTTCAGCTGTTATTTCTTCAAATACTCTTTGAGCTCTACTCTCTCTTCTCTTTGAGGGCTTTTAATGATATAAATGTTGAGTCATTTGTTATTGTTCCACATGTACCTGAAGCTTGCTTCTTTTTTCATTCTATTTTCTGTCTATTATGCAGAGTTCTATTCTTCTGTCATCTTCACTCTACTGTTGAGTCCATCCAAAGATTATTTTTCTTTTAGTGTATTTTTTAGGTCTGTAATTTCCATTTAGCTCTTTTTATTGTAATTTGTATTTCTTTCCTGTCATTGTCTATTGTTTCATTTTTGAAACAGAACTTGTAATTGCTTGTCAAATCATTTTTATGATGGTGGCATTAAAAGCCTTGACAGATAATTTCAACATCTTATTCATCTCTGTGTTGGCGTCAGTTGATTATCTTTCTTTGTGATTTTTCTGGTTCTTTGTGAAGATTTTTTCTCTGTGAAGATATGACAGGTGAATTTTGTATTGCATTGTGATCGTTTTGGCTCTATATTAAGAGACTCAGGGTTTTTTACTTTAGCAGGCAGTCATCCTGTTTAGGTTTAACATGTAGATCCTTGTGTGCTTTTTGACTTGTAGTTCCAATGACAGTTTTAGCGTTCAGAGGTTTTGTGGTGCCGTTTCAGTTTAATTCATTTATTTCACTCCACTGAGAGCTTCCACTGGTTCATGCTGGTGCTACTTGAGGGCCTTCTCTGGGCTAAGCTTCCAAAAAGCATTCAGTAATGTTTTTGAGTGAGGGAGGAGCACCCCACCAGCTCTCTGTGGGCTGCAGAAATGCTTCATGAACCCTGGTTGGGCAGTGCTGACCATGTGGTACTTTGGGGCTGCAAGGAACACTTGAGGCTCATAGCATAAAGGAGCACTTCCAGGGTCAGAAGAGGAGAATTCTTCCTGCCAGTGCCAGCAAACTGTCTCTAAATAAATAATAAATAAGCGCAAGGCTTGGTTTCATTGCTCCCCCCACCCCCAATTCTTAACATTTTTTAATTTCTGTTTTGTTTGAGGGGTGTTGTTTTTATTTTTCTTTCTTTCTTTTTTAGTTTAATTTTAGTTTCTTTGTATTTGACATGATTTTTTTCCCACTTATTCCTAATTCCTCCTTAGTTTAATCATATCTTCTGAGACTTTTTCTTCAGTCATGCTTTTCTAAAGTTTTTCAATTTTGATATAGTTCTTCAGTAGCCTCCATTATTTTTAAAATTTGTTTTAGCTTAATTTGAAGTTTGTTTTCGTTTTTTCATCTGTTTTATTGACATCATCTGTTGTACTTTCATTCCCTAGGGACATTGTTTCATGAATATACTCTAATAATAACTCCGGGCAATATTTCACTGTGATCCTTTTTTTCTGTTGTTCATTTTCTTTTTAAGTGAAATGATTTTCCAATACTTTCAAGACAGAGATGGGCCAATATAGCTTCTTCCCCCACCCTCTACCCCCATTTCAAAAGGGCTCTATGTTTGTTTGTGTAAACTGATAAGAAGGAATGGTCTTCTGCTTTTTCATATTGTCATCTTTACTACCTCACCCTGTATATATTTCAAAATTCCTTTATCTTTTTTATCCTTGATCTGATCCATTTGAGCATTGTTCCCAGTAATTTCTCCTCAGCCTAAGGTTTGTTTTTGAAAGGGGTTTTGGTTATCCAAGAGTTTTAAGGGTCCTGACCCATTATCTACAAACTGAATTTTGTAGAACTCCCTTCAGCTTTTAACTGTTGTTCTCAGATTGGCTTGTGCTTTTCAGTGGGTATCAGTTTTGAGAGTCTCTTCCTCTCTGCTATAAGAAACCCAGATAGTTAACCTCTTGTCTACTTCACCCATAGATGTTGATATCAACCAGGTCTTCCGGCTATAGTACTTTGTTCATGTCCATTTACATGCAGGAATTTGTGCAGGATATCTTATTGGCTAATTTTGTTGTGGGTCTCTTTGTTTTTTTTCCATTCAACTTGCACTTTTTATGGGGGGGGCTATTTGTCACTTTTTAATATGTTAGGAAGACTATCCCTTTACATCTGGTAGATTTGTAAATATTTTACTAGTTTGTCAGAGTTGTTTTTGTTTATTTGTTCATTTTGTGTTTATGATTTTTTAAAAATTGTTTTTCTTTCTCTAGACTATGGTTCCTAGTAGCAATTTTGATCACACTCTTTATTCTTTATTCACCTTGTTTATTAGTCTTTTACTTCCTTAATTATTTTGCATACTTCTTTTGAGTATTCTCATTTCTATTTTTGAAAATATTTCTGTTGTCCATTTCTCTCTGAGTATTGTACTTCTGATCAATAGTGTTCTTTCTGATGCATTTTCCTTCATGATGGTTTATGCTATTACTAATTCCTATTGTTTATGATTCACTTTTTCTGGTGTTCTTTTGCTTCTTGTTTGCAGGACTTTTTCTTTATATAATACTTTATTTGGACTTTGAAATTCTGTTTTTCTTATTTATTTGTCTATATGCTTTTTATTTTTTTCCCCTGACTCGTACTGTTCCTAGATTACCAGTAGGAGGAGGGAGGAGTTTGGGTGACTTTAGTGGTCTCTTAGTTGAGAGGATCCCTCCCTGTTACAGTAAGTGCAGTTTTCTTTAACATAATTCTTCTGTTTATGTGCTCTAATGCTTCTGATTCTTTGATTCCATCTTGTTTAGTTAAAGCCCCCTTATTACCAGTCATTTCCAACCCTTTATGGCCAGAAGCTACTTTTAAGGGACATCTTTGTCCCCCTTCCCTTCAGGCACAGTGTCATTTTCTGGTGCTAGGTATTTTCTTTCTTTCTTTCTTTCTTTTTTTTTTAATGAAATCAATAGTTGTTTATTCAAAAAGATCAACCAAATTGAAAACTCTTTAACCAGATAGACTAAGAAAAATTACTGAAATCAGAAATGAAAGTGAAGACATTACAAACAATTTTATAACGAAGATTGTAAGAGTACTGTGAACCAATTGGATATCCTAGATGAAATGTAAACAAATTTATAGAAACACACAACCTAGAAAGACTAAATCATTAAGGGAAGATTATTAATTAAACCTGTAATTAGTAAAGAGGTTGAATCTGTAAATCAAAATCTTCCAATAAACAACCCTGAACTATTTTCTTATAGCTTGTCCTAGTTTGTTTTTCCTTTTCCTTTTCTTCTTGCAGTACTGGGAATTGAATCTAGAGGGCTTTGCCACTGAGCTACACCCACCCTCACCCTTTTTAATTTTATTTTGAGACAGGGTGTTGCAAAGTTGCCCAGGCCGGCCTCAATCTTATGACCCTCCTGCCTCAGCCTCCTGCGTGGCTGAGATTATGTTTTTGTGTGCCCAATTCCAGGGCCTTTGCTTTTAACCAACCTGTTGTCAGTGCTCTAACCTGCCCTTCGTAGTTCTCTCTTAAGGTAGGGTTAAAGTTCATCAGTATTAATCTATACACTCTGCTTTTTCACATAGCACTTTGCCAGTGTTTGGTTCATGTGCTAACTGCTGATCAGGAGTGTTTATTACTCTACTCAGTTGACATTTGGATTTTATTGCTCTATTTCCTTTTTTTACTCTAAATTTTGGTTGTTTATTCTATTTTCTATCCTTTTTGATCTGTGTAGATTTCAGAGATGTGAGTAGGATGTGATCCAGGTGGCTACCACTTTTATGTAGAAACTTGAAAGCTTCACCTTCAGTTTTCTAAATAAAGGTGTTCTTTTTTAATTGGAGGTTTTAACATTGCACATAACATAGGAAGTGAATTTTGTTTCCATTATGCTGAGTTGAATAGTAATCTGTTTTTTAAATGCTTAATTTAAAAAATACAACCAAAGAAATAACATCTTAATTATATAGCTAGACCTGGTCACTGTGACCACTGCCTATCTGCTACTTCGGTATCTGTCTTCCTTGATGGCATCTGATAACTCTGCCTCCTCAAGAGTAATTGGTTATAGTGTGGGAAGCTTTATTATGACCCACTGCAGGGCAGCTCTGCCTCCCACCCCAAGAGGGCCCAATGCTGTGGTAGATGTGTTTTCTCTTGCCAGCCCCCCCCAAAAGTACATAAACTGGGGTGTGATTCCTTTACTTCTTAACTGAGAAATGGTTCTGCAAGTTGCATGTCCAGTTTCCTTTACCTTGTATATCTTTATTGTTTCATTTAGGCAAATGGCAGGTTTGCAGAAACTGAGGGTGGGAAAGACATTAACAGTGGAAAAGAAGGGAAGTGGCAGGAGATTGGATAAAGTGATGAAATCTCATAAAGCTTTTGAAACTTGAAGTCTTGTAAACAGTGTATTTTTGTCAGAAGAATGGTATTGTAACAATAAAATCAGCAGTATTTAGTAGTAAAAAGGAATATCAAAAACTAGAATTATAATTACTGATTTGGGTTTATGTTTCTATTATTGCTAATAAGTAGGTGGTTGTTCTGTTGGTTTTTTTGTATCATTTTGTGGTTTTCTTCCTTGTTCTCCCCTACAAAATTGAGTAAGGGGTGAATGAATAGATAAGGGAAATAAGGGAGGAAGGATAGATAAGATATTTGAAGGCATTTTTAAGTTAGTATTTTACAATTTTCTAAAATCTTTCTCAATTCATAGAATTTTGTTTTTTGCTTTTTTACTAAATGTATATTATGATTCTGCTAGTTTTCAGCCATTTCCTTACGTTAGGACATGTTTTGCTGTTTTTTTACTATTGCAGATTATATAGTGATGAACTTAAATTTCATGTATTTAGAACTGTTTTCTTAAGATAAATTTGCCTAAGTAGAATTACTAAATAACCAGGAATGAATATTTAGAGTTTCTAATATTACTTTGAATTTGTCCCCTAACATTGTTTTTATACACAATATATGCTTATATTATTGATAAAGTGAATGCCAAACTAAAACCATTGCTGTATCTTTTTTCTCATTAGGGAGTTCTGGGAAATTGTTCATTCATTTACAGATGAACAGAAAAGACTCTTCTTGCAGTTTACCACAGGCACAGACAGAGCACCTGTGGGAGGACTAGGAAAATTAAAGATGATTATAGCCAAAAATGGCCCAGACACAGAAAGGTAATTATTAAATTATGGCTACATGACTACTGAAAACCTTGCATTCCATATCACACACATATGAACTATTTTAGATTTTGAATACTTTTCTGATTTTTATGTAGGAATTTCCAAATCACATGAAGCATTAGATGAGGGAATATTTTGCTGTTATTGTTAGGAAATTTTTTAAAAAGTGCCTCATTAAAAATTATTAGGGGCTTAATTGGTTTAGAATTTTTCAAATTAGTAAGTTTCATTCCTTTTTGGTTCGCTGTTAATTGAAAGCCATACTATATAATAATCTATTTAGAATGGTTAAATTAGGTTTTTAGGAGATTGTCTGTACTGCATTAGAATATGCTTGAAACCTCAGTTATGTGATTTTGGCATTTAATTGTATTCTTTCCCTGTTGTATAGCTCCACATTTTTGTGGGATAAAGACCATACATGAGCTAGCATATTTAGTGGTTTTAAATGTATGCACACATTTTCATTAGTATTTATTCTACATTATTTGATACATGATGGTGCTAATGTAAATAAATTTATGTTTGTTATGAAACATTTTCATAGTTATATTGCCAACACTGCTTTTAATAAACATTAAAGAGCACAGATTTTAAATCTTAAAACCAGTTCTGAATATTTTCTTCACCTTAGAGTAAGTTGCCTAACATCTCAGTGACTTCAGCTCCAAAGGGTTTAGTGTTAATCCACTGTATATTTCTTGTGAGAGATTTAGTTAATTATGTTGTAATAACAGTGGATACAAATGTTATCATCATCATCGTCATCATCATCATATTATCATTAATTTATAAGGTAAAGACAAACTGATTCTTGGTGGTTGCACAGCAAAAAGTTATATTTACTTTGATATATAGTCTTCATTGCAAACCATCTCACCTGTATATACCATCTAAAAATAGGGGCATTTAATTCTGAGCATATTTCACATGACTTATTATTTTCCTGTTTTTCCCCTTTCTCTCTATTTAGGTTACCTACATCTCATACTTGCTTTAATGTCCTTTTACTTCCGGAATATTCAAGCAAAGAAAAACTTAAAGAGAGATTGTTGAAGGCCATCACGTATGCCAAAGGATTTGGCATGCTGTAAAACAAAATAAAAACAAAAACAAAAACAAAAAAAAAAAAAAAGGAAGGAAGAAAAAAAATGAAAAAAATTTTAATAAATATAACGAGGGATAAATTTGGTGGTGATAGTGTCCCGGTACAAAAAGGCTGTAAGATAGTGAACCACAGTAGTCATCTATGTCTGTGCCTCCCTTCTTTATTGGGGACATGTGGGCTGGAACAGCAGATTTCAGCTACATATATGAACAAATCCTTTATTATTATTATAATTATTTTTTTGCGTGAAAGTGTTACATATTCTTTCACTTGTATGTACAGAGAGGTTTTTCTGAATATTTATTTTAAGGGTTAAATCACTTTTGCTTGTGTTTATTACTGCTTGAGGTTGAGCCTTTTTGAGTATTTAAAATATATATACCAACAAAACTATTCCCCCAAGGAAAACATTGCCACCATTTGTAGACCATGTAACCTTCAAGTACGTGCTCTTTTTTGTCCCTGTATCTAACTCAAATCAGGAACTGTATTTTTTTTCTTTAAACGATTTGCTTTTTAAACTTGAAGTCTTGGAAACAGTGTGATGCAAGTACTGCTGTTCTAGCCCCCAAAGAGTTTTCTGTGCAAAATCTTGGGAATCAATAAAGATGGAAGGGAGAACTTGGAATGTTTTAAGTGCAGCCCTCAGAACTTTACTTTAGTAACAGCACAACAAATTAAATTAAAAACAACTCATGCCACAGTATGTTGTCTTCACGTGTCTTGCAATGAATTGTTTAAGTAGCCAATCCTCTTAGTATATGAAAGGACAGGGTTTTTTTTTTTTGTTGTTGTTGTTGTTGTTCTTGTTGTTTTAAGTTTACTGGGGAAAGTGCATTTGGCCAAATGATAAGGTAGTCAGTAAGTTTGTTTTTATTATAAACAAAAGCATGTGAAAGTGCACTTAAAATAAACTTTTTATTAATTATTACCTAGATTTTAAATAGACAATCCAAAGTCTCCCCTTCATGTTGCCATCATTTTGTTTAATCAGCTATTTTATCAAGGCACATGATCAGTGTTGTAGCATAATGGAAAGGATGGCTGCTGTGCCTTGTGTTACTTAGTCATATAGTAAGAAAGCCTGGAAATGAATGGAAATATTACTCCTAAGAATTACACTGTATATCCCCAAAGATTAAATTTTACTTCAAAAAGTGTTAAAGATTACTTTCATGTACTACAGAAAAGTACAAGTAGGTTTAAGTTTCTGGATATTTAACGTAGCTTAGTTTCCCTTTTCCTAGTATTCTGCGTCTGTGATGTTAATTTTTTTTACATTATAAAATAAAAGGATTATGTATTTTTAACTAAGGAGAGACATATCGATATACCATTTTACTGCAAGTTACAGCTAATGTGCTGAGCTTGTGCCTTGATGATTGTTTTAACTGATTACTAGAGATCAACCTGATGATTTGCTTGAAATTGGCAGGAAAAATACAGCTTTCAAATCATTGGAGGGGAAAAAGGATGTCTTTCAGGATTATTTTAATTCTTTTAGTAATTGAGACAGAATTGTTATGTACTGTAATGCTAAATAAAAGAGTGGCATTTTTCACCATAGTTTAGTGGAAAATAGAAAATGCTTTCCATATTGTGATAAGGTAACATGGGGTTTTTCTGGGCCAGCCTATGAGTACCCTGTTAAGGTATGTGTACACTACCTTGATGCAAGGGACCCTCATGTGACTATAGTCATTTTAAAGGGCCTCTCATCCACTGTGCTTCTTATGTATTATGAAAGTGAGGAGAAATTAAATGCATTGGGGACATTTTATATAATAAATTCATGAAGAAATTTGTGCTCTTCAGTTCTCAAGTTTTATTTTCACAGCAGTATTGAACTTCTACAAGTGTAATAGCATGTCTGTGTGAAAAGTTTTTAAAGTAATAATCAGGTATAGTTTATCAGATTCATAATTCACATTAAATAGACTTAACAAAGTCAAAAAAACCTATCCTTAAAATTTTAAGACAAAAAATGATGGTAGAAATTAACTGCTCTTGCAGTAATCAATTATTCTGCACATATTATTACTTCTGTTATTATTTCCTTTTCACTATTGTTTATTAGAACATCACTGAACAGTATGTTAAGAAAGAGGAAAACAATATAAATTTTTGAGTGTAAAAGCTATTCCTACACCCCAGATGTTAGATTATAAAAGTACTTTTTTGGCTAGATACTCTTACAAATTCTGGTTTTCTCTGAATTGGCCCACAATCTCCAGGATGCACTAGGGGCATATTAAATTGTAAACTAGTTGGCTTTTAAAATAAAATGCAAGCTTCTTTTACCTTCTTTCAAACATAAAGCATAAAAACACAGCCTGCAGCCAGACTTTTTTGTGGAGCCTGGAAGCTTCAGCAAATGAAGTGGGTGTCCTGACCCTGTATACTACATTCCTGGGCTGTGGTTAATTGCATGATGAAATCCAGTTACAGATTTTTTAACTTTAGTTTGGGATACATGAGTATAGATGGAGATACATACCAAAAAGAAACTTGAAAATGAGGCTTTAAATAAATAAAATTTGCTAATGTTATTCATTCTCCCTTGGCATAGGCATCTTATTGGAAAAGACAAGTGGTGGTTATGGGCAACATCACTCCCTTTTCCCATAAGAACATGGCTGTGCTGAGATTCCAAGCCCCTTTTAAGGATCTTCCCAAGAATCCATACAAACTGTCAAAGGAAGAAGTATCTTCCCAAAACTATACCTTATGTAATCTTGATCCCCCTTTACCTGCTTACCTCAAAAATATTTTCCTGTCCTTTCATCAGCCTCTAAGACTATCTGTACCTTTACCACCCTTCACTAGGGGCACCAAAGAATAAAAATACACAACTTTCACTTGTTCCCTTTCTTGTCTTGCATCCTTTTATCCACAGTGTTAAGTGTGTAAGAACTGTCTTGTTTGGGGAGGGGAGGGTTTATAAGTGTAGGAAGTCCCAAGCCTTTTCTTCTTTCCTTTTTCAAGACAGTGGATTGATATTGTAACAATCACTGCAAGAAGATTTTGATGAATATATGGGCTGGATTTCATTAGGAGAAGACTATTAATCCAGTGCTGTTTCACTGAAAATGCACTGCTCAAGGATGTTCATAACCTCCTAATTGCCAAAATCAAGAACTCTTTATTTTTAAACTTGAGCTGCTGCTTCTCTTAATGCAGCATGAGTTGCAACTTATCCAAATCTTGAGGGGATGCTCCTTCAGTTCTAAAGTTCTTATCTGAACCCTTTCCATTCTCTTTGGTCAGCCTCAGCCCTTCCTAAAGATTCTTCTCTACTTCCCTATTTTCTGCTCAGACTTCTAGCTCTAGGTTATATTTTTGGTGTTCAAAGTCGGTATGCCTAAAAATGAAACTGTTAAACTAAACTTGAATCTCTTCCAGCCACTCTATTGCTTTCTTAAAAGTGTCACCTTTGTACTAGTCATCAAAATCTCTCATTGTTATTCAATTAGGCTTCCTTTCAGGCCTTGCTCCTCTAACCCACCTGGATGTTCTTCTTCTTCCTAACTTATCTCCCTGACTTTAACTTCTTATTGTAAACTTTTTCTTGCTGCCAATACCCTCCACCCAAAAACCTGTTCTCCTTTGAATAAATGTCCAGGTCTGGCATCCTCTGTTCTCCACAGACTGAGCCCAACCTACCTTCTCAGTTCTTCTATTACAGGCACCTCTCTCCACATGCACATTTCCTACCCAGCATCTTCACTTGTCATAGGCCTAATGATTTTATGTTTCTCAAATATCCTTCAAGACCAAATTTTAAAAGAACCTTGTCTATAAAGACTTTCTATTGACTACCCCCTGCCCTGCCCAAGTGCCTCCGTAACCTTATAGCAGCTCACACATCTATGGTAGCACAGCATGGTGGGGTATTATTTGAACAGCGAGGAGTTAAAATTCTTAAGGAGTGTTTCAGGCTAATCTTGACAAGATCCTTTCCTTTGAAGCTTCTGTTAGTTTATTTGGGAACTGTTAACCTGGAATAATAACAAATTCTTTGTGGGGATTATCTTTTTAAGTCTTAAGTCTTTCACATATAGTAGATACCTACTTTGTTAAAGGTTTGAAGCCATCTTTCCATCATCTTGACAAAACTTTTATTAAAAATTTCTAAAGTATTTGAATATTTAGTGGTTAAGGATTTGTTCCCCAACAAGGAGACTCCCTGAAATCATTGGCTCTGTCATTTTAGCCCATGGAAAGGAAGATCAATAAGAGGTATGAAAAGGCCCTGAAAAGCAAGATTTTTGTGTACCTTTTCCCATCTTCTGGCATACTGGCAACCAGAAGCCTTTGTAGCTACCCTGTCTGTATCCACATTCTTCCCTTCTCCCAGTGGAAATAGGGGCTGAAATCTTATACCATTGTGCTGTTGCCAGCCACTCATGCTTATCAAGGAGCGATTCTCAGATCCTCAGCCTCTCAGCCAAACATTGCTCTCTATACTAAATGAAGCAGTCACCATGGTGAGTGCCTTTTGTATGAGAGTCATATTTAGCATTTTTTAAACTCATCTAAATTGAATTCCTTTAGGTTCTGAAGGGAGTTAACGTGCAGTGTACAGTCTTGTATACATGATCTTTCATTTTCACAGAATAGGTCATTGTGACTTGACACCTGCCCAAAGTCCCACACCCAGTATGTAGATAAATAGGGGCTTGGGCCCACATCAGTCTAAAATATCATTTTTCCCATTGACAAAAATTAAACATTAAATCAAGACTTTTAGACTCAACTGAGCAGTACCTGGGATGATTATTTTAATACCTTCTTGTCCCTAGGAAACCATACAAGATGGGATTGGAGGTATCTGGGGAACAGTACACAGTGGTTGAGGGTGCGGCCTTCAGAGTCAAATGACTCTGGTTTTCTGTCCTGGCCCTGCCATTCCCTTGGCTTGGATTATACCCAATCCTACCTTATCACTGCTTGTCAGGAGTCAATGAAATTGAGATACATATGCTAGTTAACTAACATCTTGCAAGACATCCTGAGAGATGATGGGTTCTCCCAATGTTTGCCAGAAAATAAGAGAAAGGGAAGTTTACTGAGTGAGAGGTTGGAAATATTTGTAATAAAATTTGTTGAGCAAGAATTTACCTTCCCTCATCCATCTGAAAATGGAAGAGGAGTGCTTTCCCTCATCATTGTTTAATTAAGATACAATTCACGTACCATAAAATTCACCCTTTTCAAATTGTAAAATGTGTGGTTCTTAGTATATTCACAGAATTGTGCAATTGTCATCATTATATAATTCCAGAGCATTTTCATCACTGTTCTTAATCCCCAGCCCCTGGCAACCACTAATCTACTTTCTGCCTATGGATTTGCCTGTTGTGGACATTTCATATCAATGGAATTATACAATATGTGGCCTTTGTGTCTTTTTTTCTTCCTCCAGCTTGGAGTAATGTTTTCAAAGTGCATCCATGTTGTAGCATGTTTATCAGTACCTCGTTTCTTTTTGTGGCTGAATAATGTCATTGTATTGATATACTGTATTTTTTGTTTATCTACTCAGTTGATGGATACTTGTGTTGTTTCTGCTTCTTGGCTATTATGAATATTACAACTATGAACATTTGTGTACAAGTTTTTTATGTGGACCTAAGTTTTCATTTCTCTTGGTTATACCTTTTAAGCGTCTTTTGGTTTTAATTCTTATATTTAGGTCTTTGATGCATTTTTGCATGTGGTGCATTGTAGGGATCCAGTTTCATCCTTTTGGTATGTGGATATCTAGTCATACAAGCAACAATTGTTGAAAAGACTATTATTTCCTCATGAATGGTCTTGGCACCCTTGTCAAAAAACAATTGACCGTAAATATAAGACTTTATGTTTGGACTTTCAATTTTATTCCATTGTTCTGTATGTCTATCCTTATGCCAGTTACCACACTGTTTGGATTACTATAGCTTTGTAGTAAGTTTTGAATTTGGGATGTATGAGTTCTCTTATTCTGTTCTATTTCAAGGTCATTTTGTCTATTCTGGGTCCCTTGTATTCCACATGAATTTTAGGATAAACTTGTTAATTTCTGCAAAACAAGCACCTGGGATTTTGATAGTGATTGTGTTGAATATATAGATCAGTTTGAGGAATGTTGCTATTTTAACAGTATTAAATTTTTCAATTCATGAATGTGGAGTGTCTTTTTCCATTTGTTTAGGTCTTTAGTTTTCTTTCAATGATGTTTTATAGATTTCAGTGTATAAGTCTTGACCTCTTTGGTTAAAATTTTTCCAAGTATTTTATTCTTTTTAATGCTATTACAGACAGAATTGTTTTCTAAATTTTGATTTTGGATTATTCATTGTTAGTGTCTAGAAATATAATTGATTTTTATGTATTGATCCTGTATGCTGTAGCTATTCTGAACTCATTTTTTTTAATTATTATTATTCCTTAGGATTTTCTATACACAAGATCATGTATCTGTGAATAGAAGTACTTTTACTTCCTTTCCAGTCTGGTTTCTTTTTATTTCATTTTCTTGCCTAAGTGCCCTGGCTAGCACCTCTGTACAAGATTGAATAGAAGTGGCAAGAGTGGAAATCTTTTTCTTGTTCCTGATTTTAGGGGGAAAGCGTTCAGTCTTTCACCATTAAGGTATGATGTTAGCTGTGGGTTTTTCATAGATGCTTCAAGTTAAGGAAATTCCCATCTATTCCTAGTTTGTTGAGTGTTTTTATCAAAAAAGGGTATTGGATTTTGTCAAATGCTTCTTCTGTATCTATTAAGGTTGTCATGTAGTTTTTGTCCTTTATTCTATTGATATGTTGTATTACATTGATGGATTTTTGTATATTGAACCAACCTTGCATTCCTGGAATAATCCCACTTGTCTATGCTACATAAACCATTTTCTATGCTGCTGGATTTGGTTTGCTAGTATTTTGTTTAGAATATTTGCATCTATATTCATAAAGGATATTGGTCTGTAGTTTTCTTGTTATATCTTTGTGTCTGGCTTTGGTATGAGAGTAATACTGGTCTCAGAATGAGGTGGGAGTTTCCCCTATTCTTAAGCCCAGCAGCATATGTTTCCAAATAACTACTTCAGCACCTTGACCTGCGATCTTTAGATGTTGGGGAACACAGGAATGGTACTTGACTCTGAAAGGGTCCCAAGGTAAGATATGCCTGATGTGGCCTGTGGAAGCTGAATAAAGGGCACTTTCAAGGTGGGTGTTTCCCATGGGTCACACATGATCACTCTAAGAAATAAGCCATCCTGAAAATAGCCCTGTGCAAGTGGCCTTCCTGCCTGAAGCCAGGCACCCAGCAGAAGATTGCCATCCAGTATAGAACTGTCAGGGGAGGAGAGGTTGGAAGCTAGTATCCAAGCCAGGGAATCTCAGTTGGGATTCCCAGGAGGCTGTATTCCAGGAAAGAAAGTCATTACCCCACCCCTGGCAAAATGTCATACTACAGCTACAGCAACCTGATAAGGTAGGATCCTCTTCTCTAATTCCCTCCCCTATAGAAGGGCCAGAAACAGCTGTTGAGTGGGAAAGAAGTGGTTGGAGGAGGAAGAGAAAAAAAGCACTCCTGTCTAGGTTTTCCACTCAAGAGTAAGGCTTGAGCAAGAGGCAGAGCTATGCGTTCAGTTTGGCATTTTGATAATTCATTACTATGAATTATCACAGCCCTCCCCCCCACTTCCCCCGCCAAAGTTGCTTTGTTTATTTCCTGAATGTACAGAAGAGTTAGATGGCTTGAAGTTTCATCCCTAGGAAAATTTGAAGAGCAGGCTTGCAAAAAGTAGAAAGTTGTGTTCTGCACCTACCTCTCTAACTACCACTACACAGACACCAGGTCTTCATGATTCAATAAACCAGACCTAAAAAGGATTTAGGATGATACTTATGATGAGAATGATACCTGGGAGATTTCCAAATTGGCTTGCATCCTATTCCAAGTGAAGTGTAAATTTTTTTCTTGCATTAACATTTTACCGGGGAAATACCTATTGAATGCTAGCAATTTTGCAGGGTCCTGGAGGTTTCAGGTTGATTAAGAGCTACTTTGTTGAACCAAGGAGTCATTTGTGGGAGATGGTCTGATTAGGCCAGTCATATACACAAAGCACTGAGAGCAATAGGAATATGTAAAAGTACAATTTGGGCTGAAAATTCAGATCCAGAAACTTTTCATACATATGAATAGTTAAATCTTAGATGGGTAGCTGTATACTAGACAGATGGGTAAAGTGTTCACTAAACCCTAGTGTAGGGTTCAAAGGGATTAAGGTGGGATTAGAAAGACAGGTCAGATCATGGAGGACCTCATAGACCATATCAAGGACTTTTGGACTTCATACTGTAGACACTGAGAAGCTAAGACATAATCAGGCTGGTATTTTTTATTTTACAGTATGATCTAAAAGAACGTAAGTGCCCACTTGGTCTTTGCATTTAGGATATTAGATGATTGCTCTAATTCTAAAAAGGCAAATAGCCTAAGGGAAGAACGGAGGGGACAGTTTCAGGAAAGTTCAGAATTAGGACTGGGTGACTGATTAGATGTTCTTGCGTGGGAGAGAGAAAATTCAAAGACAGCTGCATGTCTGGTTTGAGCAACTGGATGGAGAGTGGTGGTATTAGATCTACACAAAAGAGGAACAGATCTTGGGGGGCATTGTTACACTTGGGTCATGTTTTAAGCAGTGTCAGGGCAAGGGGATCTGTCCCTATGCAGATAAAAACAGGAAGAAGAAGCCTCCAGAGAAGATATGTATGACTCCAACCTGTAGAGCATCTCATCATTTTCCTGGAATATTGTCACCAGCAAAAGGGAGTAAATGGAGGAGAGAATGTCAAGAACACAATCCCTGGAAATGCTGAAATTTTGTGGGTTAACACAAGTTATCCTTATTATAGCTTTTAAAAGAAGGGCTATCATCACATGAAGAGAAATCAACCAAGTGAAAACATTTCAAAGCTTTTGAAATATAAACTCCAAAATAATCAATTATATCAGTTATCTCCTTTTTGATTCCATTCCTATGCCTAACTTTGCTGTGTTTGGCTCACATCTCAGTGGATCTAAAAGAGGACAGTAATGCAATCAAATCTGTTTCCTGAGACAAATGAGGTATCCTTGTCCCAGAGATGATCACCTAGGCAGAAGAAAACTTGCAGGTACTTTGAGCTGAGATTAGGCAGGAGGATCCCAGTTCACCACAACTTGTCAAATGGAAGTTGTTCCATTTCTTAAGAATGCATTCCAGATGTTGCCCCCAATATGCTTGCATCCAGCACCCATACCCAATAAAAATGCCATTCTTTTTTTAATACTTAATGGAACTGATATATTGCCAAGTTTAAATTATGTTTCCCCAAAATGTACTGTAATTTTGTAGTATCTAACAGTTTGTATTTGTTTACTTTATTATTGCCTAACTTCCTCCTTAAATTATAAGCTGTATGAGAGTAGGAATGCATTTGTTTTCTTTACCCCATGCCCAGTACAGATTTGATTTGTCAACCAAAGTTCCAGATTTCTACAAATCTACCAGTAAAAGGTAGTATGAGCCTTGTTCCTGCATGTGAAGAGCCATCTTGAAAGGAGCTTTTATGGCATTGAGAGGTTCCTTACACCTTCCCACTGTGCATGGATTACACAACCACACAATGCTCTTAGGAGCACTCCTGGTTTCAGCAAAGCATTAAAGGGAAAGCCAGCTTGTGTTCCAATATATTCCTAAGATGGTGGTGAGTAAATCAGTCATGTTTTCCTAAGTGATTTTACTTTCTTGAGGGCTTCTACATTTCCTCCCACTCCTCTATCCCAGTCTCCTTTGTATCCCTACTCCCCAATTCACACTTGTCGTCCATTTAATAGTGGCTCTTTATTTAATCATAACCATCTGTATGCTTTTATGCAACCAATCCATACAGGAAATAAACAAAATGAATATTGAATTTATATGAAGTGGAGACAGTCATGAGTGCCTGCTTATGCCCGCTCCAGGGGAGAGGAGTAGTCTCTGTTTGCAGGTTGGCCTCACTTCAGTAATCTAATTCCACATACAGTACTTTAAACGCACAATTATTTGTCTGTGTACTTTATAAGATGAATTCTACCTTCTTAGCTTACTTTTATTGTCATCATGGAATTTAAATATCATATGATAGAGAGCCCAACCATTATTCTATTCATTAAAATGTCAGTGCCACTGCACACACATGCGCGCACGTGCACACACACACATACATATATTTAAGCCTCTGAAATGTTGACCACTTTTGTGACAAGTTAAAATAATTGGATTGTGTAAGGTGGTCAGGGGTTAAAAGTAAACTTAAGATCATTTTGCCCAATGCCCATTATTTTAGGATACTTAGATGCCAAGCTATGTATCAATTTGCCTAAGATCACTCTAGCCATTACATTCATATAAATAAAGCTAGAAACCAGAGCCCCTGCCTCCTACTCAGCTCATTCCACAGTAGCATACTAGCTTCCTTCAGTGGACATTGTCTTGACTTAATTAAATGTGAGGAACTCCTCGTAAAGGTTTGACTTGGGAAGGGAGGCTCTTTACTCTCCAGCCAATCAGCTTTGATTTGTTAGATTGCTTTTATTATGAAACATTGAGAATTTAGAGCCAAACTCACATTCCTGTTTCCTCCCAGCCCACTGAATAAACAAAATTTGATAACATTCCCAAATTATTGTCTCTTTTTTTTTACAGTAAGCAATACTGCCAAAAAGCTTCCCAGAGTCATGTTCCTCTTAGATATTTCTCCTTGAAAACTGTTGGGTGGTATGAAGATGAAGCCTGGTGTGGAAAGTTCAAGACGTGCCGTGCAGGGTCCCAGCCCAGACTGCCCTTTGCTGTCCATTTTTACCACTTGTGTCCATGTGTCCATTTGAAAGGCTGTGGGGCCATTCACAACCTGGGTCTACTGTCTTACTGTTTTACGTTCTGCCTTGGTTGCTGTGATTTTATAGAAGAGGAAGAAAGCACTTTTCTCCCTGAGTTCAGGAGCAGTCTTGAGATTAGGGGTAAGAGTTTTCACTGGTAAGTATTAAGAAGCAGTTGCTAAATGATAAATTGGTGGACAGGGGAGGGATACCTTAGGAAAACAAGTGTCCATTCTTTGTGGTGATAAAATTGCTTCCAATCTCTTCAAGAACTATTTTCTGTCTTCCTGCAGCATAACTTCTAATTCCTGGAGCATTCAGTGCTCCCTCACTTACTTTCTTGGAGGGGCTCTTAGAAAAGCAATCTGGAAAGAGAAAACGTGTAGGATGTGGGGGACTTGTGAGTCTATCCCCCATATTAGTTGTTTCATTCAGGAGAAAGTCTAGCCCTAACATGGCTTGGATCTTAGCACAGCTGCATCTATTTGTATATCCTCTGCGACCTGGAGATTGTTAATTGGCCTTTTCTTTTGGGGGTGCTCCACACTCTGTTTCCATGGACTATGTATTTAAGAAACTTGCCTTTTGATTCCTTGTCAGTGACTGGATCTCTAAGATCACTCAACACAATGTTTGAGTGCCTGCTGAAGTTGCTTAGGATCCCTTCTTCCCCCTGTGGTGGTAGACACTTTTCCACAGGAAGCTTTCTCGCTTGTGCTCCTTGCTCTGGACTCTTGGATGAAACCAGAGCTGACTTGCTCTCCTGTCTGGAGGGGAATGTTCTTTTCATAGTTGCCTTTGCGTCCTCTTCTTTGGAGTCTGCCCTGAGAACTTCCTGGGCCTCCACCTTCTTAATTAGGCCATTCCTGAGAGCTGGGCAATGTCTCTCTTTATCCAGACAAGATTGAAAGAGCATGTTGTTCTCACTCCCTCTTCTGTTCTTGACTATTGCCTTCACTGCTGCCTCACTTTCATCTTCCAAGGTGGTGCAGTAGTTGAAGAACATACTTTTGGAGGTGAGCTGTTTGACCAGCTCTTTGTTGCCCAGCAGTCGGGCATGTGCCAATTCTGACCTTTGGAGCTTTGAGTAACATCGCTTATAAAAGGCTTTCTGCTCCATTAGCCAGGCATTGGCTTCATGTTTCTTCATGGACTCCAGAAAACTTAGTTTCTTTTTCAGCAAGTTCTCTTCTTTCCAGTTGAAGGATAGAATTGAGTAGTACTTCTCCATTTCTATAACTTTGTGCCTTTTCCAAATACAGAAGAGCACTTGTTTCCCTGGTTGCTGGAACTGTCCCTAAAGCCCTGACGGTTGCTTTGCTGGTGGCTTCTCCATGAGATGTCCAGTTGGGCCTGGGAATCTGACATTTCTCTGTCCACCTGAGGATCTGGCAGACAGTGTTCTGTTAGACCTGTGAGGATGCTTAGTGAACTGTGAGAACTCTGAACACAGGGTTCTATTCTGGCTTTGATTGTTTGTTTAGAATTTTGGGGGTAGCTAGGGACTTAAAAGTATGGTAGCCAAGTATTTCTCCCAAAGGGAGGGTCATGGGAGACTTGTTCATTCGCCTGTTTACTGTAGGAGTGGCTTCCACCTAAAAACTATCCCCTTCCCATGGGAAAGGGGCTGGGAGGCAGTCTACCATGTCTCTGTGGTAGGAGCTGAATTGGCAGGGTTATGGCTGAAAAGTTTCTGTATTTACTTTCCATTTCACAGGCAAGTGATAAAGGGAAGTTTTAAATAATGTTATTAAAAGAGATTTAGAGCTTTAATCTAATAATCTATATGCTCACTGAAAATGATAACTTTAGGGGCTGGGGTTATGGCTCAACGGTAGAGCGTTCGCCTAACATGCATGAGGTCCTGAGTTCGGACATCAGCACTACATATAAATAAAATAAAAAAGGTATTGTGTCCACTTACAACTAAAAAAAATATTTTTTTAAAAAAGAGAAAATAGATACCTTTATATAGTTTTATTTTACGAACCTCCCAAGGACAGAACTGGTTAATTTGTTGAAGTTGGGCCCCTTCAACTTTACTCAAAGTTGAGATTGCCCAGAAGTTGAGGAGGAGAAAAGGCAAAGAAAAAGAAAACGAGGACACCCTTGCTGAGGGCATACTTGCTGACAGTGGATGCCAGGTTCAAAATATATGGCTCTGGTTGGATGTTAGACCTTCTCTAAACATCCTCAGATACAATTGACAGCAAGGTGGGCACAGATTCCCTAGAGGGTGCAGGTATCAGCCTGGAGAGGCTTTGAATTACTATCCCTGTTATGTCATCCCTCAAATCATAGCTCCATTGATATGAGCACCTTCATATATTAACTGGTTGTTCTACCAAGAATTTAGGTTATTTGATTCTAGCCCTGTAGCAAATCAAGATTGTAATTTGTTAAGGTTTCTTTTCTTTTTTTAATGACTGACCTTTTGGCTGCTACAATCATCCTCTCCTAGGGTCCATTGATGTTTTCTGTACATTATATAAATCCTCCATGCTCTCTTCCCCTTCTACTATCTGACTTACTCCTATTTCCCAGACTATTCCCAATTCTCCTCAGGTCTAGCATATCCAGCCCTCTTTTACCTAATCATTGTATATCTGAAAGAGGACTGCCCCTATCTTCAGCCCATGAAACCTTTTTGAAGCCTTCTCTTCTAGCATTTCACAACACAGACTCCACCTATGTTCTACTTCCTTAAGAGTTACTTCTTTGCCTAGCTCTGCTGTTTAAAGACCCAAAGCTTTGATAGTTCCCTTTCCTTAACAAGGGGACTTACCCTTGGTGTACATTCAGGGTAACGGGAATATTTTTTAGCGAAATTAAATGATATAAAAGTTATTTCTAAATAGAAAATGTTACATAAATCTAAATGAGTTTTCATGAATTTGGGTTGCCTCAAATATCCAGACCAAGTCTTCCTCCACTGAATGCCTATCAAACAGTTTGTTGGTCTGACTCCAAGTGTATCACAAGCCTTCAGGGGTAGATAGATAGTCTGAGCCAATTAGGGTAATATCATCTGCCTTGCCGCAGATTGACTTTGAGTTGTGCTGGCCCTAAACACTTTAGGCTATGAGATATGATACAGTGTATACTGTGAGCCTGTTTTCATGTGAGTTTGGGAAGTGCCACTCTGCCCAAGCAAGGAAACCTGTGGTTCCAGTTGCTAATGTCAGCTTTCCAAGGAAATCCAGCCTTGAGATGACACTTAACAGAGAGTTGTGTAGAGGGACAGAAGAACCCACTTTTTAAATCACATCTCAAGTTTTCAACTAATTTTTTAAAACTGATAAACGGCTATAATTGGTTTAATTTGTTAGCAAAAGTATCAGATTTCTTGGTTTGAGGAGCAGACCTTGAAAATGAAGTTGGCTTGTCACACACTGTACAGAAGGATCACTTTATGACAACTTTAAATGGCAGGCAAACCATGTCAGTGGGTTGGACTGTTTGATTGTTTAATTATAAATGGTGAAGGGACTGAATTTATCCAATTGTTCCTTTATTGATTGTCTTTCCCTTCCCCTTAGGGTTGTAGCTCCTATTCCAAGCCCCTACAGATCAAAAATCCTAGTTTGTTTTACAGTTAAAATAGCCCAGCAATGTGCTTTAAAACACACAGTGATAATCTTCAAATATTAATCAGAACAGATGCTTACTGTAAACAACCACTGTACCTGAAAACACTGCCTTCAATCATAAATGTATCCGAATGCTTAAACAATTTTAGAACTTTAAGGGATCTTGGCAATTAGTTTAACCCACTATTTTTATGGGAACTAACCTTATAAATTATTTACTCATGTTTCAAAAGACAGGAAACAGTCAGAAAGCCCTTGGTGGAGGTAAGTATACAGTAAAATGGAAAACTGTGCCAAGTTACAGATGGATACCCAGTCGTATTGACCCAATGTGATTATGGTGGTGATGCTCCCACTGTGAGCATAGTATCAGGCTACATGATTTTCTTTAGGGTCATAAGATCGTTAGCTTAGATTGTCAGCTTACCCTGTCCCTGAGGTTCATGAGGTGTAGACTTTAAAATTAGATTCCATGACTACTGATGGTATCTTAATCCCATACTAATTCCTCCTGAAATAATATTCTGTTTACTCAGTTTCTTTGTTTCTGACCTCCCTATCCAGTTGTTCCCCACTTTGATATACACCATTTCAGAAATGGTCCTCACATTTCTTCTGTCATGCTAACACTCCAGATAATCTCTCACATAGACTAATGAGCCTTTCTACTCCTTCAATCTATCTTTTTCTCTGTTTCTGGGACCTAGAATAATTACAGTGAGATACCCTTTCCATCCCACCTCCCTGGAGAACTGGAAATGGGAAAATACAATCATCCTTACAAGACAATATTCCCAGGCCTGTAAACTTACCAAAGACACTGACCCTTCAGTGAAAGCCTTCCATGAAAAGTGTCATTTAGCCACAGGAACCTCTACAGGGGGATTAATAATGTCCTTCATGGGGGTTGTGGCCAGGAGGACAGGCTCATGCCTACAAAGGAGGTAGTCCATCAAAACCAGGGAATGTATGCCAATAAGGAACAAATACTGTGGGCTGTATAATCTGATGTATCAGCAACTAGGATCCTCTGATTCCTCCCTTATAATGTGGGCTCTTGGTTTGTTGTGTATTTAATGTGAATTTTGCTCCCTTGAAGGCTGAGAACTCCTTATGGGTCAGTCCTTGCTTCATTTAACCTGTGACTTCCAAACGATGCTCCAAGCCAGTGTGCCAAAAAAGAATAAGTAAAAGTAGACTAATTACAGAGCCATCTGGTCTTATCATACATGGAGGAGTCCCTGTGACATTGTAGCTTTTCTATACCACAACCCCAGGGCAGGCATCACTTTGTAGACTGAAGGGAATTGATGCTTGACTACATATGTTCTATACAGAGTCTTAAGTTTCTTGATCATTTGGCCTCAGTCCATTTTTCCAGTCTTAAATCTACACAAGTCTTATACAGATTATCCATTCTCCAAAGAGGTTATTCTCTTGATCATCGTATGGATTATTTTACATAAGGCAATTGTGCATATGTGTCCTTCTGCTTAAAGTTAAGAACACTGCAGCCATTGTATTTTCTTCACTTTCAGAATGTGTCACATTCATAATGTGTATAGAATGATACCCATTAGACCTTAGGCTGTTCAGTAGGAAATAGGATTATCACAGAGCAGATCCATGGGGTTAGAGGGGTTTTGTTTTGTTTTGTTTTGTTTTGTTTTTTTGTACCGGTGATTGAACTCAGGGGCACTCGACCACTGGGCCACATCCCCAGCCCTTTTTTGTATTTTATTAGAGACAGGGTTTCACTGTGTTGCTAAGTGCCTCGCCATTGCTGAGGCTGGCTTTGAACTCTCTCGCGATCCTCCTGCCTCAGCCTCCCAAGTGCTGGGATTACAGGCATGCGCCACAATGCCCGGCTTAGAGGGTTTTTTCCCTGTCCTTCATTACAGTCCAAGCTTTGTGTCCAAATCCAGTATTCAGTCCCAAACCATCTTTCTTACTGAGCTAGCTTTGGGATATACCAATGGCCTGAAGCCTCCCTCCAGCAAGTGACAATTTGCTTAAGTTCAGGGACAACAGGAACTCCAGTCTGCTCTGCGGCTCTGAGATTAGAAAGCTGGAAATATGACCAGAGAGAGGTCATGTAGCCCAAGTGATATAGGGGTCTGAGGCCCAGAAAATAGTATGTGATTTGTCAGAATTGTTTAGAGCACTAGAACTTAGATTTATACCTTGGACACTGTCTAGTCAAGTACTCTTTGTATTGCACTGAGTTGTCTCTCCTCATAGCCTTGTTGAGGAGACAGCTGACAGATGCAAGTCTGAAAAGTACACTTTGTGAATGTAGCAACAAAAGAAAACACTCTAAATGAGGTGTCTAGAGAGAGCACCTTTGTTCCCTTTTTTCAAACTACACATAGGTGTGATTCTCCCCTTTCACCCTTTTGCATAGGTGCTTTCAGAAGAGCAGCACTTAATCTTTCAGATCCAAGGAGTCCCCAGAAAATGCACAGATCCTTCTAATCCTTCAAGTCAAAACTTACTTTCTCTTGCTCATGTAGCTCAGCATCGTGTGTTATTAATATGCCAAAGTCTTCTAACTTTGTTGTTAAACACATCCTCCCAAAAGTATAAAGGGGAAGGGGGAAAAAGTAGAATGAAAAAAGTACACATTTCTGTTATAAACAGAGCTTTGCCCTACAATGTTCTAAGCTTAGGGAGAGAGGCATGGGCTGTGAAGTGGGTAGACAGAACACCAGAAGTTTTCCTGATAAAGCATTCATTCCTGTGACTCTCTGAAATGGGTTTTAAATTATTTTTTTATTTGAATTTTCAGAATATATGTCTTTCACAACCTCTATCTAAACCTCAAGTAACACCTATCTAGTTGTGTAAAGCTTGTATACATCCTACAGGGACCATGTGGCATACTGATTTTCTTAAACTTAGGTCTTCGTCAAGGTGTTTTGACCTAATTGGTTTTTTAATCAATAGCTATAACTTTTAGGCACTTGTAGTAAGTAAAGTCAGGTTCCTATTTGGCAGGGAAAGTAGATAAGGTCCACATATTGCTATTCTCAACAACCTTGATAGCAGATTATAAAGAAAGCCACTATATTACTTAAATTTTTTTAGCCAGCTCACACAGGAATGTTCACATGAGATCCTGTAAGCTCTCTGTACAGTGCATTGGTAATAGTGATCCAGAGGTAGATTTGCCATCTTACTCTGACATCATAATTGTTAAACAGAACTCCTAACCCCTTTTCTATATTTAGGGATCAGGTCTTGGAGTCCTTCCTGGAAGCCAGGCAACAAGCCTCCTTGAATTCCCAAACCCTGCTCTCTCAAGGTAGAAAAGGTCTCTAAGACTTTCAGGATACATGATGTTGATTATGCTCAATTTCATCAAGAAAAATTCATTTATCTTTTCATTTACTTACTGCTCATTGGTACCTTAAAATATGATAGTTAGCAAATAACGATATAAAAAAAGTTGTGCTGACTATATTCCATATGTTCAAAAGTTAAATACAGATATAAAAAGACATTTTTAAGAGAAAAATCTTTATCTACAGCTTTCAGTTAGAAGGGAAAGATACCAGATGGAACATGGTTCTACACAATAGAATGAACTGAGTATGTATGTATGAATGTGTGTGTGTGTACTTATATACACACACAGATATAATATACATAGCCTATATAATTCAATGTTGTTATTTAAATCTGTTTAAAAGATAACAGTTTTTGCTGGGCACGGTGGCAACTTGCCTGTAATCCCAGCAGCTCAGGAGGCTGAGGCAGGAGGATTGCAAGTTCAAAACCAGCCTTAGAGAGGCACTAAGCAACTCAGTGAGACCCTTTCTCTAAATAAAATACAAAATAGGACTGGGGATGTGTCTCAGTGGTTAAGTGCCCCTGAGTTCAATCCCCATTACAAAAAAAAAGAAAGAAAGAAAAAAAGAACAGTTTTCAAGTGAAAGTTATATAAATGGGAGATTTATAACTTAGGTGTAAATAAAATTATGCAAACAATAGACAAAAGGCCAGAGAGAAATGGAAATACACTCTTGTAAGGTTCTTATGCTATACACAAAGGAGTATAATATCACTTGAAGATTGATAAAGATGTACACAGTAAGCCTTATTATATAATTAAAATAATTATAGTTAATAACCTAACATGTAAAATGGAATCATACAAAATGCTTTTTAGGTATTCAATTCTACACCCCAAAAATATGTTGAAGTCCTTACTTCTGATACCTGTGACAGTGACTTTTTTGGAAATAGAATCTCTGCAGATGTAATCAATTTAAGATGAAGTTATTAGAATGGATTGTAATTCAGTATGAGAGATATCCTTATTAGTTGAGAACAGACAGACACATAGGAAGAAGATGGCTGTATGACAATGGAGGCTGAGATTGGAGCAATATACTTACAAGCCAAGGATTACTGAGGAAAAATATTAAAAACCAGAATAGGCAAAGTAGAGTTGATGAGTGGGCTACAAAACTGAAATAATTTCTATTGTTTTGCCAAGATAGATCATATTCTCGGCTATACAAATATTAGTATATTTAAAACTGAATACAGTGTAGTGAGAAAAATGGTATTGTACGCTCTTTGTTCCCCTATGAAGCTATCAGAAAAGAATCAGAAACTACTGAAACAGGGTAAAATAACCTTGCCAGAAGAGCTGTGGAAGAAAATCAAAGTTCTGTAGTAATCAAGCAAATTTCCAGGGAAGAAGTCACATTCAGAATGGTAGGAGAGTACCCCTGCCACACACACACACAACCCTTTTAACTTGCATCTTCCCCTTACTTTTCTGGCATGGATTAAATCTTGGTTTAGAGAAGGTGGCATCCCACTTCTCATTTTCCTCCCTCAAGCCATATTGAGCAGAACAGGTCTGATTTAAAACATTCTAACCTGCCTGGGGGCCTCTTACAACAGAATATCTTTTCTGATTGTAATGGCATGAGACCAGAAATCAGTAAGGGAAAGAAAACTGGGAAATGGACAAATATTTGGAAATAATACTACCCAACAGTGCATAAAAGCAGAAATTGCAAGGGAATCTGGAAATGAAAAATGGACTGAGGAGGTTCATACAAGTTTGAACAAGGAGAGAAAGATTATCAAATGTGAAGATAATTCCGTTGAGAATATCCAGTCTAAGGGGCAGAAAGAGAAGACAAATAAGCAGGCCAACAGATAAATGGAAGATCATCAAGTGTACTAACAGAAGTCTCAGAACAATCAAGAAGGGTAGAAAAATTACTTGAAGAAATAATAACTGGAAAATTTGTAAACTTGATAAAAATATGCATTAGGACATTCAACAAGCTCCAAACGGGAAAAAGAAAGATCCATTTTGAGCCACACTTGTAGTCTATTGATTAATGAAACTATTCTTGAAAATACGCAAAGGAGCTACTTGTTGCATTTGAGGGATTCTAAATAATATTAATAGGTGATTTCTAATCAGAAATCCAGGGGACCAGAAAGCAGCAGCAGGATAACATTTAAAGTGGTGAAAGGAGAAAAAATATCAGATGTGAATTCTGTATCTGGTTAAACCTTTTTCAAAACGAAAGAGAAATTAAGAGTTTTCCCAGATAAACAAACCTATAAGAGTTAATTGCTAGAAGACATGCCATAAAAGAAAGGCTAAAGAGGTGCTTCATGCTGAAATAAAAGGACTCTCTACCAAATCTCAAAACTGTGAAGAAAGAACAACATTAAAGGTAGCTAGTTAAGTAAACATAAAAGCCAATTTTATTTCATGTTTTGATTGATGATTCCTTTTTTTACCTTGAGTTTTAGAAAACAAAAGTCTATATTAACATGTAAACTATAAAATGTAACTTTTTGCAATAATGATACATTATTGTAGGTAGGGAAGGTGAGGAGCTGTAAAGTAGCTAGAATTTTTGTGTTATTAAAACTTGAGGGCTGGGATTGTAGCTCAGTGGTAGGACACTTCCCTGGAGCATGTGAGGCACTGGGTTTCATCCTCAGAACCACATGAAAATAAATAAGGGTATTGTGTCCATCTACAACTAAAAATATTTAAAAAAAAAACTTAATATTCAAACAATGATTATAAAATTAGGATAATGTAACACATGGGGTAATAAGCATGGAAAAAAATCTAAAAAGCATAAAGAAAAAATGCTAGAATGGAATTATATCACCCTATTAATAATATCAGACATAATGATTTTTAAGATTTCCTATAAGAAATAATTATATTGACAAATAATAAACTGATGGAGGTACATGGAATAAAAAATGATGAACTGAAGGTTGAAATGGGCATTTCTTCAATAATAGTTGGACACAGAATATCTAGACAGTAAATCAGTAAGGAAAATGAGGACTTCAATATTATAGGATAGATCTAAGAGACACATAGAACATTCCATCTAGCCACAGCAGCATTAGAACTTTTTTCAAGTACTGACCATAGTCTGTATTATAGACCACTCAAGACCCTGCAAATTAAAAAAAAAAAAAAAATGATATGCTTTATGCTTTCTAAGAGGTGCATTTTATTTATAGGGGTATACCCAGACTGAAAGTGGAAACCAGACAAAAGAAGAAGTAACTATATTCACACCAAGTAAGGTAGAATTTGGTCAAAAAATGTAAAGAAACAAGAAGGTCATTATATAAAGTGATCAATTCTACAAAAGAATGTAACAATTATAAATAGTTATCCAACAGCATGAAAATAAAGCAACTATTAATAGATTTGAAGGGAGAGAGAAACTACAATACAGTAATAATAGAGAATTTGAACACCCCACTTTTCACAATGGACAAGGCAGAAAATCTACAAGGATGCATTGGGCTCAAACTATAAGTCAAACGGACTAAACTGATATATAAAGACTTTCATTCAATAGCCACAGAATACACATGCTTTGTAACTGCACATGGAATTGTCCAGTATAGATTACATGTTGGGCCACAAAACAATTCTTGGAAAATTTAAGAATATTGAAATCATATGAAGTTTCTGGGATATAGTGTATAAATACAGAAACCAATAACAAGAGGAAACAGACCAAATACATGAAAATTATACAACATGCTCCTGAATAACCAATGGAGGGGTTAGAAGGGAAATGAAAATTATTTCTACAGGCAAATGAAAATGGAAATATAACACACAAAACTAACGGGATGCAGGAAAAGCATTCTAAGAGGGAAGTTAATATCAATAAATGTACACATTGAAAAAGAAGAAAGTCTTCAAACATGGCACCTCAAGGAACTAAAGTAGAGCAAACTAAGGCCAAAATGATTAGAAAGAAGGAAAATAATAAAGATTAAAAAATAAAGATCAGAACCAAAATAAATGAAAAACAGCTTAGAAAAATAAAAATATTAACAATTTGAAAAAATAAAATCAATAAACCTTCAGGCAGATTTAGTTAAGAGAGAGTACTCAAAATCACAGGTGAAAAGTGGAGAGATTAAAACTATTACAAATGCAAATAACAGGATCATTATAGACCATTATGATCAATTATGTGCCAAGAAACCAGATAAGCTGGAAGAATTGGATAAATTCTAATGCATATGTAATCTATCAAGATTGAATTTTAAAGATAAGCAATATTAACCAATGACAAGGAAATTTAATCAGTAATAAAATATTTCCATCAATGAAAAGCCTAGGGCCTAATGGCTTCACTGCTGAATTCCACTAAACATTTAAAGAAAAACTAATACCAATTTTTCTCACACTATTCTGAATAACTGAAGAGTGAATGCTTTCAAACCCATTTTATGAGGCCAGCATTATCCAAATAACTAAAGCCAAACAAGGAAACAAAGAAAAAGGAAGGGAGGGAGGAAAAGAGAGTGAACAAAGAAAAAAGGAAGAAAGAAAATTTCAGACCAATATTTCTGGTGAACATACATGCAAAAATACTACCAAGCAAAATTAAACAGTACATTGAAAAGATTCACCATGATCAAAGGACACATACCTCAGAGATTTAAGAAAGGTCAACACTTGTATGTCAATAGGCATGATATATCACTTTAAAAGAATGAAGGACAAAAATAATACATGTTTCTATATGTATTTGAAAAAAATTCAATATCATTTTATGATAAAAACTTTCAACAAATTAAAAAGAATGTACCTCAACACAAAGGCCATGTATGACAAAGACAACAACATATTCAACTATAAAAGCTGAAAGCCTTTTTTTCTTAAATCAGGACCAAGAGCAGAATGCCACTCTTACCACTTTTATTTAACATAGGACTGGAAGTCCTAGCTAGAGAAATTAGGCAAAAGAAAGAAGTAAAAACCATCCAAACTGAGGACAAAGTTAGATTGTCCTGATTTTCAGATGAAATGGTCTTATATATAGAAAGCCCTGAAAATCACACACACAAACACAGAAAAAAGTATAAACTCAGCAAAGCTTCAGGATATCAAATCAACATAAATTTTGTTAGTAATTTCTGCTAATTTAGCCTTGTGGTAGGTGTTTAATACCTTGTGCAGCCACTTGCAAAAGATGTGGGTACCATTACTAAACCATTAGTATTTCCATATCTCAGTATCATATCCATTTCCTCTGAATTTAGTCCTTCCAGAAGCTAGTAGATTAGAATACATTTGGAGGTAGATACAGTGTCTGAAAATGATTAGACACTGTCAGTCCCTTTACCAAGGGCCTTCAACTGCTTTTCTCTCAGCATTGAAGTACAGGAGAGCAGAGAAAGGAAGTTATGTCTCTTGTTGGAAAAATTGTGCCTTTTTCCCTCCTGCCAGATAACCAGAAGCCTTAATTCATTGTGGTACCCTCAGCATGGCTCTGTGGTACATTTACAAGATAATGATATATTAGCCACTGCCAGTAGGGGAATAAAGCCAGAAAGGCCCAAACAGCCCACCTGCCTGTGTTCCCAGCTGTGCCCGCCCACTTTGAAGCCACCCATAGTCGCCACCTCTGCCTACAGGTCAGGGAACAAGCCCCAGGTCCAGGAACAGGGAATATTGCACAGGGATGCCTATCTCTTGTTTCTCCTACTAACACCCAAGTTCTCATGATTACCCTATCACTAGTCAAATAATCTAATATCTCTATTTTCTCACATCCTACCTCACAATTGTCTTAGCCAACACCTAAGTCCCCCCTCCTACCATTAGATACTGTAAACTACCACATAAACAAACTGACTATATGGTAGAAGATAACTGATCTCATCATTTATGTTTAAAGTGTCAAACTGTAAATATAAAAATAGAAGCTAAGTGATATATGGCAACACGTTGGGTATATTGAATATTGATCTTTCCCTTAAAAATGAGGCATCAGGTAACCTGTAGGGATGCTATAAGACAATAGGGCAGAAGCAGTAATACCTCAGACTTCACTGAAAGAGAGGAAAACACAAAGATATCACAAAAAAAAAAAAAACAAGGGAGGAAAATGACGAAAACAAACCAAGGTACTATAGCAATAGAATCTATAGAAAGCACAGTAGGTGAAATGTTGGAAAAGGTGTTCCAAATTTAAATTAGTAAAAAATTCAGGATTTTAAAAATGACCTAAGTGAGCAGATACAGGCAAAAATTGATCTCTCCAACAAAGAGATAAGAGATCAAATACAGGCAACTGTTGATCACACCAACAAAGAGATAAGAGAAAAAATACAGATAGCAAAAGATTACTTCAAGAAAGAGTCTGAGAAAAAAACAAGAAGAAATACTTGAAATGAAAGAAACAGTAAGCCATTTAAAAAAACTCCATAGATAGTATCACCAACAGACTAGATCATTCAGAAGACAGGACCTTAGACAATGAGGACAAAACATGTAATATTGAAAATAAAGTTGACCTCACAGTAAAGATGGTAAGAAACCATGAACAGAATATCCAAGAATTATGGGATACCATCAAAGGACTAAATATAAGATTTATTGGAATAAAGGAAGGTGCAGAGATTCAAACCAAAGGAAGGCAAAATCTCTTCAATGAAATAATATCAGAAAATTTCCCAAACAAGAAGAAAAAATTTGAAACCAAATACAAGAAGCCTATAGGACGCCAAATGTACAAAATTACAACAGATCTACGCCAAGGCACATTATAATGAAAATGCCTAGCATACAAAATAAGGATAGAATTTTAAAGGCTGTAAGAGAGAAAAATCAGATAACCTATAGAGGAAAACCAATTTGCATGTCAGCAGATTTTTCAAACCAGACTCTCAAAGCCAGGAGAACCTGGAACAACATATACCAGGCTCTAAAAGATAAGGGATGCCAACCAAGTATCTTATACCCAGCAAAATTAAGCTTTAGATTTGATGATGAAATAAAAACCTTTCATGATAAACAAAAGCTAAAAGAATTCGCAACAAGAAAGCCAGCACTACAGAATATTCTTGCAAAATATTCCATGAGGAGGAAATGAAAAACAACAATGAAAACCTGCAAAGGGAAGAACTACAATAAAGGAAAAACTAACTAAAGGAGAAATCAAGTCAAGCTAAATACCAAAAATAAAATCTCAATAATAACCCTGAATGTTAACGGCATAAACACACCAATTAAAGGATATAGACTGATAGATTGGATTAAAAAAAGAGACCCGACAATGTGCTGCCTTCAAGAGACACATCTCAGGAAAAGATGCCCACAGATTGAAGGTGAAAAGATGGGATAAAATATACCACTCACATGGTCAATTAAGAAAGCAGGGTTTTCCATCCTCATATTAAATAAAGTAGACTTCAAGCCAAAATTAATCAAAAGAGATAAAGATGGACATTTCATACTGCTTAAGGGAATCATACATCAATAAGAAATAACTGTTATAAATATATATGCCCAAAATAATGGAGCATCCACATTCATCAAACAAACACTTCTCAAGTTCAAGAGTCAAATTGACTACAACACAATAATTCTAGGTGACTTTAACACACCTCTTTCACCACTGGATAGATCTTCCAAACAAAAGCTAAACAAAGAAACTGTAGAACTCAATAATACAACCAATAACTTAGATTTAACTGACATATATAGAGTATATTATCCATCAATGAGTCAATACACATTCTTCTTAGCAGCACATGGATCATTCGTTAAAATAGACCATATATTATGCCATAAAGCAACTCTAAGCAAATATAAAAAAGCAGATATACTACCCTGCATCCTATCAGATCATAACGGAATGAAATTAGAAATCAATGATAAAATAAGAAACAAAATCTTCAACACCTGGAGACTAAATAATATGCTACTGAATGAACAATGGGTTGCAGAAGACATCAAGAAGGAGATTAAAAAATTCCTAGAGGTAAATGAGAACACTGATACAACATATCGAAATCTCTGGGACACTATGAAGGCAGTACTAAGAGAAAAATTCATTGCATGGAGTTCATTCCTTCAAAGAAGAAAAGGTCAACAAATAAATGAACTAACATTAGACCTCAAAGCCTTAGAAAAAAAAGAACAAATCAACCCCAAAAGCAGAAGACAGAATATAATTAAAATCAGAACCCAAAATCAATGAAATTGAAATGAAAAACACAATTGAAAAAAATTGACAGAACCAAAAGTTGGTTCTTTGAAAAAGTAAATAAAATTGATAGGCCAATTGCTATGCTAACTAAGAAAAGGAGACAAAAAACTCAAATTACCAATATCTGTGATGAAAAAGGAGACATCGACACTATGGAAATACAGAAGATAATTAGAAATTATTTTGAAAATTTATACTCCAATAAAATAGAAAATAACGAAGGCCTCGACAAATTTCTAGAAACATATGATCTGCCCAAACTAAATCAGGATGATATACACAATTTAAATTGATCAATTTCAAGCAAACAAATAGAAGACACCATCAAAAAACTACCAACCAAGAGAAACCCAGGATTGGATGGATACACAACCGAGTTCTACAAGACCTTTAAAGAAGAACTAACACCAATACTTCTCAAACTATTTCAAAAAATAGAAAAAGAGGGAACCCTTCCAGACTCATTCTATGAGTCCAATATCACCCTGATTCCAAAACTAGGCAGAGACAAATCAAAGAAAGAAAACTTAAGACCAATATCTCTAATGAATATAGATGCAAAAATGCTCAATAAAATTCTGGCAAATCGAATACAAAAACATATCAAAAAGATAGCACACCATGTTCAAGTGGGGTTCATTCCAGGGATGCAAGTTTGGTTCAACATAAGGAAATAAAAAAATGTAATTCACCACATCAATAGACTCAAAGATAAAAATCATATGATCATCTCAATTGATGCAGAGAAAGCAATTGACAAGATGTAGCACCCCTTCATGTTCAAAACGTTAGAAAAAATAGGGATAATAGGAACATACTTCAACATTGTAAAGGCCATCTATGCTACTAAAATAGCGTGTTTTAGTCAGGGTTTTTTGTTTTGTTTTTGTCACTAACTGTAACCAAAATATCTGACAAGGACAACTTAGAGATGAGCTTTTGAGAGATAATCCAGATCCAAATCATAACATTCTGTTCCTTGCCCCCCAAAACCCATGCCAACTCATAATGCAAAATTCAGTCAATTTCCAAGAGTCCCTACAGTCTTAACAGTTTCAGCATTGCTCAAAAGTGCAAGTCCAAAGCCTCTTCCAACACTTATGGCAAAAACTCTCAGCTATGAGCCTCCATAAGAATAAAAATGCAAGTTATAAACTTCTAATATACAATTGCACAGTGTAAACATTTTTATTCCAAAAGGGAGGAATGGGGCATGGAGAAAAGGAATAAGACCAAAGCAAGACTGAAACCTCGCAGGGCAAATATCAAGTTCTGTAGTTCCTCATCTGATATCCGAGGCACACAGTGGCAGGATGTAGGCCCAAAGGGCATGAGCAACCCTGTCCCTTTAGCCTTGTATGTTATGGCCCACATGGCCTCTCTGAGCTGGCTCAGCTCACTGCCTGCTGCTTTCCACAGTAGACAGTCCACCTTCCTGACATCTTTAAATTTCTGTAGTTTCCAATACATCTTCAGCTTCACTCTCCTGGCTTTACACGCCAAACCTGAGGAGTTGCTGGCAAGAATTCTGACTTGGATGTACATTGCCTGGCTTCTCAGGCCTTCCTTTTATATCTGGGTGGAACTCTATGATCCCCTGACTCTAGCATTGTGCATTCATGTAAAACTAGCACCATGTGGATAATGCTAAAGTCCACTACCAGGTGGAGCAGGTAGTCAGGCCCCGTTGGACCACAGCTGTAGTGGCCTCATACTGCCTGGATGGCTGAGCATAGTGAAATGAATTCTGGGGGAGGAAAAAAACTTCCTAGGCACACCTGTGTGGACAAGGTGCCCACATGGTCTTTTTATAAAGCAAAGTCTTTCAAATGAGTTCTTTTACACCCTTGATGTGATGGGTGTGGTCTTGCTTATTCCTGAGATACCCTCAAAGACATTTTTCCTATTGTCTTTGTGCAAAGAAGCTAGTTTCTCTTTAATGGTGTTAATTTCTTCAACAACCACAACTTCCTTGGCCCCATTCTACACATGCTTTTCTGACCAAATGAATTCCCAAATATTTCTGATCAGTTTTTTTTCTCCTGATTCTTACAATAAACCAAGCTACAAGCTTCCAGTAATATCCATGCCACTATCTGAATGCTATACTGCCTTGAAATTTCCTCCACCAGATTAATCATTCCATCACCTTTAAATTCAGTTTACCACAGATTAGTTCAATTCAAACTCCTCCCACAAACCAATTCCCAAGGTCTAAAGTCCTGAACAACATGGTTGGTGTAGTAATAGCAACAACTCCACTTCTTGCTAACACTGTCTATGTTAGTTAGCTTCTTTCTTATCATGTTGACCAAAATACCTGACAAGAACATCTTAGAGGAGAAAGATTTACTTTGGTTCATAATTTCAGAGGATTCACTCCATGCTTGGCTGGTTCCAAGATAGAAGAACATCACGGCAGAAGGGCATGGTAGAGGAGAGATGCTCAGCCCATGGCAGCCATGAAATGAGGAGACAACATAAACCCCTCCGAGGCATACACCAAGTGACCTAATCCCTCCAACTAGACCCAACTTCACAGTAGTCCATTCAGCTATGAATGGATGAATCCATTTGATGAAATCAGAGCCCTTGTGACCCAATCATTACCTAAAAGCTCCACTTCAGAACCTTGCTGCATTGGGAACCATATTTTCAACACATAAATTTGGGGGGGACAAAAATTTAATTCTAGCTGACATGGTTGATATTAGCATGACTTCTACAAAGAATTCTTCAGGGCTTCATATTATCCATAAACATATAGTATTAATACATTTTTATCAAACATTCACTGAGTTCTAACAATATCTATGTGTAGTAGGTGAAGGGGACATATGGCACTATATTTGCCTTGAAGGATCTTATAGTGAAGTTGAAAATAGCCAGTTTACAATTACACTTGAATGTGGTAAAGTTACTTAGCAGATATTATGTGAGACAATGAAAATAGGCATTCAGGTTAAGCAATATTTTCCTTGGCTAGGCCAGTTGATAGAGTTGGGGAAAAGTTGCAAGTTCTCATGGGAAGATCTCAAAAGGCAAGTGGTTCAAAGGTCTGGAGTGTATAGTATATGTCAGGGAGTATAGCATAGGAGACAAAGGCAAAGGTAAATCATGAGTGGCCTCATGTCTTATTCAGCAAGATCTAGATTTTATTTGGAAATAATGAAGAACCACAGTGGGTTTCATTGTTCATTCTGGCAAGAACATATGGGGCTGTAGCAAGGAGTCTTATCATGGAATCAGAGGTGCAAAAGATGGGGGGAAAAGAACCTTGAAATTACAGGAAAATATGCATATTAATTTTCATGAGCACAGTCTTCTGAGGGAGAGTCCAGAGCCTCTATCAGATCCCATAATAACCTGTTTATTAATCTCCATAGAATTGGAGGCAGGAGACCAGGGAGATTGCTAATGTGCTGGGTATAGGAGACTACAGAGATAATGTTACCATAATTGTCCTGGTATAAAATGATGATGCTTAGGACAGAGGCTGTGTCTCTGGGATAGGAACATGATCTGTGAATTGAAGAGTGCTATTAAAATAGTAGATATTGTCATAACTGATCTGATCAATTCATATGAGTTGAGGGAAAGGCAGATATAAATATGGTGAAAAATGATAAATGTACTTCCTCTGTGTGTATGATCGTCCAATATAACCATTTAGTTTTATAAGAGGATTTATTTGTTCTACGCTGCTTTCTGACTGGGTGAAAGGGAAAGCACAAAATATCACCTTTGGTTAGCAACAAATAATAGTTGTGCTTAGTGCTTATTTTGTTTACTAATTTATTGCCAGAAATCCAACTTCACATTACCTACTCAATGCGTTTTTTAATATTATTTTTGGGAAATGATAAGTAAGAGAATTTCTTAGAGGACACACAACACTGCCATTCCTCTAGTATCTTAAATTTGAAACTTAACTGCATTTGATCCTTCATAGGGGTATCATATTGACTATATTCTAGAGTGATGTCATTGGTGTGCACTAATAGTCATGAAACCCCTCTGCACTTTAGCAGCATGTAAACAAAATTTTAGGGAGTGAAATTAATTCGACATACATGAATTCATCTTACTGAAATAATAAGAAAAAAAGAGAGTTTGACAATTTATATATGATTGCAAAAGCAAATAACAATGATAATAATACTAACAATAAGGAGGAGGAGGTGGCAGCAGCAGCAATGGAGCAACATACCTTTTATCACATTCTAGGCATTTTTTTTTACATAGTCAATCATGTCATCTGTGAATAGGAACACTTTTATTTCTGGCTTTCAAAATACATCTTCCTATTATTTCTTGTTATTGACTTATTGTACTAGCTTGAAATGCGTATGCAATGAAGGATATTTTGCTTGTTAAAAATCATTTTATTTGAAGGTTAATTTTCTTTTAGATAATATTAATTTCATTTCTAGAGTGCAAGAAAAACAATTGAATGATTTTTTAATTAGTTAATTTTAATTTTCACTAGAAAGGCCAACAGGGAATAGAAAAATGTGAGTTAAGGTGGCTTCAGACAAATTCAGAGTTATCCCCTGTAAGACAAATTATAACTTCATTGTATGAAGTGGGTTTTAATTAGTGTTATTGTTTGGATTTTTCTTTATTGAGTTTGAGGTTTTGGTTGTGATTAGTGTTAGCATTAAAGGTAAGATTAGAGTTCCATGGTCAGTGCCATTGTTCATGGTCCAGTTCCAGATAAGGTCACAGACCTACAACCAAGTATCAGGTTCAAGCCTAAGGTCATGTTCAGAGTGCTGTGTAAATGAGGTTAAAGTTGAGGACAGTAATCATAGTCATATCCTAGGTTATGATACAGTATCCATGTTGAAGTTCAGATTCAGTTTCATGTTTGAGATCCTGTTCATATTCTAAGATTGGAAATCCAAATTGAAGGACTGGGTTTAAGATATACACCCAATCAACAAATATATGAAAAAAATCTTCAACATCTTTATCAATTAGAGAAATGCAAATCAAAACTACTCTAAGATTTCATTTCATTCCAGTCAGAATGGCAGCTATCAAAAAAAAAAAAATGCTGGCGAGGATGTGGGGGGAAAAGCACACTCATACATTGCTGGTGGGACTGCAAATTGGTGCAGCCAGTCTGGGAGAGCAGTATGGAGATTCCTTAGATAACTTGGAGTGGAACCACCATTTGACCCAGCTATCCCACTCCTCAGTCTATACCCAGCGATTTATTTCCCTTTTGATTTTTCCTTTGGTCCATTGATTGTTCATGGATATGTTAATTCCACATAGTTGCAAATTTTCCAGTTTTTCTCCTTTTATTTATTGCTAGTTTCATAATGTTGTGGTAAAAAAAAATGGATACCTCTTATGATTTTAATCTTCTTGAATTTGTTTAGATTGTTTTGTCTTCTCTATCATGGAGAATGTTCTATGTGTGCTTGAGAAAAATATTTATTCTCATACTGTTGGTTGGAATGTTCTATATGTCTGTTAGATTCATTTGGTCTAAAGTAAAAATTCAGGGCCAATGTTTTCTTATTGATTTTTCTGCGTGGATTATCTATCAATTATCAAAAGCAGAGTATTAAAATACCTTACTATTATTCTATTGCTAGACAGCAATTTTTCTCTCAATACGTATTAATATTTGCCTTGTATATTGTGGTACTTCAATGTTGGGTGCATAAAGATTTATCATTGTTGTATTCTCTTGATAAATTAACTTCTTCATCATTATGTAATTACTTTCTTCATCTTACAGTTAACTTGAAGCCTATTCTATCTGATACTAGCATAGCTACCCATGCTCTCCTTTGGTTCCCATGTACATTAATACATTTTCCATTCATTCAGTTTCAACCTATGTTGAACTGACTTTTTTCAGGGAATATTTCTACTGACTTCTTTTTCTGTGTATGTGTCATACTTTCCTGTTTATTTGTATATCTTATCATTTTTTGTTGAAACTGGACTTTTTACATATAGTGAGACAATTATGTAAACCATATTCTTTCCACTCCACAGTTTATTTTAGTTGCTGTTTGCTATTGTTGCTCTTGTTTTTTTACATGATTTTCCTGAATAAATTTTCTAAAGTTAATGTGTACTATAGTATGTGGATATTGAAGTACCACTCAAGTACCAGTTCACAGTACACAGATAATAAATAGAGAATTCCTAAAATGCCTCTAACCAACATGTTTCTCACCCTTTACTAAGGACGTTGTGTGTGCATGTTGTGGTTCACATTTAGTACTCAAGTAGTTTACCACTCAAGTAGTTTTCACAGAACCTCATGGATATCAAGAGGTAAGCAATTAGGGCATTTCCTAATGTTTCTGTGACAGCATACAACTCTACATGCATATGAACTTCTAGATACAAAGGAATGTGTCAGAGCTTTTCAAATCTCCCTTTGAATCTTTGAACATTAGTTTCTAAGACATTTCCTTTCTTTTCCCCTTCCTTCCTTCCTTCCTTCCTACCCACCCTTTTGTCTTTCTTTCTGTTCCTGACTGCTATAAATTCTTCACACAGTTATGAGACTCAGTTTCTATGCATTCCTTTTGATAGTGATTTCGTCACTGAGAGAGCTCTGTGTCAGTCCAAAGAAGTATAAATCTTAAAAATTAGGTTTTCTAGTGAGCTTCCAGAGGTCAAATAGTAATAATTCTCTGGAAATGAAACATTTTTGGGGGAATGTACACACCTTTTTCTCCTCCCATGACTGCCATCCTGCTTGTTTTCAAGGATACCACAGTGTTTCAGGGGAGAAGTATGGGAAGGAGACATGTTAAAATTCCACAAATGTTGCTCTTCTTACTGAGGCAGACATTTTTCTTGAATAAATGTTCTTGGGAATTTTGTAAGCCTTTCATTCATTTCCAAAGTTATGAAAAATCTATTTTGGCCACTTTGGTCAAGGTTCTTATTGATTTTAAGGAGAAGTAGATTTTGAGAGTTTCTACCATGACTTTCCAAAAAGTGAATTTCAAATATTGATTTATCTTTAAATGTTAAAATAAGCTTGATTCCATAGATAACACCCATTCAATCAAAGTACTTCTATCTGTTTTTGGAATTCATTTGCTAAAATTTGACTATATTTTTTCATTTATGTTCTAAGGATACTGTTGTATAGTTTTCTTCATTTCAAACATATTTTTTTTTCTATTTAGGCACTGCTGTTTACATAGAATGAATTGGAAAATATTCCCTACATAGAATGAATTGGAAAATATTCCCTTCTTTTAATATTTTAGAAGATTGTGTATAATTGGTTTTTTAAATTCATGTGAGGCTATATGGGTTTGGAGTTTTCTTTTGGGGGAGGTCAACTTCTTTGAAAAAAATCTATTCCAGTTATCTTTTTCTTCATTGAATTTTTGTATGTTGCATCTTTTAAGGAATTTTTCATTTCATTTAAGTTGCCCAATTTATTGGTATACGTTTTTTATAAATTTCAATTTTTATTATTTTAATGTTCATATAATCTGTAATAATGTCCTTTCTTGCATTTCAAGATATTAGTATTTATATCTTGCTTTTTCTTTTCAATTGTCAATATTATTTATCTTCTCAATAGACCACTTTTCAATTTCACCCATTCTTTCTCTTTTTTGCTCTCTTTATCTATCTTTGTATGTATGTATATATACATATGTAATATATATGTATACATACATATTTAATTATTTCTGCTCTCATCTTTATTATTGTTTGTTTCTTACTCTGGGTTAATTCACTTTTTAAATTTTTGTTTAGGTACAGTATAAACTCATTGATTTGAGACCTTTCTTTATTTCTAGTATAGGAGTTCCATTCTATAAATATCCCCTGCTAGTTTTTAATATTTATTTATTCAAAATACTTTTCAATTTTTCTTTTTATATCCTTTTTGACCAATGAATAGGTTATAGGGACTAATTTAAATTTCCAAATGCTGGTAGCTTTTTAAGAGATATTCATCCTATTTCTAATTCCACACCATTGTGGTTAGATCCACGTTTTATATTAATTTAGTCCTTTTAAATTGATCATAATTCACCTTATGGCTCTTTTATCACATGAAACATTCCAAAGATACAGGGATCTGCTTATTTCTATTTCTGGATATGCTGTTACTTTTATGATTATTCTATCTGCCAAAAATGAAAATAACAAGAAGAAAAGAAAACAAACCAATTGAGAAAATGCACAAATATCAATGATATTTGAACATAACAATTTATGCCTATTTTCATTATGTACCATTTAAGTTTCCCATGTTCCCTTACAACTTTTACAACATTACTTATACTATAGCCCACTTTATAGTCACTTGATCACTCTTTAATTCTAGAGATTTCTGTATTCAAATTATCAAGTACTTGTATACAATCAATGTTGAATAGTTCAAAATAAACAAAACATTAAACCTCTCCTTAAAGTGAAACCCTAAGGATAAAGTCTGACCAATGAAGCTATTATAACAATGCAATTTGGTGAAGAAAAAAGGAGGAAGGCATATACATAAGAGCATTGTGAGAGAACTGAAGAGGTCACCACACTGAACCAAATCTGAAAGTCTTCTTTTCCTGTCAAATAACATTCACCTGGACCTCTGATTGATATATGAAAACAATTTTTCATAATCCTCACATAATTGTTCATCATTGATCTTGGTAAGATAGCTCCTGACAAATCAGCACTTTTAAAACTGGGATACTTTCCTACAGAATTGTTATTTGCATTAGGAAAGTAGTATACACTCATCTTTAGTTTCTTATAGCTTATAATATAGCCAATTCATAAACTTTAGCAGAACTATTTATCTCTAAGAGTATGGCAGAATTCGAGAGATGGCAACATTGGTACATGCAAAAATTAGAGTGGAATAAATACTGCTTCAGTAATCAGTTTTCAATATTTATCACTTAGATTGAACAAAAAGGGACCAGCACCAAAGCAGCATTCAATGTAAACCTTCTTTCAACAAATTTAATATTACTCCCCAGTACCCTTCACAGATTGCATTACTAGATACAACCTCAGAAGAGAGCCCATATTTCTATTCCACTAAAAAAATTGGCTAAGTTCTTTGGATAAAGGAGTCATATCAAGGATTTCATGACACATGTGTTTCAGCAGTTTTCTCCAAACCCAAAGTATAAATTTACACTGCAATCTCTATTCCATCACACCCACTTTGCAACTATCTCTCAATCTTATTTTCTTTTCTTGTTCAGTAAGCAAATAAATAAAATGATTTTACCAATCCATAGGCTGGCCTACAGGTTATCCTGGATTTGTCTTCATACAAATAGAAACTACTGACATAAGGTGATATTGGAGTATTGTGTGAAAAGGGACTTGAGCCTCCCATATTTACTGGGAATGCTTTGATCTGTGGGCTCACCTCAGAACTGGGAAGCCATGGTTTTAACGTGACTCCAACCATATTCAGAGCACACCCTGGTAACCTAATGTTTTCTGTGTCATGTGAGCTAATATTCTCTCTCTCTCTCTCACACACACACCCACAAACACACCACTGGGCTATCATCTGAATAAGCCATAAAAAAGTTTATATAGTTGTTGATATTAAAAGAAGATGTGAGTTCCAGTAGCTATTGGACATTTCAAGGAGATGGACGAGTAATGTCTATGTTTTATATACTGCTCAGCACACTTTTATAAAGCTAAGCAAACATTATACTAGATTAAATTTTTGGGGAGTCCTGTATAATTGATTAACTACTTCAATCTGGGACCTTCATTTGTGGCCTTATATTTATTTTCTTATTTGTTCTTATACATTGCTAGCACTAAAGACAAAAGGAAAAAAAAACTTTATATGCCAAGTATGAATCTGTTCAAATTGTCTGAAAAGAAAAACTAGTAATACTACAATCTTAAAAGTTCCTATTATAATGTTAAAATTTAGAAAGTATTTCAGAGTATTAGCCTGATAAGTTTTTCCAAATTCATACAATGAAAGCTATCCTGATTAATTTCTTCATGTTAACTCTGCTTTGTCATTATACTCAATTTTGCACTTTCACTGTCTTTGCATCAACAAGTTAAACTATTAATTTATAAATTATTATTTATAAATGTATATTATGATAAATAAAGAGAAAACAATCTATCCAGGTAATGTTTCTTTCAGAACTTATGAATTTTAGTATTCAAATTATGTTTTGCAATTAGCAGTATCAGACTAATTGGAAATTAAGAACTATCTTAGTATGACTGTCAGTGATGAGTGCTACTGTAATGGCATTCATTTGTCAAAAGCACTGTCAGTTTCTATTATTTAATTCCAATTTATTTTAGTAGTGTTAACCTTAAGTAAGTATCACTTAAGTAGATATATTAAATAATAAAATATTATTTGACTGTTCTACCTAACTGTTCTATTTATAAAACATAGATAACTTTGTTTCAATATTACATGACTGAAGTATGGTAACCTGAACATTGGGTGGTGATTTGACTATAGCTTACTAAAGGAAACCTTTCAAGCATTAGTCTTTCTAGAAATAATTTACAGAAACAGAAGCAAGAGTGCATTAAGCCTGGTGTATACTGGTTGTAAATGTATTATATCTTGTGGTAGTAAAAAAGTGTTAACAACCTTTACTGTGGAAATAAGGAATTGATAAAGAAAATGTGGTGTTTTTCATATCTACTGAGGACCCTGGCATATCTATCATATTTGACATACAGACATAAGGACCTGTTTGACCTCTGGATATTATACAATACATATTGCTACCAAAATATCATATGTCAAATCAGTACCTCCTTTATGATGAAATAAATAGATTGTTAGATAAGTCATAACTATAAAGATAGGTGGATTATAGATATTTGAATTAATGTAGAAAATTTATTTCCTAAGATAGGGCAAATAAAAATTTTACCTCTGAAAAGCAGAGAAGTGTCAAAAATATGTCATAAACATGTTATATTCTGCTCATCTTTAGAATTTCTTAAAGTGAAGTAATGGCACTAATTTATGGTTAGAGCTTTTTGATCTTAGACTAAAAAAGGGAAAATTAAGGAAGTAGGATTAAAAGTTGAACCACATTGTTTAGTTTTAGTGTGTCGAGAACTCAAAAAGTAAGAAGGAATTGAAAATTGAAGCAGTTCATTGTTCTGACTGTTGGCTTTATACTTCACCTGATTTCATCAATATCACCCAAGTTTTTTCAACTGTACAATGCATGTGGGCCTTTAGTGCCTTAAGAGTAATATCTTTGCATGTGGTATAGAAATAATTGCACTATGACTTTTGTAACAGAGAAAAAAACATGTAAGTGAAAGACTTTAAGCATATGCAAGGAAAATATATAAATGTGTTAAAATGAAAGTACATAAATAACTATTCCACAAGATTTTCTTAAAATGCTTGGATTAAAGAGAGGACACATTTGATCTGTTATGAGGACATCAATCATTAAGCACCAAGTAACACACAATCTACTGGAGAATATTCTTAAGAAAGGTATGAATCAATATTTGGACTAGTTTTATGAGATATCTTTTTAACTTTCTATTCAAGTATAAATTACTTAAACACTAAAATTGTACAGCTCAATAGATTTGTACCATCCCAACACAGCAAGTAGTCAATTCTGTGATCAAGATATATTTCAAAAATTTCAGAAACCATCCAACTCTAATTTCTATTACTGTCTCACAATGTCATAGAATGAGAGAACAAAGTTTCATAAATAACTTTCTATTTTGCAAAAATATGAAAAAACTAATATAAGTCAATCCACAGTTATTAAATTGAAACAGAAATACAATATATATTATATATGACCACAAAGAACTTATGAATCATGGATTCTATATTGTGAAACTCCAATAATTAAACAAATGAGGAAAGTCTGATAAATATTTTGCCACAGCTAGATTTAAATATAATAATCTTTGAACCAACATGAAATTGCTAAAACAATTGTCATAAATCCTACTTTTTTCTGTAAAAAAGGAAGGAATTAAAATGAAATAAAAATGATAAGAACTCAATAACTTAGGTGTAACCTTAGTTAGTGTATAACTGAGGAAAATGACATACCTTAAAAATATTCTCAAATTAGACTCTGAAAAGATAAATGCAAGACTTCAAAATTTGGCCAGAACACACAACATACAAATTTCAAAGGATATTAGTCTAGTTACTCACCCCTATTTCTGAAGTGGAAGACCAGATGCTAGCTCTCCTATCTCATGAGACTTGATAGAAGAAAGCAAAGACATAGCTTTAGAAAATACTGAATAGTAAAAATATCAAAGCACTAAAATAGTTTCCACTGTCATTATTTAATATGGTCAGACAGTGTTCCTTTCTTTTAGCAATATCAATGCGACTTCCAGTACACATCACAGTTGCTTGACCCTTAATTCAGTCTTCTTAATCTCCTCATTTGCTGTTCAAGAGCATACTTTCTATATATAAATATGCACAATTCAATGTAAGAAAATGAAGCAAGTTTTGAGTCACTGAACATTTTAAAGGTGCATACTGCCTCAGAAAAGAGTATGATACTATCTGCTATGAGAGAAAGAAGACATGTCCACAGAGGCATTCTATTGTCACTGAAGTATTACCAGTTAAAGCCAGGTTTAGAGGGTCTTATTTGTTCTATTAGAGGGTCACATATCTGGACCTCAGATTGCTATCTGGAATGAATCCCTCAGCATCCTCAGACAATTGTTCTCTTCATCGATCCAGACAAGTACCCCTCTAACAAATAAGCATTTCCATAGCCAGGCTTATTTTGTACAGGTTTATGTACTGCATTGTGCATGAAAAGCAGTAAACATACAGTACACATTTTGTTTAGTATCTGAATAATGGAACTTGCATGTGAAATAAATGATCTTGGATTGCTCTAGTAAAACTGTTAGGAAATTATAAAAAAAAAAAAACCTTAAATCAACTAAATTTAAAGAGGTAAATTAGACATCATAGTAATATATTGTATGATTATAGTACAAGTAAGACTACAAACATCAAAGTTCTGAATATGCTAGATAAAGATAAAAAGTCAGTTTACCACACTTTAAATTTCATAATGAAATTATTTTCACCAAACAAAATGATAAAAAGTCAGTAACTAAAAAATTATTCAAGTTGCTTCAAAAGAGAATTTTTAGGAAAGATGGTGGAATGAGATGGACATCATTACCCTAAATACATGTATGAAGACATGAATGGTGTGACTCTACTTTGTGTACAACCAGAGACATGAAAATTTTGTCCTCTATATGTGTACTATGAATTGAAATGCATTCTGCTGTCATGTATAACAAATTAGAATAAATAAATAAATTTTAAAAATATTTTTTAAAAGAGAAGGAATATTGATGAAGTTTCACCATTTATTAAGGGATACTCATGAGGAAAAATATGTCAATCATAAAAATAATCTCCTTTGAGCCTCTGAACTCATAGACCTTGAAGTTCTGACATCATCAACCATTGAATACACAGAATTTTAAAAGCATGAAAGTAGCTGCTCACCTCTCTTCCCTGAAGTCAGTAACTTGTTCTAGCTTTTGCCTACAGCAAAATTCAAAGAAAATAAATCAAATCAGAAAAGTAAATATCAATTAAAAATTAAAAATAAAGCATAGCATTGGTTCCATCATAATTATTTTTGTATTATACAGGCATCCCAGCATTTCTAGTCCTTGCCACAAACTCACAGTTGCTTAACTTTTTTTTGTCACTTTTATCATTTCATTATTTACTTGTTTCCTCCCTAAATTATTTCTTCTAAAAATAGCTAATACTTTCTATGAAGTTATCCAATAAGTGACAAAGCAGTTGTTTCTTAAATAGGAAATTCTAAATTTGTATTCAAATATTTTATGAAAATATCCTATGATATAGAAAGAAAGGAATGAAGGAAGAAAGGAAGGAAGGATGGATATAAGGTAGGAAGGAAGGAAGGAAGAGTAGGTAAATGGTGGGTACATGATAGCAATATTATGGGATCATCAACTGAGCCAGTTCTGAAAGTGTTATTTGTCCTTTTAGAGAGTCACTCAGCTAGACCTTAGCATCCTCAGATATTTGTGCTTATCATCAATCCAGAACAATCTACTACCAATAAATAAGCATTCCTCATACCATACTAATACTCCCATTTGTTTATCACCAGCATGCAGAGTATTTCCATAAGTGATCCAATAAGTGAGACAGCACTTGTCTCTTTAATAGGAAATTCTAAACCTGTATCCATCCAGTAAAGATTTTATGAAAATACCCTGTGATGTAAAAAATAATGATAAAATCATTTGACTTGACTTTTGGGTAGCTGGCTATGATGACAACTCTAGAAGTTTCTCAGGACCCTTTTGTCTAGACTAATACATGAAGTTATACTGCAGTGGGACAGTTATTAATGCTGATATATTTTCTCAATATATCAGAACCAAGGAGTCTCAAGTTAACTGTGAACTTGGGTTATATCATTTAGAAGATTATTAAAGCATGTTAGGATATGCCTGACAGCAGTACAACATGATACTTATTTTATCTGATTGGTTTATAGTCCTCATCCAGGGAAATTTATGTTCACATTAGGATCAAAGCATCATTACCCCAATCCATTGTTTTATCTGACTAGGAACAACTTTATTTCAACACAACCCACATTCAGGCCAATCAATTCTGTTTCATGAATTATTGCCTTTATCAACCTGCAAATGCTCTCAAATATCCGATTTTTTATGAAACTCTGTCCTCATTACTATTGTATAAAATATATGTCCTTTCAGAAGATGTGTAAAATCTCCAAAGAATAGAAGTAAATGTATAGGAATACTACATGCAAAACATTAACTACAACATTAATCAAAGAAATAATTATCAATAATTGTTATTTGTTAGAGAAAAATTCAAATTACATTTTTAAAGTTGTTACGTTTCAAATCAAAATCTCTCAAGATACAAAAGTATCTTAAGATCTTTTTAAGATCCTTTTAAGACATTTTAAGACAAAGATAACTTATGACATGAGTTATGCAGAAAGAATGTAGAAGTCTTTCTTAACACCCTTAGCATTCAGTATAGACACCAAATTGGCCATCCCTTAAGTGTAGGATTATGCTAATTCTAAACTAAAAATAATATAGATGTGTCCAATAAAGCATGACATTTGGCCCTTTCATCTTTCCATGTCACCATTATGGGATGCTTTGATGTCTTGGCTGATACCAACAATATATACAGAGAGGAAAACACCAGATTTTTATTAGGTTGTGCTCCAAAGTTATTGCCTGGTTTCTAACTGATGATAAAGCATGGTTACATTAGTGAATTTGAAATCATTGATGCTCACAGAGCTGGGGAAATTATGAACCCCACAGATAGGTTAAAGAAGTATGGAGTAATCTGTTATAGATTTTATGTGCAACTCAATGATCTAGAAAACTGGCAAAATAATCTGTTCTCATCACATTAGTTTTGTTTCTTTATAGTAATTACCTCAGCTGGCATAATGGACCACAAAGATGTAGGAGGGAAAATCCTGAGTTGTTTTTGTAGGGATGTAATTTAAATAAAATTCCTCAATGGATAAAAGCAAGATTTTTGAAAAGTCAAAGATAATGGAGGGAGTGTAGTAATAATTCTAACAAAATGTCCACTCCAAATATTACCAAATGGTTTTACAGTGTTATGGTCTATATATGAGGCAACCTCCAAAACTACATGTGTGAAACAATGCAGGAAAGTTTAGAGGTGAAATGACTGGGTTATGGGAATCTTAACCCAACCAGCGAATCAATCCCCTGATAGGGATTAACTGGTTACTAACTGTAGGCAGTAAGGTGTGGCTAGAGGAGGTGGATCCCTAGGGGGTGTGCCTTTGAGGTATATATTTTGTTCTTGTTGAGTGGAGCTCTATCTCTGCTTCCTGGTACCATGTTCCCAGCTGCTTTCCTCTGCCACACACTTCTGCCATGATGTTCTGCTTTATCTCGGGCCCTGAAGAATGTAGTCAGTCATGTATGGGCTGAGACCTCTGAACCTTGAGTCCTTAAATAAACTTTTCCTCCTCTAATTGTTCTTGTCAGGTCTTTTGGTCACATCTGCAAAACAGCTGACTAAAACACACAGGTAACAAAACTTTCTGCAAAACCACATCTCGACATTACTTAAAGACAGAATATACAAGAACTTAAAAGCAACTGAGTAAAAAGAAATAAAGCAACAGACCCAAATACCATGTCCACAGACCCAATGCAAGTTGGAGAGCACTTTGAGGAACGTGCAGGATAATGCAGTGACTCTAGAAGTTAGTCTTCTACATATATAACTCATGGAAACCCTAGAAAGACCTGGACAGACTGAATCTCTGACTACTGGAAGGAGACTGCAAGTTATGCTAACTGTAAAAAGCCAGATGGCCCAATGCAAGATTTAAAGAATCAGACTTGATTTGAAGAGGTAAGCATGATTTTTAAAGGATACAATTTAGAGTCAGTCTTCTAGATGTATATTTCTAGGGGAGAAAAAATGCAAGAGGGAAAATTATTCTATCATTTAGTAAAGGGGAAAATAAAAGGGAGAAATTTCATATCCTGTAAGACAAAAATAAACCACAAAATCAGGACCCACAACCCCTTCCCCTCTTCAAACAAATTAGCTAAGCCCACTAAGAAGACAAGGGCCATCCACTCAGGTTTATGCCATCACACGTCCTCAAGAAAATATAAGGTCTTATCATTGAAACAAACCATGGAACCCTACATACATTCATCCCCTTTTTCTGAGAATACCTACTATAATGGTATCATTAAACCATGATTTAAGTTGACAGGAGACAAGACAGATACTTGGACATATCAGCATTATTGGTGTCAACAAGCCAAAAATGCTCTTCATTACCTAAGGGAAGAAGAGCTAGATCAAGAGAAGAAATAATTATCTCCTATGTGTATGGCTCATGCATGCTATTCCTTAATGGAGATATTTGCTTAGTACTAAAAAAGTATCCACTAAAGAGGGTATAGTAGAAAGGCTAAATATAAAAATCCCTTGAATTTGGAGAACCTCTAAAGTTGTTTAAGGCAGAAACAAAAACTTTAATTGATTACCCATATTTAACTATGAATGAAAGCTATATTAATAGTATTGATTTCATCTATTGCTTGTAATTTCTCATATAATGATCATAGTGGACCCACATGATACTCAGATAAAAAGATAGCTGATTACTCATAGCTATATTTCATCTTATGAATAAATTTATATATATGTAAAATATATATATATATATATATATCAGAATTCAAACATACAGCCATAATGTCATCGTCTTTATGTTCTGAGTCATCAATGAACCAGAAACATTTTCATAGCATCCTGACATACATTTGGGGTTAATACATTAATATCTGTATTTAGATCAAATGAATATTAGATCTTTGAGATTATACTTATAATCACAAAACTTGTCAACTTTCTATCAGTGCAATTTCAGTGAAAAAGTTTTTTCTCAAGAATACCATCAAGCCTATAAGTTACTCATTGAGAAAAAGAACCTATAATGGTAATTCTCTTTCCTCAAAATGGCCATGAATATCCCAAGGGTCTTATTAACATTTGACTTATAGCACATTTATTATAATGAAAATAATGGAACCAAATGATACTTAGGAGATAAAAATCAGAAACCAATTTCTTCATCAGTTTATCCAATTTCAAGTTTCCTGAACAAATATTAATGAAACTTATATTCTTAGCCTAATTGTAAGGGTCTTCAGTGACAAGCAATTCATTAGTGATCAAAAAATATCCCAACACTGTTAAAATTCAGTATTAATATTTTTTTCTATTAGTGTATTGAGACTCCCAAATAACTATAGCATACTGAGCATAATTCCAACATATGATATTTCCCAACCTTCAATAAAATCAATTATAGGTAAATGTAAGAATTTTCTCATATGATGTTTCAATCATTGAGAAGATAATATACCCTATAAACCTAGATATACATGCCCTATAGTGATATTATACGACCCATAACTATATACTGTCTGAATGAATAAATAATTATTATAGAGGTGAGTCTAATTTGGAATTTTTCAGTCAGCAAAGGTAGCCATTCACCTCTGCTCAGTAGAATAGTGCCAGCAGGACTCACTGAAACATGAGATGAGAGAAAAAGAAGCCAACTTCTTAGTGCCAAATATCCAGGAAAATTTGGAATTATAGAAAACTTAAGATTTAATCATAATTTGACTTAGAAGCATTTAGAATAAATGCATTTAGAATGAAAACAAGTTTCACAGGAGACTTCATCATTGGAAACCCAAAATAAAATGCTCATAAAAGGAAACCAAGAAATCCAAAAGTCTTGTCTCACAATTCTCACCTAAACTATGTCTGACTTTTGAGCCATCGCTTTTGTTCAAGGTAACATATCATCACTGAACCAAGACATGGCACTCACATATTTTGATGTAATATACTTACCAGAGATGGGTCTTTAAACACTGGTGCTAGATGCCACATATTTACTATCAGACAATTTGGGTGGTACAAATTGTCCCATGGGCAACAGTGTAAAATTTTTTTCCTTAGTAGTCTTTTTCTAGGAGACAGGAATAAGAATATAGTCAAAGGGAAGCATTACATCTCTTATGTATATATGGCTCCTGACTGCTATTTCTAATTTTGTAAGACTGATATGTTTGATACTCCAAATATGAACCACTGTAAAGGTATAGAACATTCATGACCACTTATAGTAAGGACAAAGCAAATAGGTTTAATGTCTTTTGATCATAGGTTTTCATGTCAAGGAATGATTTACCTACAGATGAAATATCACTCTCATCACTCGGTTAAATATGCAAGTACCTATATTAGTAATAACTGGCATCATATATAACATATGTATTCCTTTTATTGAATATAATGAAGGTACATAAGACTCAGAATGTGATAATAGGACTTCAGACTAATCTTTGCTTTCAATTTCAGTTAAATGGCAACCTATATACAGTATAGCTTAGGTATCTGTGGGCTTTGCATCCATAATTAAAATACCCATGGACTGTGTACTATGTAGTTAGGCCAATCATGGTTGCATCTGTACTGAAAATGTATCAACTCTTTTTTTGTGTGTGTTATCATTCCCTAAGCAATACAGTATAACAACTATTTACATACAAGAATTAAATTGTTATGTAAGCATTTATTTGTATTAAGTACTATAAATATCTAGAGATGATTTAAAGTATACAGGAGGATTGCATTATATGCAGATACTATGCATAAGGAACTTGAGTATCCACAGATTTTGGTGTCTGTATGGGATCCTGGAATCAATCTGCTGTAGTTATAGAGGGATGACTGTACCTCAGTCTCAAACAATTCCCTGAAATTGCAAAGTCTTTCAGTTGTGAATAGTGGTAAATGATCCAAAAACATCATAACATCATAGCAATACACAGGCTAGAATAAGAGAAATGGATTGTTAATTTGTGTATATAGATTAAAATGTACATTTCATTGAAGAGATAATTGCAATGAATTGCAAAAAAAATCCTACCTTTAAATCAAAATCAAAGCATGTCTTGTTTAGGTGAAAAGAGTTTTAATGAGAATCCATCAGTCACTCATTGGGAAGATTAGGTTATCATTCATTCATTTTGTGTAAATGAGTGGATGTAATTTCTTCTTCTTTTTTTCTTTTCTTTTCTCTTTTGTTTTTTGAGATGGGGTCTTGCTATGCTGGCCAGAGTCCAAGTAATTCTCCTGCCTCAGTCTCCTGAGTAGCTAGGCCTACATGACTTGCGCCACCAGGCCTGGCTATAATCATTTCAAAGGCCAGACTTCAGTAATCAAATGGTCTACCTGTTTATCTTCAATCACTAATGGCAGAACTCATATCTAATGCATGTAATGGCATTTCTCTTTCTGGTTGAATATTCTGAAGCACGCAAGGAGGAAAAACAAGCTAAGACATCCAATGTATGAGTAATAATAATAAAGATACTAAAATCAGGATAAAAGACTATGGATATCCTAATAGAAACAAATAGAGGCAGGAAAAACAAAATACCTCCAAAAGTTTCTTCCTTCCTATCCCAAAGTGAATACCGGTCTCCAAATATAATTACTTCCTATATCTTGTTGCCAGGATTATTGTCTCTTTTGAGCCTCAGCATAGTCCCATTAAGCATGATTTTTCCATCATCATGTCTCCTTAAAATACTCTGTACACATATATCCACTTTGCCTTGCAAACACTTACCAGAATGGCATCTTTAAACCATGGTTCAAAGGGACAGGAGATGCATTAGATTCAATGCAGCATACATGAGTGGCAGGAGTTGCCAGAGCATGCTCTCACTTGGTAGTCCTTATCTAGGAGGACAGGAATAAGGAAACAGCAATAGGACTGAAAATTTCAGTGAGAAGTGAAAATGCTATCAAATGGGCCAATCAGGCATTGAGGAGAACCAATAATGTACTCATGATGACTAAATTGGAGATCTGGTCATCTTCATTTCCATATTAGGAACAACTTTCATCATTTTTAACATGTGACTTCATTATTCTGAAAATAATGGTGTCTCATGATACTCAGGAGATGAAAATTTGGCATTGTTTGGGTCATCAAATTATTAAATTTTAGTTTCATAAGCATACTGATTCTCCTCCATTACTGTAGTCCTACACTCATGGGAAGTTTATCAGTGACCTCATGTCCAAAGCATAACATTCCACACTTGGCCCTCAAAAGTTCACGTCAATCACACAATGCAAAATGCATTTACTTCATCTCCAAGAATCCCATAGTCTTAACAGTTCCAGTATTGCTCAAAAGTCTGAATCCAAGGTATCCCCTCTGAGTCTCAAGGCAAATTCTTGACTGTGAGCTCCTGTAAACACCAAAAGAGAGTTACGTATATCCAATATAGAGTGTCACAGAATAAACATTTCAATTTCAGTAGGAGGAATAAGGACACGGAAAGAAGGGATGGGGTCAAACCAAGACTGAAACCCAGCAAGGCAAACAGAGCCCACAACTCCACCTAAACCTCTAGGACACATAGCTGTGAGATATGCTTTCTAAAGGACTCCTTTAAAGAGCATGGTCTCCTGGCTGCTTTGACATTGCCAGTTACAGTATGCACATAGACTCTCTTTTAGCCTGGTTCCTCCACAGTCAGAAGCTTTCCTTAGCAGATAGTCTGTACATGTTACTGGCATCTCTTAATTCCTGGGTATCCACTCAAGCTTTGACTTACAACTTCACCCATCACCTTCTCGGGGGCAGCCTGCAGGGACTCTGATCCTGTTACACTTTGCCTGGCCTGCCAAGACTTCCTTTGAAATCTCAATGGAAGCTCCCATGACCCCTTAATTCCAAGCATTCTGCATCCCTGAAGAACCAAAACCATGTGGATGATGCCAGAGTTTATTGCCAACTCATGCAATATCTGGGCCCCCTAGAATCACATCTACAGCAACTTCTTGGTGCCTGGGCAGCTCAGTATACTGGATGAAAAACTTTCTAGGCCCCTCTGTGCAAGCAGGGGACCTCCATAATCTCTTCTCAAAGGAATTTTCCTTTCAAGACTCTTGAACCTGCGATAGGTATGGTTTTACAGATTACTGAGATGCCCTCAAAGCACCCTTCCTATTATCTCTGTGTAAAGTAATTAGCAAATCTTCATTGACTGTGATCACTTTAACAACCACATCTACCTTGGCTTCAGTTTCACACAAACTTTTCTAGCTAAGCTCAAGTTTTTACAATCTTTCATTTGTATGTTCTGCCCTGGAAACTTAGAGTAAACCTGTTTAAAAGTTGTCAGTAACATAAATGCCACTGAGTGAAATCTGTGCTTCCTCCACAAATTAATTGTTCGTCATCTTTAAATTCAGACTCAAACAAAGTCTCAAGACATGGACAAAATATAGGCAAGTTTTTTGTTTGTTTGTTTGCTTTTTGCCAGATATAACATGAATGGCCTTTAGTCCAATTCCCAACCAAGTTCCCCTTTCCCAATGAAACCTCATGAACACAGATCACATTTCTATCAGAATCCTGGTATTCTGATCCCACCTGAGTCACCTTTTAGGCTATTCATAAAATGTATGAAACCTTCTATGGGCTTTATCCATAAACTTTTAAAATTCCTCTGCAAACCAACTCCAAAGGATTGTGAACTGTATGGTCAGGTTAGTCACAACAAAGACCCAACTTCTTGGTACCAATTTTTGTATTAATTGGATTTGGGTCACTGTAAAAAAGAAAAATACCTGACAAGAGCAACATAGAGGAGGGAAATGTTTTGTACTCACAGTTTAGATAATCGCTCCAAGGATAGAACAGTCCATTAAACGTGGCCACGGGTAAGGCAGAATTTGACTGCAGAAGGGCAAAGTGGATGAGTAAACATCCATTATGGCAGCCAGGCATCAAGGAGAGAAGGAAAAAAAAGATATACAAGGAAGATGAGTACTTACAGGGAAGACAACTAATAATCCATGTTCTCCAGGAACATTCCAACTAGGTACAGTTAGAATCCAAACAATTAAGACTAGGAAGAACTGATAACCATTTATCACTCAAATACAAAACAAATGACCTGCAAACATTCACCATTAAAAAAGACACTGGGAGACACATCCTACACAAAGCATGACAGTAAGAGTGCACACATAAAAGAAAAACAACAACAACAACAACACAACACATGCACAGAAAGATCAGGGAAAACCTTGACAAAGGATCTAACTTGAACTTCAAACAAGAGAACAAAAAGGGCAATTGGCTGCAGCTGAACACTTCAACAATTGCTGCAGGGCTCACATTTCCATCCTATCAGCAAAAGTAGTCAAGGCACATGACCACAGCCAAACACCCACATGTGCTTCTCTACTCCAACCCATGGAATCTCCCTAAACCTCCGCTTGCACCCACAGATTGAATGCAGACCATGCTCTTTGCACCACCCCTCATCATCCCCGCCTGTTACCATGCATGCCCCCTGGATGCTCTGGCACTCCAGAATTCGCCCAATTGTCTAATCAGGGGGAAGCCCATTCATGCCCTTTATCCTCCCAGCTCCCAGGGACACCCCATGGGCACACACTGCTGCCATGAAACCAGTGGCAGCGACCTGTAGCCAACAAGTTCCTCCTCTGGCCTAGGGACTGCAGTTGCCTGATTGGGAACCTACTTGTCCATCCCTTTACATTAACATCTGTGATTAGCCTTTGCCCCATCACCATGGAGGGTCAAGAAGAGAAGGTGACCTTTAGCAAGGAAATCCCCAAATGGCAACCCTCCTGGACAAGGCATCTCAGGGTAGCCAGTGGCCACAGCTAAAGGCCTCCACCAACTTTGACCCAGGCTTCACACTTCACTCCTCCCAGAAGCAGTGACCACAGCCATCTTCTCACCTGTGCCTGGCCAGTCAGGGGCATCCACCTGCGCTGCTCCTCTCACTGGAAGGGAAAAGGAGAACAAAGGAGTTGAGCAAAAGCTTGGCTCTGGGTTTTGTCATGTGCCCAGAGAAGTCAGTGCCCAGCTCCTGAGCATGGAGTTTTGGGGCCTGACTGAGGAGCACCTCCATAGGCTCAGGCTGCCTGGGATGCCTGGTGAGACCTCCATATCTGTGGCCCCCATTGTGACTGCTCTCTTTAAGAGGGACACAGGGATACCCAGATTCTTTTCCACCAATGTCCCCTAGCCTGGGTCTCATCGTAATCCTATTGAGGATGATTTTTATGTCTTTACCTCTTTTCAAGACAATAAAGCTGTCACATCAACCTAAACCTACATGGCCCTCTCCCCACACATCCTCTCACTGGCACTTGCACCTGGATTGGCTTTACAAAGATGTATATGCCAGGTCAATGTGCCAAGGGGCCTTGAGGATCAGCAAAGTCAGGGCTAGGCTGCTGACAGGAGGCTCAAGGAGTTCTTCCTGCCAGGAGCATGGCCTGGGTGGAAAGAGGAAAACAGCTGAGGAGGGGAAAAGATGCCAGCCTCGGGGCCAGGCTAATGCAGTCATTTCCCGTATGGACCCCAAGGTTCCATCTCCAAAGGTGACCCCTATTGTCAGCTGTGGACCATCAGTCCTGCAGGCCCAGTGTAAAGGTACACTGGTGGGCCCCTGGGAACAAGGGACAGTATGAGATGCCTGGGACCCCAGGGACCCAGCATTCTACTGTCCCCTCCTGTATTAAGGAGTCCCAGCAGGGGCTGATAGCTAGACCAGGCTCTAGGCCCAGGGTATACTCACCATCAAGCTGCCCTTACAGGAGTCCTCCTGCATCAGCCAGCATGTAGGAGAATCACACATCCTTCCATTGAGAGCGTGGGTCCAAGAAGGCACCTCTTCTGCCACAGGCCCAAGAACACTGAACTGCATAACCTGGAGCCACTTCCTTCCTGGGTACAGCCCTGCAGTGTGTTCCTCTCTGGCCCCAGGCACAGACCCTATGCCAAAGGAAGCCCATCCCCACCAGGAAGCTAAATCCTTCCCCTGGGCCCCATTCTTTCAGTCTGGAGTTGAGCTTGAGTCTCTAAAGAACTAAAATCCCTTTTTCTGGGAGCCTTTTGACCACACGCCTTCCTGGGGTATGCTTGGGATAATACCCTGGCACCCAGACATGCCAGTGATGAGGCTCTAGACAAAGGCAGGCTTGAGGGAGAAACACGGAGAGGATACAGGAGTCCAAGCCAGGTCCCCTGCATGCTCAACAGTTCCTGAGCCCCCACAACCCTTTGCATCTCCCTGAGACTCTGTCTGCACCCACAGATTGAGTGGCAACAACGACCTTCATCCCTCCCCCTTGTCATCCTTGCCTGCTACCATGCTGTGCCCCCTGGATGCCCTGGCACTGCAGAGATTGGCCAGTCCTGCCCGTAAGGGGGAATCCTATTCATGCCCTTCATCCTCCCAAACCCCAGGGCCTGATTCCCCATAGGCACACAGCACTGCCACGAAGCCAATGGCACCCTGTAGCCAACAAGTCCCTCCTCTGGCACAGGAATGGTGGAGGCCTGATTAGACCTGGGTTCCAGGGAGCCCTGCCCTTCACTTCAACTTCTCTGATGGGTGTCTGTCCTGTCACCAGCTCCTCAAGAAGGGAAGGTGACCTGGAGCAAGGAAATCCCCAAATGGCATCCTTCCTGGACAAGGGATCTCAGGGTTGCTTTCGCCTTGGCATGAGGCCTCCACCTTTGCCTCCTGGCTTCACCCTTTGCCCTCCCCTGCAGCAGTGATTCAGCCCCATGACCCCAGCCATCTGCTCACCTTTGCCTGTGGAGGCAGAGGGGCCTACCTGCTTTGCTGCTCTCCCTGGAAAGCAAAAGGAAAGCAAAGGAGCTGAGCAAGGGGTGGCCCTAGAACTTTCTCGTGGCAAGATTAGCAAGTGTGCTGATCCTCAGCTTGGAGCTTTTGTGCCTGACGAGGAGCACCTCCACCAGCTTGGGCCACTTGGGATTCCTGGTGGGACTTCCAGGTCTGTGGCCTGCACTGTGTCTGCTGCCCCTAGAAACATAGTGATGCCTGAGTCCTCTTGTTATTTTCTCTCAGCACATTATTTGAACCTGATTCTCTGCCTCATCCTATATTTTTTAGTTTTATGCATACGTCTTATTGAGGATAATTTTTCTTATGGTCTTTTTTTTCTAAGAGTTTGTATATTTCTCATTGCTACACTACTTTTTTTGTTATAAAATTAAGAATTTGTTATATTTGTTGATGTGTACCATGTTCAACTTTTCACTTTAGTTCATCTAAGTCTAAAATTAGGGGTTTTTTATGTATGTAGAACTATCTTGTTTTTGTTTTTCTGTGCTGTGGATCAAACCCATGTATTAATGTGTGCTAGGCCATCATCATACCCCTGAGCTACAAATTCAGCCTAGAGGAGGACCCTTTTTTTTTTTTACAAGTGAATATGATTTCTTTTGGCTGTGTTTGCTCTATGTATTTTCCCAATGGAGGGACATGATGAGGTAATCTTAAAAGTAACCTAATTTGGATGCTGTTTTTCACCAGTATTCCAGAGCATGTAACTTTAGCACAGTTGGAGTCTTTGGTTTTGTTTGACTCCTATGCCCTCATTGCCACACCATGTGTCGTTGCATAATCTGATACAGGAAACAGAAAACTTTTGAGAAGGTGCATAATGAAAGGAATCTGTATCATATAAGTATGAACTTAGTGGCAAATCTTTACTGGGAAAAGAAATGGGGTATGGAGTGTTTCACCTTCAGGTGCAAGATACAACCTGGATTGAGAGAGAAGGCATAGGTGTTTGTGAACAAAGAATGGCTCAGCCTTTTAAGTGGTTCAGGCAAAAACGTTCTGATATTATGATAATTCCTTTAAGGAGTTTCTTTATTTTGGGAGACTCTTTACTATCTCTTGGCATTGCCTCATATCTGGCATTAGTGGTTGTTCTGGTTAATAATTGGGAGACAGATTTCATACATTGTAAGACTGGGGGTCCAGGAAAAGTCTTTTTAATAAGAGATTTTGAATAGAGGCCTGATTGTTTATCTGTCATTGTTCATGTGTCTGGCCTCTGTCTCATACCAAGCCTAGTGTACATGGTTCTCGTCCAATGATTCTATGTACACTGAAAGGTATTCTTGTGATCTCCACATTCTCCACATTCTCAAATCTGATATCCCAACCCAATGAATAGTGCTCATGCCTAGGCAGTATTTCAAACCACAGACCTCAGAAATCTCTCGTGGCCCCTGAGCCATCTTCTTTCTTGGGATCATCCTCATCCATTTCCTGTACATATCTCAGACATAGAGCAAAGCCAAAATATGAAAACCATGATGAATGTATCTTCCTTCACCTGAACTAAGATTCTTTTAGCCTGTGGAAGAACCCATGGTTCAGAATCAGTCTTAACATCATCATGATGAATTTGACCAAAACTCATATTTCTTCCTGACCAGCACATTGCCTTGGTCCACTCCAAGTGTAAGGGCTATTTTCAGAGGGATGCCTGGTCTTAACTCAGAGGATGTGGACACACAAAGGGTTATCTTGGCTGGTGAGGCCCCACCTATAGCATCTTTCTCAACCTCAATCAATTGATTCAATGTTACCCCTGCCCCTCAAGCTTCATGATGACCACTTACCTATCCCTCTTCTCAGCAGAATCTGCCTACTCCACCAAGGCTGTGTGTAGGGTCAATTCCTGAATCGTAGTACCTCATCTCTTAGGGCTGGGTCCATCATGGGCCAAAGTTCTTTCAAGACACTAATGATCTCCTAATTTCCCTTTGCCCAACTCAGTCATAGTGGCAGTACTGGGCTGACAGAAACCTACACTTAGGAGGGTAATGTTTGTCACGTGCTTTTGTGAAGAAACCAATTTTCCCTTGACTTCCTTCACCATTGCAGGTGATTATTTAAAGTAGTATGTGGGATGAGATCCAGAAATTGTGTGTATTAATCAGAATTCATCCCATGTTGTGATTCAGGTTGTCTAAGAATCAATCCTTATGGCCCTAAAGGTGGCCTTCCTGACTTCCAACTCCTTTGCTCATGGCTCATGACTCCTGAAATCCACTTATGACCACTGAGGCAATGGTGCCATTTTGGCAGCCCATCTCACTGAAAGTCAGCACAATTAGTGAAAATGAGCTGAGTGAGGGGCAGCAAATATTTCTGGAGTTCTGGTTTCTTGGGTATACACCAATTCTTCTGAATGAGTTTTGCTGGTTCATTTAAATCGTCTGGAAAGAATTAGGCCCTTTGAAGATCTGGAGGATCCCTTCAAATTCACTTGCCCTGGTTGTGAAATATGCATTCTAACATCCTCTTTCAGAATTATCACTTAGTCTGGTTCTTTGTGCAATCCTATTTAGCATTATTTTAAAGTCATACCTCTTTTTAAAACAATATAAGTTCTCATCATCTACTCAACCCAAGGTTCCTCCTCCATCCACATGCATTCTCTTTGACCTGGACATGCTTTCCTTGGTAATTAAAAAATTGTGTTTCTTCTTTTATTTTGGTACTGGAGTATGGACCCAGGGTGCTTTACCACTAACTATGTCCTCACCCCCTTTTTAAAAACAATTAATTTTGAGACAAGTCCTCCCTAAGTTGCTGAGGATGGCATTAAACTTCTGATCCTCCTGCTTCAGCCCTCCAAGTCACTGGGGTTATAGGAATGGGCCTCCACACCTGGCTACTATGTTTCCATTTATGTAATGAATTTCAGTATATTCTCATTTAAACATCCATCTCATATTGATCCTCCATTTCATCAGATCAAAGCTGTACTTCCCACTTTGAGCTTCTGTGTTAGTGTAAAAATGTAGGTCTACCTCTCATGAGGTATGAGTCATTTAATGTTTTCCTTGATGGGTGGTATTTACTTTAAAAATGTGCTGTTATGGAGGGTGTAGCCTAATATCAACCAATGCATTAATGACACATAATACAGAGATCTTATCTTTGTGGAACTGCTCTTATGTTAGGGAAACTATAGAGCATTGCATTTATCCTATCTTCCTTATATATTTGAGACACATCACTAATATTTTGCATGTTCAACTTCACTTGAAGCCTAAAAGGATACAGATGAAGCTACAGCTATGTCAGGGTCTGTAACTAGGTATCAACAACTCTGAATTGCATTCATTTTCAAGCAGCATTAATCATGCATTGCATAAACTTTCATTATTCTAAAATTAAAACATTCACATTCTATTAAGCAACTGAAATTCATGTATGACTGGCCTCATCAATAAAATTAATTTGAGGTTTAATGGAAATATCAAGTTACTATTGTAACTTGTAATATAAAGTCTCACATTTTCATTTTTGTTGTTAAAATCCTTAAATTTTCAACATTTATGCAGTAAACCAAAGGCAGAATTAAACTCTTAGGATTATGGTTTATATTACAAAGATTTTGGTGTAGTTTCTTATAAAAATGAATAAGTATTGAACATTGGTTTATCAATAAAAAATTCCGTAACTTTCAGGCATATCAAAGTTAGGTAATAAGTAAAGACTTTGTCTTTGGTTAAGTATAGTAGCCACTCAATAAAAATATATATCAATATTCAGATTGACCAAATGAGTAAGCCTTAGTGACCTGGGGAGACTCGTCACTAGTTCAATGGCCTATCTGGAATATATCTGTGACGAAAGGATGGCAATCACATGATATTAGTGGAAAGTGTTACTCTTTCTGATAAATTTACTGTAAAATGCAATGAGAGGAAGTAAGCCATGAATAGAATTATGGGTCACTGGAACAAAGCTTAATGGATTAGCATTTCTTTCTTCTTCTTCTTCTTTTTTTTTTTTTTTTTTTTTTTTTTTTTTTGGTACCAGGGATTGAACTCAGGGGCACTCAACCACTAGGCCACATCCCCAGCCCTTTTTTTTTGTATTTATTAGAGACAGGGTCTCACTGAGTTGCTAAGTGCCTCGCCATTGCTGAAGCTGGCTTTGAACTCGCAATCCTCCTGCCTCAGCCTCTCAAGTGCTGGGATTACAGGCGTGTGCCACTACGCCCGGCTTTGTTCTTCATTTTTAAACACATATTTTGGTTTAGTCACACACAAGTCTATCCTCAGGTGTTTTGTTTTCTCATGCCCCAAATAAAATCTAGAACAAAAATGAACAGGATGCCCAAATTCCTGTCCAACAACTGTTACTGAGGATGGTTGCCAGCATGTTCCTATGGGCCATGATTTTTATGTGATCATCTGCCTTTGAGACTGCATAAATTCTCAACATTTATTGAAATAATGACACTTCCTCCTCGTGAATACATCTACACATTACCTAAATATGCTTACCAGAGATAGTTCGTGCCTCCTTGGTGTTAAGGTGGGCTGGAGTTCATTCACATTCAGTACAGAATATCTGGCTGCCTTTTATTGCAGAAGGCAAAAAGAGTACTTTTCCTTCAGAGTCATTATCTAAGAGGACAGGAATAGGATATTTTTTAGGAGGGTGAATTATATTTGGGGCAGGGGCTGGGGATTGAACCCAGTAGGCACTAAGCCACATCCTCAGCCCTTTTTTTATGTTTCATTTTGAGACAAGGTCTCACCAAGTTGCTTAGGGCCTCACTAAATTGCTGAGGCTGGCCTCAAACTTGTGATCCTCCTGCCTCAGCCTCTCGAATCACTGGGATTACAGCCATGTGCCACCATGCCTTGCTAAGAGTGAATTACATGTTATTGAGTGTATGACGTATGTATCCTTTTTATTAATTAAATGTGATGGTCAGTGCTCAAAAATTGAGCTATTACTTATGCTATGGATCATTGATTCTACAAAAACAATGAGTACAATACATACAGATATCTTTTTTTTTTTTTTTTTTTTTTTTTTTTTTTTTTTGGTACTGGGGATTGAACTCAGGGGCACTCGACCACTGGGCCACATCCCCAGCCCTTTTTTGTATTTTTATTTAGAGACAGGGTCTCACTGAGTTGCTAAGTGCCTCGCCATTGCTGAGGCTGGCTTTGAACTCGCAATCCTCCTGCCTCAGCCTCCCAAAGTGCTGGGATTACAGGCGTGCGCCACCGCGCCCGGCTCATACAGATATCTTAACTTTAGATAATCAGTCAGTAGGTGTCACACTGAGATGAGATCATCTCATTGATCATCACTTGTCTACATTTTAAAGGAAGCCATGTAAATAATAATTAGCATGACATAGTACATTTGAACTCTCTTAAAATTACATTCCTGAAACCATGTAAAAGTTAGGATCTTGGAAAGAGATATTAGGTCACTGGGGATTGGATTTGTTTACACACATGTTGAACAATCCATATATAGAAAATTATAAACTGTGGCTAAAACGTTATTGTCTTTTATCAATGAGTTTTCACCAATAAACTTCAAACATCACAAAACCAGAGCAACACAGAAACTCTACAGATGGTTGTAACTATGTCTACCAATGTTTAGATACAAATAATGCCACACCACACCACAGGTGTGATACTGTGACTCAATATTGTTTCACAATGTCTCAACATTATTTCAATGAAATTTTAGGAAAATTGAAGTTTTTCTCATATGGAGGTTGTAAAGTAAGTCAATTACTCCTAAAGGAGTAATGAGCCTGATTTTTTAATCCTGGTTTACTCAAAGGCCACATTAGAAAAAAATGGGTACCATCTGTACCACACACTTTCATTATATTAAAATTAATGGATTCATGTGATATTCAAATCTGAAATTCAGGTGATTTTTGCTCTTTATTCTATTATGTCACAGGCAAACAAAGCCCCAAATCTTTCATCTTCATCAATAAGTCTTTCAGTTATTTTCATCTTCATTAATAGGGTCTTTGAAAAACCATATAACACCTTTATAAATTTGTAAAACTGTAATTGAAAAATTCTTCTAGTAGTAATGAAGATAAAAATGAATATTAGCTATTGTACTGGGTACCAGTAAACCATAGTTTTCCTGAATGTGTGTGTGTGCGTGTGTGTGTGCGCACACATGTACACATGCATGTGTATGTCAGATCTGAATCACAGTGTCATACATGTGTGGCATTCTTTGGATCTGAACAGTGGTAGATATAGTCACACCCAATTATAGCATTTCTGTGTTGCTCTGTTTTCGTGATATTGCTTATTGAATTCAATCCAGGGTCTTGAGTATAGTAGGCAAGTACTCTGCTACTGAGGTTTTTCCTTGGCTCTTTTTTTTTTTTTTTTTTTTTTTTGAGAGAGGGAGAAGGTCTCATTAAGTGGCTGAGGCTGAGGCTGAACTAGAGCCTGCAATAATCCTATCTTAGCTTCCTGAATAGCTAGGATTATGGGCATGTACCAAGAGCTCAAGTTTTCCTCAGTTTTTAATCCTATCAAATTGAGGTACAAAGTGAAGATTCTGTCATAGGATCACACCAAGTAGGTCACTAATTAATTTCCAAAGACAACCTCACATTGATAGTAAAGTTCCTTGAATGAGTAAATACAATTGCTTTAAGGATGAATTTGCACTGATCTGAAGGTCTTTTGAAATGTATCTTACTATATAGAGAGCCACTAGCCTCTTTTCAGTGCAAGAGTTTTCCTCTTGGCTGCACATATTACTGAAAGACACAATGTAATAAAAGATCCCACAAAATGAGCCCTTAATATACTATAATATATAAGAATTATTAATCACTGAAATAAATCTTAAGGAATCAGAATTTGTCATTCAGTTAGAAGCACATAGTGTTGGGCAACAAAGTTACACACTAGGGTTTCACTTTCTTAAGTCCAAAATAAAACTACTCCACAATCAATCCTAACTTTTGACCTTATAATTCTTATCAAGCCTGGGTCTCAGAGAATATTTTGACTGAGCATAATTTTAATGTAATTGTCTCTCTTTAAGACAATCTAACACGCTTATCACTAACCTAAACCCTTGCACTCTCCACACATACATTTTGACTTGAATATATTTACCAGACAGGTTTTATGAAGCCCGTGTGCTAAAGTGAAGTGGTTTTCTGGTGTGTTCTATGCATGATACTAATGTCATATAATTTGCCACCAGGCCAAAGGGCTCTTTTTCTTCTCAGTTTTTAATGTAACTGGAGAGGAGTAAGACAGGTGTACAAACTAAATATTACTTTCCTTATATGTCTTATATGAGTCATGGTTCACATATGCTTTTCCTAGACAGGTATGATCATTCTTGCATATATGACCCATTATGGAGGCTATGGAACACTGATTCACTAAACACAAGGACAGAGAATATAGGTTTCTTGATTTTTGGAGACACTTTCATGTGGTATCATGTTGCTTATTCTTGGTCTGTATCTTCAGGGAGACATATCAGGAACATTTTCATGGTCCATTTCATATGGAATATCATATAAAATGATACTCTTGGAACCACATGTGAATTCTGATGTTCTATGGCACAGCAGGGTGATATAATTAATAATAAGCCACTATATATCTTAAAATAGAAGAGAGGAATTTGAGTATACTCACCATAAAGATATGACCAAAGTTTAAGTTAATCACGCTCAGTTGATCACTACTCAATAAATACATGAATCAAAACATTACACTGTATCTCATAAATATGCAAAAACATTATCTTTCAATTTAAAAAGGATAGGGAAGACTTAGTAATGAGTTTGGTTTTTAAATAACTCTAATTTGAAGTAAATAATACATTTTAGTAGATTTTTTAAAAAGAGTGTGGCTGGGACTTAGTTCCCCTTATAACAATCCATGCTTAGCACATGTAAGGCCCTGGTTTTAATATCTGGCACCATAAGTAAGTAGATGGATGGATGGATAGATAGACAGATTATCTCCAGATCTAAAATTCAGATATCAAAGTTAGATTTCTAATCATTTTCAGGCTTCTTGAGCAAATAACATAAAAGAATTTCAAAGTCATGACATATATTCCATTGTTTTTATATTGTGAGTCATTATTAGTGACTGACATATCATAAAACCAGAGCAAAATAAAAATATTATAGTAGGGGTATATAAACTCCTCTACTTGTATAATTATAATAAAATAAAATAACGTCTTTGGGACAATTACTATGACTCAAAAACATCTGAATATTATTTCAATTAGTGTTCAGGGAAAAGTGACATTTTTCTTATGATGATATCATCAGTTAGGTCAATCATTCATTCTAGTGTTACATTTAACACTAGAACTAATTCCTCCTCCCTTCTATGCCCCGTAAATATGTACACATTTGTGTCAATCACATTTTTTAGTTTAGAAGAAGAACTTAAATGCATGTTGTGATTTGGTGAACATAAGAATTGCCAAGGCCATATCAAGAACCCTTGACATCATTCATAGCATACACTTTCTGTATTATACTTCAAATAATGGAATCACAGAACTGATGAACTGACATTCAGATAATCAGTTTGCTTCTCAACTTATTCAACTTGAAGATTCATTACCAAGCATATTATTGAATCTTGAATTTCCATGATAGTGAAAATATTGTCAAGTACAAGACCACACACAATAATGAAAAACACAGGGTATTTTCTTTTGAGAAACTTTCATGATGTATTCCACAAAAATGGAACATCCTCATAAACACCCTTTACCTAAATGTTTAAGTCATACACATCAGTAAAACTGGCATCATATACTACCTGTAATGAATCTATTCATTGCACCTGAAACTATTTCTAGAAATAAAACATCAGACTATCCATAATTTTATTCAGTTTCATGTATCAATGGCAACATATATAACTTACACACTCATACATTGTTGTGGGGACTGCAAATTGGTGCAACCACTCTGGAAAGCAGTATGGAGATTCCTCAGAAAACTTGGAATGGAACCACCATTCAACCCAGTGTTTCCCACTTAGCAGCATATACCCAAAAGACTTAAAATAAGCATACTATAATGATGCAGCCACATGAATGTTTATAGCAGCTCAATTCACAATAGCTAAGCTATGGAACCAACATAGGTGCCTTTCAACAGATGAATGGATAAAGAAAATGTAGTAAATATGTAACAAAGATAAATTATTTACTTGTATGAATAGATCTAAGTCAATATCTGCCAGAAGAGAAGGTACAAATGAATCATAAAATTTGCAACTTCAAGCAAGAGAAGTTCATGTAAAAGGGCAAGTTTTTTTTTTTTTTGATGATGTTACTGTCAATGAGGCCAGTCACTCATTGAGAAGAATAATTTGATCACTCACAAATATTTTCTCAAATAGTGAATCTCAGAGGCCAGTCATTTCTTGGCAAATGTTCCACCTGTACTTTACTCAGTCATCAAAGGCAGCCACTGCACTCTAAGTCATCTTATGGTATATTTATTTCCAGCTGCACATTCTGAAACACATGGTGAGAAAAAAATCTATGCTATTAACTCTAACAATGTAGATTTATTAAGAGAAATACCATAATCAGGCTGAAAAGATCAGAAAGTTTTTCTTTTACAAGTAGATAGTTAAAGGAGGGTAAAACAAAATCTCAAAAAAATCTTTCATTTCTCAAGCCCAAGTTAAATATCACAGAAAAAGCTAATACTTGTCACCCTTCATTTAAGGACTATAATATGTTATCATATTTTCCAAGACAGGATACGGACTAATCATAAGGTCTGCACTCCCCATGCATACACCTATTGCTCCTATTGGTCCTGAAGACTCTTGCCAGCGATAACATCTTTAAACCCTGGTGCTTAAGTGAACTGGAGTTTAAACAGATCCAGTGCAGGACTCTGGGATAACTTCAGGTGACCATGTCCATGATGCCTGGTTATTTCTTCCACAATAGTTTCTATCTAACATAAGAAATACATCACTCATGCATGCATTGCTCATGTGGTATTACATAACTTGTAAACTAGGTATATGTTCTTATTTTTCAAAAGGCTACATACAGTACTAGGCTTACTCTCTCCCAAAACATGTTACTATCTTTTATACATAAACTGAAGATTTCCATTGACCAGATGATGTTACCATCTATATTTTTTAAAAGCCAGATGAGGAACAGCTGGCATCTTTTTTAGTGTTGGGGGAAAAGTAATCAAGACGTAAAACAACATGCCAACTCTTGAATATAGAGCTACCTGTTGTAGAGCAAAGCAATTACCCTGAATACATGCTGGCTACAAAGATGTAGAGAATTTTCAGCGCTATTTATTTAAAATTAAAAATACAGTTATAATACATTACCCATTTTAAGGAAACATTCAGCAGATATTCAATTGGTGTCTACAGTTATATTAAATTTATTCTGGTGCTCTGCTTTTTTAAATTCTCTATCAGGCCTACTGTGATGTTTTGTTCTTCGATAATTCTTTTTGGCTTACTCTTATATTTTGTTCTTCATAATTCTTTTTCAGTCCCTCCTATGTTTGCTTTTTTAAGGGGAGTTAGAACATATAACTAGTCACATCCTCAACATTTAAGTAAGGTTAAAATAAATTCTGTTGCTCCACAATCCTTTTTCCCTTTTGATTCTATTTATAGTATTTATTTTTTGGGTAAAATTTGCATTACAATTTGGATTCCTCCTCATGCACTTAGCTTTCTATGCATCCTACAATTTCAAAGCCCTAGACATAGACAATAAATTATTGATTAATATTATGATGGGATAAATTTTAAAATTCAAAAGAATATAAACTTTAGGTCACTAACCTTTGAAAATGCCATACTACTGATGCATATTAAAGCAGCTTCTGATTAACTCTACACAAGAATTCTTCATCATGTAGCAGCTTTCCAAATTGCTGGTTAGTTTGGTAGCTTATTATTCTAAGTGTTTTACAATTTGAGACTTATTTTTCAAATTTTGTTTTGTTTTTATTTCCCATTTTATATGTAATGCAAAAATCAAGATGTGATGCTTGATAAAAATTGAATATTTTATTGCATGTGTTTCTTATGAAGAAAGAATGTGTTTCTTATGAAGATCCATGAATTACATAGAATATCATTAATGTAGGTAAATCCAGCACTGATAGAAATAGTTCATCTTACCAAGTAATGTTTTTTGTATGACACATATTTCCCACCAATCCCATTATCTATTATTGAAGCTTCACTATGGAGTATTTGTTAGAAGATGAATATAGAATTGTTAAGCTGTCAGGTTTAATTTTAATGTGAAAAAGGATTCAGTCCAAATCTTTGGGACAAATCCATTCATCTGGTTATTTATTGCCTCTGTTAATAACACGAACTACAGATAATGTTAACTCCTTGAAGGACAGTCCTCTAAGTTGTCTTTCACAAATGTATAGGAGAAACTTAAATATTTATTTATTTATTTATTTATTTTTGGTACCAGAGATTGAACTCAGGGGCACTCAACCACTGGGCCACATCCTCAGCCCTTTTTTGTATTTTATTAGAGACAGGGTCTCACTGAGTTGCTAAGTGCCTCCCCAGTGCTGAGGCTGGCTTTGAACTCATGATCCTCCTGCCTCAGCCTCCCAAGTGCTGGGATTACAGGTGTGCACCACCGTGCCCAACAAAACTTACATATTTCAGTGAAATTAATTTTATTAGTTTGGATTTCAGAAATTGCAGCCTGCAGTGTCAAATTTCAGCTCTTTTGTCTATCATATGATCAACTTTTTAATTCACCATTTAACCTCTTCATGGATAGTAATATGTCCAAAACCTAATTATTTCCCTAAGTATTTCAGTACTAGTTCAGTACTAGTAAATATATACTTGTAGTTCAGTACTAGTAAACATACACTGCAGTCATTAAATAACTAATTTTTGTTAACTTACACAGATGAAGGTTTATGAAAAGGCTTTATAGTTTTTGCAACAAAATTTCATTCCAAGATGTCCAATTCTAAATTCTTCCTCAATTTGAATTCCCCCAGACCAATTTTTTCTACCATTATATCTTGTATTATGTTCTGATTCTATCCTATTCACATCTAAACTTCAAGTTGCTCAATTTTCCAAAGACACTCAATTTTCAGTATTTTTATATCATAAGAGTTTGCAATTGCAGCCCCAGTTTCTAGTCCTCCTAATGTGGTATTTAATAATCTCTTTTAGTTCAACAATACTATGTATCTAATCCATGTGTAAAATGTCTCATAATGGTAAAGTCTATAATGGTAGGCTTTACTCATAATGGTAAATTATGGCAAAAATGATGAATTGACTCATAATGGTAAATTCATATAGAATTAATTTTACTTAATTAGCTGTGGGAATATTAAATGATACAGATCATTTAATTATCCTAGAGGACTTAAGTATGGGAAAAAGAGACATCAAATTCTAACAGGGATTTTAGTTGTTTTTTTTTTTTTTTTTTTTTTTTTGGATACTGGGGCTTGAACCCAGGGATGATTAACCATTGAGCAATATCCCTGTCCCTTTTTAATATTTTCTCTAGAGACAGGGTCTCACTGAGTTGCTCAGTTCCCCATTAATTTGCTGAGGCTGGCTTTGAACTCATGATCCTCCTGCCTCAGCTTTCCAAGCTGCTGGTATTACAGGAGTGTGCCACTACACCTGGGTTGGGCTTTTTGAAGAAAACTAACTTTCATCATTTTGTGTGAGGTATTTTCTTCTCACTTGTACATTCATTTCAGTTTTGTCAAATTGAACCCAATTGCTATATAAGATGGAGAGTAGCTGGAGTTTTTTCCGATACTGTTTGGAGACTCTTCAATGTATATATAATGATATTCAGCTTGGTTGGTTATAAATGTCTTTTGTTAATATGTTGGCTCATACAAAATATGGTTATTTTTAAGACAGTTTTGTGGAAGATTGATCTATTAGGAAGATTTCAACTTTTCCATTTCTTCTAAACTTAAACCTTCCAATTGATGAGACTGAAGGATTATGACAAAGAAAGATTTCTTGAGTCCTTACCTCATATTTAAGACAATTTGTAATCAATGCAAATTCCTTGAGATTGAGATACTAATTTTTTAAAAGGAGGACAAATAATAAGCTGCATGCTCAACTGATATGAAATAATTATCAAATTTGGTCAAATTATGTTATGTGCATGGTGCATGTATGAAGATGTCACAATGAATCCCACTATTATGTATAATGATAATGCACCAATAAAATTTTTTAAAATAAATATTTCCTTTAAAAATAATGGCAAGATAATAAGGGATGATAATGTAGTTCAGTGATAGAGCATTTGTTTAGCATGTGCAAGGCCCTGGGTTTGATCCCAAGCAACATACACACACACATACACACACACACACAAAAGAAAAAAGCAACAAGACATTATGTTTCTCCTGCTATCTTCCTATTAGAGGAGCTTTTTTCTTCAGCTTTATGTCATTGTAAGTTATTATCCAGAGAATTTAATGTTAAGGACCTAAATAGGAGCATATAGCCCTCTAAATTATTGTTATGATATTTTGGTTTTGATATCACATGTGAAGCAAATCTGTTTGGGTTTAGGCTTTACCTTGATAGTATTATGAGTTATCAACCACACCTGGTAGGTTTCTGGCCCATGTGATGACAATCAGTCTGCTACTGAAACACTTTGATAGAGACTGTATCTTATGTACAATATTAATAAAATACCTTCTCAGGTGGAGTTTTCCAGCATCTGGCCACATGATGGCAAAGTAAGCATAGGGAAACTCACAAATTCTTTAAGTATTATATCTGACCATGAGTTTTTCTTTCTATCAGATAATGGGATGGACTCACACCCAAGATTCATAAAGCTTCCAAACTCAAAGGGAGAAATGCCGTGCTTGCTAAAGGGAGTTAACTTTACTTTTAATAAAGCAAATGGCAAGTCTTTGGTCCTCTCCTCTTTGCCAGTGGCTTGATATAGTTTAGCCAAAAAATTCTTTTTTTTTTAAAAAAAAAAATAGTTTTAGTTGTAGCTGGACACAATACCTTTGTTTTATTTATTTATTTTTATGTGGTGCTGAGAATCTAACCCAGTGCCTCACGTAGTGCAAGGCAAGTGTTCTACCACCTAGCCACAACACCAGCCCTAGCCAAAACATTCTTTAGAGTGTGGTTCATTCATTCCATTAGCCTAGGAGGTGGGTATGGTGGTAAGAAGTAGGCAAATTATTGATATTGGTATCATATTACAAAGCTCTTTAATTACCATAGCTATAAAGTGATTTTCCCTATTGAATTGTAGATGTTTAGAAATTCTAAAAGTAAAAATATGATTCTGAAGGGTTTGATCACTTTTGTGGATTTACTTTAGCCCCACCTAGACCTCAGTGTGCAATATTACTAAAAAATCTTTAATATCTCCTAAACATTGAAGCTCTACAATGTTTTTGTGTCAAATCCACATGTTGGCCTCAGTAGGCTCTCTGAACTTATTTTACATATACCCTGCAAAGAAATTTTCTGACAAACATCGTATTTTTATTTTTCTTTAATTAATATTCCTATTACAATATTGCAAGATTTCAAAGTTTTCAGTATATTCATTTTGTTAGTTCATTGGTGGGCATGAAAAAGTCACTCAATAATAGGGCAATTGGAGTAAAGGAAAAGTCCCTTCATGAAATTCTTATTTTCCTACTGTGAGCTTTATTTTTAAAATATTATTTAGTTGCCGGGCGTTGTGGCGCATGCCTGTAATCCCAGCACTTGGGAGGCTGAGGCAGGAGGATCGCGAGTTCAAAGCCAGCCTCAGTAATGGCGAGGCACTTAGCAACTCAGTGAGACCCTGTCTCTAATAAAATACAAAAAAGGTCTGGGGATGTGGCCCAGTGGTCAAGGGCCCCTGAGTTCAATCCCCAGTACCAAAAAAAAAAAAAAAAAAAATATATATATATATATATATATATATATATATATGCACACATATATATATATATATTATTTAGTTGTCAATGGACCTTTATTTTATTTATTTATATATGGTGCTGAGAATTGATCCAGTGCCTCACACATGCCAGGCAAGTGCTCTAACACTGAGCCACAGCCACAGTGAACTTTTTAACTCTCTTTGTTTCCTAATTTTCTAATTTTTAGAGAGTTGGCTATTTCTGAATATATGAATAGGAAGTTATGAGATAGAAGTAACAGGTGTTCAATTTCCCCAGTCCAAACCTTAGTAGCTCTTTCACGGGTTGGTATGCAACATTTTTTTTTTTAGACATTTCTTCTTGTTTTCCAGTGTGAACTCTACAGTAAATTATATAAATCTGTCAGAGAAGTTTGAATGGCTCATAAACAAGTGATTAATTTCCCATGTAATACTTTAGTTCCTATTGATGTTAGAAAGGCTTTATTTTTTCACAATTGGCTGGTCACATAGTAGACACATAACTACTATCATTTTAGGTCCCTACTTTTAGATGGATGCTAATTTAATAGCTGGTGTCATGGTTATAAGTTCTGCCATTTGGACTTTATGTTTAAGAGAACAGAAGCCTTGAATGCTTCATGAGGGCTGACTACTATAAATAATGCTTTTATATTCCCTGTGGTTTTCACCGGATATACATCAGTGAAATAGTCAATCCACATTGGAAAATAGGAAGATTAGAGAGAGCAAACCAAGGTCCTGTATGTATTTTCTTCAATTATTACTCAAGTAGACATGTTCAACTTATTTTTTCAGGGACTGGTCACAGGGTAGCTGAGAAAAGTTTACACCTGTCTATACTAGAACTAGGATTAGACCATAAGACTTTTACATAGCTAGTCTCATAGAACCCTGATAAGAGTTGCGTCTTATGAACATGTCAAATGAAAGTATCTGTAAACAAGTTACAGAGTCAAGGCCTGGGCCTTTTCAATAAGAAGAGTGGCTTCCCCAGATCAACAAATCAAGCCTAATTTTGGAGTAAGCACACCATTACCCTGGATCAAAGGCAGAACTGATTATCTCAGTGAGAAACTCCTATGACAGGTGGGGAATGACAGCTATTTTAAATGTGTGAAAGGCTTCTTTAACTTATTTTGACTACAATAAAAAGTTCTGGTGGGGGTTGGGGTTGTAGCTCAGTGGTAGAGCACTTGCCTCACATGTGTGAGGCACTGGGTTCAGTTCTCCGCACCACCTATAAATAAATGAATAAAAAAAAAGGTCCATCAACAACTAATAAAACATTAAAAAAATGTTCTGGCAGTTAGGAGTATGACTCAGTGGTAGAGCACTGGCCTAGCAATTGTAAGGCCCCGGGTTTTGATCCCCAGTACTGTAGAGAAACAAAACAAAAAATGTCTGGTGATGCTTCATGTAACATCTCTGTGAGAGGGCTTTATCTTTTAATAAAAGGCAAGGATATACAGCCAACCCTCAAAATCAGTGAGGTTGTTTCTTTGTTTCATTTGTGTATTAGGTTGACTTCAGGATAGAACCATCACCCATCTGCCAATAATACATATCCCAATATTTTACTTCAGTTTGATAATTTTGCAACATTATTTAGGGAGGCTTTATGTCCCAGGAGACTAAGAAATTTAGCACAGTTAATGTATCTCTTTACTACCATGCAAGGTATTAGCAACTGTCACCATTCATTAGCATGCAAACTGAAGGTGAGAAAAATTCACTGTTGTTCTTTTATTATTTTGTAAATTCTAAGATAATATATTAGGTGAATTTCTGAATTCCTTAGAGTTCCACTGCCACAAACATCAAAAATCTCCCCCTCTGTAGGTAAACTCAAGCTAAATATTGGCTTCTCAATTCAAGGTACAGGACAGAAAGCTAAACATGAGTTTATCACAGAAAAATACTTGGCTGATTCAGGCACAGACATTAAAGATAATAGCAAGATTAAGTGCCACAGGTGTTGGAAGTATCAACTTGATTATTTCTTTTGGATCTTGTGCAAATCTATGAACAGACTGACTTTTTTTTTTTTTTTTTTTTTTTGTCAAATTGTTCCTCTTTTCTCACAGGTAATATGGGTGTGTTATGAAGTGAATATCCCATCTTTCTTATGCCCTGTTTCTCTAGTTCTTTAATTACTGGTTCCATACATTGTTTTTGAGTTAAAAATATGTTCTATATGTGGCCAAGGATTTTTTGTTGTTGTTTTAAGTTAGGACAAAAGTATTGGTCTCTTTTATTAAACCACTATCATCTGTTTCTAGGTAGCAGAAAAATGGGCCTATTTCCTGTAATTTGAGAATAATTTTCTAGCATGGGATGAGACTGCCACTCTCCCTCAGCTCCCCTTTGTTTCAAAAAGCACATATTTACCCACTAAAATCCTTTGCATGCTAGGTGCTACCAAACTACTCCATCCTGAGTACAGAATATCACAGCCCTTAGAAGATACAGCACATCCCTTCCTAACAGATTATCAAGCACATTAGGAGCTAGGCATAGTCTTGTAAGGGAAGGGTTATTTGCATAGGAACCTCAGAGGAAAAAAAATAGGTAAAAAGTAGTCCAGAAATATCTGCATCTTGGATGTCTTTCTGGGATAGGGAAAAATGATAGAGATCAAAAGAAACTGCAGAGTGCCTGGAAGAGTAAGATAGGAAAAAAGAAACAGACACCTAAGTTTATTCCATTTCAAGCTCCTTGAGATTGCCTGATTATGTCAATTTTGCCCATTAGTTTGTACTGTTTGCCAATAATTTTTTTGTCTAACTTCATGTAATGGGAAAGATACCCTTGAGGAGGTTTCAGGGTTAAATTGCATCCCTCAATATTTGGAGGATTCCCTTTCTAATGTCGTTACTATTTACCACAGTGATTATTGACATTCCATTAGCTATGCCCTCTTATTTGTTGGTGGACCTAAATAATGCTTTGTTCCCTTTGGGAATTAATTATAATTGGCAGCTAACACTGCAGTCTTAAATTTATTTTTGACTTATATTTCTTCTTATATTCCCAAAGTTGGGCCACTCCCAACAATATGTGAGAAATTATCTATCTTTGCAACATACCTGCTTTTTCTTATTTGTAATTGAATTCCTAGCAACTAAAGTGCCCTAAAAATGGAAAGGACCAAGGATTTATTCTTATTTGTCCATAGGTTTATACCTGTAAATTTAGGAAATTGCCTCAGTGAACTGAGATAAAAATCAGTGGGGGAATCATCCAACTTCTGAGTACAGTATTTATTTCCTCCCAGTTCACTTTCTGCAGAAGAGTTTTGAGGAACTTGTTAGCAGTCCCTCATGTTGGGTTTCCAAGGCAAAAGGAGTAGCCTGATTTGTTAGAGGAGTTGGATAATTGGATCCTGAGGCCTTGGCACTCCCTGATGTGGTTTCTAATTTGGTCCCTGTTTTGCTGGTTCTATTAGTCAAACAAAGACAACTGGAGGCAACACTCCATGGGACAGCCTGTAGACACTGAAAAGCACCTTAGGAAATTTTTGTGTTATCTCCCGCAGAGTATCAGAAAATAATTCCTAAGATATTTAATATCATTTAGAGAAAAGGGCATTGGACTCTTCCACTTTAGGTCCCACCAGCAGTCCTGGATAACTTCTAACAAGGATTTGAGGTGCTGGGATTCCAATAGAGTAGGGTCAATATTCTTCATATGGAAAATATAAATTGATTTTTTTTCCACTTAATAGCCTGACTCAATTTTTATTCTATTTATCAACTTACTAGGGCAACTACTCATCAAACTGTTTTCTTTCTATGACACAGTCTCTTATCTAAATTCTCAATGATTACTTGATCTCTTCTCTGAATCATTTCTGCTTCCATAGCTGTTTTGTATAGTATAGAACACTTCCTTATCCCATCCCAAGAATGGATGTCAGTTTAATATATGAGCACTGTCTTATGCCGTCAAATCTCTTCATGAGACAAGCTATAATATTTCCCTCACATCCATTTATTTGGTCTCAAAAATTGTAACCAGGGTTGAAATCCTTAAACCTTTATGCCAAAGTTCACTGGTGTTTAGACAGATTCAGTGAAGCTGATTTGGGTAGTGTTTATATATCCCTGGTACAGTAAGTCAGAGTTCTCTTCTTCAATAGTCTTATATCTAAGAGAACAGGAGTAGGATGGTAGTCAAAGATGAGAACTGTATCTCGTGGATGCTATTCCTAAAAAGTAAATCAGATATCAAGAAGCTTCTAATTTTATTGAATTTTACATCTACTGACAAATTATCTGGATCTCAGTCCTCTGGGCACAATTGTCAGGAGCTCTGAATATTCACAGTCCATTAATGGCCTACAAACTTTATAAACCTATGCAAATCTAAAACAATACAACAAGGATGAATTTGTGTACTTTCACATTTAGATCCAAACAAATATTGCACCATAGAAATTACACCAATGACTCATAAATTTTCTCAACTTTCAGTCAAAGCAAGTTCAGATAAAAGACGAGAATCTTTTTAGAAGTAATTGATGAAGTAAAGAACCTATGCTGATATTCATATTGTCTGAAAAAATGAATACAAATTCCTTAGAAGCAAGTTTTCACTAGAATAAAGGTGTATTTGGAATTTCTTAATTACCAAAGTTAGACTTAATACATATAATGGTATACATCCTGCCAGCCAGATTTATTACAACACAGGAAAGGATCTGAGATGATTTTTCTGAATATTATGAGAATGAACCATCAAAATCAGGTTAAATAAAATAAGTTGTTTATATGTAAGGAAACAGACTAATAAAATAAGTTTCTGTGGGAGATTGATTATCTGAAGTTCATGTGCAATCTCTATTCTAATGAAGCTAATAATATGTGAATTTAGACAACAATATCAAACTATAAAGATAATACCAATGAATCAAAATATTTCTCAATTTTTTAAAAAGCAAAGCTTGGGTATGAAATTAAGTTCTTAGTTGGACAGAGTGGTATGCATCTGTAGTCCCAGCTACTCAGGAGACTGAGCTCAATGATTGCTTCAGCCAAAGAGTTTGAGATCAGCCTAGGCAACATAATGAAACACAATTTCTAAAAAATAAATAAAGTTCTTCTCATAAGGATCATATCCTCTATATGGATCACTCATCAATAATTAGCCATAATAATATCCATATTTTCTAAATGTGTATATCCCTTCAACTCCTCAGGAGCCCTTTGTTTTCTATCTTTGTAATTAGAAATGAATGCCACTGAAAGCATTCATTGGTACATATTTTACGTCATACGTGTATGCATTTTTGTTAAATATACATCTGAGAGTAGGATATCTCCATTCAACTTTAGTGAATATTAAGAGCATTCTAAACAGGTTTGCTTGAGTTTTTAATTTTAGATATCCTTATGGGTATTTATTTTATGGGATTATTGTTTGAATTGCTACTTTCCCATGGTTAATAACTTTGAGTACCTTTCCATATACTTACTGGCTATTTGTATATCCTCTTTTGTGATGCACCTATTTAAATTTTATGTCTTACTTTCTGACATTAAAGGTTTACTGTTTTTTATATAATGGTTCTCCATTGAATATGTGTTTTATAGACAAGTTTTAATTTTGATGCAAACGAAGTCATCCATGTTTTCTTTATATGGTTAGTGCTACTAGTATTTCATTTTAATTTTTCACCTTCTCCAAAGTTGTAATGACAATAAGACATGTTCAAGAAACTTTCTTGTATAGAGCAACATCAAACCTAGAAGTAATTTCTCTGTATAGTTTGAAAAGGGACTCCATTTTTTTTTCCCCATACTGGTATCTGATAGACATGGCACCAGCTATTTTAAGACTGTCCTTTTGTCACCATTTGGCAGTAATGCCTTTATGATGAATCAAATAATCATAATCTGCTGTCTGTTGGTTCCATTGGGATATCTTTCTAACTTTTGTAAGTACATGGCAATTTATAACTGGCCTTCACATTTGGTCATTTTAGCAAATGCAACCTTGTTCATAAGACTATCTCAGCTCTTTAAGTTTCTGAACCCTATAATTCTTGAAATCAGATTGACAACTTAAAAAAAGCCCAGATTCAGATTTGGAATGACACTGTGCTGGATCTTTAGTTAAATTTCATGGAGAATTAACGTCTAAAAATAAGTGAATCTTTTAATCTAAATATTTCTCTCCATTTGTAAAGTATTATATTTACTCTTTTTAATAGTTTTGTAATACTCTATGTAGAACTTTTCCTATATATAACTGATGTTTCTGATGTTCCTGAAAATGTTACCTTCCTAAAACTTCATGTTCATTTGCTATTTAAAATAGAGATACATTTAATTTTCTTTGTAATCCAGTAACTTTGCTCAATGAGTTTCCTAATTTTCATTGCTTATGATCACATATTTTTTGTCTGTAAATAATAAAATTTATACCTTTCCTTTTCCAATTCTTATTCTATGACTTGTACTACTTAGGACTTCCACTATAGCGTTAAACACAAATGATGAGAGAAAAATCATTGTTTTATTTCCATTATCAAAGGAAATCTTTCAGTATCTCCATTATCAGTGATTTCACAATTGATTTCTTTTTAGCTGCCCCTTTCCTCATTAAAGAATTTTGTTCAACTCCAAATTTTTAGTTCTAGTAGGGAGATTTAAGAATAGCTTTTTTTTTTTTTTTTTTGGTACCAGGGATTGAACTCAGGAGCACTCAACCACTGGACCACATCCCCAGCCCTTTTTTGTATTTTAGTAGAGACAGGGTCTCACTGAGTTGCTAAGTGCCTCGCCATTGCTGAGGCTGACTTTGAACTCGCTATCCTCCTGCCTCAGCCTCCCAAGTGCTGGGATTACAGGCGTGTGCCACCACACCCGGCAAGAATAGCTTTTGTATTTAAAAAAATTTTAGTTGGGGCTGGGATTGTGGCTCAACGGTAGAGTGCTCACCTAGCACGTGGGCGACCTGGGTTCGATCCTCAGCACCACGTACAAATACAATGCATTGAATAAAATGCATTGTGTACAACTAAAGGCAAATAAATAAAAATATTTTTAAAAAAATTTAGTTGTAGTTGGACGCAATACATTTATTTTATTTATTTTTACGTGGTGCTGAGGATCAAACCCAGTGTCTCACACATGTTAGGCAAGAGCTCTAACACTGAGTCAAAAACCCAGCCCCAGCTTTTGTATTTTTAATCAAAGCTTTACATGTACTTTTTGATATGATCATATGTTTTTATCCTCTTGTGTTACCTTGGTGAATTACATTGAATACTTTTACATTCTTTCTTTAATAATAGTTTTATATTTACCACAAAAAGAGTGAAAATGACAGAGTTCCCAAATATGCTGAATGCAGTTTCCTTGATTATTAATATATTAAAATGATACAATTGCCATACTCAACGAACCAGTGTTAATAAGTTATTTACAAAGGTCTACTTTATTCAGATTTCCATAGTTTCTACCTAGTGTCTGATTACTGTTCTATGATACTATACTACATTTAGTTATCTTGTCTACTTAGTCTCTTTTCAGATGTGACATTTTCTCAAATTTTCCTTCTGGAAAACCTTCAGAATTTTGAGACAAACTGGCAAAATAATTTGTAGAACCTCTCAAGTGCAATCTGATGATTTTTCTCAGATTATATTTGTTCTGTGGTTTGGGTGGGGGGGGGGCAAATCATAGAGGCAAAGTGTAGTTCTCATCACATCATATCAAGGGTACATTCTATCAACATGATTTATCACTACTGATGTTGACCTCAAATATCACCTTGAGACAGTCTTTATTAGGTTTCTCCCTTGTAAAGTTTATTCTTCTTTCTGACCCTCTGTCTTCACACTTTATTCTTTGGGAGCAAGTCAGTATGAATAGCCCACACTTGAGGAGTAATGAATCATACTATACCTTCTTGAAGACAAAGTATCTACAAAAATTCTGCAAAAGAAATTTGTCTTTTCCCCTATTTATTTATTTACATTGCTATGAATTCATGAATATTTATTTTATACTTTGGGTTATAATCCAATATCATGCAGCTTGTGGTTTTGAGATTGTTTTAGCTTTAACAATTAGGTCTTTTGGTTGGTTCCTGTATCCCTTTGATATACTTCCATCAATGTGGTGTTATAAATTATTTTTTAGTATTTCCTTACTTTCTGGAACTATAAGATGTTCTGGGCTCATCCTGTACATTTTCTCTGTAAAGTAATAGAATCAGCCATTTCTCAAGGATTCCTGATTTGTTTTGTTGGAGAATGGAATTAGAAACTAAGATCTGGAATCTAAGTATGTCCATTGCTATTAGGGTGACTTTGCTTCTAGATCTTTGCAGTTGAAAGACTAAGAAATTTCTGTATATGTATGTAGTGACAATGACACATCTTTATTTATGTGTGTAACCACCTATATGTATATGAAACTAAAAATGAATTTAAATAGGCGTTTCTAACTCTAATTCATTATAACATGGATCATTCTAGTATTTTCTCCTTGCTTGTATTTAACCTTCTACTCTAAGAGTAAGAAAACTTAAATCATATGCCAATCATTTACTTATTTGTTTAATTCCAGTATTCATGTGTAAGTTTCAGAATTGCTAACTCATACACCCATGGGAAACGACTTTTATATATATATATATATATATATATATATATACAGTCACTTGGCTTTTAGTTTTACAGATTCAATTCATTTCTGAAGTTTCTTAAGTCAGCACCTTCCCTCCTTCCCTGCCAATCTCATCAGTGAGACTGTTTCATACATTTATAATACAACTGAGTTCTTTTTTTTTAAAGACATTAGCCTTTATTTTATTTGTTTTTACATCATGCTAAGGATAAATCCCAGTGCCTCACCTCTGCTAGGCAAGTGTTCTACCACTGAGCTACAACCCCAGGCCACAACTGGGTTCTTTAGTCACATTCTCTATTCCATACTGGGATCTTCTATCTTTCTAAATTACTTTTTAAAATTTTATGTGTTAAAGTTTACTCTTTGTATTGTAAATTTGTATGAGTTTTACAAATGCATAGAATCACATGTACACAATTATAGTAGCATACAAAATAGATTCACTGTGCTTTACTTATTAAATCCTAGTTCTTCTACCAAAATCTCTGCCAAGGGCTGGGGCTGTCGCTCAGTGGCAGAGCGCTTGCCTAGCATGCATGAGACACTGGGTTCCATCCTCAGAACCGCATAAAAATAAACAAATAAAATAAAGGCATTCTGTCCATGTACAGCTACAAAAAAAAAATTTAAAAAAACCTCTGCCAATCCCTAATATTCATGGTGTTGCCTTTTGCATAAGGTCATATAAAAGGAAGCACATTATATGTATTCTTTTTAGGATGACTTCTTTCATCTAGCAGTATGAATTTAAGATTTATCCACATCTTCCACATCTTTTTTTTTTTTTTTTGCTTTATGGGTCATTCTTGTTTTTTTTTTTTTTTTTTTACTTTTTAATAGTATTCCATTGCATGTATATATAACAGTTTGCTTATCCATTCCCCTAGATATTTTGGTTTATTCCAGTTTTTTTGCAATTATGAATAAAACTATTAAAATAGTCACATGCTAGTTTGTGTGTGGACATAAATTTTCAGGTAGGTTGGAGCATAGTGGCTGGGTGCATGGCAGGATTATGTATAGCTTTGTAATCAACTGTCAAAGTGACCATACCATTTTGTATTTCCCACCACCAATGAATATTGCTTGCCTCTTCACCAGTAATTGACAATGTTAGCTCTTTGGATTTTAGCCAATCTAGTAGATGTATACAGGTATTTTATTGTTTAATGTACATCTGCTTAATAGCAGAAATTATTGAAATCTTTATGTATGGTTGTCATTTGTATATTTTTTGGTGACATGTCAGTTCAGATATTTTGCCCGTTTTAAAATTAGTTTGTTTGTTTTGTTATTGCTGAGTTTTAAGAGATCTTTATATATTTGGATAAAGACCTTTATCAGATGTGTTTTGGAAATATTTTCTCCCAACTTGAGACTCGCCTTTCCATTTACCCATGGTGTCTTTTGACAGGGAGAACTTTTGATCCAAAAAAGTCCAACTTACATTTTTTTCCCTTCATGGTTTGTACTTTCATTGTATCTAAGAACTCATCATAAAACCTAAGATTTTTCCCCTATGCTTCTTCTAGAGGTTTCAAATTTTTGCATTTCATATTTAGTTCTATGATCTATTATGAGTTAACTTTTGTTAAATATGTAAAGCCTACATCTAGGTTCACTTTTTTTTTTTTGCATATGTGCATCCCCACAACTAGCACCATTTATTGAAAAGATTATCCTTTGTGCATTGTATTGCTTTTGTGTCCCTGTCAAAGAGCAGTTAACTATGTTTGTGTACTTCTAGGCTCTCTTATTTATTTATTTTTATCAGTGCTAATCTATCTTGATTACAAAGTAGCTTTAAGAGTCTTGAAATCAAGAAGTATGAGACCTCTACCTTTGTCTTACTTCAGTATTGTCCTGGCTTTCTTTCCTTTCCTTTCCTTTTCCTTTTCCTTTTCCTTTCCTTCCCTCCCTCCCTCCCTTCTTTCTTTCCTTCCCTTTCTTTCTCTCTCTCTCCCTCTCTCTCTTTCCTTCTTTCTCCTTCCTTCCTTCCTTTCTTTCTTGCAGGGTACTGGGGATTTAACCCAGGGGCAAGTTGCCACTGAGCCACATCCCCAGCCATTTTTATTTATCATCTTGAGACAGGAGCCTTGCTAAGTTGTTAAAACTGGCCATGAACTGGTGATCTTTTTATCTCAGCTTCCCAAGCCACTGAGATTACAGGCATGGGCCACCACACCTGGATATTCTAAGTCTTTTGTTTTGTCTTATAAACTTTAGAATTAGTCTGCAAATATACAAAATAGCTTGCTGGGATATTGAATAGAATTGTACTGAGTCAAGTTAAGAAGGACTGGCAGCTGGATAGGATTGGGCCTTCTAATCCATAAATGAATTTTTTTGATTTTTTAAATCGAAGTTTTATAGTTTTCTGCACATAGACATATAGATCCTACACCCCTTTATTTAGATTTATATCTGAGGGCTTTTAATTTTTATTTTTGTTTTCTGTGGTACTGCAGATTGAAAAGCACTAGGGGTACTTTACCACTGAGCTACATTCTCAGTCTTTTTTCTTTTTCCTTCCTTCCTTCCTTCCTTCCTTCCTTCCTTCCTTCCTTCCTTCCTTCCTTCCTTCCTTCCTTTCTACAGGGTCTTACTAAGTTGCCAAGATTAATCTTGAACTTTTATCCTCCTGCCTTAGTCTCCTGTGTAGTTGGGTTTACAGGTGGGCACCACCATACCTGGCTTATATTTAAAGGATTCTGTGTGTGTGTGTTATTTGTGTTATTGTAAATTTTACATTCAAATTGTTCATTATTGATATATAAGAAATCAGTTGGCTTCTGCATATTAATCTTGTATCCTTTAATTTTGCTATACTCATTTATTAGCTCTAGAATGTTTTTTCTCTTAGAGAGTCTTTGGAATTTTCTTCCATAGGCAATAATGTCACTTGTGAAGAAAGACAGATTTATTTGACTCATTTTAATTGTTGGTATGTTTCATTCCTTTTTGTGTATGTGTGTGTCTTATTGAACAAACTAAGACTTCCAGTATCATGTTGCATAGGAATGGTGCAAGAGGACATTATTTCCTTATTCCTGAAATTAGCATACAGGTTTTCACCCTGTATGCTATTAGTTGATATTATAGATGTTCTATATCTAGTTGAGGGAGTGTCTTTTGAATTTCTTCTTTGCTGAGGGTTTTCTCATGAATGGGTATTAGATTTCATCAAATGCTTTTTCTGCATCCACAGTTATGATGCAGTCTGCATATATAGTTATGATGGTCTCTTCTGTAGTCTCTTGATGTGGTTGAAATTTGAATATTGAAACATCCTTACATAGCTGGAAAAATCCACTGTTTTGGTGTATAATTTTTTTATATATTGCTGAATTTAATTTTTATATTTTGTTAAGAATTTTTATGCCAATGTTCATGAGACATAATGGTCTGTAGCTCTCCTTTCTTGTAATGTCAATCTGATTATTGAGTTGGGGTAATAATGGTTTGATTCAATGAGTTATGAAGTAGTCCCTCTGTTTCTGTATTCTGAAAGTAATGGTAGAAAACCAGTACTTATTCTCCCCAAAATGGTAAAATTTTATCATTAAAAATATCTGGGCCTGGTACATTTTTGGAAGTTTATTAATTATTAATTAAACTTCATTAATAGATTTAGAAATATTCAAGTTATCTATTTCTTCTGTGAGCTTTGGTAGTTTGTATCTTTCAAATTGTTCCATTACACTTAAGTTATCTAATTTGAGGGCATAGAGCTAGTCTTACTATTGTTATCCTTCAATATCTATGGAATTAGTATTGATGGCTCTTCCTTTATTTCTGATATTGGTCATTTGTCTTCTTTATTTCCTTGATTAATTTTACAGTAGGTTTCTTGTAGATACCATTTAGTTGGATCTTATTGTCTTAATCCATTCTGACAATCTGTCTTTTTTAAAAAATATTTATTTTTTTGTTTTAATTGTACACAATGCCCTTGTCTTTATGTGGTGCTGAGGATCGAACCCGGGCCACGCATGTGCTAGGCGAGTGCTCCACCGCTGAGCCACAAGCCCAGCCCACAATCTGTCTTTTTAATGATTCACATTTAAAGTGATTATTTATTAAGTTTAATTAGTACATACTGTTTGTGTTGTAGTCATTGCATTACTTTTTCTTTATCCCACCCCATGTTAGTGCATTGTCTGCTTTTATTTGATCAGTTTGCATAATTCCATTTGCTCTTCTCTCTTAGCATATATTCTTTTATATTAAGAAAAATGGAAATAATAGATCTTATTACCTCACTCCTTCTCCAATGCTCTTCTTTACAGAAATACAAATTTTAGATCCATATAATTTTCTTTGTGCTTTAAAATCTTCTTTTAACATTTCTTATAGGTCTACTGGTAATGTAGCCCTCATTTTTTTTTCTGGGCAAGACTTCATCTTTTGGAAGATAATTTTACTGGATATAGATATTGATGTTGATGGGGTCTTTTTTCCTCCTACCACTTTTAAGTATTTAAATATCCACCCTCTCCTTGCTGTTGTGGTTTATGATGAGAAATCCACTGTAATTCTTATCCTTGTTCCTTTATAGATAAGGTTTTTTACTCCCTCTGGTTTCTTTCAGGATTTTTATGCAGGATGGATATGATAAGCCTAAGTTTTGTTATTGTTTAAATATTTAGTGTTTTGTGTTCTTTGAGTTTCCTGGATCTGTGGCTTGGTGTCTGTCATTAATTTTGGAAACTTCTTGATCATCATGACTTCAAACATTTCTTCTGTTCCTCACTCTCTCTCTCCTTCTAACATTCCAATTATGTTATACCTTACTCTACAATTCTATTTTATTATATAAGTTGTACAGATTAATGGGTTTCACTGCAACATTTTCATACATACATATATCATGCTTTTAACATTCTTCCTTCCTACTACCCTCTTGCCCTTTCCTGTCTCCCCATTTTTCCCTGTCCCCTTCCTCTTCACTATAGTCCATAATTCCTAAATGTCTTTTTAAAATTCTTTCTTTTCTTTTTGCATTTTAGCTTGAGACATCTCTACTGATCTATTGCTGATTCTTTCCTTAGCTATGCTGAGTCTACTGATGAACCTGACAGAAAGAATTCTTTATTTATGTTGCAGTTTTTAAAATTTCTAACATTTCCTTTTGTTCTTATAATTCCCATCCTTCCACTTATATAACCTATCAGTTCTTGCATGGTGTCTACTTTTTCCATTAGAGACCCTTAACATATTAATCATAGTTACTTAAAATTTCTGTTGATAATTTAAACATCTACCCTCTGAGTCTGGACCTGCTTATTACTTTGTATCTTCAGGCTGATTTTTCTTATGATATGACATGCACTGTAATTTTTTACTGAGTTTTACTTGGTGGTAAAAACTGAGGTAAATAGGCCTTTATAGTGAGATTTATGATAATCATCCAAGGGAGCTGGGTTGTCTTTTAATATTTTCTGTTACTAGAGGTACCCAAAGAGTCAAATTCCTCTAGTGTCTTTGTTTTTGTTTCTCCTCTTGACTTTAGACTTCCTTAGTGCTCTGAGACAACTGGTGCCTTTTAATTCTTTCATAGTCCATTGTTACTATACTGAAGACTTTTGTGGTGTGGTATTGGGAACAATGAGTGTCTTAAACTCTTTTGAGAGTCTCCATTTAATGTGCCTGTCTTGGGATTCATGAATAATTCTCCAGTGACACAGTTTTCTCCTGCCAACCTTCCCCCATTACTTTATTTCTAGGCTCTAGTGTTCCAAATCTATTTTCTTGGAGCACTGACCTATATTAACACTTGTGGGTTTTATAATTTTATGATTGGTAAGACAGGAAAGGTAGAGGAAACTGGGATAAAAGGAATGCCCTTCCTCCAACTGGGATAAAGTTCTAGTACAATATTTCCCCTGAAGATTAGACCTTTGTTATGGATGTTGCTCTGAATATATTTCACAATGATTGCTCTTCCCGCTTAAATGAGAAACTGTTAAGATTCCTGGAAGTAAAGTGCAGGGCTTTCTCCCTTTGACTCTAGTGAAAACAGAAATATGGCCCAGATATTCCTCTAAATTGCCACTTAAGATGAATCCCTACCAATCAGTGACTTCACTGGCTTCTGCTCTAGCTAAGAAAATCTCACTTGTTTCTCAGTCTGTCTCTTCAAAGTTTGGTGTGGATGTTTTCCCTGAAGTTTTTTCTGATGAGATCAAGGAAGTAATTTTTTTTTCAATTTGTCTTGTTTTCTCTTGTTATAATGGCATAAATGATAACTTACAAGCTTTTCCCATGTCAGAGCTAAAACTAGAGTTTATATATATGTATGTATGTATTTTTAATGTTAAGGACCAAAAAAAAAAAAAAAAAAAAAAAAACCAAACCCACTTTGGTTTCTTAAATAAATCCCAAATGGTTATGATGCAGTATTTTATTTTCCTTTAAATATGTCATATAATTCAAATTACTATTCTATCTATATTCATAGTAGCCATGTTCTATAAAGTGTGTTTTGATGGTTCACTATAAGCTTAGATAGTAGAATTAAGATGCCCTGAAAATTAATTACATATATTTTCCTTAAATGCTTGTAAATTCTGCTAGTGTTACATTTAAGCAAGGCATATTCTTGTTTGGAAATAATTTAACTATGGATTCAATGTCTTTAAGAGAAGTAGGACTACTTATATTATTTCTATTTTTATGAATTATTTCTTTTTCATTATTTGTGTTTTCAAGGAATTAACCATTTCATGTTAAAAAAAAAACAATAAAAAAGTTACTTTTCAAGTGCTCTATGTACTCAAAAAATTTTAAGTTAGGAAAAATTGCTATCACCTACAAAGACATATAGAGTACCTACGTCACCACAGTGTTCTTTATTTACTTTCATAATCCATGTATTGGATCAGGAATTGATTATAAGTATAAACAATGCCATCTGTGCCTGAAGGACATCATCCACATGAACAAAAGAAACAGAGAAGTCCACTCTCTCCTGAAGAATAGGGTCACCCAGTACTTGGGTAGTGGTGAAACTGTCAAAACCAGTTTTCAGCTAAATCCCCAATCAGCAAATACAACTTGAACTGCCCTGCTCTCAAATCATTCTGCCAATTGTACCTACTTAGCATTGATCAAATCAACCCTGTAGGACTAATTCTGTTTTGCTTTGATCTAATAAAAATACTGCTTATTATCAGTTTAACTTAACTTCTACCTTTTCTCAAAATTCTATAAAAATTTGCATTCCCCTTTGGGAAGCCAGAAATTCACATTTCTCTTTCAGTTTCTTCCTTACCAAAGCAATCATTTTGAAGCAAATATAGCTCTTGAGATTCAGATTTAAGTCAATTTTTGTTTCTTTCACAGCCAGGGAATTGGTATTGGAGCAGTGAAAATCACAGACAAAAGTCTATATGCTCAGCACATTCACATTCTAATGCAAGATGGGCAAATGCTGAAAATAATGAAAAGGGATGAAGAGTAATGTTGCGGGGGTGTTGATTCTACAGATAAATGTAAAACAGAAGCCTAATTGTCCATTTGTGGAGAAGAAGAAAGCATGAAGCATGGTAGAAACATAGTTAAGACCAAGAGAGGATCGGTGTAGAAGCAGGTTCATTGATTCCAGGAACAGGAAATAGAAGCAAAGAGATAACAGAAAGGGGACTTGACCAGGTCCAGTTGTGTAGGTCACTCTATGGACTTTTGTCATAAACAATGCATAAAGCATTGAAATGTTTTGAGATAGAGGATGGTGTTAATTGACACCGATGAGAAACAAAGTCATGTATATCCACATAGCTGATTGTGTCCATCAACATGATTCAACTTTTCTGTTATCTTCATTGACATAATTTTATCATCTCAGGAAATCCTTGCCCATCAAAATAAAAAGTTGCAAATGACATTATTATTTACAAGACCTTCCTTAGAAATTAATTAACTCATCAAACAATATTTTGTATCCCAAGACTTTTTTCATCCCTCACCTTCAAATCATTTTGCTATGTCTACAAATTCTATTTCATCATTATTCATACCCAATATTAATCAAGCCCTGGCATTAGAGGATCTACTGTAAATAATACTTTAAAGTCTCAAATAGTCTAACTTTGCCTTTACCTGTCTAAAAAGCTACTAAGATCTGTTGTGAGATTGCTTTCTCTTACCACATTATGAATAAACTTGCTTTTATCTTATCAATATGTTTAGATGATATTCAGGAATTTAACATTACTCTTGGAACCTCACCAACATCCAATAAAGATTGAGACCTCCTTGAAGCCTAGGCCCAAGACCCTCAACTCAGAGATAATGTCTTCCTCAGAAACCCACTAGCTACTACGGTGGGTCCCTCAATTTTCTGAAATTGCTCTACTTTCTGACCTAACCAACTCATTGGTAGCCAAACCAACTCATTGGTAGCCAAAACTCTTCCCTAAGAACCAGGACATGCAAAGAAATTTGTCAGTATAAATTTGTCCTTCAATGACCTCCCACTTTGGGCTGCTAAAGTCTTTGGACCCAACTTGCTACCTGACACTTCAGCTGGCTTGGTTTTAGGTTAGGTTCTCCTTGAAATTTATGGTCCTTTATGCTGGATAATCTTTGCTGAAGATATATAATATTAAAATATATAACATTTCTCTTCATGTAGGCTTAATTTCCTATGAAATCTCATTAGTATCTCACATATTCCTTATGGTAATTCTTTCAATATTGTTACTTTGTTTTTCCATTACCTGATAAAGAAATTGTTACTGTCTAACCTTTTGTTCATGAACTATCTATCCCCTGTATAGATGCATTAGAAATTCCTTTTGTTTTTCCCTAGTGATAATTTTAATTGATATGTAATAATTGTGCTTATTTTGGGGGTGTAATATTAGATATATTTATACAATGTGCAATGATAAAATGAAGATAATTAGTATTTCCATCTCTTCAAATAATATCATTTCAGTGTGTTAGGAACTGTGAAAGTCTATTTATTTTGAAATGTATGATAAATTGTTACAGATTATAATTATTTTACTATGTGATAGAACATTAGCACTGTGTCCCATATAATTGTGTTTTGGTACCCATTATCCAGCATTCAGTATCTGTCTTTCTATGCCTGGGTTATTTCACATAACATCTTGTCATCCAAGCATAGAAAAACAGGACTTCCTTCCTTTTTTTTTTTTTTGTGGTACCGGGGATTGAACTCAGGGGTACTCGACCACTGGGCCACATCCCCAGCCCTTTTTTTTTGTATTTTATTTAGAGACAGGGTCTCACTGAGTTGCTAAGTGCCTCGCCATTGCTGAGGCTGGCTTTGAACTCGCGATCCTCCTGCCTCAGCCTCCCAAAGTGCTGGGATTACAGGCGTGCGCCACCGCGCCCGGCCCTTCCTTTTAATGGTTAAATAATATTCCATTATGTATCCATACCACATTTAAACATCTACTCATCCATTGAGATGAGCATCTGAGTTGATTTCACATCTTGGATATTGAAAATAGTACTGTTATAAATATGGGTATGCAAGTATCTTTTTAAAAAAATATTTTTGTTGTAGATGGACACAGTATCTTTATATTTATTTATTTATTTTTATGTGGTGCTGAGGATCAAACCCAGGGCCTCACATGTGTGAGGCAAGAGCTCTACCACTGAGCTACAACCCCAGCCCTGCAAGTATCTTTTTGATATAATGATTTCATTTCAATTTTGTATATAGTCAGTGGTGGGATAGCTAGACCCGTAATGACTCTATTAAATTACATCCTCACTAAGTGTGTATAAAACATGAGTTTCCCTGGGGGTTGTCTGAATGCTCACAAACATTTATTATTTTTGTGTTCTTGATCATATCTATTCTAACTGGGTTGAGTCATATCTCATTGTGGTTTTGTTTGCATTTCCCTCATGATTAGTAATGTTGAGCATTTTATATACTTATTAATGATTTTATGTCATCTTTTGCAAAAAGTCTTTTGTCTAGTTTTAAAATCAGATTAGTTGCTTGTTTTCCCGTTGAATTGTTTGAGTTTCTTGAATATCATGGATATTACCCCTTTGTTAGATGAGTTGTTTGTAAACATTTTCTCCCATTCTGCAGGTTGTGTCTTCAGTAATTTCAGTAAAGTTGCAGGATACAAAATAAATAAAAATACAATAGTAGTGTTTTTATATGCCAATATTAAACTGGCTGAAAAAGAAATTTTAAAAATCCCACCCACAATAGTTACAAAATAATAAAATACCTAGTAATAAATTTAAATATGAAAATAAAAGATCACCACAATGAAAATTATAAACTCAAATGAAAACAAATTTAAATGGACCCTGTAAAATGGAAAGACATTCCAAGCTCAAAATTGGAAGAATACCATTCAATGTTCATATTATCCAAAGTAATCCACAGATTCAGTGAAATCCCCCATCAAAATACCAATATTATTTACAATATTAAAAAAAAATCAGGAAATTCACATGTATTTCCACAAAAGATCCAGAATCGACAAAGAAATCCTGAGCAAAAGACAAAGCTGGAAACATCACAATATCTGACTTCAAAACATTATAACAATGCTACAGTAATCAAAAGAGTATGATATTGGCATTACAACTGACACAAGCCAATGAAATAAAACAGAAAATCCAGAAGGTAATCCACATATTTATAGCCAGATGATTTTCAACAAAGGCAACCACTACACAAATTGGTGAAAGGACATTATCCAGTTTTCTATACATCCAACACACACACACACACACACACACACACACACACACACACACACACACGCGCACGGGGAAGAACAAAACTGGCCCCCCTCAATCTCTCTCCATCTAAAAAGTAACTCAAAATGGATCAAGGATCAACATGTAAGACCTGAAACTATGAACCTACTAAAAGAAAACTGGGGAAACACTCCAAGACATCAATAGACGCATTTTTATAAGACCCCAAAAGCAAAGGAAACAAAAGCAATACCATATAAATGGGATTATATCAACTAAGATGCTTCTGCACAATAGAGAAAATGATCAACTGAGTAAAAAAGGTACCCTTTAATCTTATTTTTTGATGGGCTCCAGTTTAAAACTGAAAAACGTTATCAGAATATGATATGACAGACCTTACTTCATATTTATATGTATCCTCCATTGGAGATAAAATTAGTCCATATGGCAGAACTAACAGAACTCATTGCACTCTTTATATCTGTTCAGAGAGAGAGAGAGAGAGAGAGAGAGAGAGAGAGAGAGAATAGTAGATACACTTCCAGTGTAGTTTTGCTCCTCCTTCTCTTCCTCCTCCTCTTCTTTCTTTTCTCTTCCTCATTCCCCTTTCCCCTTCTTCTCCCTCTCCTTCATTTTCCTCCTCTCCTCTTTTCTTCCTCTTCTTTCTTTATGGAATGCTTTTGTAAATAGGGTTCTTGATCTCAGCAGGATCCTCAATTAAGACTGATCAGCAAAAGAAATTTTCTGAAGCTTCCTAAAGACATGGCTATTACAAAAAGTAAACAATAATACAAAAGGGGATACTCTGGACTCTAAAGAAATTGTCCTCGTATGTAGCTTTCAGTAAGATCCTGGCATCACGTTCTAATCTTTCTTGGGAGTTTCAAATAAGTTATTGTAGAATACCAGCAATTGGCTCCAGAAGTAAAGAGTCACTTGGAGAAACCTGTGGGTAAATTGCATTAGAGTAACCTCTGAATGGCTACTTAGTAGTAAGTACCAGAGGACCTCAAGTGAAAAGTTGGAAAATTTTAAGATGAAATTACCTACCACAGCAAAGAAAAATTAAATACTATCTTCAACCAATACTGACAGAGAAATCACTGTGATTATTGAGGGTGCTTCTGGTGTATGTCTCATCCATCACCAGTATAATCTTGGTTAAACTATAAAGGAGAGGATAGATAAGAGCCCAAATCTCAGGGCCCTCTGTAATACTCTCTGCAGCTTTTTTTTTTTTTTCTTTTGGCACTGGGGATTGAACCCAGGGGCTCTTAACTACTGAGCCACATCCTCAGCCCATTTTTAAAATATTTTATTTAGATACATGGTCTCACTAGGTTGCTTAGGGCCTCACTAAGTTCCTGAAGCTGGCCTTGAACTTGCAATCCTCCTGGCTCAGTGTCCTGAGCTGCTGGGATTATAGGTGTGTGCCACTGTGCCCAGCTGCAATGGGTTTAAATATGTATTGTAATTGCTTATTTGGGGGACAAATTGAAGCCTTATTGGAGATTTACAGCTCTGCAAGAAGCAAAATATTATAAGATTTTGTGTTCCCAAGACAGCATTATGGTCTTAGGCACATCCATTTTACTGAGACTATAATTAAAGAGTTCTGCACAACTCTGCCAGTAACACAGTAACCCAACTGTCAATTATACTCTGATCTTTAGGACAGAAAGAATAAACAGAAAATTTTAGCTCAAATTAGCAAAAATTATCAGAGATGCTCAAACTTCCATGGTGTATGGTTGTCTTTAAATATAATGAGTTCTCAGGGTATGGTGGCACATGTTTGTAGTCTCAGCTACTAAGAAGGCTGAAGTGTGAGGAGTGCTTAAACCCGGGAATTCAGGGCCAGACCTGAGCAACATAATAAGATCCCATCATGTAAAAAATGTAAAGACAGGCTTTTGGCTGGAACTGCCATCTTCCAGTAATTCATCAAAATGACAAACACAAATGAAAAGAGGAGAGAACCTGATATATGTTCTCTAGGTCTTTTAGAAAATATGAAATCATTACTGTAGCCACATATATGCAAATTTACAAGAAGAGCTATTATAGACATTAAGGGACCGGGTACTGTTCAAAAATGAATGCCCTACAAATGTTATCATGGCAAAACTGGGAGAGTCTACAATGTTACCCAGCATGCTGTTGGCATTTTTATGAATAAGCAAGTTAAGGGCAAGATTCTTGCCAAGAGTATTAATGCATATATTGAGCACTCTAAGAGCTGAGATAGCTTCCTGAAACATGTGAAGGAAAATGATCAGAAAAAGAAGGAAGCCAAAGAAAAAGGTACCTGGGTTCAGCTGAAGTACCAGTCTGCTCCACCCAGAGAAACACATTTTGTGAGAACAAATGGAAAGGAGCCTGAGATGCTGGAATCTATTTTGAACAAACAGAAAGGAGTCTGAGATGCTGGAATCCATTTCCTGTGAATTCACGGCATAATAAATGTAAAAAATAAGTAAATAAATAAATAAAGGCCCGTGGACTAGGGAGAAAAAATAAAGAAAATGAGCTCAACTCTTTCTGGGCTTCATTAAATTACCCCTTTTGAATTAGCAACAGGCCAACCCATAAATCTAGGAATATCTATGCTTCTAGACTCAATCATCATGGACATTGTCAAATATTGCAGTTCATTCAATTGATATCATCTTATTTTTAAGATGTTCAAGTAGCCTTTCCTCAATGTCACACTAAGTGACTCTTACATGCTTTAAATTCTGAAAATTTAGTCTAAAATCTGGAGAGACACCTTAGAAAGTCCTCAGAGCCTGTTGAAAAGGACCCTATGAGATACTTTAACTAGCCCAGAAGTAAAATTCCAAGAGATTGGTACTTAGAATCTCTCAAAGGGGCTCTTAATCATTACTGGAGATCTCAAGCTGAGAAATCTTAGGAGTCCATTAGAAGCAGGTGGTCTTTGGAAGCAGCTATCTTCTTTCCAAGACTTTCAGACTAAGTAAATGAATTCATGAACTGTAGTTTCCATTGAAGACACACAAAACAATATCACAGATTGTCATCTTTAATCTGTATTCTTTTATTGTTTATTTCTTACCTATCTGGCTTTGGCCACATTTTACTATGTTACTTATAAGGCATTTATTATTTTCATTGCGTTTTTGGCATTTTATCACTCATAAGTATGAATCCAATGCATGTTTACAATTATATGTGTAGTGGTTAAAGCATACACCCAGACTGTTGGGTTTGCACATCTTCCTTGTGAACCACTTGGTTTCTCTTGGTTCCAGTTCCTGTAATGAGTCAGTAACTGGGACTCAACTATTAGACAACAAAGCAAAAATGATAACATGCTAGATGGTTGGAAATTTAAAATTCCTATCTTGTAATACATAGAAAAGGAGCTTCCTGTGTCTAGCAAAACAACACTAGAGAAACTTTTGTGGAAGAAGCTTTTTTACTTTTAATAGGAATTGAACTTGAAAGAAAACTAGAGCTCACAGGCTAGTTGACAAACTCACAGATCTGTCAAAACACTTTTCTTGAGCTCTATAAATGATATTGATACTACTATTATTAAACAATGATACAAAAATTACCACACTACTTGACAATTTCATAGTGGTATTTTGGCTTTAAACAGATCATTGAGTAGCTCTAAGATTGGTATTGGATCAGTGAAATAAAAATCCTTTTACTGCTGCCTACACACTGGACAGTAACTAATTGCTTGGTAAACTAATGTCTTCAGTAGAGTTCCTGGCATCGCCAAAATTCCCTTTGACTCATTGGTTTCTCCTGTAAGAGAAGACTTCAGAAAAGTTAATTCAAAGAAGGAGAAAAACTAGGACTTGATGTAAGAAACCAAACTTTCAACAGTCAATGGGAATTCTGGATTGCTTTCTTTCTTTCTCCCTCCCCCCCCCCCAAGCACTAGGGATTGAACCCAGGGTGCTTTACCAATGAGTTAAATCCCCAGCTGTTTTTGAGACCAGGTTTCACTAAGTTGCCCAGGCTGGCCTTAAATTTGTGTTCCTCCTACGTCAGCCTCCCAAGCAGCGACCACACCTGGCTTGTTCTCTCCTCAAACCTCTTCAAGTCATAGTTAACTAATGACCTGAAATGAGGGGGGCTACTGCATGCTATTATGCTCAAATGGAAAGCAGCAGTTAGATAATGTTCCCATTGCATCAGAGGTTCTTGAAATTGTTTTGAAAACAGCAACTTCAATATTAAAAGTGAAAATGTGCTATTTTTAGGAGAATGTTGGTTCCTTGGCTTAATGTATATGTTCCTAGCTCCTGGTTGAGCAGAAGGCAGCATACTCTGATCACAGTTCTCTTAGTATGTCTGTGTTGCTGCCTTCCTCTTACAGTGACTTTCAATCCTAAACTCCCATATCATTATTATTATCATTCCTAAGCCCCTACACCTACATGAAACCTCATCTAAGACTCACCTTACATGAAACTTCAAAATCTTAGATAGAGAAAAATGCCCCACAAATATCTTGATTTTGTCCCAGCCCCCATATGCTGCTGAGAATCTGCCAAGGTGGGCTTTCCCATGCTATAATGAGAATATATTTAGCTGTGTCCTTACCAACAAGAAACTTTGGTGAGTTTTCAGAGCTAGTACTTGACATTTATAACACAATCAATGATTTTTAAATGTATGATTTTACAAAGAGTCTCATGAGTAACATTTATTGAGCACAAATAATGTGTCAGACATTGTTCTAAGTATGATTTTTTAACAATGTATTTTTAAATTTTGATAATGACTGGCACATTTCACCTATCACCACAAAGACAACTAGAAAAACCTGGTGAATGGGAATTTGAACCCAGGCAATCTATCCCAGCATCCATTTAATTAATTAGTATGTCTTTGTACCTAATAATACATTCTATTTCCATGATTAGAGGAACCTTCACTATCTTCCTCTCAGCTATAGCTCTACTACCTAGAATAGTTCCTGTCTTTTTTAAAAAATATTTTATTTATTTACTTTAGTTGTACACAATGCAATGCATTTATGTTTACGTGGTGCTGAGGATCGAACCTGGGCCGCGCACGTGCGAGGCGAGCGCTCTGCCGCTGAACCACAACCCCAGCCCCTAGTTCCTGTCTTATAATACATGTTCCACAAATATTTTTTAGGCTGAATGGATGAACTTAAAACATATTCCATGCTGGTACACAGAATGGTATCCTAGAACACAGCCTTTGAATCTAGAAGTTCAAAATTAGAATAATGTATGTGCTACTTAGTAATTATTGGTCTTGTTTCCCTCATTTTTGAAATGGAGGAAATAACATCTATTAGTAGATTTGGTGTAAAGATTCTATGGTAGAATTACACAGAGCAGCATCTGTAGGGCCAACAACACACTTGTTTCTATAAAAACAATGCCCATTATTGTGTTGTTTTCACTCCAGAATTGTTTTTGTCTTTATGATTTCATAAACTGGCATATTACATTATTTTTTTTTTACATTTTCACTTGTCCCTGATTCTGAGTATCTACAGATGATACATGGAAACGGATTGTAATCATTTATTGCCTAACATGTAAGTTAGGAACAGGGACTAAAAGGGGAGATGAACATCAAGTACAGCATATGAGTAAGCTTCTATTTTTATTGTAATGGAGAGTCTACATAAAGGCTGTCTGGTTATGCAACTCTGCTACTAGGTCAGTGCAATCACAAAGCACTTTTCTTGATCTCAACTAGAGCTTCTCCTCAATTAACTGGGTCTAAGCACTAAGTAGGTGTGCATATGTAGATATGTATATGTGAAAAATAACACAGAGACTGTGTAGAACATTACATATACAGCAAGAGATCAATAAGTGGTAATGAGAGAATAGTATTAATACACTTGCTTCTGCATCTATTTGTCATTCACTGTAGAACATAAATAAAACAAACACTCCCTTAAAGGAGTTGTCAATTTAAGTACACATAGCATTGTTTGTCACCTTAATTTATGATAGGTTAAACAACAAATCCATTATTTCAAAAGCCAAATATCATGATTTTAACTCTGGAATTCCTCCAAATATGTCTTTCATGAAGGCCATAATTATAAGAAACATAGCAGATGGGGAACAAATGCCCTTGCCTATTCACTCAGTCATTCACAATTGTGATGATTCCTTAATTCAACAAACATTGCTATTTCTTTAAGACAGGAATTATACCATACACAAGGAAAGTATAACCTCCCTCTGGCTGCTTTCATGGAACTCAATATAGTGCTAACAACTAATGTGATACTGTCCATGCCATTTTGCCCTCTGTATCACATTCACTTGCATCTCTGACAATCACCTCAAAGAAGCTTCTTTTACTTAATTGTTTACACTAAAATGCCACATCAAAAGAATGGACATGCATATCTATATTTTTTCCATTTCTATTCCTAAATCAATATACGATTAATGATTAATTCAGTTATTTAATAAACTATTTGTGAAGCTGAAAAAAAAATCACATCTATATTAAAGATTCTGCAAACTGACCTTGGCAGAGAAGAACATTGTGATTATGGAGAGATGGAATGCTCAAGAGCCAACAATATCTTGGTCCATCATAGGGCCTTTAGAAAAATATCTGTTTACTTTAACTTTTGTATCTAACATTCTTGTGACTATTAAGTAAATTTGGAATGTCTTGATAAGCTTAGCAGGATTCTAACATCCACTGACCTTAAAGCTAAGAACACTATAATATCTGATAACTACAGGAAACTACTTTCATATAGCTGAACTACTTAATGTTCCCCAAAATATATTTATTAAATATGTCAGTAATTACTGTTTTTGTTCTCTAGCTATAAATGCTCATGTAACCTTTTTCATGATAGAACATGTCATTCATGGTAACTCCCTCCAGCCCCCAGTACTAGGGCTCAAACTCAGGACCTTGTGCATGCTAGGCAAGCATCCTTCCACTGAGCTACATCCCCAGTCCTTTTAAAAATTTGGAGAGTCTCACTAAGTTCCCCAAGTTGTCCTAGAACTTGCCATCCTCCCACCTCAACCTCCTGAGGTGTGTACCACCACACATGGCCATTCAGGGTAACTGAGGTCCATGTTCCCAGGCCATGGCCATTTACATTTGGCTCAAAATAAGCTGCTTTCTTTTTTATTTCCTTTATAAAGAATTGTTATTTTACATTGATGCATTCAAAGTATTGAAATGCATTTACTGAGTACATACCGTGATCAAATATATAGGAAACACTGATATCAGAATATGAAAAAGACAATCTCAAGGAGCTCAAGCTTTATCAGGGACCAAAGGAATAGCAACAGTAATTAAGATGAAAATGGTAACTGGATGAAAGTATAAATAACTTCTAAGAATGATGATGCAATTTCTTTCTGAATTCTTATTTGGAAGGTAATTTTTTCCTTCAGCTTATACCTTCAACTTTTTTTTTTTTTTAAATAATGAATTTGTCTTCTTTCCATGCCAGGGTATAAGAAGATTAGTTATTTCCAGAAGAACATGTTGAAGAGAGTTCCTTGTGGTCTATGACTTTCTCAAGTAGGAACAAGAAGCACAAAATATCCAGCACTGCCATTTTAAACCATGTAATATAGAATTGGTTTTGTTTCTCTTGTAGTCTACCCAGGATATCAGTAACTGCTTCTTCATGTTGAGGGTTGCTTACATTACATGTACTTGCTTGATAGTTAAACTTTTAAATGCTTACTCTAAGTACAGTTCAGCAACAGATAGCCCAATATTGTCCTTCACATAATATTTTCATTACTGGATGAATGCCTTTCATTTTTGTTACTGGGATAATAGTCTATTTCTATATTGGAATGATAATTTCTCTCAAAGTTGTTCCTCTACATTACAAATGTTAGAGAGATAATAATTTAATTTCATACACACAGTTCTATAGTAGACTAAAAAGAGCATCACTGAGGTGAAAGAGACAGGTAGGGTAGGGGTAGGGAACTCACACATAATCCAGTGGAAAGGAAGAAAATGCAAAAGAATATGTAATTTATTTGCCTAAAATACTTTACCTTCCTCTGAGGAAGTTCTATGGTGTACCTATATTCCATGAGGCCCTGCTTGTGAGACAAGAGACCATCATAGGGACAAGGGCAAACACTCTTGGGCCTTAATTCATGGCCTGACAGCCATTAAAAGACAGTATTAGCTTTTTCCCCCTGTTCTTCCACTTTAACCCATAGTTTGTTAGCTATTAATAGCTTGGTATGTAGCTTAAACAATCTTATCAACCTCAGAGACCAGGTGCATTATTGGGGCCAGTATGCTCTTGCCATATCTTTTTGAGGACAAAGGATAAATACTGTTGAGGAGTCAACAAAACAGCAAATTCACAGGGCCCTTAACTTGTTACTTATCATGATTTGTGTGCTCTTCCATTTTTCAACCGTGTTTTCTCTTAACAGCTAGAGAAACTCATCATTATCATAAGTCAGAGATGTTTATACAGAATGAAACAACTACTGATATTAAAAACTAACATTTGGCTCCAGAATGACCTACTGATCTTGCCTTCCTCAGAGTTACTGAGCTCTTAAAAGGGGGGGGGGAACACCCACACCTTTGAAATGTACCAAAAGACAATTAATATTCCTAAAACTTAGACTCTAACCCCTTGCAAAGAGCCCTTTCATATGAATAAAACTCTCTCCCTTTGTTTAGGGAGCTAGACTGACAATTTGGCCAGTCATGTCTCCTTTCTGTTAATAAAAGACCTAATAAAAGCCTCACCTGTATATTCTTTAACCTGATTTGTTTTCCTTTCTACATCAACAAGTCAAATTTTCAATGTCCAAGTCAAAGTTCCTGTGTCCGGCACCAATTTGGCTTTGCATTGTAAAACTGACATTTATTTTGAGGTGATACCAAAGCAGTGCTTTAACACAGCCATTGTGCATCATAACCTGTAGTCTTAGAGTCTGGTAATAATGTTGAAATATGTGGTAGCTATTCATCATCAAAGAATAAATATTATTCAAGCTGCTTTTCTGAAAGCATGAAACAGCATGCAGATATGTGGAGGAGACTTTTCTGTCTACAGTTAAGATACAAGAAGCCTAAGGGACAGAAGGTGATGAAACTAGAAAATGTGCAATCACCATATTCTTCTCAAGGCAAAGTGAGATGAGGAAAACCTCTGCTAACACCTTCAGGTATAACTCCTCTCCTGAAAGAAGAGTACACACCACTGGCCCTTACAATAGCCCATTGAGGGGGATGTCACACTGATAAGGAGGTAATGTTTAATTACTCACTTCTGTACTGTAGGGCTAAGAAAAAAAGAACCATTTTTTTTTTCTCTAACATAGAGCCACAGCTTAAGTATCATGATTAGAAATGGTGCTTGATACTATTTCATATCCCAAGGAGTTTCCTAAGCCAAACTGCCTGGGAGCCTGATACATCAAAGGAATTATGTGCAGATTGGAAAACTAAAGCCTATTCCACAAAAACCCAGCAATTTCCTTAAACCCTGATAAAATAATTTCTAAGTCATAATAGTACACAAAGAAAGAACTTTATACTACCACACCTTATACCTTCTAAGACCCATAGAAAACTGAGGTCATCCACAAAGGCAAAAACAGGAGCAACTGGATAAACCAACTGATGGATTCACCCTGGGGAGTCTTTGTGGCTGTCCATTAGACTAGGAAATTTTTGGTGGTATGTGGGATTAATTATTAACTTACATATGTAGGAATAAATTGTTGTATCAGAGTAGTTGCCACACTACTGGTGGTGGGGGCATAATTTATGTAAATGTGCTTTAAATTTAAGACTTTATGTAAAATACTTTCACTTTTTACAAGTCTTTGGTCTGGCCATGTTTGCAGCTCCCTTTCCCTAGTCCTCAAGGACACTCCATTCTTGACCATGAGGTCCTAGTGGAGCTGATAATCATTGGATACCATACCTCCATTGGGGATATGACCAGGCCTATCCCAAGTTCCCATTCCTGGGTCAGTCAATATCACAGTGTCTTAAGTTAGGCCCATCTCTCTACCACTAGACTTCTATATGGACAAGGAAGGGAAAAGCTCATACTTTAGTGAGTTTTCAAGACAGATAAGAACTGAATCAAGGGCTTCAAAATGGCCCTTCTGCCAATTCAAATAAATGAAAATTACCAGGCCTACCCTGAGTTCCTGTTTTCATAAATGAAAAATGGACTGAATAATTGAGGCAAACCAGGAGACACAGAACTAAGCTATAGTAAGGGAGCAAAAGACCAGATGCTTAGGGCTGGGGTTGTAGCTCAGTGGTAGAGCACTTGCCTAGCATGTACGCAGCACTGGATTTGATCCTTGGCACCACATAAAAATAAATAATTAAAATAAAGGTATTGTGTACAACTACAACTACAAAAAAAAAAAAAAAAAAAAAAAGACCAGATGTTTCTTTGGATCCTGTATTATTGGAGTCCACTGAGCCTGAAGCCATTATGGTTAGGAATCTTCTCCCCCAACACCCCTTTAAGATACTTTAAGGTATCTTTTACTAATAACTGAGAAGTCTGACAGATTAAGCTAATTAACGAAGAAAAGAAAACAAGGGCTAATAATATCAAGTTGAAGGAAATACATTACTTCAGGAGTTCTTGAACTATTCTTCCTGAGAACCAAATAGAAAACAGAGATAAAATAAATAACAATGTGAATGTGGTACCATGAAACAAGTAGTGATAACCATATTGACTTCTATAGGTAATTGTTGCTTCTATAGTACCTGTTGCTACAAAACAGAATGTAATTATGAAATAAATGCAATAATTTGACTTTGCATAAATTCTGCAATTTAATATAATGATATAAACGAAATATGTGCCCATGAGATTAAAATAAAAATTTCAGATTATGCCAACAAAGTGATGATGCTCTATGAACAGTATAAAGGTCTGATGCCTAATCACACAGGTTTGCAGTAGTAAAATATAATAGGCTCAGATATTGCTTAATCAGTTACAAGGACTACCAATGCCGTTCCCAGTATCTGATCACTTTAGTATTATTCCAAATATTTCCAATATTCTTTACCTATATGAAGTATTTAATATGCAAAAGAGAAATTTGGGAAAGGCAGAATAAGTATCCTCATAATAAGTGCATATGCTAAACATGGTACAATTCAAATTAGTAACATAATATATGTTATATGATGGGGTAATTGGAAAAAAAACTTTGGAACCAGGAATTGAATCAAGGGTCTCAGGCATGCTAAGCAAGTGTACTACTACTCAGCTATATCACCAGCTGGAAATTTTTTTTTTTAAAAGACAAAGTTTATAGCCAGGCGCAGTGGCGCACGCCTGTAATCCCAGCACTTTGGGAGGCTGAGGCAGGAGGATCAGGAGTTCAAAGCCAGCCTCAGCAAGGGCGAGGCACTTAGCAACTTAGTGAGACCTGTCTCTAAATAAAATACAAAAAAAGGGCTGGGGATGTGACCCAGTGGTTGAGTGCCCCTGAGTTCAATCCCTGGTACCACAAAAAAAAAGTTTATAAACATTTCAGAACAGGATCTACCATTTTAAAGCATGTACTCAATAAAAACATTATTATAATGATGATTAATTAATTATATAAATAAGGAATTTTTGTTTGCTATTTTCATTCACACAATTAATCCTATATTAAGTTGGTCAAATAAATTTTTGATTTCAACATATGTGTAATTAATATAAATTTATCAAAATACCATGCAACATATCTTCTAAATGATTACAGTAGAAAGAAATGCAAGTATATTTTAAAAGACAAAAATTTAAAAAAACACAAGTCATTTAAGAAGAAAAGAGAAATATAAAATAATGGAAATAAGATTACAAAGGCTAATTAACACAACACCTTGGTTACATAAATATGAATAATAGGACAACATTAGATTTTAAGTCACTAAAATATAAATCTATGCAATTAAATGTTTCCCCCAAAGAAAGACAAAGACAAAACCAAAACAAGTTAAAAAGCTGTTCTTATTTTATCAAAATTATAATCCACGAGAAGATCAAATTGAACTGAACCCACAAAAGGTAAATACGCATCTAAGTGTATAAAATAAAAATTGCATAAAATACATGAAATTTAAAGAAAACTACAAAGAAACTTTAAAACACTCTAACTGGTGTGTGACTAAGGTAATGAATAACAAGAGTATAAAGTAATGACCAATATGATTAGATTTAGATTTAGGTCTACTATTTTGCCATTTGCTTTCTGTATATCTTTGTTTACGTTGTTCCTTTCTTTTTTTCCCCCTACATTGTTTTGGATTAATAAAGTATTTTTATTAACACATTTTAATTTTTCTATGCCTTTTTAGCTACATCTCTCTTCATTTTTAGCAATTGTCCTATGATTTTATATATATGTATATATGTGTGTGTATATATATGTATATATTTATTTATTTAAATTATCACATTCCTTGGGCTGGGTATATATAGCTTACTGGTAGAGAACTTGCCTACCATGTATAAGACCCTGGGTTCAATACTTAACACACCTTTGGGAGGCTGAGGCAGGAGGATCGCGAGTTCAAAACAAGCCTCAGCAATGGCGAGGCACTTAGCAACTCAGTGAGACCCTGTCTCTAATAAAATACAAAAAGGGGCTGGGGATGTGACCCAGTGGTCAAGTGCCCCTGAGTTCAATCCCCGGTACCAGACACAAAAAAAATACTTAACACACAAACACAACTCACACATATATGTACACATAAATAATTTTTTTATGTGTGTGGTACTGGGGATTTTTTATGTGTGTGGTACCCTGAGTTCAATCCCCGGTACCACACACAAAAAAATACTTAACACACACACACAAACACAACTCACACATATATGTACACATAAATAATTAATTTTTTTATGTGTGTGGTACCGGGGATTGAACTCAGGGGCACTCGACCACTGGTCACATCCCCAGACCTTTTTTTGTATTTTATTTAGAGACAGGGTCTCACTGAGTTGCTAAGTGCCTCGCCATTGCTGAGGCTGGATTTGAACTCGCGATCCTCCTGCCTCAGTCTCCCAAAGTGCTGGGATTACAGACGTGCGCCACCGCACCCGGCTTAAATAATTAAATTTTACTCAGTTGATATGGTACCACTTTGTGTAAAAATATGAGAACCATTTACCACTATGGTTATATTCATGCTTACCTCATACTGAACGCTATTGTAATACTGAGAACAGTTACATATGCTAGAACACCCATAGCATAGTATTACTATTGTAGCGTTCAATAATAATATGGCTTTCAAATATTAAAATCTAAAAATATATTTTATATTAATAGAGTTCCTAAATTGTTATCTACCTGTTTTTTCCCCAAGATTCTAATTACACATACATTAACAGAAACATATGCTAAGATGAAACAGATGTAGTATTAGTAGATAAGGACTTTAAAGAACCTAGTAAAATATGCTCCAATAATTAAAGGAAAAACAGGTTCATAAAGAGTGAAAATGTAGGGAATACAAACAAATGGAAATTATAAAAATGAACCAAATGAAAATTATAGAATAAGAGGACCTGAAATACATTTAAGAGTTAAAGTAAAACTGGAAACTGCAAAATATATGGTCTGTGACCCTGAACTCAGCAGAAATACCTGTTTTGAAAAATACATTTACAAAGATGATTTTTAAAGGATAGGAGTATCACTGACAGATATAAAAGTAGAAAGCATACTTGCATAGGTATAGTTGTACTGTAGAATGAAAGAAGAGAGAGAAAATAAGGAGAAAAATTTTGTATGCTGGAAAAAAAATGTGGGCTAAAAATATATACTTTTCATGTAGAATATCAATTTATGATCAAACAGAGTATCAGTCCATGAATATCAAATAAGAAAACACCAAGAAAACCACATCTAGATACAAAATATACTAAGAAAACCTTGAAACTAAGCAGAGAATAAGAAGATACACTCCCAATCAAAATCCCAATGACATTTCTCAAAGAAATAGAAAAAGCAGTCATGAAATCCATTTGGAAAAATAAGAGACCCAGAATAGCTAAAGCAATCCTAAGCAGGAAAAGTGAAGCAGGCGGCATCACCATACCAGACTAAATTATACTATAGAGCAATAGTAACAAAAACAGCATGATATTGGCACCAAAACAGACTAGTAGACCAATGGGTACAGCATTGAGGACACAGAGACTAATGCATATAATTTCAGCTATCTTATATTAGACAAAGGCGCCAAAAATGTACAGTGGAGAAAGGATAGCCTCTTCAACAAATGGTGCTGGGAAAACTGGAAAGCCATATGCAACAAAATGAAATTAAACCTGCATCTCTCACCATGCACAAAATTCAATTCAAAGTGGATCAAGGACTTAGGAATTAGACCAGAGACAATACACCTAATAGAAGAAAAAGTAAGCTACAATTTCCAACATGTCAGATTAGGCTCCAAGTTCCTTAACAAGAATCCTGTAGCGCAAGAATTAATACCAAGAATTAATGAATGGGATAGATTTAAGCTAAAAAGCTTCTTCTCAGCAAAAGAAACAATCAGTGAGGTAAATAGAGAGCCAACTAACTGGGAACAAATATTTAATACATCCACATTGGATAGAGCACTAATTTCTAGAATATATAAAGAACTCAAAAAACTTGACACCAACAAACCAAATAACCCAATCGATAAATGGGCTAAGGAATTGAAAAGACACTTCTCAGAAGAAGATACATGATTAATCAACAAATACATGAAAAAATGCTCAACATCGCTGGCAATTAGAGAAATGCAAATCAAAACTACTCTAAGATTTCATTTCACTCCAGTCAGAATGGCAGCTATCAAGAACACAAACAACAATAAATGTTGGAGAGGATGTGGGGAAAAAGGCACACTCATACATTGCTGGTGGGACTGCAAAATGGTACAACCGTTATGGAAAGCAGTATGGAGATTTCTTGGGAAAATGGGAATGGAACCACCCTATGACCCAGCCATCCCACTCCCGGGTCTATTCCCAAAGGACTTAAAAATAGCATATTACAGTGACACAGCTACCTCAATGTTTATAGCAGCACAATTCACAATATCTAGGTTGTGGAACCAACCTAGATGTCCCTCGGTAGATGAATGGATAAAGAAAATGTGGTATATATACACAATGCAATTTTACTCAGCAATAAAAGAGAATAAAATAATGACATTCACAGGTAAATGGATGAAGTTGGAGAATATAATGCTAAGTGAAATCAGTCAATCTCAAAAATCCAAATACCGAATGTTTCCTCTGATATAAGGAAGCCGGTTCACAGTATTGTTGGGTCGGGGTACATAGGAGGATTAGAGGAACACTATAATGGTCAAAGGGAAGGGAGGGGAAGGGAGGTGGGGGGAAGGGGGAAAAAGTGGTTGAATAAGACGAATATCATTATTCTAAATGCATGATTGAAGACTTGAATGCTGCAAATATACTTTGTATACAAACTGTTTTGTGTAAAAAGATGCTATATATGTATAGTACGAACTGTAATACATACTACTATAAATAAAAATTAAAAAAGAAGATACACTCAGCACACATAAATGATGATATAAAGAATGACTGAATTCTCATCAATAAAAGTAGAGAAAAAAATAATGAAACATCATATTATCACATTTTAAAAAGTGCTAAATGGAGAAAAAAAGAGTCAATTCAGACTTTTATATTCAGCAAAAGTGAAGGAAAAATGTATTTTCAGATAACCAAAAGGTAAGGGAATTTGCTATCCTTATACTTCCACTGTAGGGATAATAAAGAAAATTTTCAGACTGAAGGGAAAGAGCCAAGGATGGAAACAGAAAGGAACAAAAAGCAGAAATGGTAAATATATGGGTAAATACAAAAAACTGTAGTATGTCCTTTTATTTTATTTAAAAGATTACTGATTGTAGAGAGGAAATTATAATATATAGGCTTTATGCCATATATAGGTATAAAGTAAAACAAGAGAAGAACAAAGGGATACTTAGTGAAATTATTCTGCTTAAAGTTTTTATACTTTACATGAAGTTTACAATATTAACTCTAAGTCAACTGCTATAAAGGTGAATGTTATAGCCATACAGGAATCCCTCAACAAAAATATATAGAAATAGGGCTAAAATGTAAATAGAGAAGTTAATACATAATACTAAAAAAATTCAATTAAAAATAATGAAGCAAAGCGGGGGGGGGGAGAAGGGAAACAAACTATACGGAACAAATAGGAATATCAACAGCTAAATAGTAGGCATATATCCAATCATGTTAATAAGTATGTTTAGTATAAATAGATCAAACTTAAAAGTCACTGACAGTCAAACTGAATATAAAAAGATTTATCTAGATGCTGTCTACAACAGAAGCACTTAAATATAAAGACAGAAATATATGTAAAGTAAAAGGATAAGTGGAAAGTTATATCAAACTATAAGCATAAGAAAGCTGATAACCCTATTCCAATAACAGAAAAAGTAGATTTCTTTTTTTCCCCCATCAATATTTTTATTAGAGCTTTATGGTCATACATAATTGTAGTTGGGTTCATCCCGACAATATCATCATACATGCATGGATTCAATTTCAGTTCACAGTCTTTCCCCTTTCCCTCCTGTCCTCCCTCACCTCCCCTGTTCTTCTTCCTCTACACTGCCTGACTTCCTTTTGCTCACCTACTAACTTATGTTTGATTGGTTATTTTCACTTATGCATAGAAGTGAAATTCCCTGTGGTATATGTGTCTATGCACATAATGTGATTTTTAAGAATTCATTCTGCATTGCCTCCCCTTGCCCATCTCTCCTCTCTGACTCTCCATCTCCATCTATACTACTGATTTTCCCTATATCTTTATGATATCCTATCCCTCCCTTATTTTTTTTGAAAAAGTAGATTTTAAGACAACAGATATTACTTAAGAGAGACTATCAAATCAGGAAAATAGAAATTAATTTAAAAGTCATGAAAGCCATAAAATATGAAGAATGAGAGGTCTTCAAATACATAAAGAACAATTGAAAACTAAAGACAGAAATAAATACACAACTATAGGCAGAAGCTTTTTCTTAACATTACTCTCTTAGTAACTTACAGAACAATAAAAATATTCACTAAATATGTAGGAAATCTAAACACTATCTGAACCAAATATGACAGACTTCTTGAATTACTGGCATTTGTAGATTATTATACTCGATGATTGCTAAATACACATTTATGTGCACGTCCAACTTTCATCATGATATGTCAATTGCTAGCTAGATCACAAGTCTTAATAAATTCTGAGAAGTTGAAATATTACAGAGTACTTTTTTATTCCATAACATAAATTAGAAGTAGCAAGTAGTTACCCCCCAAAACTCCAAATATTTGGATATTCCACTTGAAAACAATAGGTTAAACTAAATCACAAAGGAAGAAGCTACTAACTGAATGATAATTAAAATAATTTACTAAAAAGTTGTGAGACTCATTCATGAAATGCTTATAGCTTTAAATGCTTATATTAGAAGCCAAGAAAGTTCCACAAAGACCCAAGTTTCAACTCTAAAAGGTTACTACAGAAGAGCATATTAAAACCGAGGTAAAGAGGAAGAAAAATATAAGATTAAAAAATAGATAATATAGAAAAGAGACAATAAAGAAATGTCAAATTGCCTTTTTTTTTTTTTTTTGGTAAATGATAAATAAAATGAGGGAGTGGAGACCCCAGTAAGAGGCATCTAAGGGAAAATGATGCTACATACATAAGGAACAGAAAAAATGAGTTTCCTACATGCCTTTTAGACACTGCCAGGGTAACAAGGAAATGATATTAACAACTTTATACCAGTGAATCCAACAACCCTGATGAAATGGAGTAACTTTGAACAAATAGTACTTACTAAAACTGACATCAGATGAAACAGAAACTCTATATAATCCTATGTTATTGAATAAATTTGTTACTTAAAATAATATGAAGGAAACACCACATCCAGTCCATTTTAGTAATGAAATCTACTAAACCTTCCAGGAAGAAATACTAGCAAAATGGAGGAAGAAAGAAAAATAATATATTTTATAAAGTCTTATTTTAAAAATATCTTCATAATAAAAGAAAATCACAAGCTAATGGCTATTATTGATACACGTAAAAAAATCCTTAAATAAGTAGTAGCAAATTTAATAAAGAAACACACACAAAAAGATAATAATGATGAAGTGGCTTAAATCAGAAATGCAATGTTAGGTTTAATATTCAATATCTGACCAAAAAAATTCCTATAATAAGAGCATGAAGAGGAGACACAATTACATACAAAATGTCGAAAAATAATCAATTAATTTAACATATCTTCATTGTAAAAAATATTAGCAATCAAGTACTTGAAGAAAACTTGCTAATTTGGTAAAAGGCATCTTCAAAAATATTTATAGCCATCTTTCTTAATGATAAGAAACTGGATACTTTCTACCAAGATTAGGAAAAAGACAACCCAATTTAAAAGGATTTACAATGTGAAAATATTACAATTTTATATAATATTACAAAATTTGAAAAATCAAATTTAAACATTCATTTATAATAGTATCAAACCATAAATCAAAGGGATGCATCTAATAATTAAATTTTTATTAATAATTAAATTTAAAATTTTAGTTTCTATATTAGAAACTATAAACTATTCTTCTTTAGTGAAAACTATAAAATATTTTTGTGAGAAATTAAAGATGATCTAATAAATGGAGGAACACACTATTTTCATGGATCAATAGACTCACTTTTGTCAAGATGTCAATTATCTCTAAATTTATATATAGGTTTAATGTATTCAAAACCAGTTTTCTAAAAGTTTTATTTTTAAGAAATTAACAAATCAATTATAAAATATAGTGAAAATACAAAGGATCTAATATAGCCAAGTCCCTCCCAAAAAAACCTTGAAATAAGAGAAAAAAGTTTTAAACTCACACTATCTTATCTCAAGATTTACTGAATCTAACCTAACTTTTCTATGTACATATATAAATATGCCATAGTGATTCTCACTATCATGTACATCCATACATAAGATACTACTTTAAAAATATTAAAAGTAAATAGCAGGAAGATCAGTAGAGCAGAGGGAAGGGAAGAGGGAGGAGAAGCAGGAAAGAGAAAGGGGAAACACTAGGCACTGAATTAGGGTAAATTATATCCCATGACTCTATGTCAAGATGAATCCCAATGTCATGTATAACTTAAAAGAATCAATAAAAAGAAAAAAATTTACTATGAAACTTCAGTGAGAAAGAATAGCATTAAGAAAGAAAACAGAATTAAAAAAAGATCCATACATACATTGTTAATTTAGTTGAACAACAGTATCAGTTAGTTCATTTAAGAAAACAAATGTTTCTGGAACAAATGGAGGAACACATGAAAATTCTAAAACTTAACCCTTATATCACCTTACACATTAAAATGATTTGCAATATTGCACATATGTGCAGAAACTATAAATATAAAGTTTGAGGGGAAAACAGAAAAATAAATTTGAAAACGTAGGATAAGCAAAGATTCAATAGTGAGTTTACAGTAAGTGTTGCAAATAAAAGAATCAAATTGATACACTGTACTTCACCAAAATTAAAAAAAAAAAATGTCTGCTTATCAAAGACCCAGAAAGTGAAAAGATATGAGTTGGAGAGTGATGACTAACTGCTTATTGGGTATGAGTTTTCTTTGGGGTGTTGTAAATGTTTTGGAATTGTACAACATTGTGAAGAACTAATTTTCACTGAATGATGTATTTATAAATGTTTAATTTTATGTGAATTTCATTTCAATTAAAAAATTAAAAAGAATAGGGGAACATAAAGAGGGAGAGAGAAGGAAAGGAAGAATAAATAGAGATAAAGGATGAATTAATGGAAAATATGGGTTATTTTATAGTTCATACTACATGGTCATTAAAAGGAAAAGAAAAAATAATAACAGAAAAAATAGGAAAGGTAAAAGAAAAAAATCTACATTTAGATATTGTGTTCCATTTAATGATTTTGTTTTGTAAAGGGGTATGAGTTAGCATTTGTGAAGTTATTTTATGTATATATTGCATTGAGACATGAGAAAACATGGTAGATAATAAAAAGTAGCTTTCCCAGGTTGAAGAAAGGAATAACAACTAAGGAGAGGGAAGAATAAGCTGAGCCTTGTGACATTGGATTGTAATCAGAAATAGTATGATATCATGATTTCTTGTACAGATTGATAATATATAAATTATCTATAATATACTATTAGAATACATACTTAGCATATAGATTGGTAAATGGATAAAGACAGAAATAAATATAGATGTATATGTGTACACATATACATATTTCTTATTTCTGGACCTAGAAGCAATATGCAACAGTTGTAATGAGTACACATAATAACCCAGATCTTGGTTTCTAAATATTATTTTCCCATGTAAAGAACCAGGGTTCCTTAAACAAATGGCTAATTACAGACTTTGGGGAGGAAAATACAAGATAAGCCTAGAAAATACAGTAGAAACAAAAAATATGTAAGTAATCAAAAAACAATGGAGGCAGGTTCAAAGAACACAGGAGTCACTTATAAGAGCCCCCAATGGTCAAATTTAGGAAAATTTGAATGAAAATAAATAATATTTGAAATACATGAAAAACCTGAAAATAAAATAAATATCCATAAATCTGTACTGATTAACTACAAGTGAATATTTTTTAAAAATGGGAAAGAAGACAGCTCTTCCTTACAGTCAAATTTCAATGAGTGAGTGTATAAAGTATCATGGAAATACAAACTATCACTAGGTAAATTCCATATTAATAATTGTTATAAGCAAGAGTCTTCAATGGATCCTGAAATTAGATGATATAGAACATATTTTCATAGTCTCAAAGTATCTCCTGACAAAATATCTCCTGACAAAAAAAAAAAAAAAAACAATTTTTGCAGTGAAGAAAACTGGCAGACACCACCTTAATCAATTGAGCATATGTAACATTAGCAGAAATAACACAAATTGATATAATTTACCCTAGGTAATATCCATTAAAAAAGGAACATTATTATTGCTGTTTTTATAAAAAATGCACTGATATAGGGAATAGTGTGGCTAAATCCCAATATCATCATGATGTGTGGAAGAAGATACATACTGTGTGATTCCATTCATATTAATTTCAAAAATAGGCAAAACTAATCTATGATCATAGAAATCAGAACACTTTCCTATTAGAATTTGCTTGACTGAAAAGAGACAATAGGGAAACTACTTAAGTATTTATAAAAATAGCTCCTTAGGCAGTAGTTACATTTAAGAAAACTCATTAAATTATATAATTAAGATTTAAGCACTTATGTAAATTTTACCTATGTAAAGATATAAATTATTTAAAACAAGAAGCTCCTTATATACTAATATAAAATAACCTACTAGAAATATTAAAATATTTATATTTTCCATCAATATGTAAAAGAAAGGTATAGAAAAGCATAAAATTGTGTGTGTGTGTGTGTGTGTGTGTGTGTGTGTGTGTGTGTGTCTATCTATCCAGGAGTATGAAGTATGTGTTTGTGTGTGGGGGTGCATGTAGGGAGAAACAAAAAAACAATAACACCAATTGTCTCTAGGAAGAAGAAACTGGGTGGCCAGAAAAGATAGATTTGAGAAGATAGATTACATTTCACTTTTAAGATCTATGCATCTTTTGAAATTTTGGATTTTGTAATATTTATCATTATTTGAAAATAAAAATTTTAAAATGCTTCTAGGGAAAAGCGATGGGTTATGATTTCCAGGCTCATTTAAAGATACTTTTAAAAAAACATGAAGCAAATATGACAAATGTTGATAACAGTGGAACATAGGTTCCTACTCTCTAGTATATGCAAGTTCACTGTTCTTTCCTCTTGTTAGTTTGTATGCTTATAATGTGTTCATAATGAAAAGGTATAAAATAAACAGAAAAAATCTTTAGTTACCAAGAAAATGAGAACAAATGAAAATAAAAAACAGATCATAAATTACAAAATTTTTTTGGTTTTGGTACTGGGGATAGAACCCAGGGGCACTCTACCACTGAGTTATAGCCCTACCCTTTTTATTTTAAGCCAGCCTCTCACTAAGTTGCCCAAGCTGACCTGTAACTTGTGATCCTCCTACCTCAGCATCATGAGTAGCTAAGATTACAGGCATATATCACTGTTTCTGACTCTATTTCAGAATTTATTAGAAAAAGCAGAAATGAATACAGGGAATATACAAATAATTACAACATTTAGAAGCCTGATAAATTGTGCATAAAAACTGATGGAGCAGAAAAGGGAATGAAGGACTAACGATGTTAAAAATCTACTGATTAAATTTACATAGTTTAAAAAGTCATAGCAGAAATAACCAAAACTTTAGTCTAATGTGCTTTAAAACCTACATGGATTGTGATCTTCTGGGAAAAAAGATTAAATGTAAACACAAAACATAAGACAAGTAATAACCATAGAAAAAAGTAAAAAAAAAAATCTAGACAGCATCACTTCTTCTTCAAACCAACAAAAACAAAAGAGAGTGGATGATTTCATTGATGTATTCGTTTAACCATTGATAGTAGTGCTAGAGCCTTTTAACCTATTCTAGAGCACAGAATAGAAAGAAATGCTCAAAATTATTTTAACACAATCAACCAGAAAATTGGATATCAAAGAATGACAAAAATAGCACATAAAGTCACAGATTAAATTTCCTGTAGTAAAATTCTTTCAAAACTCTCAAATTAAAATACCCACAATTCAGCAGTGAATTAAAATAATCAGATTAAAAAAAAACACAAAACAAACATGATCTGTTTGTTCATGGAAAAGTAGGAAATTTCAATAATAGGAAATGAATTTTTTACCCAAATAAGTGTTTTTAAAAAGAAGAGTATAATTGCTTGTGCAAAAAAGCAATGAATATATCTATTACATGGTTTTGGTTAAAATGTCTTAGAAAAATATGAAAAGTGAAAGATTTTTCTAATGCAATAAATAAAATATTTCAAACTTAAAATTAGCATCTTACACTGATGACTAAGACCATCCAAATAAAAATAACTTACCTATTGGGAATAAGACCTGATACCACCCCTGAGTCCTGCCCAGCAAGATAAAAGTATAAGCTAATAAATAAATTCAGTTTGTTCACATAGGCAAATAGCTTTTCTATCACTGATAACATTTTATCTAGGCAAGCAGTTCACTTAGACAATAACTTGATTACCAGGACTCACATTAAGAACCTCATAATACTCTCAATTTTAAAGAATTACATGATGAATTTTGCCCATCCCTAATCAGTTCCCTGCTTTAAGTCACATAAGTCCAGACCCAAAGCCCTTATTTCCTGCTTTTAAAATACTATTAAAACCTGTCAAGGTGGTGTTTTCCCTTGCTGCAATAAGTTTAATAAACTCCACTTTGCTTGATCATAACTTTTTCAGGTAGTCTTTTGGGGAAATAAATCAGCAACAATGTGCTGTTCAAACCCAAGAAGCATTCCATTAAAACCCATTCAAGTCAAAGGTGGGTAATTATTTACACAATTGTTTGAGTGCCCTGCAAATATCAGTGTGTGCACTTTATCAACATAATTAAAATCAGGGTCAATAAGGGGGAAAATAATAATTGTCAATATTTGCAAAGAATTTGATACATATTTTGAAAAATTTCTAAAAAGGAATGAGAAACAGTAAGGTGACCACTAATCCCCCAAAACAAAACTAATCAAAACCTTCAGATACAGTAAAATAAACAAAATAAATTAGAAGAAAAACCCCATCATAAAATTATTGAATAAAAAAGACATACCTTATTCTTGGATATGAAGACTTAATATTATTAAAAACCAATTCTCCCCTAAATTAATTTATTAAAGTCTATGAAATTGCAGTCTAAACTGCAGTTTCTTCCAACAAGAAGACACATGAGACAGAAGGCAGAAGAAGAAACACACAGATCCACAGAACAAAGATGGTGCCGGTCACAGATGGGAATACAGCATATGTGCAAGATGGCATTACAGATAAATGGGCAATTATTGGCAAATAATCGCAAGTAATGGCAAATAACTTGGCAACCTTAAGATTTCAAAACAAAAAAAATTCTCATGATTTAAGGATTTGAATTAAAAAAAACACAAAATAATTAGAAGTTAACATAGGTGAAGGGTTTTATGGACTAAGTATAAATATCTTTCCAAAAATGACATGAAACTCAGAAACCATAAAAGCGAACATGGTCATACTTGGACATATAACAATCATACACATTCTTGTAACAAAAACAAAGTTAAAAATTGTGTAAAAAAATCTGTAATGCTTGACAATCCAAAGCTTATTTCCTCAATAGTAAATGTGCTCTTTGAAATCTGGAAAAGATTAAACCTCCCCAAACCCTCAAAATTGGACATGAAAGAAGAAATTAAAAAATACAGATGACTAATAAACATGAAAAAATGATCAAATTAAAAAAAAGAAATACAATTTAAGACAATAGTTTGGGTGACAACATTGGCAAAGATTTTAAATATTTATAAAATCCATTATCTGTAAGGTTGTGGGAAAGTTGGCAATCTCATTCACTGCCATGAAGGATAAAATTGTTAACCACATTTTAAAAGGAAATTTTGCAATAATTTTCAGAATTTGAAGTGTATATATTCTAAATCCCAGTGATTCAACTGCTTAGTAATTTTATTATGATATAATAAACAAATGCAAGATTATTGATATATAGGGAGGTTCATTGCACAGAAATTTGGTGCTAACATAAATATCTATGAATGAGAAATGGTTAAAACATTTAAATATATTTCATCTATAAAACAGTCATGCAGTCATTCAACAAATGGCACAGATATGTATGTGTTACTGAAGTAGAAAAAAGCCCATTGAAAAGACTATTAAATGAAAGAGGCAGTTTGTAGGAGAATGTTTTACAATATTCACCAATTCTAGACCCCCTCCCAAAAATAGCTTTTGTATTTGTGCACATCTATCCTCTAAAAGAATGCACATACCTCCCTTAATAGAAGAAAACTATAGGGATGGCTTAAAGTAAGGAGGGCACTTAATTTATATATTAATTATTTATATGTTGAGTTTTTGAAAAATATCATGCAGAGTTTCTTTTGACTGTATCCTATTTTCAAAAATTTACCACATGGCAAATAAAAATTATAAATTATAACTCTTTATGGGAGCACTGAGCAATTCCATCATTTTGAGCTTCTTGTGTAATATTATTTCCTCTAGTGAGGCTCCTGGGTTTGAGTCAATGGCAGCAAGGGAAACAGTCACCATGCCCAAATTAAAGTCTCATCGATGATATCCCAACATGAGCATTTCTCAGTTAAGCATTTCTTATCTGCAGGAGGTATCCACTGCCACACAGGAATGAGAAGTGACTGTACATAAGGGAGACTGTATCATTGTTTTGGTGAAGCTGGTGGTAGAAGTAATGGCACCAACTGTAACAAATATACCTTGTCTTTGGGGTCATCACCTGCAAAGACACAGAGAGAAAAAATGGCAGAGGTTAGAAACACATGTCCTAAGCAGGTAGGGGCTCATGAAATTCTTACTATTCTCATACATGTGATGAAACAAATCTATGTACAGTACAAAGAGAAAGCCACATTTCTAGTAGCTGGATCTACACTGTAGCTACAAAAATCACTTTACAACTTCCTGACATCAAGAATGCCACTTACTGTTGTATTGCTTTTAATCCTTTTGCTGGGCTAAAAAGTTATGGACATTCTCCAGCAACTTAAAATTTTGTGTCTGTCTCTTCCCTGCTGTATTTGCCTCCTTAAAGCTCATTCATTTGATCAATTATTTCAGACAAAACTATTTGTCAGCTTTCTAGTCTGAGTTACCAAGAATCCACTGTATCTCATGAATATAATTCTCTAGCAACACAATGGATCCAGCCATGAAGAAGTGCAGTCAGTTGGATGAGAGAAGAAAAGTTATAAGGAAATCCTTCATGTTAGAAACAAATATACTGAAATGTAGAAAAGCTATATACAAAAGCTCTGACATTTAACCCACTGTTCCAGATGGCCATTGGAATCCATTAAAATGTACCCAGGTCATGAATCTACAGGAAATTAACATATCATTTTCTACCCAGACACAGCTTCTAGAAAGCAAGGACTATTCTAACTAACAACCTTACCTTCAGGGGATGTCTCTTGCAAAATATTCAGGTGAAGAGCTCTTTATTGGAGGAGCCTTCTTTTAGGGATTTAATGGTGCCACTCACTCCCAGAAGACTTCCCAAAAAATTCTCTTCTGAGGTGAAAAATAAATAAGTAAGCAAGTAAACAAACAAACAAACAAACAAGAAACATTATTTCCAGTGAAAACAGGTAATGCAGCAAGAATCTGGGAACTTCACTATTTCTCTTTAATATTGATTTCATTTGGAAACTGCTCCTTATTTATACAGATCTCAAACCATAATCAGATGTTCCATATCTCTATATGTTTTAGTATCAACACATTGTAACTTGCAGTTCTAAAACTGAATGAATCACCTGAGTCCCACTGAAAATAATGTCTTTTGCTTTCTTAAAAATCATCTTTCACTGCTTTCTTGGAAAGGTTATTCACAAAATTACTCAAAACAGACTACAAATATATCTATTATCACCAAAAGTTTACTGAGAACTTATTCTATGAGAGGTAATACACATGGTGGCTATGTCACAAAAAATAAACTGAAAGTTATCTGGCCACAGGAAATCGGATGAAAAAGTCCATTGGATGAATCAATCATGCCAATAAAGAGCTGAAATGTAATGGTTTGATAAAGGTAATTCAATTGAGGGTAGAATTATTGAGGAATGACCTCCAGCTTAAGAAAACCTGTTATTATCACATAACTGTAACTCCCCTTTACTGTAACCATAATCATCTGGTTTTTGGATGAGTTCTTAATCCCTTTTGGCTGTAACCAAATGCAATCAAGCTCAAGAAGAACAAGATCTATTAATTCAAACACATTCTAGGCTGCTTTCCTATAAACATTCAATTCCCTGCCCATATAGTTATTATACCTGTGAGGGTGTCCAAGAATCCATAGGTAGGTTGGAAACTTTGGAAGTAAGTTGCCAGCTCATACTCTGAAAATGACATTTGAGAACATGCCATGAACAACTGCCCTTCCATTTTGGGGTTTATCATCACCTGACAGAGAAAAGAAAAAAAAAAGAGGGAAAATAACATCTTAATACAAAAATATGCATGCATACAGATGTGCCTCTATGTACATAGGGCACACACACACACGATTTACAATAAAACAGTCATGAAGTGTGAGTATGCTATGCTATGCACAGACTGGGAAAGGTGGATATTGCTAAGTCCTCTGTGTGTCACATGCACAAACATGAACCACTCTTCCTTCTCCCATAAGGTCCAAAGGAGAGAAAGTGGTTCAGTAATAATTATATTGTGAGATAAAATATTCATGTTCTATTAAGACTGTTATAATTTCTTTTAAATACTACTATAAAAAAAGTAACAATGCCAGGCATGGTGGTGCATGCCTGTAATCCCAGTGACTTGGGAGGTTGAGACAGGAGGATCACAAGTTCGAGGCTAGACTTAGCAACTTAGTGAGACCCAGTCTCAAAATGAAACATAAAAAGGGCTGGGTTCATGGCTTAGTGGTTAAGTGCCCCTGGGTTCAATCTTCAGTACTAATAAATAAGTTAGTTAAAAAAAAGCAACAAAAACATGATCTCTCCATTTTCATTCTATGAAGTCTAAGGACAAGTTCTAACAATTCCACTGGCAAACTAAATCTATTCTAGCATACCAATTTTCACAAGACCATCTTTAGAGGAAAATGCACATGTCAATAATATCTGAATATCTAGAAAGGTTGGATTCAACTAAATTACACTAAACATTTTTTTTAAAAGTAGTCTAAAATTTGCCCCAAAGCAACAATCTAGTGAAAGGGTACATTCAAGTGCAATAATCAAGTGTCCTAATCATTTTTCATTTAAAAGACATCCATAAATAACATTTATCTATAATTTTGAAAAAAGCATATAAAATCATCTTTTAAAAATGTGTTATAATTAGTTATACATGACAGTAGAATGTAATTTGACACATCATACAAGAATGGAGTATAATTTCTCACTTCTGGTTGTATATATATGACATATAGTACATACAATCATGTAGTCATATATGTACATAGGGCAATAATGTCAGATTCATTCTACTATCCTTCTTTATTTTTTTTTGTACCGGGGATTGAACTCAGGGGCACTCCACCACTGGGCCACATCCCCAGCCCTTTTATTTTTGTATTTTATTAGAGACAGGGTCTCACTGAGTTGCTAAGTGCCTCGCCATTGCTGAGGCTGGCTTTGAACTTGCAATCCTCCTGCCTCAGCCTCCCAAGTGCTGGGATTACAGGCATGCGCCACCGCACCCAGCACTACTATCCTTCTTACCTCCATACCCATCCTCTCCCTTCACTCCCCTCTACCTAATCCAAAGTAACTCTATTGTTCCAGAGCCCCTGACCCCTTTATTGTGAATTAGCATCCACATGTCAGAGAAAACATTCAGCCTTTGGTTTTTTGGGATTGGCTTATTTTGCTTAGCATGATATTCTCCAGCTCTATCCATTTACTGGAAAATGCCATAATTTCATTCTTTTTTAAGGTGGATTAGTATTCTATTGTGTGTTTATACCACATTTTCTTTATCCATTCATCTGTTGAAGGATACCGAGGTTGATTCCATAGTTCAGCTATTGTGAGTTGAGCTGCTATAAACACTGATGTGGCTGTCACTGTAATATGCTGATTTTAAGTCCCTTGGGTATAAATAAATCAAGGAGCGGGATAGAAGGGTCAAATGGTGGTTCTATTCCAAGTTTTCCGAGGAATCTCCATACCTCTTTCCATAACAGCTGCACCAATCTGCAGTCCCACCAGTAATGTACCTTTTCCCTCACATTCTTGCCAACATTTATTATTGCTTATATTCTTGATAATTGCCATTCTGATTGGAGTGAGATGAAATCTTATAGTAGTTTTGATTTGCATTTCTCTAAGTGCTAGAAATGTTGAACATTTTTTCATATGTTGTTGATGGACTGTATTTCTTCTTCTGTGAAGTGTACAGTTCCTCAATTCATTTGTTGATTGGGTTATTTGTATTTTTGGTGTTAAGTTTTTTGAGTTCTTTATATATCTTGGAGATTAATGCTCTATCTGAGGTGCATGTGGTAAAGATTTTCTCCCATTCTGTAGGCTCTCTCTTCACATTATTGTTTCCTTTGCTAAGAAGAAGCTTTTTAGTTTGAATCCATCCCATTTATTGATTCTTGATTTTATTTCTTATACTCTAGGAGTCTTGTTATGGAAGTCAGATCCTAGGCTGACATGGTGAAGATTTGGGCCTACTTTTCCTTCTGTGAGGTGCAGGGTCTCCTCTGTTCTAGCACCTAAGTCTTTGATCCACTTTGAGTTGTGTTTCATGATCTTTGAATAACCTCAATGTAACTAGAAATCCAGACCTGACAAAATGAGGAATACATTTGATTACTCATATTCAGAGTTCCCTCAAAGATGAACAGAAAAAAGCTTAAATGTGATTACTGATCTCAAATTTGTTGATTGTCCAATGAGTAAATGAAAAATGGTATGTATCTGAAAATATTTGCTACTGTTCTCTAAAGCCATCTGCAGAACACTATGTGACAAATTTTATCAAAGGTATTTACAGGTTTTCTTCTATTGTTCTGTCAACCATTCAAATATCTTGAAATACTAGGTTTATGTAAAATTGTAATGTTGTAACTTTTATATACAAAGTTAAGCCCCAAACATACAATGATAATTAAAATTTGCATGTCTTCTGAATATAGACATAATGATTCAAGATCATTATCTGATTTATGTCATATTATAGTTTCATGACAAGCCAATAAACAAATTCAGAAACATTTATCAATATGGCAACTTATACTTCTATTTTCAAACATACTTTCCCCAGAATAATCTTAGTTAAGATTTCAACAAGAGGTTATTTTATAGATTTTGTATTTATCACATCTACATCTTTTATCATATCCTGATACACTATGGTAGCTCTAAATAATTTGCATCCAATAGAACTTTCTGTGACAATGAAAATATTTTATCATCTCATGCTGTCCAATATAGTAGGCTAGAGCCACATGTGGCTACTGAGCATATAAAATATGGTACTGTGACTTTAGAATTTAATTATTTATTTATTCTAATTTGTTATACATGACAGCAGAATGGATTTCCATTTATAGCACACATATAGAGCACAATTTTTCATGTCTCTCGTTGTACACAAAATAGAGTCACACCATTCATGTCTTCATACGTGTATTTAGGGGATGATGTCCATCTCATTCCAACATCTTCCTACTCCCATGTCCCCTCCCTTCCTCTCCCTCCCCTTTGCCCTATCTAAAGTTCCTCCATTCCTCCCATGATCTCTCCCCATCTGCATTATGGATCAGCATCCACACATCAAAACATTCAGCCTTTGGTTTTTTGGGGACTGGCTTACTTCACTTAGCATGATATTCTCCAACTCCATCCATTTACCTGCAAATGCCATGATTTTATTCTCTTTTAATGATGAGTAATATTCCATTGTGTATATATATACCACAGTTTCCTTATCCATTCATCTATTTAAGGGAGAACTTAATGTTTAATGTATAGTGTCTGATGTCTATTATATTTGATAGATGGGCTTGGGCTGATGGGCCACCTCCCCCATGGAAATTTCCATGAGAAGCAACCTTGTTTCATTTTCCCTGGGCAGGAGCCAATTGGCTTAAAGGTTGCTCTGTTCCCCAGGCAGGAGACAATGGGACTAAAGTCATTCTGTTCCCCGGACAAGAGCCAATAGTCTTAAAGTTTGCCCTGTTCCCCAGGGAAAGAGCCAATAGAGTTAAAGGTTGCTCTGGTACACCCCCCACCAGAAATCCCTACTTAAAGCTCCTGCCTGCCCAGAGCTCAGTCACAACAGCTTGTCCCTGCTGAGAGGAGGCAGCCACTGCAACAGCTCCAAACCCACTGTCTCCAGCTTGACAGCAGCCGCCCCAGCTGACAGCTCCAGAGACCACAGCCAGTGCGACCAGGCACCCACCTTCCATTCAGAGCTCGCATACTTCCTTCTCCCTGACTCCTCTCTCTCACCAGAGCTTGCACACTCCCCTCTCCCTGACTCCTCTCTCCTCGTACTTCTTCTACCTCTGACCAGGCATAAAGGCTGGTGAATAAACCTCTTGGCTGCACGGTTGTCTCCAGTGTGATTTTTGCCCTTCAATATTGAACAACACAATGATGTTACAAAATAAAACAAATAGAGTGTATCTATCTGATTATGTACATCATTGTAACACAATGATGTTACAAAATAAAACTCTTAATAACATTTGATAGTCTCACACAGGACAGTTATAAATATTTGAAAAAGATTGGCAAATCTTTCAAGAAGTACAGAAATATCCCCCAAAGCATAAATGTTATTCCTATTTTCTCAAAAAGAATATAAAATAAAATTTATAAAGAAAAGAATTTGATTGTAATTGTTCAAAGTCAGAAACTTGAAATTCAGTGTAATTCACAGGTGACCATTTTGTGCAATTTTGTTTGTTTTTGTTGTTGAGGAAGCTCAATGAAATGTTAAGTATTCCTTCTTCCTTATTATCTCAGATTCCCTAGACTATCCAAGCACAGTACATTATTCTATAAGTAATGGTAAGAAATAGCTTGTGATTTTACATGTTTTCTCTGTGAAAATGAGAAACAAGATGCTGTTCGGGGGGGTGGTGGTAGTGAATCTAGCCCTGAATTATGTACTCTTGTTGCTACTGCAGCCTAGACCAAAAAGGATTACAAAGTAGATGTAGGCAGCAGAACTACAGTGCACCTTTGCCAAATGCCCTTTGGGTCCAAGTGTTTATATTTCCACTTAAGGGACACATGGTACTCAAGTTGTATTAGGGTATTTCAAAGGTTTGCATTTTACACCAACATATGGGTTTGGCACTTGTATGGATAAAGTTAAAAAATAACATTATAGAAATAAAGACTATTGCTACACCTTCCTGCTTGTTAAAATTTCTAAGCTCAACATCGATCATTCTTTGACTGAATTGTAATTCACAATGGTTCCTGCTGAACAATGGTAGGTAAAAACTTAAGGGCCAGGGTAGCAGTATATCACTGTGCATACTTAATTCTCTGGTCTCAAACATAGTAAATGTGGTCCTAGAAATTCCTACTAACAAATATGTGGATGTGTATCTGGACCAGCTGAGTTTTTTGAGTTACAAATGTTTTTCCAAAATAAATGCCTTTTAAGGGAACCACACAGACACATTCCTTCAGCTAAGATTTAAGTTAAGATAATGTGTTTAGAAGAAAAATATATCAAGTGCCCCTAGTGGGAAAGGAAATAGCAACCATCTATCACTGTCTCTGCAAAGCCTGCTACTTCTGAGGGAATCCTGGAAAAAATATATCAACTCATATGCTTTATACCCAATTCTTCCACAATTAGATAGTGGAAACAATATTCCTCTATACGTGGAAAACAGTACTTCTCAACTGTTTCTTTTCATCATAACCTCCATGGATATCCTTAGACACTTTTCCTTAGTTTTTATTCCCCCATTCCTGCCCAAATTTTAGTAAAACAGTTATGCTGTGTATCTATCTGATTATGTACTATAGTCGTTTGGAGAACGAGTCAGTGAAATAACTAAGATATTTTCCCCCAAGAATCGGTGTCATCCATGAGGATATTAATTATGTTGCAAATACCTAGTGAACAGTAAGTTGAGAAAAATAATTAACTGTGTGAGGAGTGTATACAGGGTGTTCCAGCCTGTCACAAACTGTGTTTGGAGACAGTTGGAGGCAGTATCAATTTAGGATCTCTAAGATGAAAGCATAACCTTCAATGATTAGAGAGACAGAAGATAGAAATCAAGACTGTATTACTTACAAATCCTTGGGTGTATATCAAATGCTCTGGGCATCACATGCAGAGATCAGGCAGCACATGGAGAGAAGAAAGAAGGGGAAAAGAGAAGAAAAGTGAGTGAAGGGTAGGAGAGAGGAAGAGTTAGTTGAGTTCAGAGTGTTATCCAAACAGACTTTCCTGGGGCATTTTAATTGGTGGGTTTAAAGCAAGCAAACACGAGTTCCATGGAGTCAAACTGTGATAGAGAGGTGGTCATTGCAGCTTATCTGCACAGTCCATATGGGGTGGGGTGGGGGTTAACAGGGCCAAATAGGTTGTACCTAGCTGTCCCATAGGGAGGTGGTCAACCAAGAGGTAGTTACATAAAGCAGTTATCTGGATTGGCCACATCAAGAAAATGGGAGGAGGTATAGAACTGGAAAATGTATCATAGATGAATAAATCCTGCTTCTGATATGAGAAAGTTTAATATAATCAAAATGGATGCTGAGGCAACAATTAAAGTTGTAAGAATTCACTACATCCTTCCAATATTCACAGCCTACAGAATACACTGTTGAGGTCTCAGGTGCATTCTCTCTGTCCCATATCTCATTTTGTCCCAATATCTTTGTTCCTAAAAGAGAAGGAACCATTCAAACACACACACACACACATACACTCTCTTTCTCTCTCTCTCTTACACACACACACACACACACACACACAATCATGAGTGACCCAGATTCCATTGCTGCCCAGTATAGTGTCTTATGGAGTATTACATAATATCTACAAAAATTATATAAATGTCAATATTTCAGGGATAAAATATCACTAACCTGAGAATTCCAACTGGTCCCAAAGACAGGATGGCAGGAATAATTTCCTATAAATTTCTTCATTTCACATCTCATGGTGAAGGAATGAATTTTCATGTAAGGCCCAGTACTTTGTCCTTGTTGACCTGTAGGACATGGAAAGAGGAGAAGTATAGAAGCATACATGTCCATTGGTCTATGAGGCCCAGTAGGGTTCAGTTTTGTGCCTGCATATTAAATTAGCTAATGTACTACGCTTCTAGAATGAGTACTATGGTCATTGTATTAGCTTCCAACCTCTATCAGGGAAAATAGTGCCCAGTACTTTCTGCCAGACAATTTAAATGTGCAGAAAGACTAAATTTATATACTTAGACTAAAAAAAATGGTGAACTGATGAAATGGTGAACATCAATTTCTTTAATTCAATAACAGAATTATTTAAACTTCAATGGTGATTCAATGGATTAGGAAGAAGGAAGTCACGAAAAGCCATGGAAGGGGAATAAAGGAACAACTGTCTAAATATGATTGCAGCATTTAAACTGTGTGAGTGCAGAAACTTGGCAATTTGCAGAGGCTGCACAAGGTTATGTATGTTGCACCCTATTCAATTTAGAGTGGTCATAGCAATGCAGGGATGACACACACAAGTAAAGTATATACATGTAATTAGAGTGGTTGTGTAGTGTGCACAGAGTGGGAAATGCATACACTGGGCCCTCTTACTGTGAGATAATCCCCATACTCCTTTCAGAGTAAAGCTCACCAGGCCCATGGCTGCTGACTCAGTGGGACTTAGACAAACATATCTTTCAGCAGCGTCAAACTTCCCTCTGCCACACCAGTGAGGAAGAGCATCTCCATCACTCTCCATGCCTAGTTTCCATGGGAGGAATCATCATGAAGATTGAAAATGTGCTAAAATTATAGAAATGAATACATTGAAATCTCAGAGTACTCATCAGATGATTAAGGCCTTCTAATGTCTGAATTAACAGATTATAAACAGCACCAATTAAATTCCTGAATTCTTAATAATAAAACTAGTTGAGGCAAGAACTATAAAAAATTATGTTACCTCAAGAGTGTGCCAAACAAGCTGATAGAAATGACAAAGTCAGCTCTTCATTAGTGTGACAGTAAGAATTTCATGCAACTCCAATTTTGAACCTACAAAACACAAGATAAATAGGAAAGTGGAGAAAGAAAATCTTCCAAATTGAATGTTCATTTTTAAGGAATTGAATATATATACATATATTCATTCACTGGAAATTGATGTTCACCATTTCACCAGTTCACCATTTTTTAGTCTAAGTATATTAATTTAGTCTGACTGCACATTTAATTTGTCTGGCAGAAAGTACTGAGCACTATTTTCCCCTGATAGAGTTTGGAAGCTAATACAATGACCATAGTACTCATTCTAGAAGCGTAGTACATTAGCTAATTTAATATGCAGGCACAAAACTGAACCCTACTGGGCCTCATAGACCAATGGATATATATGCTTCTATACCTCTCCTCTTTCCATGTCCTACAGGTCAATAAGGACAAAGTACTCTGGGCCTTACATGAAAATTCATTTCTTCACCATGAGATGTGAAATGAAGAAATTTATAGAAAATTATTCCTGCCATCATGTCCTTGGGACCAGTGGGAATTCTCAGGTTAGTGATATTTTATCCCTGAAATATTGACATTTATATAATTTTTGTAGATATTATGTAATACTCCATAAGACACTATACTGGGCAGCAATGGAATCTGGGTCACTCATGATTGTGTGTGTGTGTGGAAATTGTATGACGAAAAAAAAGTCACACATTCCATGGAACAGAAGAGTGTGGAAAATCTTTTTTCTGTAACTTTCTCAAAGATTCCACAAAGTCCACTTTAGCATCCCTCATGAAAACTGGGGTCTTCTTTAAAAAGCACAGGAAATCCAATGAAAGAATGGGAATATTAGCCAATAAAATTGGTATTAGCAATTAAAATTGGTATAAGACTCTAATAAGTGGAAATATAATAATTTTACAATTAAAAATTATAAAGCAGTATCCACTGGAATCACTCAAATATTTAGAATACCGCTCTTAAAGGATGACAGAAAAAAAAGTCATCTGAACTTGTAGAACTGGAATAGCAAGCAAATTTAAACAAATTTAAATGTTTGATCAAACATCTAATTTAACTCATATGGAACAATTAGAGAATTGCTTGCTGATTGGTAGGGGAAAAAAAAAGAAATGGGACAATGTTAAGAAATTAACTAAGCTGGGTGTGGTGGCACACGCCTGTAATCCCAGCACTTTGGGAGGCTGAGGCAGGAGGATCACAAGTTCAAAGCCAGCCTCAGCAATGGCGAGGCACTTAGCAACGCAGTGAGACCCTATCTCTAATAAAAAATCACAAAAAGGGCTGGGGATGTGGCCCAGTGGTCGAGTGCCCCTGAGTTCAGTCCCCGTTACCACACAAAAAAAAAAAAAAAAAAAAAAAAAAAAAAAAAAAAAAAAAAAAAAAAAAAAAAAACTAAAATACACCATAAAAAATAAACTCGTGAATACAACTTAGTCTTCAATTTTCACATATTTATTTTAGTTAAGAAATATATAATGAGCAAAGACTAATACTTTCTTTCTAATTTTTTGTATATAAACCTGTGTATAACTGATCCTGACTCAGGTGACTGTGGTTATCTAAGAAAATGATGTGCACAATAGCCAAAGAATGGAAGCAAGCTAGGTGCTCATCAACTGGTGATTGGATAAAGACAATGTGGCACATTATAAAACCAGGAATACAATTTGGCCATACAAAAAAAGAATGAAATCCCATTGTGGAATGAATGAACGGAAGAGATCATATTATTAGGTGAAACAAGCCTATCCCCCTATAATACACAGAAAAAGAAGTACCATATGCTCTCATTCATATGTGGAATGTAAAAGTAGATTTCATAGAAGTTGAGAGTAGAATGGTGGTTACTAGAGTTTTGGGAGAGTATACAGAAAGAGGAATGCATGCAGAGTATTGATCAATAGGGACTAAGTTACAGTTAGATAGGACTCAGAAGTTCTGGCATACAGTTGGGTGACCACAGATAAGAATGTACTTCACATTTCAAGAAGTGAGGAGAAAGGAATTTTGAAACTTTTCTCCACAAAGAAATGGTAAATATTTCAGAAGATAGATATACTTAACCTGATGTAAGCCTAATACAATGTATGCATGTAAAAAAATGTTACATGGTACCCCACTATTATGTACATTTTTTTATATTTTTATGTATCAGTTTTAAAATAAACTTACAACTAAAATTGCAATACTTAGAAAAAAAAGAAAATGGTATGAATGCTTCAAGTGCAACCACAGCTGCTTTCACAGTGTTCATTAAGTATGACCTTGTTCCCAGCATCTGCTTACCAGGCATATGAATGCTGCTGGTCAAGCAGTCAGAGGGGTGCAATGTAACACCACCACCCCAAATACAGAAAGACCTCTCTATAGTTTATTTATTCTAACCTAATATAAGGAGGATAGTTTTCTGATACCTCATTGCTTGTGGGTCCCACTGCCTGAACACCTGAAATCCACCAAACACCCCTCTACTCCCACTCTGCCCCCTACCGCACGCCCATGTCTGCTGGGCAGGGTCCCCATGCTGGACCTCAGCTCACAGAAGTGTTGGCCACTCATTTTATTCAGATGCCAACGAGTTCTGTTTTGTGAGTCATCACTGGTCCAGGCATGTTGTACCCTGAGTCTGAGGCATATGGCAGGTACTGAAAACCCAGCATTTTGTCCCCTTGGGACACACAGACCCACACTCTTCAATCATGGAGCCCTGCATCACAGTTAATGACCACTCCCATGCTGTCTATCATGTCCAATGTCTTTGGATTCCTATGATTCCCTAGTAGGAATGTTGGTATTTTTGGGAGAAGTTGCTTACCATGAGCAAATTAGCACATCAAACAATGGGAATAGAAGTACTTGAAAATTATTAAGCATAATTATTTCCAAAGTTTCTCCCATGTCACTTTGCAAGAGGAAGTAATACACTTTTCCTTAAAATGCACTCTTGGTCCATGTTGAACTGTGGAAACTCAGTAAATACATTTGTTCTTCAGTACCCATGTGAGTTTGTACAAGGACACCCAGCAGACATCAAAATATGAGGATGCCCATGTAAAAAAAAGCAGTGCATAAAACCCATGATTAGAAAATAATGCTAAGTGAAGTTAGCCAATCCCCAAAATCCAAAGGTTGAATAATCTCTTTGATATGAAGATACTAACTTATAAAGGCAAGGGAGTGGGGATGAGAGGAATGAAAAAACTTTAAATTGAACAAAGGGGGGGAGGGGGCAAGGGGATAGGAATAATGGCAGACTGAGTTATTCATGATTACCCTAAATACATTTATGAAGACACAATTGTTGTAAAAATACATTATATAAAACAAAAAAATACACTAAATCATCTCTAGATCATATATTATATCCAAATAAATGTAAATTCTGCATAAATTATGTAAATTGTCATTATTTATATTGGTTAGATAATAATGACAAGAAAAAAAATCTATGGTAAATGTTCAGTACAGATTTTTTCCCCCAAAATATCTGATTGAATCCCAGATATGGGACCCACAGATAAGTAGGGTTAATTGTATATGTAACAATGGTATGTTCATATATTATGAAAGACTGGGTAGTTCACTATGTTCCTGCAAATAAAATGTACTAGTATATTATCCTACTAGCATATTTCCCATATTCAAAGTAGAAGAGATACGAAATTTCCTGAAATAAAGAGACAGAAATATCAGATGTCTCATCAGATTATTAATAACTCACACTGTTTGGATTCACAAACTTTATAAAACCAATTATATTCTTGATTACTTACAACATAAACATGTCCAATAAGAATGTGTCTTTATTTGTTTATAGTTGTGAAGTTGGATATCAAACCTAGGGCTTCATGCACACTATATGGCACTCTATCACTGAGCTACATCCCCAGACTGAGAAAGGTACTTGTTAAAAATTGTGTCTGGAAGTATAGTTCCGTGCCTAGCATGTGTAATGCCCTGATTTCAATTTCTAGCAACACACACACACACACAGAACACGGGGGTGGGGGGAGAAAATTGCCATGTTATCTCAGAAACTGGTGTTCTGATCATTTATAGATATAGAAGTTGATAAAAAGTGACTGCTCAGTAGTTCAATGTTGTGGCAGTATTACCAACCTGAGGTTAAGAAGCTTGCCACATGGAAAAACCACTGTCTGAGAGATGCACATTAGGGATAAATAAAATAGGCTTTATTGAGGATGCTAGTAATCTGGAAGGAGGCAGACATTTTAATGTCTCAGATATCACCTCAAAGTCTTTGGGGGCATGGGGAATATTTATATGAGAAATAGATTACGGATGACATGCAGATATCAGCATTTCCCAGGAGCATGAGTTCAGATAAGCCAGCACTGACCAGAGGTGACAATCTCCTAATGACAGTCTTCTTTTGTCTTGAGGGTAAGATGCTCCAGAATGCAGAGTAAAGAATATATCCTTGGAATGAGAAACAAGAATAAACCAAGATGGCAATATCTAGTTATAGCAGAAATAATTTTAAGTGATTCTAAGTGATTGTAATGCTCCTTTTCAACTACAAAACACGGGGGAAGGCAGGGAAGTTGAAGAACAATAACCTCCCAATTAAATGTTTATTCTTTTCTTAAAAAAATCTTTATTTTTTAATTGTAGATGGACAATACCTTTATTTATTTATCTTTATATGGTGCTGAGGCTTGAACCCAGTGCCTCACACATGTTCAGCGAGTGCTCTACTACTGAGTCACAACCCCAGCCCCTGAATGTTTACTGTTAAGACATTTCAAGAAACTAAACATAAATATGTACTTGACAATCTACATGACAAGAAAATTACATTCACTGATTAGAACAGTGAATAGAAGGTCAAATTTTTTCTAAGACATTGGTGTCAAAGTCTTCCCAAAGGTCTCCTTCAGGATAACCATTAAAACTAAAATCTCCATTTAAATATGAAAATGGTTGAAAAAATGAATATCAGTCCTTAAAATAAAAATCAATTCAATCATTTTTAGTTTAAATTCTTCTTTCAGATTTGAATCCCTCCCTCGACCATGTAGAATTCTGAGCCCCAAACACAGGGAACACAAAACATGACACTTGTGACCATATGAAGAATCAAACTAACACATGCCATAACCCTTTCAGAAAAATAAAAATTACATGTTCTATAACACCTTTTTAATTAAAGTGATAAAGGCCAAATAAACACTCATCATATCTTTCAACTAGCCATTTCCTAGGACCTTAGTAGACTATCCCCAGCGAAAAGAATGACTCAAGTATAGGCAAAAATGTCTCCCACAGTGTTCACTACTCAGGTATTAATCATCAACCCAGTATATAGAGGCTGCCAGTTAAACAACAAAGGAATAACTATTATATTCCACTATTGGATATCTATAAACAAACATCCAATGCATTTCAACTAAACTATACAATCAGGTAGCTTTCAATTCCCCTCAGCTCTGTGGGACCTAGTGGCTGAATATCTGAAATTTCCCCATGTCTGCCTAGCAGGGTCCCCGTGCTGAACCTCAACTCACACAAGTGGCTTGGTCACTCATTTTGTTCAGATTCCAACGAGATACAATTTTGTAAGTCATCATTGGTCCAGGTACATTGAATAAAAGAGACCCTGTGCCTGAGGTATGTGGCAGACACTGGCCACTCAGCTTCAATCTCACTGGGACACACTAACCCACATTCTTTAATTGTGCACACCAGCCCCATGGCTGCCTAGCATACTGCCACGGTCCAGTGCTATTGGAGCTTTGTGGTTTCCTACAAGGAACATCAGTATGTTCTGACAAAATGCTTACTTTGTGAGAAATCCCACTGGCTCTTGAGGATGAGAGACTGAATGATTCCCAATACTTTCCTTCATGTGACAACACAAATGAAGGAATAAATTCATCCAGATTAATTGCAGATCTTGGTCCACATTGACCTGTAGGAAGAGATTATATATAGGAATATGGAAAGTATACAGTTCATTTTTTCACATTTCATGGGATAGGTGAGTTCACTATTAACTTCCACATAAAATATACTAATTTACAATCTCTATAAAATGTATTAGATATTATTCAAAGTAGAGAAAAAAACACAAAATCTTAAAAATAGTGATGTCTCAGCATAGCTTAATAATGCTTGATGCTGTTTGTATGAACATACTGTTCACATAATTAAATTTTTGATAATTTAAAAAAATAATACCAAACCTCACAAGAATTTACTAAAAATTTGTTGTTACCTCAGGAGTATATTGTTTTCATCATTCACAGATAAAGGAGATGGTACAAGTAACAAATTCAGTACCTGACTGTTCCAGTGGTGGGATTCCAAGGATTCTATCATGCCTAATTGACAAAAGTACAGGGGAATTAGGGAAGCTGAGATAAAGATTGCTAACAGATTACTAAATTACAATCAATTTTTAAGAATTCACACAAGACATTCATTGGACCATCTGTATGACAAACACAACGAAGCTTGTTTGCATCTTTGGTCACAATTATATAAAATAATATTTTATAAAATGTTAATCTCAGAATTTCCCCAGCATATCCACTTCAAATTATTTATTGTAATGATACTATCTCTTTCAACACAGTGGAAAATATTGAGGACAGGTGTATGTGTCTAATACATTCATGTAAAAATGAACATAACCCTTTCACATCTAAAATGTTTGATGGAGCATATATTTGAAGGCAGTGCTAATGTGCAAAATCATTCCCTTTTTGATAGGAAAAAGTGAAAACAAACTTGTCCCAAGCCTAGTGCCTAAATTGGCAAATAAATAAATAAATAAATAAAATCCACTAGTTGATTCCACATATAGTATTCTTTCTTAAGTTTCTATGCAAATGTTTTACTATAGAAAATAAAAAGTAAAATATCTTCAATATCCTTGGACATTGATCATCTCATTACACTCAAAAGACAAACCATTAGCCAGAAGACTTAGGTAGCTCAGACAAATGTCAGATGACCCAAGGGTATACACAATAATTTCCTGTGGACATCACCAGTCAAGTCCTGATGTTGCCAGGCAAGTCATTAAAAAAAATCTGTGTCATCCTGTAATTGGGTATTTATAGACCACTATACAATTCATTTGCTGTGAACAGGTTAATTTCAGACCCAGCTGCTGACCACTTAAATTCCCTCCACATGTATGCCTACCAGGGTCCCTATGCTGGACCTCAGTTCACAGAAGTGTTTGGTCACTCATTTTGTTCAGATTCCAACGAGATCCATTTTTGTAAGTCATTATTGGTCCAGGCACATTGAATAAAAGGGACCCTGAGCCTGAGGTATGTGTCAGGTATTCATCACGCAGATTTTTGTCACCCTGGGATACTATAAACCACACTCTTCAATTATGCAGACCAACATCCCAGTCAATGACAATCCCCACAGTCACCTAGCATAGCTAGGGTCTAGTGTCATTGGAATATTGTATTTCCCTAAGAAGAATGTCAGTATTTTCAGGACAAAACACTTACCATACGAGAATTCCCATTGGCCCTTAAGAAAGAGAGGCTGAATTATTCCCAGTACTTTTGTTTTATGTAGTGACACAGGGAAGGAACGAATATGCTTATTTGAAACCTAGTACTTGGTCCATGTTGTCATGGGGGGAGAATCTGGGAATATGAGAAGTAGATATGTCCAATTTTTACAACTGCACAAGACAGTTATTTACCTGTATAACATACACTAATTTATAATTTCTGTAGAATGTTTCAGATGTTATACAAAGTAGAAAAAAGCATAAAATATTTAAAATTAAGAAGACTGAAGGCTGAGAAATTATCAGATTATTAATATTTAATACTCTTATTAACCAAGTCTTTGTAAATCTATTTAATTCTTGATTACTTAAAAATAGTAAAAATAACTCACAAAAATCCCAGTACTGGGCTGGGATTGTGGCTCAGCGGTAGAGAGCTCACCTAGCACGTGGGCGACCTGGGTTCGATCCTCAGCACCACATACAAATAAAACGCATTGCATAAAATGCATTGTGTACAACTAAAGCAAATAAATAAAAATAAAATAAAAAATAAATAAAATAAATGTACTAAAACTGATGTTACCTTAGGAATATATTATGTTGATTCTTCATACGGATCTAACACAGGTCACAAAATAAGTATTTCACTGGTTTTGCAATGAGATTCCAGGGAATTCCAGCACTTAATCTGCAAAGTACAAGGGAAATGAAGGAAGTTGTGAAGCAAAACTGTGCTAATCAATTTAGTTATAAGCAATTATAAAAATTCACCTAAGGCATTGGACCAAATGCATGACAAAATGTCACATCTTTGATCATTAGTATAAAAATAATATTTCATGAAATGTTCATTTTTAAGATTCCCTAGTATATCTACTTTAAACAAGTTATCATAATTAGGATATCTCTTTCAATGCAAAAGAAAATATTGATAGGATATAGGAAAGTAGAGAATAAAATCTATTTAAAAACACAACAATTTAAATCACAATCATAGCTTAAAATGTTTAATGTGGCCTGTGGTTGATGTCAGCACTGACATTGGTTCTTTGGCTTATAGAAAAAGTAAAAGAAATAAGTAAAAAGAACTATCCAATTGTAGTGACTGGGTTGGCAGCAAATTATGAAACAGACATTATTACTGTATGTAGATATGTGACTACATGACCAATGTGATCCTGCAACATGCACACTTAGAAAAATGAGAAATTATATCCCAACTATGTATGAGATATCACAGTGCATAAATGCATTCTACTGTCATATATAACTAATTAAAACAAATAAAAAAATAAAAAATAAATAAAAAATAAAATATACTGTGACGATTCCATAGAGTATAGTACCTATTCTTCAACTACCATGCAATCAATTCACTTAATAGAAAATGAGAATAAATATTGTAATTATGTCTTTGGATTCTGACTATATCTTCATCCTCAGACCCATTAACATCTAGAATATTCTGGCAGTTCATGGGTATAGACTGGCTCAAGGAGAGGGTCTCATGACTTATGTGTTGTTTTCAAGTGTCTGTTTACTACAGTGTATGGATGCTATAAGACAAACACTCAAAGAATTTCCACTTTTACCCCACAAGCAAATATTGAAAGATAACTATCCAATCCATTTCTTCCAACAGATACAATCAGGATAGATTTCAAATGTCTCAGTCCCTGTGTGTCCTACTGGCTGAACACCTGAAATCCCCCTACATGTCTGCCTAGTAGGGTCCCCTTGCTGAACCTCAGCTCACAGAAGTGGTTTGGTCACTCATTTTGTTGAGATTCTAATGAAATCCATTTTTGTAAGTCATCATTGGTCTAGGCACATTGAATAAAAGGGACCCTGAGCTTGAGGTATGTGGCAGATAATGAGTATTCACCTTTCCGTCACCCTAGGATGAATGGATCCACACTCTTCAATCATGGAGCTCTGAATCACAGTTAATGACCAGACCCATGGCTGCCTAGCATAGCCAAGGTCCAATGTCATTGAATTGATATAATTCCCTAGGGAAAATGTCACTATTTTCAGGATAAAATGCTTACCATGATTGAGTTCTGACATCAATCTGTGGTAATAGAGTCTTTTGAAGATTAGTTGGCAGAATTACTGTCAGAACTATCCTTCATGTTACTTCTCAAAAGGAAGGGATTAAATCTTTCCTTATTAGTTCACTTTGGTCTACATTGACCTATGGGAATAAAGCCAATACTTTTAAAGACAAAATACTTATGTACCCATTTGACAACCATGGTAAGACTGAATGATTCACTGTGTGTCTGAACACAAAATATACTGAGGTATTATTCTACCAGCATTTTCCAGTTATTGAAAAAAGTGCAAGTAAATAGAAATAAATAGACAAAAAATTAGATGTCTCACCAGATGATTAATACTTCACACTGTTTGGATTTATAGACATTGTAAAATCAATTTTATTCTTGATTGCTTACAAAAAAATAAATCACAAAAAATGTCTATTAAAAATTGACATGCTATGGGGCTGGGGTTGTGGCTCAGCAGTAGAGTGCTTGCCTGGTTTGATCTTTAGCACTAAATAAATAAATAAATAAATAAATAAATGTATTTTAAAAATTGAAATGTTACTTTGCAAATTGTCATTTTGATCATTTGTAGAGAAGGAAATTTATAAAAAGGACACAAGCAGTAATCCAGTGATGTTGCTGGAAAAATTCTATGCAATTTCATATCATTTGTCATCTATAAAGCACAGAGAAAGGCAGGGAAATTGAGGAACAATGCTTTCTTAATTGAATATTTACTATTAAAAGGTTATAAGAAACTAACAATTAAAATCCCATTCATTGCTTGGAATGAAGGAGTATAGAAAATGATTTTTTTTTTCTGAGATGTTGGTGTCAAATTTTTCCCCAAAAGCCTCCCTCAGTATCACTTAAAACCATCTCTCTCTTTAAATGCACGGGAAATTGGCTAAAGGAAAGTATATTAGTTAATTAAATACACATAAAATTACATGAATTGGAAGTTTTATCATTTTACAGTTTAAAATGTTTCATGCACCACTTACTTGAATCCCTCACTCAAATATCTAAAAGTTTGGACATTGAATGGGCAGGGTTAAAAAAAACCCTAAGAAACTGGTAGGAGAGGAAGATGGTACAGCAGAGCTAAGCAGTGATCTTGATCCCTTCACAATCCAGAGAGGATTGAGTCAGTAAAGGAACAGCTGACTGGAGAGGTGGGTGACAGAGTAAAAGTTCTAAGACTCAATATTGGACAGTCTGAGACTTGGAAAGGCTTGATGTTTGGTTACCAGAACAAAAAAATAACGACAGTGCTCCTTAACCTTAAAGCCAGACAAGAGTATGGTGGGAGAAAGGAGCAACAGAGAGAAAGAAAAAAGGGAGAGGGAAAGCCCATAAGCTCAGTTAACAACAGCTAAAAAGAAAAGCAGACAAAATTAAAATGCAGTAGGAGCAGCAGAGTCAGTGAAGGAAATCAAGCAGTTTAACCCAAATTGTGAATTGAAAGCTGTGCAAGGCATAGCAGCCATTTTGAGGAGTCCACAGCTGGCCAGTCTTTCTAGAAGAAATTAAATCAACACAGCTTCTCCCCCTAGCAACAACAACAACACAGAAGGCAGTAGAATGTCTCATTAATCTGTCTAGAGGGAACTTGTGGAGGAATCACTAGGAGCCAATAGTTACTGAAACACCCCCTCCCACCCCCCAACCACAGACAAAGGGAATAGGATGGAAGAGAACCAAGATGCTGTTCGTTCCTGGGAAGTGTTAGCCTACCCAGCCACTCTACACAGATTCCACAGGAGTTTGGGTAGATACAGGAGTAGAATGGACACCTGCATGGTGTAGGCAGGTAGTAGGTAGTGAGAGCTCAGGTGCTGGTAGGATGGCTGCCTATGTCTAGCAGTGGAAGGGATGGCACCCTTGATTCATGGCTAATTTGCTGCCATGGGCACTGGGAGCTCACACACCGGTAGGACAGCTGTCTCTGGCTGCGCCAGTGGAGACAAATGGAGCCTATGGTTAACAACCATGGGAGGTGGGGGGTATGGACCAGTAGAGTCCCTTTCCTGGTCCCAGGGACAATGCCTTTGTGATCTATGTCAGTCAGAGGGGAAGTTTCTGAATTGCAGCTTATCCATGGAAAGCCCACAACCACAGGTTCCATACTTCCAGACAGCCATCAGGCTCTATGCCACTTTGAAGAGGATCCTGTGGAGGAAAGCTAGTACAAAATGACCTACTGCAGTCAGAGTGACAGTCATACTCCCTGTATCCTATGCTTCTGAACACAATAGAAACAGCCAGCATATGCAGAATAACACCCTCTGAACATCCAGCTTCAGGCCACTGGATTAACAAACAAGAAACAGTTGGTGGGAGGTCCATAGGAATCAAAGGAGAACTTCTGGGTGGACACAAATCTGAGGATTGATAGATATCTTGTGAAAGTCCCAAATCATGAGGGAATCCAAATCAGGAAGACACCAGAAGAATTTTCCCCACCTTGGCATTGTTTACTATAAATAGCTCTAATGTCAACTTTGGTCACATATATATTACTCTTCATTTTGATACAATAGTTGTTACTATAGTATTTGATATCATGCCTTCAATGTATTTGATTGTATTTATTCTAATGTTTTATACCAGGGATTGAACGCAGGGGTACTCAACCATTAAATTACATCCCCCGCATTTTTCATTTTTTTATTTGGAGACAGGGTCTCCCTAAGTTGCTTAATGCCTTGATAAATTGCTGAGACTGGCCTCAAATTTGTGATCCTCCTGCCTTAGCCTTCCAAGTCACTTGGAATTACAGGCATGTACCACCATGCCCAACTTAATGCTTTAAAGAATTCAAATAATTCTCACTTTGTTTCCTAGCTCAGGTGACACTTGCATCTCTAAGCTTCTATTTTCCCTTTTACATTAAATGATATTGCCCCAAATCCCCCCATTCATCTTTTTCTTCTTTTTACCTTGGTGTGTTATTATTATTTTCTGTTATTTATTTATTTATTTATTTTCTTTTTTCTCTCTTCTTTTGCCCAATTTCTGTCTTCTCCCCCTTTCAGCTGCTATATAACGTAATAGCAATTTTAATGTCATTAATAAATATTTTTTCAAACTATTCCAGACATTACTACAAGTTTATAACTTTATTAGAGGAATTGTGGAGAAGACTATCAAAAAGTTTTTGTTTGTCCTAAAGTTGATTAGTATGTGACTTTGTTCTGAAATTATTGTAATAAATTGGGTTTAGTGTCTTTTCTCAAAGTACTGTTGACACTGGGAACAGCAGAAGACACACAGACTGAGAGTATTAGTACCTGGATATTTGCTCACCCTGGTGATCATAAGAGAAAGAATATTACTAAAGTGTTCCTTGCATAACAGAAGTAGCAATAATCATCCAAAGAGATGAGTAAACATACAAGCGATATGAAAAATCAAGGGAACACATCACCCTAAAAAGCCCACAACAGTTCAACAACTGACCACATTAACATCACAGTGGAGGAAATGTCAGAAATAATTTAGAAAATTAACAGAATGTTCAATGAACTAAAATAAGATGTAAGGAATTAACTTAGAAAATACAGGAAGTTAAACATCATTTCAATAAAGAGATTCTAAAAAGAACCAGATAAATAAACAGCTCGATAAATCAAATTAAAAATTTAATGGAAAGCATCATAAATAAATAAGGCCATTTTGAATATGGATTCTCAGACCTTGAAGACCAACATATAATTTTGAAAATGCAACAATGAAGAAAAGATGTTAAGAGATCATGAACCAAATATTTAAGAAATCTGGGATAATAACAAGGGACCATATTTAAGAATCATTAGGGAGTTCGCCTGGCCCCCAGCTCTGGCCTGGCTGCCGGCTCATGCAGCCATCACCTCTGGGATGGGAATAGCAGCTCCTCACATACAGGGCCTGACTAGAGGAAGGGCCCCTTTCATTCCCTGAGGAACTGCGACCTGCCCAGCTGCGACCTGAACAAGAGGTAGACACCTGCCGGATGGAGTGGCGCAGCCACCAGCCCACCTGACCACTGGCCCACACAATCACCAGGACCAGGAACTGCAGGCTCCACCCTGTGGAAGGGCCCTGCTGTCCACCTGCCCAACCCCCACCAAAACAACTAGATTGGGAAGAGATCCAGGAGAAGGAGAGTGGGGAGAAGAAAGCCAGACTGCCTGCTCGACCACATTGCAGCCAGGAGGTGATCCGGAGAGAGAAGCCCACTCCATGCCCGCAAACTGGAGAGGCAACCCGCGTCTGCCCGGAGAGAGACACACCGAACTGGGATCCCGTAGCTACTCAACCCAACACCAAAATAATTATAGGCCTGAGGCTACCATTGCTATAAAGCTGAGTTAGCAACGCCACTTCCAAGGAACAACAAAAAGGTCCGGGTAAGACATCACTAAGGTCCCTAGAGACCAGGATGCACCAGAAGGTGCAACCAGTTATGATGTTGTGAACTAACAGGGAAACTTACATGAGGTTGTCTATCTCTGGCTTCTTCTACTAACAGCCAAATCCTAATGATTATATTCTCACTAGTCAAATAATCTAATACCCCTATTTTCTCACATACTACTTCATAAACATTTAAGCCAACCTCTAAGTACCCCCTTGTATGATTAGATACTGTAAACCACTACGCAAACATAGAGACTATATGGTATAAGATAACTGATCTCATCATTTCTGTTTATAGCGACAAAACTGTAAATATAAAAATAGAAACCAACTGACATATGGACACACATTGGGTACATTGAAAGATTTAATATTGATATTACCCTAAAAAGTGAGGTTCTGGGTAACCTGGAGACACCTTATAAGACAAAAGGGCAGAAGCTGTAATACCTCAGGCTTAACTTGCAGGAGGAAAATACATAGACATCATGAGAAAACAAGGGAGGAAAATGCCTTAAACAAACCAAGATACTACAACAATAGAAACCATAGAAAGCACAGTAGGAGAAATGTCAGAGAAGGAGTTCTGGATATACATAATTAAAATGATAAAGGATTTAAAAAATGACCTAAGTGATCAGATATAGGCAAAAATGGATCTCTCCAACAAAGAGATAAGAGATCAAATACAGGCAACCATCAATCACACCAACAAAGAGATAAGAGAAAAAATCCAGATAGCAAAAGATTATTTCAAGAGATAGAGAGTTTGAGAAAAAAAACAGAAATCCTTGAAATGAAAGAAACAGTAAGCCACTTAAAAAATTCAATAGAAAGCATCACCAAAAGATTGGACCACTTGGAAGATAGGACCTCAGACAATGAGGACAAAATATATAATCTTGAAAATCAAGTTGACCTCACAGTGAAGATGGTAAGAAACTATGAACAGAATATACAAGAACTATGAGATACCATCAAAAGACCAAATATAAGATTTATTGGAATAGAGGAAGGTGCAGAGATTCAAACCAAAGGAATGAAAAATTTTTTCAATAAAATAATATCAGAAAATTTCCCAAGCAGGAAGAATGAATTTGAAAATCAAATACAAGAGGCCTATAGGACACCAAATGTACAAAATTACAACAGGTCCACACCAAGGCACATTGTAATGAAAATGCCTAGCATATGCAAGAGAGTAAAGTAAGATTACCTATAAGGGAAAACCAATTCGCATCTCAGCAGATTTTTCAATTCAGACCTCAAAGCCAGGAGAGCCTGGAACAACATATACCAGGCTCTAAAGGATAAGGGATGCCATACAAGAATTTTATATCTAGCAAAATTAAGCTTTAGGTTTGAGGATGAAATAAAAACCTTCACGATAAACAAAAAGCTAAAAGAATTTACAACAAGAAAACCTGCTCTACAGAGCATTCTTGGTAAAATATTCCATGAGGAGGAAATGAAAATAATAATAAAAATCTGCAAAGGGAAGAACTACAATAAAGGGAAAAACCAACAAAAGTAAAAACCAAGTCAAACTAAATACCAAAAATAATAAAAAAAATAAAAATGACTGGTAATACAAATTATGTCTCAATAATAACCCTGAATGTTAATGGCCTAAACTCACCAATTAAAAGACATAGGCTAATAGATTGGATTAAAAAAACAGACCCAACAATTTGTTGCCTTCAAGAGACACCTCTCATAGGAAAAGACACCCATAGACTGAAGGTGAAAGGATGGGATTAAATATATCATTCACATGGTCTACGTAAGCAAGCAGGGGTCTCTATCCTCATATCAAATAAAGTAGACTTCAAGCCAAAGTTAGTCAAAAGAGATAATGATGGACATTTCTTACTGCTTAAGGGAATCATAGATCAACAAGACATAACTGTTATAAATATATATGCCCCCAATAATGGAGCATCTACATTCATCAATCAAACTCTTCTCAAGTTCAAGAATCAAATAGACCACAATACAATAATTCTAGGTGATTTTAACATGCCTCTTTCACCACTGGATAGATCTTCCAAACAAAAGTTAAACAAAGAAACTGTAGAACTCAATAATACCATTAATAACTTAGACTTAACTGACATATATAGAGTATATCACCCATCAATGAGCCAATACACTTTTTCTTCTCAGCAGCACATGGATCCTTCTTAAAAATAGACCATATATTTTGTCATAAAGCAACTCTAAGCAAATATAAAAAAGTAGGGATATTACCCTGCATTCTATCAGATCATAATGGAATAAAATTAGAAATCAATGATAAAAAAGAAAGAAAAGCTACACTAATATGTGGAGACTAAATAATATGCTATTGAATGATCACTGGGTTGCAGAAGACATCAAGAAGGAGATTAAGAAATTCTTAGAGGTAAATGAGAACAATGATACAACATACCGAAATCTCTGTGACACCCTGAAGGTAGTACTAAGAGGAAAGTTCATTGCATGGAGCTCATTCCTTCAAAAAAAAAGAAAAAGTCAACAAATAAATGAACTGGCATTACATCTCAAAGCCTAGAAAAAGAAGAACAAATCAACCCCAAAAGAAGTAGAAGACAGGAAATAATTAAAATCAGAGCTGAAATTAATGAAATTGAAACTAAAAAAACAATTGAAAAAATTGACAGAACGAAAATTTGGTTCTTTGAAAAAATAAATAAAATTGATAAACCTTTAGCTATGCTAACAAAGAAAAGAAGAGGGAAAACACAAATTACCAATATCTATGATGAAAAAGGAAATATCACGACGGATACTACAGAAATACAGAAGATAATTAGAAATTATTTTGAAAATTTATATTCCAATAAAATAGAAAATAACGGTGACATCAACAAATTTCTCGAGACATATGATATGCCTAAACTAAATCAAGATGATATACACAATTTAAATAGGTCAATTTCAAGCAAAGAAATAGAGGATGCCATAAAAAATTTACCAACCAAGAAAAGCCCAGGACCAAATGGATACACAACTGAGTTCTACAAAACCTTTAAAGAAGAACTAAAACCAATATTTCTCAAACTATTTCATAAAACAGAAAAAGAGGGAATACCCCCAGACTCATTTTATGAGGCCAATATCACCCTGATTCCAAAAACAGAGACAAATCAAAGAAAGAAAACTTCAGACCAATATCTTTAATGAATATAGATGCAAAAATGCTCAATAAAATTCTGGCAAATCAAATACAAAAACACATCAAGAAGATGGTGCATCATGATCAAGTGGGCTTTAGTCCAGGGATGCAAGGTTGGTTCAACATAAGGAAATCAATAAATGTAATTCATCACATCAACAGGCTCAAAGATAAAAATTATATGATCATCTCGATAGATGCAGAGAAAGTATTTGACAAAATACAACGTCCCTTTATGTTCAAAATGATAGGAAAAATAGGGATAACAGGAACATACCTCAACATCATAAAGGCCATCTATGCTAAGCCCCAGGCCAACATCATCCTAAATGGAGAAAAATTGAAAGGATTTCCTCTAAAAAGTGGAACAAGACAGGGATGCCCTCTCTCACCACTCCTATTTAACATAGTTTTGAAGCCCTAGCCAAAGCAATTAGACAGATGAAAGAAATTAAAGGGATATGGATAGGAAAAGAAGAACTCAAATTATCACTATTTGTAGACGATATGATCCTATACATAGAAGATCCAAAAAATTCCACCAGAAATCTTCTAAATCTATTAAGTGAATTCAGCAATGTAGCTGGATATAAAATCAATACCCATAAATCAAAGGCATTTCTGTACATCAGCAACAAATCCTCAGAAAGAGAAACTAGGAAATCCACCCCATTTACTATAGCATCAAAAAACAAAATATTTGGCAATCAACAAAAGAAGTGAAAGACCTGTACAATGAAAACCACAGCACACTAAAGAAATAAATTAAACAAGATCTTAGAAGATGGAAAGATCTACCTTGTTCATGGATAGGTAGAACTAATATTGTCAAAATGACCATTCTACCAAAAGCACTATACAGATTCAATGCAATACCAATCTAAATCCCAATATCATTCCTCACAGAAATAGAAATAGCAATCATGAAATGCATCTGGAAAAAGAAGAGACCCAGAATAGCCAAAGCAATTCTTAGCAAGAAGAATGAAGCTGGTGGCATTACTATTCCAGACCTTAAGTTGTATTACAAAGCAATAGCAACAAAAACAGCATGGCACTGGCATCAAAATAGACCAGTTGACCAATGGTACAGAATAGAAGACACAGAGACTCACCCACATACCTACACTTATCTTATATTAGACAAAGGTGCCAAAAATGTTCATTGGAGAAAAGACAGCCTCTTCAACAAATGGTGTTGGGAAAACTGGAAATCCTCATGTAATAAAATGAAATTAAATCTCCTACCATGCACAAAACTTAACTCAAAGTGGATCAAGGACCTAGGAATTAATCCAGAGACCTTGTACCTAATAGAAGAAAAAGTAGGCCCAAAACTCCATTATGTTGGTTTAGGCTCCAACTTCCTCAATAAGATCCCTATAGCACAAGAACTCAAAACAAGAACCAATAAATGGGATGGATTCAAACTAAAAAGCTTCTTCTCAGCAAAGAAACAATCAGTGAGGTGAATAGAGAACCTACAGAATGGGAGCAAATCTTTACCACAAGCTCATCAGATAGAACACTAACCTCAAGGATATATAAAGATCTCAAAAACCTTAACACCAAAAACAAACAAACAAACAAACAAACAAACAAATAACCCAATCAATAAATGGGCCAAGGAACTAAGCAGACACTTCTTGGAAGATGATATACAAACAATCAACAAATATATGAAAAAATGTTCAACATCTCTAGCAATTAGAGAAATGCAAATCAAAACTACTCTAAGATTTCATCTTACTCCAGTCAGAATGGCAGCTATAAAAAAACAAAAACAAAAACAAAAACAAAAAAAAACAACAACAAAAAAAAAACAACAATAAATACTGGCGAGGATATGGGGAAAAAGGCACACTCTTACATTTCTGGTGGAGCTGCAAATTGGTGAAGCCAATCTGGAAAGTAGTATGGAGATTCCTAGGAAAACTGGGAATAGAACCACCATTCAACCCAGCTGTCCCACTCCTTGGCCTATTTTCAAAGGACTTAAAAACAGATTACTACAGGGACACAGCCACATCAATGTTTATAACAGCACAAGTCACAATAGCTAGATTGTGGAACCAACCCTGATGCCCATCAGCTGATGAATAGATAGGGAAACTTTGGTATATATACACAATGGAACACTACTCAGCACTAAAAGATAATAAAATCATGACATTTGCAGGTAAATGGATGGAGTTGGAGAAAACAATGCTAAGTGAAGTTAGCCAATCCCCAAAATCCAAAGGTTGAATGATCTCTTTGATATGAAGATACTAACTTATAAAGGCAAGAGAGAGGGAGTGAGAGGAATGAAAGAGCTTTAAATAGAACAAAGGGGGGGGGGAAAGGGAGGGGAAAATGGGATAGGAATAATGGCAGACTGAGTTATCCATGATTACCCTAAATACATGTATGAAGACACAATTGTTTTAAAAATACTTTATATTAAACTAGCAACTTGAAAAAAAAAAAAAAAAAAAAGAACCATAAGGATTGAAAAAGGCTCTGAAACACACACTAAAAAAATGCACAATCTTTTCAATAAAATAACTTCAGAACATTTTCCAAACCTTACAAATAAGATGGAAATCCAAATACAAGATGCATATGGAACTCCAACTAGGTAAGACCAAAATAAACCCTCTCCAAGATACATTTTAATATAAAAGCCTAATATTCAGGATAAAGTTAGAATTTTAAAGGTATAAGTGAAAAAATGGCGGGTCACATTTAGAGGTAAGCCAATTCAAATTTCAATTGATTTCTCAACCCAGACCCAAAAAGCCAAGAGGACTTGCAATAATATATACCAAGCCCTACCAAAATGAATGCTAGCCAAGATTACCATATCTAGCAAAACTATCCTTCAAAATTGAATATGAAATAAAAGCCTTCAATGATTAGTAGAAATAAAAGATAAATTTGTAACTACTAAGCCTGTACCACAAAACATACTCAATAAAATATTTATGGAGAAGAAATGAAAAACTAAAAATGAAAACTAACACAAGGATGAATCTCAGTCAACTGAAGGAGAATAAAGTCTGAATTTAAGCATTAGAAATAAAAATGGCAGGAAATAAAGACCATTTCTCTATAACAACATTGAATGTAAGTGGTCTAAATTCTCCAATTCAAAGACATAGACTGGAAGATTGAACTAAAAAATAATAACCAACCATATGTTGTTCACAAAAAAATTCACCTTATAGGCAAATACATCCACAGGTAAAAAGGTAGGGAAAAATATGCCATGCAAATAGAAACCAAAAGCAAGCAAGGGTAGCTACTCTCATATCAGGAAAAAGCACACTTCAAGTCAAAATTAATCAGAAAAGACAAAGAAGGTCTCTTCATACTGGTTAAGGGAATAATCCAAAATAAGATAGAATGGTTATAAATATTTCTGCCCCAAACAATGTTGTATCTATATACAAAAAACAAATGCTTCTCAATATAAAGAATCAAATAGTAATTTAAGAATATCTGATTAGATGGTAAACAGCAATCTGACACAACCCTCAAATGATGTCATTGTTTTCTTGCTATATCTTTAACTTGATTATTAAAATGCAATTCTAGGGCTGGGGTTGTGGCTTCACGGTAGAGCAGTTGCCTAGCATGTGTAAGGCCCTGGGTTCAATCCTCAGCACCATATAAAAATAAATAAATAAAATAAAGTTATAAAGAGAAAGATTAAATTCTATTTAATACCAAGTGGCATTAATTATATGTTTTCCAATTGGAAATCTATTTCAGTTAACATTTTTAGAAATATAAAGCCATACAAAATCCATCAACTTTTATGCTTCTAAGTGCTAATGAATACAATGAGGTTAGCAATATATAGTGTTAAATTAGTGATGTTTACTGTCAGTAGTGTTAATATGGGTAATTTTTAATATCCTTTAAAAAGAATGAGTTTTACTAATTAAAGATGGAAAATACTAATTAAGATACCAATTCTATCATTATCTTTAGCTAGATTATGCTTTGCATTTCTTATTTTATAAACTTTCTTAGTTTTCCTACCAATAAAGTAAGAACATGATAAAAAAAAAAGAATGAAATATATCATAATACAAAAATACTGGAGGATTTTAACACATCTATTTCACCATTAGATAGGTCATCCAGAAATACAATAAGTAGGCAGCCCACAGGAGATCCAGAGAGGCAGGCCCAACCACCCACCCACCCTGCCACACTGTGGCCCGGTTGCTCTCTGAAAGAGATCAAATATTTTATTGAGTATGTTTTGTGGTATGGGCTTAGTGGTTACAAATGATGACCTAAGTGAGCAGATACAGGCAAAAATCGATCTCTCCAACAAAGAGATAAGAGATAGGAAACCTTTGATCATACCAACAAAGAGATAAGAGAGCAAATACAGGTTGAAAGCAATTACTTCAAGAAAGTGACAGAGATTCTGAAAAAAATCCAAATACAAATTCTTAAAATGAAAGAAACAATAAGCCATTTAAAAAACTCAATAGATAGCATCACCAACAGACTAGATCATTCGGAAGACAGGACCTCAGACAATATACAATTTTGAAAATAAAGTTGACTCACAGTGAAGGTGGTAAGAAACCATAAAAAGAATATCCAAGAATAATGAGATACCATCAGAAGACCAAATTTAAGATTTATGGGATGAGAGGAATGTTCAGAGATTCAAACCAAAGGAATGCACCTCTTCAATAAAATAGTATCAGAAAATTTCCCAAGCATGAAGAATGAATTGGAAAATCAAATACAAGAGGCCTATAGGTCACCAAATATACAAAATTACAACAGATCTACACCAAGACACATTATAATGAAAATGCCTAGCATACAGAATAAAGATAGAATTTTAAAGCCACAAGAGAGAAAAATCAGATTACCTATAAGGGAAGACCAATTCGGATCTCAGCAGATTTTTCAACCCAGACCCTCAAAGCCAGGAGATCCTGGAACAACATATACCAGGCTCTGAAAGATATTGGATGCCAACCAAGAATCTTATATCCAGCAAAATTAAGCTTCAGACTTGATGATGAAATAAAAACCTTCCATGATAAACAAAAGGTAAAAGAATTCACAAGAAAACCTGCACTATAGAATATTCTTGGCAAAATATTCCATGAGGAGGAAATGAAAAACAACAATGAAAATCTCCAAAGGGAAGAACTACAGAGGAAAAACCAACCAAAGGAGAAACCAAGTCAAGCTAAATACCAAAAATAAGCAAAAATGACTGGTAATACAAATCATGTCTCAATAATAACCCTGAATATTAATGGCCTAAACTCATCAATCAAAAGACAGGCTGGTAGATTGGATTAAAAAAAAGGACCCCAAAATAGGCTGCCTTCAAGAAACTTATCTTATAGGAAAAGACACCCACAGACTGAAGGTGAAAGGATGGGATAAAATATATCATTCACATGGTCTACGTAAGCAAGAAGGGTTTTCCATCCTCATATCAAATAAAGTAGACTTCAAGCCAAAGTTAATCAAAAGAGATAAAGATGGAAATTTAATACTGCTTAAGGAAACCATATATCAACAAGACGTAACAGTTATAAATATATATGCCCCAAACAATGGAGCATCTACATTCATCAATCAAACTCTTCTCAAGATCAAGAGTCAAATAGACCACAACACAATAATTCTGGGTGACTTTAACACACCTCTTTCACCACTGGATAGATCTTCCAAACAAAAGCTGAACAAAGAAACTAAAGAACTCAATAATACAATCAATAACGTAGACATAGCTGACATAAAAAAAGTATATTATCCATCAACGAGTGAATACACATTCTTCTCATGGATCCTTCTCTAAAATAGACCATATATTATGTCACAAGCAACTCTTAGCAAATATAAAAAAAATAGATATAGTACCCTGCATTCTATCAAATCATAATGGAATGAAATTAGAAATCAATGATAAAGTAAGCAATAAAAGCTACTCCAACCCCTGGAGACTAAATAATATGCTACGGAATGAACAATGGATTGCAGAAGACATCAAGGAGGAGATTAAACAACTCTTAGAGGTAAATGAGAACATGGACACAACATATTGAAATCTCTGGGACACTATGAAGGCAGTTCTAAGAGGAAAGTTCATTGCATGGAGTTCATTCCTTCAAAACAGAAAAAGTCAACAAATAAATGAACTAACATTACATCTCAAAACCCTAGAAAAAGAAGAACAAATCAATCCCAAAAGCAGTAGAAGACAGAAAATAATTAAAATCAGAACTGAAATCAATGAGATTGAAACAAAAGAAACAATTGAAAAAGTTGAGAGAACAAAAAGTTGGTTCTTTGAAAAACTAAATAAAATTGATAAACCATTGGCCACATTAGTGAGGAAGAGAGAGAAAACTCAAATTACTAATATCCATGATGAAAAAGGAAATATCATGATGGACACCTCAGAAATACAGAAGATAATTAGAAATTATTTTGAAAATTTGTACTCCAATAATAGAAAATATAGAAGTCATTGACAGATTCTAGAAGCATATGATATGCCCAAAATAATTCAGGATGATATACACAATTTAAACAGATCAATTTCAAGGAAGGAAATAGAGGATGCCATCAGAACCCTACCAACCAAGAAAAGCTCAGGACTGGATGGATACACAGCTGATTTCTACAAGACTTTTAAAAAGACCTAACACCAATACTTCTCAAACTATTTCATGAAAGAGATAAAGAGGGAACACTTCCAAACACATTCTATGAGGCCAATATCACTCTGATTCCAAAACCAGGCAAAGACACAACAAAGAAAGAAAACTTCAGACCAATAATATATCTACTGAATATAGATGCAAAAATTCTCAATAAAATTCTGGAAAATCGAATACAAAAGCATATAAAAAAGATAGTGCACCACAATCAAGTAGGGTTCATCCCAGGGCTACAAGGTTGTTTCAATATATGGAAATCAATAAATGTAATTCATCACATCAATAAACTCAAAAGCAAAAATCATATGATCATCTCAATAGATGCAGAGAAAGCACTTGACAAAATACAACATGCCTTAATGTTCAAAATGCTAGAAAAAATAGGGATAACAGGCACATACCTCAACATTGTAAAGGCTATCTATGCTAAACCTCAGGCCAACATCATTCTAAATGGAGAAAAATTGAAAGCATTCCCTCTAAAAACCGGAACAACACAGGGATGCCCTCTTTCACCACTTCTATTTAACATAGTTCTTGAAACTCTAGCCAGAGCAATTAGACAGACTAAAGAAATTAAAGGGATATGAATAGGAAAAGAAGAACTCAAATTATCACTATTTGTAGACAATATGATTCTATACCTAGAAGACCCAAGAAATTCCACCAGAAATCTTCTAGAACTAATAAATGAATTCAGCAAAGTAGCTGGATATAAAATCAACACCCATAAATCAAAGGCATTTGTGTATATTAGTGACAAATCCTCAGAAAGAGAAACTAGGAAATCTGCCCCATTTACTATAGTCTCAAAAAAAGTATATTACTTGGGAATCAACTTAATGAAAGAGGCTAAAGGTCTCTACAATGAAAACTACAGCACTTTAAAGAAAGAAATTAAAGAAGATCTTAGAAAATGGAAAGATCTACCTTGTTCATGGATAGGTAGAATTAATATTGTCAAAATGACCATACTATCAAAAGCATTATATATATTCAATGTAATCCCAATCAAAATCCCAATAATTTTCCTCATAGAAATAGAAAAAGCAGTCATGAAATTCATCTGGAGAAATAAAAGACCCAGAATAGCCAAAGCAATTCTTAACAAGAAGAGTGAAGCTGGTGGCATTACTAGTCCAGACTTTAAGCTATACTACAAAGCAATAGTAAGAAAAAAAGCATGGTATTGGCACCAAAATAGACCTGTAGACCAATGGTACAGAACAGAGGACACAGAGACTAACCCACATATCTACAGTTATCTTACATTAGACAAAGGTGCCAAAAACGTACATTGGAGAAAAGATAGCCTCTTCAACAAATTGTGCTGGGAAAACTGGAAATCCACATGTAACAAAATGAAATTAAATCTCTATTTCTCACCATGCACAAAAATCAACTCAAACTGGATCAAGGACATAGGAATTAAACCAGAGACTTTGCGTCTAATAGAAGAAAAAGTAGGCCCAAATCTCCATCATGTTGGATAAGGCCCCAACTTCCTTAATAAGACCCCTATAGCACAAGAATTAAAGCCAAGAACCAATAAATGGGATGGATTCAAACTAAAAAGTTTCTTCTCAGCAAACAAAACAATCAGTGAGGTGAATAGAGAACCTACAGAATGGGAGTAAATGTTTACCACAAGCACATCAGATAGAGCACTAATCTCTAGGGCATATAAAGCACACAAAAACCTTAATGCCAAAAAACAAAAACAAAACAAAAAAACACAAATAATCAATAAATGGGCTAAGGAACTGTACTGACACTTCTCAGAAGAGGATATACAATCAATCAATATATGAAAAAATGTTCAACATCTCTAGCAATTAGAGAAATGCAAGTCAAAACTACTCTAAGATTTCATCTTACTCCAGTCAGAATGGCAGCTATGAACAATACAAACAACAATAAGTGGTTGCAAGGATGTGGGGGAAAAGGCACACTCATACATTTCTGGTGGGACTGCAAATTGGTGCAATGAATATTGAAAGCAGTATGGAGATTCCTTGGAAAACTTGGAATGAAAACACCATTTGACCCAGCTATCCCACTCCTCAGTCTATACCCAAAGGACTTAAAAACAGCATACTATAGGGACACAGCCACATCAATGTTTATAGCAGCACAATTCACAATAGCTAAATTGTGGAACCAATCCAGATGACTTTCAGTAGATGAATGGATAGGGAAACTTTGGTATATATACCCAATGGAACATTACTCAGCACTAAAAGAAAATAAAATAATGGCATTTGCAGGTAAATGGAGGGAATTGGAGAAAATAATGATAAGTAAGCCAATCCCCAAAAACTAAAGGCCAAATGATTTCTTTGATATGAGGAGGCTAACTTATAATGGCTATGGGGGTGGGGGGAGCATGGGAGGAATGAAGGAATTTAAATAGATCAAAGGGAAGGTGGGGGAAGGGAGAAGGAAAGGGGGGAGGTATGATGGTGGAATAGACATCATTACCCTAAGTACATGTATGAAGATACAAATGGTCTGAATATACTTTGTGTAGAACCAGTGACTTGAAAAATTGTGCTCTATATATGTAATAGAAAATGAATTACATTCTGCAAGCATGTATAATAAATTAGAATAAATAAATAATTTAATTTTTTAAAAAAGAAATATAATAAGTAAAGACTTTTCAGGACTAAAAATACTATTAATCAAAAGAACCTAACAGAAATCTTTAGAATATTTCATCCATTGATAAGTGAAGTCACTGTCTTCTCAGTAGAACTTCAGTAGAATTTCTCATGGAACTTTCTCTAAAATGGATCATAATTTAGGGCACAAAGCAAATCTTACCAAAAACAAAAAAGAGATAATTCCTTGCATCTTATTATAGCATATGGGAATGACATAAAAAAATAAAATAAAAATACAAAAAAACCCTTTCTATCATTTGGAGATTAAATAATATACTTTTGAATGAGGAATAGATCACAGAAGAAATTAGGGGAGAAATAAATTCTTAAAAACAATGAGAATAGAGATAAAATGTCAAAATCTCTAGGGCAATATAAAAATGGTTCTGCAAGAAAAGTTTATAGTGCTGAGTTCTTACACTAAAACATAAACAAAAACAAAACAGAAATATGTCAAATAAATAAACTAACATCACACCTCAAGGCTCTATATCTAGAAGAACAAATTAACATCAAAATAAGTAGAAGACAAAAAAAATAAGATCTGAATTGAAATGAATAAAATTGAGAGTAAAAGTGCAAAGGATCAATGAAACAAAGAGTTGATTCTTTGACAAAATAAACAAGAATAAAGTCTTAGGCATACTAACCCAAATAGAACAAAATCAATAAAATTAGAGATGAAAAAAGAGACATCACCACAGACACTTCTTAAATACATATAATCAAAAGAAACTGTTTTGAAAATGATACTCCAATATGCTAGAAACTCTTGAATATATCAATAAATTCCTAGAGATGTATGACCTAACCAAATGGAACCATGGGACACAGAAAACAGACCAATATCAAGCAATGAAAATGAAGCATCTATTATAACTCTTCCAATAAAGAAAAGTCCAGGACCAGATGAATTCTCAGTGTGTCTCTACCAGACCTGTAAAGAAGAACTAATGGCAATCCTTTACAAATTATTCTAAGGACTAGAAAAGAGGGAACACTGTCAAATTCATTCTATGAAGCCAGTATTTACCCTGATACTAAAACCAGCAAAGACAAATCAAAAAGTAAACTTTAGACCTACATCCCTATTGAAAATAGATGTAAAAATACTTAATAATAATATTAGAAAACTTGGGCTGGAGTTGTAGATCAGTGGTAGAGCACTTGCCTAGCACGTGTGAGGTCTGGGTTCAATCCTCAGCACCATATAAAAATAAATAAATAAAAATGAAGGTATTGTGTCCATCTACAACTAAAACTTTTTTTAATTAAAAAAAATTAGAAAACCACATTCAAAAACACATTAAGGGCCGACCTCCGCCCCAGAGCAGGAGACAGCAAGGATAGACCTGCCAATGCTGCCAGAGCCCAGGTCAAACCAGGGTAGTACGTGGACCTTCACCCGAGCGTGGCCAGTCCCAGGTCAGTCCCACCGATGCCCACTAGTGTGTGACCAGCCTCCAGCCAGCCCCGTGACCTCCGCCCCAGAGCAGGAAACAGCAAGGACAGACCTGCCAACTCTGCTTAGATAGCAGGCTGGCCCGGGGCAGTCCCAGGATCCTGCATCAGAGTGCCGCCAGGCCCAGGCTCCATCCAGTTCTGCCGACCTCTGCCCCAAAGCAGGAGACAGCAAGGATAGTCCTGCCAACTCTGTCTGAGCCCAGGTTGGCCCAGGGTAGTCCCACAGACCTTCACCCGAGCGTGGCCAGCCCCAGGTCAGTCCTGCTGACGTTCGCTGGTGTGCGACCGGCCTCCAGCCAGCCCGTGACCTCCGCTCCAGAGCAGGAGACAGCAAGGACAGACCTACCAACTCTGCCATAGCCCAGGAGGGCCCAGGGCAGTCCCACTGACCTTCACCTCAGTGGTGTTAGCCCCAGACCACCACAGGAGCTCAGACTCAACCAGTTTGGCCCGTGCCAACCAGTGTGAAACCAGCTTCAGGTAGCATACTTTGAGGGTCAGTGGCTGGTTTTGATAGTCCAGCAGTAAGGGGAGGCACAGACAACCTGCAAGAGTATTAAAAAATATAGGAAAGAATCTGTAATAACTCAGATCTACACTACAAAAAGTAAAGCAAATAGACATCATGAAAAAGCAGGGGAGGAAAATACCCCAAACAAACCAGGATTCTACAATAACAGAACCCATGCTTAGTGAAGTTGAAGAAATGTCAGAGAAGGAATTCAGAAGGTTCATAATTAAAATGATCTGTGAATCAAAGAATGACCTAAATGAGCAAATACAGGCAAAAATTGACCACTACAACAAAGATATTAGAGAGCAAACACAGGTAGCAAAGATTACTTCAAAAAAGAGATTGAAACTCTGAAGAAAAAAAAAAACCAGTCAGAAATCCTTGAAATGAAGGAAACAATTAACCAAATAAAAAACACAATTGAAGGCATCACCAACAGACTAGATCAACTGGAAGAAAGAACCACAGACAATGAAGACAAAGTATATATTCTTGAAAATAAAGTTGACCACACAATGAAGATAGTAAGAAACCATGAACAGAACATCCAAGAAGTATGGGACAGCATCAAAAGACCAAATCTAAGAATAATTGGAATAGAGGAAGGCACAGAGTTTCAAACCAAAGGAATGCACAACCTCTTTAATGAGATAATATCAGAAAATTTCCCAAGCATGAAGAATGAATTGGAAAACCAAATACAAGAGGCTTATAGGACACCAAATGTACAAAATTACAACAGATCTACACCAAGACACATTATAATGAAAATGCCTAGCATACAGAACAAGGATATAATTTTAAAAACCGCAAAAGAGAGGAATCAGATCACATATAAGGGGAGACCAATTCGTATCACAGCAGATTTTTCAGTTCAGACACTCAAAGCTAGGAGATCATGGAACAACATATTTCAAGCTCTGAAGGAAAAGGGATGCCAACCAAGATCTTATACCCAGCAAAATTATGCTTTAGATTTGAGGATGAAATAAAAACCCTCCATGATAAACAAAAGTTAAAAGAATTTACAAGTAGAAAGCCAGCACTACAGAACATCCTCGGCAAAATATTCCATGAAGAGGAAAAGAAAAACAATGATGAAAATCAACAGAGGGAGTTATTACACTAAAGGGAAAAAACAATCAGACGAGAAACCATGTCAAGATAAATACCAAAAATAAAAATGTCTGGGAATAAAAAAACATATCTCAATAATAACTCTGAATGTTAATGTCCTAAACTCACCAATCAAAAGACATAGATTAGCAGATTGGATCAAAAAAAAAAAAAAAAAAAAAACAGACCCAACAATATGCTGCCTCCAAGAGACTCATCTCATAGGAAAAGACATCCATAGGCTGAGGGTAAAAGGTTGAGAAAAATCCTACCACTCATATGGACAGAGGAAACAAGCAGGGGTTTCCATCCTCATATCAAATAAAGTAGACTTCAAACTAAAGTCAATCAAAAGGGATAAAGAAGGACACTATATACTGCTCAAGGGAACCATACACCAACAAGACTTAACCATTATAAATATGTATATCCCAAACAATGGAGCATCCATGTTCATCAAACAAAGTCTCCTGAAGTTTAAGAGTCAAATTGACCACAACACAATAATTCTGGGTGACTTTAACACACCCCTTTCACCACTAGATAGATCTTCCAAACAAAAGCTGAACAAAGAAAGTATTGAACTAAAAACTACAATAAACAACTTAGACTTAACTGACTTATATAGAATATTTCATCCTTCAACAAGTGAATATACGTTCTTCTCAGCAGCACATGGAACCTTCTCTAAAATAGACCATATACTAGGCCACAAAACAACTCTGAGCAAATACAAAAAAGTTGAGATTCTACCCTGCATTCTATCTGACCATAATGGAATGAAATTAGAAATCAATAATAAAATAAGAAATAAAAGCTACTCCAACACCTGGAGACTAAATAATATGCTACTGAATGAACAATGGGTTGCAGATGACATCAAAGAGGAGATTAAAAAATTCTTAGAGGTTGAATGAGAACACAGATACAACTTTTCGAAACCTCTGGGACACTATGAAGGCAGTTCTAAGAGGAAAGTTCATTGTATTGAGTTCATTCCTCAAAAGAAGAAAAAGTCAATGAATAAATGACTTAAAATTACATCTCAAAGCTCTAGAAAAAGAAGAACAATCTAACACCAAAAGTGGTAGAAGACAGGAAATAATTAAAATCAGAGCTGAAATTAATGAAATTGAAACCAAAGAAACAATTGAAAAAATTGACAAAACAAAGAGTTGGTTCTTTGAAAAAATAAATAAAATTGACAGACCCTTATCCAAGCTAACAGAGAGAAGCCAAGAGATAACTCAAATAATTACTAATATATGTGATGAAAAATGAAATATCACAACAAACACTATGGAAATACAGGAAATAATTCAAAATTATTTTGAAAACTTGTACTCCAACAAAATACAAAACACCGAAGGCATTGACAAATTTCTAGAGTTGTATGTTGTGCCCAAAATTAAGCAGCATGAGATACATAATTTGAACAGACCAATTTCAAGCGACGAAACAGAAGATGCCATCAGAAGCCTACCAACCAAGAAAAGCCCAGGACCAGATGGATACACAGCTGAGTTCTACAAGACATTCAGAAAAGAACTGATACCAATACTCTTCAATTTATTTCAGGAAATAGAAAAAGAAGGAGTACTTCCAAACTCATTCTATGAGGCCAACATCACCCTGATACCCAAACCAGGCAAAGACACATCCAAAAAATAAAACTTCAGACCCATATCTTTAATGAACATAAATGCAAAAATTCTCAATAAAATTCTAGCAAAATGGATACAGAAACATATCAAAACTATAATACACCACGATCAAGTGGGGTTCATTCCAGGGATGCAAGGATGGTTCAACATACGGAAAACAATAAATGTAATTCACCACGTCAATAGACTCAATGATAAGAACCATATGTTTATCTCAATAGATGCAGAAAAAGCATTTGACAAAATACAGCACCCCTTCATGCTCAAAACACTAGAAAAACTAGGGATAACTGGAACATATCTCAACATCATAAAAGCTATATATGCTAATCCCCAGGCCAAAATTATTCTAAATGGAGAAAAATTGAAAGCATTCCCTCTAAAAACTGGAACAAGACAGGGATGCCCGCTTTCACCACTTCTATTCAACATAGCAATTGAAATGCTGGCCCGAGCAATAAGACAGACAAAAGAAATTAAAGGGATACAGATAGGTAAAGTAGAACTCAAAATTATCATTATTTGCTGATGATATAATTTTATACCTAGAAGACCCAAAAAATTCCACCAGAAAACTTCTAGAACTCATAAATGAATTCAGCAAAGTAGCAGGATACAAAATTAATACCCATGAATCTAAGGCATTTCTATATATCAGTGACAAATCCTCTGAAAGGGAAATGAGGAAAACTAGCCCATTTACAATAGCATCAAAAACAAACAAACAAACAAACAAAACAAACAAACAAACAAAAACCTTGGGAATCAACTCAACTAAAGATGTGAAAGTCCTCTATAATGAAAACTACAGAACACTAAAGAAAGAAATTATGGAAGACCTTAGAAGATGGAAAGATCTACCCTGTTCTTGGATAGGCAGAACTAATATTGTCAAAATGACCATACTACCAAAAGCACTATGCATATTTAATGCAATGCCAATCAAAATCCCAATGACATTCCTAATAGAAATAGAAAAAGCAGTCATGAAATTCATCTGGAAAAATAAGAGACCCAGAATAGCTAAAGCAATCCTTAGTAAGAGGAGTGAAGCAGGTGGCATCACTATACCAGACCTTAAATTATACTACAGAGCAATAGTAACAAAAACAGCATGGTATTGGCACCAAAATAGGCTGGTAGACCAATGGTACAGAATAGAGGACACAGAGTCTAGCACAAATAATTTCAGTTATCTTATATTAGACAAAGGCGCCAAAAATGTACATTGGAGAAAAGATAGCCTCCTCAACAAATGGTGCTGGGAAAATTGGAAATCCATATGCAATAAAATTAAATTAAACCTCTATCTCTCACCATGCACAAAATTCAACTCAAAGTGGATCAAGGATCTAGGAATTAGACCAGAGAATCTACACCTAATAGAAGAAAAAGTAAGCTCTAATCTCCAACATGTTGGATTAGGCCCCAAGTTCCTTAATAAGAATCCTGTAGCACAAGAATTAATACCAAGAATCAATAAATGGGATAGACTCAAATTACAAAGCTTCTTCTCAGCAAAAGAAACAATCAGTGAGGTGAACAGAGAGCCTACTAATTGGGAACAAATTTTTACCACATGCATGTCAGATAGAGCACTAATCTCTAGAATATATAAAGAACTCAAAAAGCTTAACACCAAAAAAACAAATAACCCAATCAATAAATGGGCCAAGGAACTGAACAGACACTTCTCAGAGGAAGATATACAATCAATCAACAAATACATGAAAAAATGCTCAACCTCTCTGGCAATTAGAGAAATGCAAATCAAAACCACTGTAAGATTTAATCTCACACCAGTCAGAATGGCAGCTATTAAGAACACAAACAACAATAAATGTTGGAGAGGATGTGGAGAAAAAGGCACACTCATACATTGTTGGTGGGGCTGCAAAACGGTGCAGCCAATATGGAAAGCAGTATGGAGATACGTTGGAAAACTTGGAATGGAACCACCTTATGACCCAGCTATCCCACTCCTTGGTCTTTACCCAAAAGACTTGAAACAGCATACTACAGGGACACAGCCACATCAATGTTTATAGCAGCACAATTCACAATAGCTAAACTGTGGAACCAACCTAGATGCCCTTCAGTAGATGAATGGATAAAGAAAATGTGGTATATACACACAATGGAATATTACTCAGCAATAAGAGAGAATAAAATCATGGCTTTTGCAGGAAAATGGATGGAGTTAGAGAATATCATGCTAAGTGAAGTTAGCCAATCTTCAAAAGCCAAATGCCAAATGTTTTCTCTGATATAAGGAGGCCAATTCACAGTGGGGTTGGGATGGGGAGCATAGGAGGATTAGAAGAACACTAGAATGGCCAATGGGGAGGGAGGGAAAGGGAGGGGGGCAAAAGGGTGAATGAAAAAAAAAAAGATGGTAGAATGAGATGGATCTCATTACCCTAAGTGCATGTATGAATTCACGAATGGTGTGAATATACTTTGCATACAACCAGAGATTTGTAAAAAAGTGCTCTATATGTGTAATATGAAATGTAATGCATTCTGCTGTCATTTATAACATCTTAGAATAAAAAATTAATAAATTTAAAAAAACACATTAAGTACCATTCAGATCTTCAATCATGCATTTAGGATAATGATATCCATCTCATTCAACCACCAATTTTTTTCCAACCCCCCCCCTTACTCCCTCCCTCCCCTCTCTTTCCATTGAATAAGTAAATAAATAAATAAAAAAAACTGTAACATAACAAAACAAAACAAAACAAAATTAAGAAGATAGTGCCCTATGATCAAGTGGGTTTCATCCTAGGGCTGCAAGTTTGATTCAATATATGAAAATCTTTAAATGTAATTCACTACATAAATATAGCTAAGAACAAGAAGTATGCAATTATATCAACAGATGCAGAAAAGGCATTTGGCAAAGAACAGCATACATTTAATTTTAACTACTAGGAAACTAGGGATAGGAGCAATTTACATTTATGTTGTAAAGGCAATATACAATAAACCTAAGGTCAACATGATACTGAATGGAGAAAAACTAACTGAAAGCATTTCCTCTAAAATGAGTTTAAAGGCCATTTTAACCACTATTATTCAATACAGTCCTTGAAATTTTAGCTAGAGAAATCAGGCAAGGGGATGAAAATAAAGGGATACAAGTAGGAAAAGAAGAAGTCAAATTATTTGTTTGAAAATGACATAATTATACATTTAGAAGAGCCAAAAACTCCACCAAAAGACTGCTAGAGCTAATAAACAAATTGAGCAAACTAGCAGGATACAAGATCAACACAGAAATTAATTGATTTCCTATACTCAAATAGTGAATCTGCTGAAAAAAAAATTAGAAATACTATCTCATTCACAATAACCTCAAAAAGAAAATGAAAGTTGGGAACAAATCTAATCTCTACAATGAAAGCTAAAGAACACTTAAGAAAGAAATTGAAAGAGACTTTAGACGATGGAATGACATCCCATGTTCTTGGGTAGGCAGAATTAATATTATAAAAATGGCCATACTACCAAAAGTGTTACTCAGATTCAATGTGATTCCCATCAAAATACCAATGACATTGTTCAGAGAACTGGTAAAAAAAAAAAAAAAAGGGGGGGGGGGGGGAGGTTGTAAAATTCACTTGGAAGAATAAGAGACCCAGAATAGCAAAAGCAATCCTGAGCAACAAGAGTGATGCTGGACATATTACAAAATCTGACCTCAAATTATATTAGAGAGATATAATATCGAAAACAGTATGGTATTTTCACCAAAACAGAGATGAAGATCAATGAAATAGGAAACAGAGACAAATTCACATAGACATAGTCATCTGATACTCAACCAAGGTGCCAAAAATATATGTTGAAGGAAAGATAGCCTTTTTAACAAAGGGTGCTGGGAAAACAATATTCAGATGTAGAGGAATAAAACTTGATCCCTATCTTTTACTCTACACAAAAGTCAACTCAAAGTTGATCAAAGACCAAGGAATAAGACCAGAATACTTCAATTACGCTTGCTAAGAGCTGGCACCATCTTCTACCACCCTGCATTTAATGGGTTGGAGTTGGTGGCCCTGGCCAGAATAAAGTCTTCTTTGGCTGTTAGGCTTCCAGCCCTTGATCAGGAGCTCCAGGTTTCTGTGCAACACAGGTGCTGATAAAAAAAATATGGAGAACACTAAGCACACTAAAATCCAGGAAATGGTATGTCTTCTCATCAAAACCCAAAATTTTCAGGAGAAAAGGAAATAAAATTTGTTTTGGAAAACTTGATAAAGAGACACTTTCATATTGAAGAAAAGAATTACAAATGTGAAGAATGTGAACGAGCTGTTAATAAAACTGCAAGCATTACTGAACACCACAGAATTCACACTGGAGAAAAACCATATGAATGTAAAGAATGTGGCAAAGCTTTTAATAGAAGATCACAGCTTACTGAATCCCAGAGAATTCATACTGGAGAAAAGCCATACCAATGTAAAGAATGTGGCAATGCTTTTACTTGTAGGCAAAGCCTTATCATTCACCAGAGAATTCATATAGGAGAGAAGCCATACACATGTAAAGAATGTGGCAAAGCTTTTACCTTTAGGAGCAGCTTTATTGTGCACCAGAGAAGTCACACTGGAGAGAAACCATATGGGTGTAAAGAATGTGGCAAAGCTTTTAATCAAAGATCACAGCTTACTGAACACCAGAGAATGCATACTGGAGAAAGGCCATACCAATGTAAAGAATGTGGCAAAGCTTTTAATAAAAGAATACACCTTACCGAACACCTGAGAATTCATACTGGAGAAAAGCCATACCAATGTAAAGAATGTGTCAAAGCTTTTGTTTTGAGAAAATACCTTAGTGGACACCATAGAATTCATACTGGAGAGAAGCCATACAAATGTAAAGAATGTGGCAAAGCTTTTACTATTAGGAAAAGCCTTTTTGTCCACCAGAAAAAACACACTGGAGAGAAACCATATGAGTGTAAAGAATGTGGCAAAGCTTTTAATAGAAGATCACACCTTACTGAACACCATAGAATTCATACTGGAGGAAAGCCATACCAATGTAAAGAATGTGGCAAGTGTTTTACTTTTAGGCGACACCTTACAATTCACCAGAGAATTCATACTGGAGAGAAGCCATACAAATGTAAAGAATGTGGCAAAGTTTTTACTGTTAGGCAAACCCTTTTTGTGCACGAGAAAATTCACACTGGAGAAAAACCATATGAGTGTAAAGAATGTGGCAAAGCTTTTAATAGAAGATCACAGCTTACTGAACACCGGAGAATTCATACTGGAGAAAAGCCATACCAATGTAAAGAATGTGACAATGCTTTTACTTATAGGCAAAGCCTTATCATTCACCAGAGAACTAATATAGGAGAGAAGCCATACAAATGTAAAGAATGTGGCAAAGCTTTTCCTGTTAGATACAGACTTATTGTGCACCAGAGAATTCACACTGGAGATAAACCATACCAATGTAAAGAATGTGGCAATGCTTTTACTTGTAGGCAAAGCCTTATCATTCACCAGAGAATTCATACAGGAGAGAAGCCATACAAATGTAAAGAATGTGGCAAAGCTTTTAATCAAAGATCACACCTTACTCAACACCAGAGAATATATACTGGAAAAACGCTATACAAATGTAAGTAATGTGGCAAAACTTTTGTTTTGAGAAAAAACCTTACTGGACATTACAGAATTCATACTGGAGAGAAGCCATACAAATGTAAAGAATGTAGCAAAGCTTTTATTTAGATGGGACAACTTACTAGACACCATAGAATTCATAATGGAGAGAAGCCATACGTATGTAAAAATGTTTATATACTAAAGAATGTAAAATCATTTATTTTGTTATCATACCTTATTGATCATTAGAAAACTCATACTGGAAAGAAGAATGTAGATTGCAAAAAATAAAAAAAAATAAGTGGCAAAGTTTTTAATCAAAGGCAACACTATAAATACATCAAAGATATTATAGTAGGGATTAAACCTTACAAATGTAAAGAATGTAACCAAGGTTTGTTTTTTTCTTTTTATTTATTTATTTATTGGTACCAGAGATTGAACTCAGAGGCATCCTGACCACTGGGCCACATCTCCAGCCCCACCCACCCTTTTTTTGTATTTTATTAGAGACAGTGTCTCACTGAGTTACTAAATGACTCATGCTTGCTGAGGCAGGCTTTGAACTCGCGATCCTCCTGCCTCACCCTCTCAAGTGCTGGGATTACAGGTGTGTACCACTGTGCCTGGCTGACAAAGGAAAGCTAACACCTTACAAATCTCCACACATTTAGAATTCAGGCGAAATCTCCTATTCTTGCAAAGAATATGTCAGAGCTTTATTTAAATTTTAAAAAAATCTATCCAATCTTAATGCCTATATTATATGTAGAAAACCCTGTAAAATGCATGCCTTATGTGTCAGAAAAATCTTTAGTATTGAGAAAAATATCAACATATGAGAAGTACAGCAACATCATATGCTCCACATATTTTTGAATTTGAGAATTATGAGACAGAATTTCTGTATTTATAGGGAACATGGCCTTCTTTTAAAAGTTGCTTAAAATTTACTGGGCATCATTAGTTGATGTGATAGAGATAAAGAAATATTCAGCATAGTGTAGATAGCTCAGCCCTAAGATAATTGTTTATAAAAAACATCCAATTAAATAACAAAAGTACACTGAAATCTTGAAAAGTGAATAAAACATAATTTTTCAATAGGTATTTTTTCAATGTAATAGGACTCACTAATCAGAATTTTTAACCTGAACTTTTGTTGTTGAGGTAGTGGAGGAGATTGAACCTAGGGCTTTTTCATGCTAGGCAAATGTGTTACAACTGAGTCACTAGAAGCTTAGCATACATTCCAAGCTTGTTCCCACAGTCATGAAGACTCCTCACAGAGGACTCAGTTTCACCCGAGTGTGCTCCATTTACACGACTGCTGAAGAATCCTAGGAAGATGTCCACCCTGCATTATATGCCATAGAGTCACATGACTCTGTAAATCATTAAAAGGCATCCTGATTCCAGAGAAAACTGAAACAGAAGCTGTGTTGTATCACTTGGTTTCTTCCTAGCTTATGGTGTTATCGACTTGGCACATTTTGCAGTTATCCTGAGAACTAAAAATTCCATTACCTGGGGCTATGAACAGGAATGTTCCAAGGCAACTTGTAGAATAGTCCTGTTGTTATGTTAGGTTACATGGAGTTTAAAGATGGTCCTAATACTACTGATTGGCAGAATGCAAGAGAAAGGAGATTTTCTTTTCTTTTTTTCTTCTTCTTTTTTTTTTTTTAAATTTTTTTAGTTGTAGATGGACACAATACCTTTATTTTATTTGTTTATTTTTATCTGGTGCCAGGGATCAAACCCAGTGCCTCACACATGCTATGCATGTGCTCTACCACTGAGCCACAAATCTAGCCCAGGGATTTTCTTTTTTCTTTTTCTCTTTCTTTCTTTCTTTTTTTATATTGGGGATTGAACTCAGGGGCACTCAACCACTGAGCTACATCCTCAGCCCTATTTTGTGCTTTATTTAAAGACAGGGTCTCTCTGAGTTGCTTATGGCCTCACTTTTGCTTAGGCTTGTGGTGTCTCCCACTACACAGGAATTGAACTAGGTTCCTCCCCATTAATTTGAGGCAGTTTGAACCCAAGTTCTTCCTCATCTATGCAAATGAGTTTGAACCCAAGATCCTTCCAGTTTAAAACTCATGGAAGTTTGAGCTTGGTTCCTCTTTGCTGGAGAAATGCCACCTTTATGCGATGATAGAGGAATTAACTTTGACTGAATATGCTTTTGCAGTTTCCTATCTATGTGTATTTCTGCTGCATGGCCACTGGGTTTGAATACATTTAATTATCAAAAATGAAACCAGTTCTATGGCTCTGTGGAATCTAGCTAAACCAGCAAAACAGTTTTTTCAGCTAAGGATTAGCCTTTGCAAATAACCCCTCTCTGCAGGACGCAGCATTACCCATTGTTTAAACTTCTCTCCATTGAAAAGCTAAATGATCTTCTTTGAGTCTGAAAAGGACTCTTCTTTATCCTTTAGCAAATTTAGGATATTGACAACCATATCTCTTTTCTTCCTGAGCCCCAAAATAAAAATTATAGGGACACAGTAGAAGCCAGGAAGTCTAGGCCCAGTTGAAGCTTAAAGAATATACTAGGGCAAAAAAACTTTATGAGCAGGCATGCCTAGAGTTGAGGAATTTTTTAACATTAGTTTAGATAATACAAGTTTTAAGGTTTTAGAATGTTATCTTCTGCCTATAGATAAGATTAATCAGTAGTATGTACTTAGGATAAATATTTTGTTTTCCCCTGATTATATGACCCTGGAATTTCCTGAAATTCTTTAATGTAACCTCCAATAGCTGTAATGTGAATTGCTGTGTTTGCTCGGATGTACAAAAACCATGCTGAGAAAAGTAAAGAGGAGAAAGATTTTCTGGGAAAAAAAAAAAAAAAGAATACTTCAATTACTAGAAGATAATGTAGACTCAATAATCCAACATGTTATCACAGAATCTGATTTCCTTAAGACTCCTAATGCACAAGAAACAAAATCAAGAAACAATAAGTAGGACAGCATTGAATTATAAATTCCTGCACGGCAAAGGAAATGAGAACAAAAAGAGAGAACCTACAGAATGGAAGAATATATAAAGAACTTAAAAAACCTCACATCAAAAAACTAAAAAAAACCAATTGAATAATGGACAAAAGAACTAAACAGACATTTGTTAAAGGAAGAAATACAGATTGCCAAGAAATATATGAAAAAAATGTATAATATCCCTGGAAATCAGGGAAATACAAATAAAAACTATAGAGAGGCTTCATCTCACTCCAATCAGAAAGGCAATCATCAAGAATAAGAATAATAGTAAATGCTGTCCAGGATGTGGGGGAAGGAGTTACACTCATACACTATGGGTGGAACTGCAAATTAGTACAATCCTATCCATTTCATAAAGCAGTATGGAGGTTAAATAATAAACCCAGGAATGGAATCATCATATTGGTATATAACCCAGTTGTCCCACTCCTTGGCATACATCCAAAATAACTAAAATCAATACACTACATCAATATAGCCACATCAATGTTTATAGCAGCACAGTTCACAATAGCCAAGTTATGAAACCAGCCCAGATGCCAGTCAACAGACAAACTGGTAAAGAAAATGTGACATAATACTGAGCCATAAAGAAAAATAAAATAATGGCATTTTGCTAGCAAATGGATGAAATTGAAGAATATCATGCTAATTGAAATAAGCCAAACCAGAAAGTCAAGTGTCCTCTCATATGCAAAAGCTAAACCAAAATAAGCATGTGTGTGTGTGTGTGTGTGTGTGTGTGTGTGTGTGTGTAGAGGGGGAGGCAGTAGGGGAATTCTATTTATGCAGAAAATAGATTAGTGGAATAAATGGTTTGATGGCGAGGGAGGAGGGATGGGAAAAGGAGAAATGGTGGAATAAAACTGTCCAAACTATCCTATGTACATATATGAATATACCACAGTGAATTTCACCTTTATGTGTATCTATAATGTACTAATTAGTTTAGAAAGCTATAAATAAATAAATAAAAGACCAGTGGAGTTAAGGCAACACAGGGTGGGTGAAGGGAAGGAAAAGGAGAAGTACTGGGGACTTAATTAAAACAAATTAAATTCCATGTTTGTATAATTATATCAACATAAACCCCAATATTATGTATAATGCACTAATAATAAAAAAATTTTACTTCTTGTGACTATATCAGTAATGAATTAAACATGATGTAGTCCAACTTGTTAATTTTTTGGCCTGTGCATTTTATATCATATATAAAAAATCATTGCTAACTGTATATTGTGAAGGTTTATCTTACCTTTTTTCAAAGAGTTTTTATTATTTCAAGATCATCTAGTTCATGAACATGTTTAACATTTTTAATAAGGTGTTAGAAAAGGTCCAATTTCATTATTTTGAATGTGAGTATCTAGTTTTCTTCACAACATTTGTTGAAAAGATCATTTCTTCACTGAATGAGCTTGGTACACTTATTTAAATCACTCAACCAGATATATGTGAATTTATTTTTGAAATCTTAATTCTATTCCATTGGTCTACACCTTTGTTGGCACTATATTTTTGTTTAAAAGTAATTTTCTTTAAATTTTAAATTTAGGAAACATGAGTTTTCCAGCTTTGTTCATATTTTTCAAGATTGTTTTAGCTATTCAGGGTCCCTTGAGATTCTGTAAGAATTTTAGGATGTTTTCTATTACAATACTTAAATTTGTATACTGCTTTGTTTAGTATTGATATCTCAACAATACTAAGTCTTCCAGCCCATGAATATAGGCTACCTTTCCATTTACTATGCTTTATTTAATTACATTCAATTGTATTTTCCATTGTAAAAGTCTTTTTTCTTTTTGGTTAATTATTAATTATTTTAAGTATGTTTTTGTTTTTAAATTATTATCATGAATATTGTATATGTTTAAGGGGTACAATATGCTGTGCTAATACACATATACATAGGGAAATGATTACCATTGATGATGAGGACATTAACAAATCCATCATTTCACAGTTACCTTTTTCTTTTTTTCCTTTTTTTGGTCCTGGGGATTGAAACCCAGTGCTTAACCACTGGGCCACATCCCCAGACCTTTGTTTGCATTTTATTTAGAGATAGTGTCTCACTTAGTTGCTGAGGGCCTCGCTTAGTTGCTGGGGCTGGTTTTAAACTCACTATCCTCCTGTCTCAGCCACCTGAATCACTAGGATTACAAGAGTGTGCCACTGTGCCTGGCTACCTTTTCCTTTTTTTTTTTTTTTTTTGGTACCGGGGATTGAACTCAGGGGCACTTGACCACTGGGCCACATCCCCAGCCCTTTTTTTTTTTGTATTTTTATTAGAAGCAGGGTCTCACTGAGTTACTAAGTGCCTCGCCATTGCTGAGGCTGGCTTTGAACTCGCGATCCTCCTGCCTCAGCCTCCCAAAGTGCTGGGATGACAGGCGTGCGCCACCGCGCCCGGCTTACCTTTTCCTTTTTTTAATGGTAAACATACCTAAAAGCTCTTTTATCATAGTAAATTTTCAGTATAAATATAGCATTATTAACTATAGTCCTCAAACAGTCCACTAGATCTTGAATATCCTACATAATTATTTGCACCCTTTGATTTCCTTTTCCCGATGTCTCCTGTGCCACTTTCTAAACCACTTTTCTACTGTTTCTATGTATTTGAGGTATTTTGTTTTTTGTTTTTTTAATTCCACAAGTAAGCAAGGTCATATGATATTTTACTTTCTGTTTGGTTTATTTCAGTTAGCATAATGCCCCCCCGTGATTCATGTTGTCACAAATGGCAGAATATCCCTTTTAAGCCTGAAAAACATTCCACTAAAATATATAAATACATATTTCACAATTTATTTAACCATTTTTATCTGTCAATGAACACTTTGGCTGTTTCCAAATCTTGGCTATTATGAGTAATGCTGCAAAGAACATGGGTGAAAAAGTTGTACATGAAGAAAAACACTATGAACTGAGTAAAAATTTACCTATGGAATCAGGAATATAGTTGCAAATCATGTACTAGATAAGGAATTAATGTTTACAATATATAAACCCTAAAATTCAATAACTAAATACAATCTAACTAAAAGTTGGCAAAATATTTAAATATATCACTTTAAAGAAGACACATAAATGACTAACAAGGGCACAAAAAGATACTCAACATCAATAACCATTATGGAAATGCAAAATATAAGAAAATAAAATTGGAAAGGAGAAAGTCAAATTATCACTGCTTATAAATGATATGATCTTATATTTAGAAGATCCAAAAAACTTCACCAAAAGACTGCTAGAGCTATAAGCCAACTCAGCAAAGTAGCAGGTTACAAAAGTCAATAGATTTCCTATATACCAACAATGAATGTGATGAGAAAGAAATCAGGAAAATAATCCATTCACAACAGTCTCAAAAAAAAAAAAAAAAAAAAAAAAAAAAAAAAAAACCTAAAAAACCTAGGAATAAATCTGACCAAGAAGCTTGTTATGGTTTAGATATTAGGAGTCCCCAAAAAACTTATGTTTAAAAAGTGCAAGAAAGCTTAGAGGTGAAATGATTAGGTTATAAGAGTCTTAATCTAATTAGTTCTTTAATGCTCTGATAAGGATTAACTGGGTGATAACTGCAGACAAGGAGGGTGTGGCTGGATGTTGGTCATTGGGGGTGTGCCATTGGGGTTTATATCTTGTCCTTGTTGAGCAGAGCTCTCTCTTTGCCTCCTGGTGTCATGTTCTCAGCTGCTTTCCTTCACTGCACATTTCCACCATGATCTGTCTCATCGTAGGCCCTGAGGAATGTAGTCAGCCATCTATGGATCGAGACTTCTGAAACCATGAACCCCCAAATAAACTTTTCTTTTTCTAATTGTTTTTGTCAGATCTTTTGCTCACAGTGGCAAAATAAAGAAAAAGCTGACTAAAACAGATGTGAAAGACCTCTACAATGGAAACTACAGAACACAGAAGAAGAAACTGGAGAAGATACAAGAAGATGGAAAAACCTCCCATGTTCTTGGATAGGCAGACTTAATATTGTTAAAATGTCAATACTACCAAAAGCAATGTACAGATTCAATGCAATCCCCATAAAAATACCAGTGACATTCTTCACAGAACTAGAAAAAAAAAATAGTCCTAAAATTCATTTGGAGGAATAAAAGACCAATAGCTAAAGAAATTCTAAGCCACAAAAGAAATGCTGGAGTCATCACAATACCTGACTTCAAATTATATTACAGAGCTATATATACAATGGCACTGGCATAAAAACAGACACATAGACCTATGGTATAGAATAGAAGACACAGAGACAAACCCACACATCTACTGTCATCTGAAACTTGACAAAAATTCCAAAAATATACATTGGAGAAAAGATATGGTTGAATTTCCCAATAGCACTATCTGGATAAAATATAATAGAGAAAAATATACAGTAAATACTATTCATTTTACAGTTTTCATTAAAGCATCAGAAGATAAAATGGAAAGAGATCATAGCGCAGGAAAGTGACTCATGAAGTGAAAGATCCAGCCATAAAACAGCTTCAAGTCCATGAACAAACTTAAGAAAGACTCAAAGCAGACATCACTTAACACAAGGGAATTACTTTACAGGAATCAGTAGCATTCACTTATATCTGTTTTCTGAAGTACTGCATCGCCATTTACAATTCATTTGAGGATAACAGGGCAGAAAACAAAGACAAGAAATGAACTCATAAAATTCATGATTATTAAGTAAAAATGAATAAATAAAAATGTTGACCTGAATATAGAATACTGACTACTAGGGATTAGAGAAAAGGAAGCTTGATTTGATTAGTGCACACAATTTGCATGTATTGAAACATCACACTGAACCCCATTACTATGTATAATATGTTCATAAAAAATTTTAATTCCAGCTGGGTGCAGTGGCGCACACCTGTAGTTCCAGCGGCTCAGGAGGCGGAGGCAGGAGGATTGTGAGTTCAAAGCCAGCCTCAGTAATTTAGCGAGGTGCTAAGCAACTCAGTGAGACCCTGTCTAATAAAATGCAAAATAAGGCTGGGGAGGTGGCTCAATGGTTGAGTGTACCTGAGTTCAACCTCCACTACCCCCAAAAAAGAAAAAAAAATTTTGTAATTCCATAACAAAGACTAATAGACCCACGTAGTTAGTTTTTGCCATTATTTTATATTCACATATTTGGCACTCCTCTCATTTCTCTCTCAACACTACTGAGTTCACTGATACATATGTCAATTAGTGAGTTTGAAATTTACATTTTTACTTTTTTCTTTTTTCAATGTTTAATGTGACAAATTTTGCTGAATATATTTACCAAGGAGATCAAAACAAGCAATTAATACTCTCCTCAATAAGAACGCCTGTCTTTCTTATTAACAGTCCAAATAGCTGTACTAATTTATATTCTTACCAACACTGTGTAAATGTTCACGTTTTCCAAGTCCTCACCAACACTTACTATTTTTCAACATTTTGATAATAGTCCTTCTAATAGGTGTGAGGTAGTATATCATTGTGGTTTTGATTCTCATTTCCCTGATGATTAGTGATGTTAGCATTTTTTTCATCTACTATTGGCCATGTTTATGTCTCTTTTCAGAAATGTTTATTCCAGTCCTTTGTTCATTTTTCAATCAGATTATTTGAAGGTTTTCATTGTTTTGTTTTTTCTTTTTCATCATTTTTGTTGTTGAGCTCCTTATATATTTTGGATACTAACCCTTTATTAGATGTATAGTTTAAACATATTTTCTGCCATTCTATAGATTGTGTCTTCATTCTGTCAACTGTATCCTTTGCTGTCCCAAAGCTTTTTAGTTTGTTGTAATCCTATTTGTCTATAATTGCTTTTATTGTCTGTATTTTGGGGTCATATCAAAAAAATTATTAGCATACCAATGCTATGGAGCTTTTCACTTATGTTTGCTTCCAGTAGTTCAACAGTTTCAGTTCTTACTTTTAAGTCTTTAGTCCACTTTGAGTACAGTTTGCATATAGTATGCAATAAGGATATTATTTCATTCTTTCACATGTGAACATTTAGTTTTCTTAATGCCATCAACTGAAGAGAATAATCTTTTCTCATTGTGTGTTCTTGGAAACTCTGTCAGAAAACAGTTGGCTATATATGTGTCAGGATCTTTTGTGGTGCTATATAAATTGTAGGATGTCTTTTTCTATTTCTATAAGTTTTTTTCATTGAAATTTCAATCAGGATTTCATTCATTCCATAGAGTGCTTTTTACAGTATGGCCATTATAACAATATTAGGTCTTACAATCAATGACACAGGATATCTTTCTATTAATTTTGTCTTCAAGTTCCTTTATAAGTATTTTATAGTTTTCATGTACATATTTGTTTTTGCCTCCTTGGTTACGTTTTATAAAGCACTTTTTTAGTGGTTCTTTTAACTGGGGTCATTTTCTCAGTCTATTTTTCAGAAAATTTATGTGCTTTTACTGTTTGGAAATGCTATTGATTCATGTATATTCATTTTGTATCCTGTCAAATCATTTTATGCATGTGTTAGCACTAGAAGTTTTTTGGTGGAGCTTTAGGGTTCTTTCTATGTAAGATTGTGACATTTACATAGACAATTTCACATCTTCCTTCTCAATTTAGATGCCTTTAATTTCCATCTCATGCTTAATTGCTCTAGACTTCCAGTGCCTTTTATTATTTTTCTTTTCTTTTATTCCAAGTTGTTATATATGACAGCAGAATGCATTACAATTCATAGTACACTCATAGAACACATTTTTTTTTTTTTTGGTATCGGGGATTGAACTCAGGGGCACGACCACTGGGTCATATCCCCAGCCCATTTTTGTATTTTATTAGAGACAGGGTCTCACTGAGTTGCTAAGTGCCTCGCCATGGCTGAGGCTGGCTTTGAACTCTCGATCCTCCTGCCTCAGCCTCCCAAGTACTGGGATTACAGGCGTGCGCCACTGCGCCCGGCATAGAACACATTTTTTACATATCTCTGGTTGTATACAAAGTATATTTGCAGGAGCCCTGTTTGGGGATTGACTTGAATTGCGGTTGACTATGAGCCGTGGAGATTTGGGCATTGTCGCCTCCCGTAGTCTCACGGGACTTGTTACGGGATCTCGAGTGACTTGGCCGAAATTGCTGATCGGGGGTCAGCGCCATTTTAGTGGTGTGTTTGGCATGTGTTAGTCGTTGTTAGAACCAGAGAGAAAAGTTATCAGAATAAAAAGCTGTTTGTCTCCAGTTTGCTTCTGAAGTTTTTCCCGCGGCTCCGTTGCTCCAAGCGCTTCAGGCGGCAACAGGTGGCGGCTGGTATGGGGAACTTCGGAGCGGACAGGTAAGAACTGAAAGGTCTCTAAAGATGGGTTCGAATATAACTGAATCCCAAGTGATAGAGGCTATGCAAAGACTCCTTGATATACCTGACTCTGTTCTCAGTGAGGAGTATATAGACAAAAGTGAAAGTGATCAAAAAAGTGTAGATTCCACTGGGCCAACTAAGACCAGTAAAGAGAGTATTGGAAGAGACCCAAAAATGACAAAAATCCAAGCTATTAAAGCTATTCGGGAGTTATTGGTAATAGCTGAAAGATACTTGCTCTCACTGCAACCTGGGCCTCAGGATATTGCTGTCAGTGAAATTAGCAGTGGTGAGGAATCTAGTAAAAGTGATCCTGAGAAAATGAGGAAAAAGAAACTAAAAAAGACCGAGAAAAAGGACGGTCAGGTAGAGGAGCCACTTGTGTCCTCTACTCCCCCATGGGTGGAATCCATTACAGAAAATATGAAGGGTATTACTAGGCATTTACATACCCTAGAAACAGAAATAAAAAGTCTTTCTGATCGCTTATGCGCTCTCGAGGACAACTCACAGATACATTGGGAACCGCCAGCATTTGAAAAGAAAAATGGACAGAGTGTCCATCAGTCAGTAGATTTCAAAACAATAAAAAATCTCAAAGAGGCAGTAATGACTTATGGGCCCCAAGCTCCTTTCACGTTGAGTATGCTGGAGTCCCTTAACACCTTTAGCTTAACCCCCTCAGACTGGAAAAGTCTATGTAAAGCAACATTAAGCGGGGGTCAATTCTTGGTTTGGCGATCGCAATTCCAAGAACTTTGTATAGAAACGGCTAAAAGAAACGCAGCTGCAGGGTTTGAAAACTATAATATAGACATGCTCACAGGAGAAGGGCAATTCGCAGACTTACAGGCTCAAACAGATTATGACCCAGATGTATATACTCAGATAAACACAGCTGCCTTAGAGGCATGGAAAACTGTACAAGGACCTGGGGATCTACAAGGTAGCTTGTCAAAAGTGATTCAAGGACCTAATGAGCCGTATGCTGACTTTGCTGATCGACTTTTGAGAACTGCAGGTAGTGTGTTTGCAGATGTTGACCAAGCTATGCCATTAGTTGTTCAATTAGCTTATGAAAATGCAAATAAATGGTGCCAAGCAGCCATCAGGCCATGGAGAACTAAAAAGGATCTTTCCGTATATATACAACTATGTAAAGATATAAATGACACCTTTGTCACAGGAAATGTGATTGCAGCCTCAATGAGAGGTGCTTCCTCTCGAAATTTCACAAAGGCTAAACGTAGATATTATAATCAATCAGGATATTCCAGGCAAAATTATCATAATCAATCAGGCAATTCTAGGCAAAATCCCAAAAGAGAAATAAGACCAAGCTCATACCGTGGTGTAAAAAGGGAAATCATTGGGCCAATAAATGCCATTCAAAATTTGACATCCATGGAAATCCTTTGTTCAGGAATTCAAAAAACGGGGCACGGGGCCCAATACCCCGGGGCCCACAAATGTACGGGGCATTGCAGAAGGAGTATCCTCAAGCATCCACTCAGATGCTTCCCCGACACAATCCCTACTACCCATCCACTCCCTCGCCAGAGGAACAAGAGGAAATGCAGGATTAGACCTCTGTTCCACCGCCCGAATAGTGTTAACACCTGAAATGGGGGTTCAACTGATTCCCACAGGAGTCAGGGGACCTCTTCCCTCAGGGACTGTAGGACTTATTATCGGGCGTAGTCCTAAAAGCTTATTAGGTTTGCAAGTGACCCCAGGTGTAATAAACTCAGACTACAAAGGGGAAATAAAAATAATGCTTAGCTCACCCCAAAGTATAACTTCTGTTAATCAAGGAGATAGAATTGCTCAGTTGCTTCTCCTTCCCAATTTACATAATTCATTTAAAATGGGTATGCCTCAAGAAGGGAACAATAGAGGATTTTGTTCCACTGACTCAAGTCCCATGGCTTGTTGGGTTCGAGACTGTTCAAGGAGGCCTATGTGTAAAATTAAAATCCAAGGAATAGAAATGGAGGGATTAATAGATACTGGAGCTGACTCTTCCATTATTAATTTACGCCAATGGCTCAAGCACTGGCCTCTGCAAAAAGCTTCAACCAGTTTAAGAGGCTTGGGAAATAATAACCTCCCAGATAAAAGTGCAGTAATTTTAAAATGGGAGGATGATGAAGGCCATAAAGGAACATTTCAGCCTTATGTTTTACCTAATCTACCGGTTACTTTATGGGGAAGAGATATTTTGCAACAAATGGGAGTACACCTTGCAACCAAGCCTGCAGATGTTAAATGTGAAAACCTACAGGGTAATCTTAACCCTAAAAGAACACATTATCAAAAAGTACAGAGTAATCTTAACCCTAAAAGTAATCATTGTCATAAAGGAAAAAGATATTTTTTTTCGGGGCCACCGAGAAAATAATTTTGAAAATACCATGGCTTTCTGATAAGCCAGTGTGGGTCCCTCAGTGGTCCCTATCTAAAGAGAAATTACAAGCGGCCCACCTACTAGTTCAGGAACAATTAGAAGCAGGTCATATAGAACCTTCCACCTCTCCCTGGAATTCCCCCATATTTGTGATCAAGAAAAAGTCAGGAAAATGGCGATTGTTACATGATCTTAGACAAATCAATAAAACCATGCAAGTTATGGGCCCTACTCAACCTGGACTTCCTAGTCCCATAGCTATTCCAAAAAATTTCCATCTTATTACTCTTGATATAAAGGATTGCTTCTTTTCTATTCCCCTACATCCTCTGGATGCCCCCAGGTTTGCTTTTTCCATTCCTTCTATGAACAATAATGGCCCTGATCAGAGATATCAATGGAAGGTTTTACCACAGGGAATGGCTAATAGCCCCACCATATGCCAAATATATGTGGACAAGGCTATCCAACCCATTAAAAATAAATATCCAAACCTCATGTGTCTACATTACATGGATGATATTTTATTGGCCCACCCTAATCAAAAAATCTTATTTAATATATTCAGTGACGTGGTAGAAAATTTAAAAAAAATATGGATTATACATAGCAGAAGAAAAAGTTCAAACCAGATCTCCCATATTATATTTAGGATTTAAAATCATGGATACTTTTGTTAGACCCCAAAAAATTCTAATAAATAAAGAACATTTGACCACCCTCAATGATTTCCAAAAACTACTGGGAGACATTAATTGGCTTCACCCTACACTAAATCTCACTACTGGCCAACTAAAACCTTTATTTGACATCCTTCACGGAGACCCTGATCCATCTTCACCGTGAACATTGACTCCTGATGCTAGGAAAGCTTTAAAGTTAGTAGAAAAAGCCATTGAAGGAGCTCATTGTGATAGATTTGATTTAACTCAACCGCTGATGTTGATTATTATTTCTTCACAATATACACCCACAGGAGTATTTTGGCAACAAGGGCCTTTATTATGGATACATTTGCCCGTCTCTCCTAAAAGTATAATTGAATCTTATACCTCCATGGTGGCTAAACTTATTCTTCAAGGACTTAAGACTTCTACTAAAATATTTGGCATTCACCCTGATACTGTTATTACTCCCTATTCATCATCACAGATTGAATACTTATGCTTCAATGATAATGATTGGGCTATAGCTAAACGCTCTACTTCTGCAAATTTTGATAATCATCTTCCTAAGTCCCCTATATTATCTTTTTGTATTAATCATCCTATTATATTTCCACAGGTAATAAAAAATCAACCTATTCCTAAGGCATTTAATGTATTTACAGATGGGTCCTCAAATGGTACTGCTACAGTAGTCACTAAAAAAGAAAATATGACTTACATAACTGCACACAAATCAGCTCAACTAGTGGAATTGGAAGCTGTGGTAAGAGCTCTGGAAAATTTTAGGGATCAGCCTGTAAACATTTTTTCAGATAGCCACTATATTGTACAAGCCGTCCCAAAATTAGAGTTAGCAGGACCAATAGAACCTCATACTCCAGCCTTTAAATTGTTTTATCAAATACAAAAACTTTTGTGGGCAAGAAAAGAACCTCTATTCGTAGGCCATATTAGAGCACATACTAATTTGCCTGGTCCCCTCCATGAAGGTAATCAAAGGCTGATGAACTTACAAAAACAATATTTATACTTTCAGTGCTACAACAAGCTACTTTATTCCACTCCCAGTTTCATGTCAACAGCACCACCTTGCAACGTAGGTTTAAAATCACAAAGGAGCAAGCCAGAACAATTGTAAAAGATTGTAAATCTTGTATGACACATTTGCCCAATCCTCCTTTCGGAGTTAACCCTAGAGGATTAATGCCCAATCATTTGTGGCAGATGGATGTTACTCATGAGCCAAGTTTTGGAAAATTGCGATTTATTCATGTGACCATAGATACATGCTCAGGCATGATTTTTGCTTCCTTACATTCTGGAGAAAAAGTTAAAGATGTTACATCTCATTGTTTGCAAGCTTTTGCTGCATTGGGCATCCCCAAAATGCTTAAAACAGATAATGGCCTTGCATATACGTCCTCATCTTTCAAACAGTTTTGCGCAAAATTCAATATATCCCATAAAACAGGCATCCCATACAATCCTCAGGGTCAGGGCATTATTGAAAGAGCAAACCGAACACTGAAAATTATGTTATTAAAACAAAAAGAAGGAAATTGGAAAAGTCCTAAGGACAGATTGGCAGTTGCCCTGTTTACCTTAAATTTTTTAACTTTAGACTCTAATGGTTATTCTGCTGGAGACAGACATTGGAATCCACACCAACAACATAAACCCTTGGTTTACTGGAAGGATGTTCTTTCAGGTACATGGAAGGGTCCAGATCCAGTATTAATTTGGGGGAGAGGATCTGTTTGTGTTTTTCCAAAACACGAATCCTCTCCAATATGGATACCATCTAGATTAATAAAACAGGTACCACATCAAAATGATCAAGATGAAGTTATTGAAGAATCAAGATTAATAAAAAAGGTACAAAATCAAGAGGACCAAGATGAAGGTATAGAATGATTCCCTCAAAAGAGTCCTTCAAAATATTTCACAACTTAAGTGTCATTCCTCCCGGCCGGGACGAGGAGATCTCTCTTTAGTGTGCACGCAATTGTATTTTTTTTTCTTTTTTTTTTCCTTTTTATACATGTCTTTATGTCTGTACATTTGTCTACATTTCATATTAATGTGACGTCACAAATATATGTTTGTATGTTTGTTCGTCTGTCCAGTGTGACGTCACAAAGAACAAAGCGCTTATGAAAAAGAAAAAATATATATATATGGATCCAAATAACTTTAATTCATTTTAGGTTAAGAGTATTCAATTTAGGTAAATAATTTTATAAATGAAGGTACTTTCAATTTTGATTTATAGGTGTCCCTGGGACTTCTCTTTAGCAAACAATATGACTAGTGCTATATAACCTGATATTTTGGTGTTTTGACATAAGATTGTTTATTTGTTATTAACTTCATTTGTTTAATAGCTCATTAATTTCAATTATCTCAACAGGTAAAAGATTGCTCTGTATACAGAGACTCAAGGGTTCCAGCTAACAAATTATTTCTCTAAAGTGCCTTTACCTTTTCTTTAATCTATCTTTAATACAGTAATTACCCTCAGTCTTTCTTTGTTTTGTTCTAAATATGACATTTTTCCAACTTATGTTTGTAGAAGCTCAACCAGCGATGTATGTGAACAAAAATCAACTTTAATTTTCTAATCTAATTATTCTATTTTGTAGTTGACAACTCACCTGTTGACTCAGTGCTGCAATAGCACTGCCTTTCCTTTAATAATTGATGCTTGAGTTTCTAGGTATCGGGCCCTGAAGATTTGCCGGTGGCATTGTCTAAACATAAAAAAGACGTCTGCTGCTACAGCTGCAGGGATCGCAGCCGCCGCAAGCATCCCTGCTGCTCAAACATCAAACAACCTCACCAACAGTGTGGCCTCTGCTCTACATGCATGGGGCCTCCTACATCAACATGTTATAACAAATGGACATTTTGATCTTTCATTGTTTGGGACTTTACGGGACAATGCCTTGCGGTTATTTGTCTAGAGAATTCAGTGTGTTACTTGATGGAACTTAGGGCAGCTGATTTGTTTAAAGAATTTGATATGCTATGCAATTTGGCTCATCACCAAAAGGCTTGTCGCCTTAAAGCCGCAACATCTCCTCACAATTGGACGGCTGTTAGTCATCATATATAGTCGATCCTAAAGGGCTCCATTGGATGGCTGGTTAGCCAATGACGGGTAAGATCCCCAGAGGGGGACAACCTAAGACAGGCACAGTCGCACGGGACAGTCTCATGTGGCCGACATATCAACCTAAGGCAGGAGTCAAGGGCACAGCCTTGATTATCCGATGACGGGTAAGAATGTTGGTTGCACATAGACGTCCTAGAGCATTACCTCTTTTAAAACAAAAAGGGGGAAATGCAGGAGCCCTGTTTGGGGATTGACTTGAATTGCGGTTGACTATGAGCCGTGGAGATTTGGGCATTGTCGCCTCCCATAGTCTCACGGGACTTGTTACGGGATCTCGAGTGACTTGGCCGAAATTGCTGATCGGGTCAGCGCCATTTTAGTGGTGTGTTTGGCGTGTGTTAGTTGTTGTTAGAACCAGAGAGAAAAGTTATCAGAATAAAAAGCTGTTTGTCTCCAGTTTGCTTCTGAAGTTTTTCCCGCGGCTCCGTTGCTCCAAGCGCTTCAGGCGGCAACATATATTCACACCATTCATATCTTCATACATGCACCCAGGGCATCCAATACCTTTTAAATAGGAGTGGCAAGAATGGGTGGGATTTCTTGTTTTTGATTATGATCCTTGAGGGAAGGATTTCAACTTTTTACTCTTAAGTATGTTAGATATGGCCTTGACTGTTGGGGTTCATGCCTTCTATACCTAATTTGTTGAGAGTTTTTATTACTAAAGGGTATTGGATTTTGTCAATTTTCTTTTTCTGCAACATTGACATGTTTTTTGAACTTCATTATGCAAATGTGGTATACTGATTGATTTGTGTATCTTTTTGATTGATTTGTAACCATCCTTGTATCCCAGGGATAAATCCCCAGTGAATGATCATAATTCTTCTAATTGTACCAATTTATTTTCAAAAACTTGCAAAATCTTTAGTTATATAGAACCCAGCCTTCAATACTATCCTAATAAAAGTATATACATAATAGCATATGTGCAAATTTCCTGTGCTATGTATAAATTAGTGCTGATATATTCCTACTATGAATGATGTCACAATTTCTTCTCCCTTCTACTAACCACAAACAATTATTAAAAAAAAAAAACACTTGTTAGAACCCTATCTCTCACCATCAAAACTCAACTCAAATATGATTAAAAACTTAAAAATCTGAAAATATGATATTACTAGAAGAAAACATCAGAGAAACATTTCATGAGATTAGAATAGGTGAGGATTTTTTTTTTGGATATAACCCCCAAATCATAGATCACAAAATTATCAAAAGACAAATGGGATTACATCAAACTAAAAACTTTGGTCCAAGAAAGGAAATAGTCAATACAGTGAGGAGATAATCTACAGAATGGGAGAAAATATTTCCAACATATGGTAAAGGGCTAATATCAATATAAAGAACTTAAAAACTCAACAGCAAAACCCCAAATAACCAATTAAACAATGGACATTTATCAATAGAAGATATACAAATGGCCCACAGGTAAATAAAAAATAAAGATCAACATCACTTATCATGGTGGAAATGCTAATCAAAACTACAATGAGATATCACCTCACTCCTGATAGAATGGCTTTTATCAAAAAGCCAAACAATAACAAGTGCTGACAAGACTGTGGAGTAAAGGAACACTACACACTGTTGGTGGAATGTAAATTAGTACAATCACTATGGGAAAAAGTATGGAGTTTCCTCAAAACATAAAAATAGAACTATCATATGATCCAAAAATCCTACTCGTGGTTGTATATTAAAAGGCAATGAAATCATTTTGTAGAAGAGATATCTGCACTCCCATGTTTGTTGCAGCAGTATTTTGAATTGCCAAGAAATAAAATAACCACAAATGTACATCAACCTATAAACAAAATGTGGCATGCGTATAACACTTTGTGTAATGGAATACCAATTAGCATAAAATAATGAAATCTTGTCATTTGCAACAACATGGATAAACTTTATATTGTCTGAAAAGACATTATATTGAGTAAAATAACCTAGGCATAGAAAGATAAATACCACATAATTTCGCTCATTTGTGGAATCTAAAAAAGTAGATCTCATAGAGGTTGAGAGTAGAATAATAGTTACTACAGGCTTGAGAGCGTAGAAGAGGAGGGAATTTTGGGGAATGTTGATCAACAGGAGCACATTAGGAGCAAGAAGTTCTGGGGTCCTATTGCATAGTAGGGTGACTATAGATAATGTACTGTATATTTCAAAAAGCTAGAAAGAAGTATTTTGAAAGTTTTCCTATGAAGAAATGATAAATCTTTGGGGAAGATACATGTTTAACCTGATTTACACAGTATATACATATACCCAAATATCACATGGTTCCCCATAAAGATATACCAATTTTATGTGTCACTTAAAAATGATTAAAAATGAAACATATTCTGAATATAATTTCATTATGCCTTTCCCCCCAATATTTCTCAAAATGTTTATCAATATTTGTGCACACAGGCTGGGATTGTGGCTCAGTGGCAGAGCGCTCGCCTCATATGTATGAGGCACTGGGTTCAATCCTCAGCACCACAAACATAAATAAATAAAAGGTATTGTGTCCATCTACAGCTAAAAATATTAAAAATATATTTGTGCACACAATATCTGGCTTATATTCACTTATTTTAAGTACACATAAAACAACAGAGCTGCTGTGTGTTGGATCATACACTTGTAATCCCAGAGACACAGGAGACTGAGGCAGTTCGAGGAGACTGGCAAGTTCGAGGCCAATCTTAGCAACTTAGCAAGACCCTGTCTCAAAATGAAAATAAAAAGGACAGGATGTGGCTTAGTGGTAAAGCATCCCACCAGTTCAATTCTAAGTACAAAAGAAAGAGAAAAAAAAGAGCTCAAGGGAAATTATCTTAGAATTGTATTTTTACAGAGCTCCGAGAATTCTGGCACATGCAGAATATCCTCAGAAACTCTACAGGGTTGGTCACCCTGTGCCACCAGCCTATTTGGGGTAGGGGCAGAGGTGTACAGCAAAGATCGCTGTGGCACTCAGGGAGATGCCTGGAAAGAAGGCCAGTAAGCATGCACCACCCAACCCAAGACAGGTGCCTGCCGAAAATGAATGGTTACATATTGGCTTTTAGAAAGGCGCTAGTTTAGGTCAACAGAACTGGAAGTTGAGTGTGTCGCTCAGTTCAGGAAAACTGAAGATAAACTGAATTCTCTGGGGTCCGTAGCATAGATTATTCTAGTGCTTGCTGAGATGCCCAGAAAGAAGGGACAGGAAATTGAGCAGCTGAGCCAGCATCAGGGTCAGCAGAGGTTGAAATTGAGTGCATCTCACAACTCAGGAGATTTGGAGACAAACTAAATTTCCATCAGAAACATCTGAATTTGATTTCTAAACTCTTTGTTTAGTAGTCTGATTGCTTCAAAAGTTTTTGCATAAAGGGATCCTTTAAAAAGGAAGTACCAGAGTAGGCCCAATTTCATCAGAGTCTGCATTGTAGTTGAAAGGAATGTGAAAGGTGAAAGGAAGTACCAGAGTAGGCCCAATTTCATCAGAGTCTGCATTGTAGTTGAAAGGAATGTGAAAGGTGAAAGAATATTCACTTACTTCTGGACGTCTTTCGAAATGGAAGGTAGAACAATTCAAAAGGTGAATTTCTGTAGGAAGTTTTATAGAAATTATTCTTTGGGATGTGAGACTGTGGTAAAACCACATTTTGTTTATTTAAAAACAAGAATGGAAAGGCCTTAAAAATAGGGAAGTTTTTATTAATGCATTTCTTTTTTGCTTGGAGATTATTCTAGTATTTTTGCTGAAGGTTGCTGCCCAGCCTAGTGTGACAGGAGTTGACAAACGATTACATTGGACAGTGGGGAAGAAGTTGTTCTGTATTTTTGCTTTTTCAATTTGGTTTATACATATAATTGAAGTAGGAGAAAAATTTCATTCTAATAATACTGGATGATGTCATAGTGAACATTGATTTCATAGTTCACTACAAAATGTGACATAATTTAATTCATTTTTTCCCACTCAGATTGTACTGTTTCTGTTCAGATGACCTTTAAGTATGTTCCTGTGAGCATTAACTGCAAAATACAGAAAACCAGAAAATACCTTTGAAAAAATTGGATTGTATAGTGCCAGCAAAACTCCAGCAGATTGAACAGTAAATGATAAAGAGCTTGGTGATTTCATATGACCAAGGATAATAATAATAATAAAAAAAGGAACTTGACATTTTTTTCCCCCAGTACTGGGATTGAACCTCGGGGCTCTCTATTATTGAGCTACATTCCCACCATTTTTCATATTGTTTTTGATAAGGGTCTTGGTAAATTGCTTAGACTGACTTCAAATTTGTAATCCTCCTGTCTCAGTCTCCTGAGTTGCTGGGCTTACAGGTGTCTGCCATCATGCTTGGCTTGACTTTTTAATTAATGTAGTTAAAACTTAGTAAAACAATATTCATAGAAAGTTTCTAAAAAATTGTAAGATGGTCTTTATCACAGTAGTCAGTGTGCATCCTACAAAATATGAGAACATTTTCATAATTGGGATGTTCTTCAAAAAAGAAGAGAAACAGATATTTCACATCCAGAATAAAAATTCTAATCTACATATATAAAGGTATGTATGTTTATATATGGATATCTGTGGGTCCAGGGGGCAAACAGGACAGTCAATATAGATAATAAATAATTGGTTCCAATTGGGAAGATGGGGGCTAGTTGGAAAGGAAAGGAAATCAAATGCTACCCTTTCCCCATCTTCCTTCCAAAGCCTTTCCCCATCCTGCTCCTCTAACCTGTTGCTAAGATGACTTGTCCCAGGAATTGTTCCTCCCTGCAGGGATTTGCAGGACCTGTTAACTCATGTCTCCTGGGTTGTTACTTTCTTGCCTGGATCACTCCACAATTTGGCCCTTCCTCTGCCCACCTGTTAGATTCTCCCCTTTTTGCCTATCCCCTGGCCACTGGTCACATAAGATGGATGGGGAGAGAAGAGAGACATGATAAGCAGGGGAAATGGGCAGGAAAACAAAGAAAATCTACAATGTATGAAAGGGGCAGGATACCCCTACTTCTTTGGATACCAACTCTGGGTCCTCTTTTCTGTGGAGAAGTCTGTTTCTATTCTTTAAATAAAACTTGCTTTCTATGTTTGCCTCAGCATTTCTTGGATATGCAATCTTCAACATCTGGGGAAAAAGAACTTCTTGTCACTGGTAATCAGTAGAATCATACTTGGAGGTCCCACTGAGATCATCAGTGAGATAAACTCCATTACATGCACCCCACATCTTCTAAGGTGCATTTTTCTGCTTCTTTCTTTCTAGAGCATTCCCCTCCCTGCTGCATATCAGATTCTATCTATTAAGACTCTAGGATTGAGAGAGGGACATGGAATAGTTCATAGGGAAGTGCATGGGTTCCCTTTGTTCACAGACTTTACCCTGTAGAAATTCTCCCCATTATTGTTCCTATGTGCTTTGCTAGCTTCTTTGACTACAGAAAAGGAGACTTATGCCTACAGCCTTCTGAGGAGAGTAAATTCTTTATTCTAGCCTTTACCTCTAGTGTTCTGCTGCTACCAAACATGGTCTCAATACCAACTCTCTATCTAATAGATAATCCTGGCCATCAGAGGGAAATACAAACTTTAATATCATTCTACAGCTCAGCCTGTTTTGTAAAAAGGAAGGAAATAGACTGAAGTTCCTATGTGTAAGCCTAAGGACTTCTCAGCCCTTGTTTCAAAAACCCAAATTGAGCCAAAAATGTAATTTAGACTCATCTATGATCCCCCATTCTAAGTGAGGCCAAATCTCCCCTCTCAAAAATTTATTAATTAGAGGCTCAACACAGACAGATCAAGATTCATTTCAAACAGGGTCACATGTTTTCCCAGGGAATTACAAGTCATATGGTAAGGTTGGATAGTCTGGAAGCTTGCATCTTTTTCATGGCCACCCATGAAAAAGCACAGGGTTATGACCAAACTGGTAAGGCAGAAGTTAAATCAGAAGTCATACAGGGAAGGAGGGGCATAAACTGCTGATGCTAGAGGCTCCAGGATTCAGGATGCATCCCCTAACCAAAGAGACAGTTTCTTGGTGCAGGTACTCACTGATCCTGTTCTCTTTTGCTCAGTTCATTTGTTCAGGGAGGGGCACCCATCCTCCAAAGTAATGGGAGATAATGTCACATAATTTTCTGTATCCAAACCCGGCCTGATTATCAACTGGGAAGTAAAAAAACAAAATAGTTCAAAATGCTTCCCCCACCCAAAAACAAACAAAGAAACAAACAAACAAGCAAACAAACCCAGCAGTTTCCTTTACTTAGTTTCTGCCAGAACTCTGTCTTGTAGGTTCTTTAAAGAGTTTCATCATTGTTTTTTATCCAGGCTATAGACATGAAACTCAGAATATTCAATATCAAACTGTAATCCTATTAAAAGTGGGCAAAAGATTTGAAAAGACATTTCTCGAATGCTTAACAGATTCCAAGAAATGCAAATGAAAACCACAATGAGATATTGCCTTAGACCTGCTAGATTGGTTTTCTTTTTCTTTTTTTTTTAGTTGTATATGGACTCAATGCCTTTATTTGTTTTTATGTGTTGCTGAGGATCAAACCCAGTGCCTCACACTTGCAAGGCAAGTGATCTACCACTGAGATATAACTCCAGTCCCAGATTGGTTATTTTCATGAAGATAACAATTGTTTATGATATGTAGAGAAAAGAAAACTTGATTTACCCTTCAAGTTACTACATCATTTTGGAAAACAGTATGGAGATTCCTTAAGAAAGAGCAGAACTACAATATGATCCAGCAATCCCACTACTGAGTATATATCCAAACAAATTGAAGTCAGTATGCTGAGGGGTTATCCACACTCCTATGTTTGTTGCAGTATTATTTACAATAGGAAAGACATGGAAACCAGTGTCCAAGGGATGACTGGAGTAAAGAAGTTTGTAAACACTATGCATACTATTGGGCCTTACCAAAAGACAGGAAATGCTATCATTTGTTAAAGTGAATGGGGTGAATCTAGAGGATATGCACGAAGACTAAGTACCATTTATATGGTAATCTACCAAAGCCAAATTCTTTTTTAAAGGGGGTACCAGGGAGTGAACTAAGGGGCACTGGACCACTGAGCCACATCCCTAGCCCTATTTTGTATTTTATTTAGAGACAGGGTCTCACTGAGTTGCTTAGCACCTCACTTTTGCTGAGTCTGGATTTGAACTCACCCCCTTCCTCAACCTCCAGAACCACTGGGATTACAGGCATTTGCCACTGTGCTGGGTCCAAAGTCAAATTCTGACAGTAGGATGGTGGATACCAGTTACCTAAATCTGGTTGTGGATGTGGGGATTGGGTGGGGAAAAGGGTACAACGTTGGACCTGAGTTCTGGTGTTCTGTTGTAGAACAAGTTAAGGTATTTCAAATTAACTAAAGGAGTGTTATGTATTGTTACCACATGGAAAGGATAAATATTTGAAGTGACAGATATACTAATTCTGATTTGATCATTATATAATGTATTCTTGTATTAACAAACATCATACCCCATGAATATATACACTTTATTGATTAAAATTAAAACTAAATTTACTGGCAAATGCCCTAATAGGAGAATATCATGCTAAGCAAAATAAGCCAATTACACAAAACCAAAGGCCGAATTTTTCTCTAATATGTGGATGCTAATTCACAATAAGGTTGGGGGGCAGTAGGGAAAAACAGCATTAGATTATGTAGAGGGAAGTGAAGGGAAGCGAGGGAGGGTATGTGGGGATGGGAAAGAAAGTGGAATGAAAAAGACATTATTACTGTATGTAAACATGTGACTACATGACCAATATGATTCTGCAACATGTACACTTAGAAAAATGAGAAATTATATCCCATCTATGTATATCATAGTTATACATGACAGTAGAATGCATTTATGCACTAATTAAAACAAATTTTAAAAATAATAAAAATAAAACTAAAAATACCTTAAAAAGGAAATAATGTCACGATTGAATTTGTCAGGAATTTTATTTATTTTACCTATCTATAATTATTTTTCATTTGGTTTGAAAACATATTGCAATTTTGTTATGGGACAGGGGTTTCTTAACTACTTGAGTTCTTAGAGTGAGAATGTAATATAGGGTATAGTTCCTTTAGGTGAAAAATTACCTCAGCATCTATTTGTCTTCAGTATTAAGTCTTGTTTATTGCAAAAATTTGTTTTTCCTTTTTTTGCCTAGAGGCAAATATTTTTCCATATGGGTATTTATGGTCTGTAACTATTTATGGGTACATACAAAAGTTGATACCATGGCAATGAACAATTAATTATCATCATTTAAAAAAAGAATTGTATCTTTACTAAAAATTTCCCTTGAAATGGTTGAATTAATGTAAATGTGAAATGTGGTATGCTAAGTGTGGGATGTGTGCTCAGTTTACTGGAAATGTGATATGTAGGAGCTCTGTGAGTTACTGCTGTCTTTGGCATATATGACTACAATAGGAAGAGCAGTGGAAAGTCCACCAACCAACTTGAACTAAGTGATATTTATAAAACATAACATCTAACAAGATGCATGATGCAAAGAATGCATACTTTTAAAAACCACATGAATTATGTGCTACATATTCTATACTCTATGATGCGACCAGATAAATGCTATAGAATTAAAGTGAAGTTGATAATTTTCTTTAATTAAGTTTTCTTTAATTACATTAGGAATAAGATAAAAATGAAAGACAATGAAGTATCTGTAAGTTGCACAAAATATTTTAGAAATAATCAGCACATTACTAAGTAACACAAAGAACAAAAGAAAAAAATCACAAGTGAAATGAGAAATATTTTTCACTGAATGCCAATGAAAATTTGGTAGAAGCTAAAGCACTTTAAACATATTTTTTAAAAATTTAATAAAATCAACTATCTAAACATTCACCATAACAACTGGGAAAATGAAGATCAAGTTATATTATAATTGAAAAAGTAATAAGATGATAAAGTTATGAGTGAAAATGTAACAAAACAATACCAAAAATATAATGACAAAATTTTGTTGATTTGAAATGGTTAAGGAATTGGTAAGCTGACAGAGAAGAGTTAAAAATTATCAAACTCAAACATAAAGGAAAGAAAGAGATGGGGGCTGCATTGAGGAAATTTGGGGAAATAACAAACAGTTAAACAAATATATAACTGGATTTTCAAAAAAAGAGTGTAAGAAAATAGAAGAAGTACTTGAAGAAATAATGGCTAAATGTTTTCCTAAATAAATACAAAAAATGGAAACCAAATAATAGTTTCAGAGAAATCCAAGCAGTAAAATATAGACACCACACACAAAAAAAATCATAGCTAGATACTAAATATCAAATTGCTAAGATGAAAAATTAACAAAATCATGAAGACATTGAGAAAATAGAAAATTAAATGTTATACACAGAGTAACAAATAACTAAAACAGACTTCTATTCACAACATATGTAAGCCAGAAGAAAATGGAGTAACATCAATAAAATACTAAAGTACAAAATAAAACATGTTAACTTGGAATTTTATATTCATTAAAAATGTCTTTTCAGGACTAAGGAAGAAAGAGAGTCTTTGCTATGATTTGAATTTGAATGTCCTATAAAGGCCCATGTATAAAATATTTGGTCCCCATGTTGGCACTACTGGTAGGTAATGAAGCTTTTTAGGAGGTAGAGCCTACTTGGAGGTCATTGGGTCTTTGAAGCCATACACTTGAAGAGGATTTGGGACCCTAGTTTCTTCTTCTCCCTCTTTGTTTCCCAACCATGAGATGAATGCTTTCATTCCACCATGCACTCCTGCAACAATGTGCTACCTCACTATAGACGCCAAACAATAGAGCCAATCAAACATGGACTGGAACCTCAAAAACTGTGAGCCAAAGTAAGTTGATTATCTCAAGAATTTTCTTATAATGACTGAAAGATGGCTATGTCTGATTTCTTCAGACAAATAAGATGAAAGAATTACTGTTGCTAGATAATGCACTAGAATAAATGTTAAAGACAGTTTTGCTAAAAAGGAAACTGCCAGTTAAGCAAAGAAATGGTAAATATGTAAGTAAATACAAGAGAGATTTTATGAAATGTTTTAACTAAAAACACAGCTGCAAGGTAGAAGCAACTCAAGTATCTATGAATTGATTAATGGATTAAAAAAATGCCAGATACTTACAATGGAATATTATTCAACCATAAAAGAGAAGGAAATCCTTTAATATACTATAATGGATTTTCTATAAGGTGTTACGCTCATAAAGAAGAAGGGGTTTCTATCCTCATATCAGATAAAGTGGATTTCAAGAGAAAGTTAATCAAAAGGGACAAAGAAATCCATTTCACACTGCTTAAGGGAATTATACATCAATAAGACAATAATTGTAAATATTTATGGAGTGTCTCCATATACCAGACAAGCCCTTCTCAATTTCAGGAATCAAATAGACCACAACACAATAATACTGGGTGATTTTTAATATGCCTCTCCATTGGTGAGGATGTAGAGATAAAGGCACACTCACACATTGCTGGTAGGACTGTAAATTGGTGCAACCACTATGGAAAGCAGTATGGAGATTCCTTAGAAAGCTTGGAATGGAACCACCATTTGACCCCATTATCCCACTCCTTGGTATAAATCCAAAGGACTTAAAATCAGTATACTACAATGACACAGCAACATCAATGTTTATAGCTGCTTGATTCACAAAAGCAAAGCTATGGAACCAAACTAGGTGTCATTCCACAGATGAATAGATAATACATATACACAATGGAATATTACTTAGCCATAAAGATGAATGATTTTATGACTTTTGCCAGTGAAAGAATGGATCTTATCATCCTAAGTGAAATAAGCTGATCCAAAAAAAACATAGGCCAAATGTTCTCTCTGATATGTGGATGCTAACACAGAATAAGTGCAGGTAGGAAATAATAGAAGTTTTTTGGATTAGATTAAGGGGAATGTAGAAAAAGGAGGGAGGATGGGATTAGAAAAGACAGTAGAATGAATCAGACATAACTTTCCTATGTTCATATATGAATACACAGTCAGTGAAACTCCAAATCACATACAACCACAAGAAGGGATCCTAACTAAAATAAGTTATATTCTATGTATGTATAGTATGTTAAAATACACTCTATTGTCATGAATATCTAGAAAGAACAAATAAAAATAAATTAGAAAATTTAAAAAAGACTTTAAAAGAGTTCTGGTGTTGGATGGCATGATGGTTGCACAATGATGTAAATGTACTTCATGCCACCAAATTGTACACTTAAAAATTGTGAAGATGGTAAATTTTATGTTATATATTTTTTGCACAGTTAATTTGTGTTAATAAAATACAATTTTTAAAAAAGAAATTAATAACTTGGGCTTTTGAAAGTGAAGAAATAGTTTAACCACTATTATCATTCACACATATATATATATAATGTAAAAGAAAAGTTAAATATAGAATACAATATCTTTTTTAATATTTATTTATTTGCCTTTAGTTGTACACAATGCATGTATTTTTACGTGGTGCTGAGGATCGAACCCGGGTCGCGCACGTGCTAGGCGAGTGCCCCACCGCTGAGCGACATCCCAGCCCCTAGAATACAATATCTTAAAGAATGTTTTCTCCACCAAAATTAGAGGGAGGTAGAATTGACCTTCTTTTTTAATCATTCAAAATAGTTTTCCTTGTTATCTGAACAAGCAGGGCAACACAGCCACAGGTGAAAGTTCTATACCACCAAAGTCTCTAGATGAATTCCCACACACTCTAGAGAACATGCTTCCCTTTCTTTTTAAGGAAACTACTCAAGGAGATTTTCTTCCTTTTGACAGAAAATAAAGCTAAACTTCAATTTACCTATCTTTTATTCTAAAAGAAGAAAAAATCAACTTCTTGTGTATAGAAACTGACATGTTATAAAGTTCTCCCATATGCTTTGACTTTTCACTTTGCATCATCTTGCTTTCAAATTCCAAAATAATTTTGACAAATAGGTGTTACTATCCCTATTTTATTGATGATGAAATTAAATCAGCAAGAGGTTAAGGAATCTTAAATAAAACAAATACTGTTTTATTTTTAAAAATTTTATAATATACATATTATATATTGATAAAATTATATATTAATATAAATTATGTTATATGTATTTTAATTTTAAAGTTTAATTTTAAGTTTAAAAATAAGAAGATCACTGACTAGCCAAAGGAGAAATTATGTATGTATATGTAAATATTTATTTTATGTTTTATTTCTATCACATATACCAAGAATAAAAAATCACATATCTAATTTTACCAAAAATAGATAAAATAGAATTATGTTATTATAAATTTCTTAGACTCTAGAATAAGCCTCTACAAAGTGGAACCGAGTTATTTGAATTTAGAGTTTGAGCCAATAAAATTATATATGTAAACTCTAGAGCTACAACTAATATAAAATTATAATGGATAAGCTAATAGTAAAAATAAGATGTAGTTCATCATTAAAGTATGTCAATAATTGCTTAATGTAAATGGACTAAAACCCTGTATAAAAGATGGAAATTGTCAGCTACCTATAAACAATACCATGTTATACATAAGAAACTGACTTTAAATACAGAGACAGAGACTAAAAATAAATAGAAGGAAAAAGATATATGCAAACAGAAATAAAACAAAGGCTTATATAACTTCATTGGTATCAAAGTAAACTTCACGATAGTATTATAGAGAATGAAGAGAGAGATAATAATGAGAATAATATCAAGAATATGTAGCAGTACTATATATATACGTATATCTGAAAGAGCTGCAAAATATACAAAGAAAAAACCATTATTAAAAAATGTTCACTGTCATAAGCTATCAAAGAAATGCAAATCAAACCTACAATGAGATATCATAACTCCCCAGTTAGGATGAATATTATCTTTTATCAGAAAGAAAAAAAAATAACAATCGCTGGTAAAGATGGGGAGTCAAAAGAAAACATGGTTGCCAGGAAAATAAATTAGTTGTAGTCACTATGTAGAACAGTATGAAGCTTCTTTAAAAACTGAAAATAGATCAATTTTGAGTATATGCCTAAAAGAAATAAAATCAGTATATTAATATATCAAAGAAATACCTGTATTTTCATATTTGTTGCAGCAATATTCACAATAATTAAGAAATGGAATCAACATAAGTGCCCATTGATGTGTTAAAGAGATTAAAAAATTATACGTATAATGTACTATTGTTCAGCCATAAAGAAAAATGAAATCCTGTCATTTGCATCAAAATAGATGGAGCTAGAGAATATTATGTTAAATGAAATAAGTCAGACACAGAAAAATAAGTTCTATAGGTTCTTACCCATATTTAAAATCTAGAAAAAGTTGTCTTGAATATAAAATAAGCGGGGGCTAGGGGTTGTGGCTCAGCGGTAGAGCGCTCGTCTAGCACGTGCGCGCCCGGGTTGGATCCTCAGCACCGAGTAAAACAGTGTACAAGTAAAACAAATAAATAAATATTTAAAAAATATAAAATAAGGATTATTAGAAGCTGGGAAGGTGAGAGAATAGAAAGAAGTTGGTTAAAAGATACCAACACATGGTTGAATAGAAGGTATAAGCTCCAGTATTCCATTGCACAGTAGGAATGATTATAGTTCACTACAACCTACTATATATTTTGTGAAGGTCTAGAAGAGAGGAACTTGATGGCTCCAAATGCAAAGAAATGATAAGGAGAAGGAAATGCTTATTACTCTGGTTTATCAGTACCTGCTGTGTGGATTGAAATAGCATCCTGTACCTTACTAATATATACAATTCATATATGTCAATTAAAAAAATTACTAGGTATGAAAGAAAGAAACAAATTCTGTATAATCACTGAAAACTTCAATACCCTTCAGTTACTCATTGATAGAACAACCAGACAGAAAATCAGTAAGGATATAGAAGAAAAATACAACATCCTCTCCTGATTTAATTCAATTTGCAAAAAAAAAAAAAAAAAAAAACCTGATAGATAAGAATAGAATTACACATTTTTACTATGAATCAAAGTACATCAATAAAGAGACTTGACTGGAACAAAAAATGTATGTGCTCAAAATTAAATGAACTGAATTGCTATTGAATAAGTAATATATTCATGATAGAATATAAATCAATAAAACATATGAAAGCCACCTGGAAATTTAGTAATATTGACAATAAAATTCATTCTAAATAACTCAGGCTGATGAAGGCTTCACAAGAAACATTAGAGGATATTATGAGTTAAATGGAAAAAAGAGCATGCAAACAACTATTCGTCTCATGTGATTATATAAATACTATGTTAACACTAGCAAAAAAAAAAAAAAAAAGCCATAATGAAAATTCACATGGCATGAGATATAATGCCTTAGTCAGCTTTTCTGCTGCTGTGAGCAAAAGATCTGACAAGAACAATTAGAGGAGGAAAAGTTTATTTGGGGACTCATAATTTCAGAGTTCTCAGTCCATAAATGATTGATTTCATTCCTCAGGGTTTGAGATAAAGCTGAACCTGATGGTGGAAAGTATGGTGGAGAGAAGCAGCTTCAGACAAAACACCAGGAAGCAGAGAAAGAAAGAGAGAAAGAGTGCTCTGCTCAACAAGGACAAAATATATACCAGAAAGGCACACCTCCAATGCCCCATTTTCTCCAGGTAGATTCTACCTGTCTTCTGTTACTACTCAGTTAATCTATTCAAGTGGATTAATGCAGTGGGTCTTATAACCCAATCATTTCACTTCTGAACATTCTTGTATTGTCTCATACCTTAGCTTCTGTGGGATACCTCATATCTAAACCATCACACAAAAAAATTAATAATTCCTTCTGTATCTACTTTAATCTTTTTTAGGGGACATTTTAGAAACAAATGCTTAACAACATGAATAGAATAGTTAATTCTTACCAATCTTACCAACACTATCCAAAGTACTCTGTTGTATTTCTAACTGTGAATGAAAACATAAACCTTCTTTATATCCAAATTTGCACTGAGTTCCATGGCAACTATACCTGTGAAAGGTACAGCATATAGCCCCTTAATTACAGGTGCATGATGCCATGTTGTCCTGAGTAATACAGCATGCATCTTCATTTGAATTAATAATATTTAAGATAGTAACAGTTTTTACCCTTAGTAGGAATAAACCCTTACTATAAAATTTCCCAAGTGGATCCAAACAAGTATGATAATACTATTACTTTTTAAAAATGGATGGTAACTTTGGCCACTTCTGAATAATATGAGTTGCCAAAAGCCCCTAGTTTATTAGAACACTGCTTCTAATAGACACTCACTGACAATGTGTATACATTCTTTTTTCCAACAGATTTGACAATAATACCCATCTCATGTCTTCAGTGTTGACAAAATAGAATGTATTGAAACAAACACAAACTACCAGAAAATAAAATTTCTACCATAAATATGTAACACCTCTGAAAAACAGGCAATTGTTTCCTTAAATAAAGCAGACAAACCTGACTCAAATCACATCACTGTTCACTACCACTCATACACAGAGTACTTCACTGGTATAATGGAAATTCCAAAGTGTAATGGTAAAGTTGCATTGAGAATTGTGCTGGACAACCATCTCAGAAGACATGGGCTCTTTTCAATTTCTTTTTAATTATATCAATCAGTAAACCCAAGATCTCAGAGGAAAACTTTCACATATCTCTATGTATCTCCAAGTATCATTTTCATTCCTGGCATATAAGAACCTGAGAAATAAATATAAATCCTGCTTGAATTGTCATGAAATCAGCGGTGAAAAGCTAAATATCTTCACTAGTGCTCAAACTTAGTACTTTCTGTGGAAACAACATGTTATGACTACCATAACATATTATTTCTAAATGTGCCTCTAGACACACATAAAACAACCAACTAGAAAATAAGGAGATTTTTTTTTTTTTTTTTTTTGTACTAGGGATTGAACTCAGGGGCACTTGACCACTGGGCCACATCCCCAGCCCTTTTTTGTATTTTATTAGAGACAGGGTCTCACTGAGTTGCTAAGTGCCTCACCATTGCTGAGGCTGGCTTTGAACTCGCGATCCTCCTGCCTCAGCCTCCCAAGTGCTGGGATTACAGGCATGTGCCACCATGCCCAGCTAACAAGGAGATTTTAATGCTTTGCAAATTAAGAGATTTTACAGTGGGAAAACTCAGTATTTTTCTCACTGAAACATAATTACCACAAGGAATGCTATAGTTTGAATATAGTTTAAGAGCCCCCATGCCCAGTTTTTGTGTGTTGAAATTTAGTTCCCATATTGAGATATCATAAGGATGGAAACATAATACAAATATGGTGTTAAGATCCTCAGCACCACGTAAACATAAATGCATTGCATTGTGTACAACTAAAGTAAATAAATATTAAAAAAAAAAAAAGAAATAGGACCTATGTACATGAGTAGGATAAGGTCTTGATTGAATCCCAGTGCCTTTCTTAGAAAAGAAAAGCAGAAGAGACATAGATACATATGCATATGTATGATACCTATCTCTTGCAATACAATGTTCTGCACTGACTCAGAACTCAGATGTCCTATAAACAGGACAACTCATCCCTGAGTCCCATGACCACTAAGTTTCAGCTGGAATCGGTAGTGCCTTTATGAAATATGAGAAGGACATCAGAGAACCTTGTCTGCAGGCTTGCAAGGGAACCTGAAAAATACCCTTAAGCACAGTGTAATATGAGTAGTCTGAACCCCCAATTAGTATGAAAACAATCTGTTAGAAGGTTAAATTCCCAGGCACGCCAGCAACATGCAAACTCTTAGGGTAAGATACTGTCGCTCCTTTCAATTGCCTCTTCCCATCCACTATTGGTTCATCTCTTGACCCAGACATCTTGCCCCTCCTCCACCTGATCCTGCCAAAAGCTTGCATCAACCCAATTGATACTCCTGCAATTTTTCAAGGAAGATGGCAAGTATATACTACTACTCGGAACACCACGGAAGTGGCCCTACACGTAGGGTTTTGCCACACTTCTACCTCTGGCTATCTCAGCCCCTCACCCATGGGACCTGAAGTTAGCAACACCAAGAAGAGCAGCACAGCATTACTCGACTTGGGAAAACCACATCTTGTTCCAAAAATGAGCAACTGCCTTCTTGGAATGCCTTGGCCTAATATATTCTACCACATCCAAACCATATTTTTGAGGCCCCATGACCAAAATCTCCTTGACAGGCTAAAGTTTTCCTCTGCTACCTGAGAGCTGGATCACCCATGCATGGTAAAGAGCAAACCAGGACTAACACACAGAGAACTACAGGCTGGGCCACAGAACACAAAGTACCCTAGTCTGTCTAGAGCCTTCCCTTTTAGAGCCCATTCCACAGTGTCCCCAAAGAGAAATGTGGAGAGTGTTTCCCCTCCCATGACCCACCTCATTGCAGTCTTCAAAATCTCCATGGTGGACATCAGTTCAATGAGGACAGTGGTATGGAGATTTCACTAATTTGTTCAGAATCCAAGGAATGTTTTTGTAGGAGTCATCATTGATCCATTCTTGGGATTGACCTTCACCTAGAAAGGAGCAACATTAGTGATATTGGGTGAGGAGACGCTTACCACCTTCAGCTATGCACCGTGAAACTCAGCAAAAAAGGTCATGAAGGTGGGGGTTCCCATTCTTCCTTGATGATCTTTGGACAGACAGAAAACTTGGCTTTACCCTAGGATCCTTCTATGGCAACACGATGTGGCAAGTGTGGGGAATGAGACAGAAAACTTAGATGCATATTAAGAAAGACATGGCTGTGCTGGTCTCCGCTGTAAGGGTTCTAACCGTGGCAATATATAGGACAGTGTTCCTCTGGTGAGCAAACTCCTGAAGAATAATAGCTGTCTTATTTCCTACAGCTGGAATATTCTGCAGTTTTCTCCTCTACACTCTTAAGATAACCAATTCAGGCTTGGCAGGAGCACATATCTAACCATAAACAAACACATCTTACATTGTAACCTGCTATAACCTACTTGGTGGTATAATGAACAATAATGTACTAATGATGCCAGTGGCCAAATGTAACCTAGGTATAAATAAAACCAGCAGCTTGGATGAGCAGCCATTTTGCCCTTGCCTCTGTCTACTTTTGATTTCTTCACAGCTAGCATCTGAAACAACAGGGACTCTTCTGGATGTGCTAATGGGGGAAGGGAGTACCTTACTGCCTGGAACAGGCTTTGATGTGAGTCTTTCATTGGCTAGTAAGCTATGGGAAATTCCCTGACACTCAATGTCATCATCAGGCTGAGCTATCCTATTTACTTCACAAGGCCGAACATACTGTAAGTAATGATCACCTTGCTGCTTTACAGGCCGAGATACTTTTTTTTTTTTTTTTTTTTTGGTACCAGGATTAAACTCAGGGGCACTCACCACTGGGCCACATCCCCAGCCCTTTTTTGTATTTTATTTAGAGACAGGGTCTCACTGAGTTGCTAAGTGCCTCGCCATTGCTGAGGCTGGCTTTGAACTTGCAATTCTCCTGCCTCAGCTTCCCAAAGTGCTGGGATTACAGGCGTGCGCCACCGCGCCTGGCCAGAGATAGATTCTTGTTGCCCCTGGTACACAGAAATTTTTTCTTTATGTTCAATATAGGTAAGAAGCTTCATGTGGAGCCATGAGCTCCTATGCTTGTGCTTCATGCTTGGTTTCTTTGTTGTGATGATATTTCTAAGTTCTTTTTCTCTCAGCAAATGTCCCCTCCCTTAGCAACAGCTGCCGCAGAGTCCTTTATGGAGGTGTTCCCTCTGCCTTCTCAGCCACCTCCTCCTCCATTGCCGCAGCCCTGGTTAGATCTCTTTTAGCTGAGTGTTTATATAAGGAAAGCGGAGAAGAAGGGATGGATGCATATTTTGGCTATTTGTCCTATTAAACTAAATCCCACTATCCAGTCAGAGCATGAGCAATTACCTTTTGCTGTATTTTTTAAAAAATATTTATTTATTTGCTTTTAGTTGTGCACAATGTGTTTTTACGTGGTGCTAAGGATCGAACCCAGGCCGTGCACGTGCCAGGCGAGTGCCCTACCGCTGAGCCACAACCCCAGCCCCCTTTTGTTGTATTTGAAGAATTACAATGTACCTACCCACTGCAAAAGGAGACGGAATCCGTTTTTTCCAGCCTCCTCAAGATTGGATGATACAAATATTTCCAGTTCTAACAAAACATTCCTCCAGAAATCCTTTCCCACCACTAGAGGGAGCTCTAACATAAACTTTCTAGACATTTAATTACTACTGAGGATGCCCAAATGTGGCTTTCTGGGAAGGTATATAAAATTGCTACTCAAATTCAGGGACCTTTACCCCAAAATGCTTTTGGATTAATTTTGTCTAATTCTCATATTGTTAAAGAGGGGAAATTTGTGGTTGCTGGGGTAATGGATTCTGATTATATTGGCACAGTATATGTCCAAATGTGGTCCCATATTTCCTTAAGCCTCCCTAAATGATCCTCTATTGCTCAATTGGTTGTGATTCCCTATGTTTCAGCTCAACAACATTTAAACAAAAGGGGAGATGCAGGGTTTGGCTCTACTGTCATTGGAGCATGCTTACCAATTACTAAAAATAGACCTAACTTGACTCTGTTTAAATGAGCAGCCAATTACAGGATTATTGGACACCAGTGCTGACATCACCATTATTCCCCTTTTGGTATGGCCTCATACATGGCCCCTTCAAAGGGCTATCCTGGTTTGGGGCATAGTGTCCAAGTGCTCCCTGTGGCTGTGATGCTCTGTACCTTCCAATCCACAACAAATCATCACTCATGTTCAGCCTTTTTCCTTATGGGGCAGAGACATTTTACATAAACTCCAGATGTCTGTGGAATTGCCTTTTTTGTAGGGGACTCTGGAGATCTGACTGCCTTGCCACTCAAGTGGAAAGTCACCACCAACCCTATCTGGGTTGAACAATGGCCACTGTCAAAGGAAAAGGTGTCAACCTCAGAGGCCCTTATTCAAGAACAGCTACAATTGGGAGATATTGAACTTTCTACCATTCCTCTTATAAATGGGTTGACCATGTATACAGATGGAGGTAAGCAGAAAGGGGTAATATCTGATTTTATTAATGGTAAATGAACTATTATACCCTGCCTCAAATCTCTCCACAGTGAGCTCAATTAGCTCAATCATGAGTGCACAATTATCATGGCACTAAGATTATTTTCTACTAATTAAACATTATTACAGATTCTTAATATGTAGCTAAACTTGTTCCTTATGTTTCTGTAGCTGTGTTATCTTCTCATTTTTATTCCAATCTACTACGTCTTTTTTTAATCCTTCAAACTTTTTTACAGCATTGCACATACCCTATCTTTCTTGCTCATATATGCAGTCACACTAAAATTCCTAGATCACTGATGGAAGGTAAAACTCATACAGAGATCCCTTTATCCTTTATTTATAGGTACTGTAGAATCTCATGGATTTTTTTTATCAAAATACTCACTAATAAAAAATGTTTTCCATTTCTTCCCAGCAGGCTTGTACCATTGTTAATAACTGTTCTCACTGTACGCCCTTCCAGGCCCCTATGTGGGAATCTGTAAACTCATGGGGCCTACATTCTAATGCACTTTGGCAAATGGATGTTACCCACTTCCCTCTTTTTCATTCTTACTCCTTTCTTCATGTTTCCATTGATACTCATTCTGGGTTTATTTGTGCTAGTGCCCATAGGTCTGAAAAGGTATCTGCTTGCATTTCTCAATTATTACTCTATTTTGCCATTATGGGCAAGCCTGATGGTTTAAAAACAGACAATGCCCCTGCATATATGGCTCATGCTTTTGCACAATTTTGTACTCACTGGAATATAATTTTAACCCATGGAATTCCCCATAATCCTACTGGACAAGCCTTGGTTGAACAAACACATTGTACCCTTAAGACATGCCTCTTAAAATAAAAGCAAAGAAGGGAACCTACCCTCCCTCATGAAAATAATGCCTTAAATATTGCTTTACTTACAGTTAATGCTCTAAACAGACAATATGAAGATAAGACTCACAATTGGTCATCTGCCTTGGACAGACATTTTATTCCCAAACAATCATTGCCAAAATTTTATGTAAAATACAGGGTTCTACCAGACCCAGGGATGGTGGGACCCTGTGCCTCTGATCATATAGGGAAAAGGATATGCTGCTGTGCTTACACTAACAGGTCTTGTTTGATTCCTGCTTTGTGCATGAAACCAGTCAATCATGAGTTTGCATCAAGGACTTCACAACCCAATCCCCAAGTTTCCTTTGACCCTGGATGAGGAGGATTCTGTCAAATAAAAAGACAATCATTCTCCTTAAAAGAGAAGGAACACTACAAGAGGGCCCCAAGATATTTGACCTCTGGTGACTTGGGGGATATAAAATCATTAATGGCCTCAGCTCAACAACTGTTGGTTCAAGTGGGGTTAGAATGTACTCTGGAGAATTTGGCTACCTCTTAGTTTGCTAAACTTATACAAAACTCTATAAATGTTTTGATCTTAATGATAATGTTGTTCTGCTGTTGGAACCCAGCTAAGGGAAATTCAGTAAAATCAGACTCCGTAATTTCTATAGCCCATTATAATATCTGTTTTCACTGGGCTGTAATTGTCAATTCATCTAAGACAAACAACTATTCATAGGTGCGGTAATACTTGGATTATTTTGTTGTGTTTGTTACTGTCAATGCAGTACACTCTATTTTTCCTACACCAATACTAAATAGAAGACAGTGTTATTCATCCAAAAGGCCATACAAAACAAAAAAAGGGATCTGTAAAGATTGTGACCATGGGAATATACAGGACAGTGTTTCTGTGCTAAGCAAACTCCCAAAGAATAATAGGCATCCTGTTTCCCAATAGTGGAATATTCTGCAGTTTTTCCCATGCACTCTTAAGATAACCAATGCATGCTTGGCCAAAGAACATACCTAACCATAAACAAAAACAATGACATTGTAACCTGCTATAACCTACTTGGTGATATAATAAACAATAATGTACTAAGGATGCCAGTGACTGAATGTAACTCACTGGTATAAATGAAGGAAGCCTTGATGAGCAGCCATTTTGCTTCTGCACCTTGACTCTGCCTATTTTTTTTATTTCTTTATACTTTTCAGCCCTGTGTTTCTCATTACAGATTCATTAGAGACTGCAGGTTTTCAAAGTGCCTACGTGATTGCTGCCCACCTCAGTAACAATGGGGCCCTGAAGCTTCCAAAGACACTAATGGTGCCAAAACACACTGATTATGGATTTCTGCTCAAGATTTATGGCCATGACATTTTGCTCCAGAAAATGACTGACCAGCCTACATAAAGTTTGAGAGAATACATAATCTAAAAACCTTCAGCATTTTCAAATAATCACCATGTGCAGATCAGAATCCACACTTGACACAGGACTGAATGGGAGCCCATCCTCTGCCCATACACCCTACTGGGCAAACACAAATAGTGCACCAGAAGATGTGCCCCTCACCAAAAGGAAAGCATATATCCAGAGGACGTGGTAAAAAAGGCCACTTTCATCACACTCTACTTCTCTCAAGGCACAGGAACCAAAATTTCACACATGGCCTTCAAACCTAAGCACTTCCTACACCCAAATGATGACTGTGTTCACTAATCTGATCAACTAACAATAGACTATCAGGGTTAACAGATCCCTCCAACAGGAAAAATTATCCTTGAGTCCCCACCACTTTGACTCAGTCGGAATCAAAACTGCCTCTATGAAGTCTGAGAAAGGGCATCACATGAACTTGCCTGCAGGCTTGTGAAGGAAAGCAAACACATCCCAAAGCAAAGGGTTCTATCAGTGTCCTTGGAAATGAACTAGTGTGAAAGAAATCTGTTGGAAGGTTACATTTCCAGGCATGCCAGCAACATGAAACCTCTTGGAGTAAGACACTGTTACTCCCATTCATTGCCTCAAATGTCCATCTTCAATCCAAATGTCCATCTTCAATCCAGGCATTGTCTGTCACCTAGACATACAGGGCCTCCTGCAGCCTTACTCCTGAAAAAAGTGTTCAGCAACCCTACAGAATTTCAAGGAAAATGGCAAGCAAACAAGCCTGCTCGAAAAGCCATAAAAGTGGCCCCAAACAAGGGATTTCACATCAATTCTACCTCTGGATGGTTCAACTCCTATCTCACGAAATCTGAAGGGTCTTGGGAACACCAAGAAGACCAGCATGATGGTAACTGACTCAGGAAAACCACCTCCTGTTCCAAAAATGAGGAAACAGATTCCTGTGACACAAAACTTCCTACCACAACCAAACAATACTGCTGAAGCCCCACGAAAAAAACGTACCGGGCAAACCAAAGGTTTGCTCTAACTCCTGAGCCCTGGATCACCAATGCATGCTAAAGTACAAATGAGGACTCATACTCAGAGAACTATAGGCAGTACCCCAGAACACACAGTGCCCTGGGCTGTTAAGAGCCTTCCCTTCTGGGGTCCATTCCACAGTGCTCCCAGTGGGAAATGTGCAGAGGGATTCCCTCTCCATGACCTGACCCACTGCAGCCTTCTAAATGTATGTGGTGGACCTCAGGTCAATGAGGATGACTGTATAGTGTTTTCACTCATTTTGTACAGCTTCCAAGGAATGTTTTTGAGGGAGTCATCACCAATCCACACTTGTGACCCTCACCTGTCAAGGAGCAACCTTGATGACTTTGGGTGAAGAGTCATCTTCATGGTGATGAAGCATGTCAGCATGTCAGCCATGCACCATGACATTCACCAAGAGAGGTCACGGGGGTGCGGGTGTTCCCTGTCCTCCTTGGGGATCTTTGCACAGGCAGGAGACCCAGCAGGAAACTTCTAATCCTTCCAAGGCATCATAACCTGGCTAGTGTATGGAATAAAGCAGACAACATCAAGCTTGAGAGACTACATCATTTAGAACCCTCCTGCACTTCTGAACCATCACCACATGAAGATCAGCACCACACTAGACACAGGACAGAACAGGAAGCCTGCCTCCCCCTATATGCTGGACTGGGAAAACCCAACTTCTGTGACAGGACATGGGACACACAACTCACTCACTTGGGAATGTGGCCCAGTAAGCATGGTTTTGCATCTGGCCCCATATCTATCACCTTGAATGGCATCATAAGTAACACACAAAAAACAGGTCATCTTACAATATTGGCCACTCACCTGCCTGTGTCGCAATCAGAAACAGGATGATGCCAGCAGGTAAAGCAGTAAAGCACCTACAAGACACATGGCAAAAAGGTGACTTTCATCACACTCCACTTTTCTCAGGGCACAGGCACCAACCCTGCACACAAGTCTTTCCCACCTAGATCCTTCCACACCCAAACCATGAATGTGCGCACTGATCTGAAAAAATAGCAGTACACTACCAGGGGTAACAGATGCTCCCAATAGGACAAGTCATCTCTGAGTCCCACCTCCACACTGGCTCAGTTGGTATCAAAACTGCCTATATGAGGTTTGAGAAAGGATATCAACCAGCCTTGCACACAGGCTTGTGGAGGGACCCAAAATACACCTTGAAGAACAAGGTCCTATCAGTGTTCTGATCCCCCAATTAGTGTGAAAGGCATCTGTCAGAAGGTTAAATTCCCAGGCATGCCAGCGACAGGCTACCTCTTGGGGTTAGACACTGTCACTCCCTTTCCATTGCCTTAAATGTCCATTTTCTTACCAGGCATTGGTCCCTCTCTCAACCCACACATCCTGCCCCTCTGCAAGATCACTTTTACCAAAAGCAGGAAGCAATAAAATTGGCACCCTGGTAGTATTGCAAGGAAAATGGCAAGCACACACTACTGCTCGGAGCACCATGGACATGGCCCCAAACACTACATTTCTTCTTATGACTGCCTTGGACTTTCACCCATGGGAACTGAAGGGTCTCAAGAACACCAAGACCAGTGTGGAAGTACTTGCCTTGGTTAAACTACCTCAACTTCCAAAAATAAGAAAAGGCATTCTAGGGGTGCTGTGTCCCCACAAAGCCTACCAGGCAAAAAACCCTATAGCTAAAGCCCCATGATGAAAACCTCCAAGACAGGCCAAAGATATTCTCTAAATCCTGAGGCCTGCATCACCTATACCTTGGAAAGCGCAAAAAAGAACTGATACTCAGAGAACTACAGGGTGGTCCCTGGAACACAAAGTACATTAAGGTGTCATGAGCCTTCTTTTCTGGGGTCCATTCCACAAGCCCCTGGTGAGAAATATGGAGAGGGATACCCTTTTCACGTCAGGCCACAGTGCAGCCTTCTAAATCTACATGGTGGACCACAGTTCAATGAGAATGACTCCTTTTGTTTAGCTTCCAATAAATATTTTTGTTGAATTCATCATCTATCCATGTTTTTGACCATCACAAGGAAAATGAAAACTGAGTGACTCTGGGCAAGGAAAGAATTATCATCCTCAGACAAGCAGAGAAAAAAATTTGCAATAGAGATCACAGAACTCAATTTCACTTACTTGAAAATGTGGCCCAGGAAGCATGGTTTTGTATCTGGCCCTTCATCTATCACCTGGCATGGAATCACAAGTAACAAAAAAGACAAAACAAAACAAAAAAAAACAGGACATAATACAATACTGGCCAACAACTTGCCTGAGTCACAACCAGAAACAGGAGGATGCCAGCAAATAAAGAGGGCCCCATCAAAAGTTAGCACACTCCTGTCACTCTGTAGACATGCCTCACTCTCCATCTTCTCCTAAAGAGTATAGACAAATGACATGTATCCTTGAGAAAACTGGGACAGTGTCAGGGCTCTTGGCTCCAATGCAAGGTTCTTCCCCACAAGGCAGAATAACTACCTGCCCTGCTTCCCCACAGTACAGCAAATTAACCAAAAAATCCTAAACCTAGAGGCTTGGGCCACAAGACTGGCACACTTGGGACCATGGCAAGGGAGCATAACTTTGTACAGAGCCTAAATTCTTGCACATGGCAATGCATTCCAACTGGCCTGGGAGCACCAAATTTTACAAATCCTCCTTGGGCCTGTCCATCCCCAAACCCTCCCTGCTGCCTCCTAAGAGAATCTCTGCCCAATCCTTGCTCTATTTTCACCTCAGGACAGAGAGGGTCGGGGCAAACCCTTTCCAGAAAAACTTGCGCCTATATCACCCCGGGGTTCACAGAGCAAGCTCCTGGCCACCTAAAACCTGCTGTACCCCACCAACACCTGATCTCCTGGACCCAGGGAACTGCTGAGCCAAGAGTACCAAGCCACAACCGGCACATAGGTGAAGCCATGGCACCCACCTCTGCAAAAGGGCAGATGCAACCACAGCCCAACTGGGGCGATGAGCCTGGACTATAAGCATGCCCATGACTGGGTAAAGAATTGGAACCCCTCCAAGCTGGCCCTGGCTCCTGCCAACTCTGCCTATCCCAACGTGCTTAACTCAGTCACGATTACTGAGACAGTAGTGGCCTTCACTAATTTTGTTCAGCTTTTCCAAAGAATATTATTGGAGGACTCATCATCTATCCAAGCATGCTGAACAAAGCTACGACAACAATGCTGCTGGCTGGGCACCAGCCAGAAACTTCTGGGACCTGTAACACAAACAAGCAAGGGGGTAAAACATGGGTGTACACCGTCACGGAAGACAGTATTTCCTCTCAGGGATGCAAAGCTTTGGACAATAGGATCGCCACAGGTGAGGTGACCCTTGCACATCTGCCAAGTCAGTAGGAAGGAGGAAAAGCACACAGCACCAAGAAGAAGCTTACTGTCTTCCCCACCCTCTGGTCTAACTCCAAGTCAGGAAGGCAGGGATGCCAGAAAGTAAACAGGACCCCACGTCCTCAGCAAAGGTGGGCACACTCCTGTCAGCCTCTACGCATGCCTCCCTCATCATCTTCTCCTGAAGACAATAGAGAAATAAAAATAATCTTTAAGAAAAGTACAAAATTGGCAGGGCTCTAGGCTCTGATGCCAGGTTCCTGCCCGAAGGATAGGATTGTAAAATCTCACAACAACCAACACGTATTCCCAGCTACAGCAAGATAACCAAAATTTTGTGCACCTGGAGGCTTGGGGCACACGACTAGCACACTTGGGAGTATGGACACATAAGCAAGGCTTTTCCAGGAGCCTAGTTTCTTACACCTGGCAAAGAATCCGAAGTAACCTGGTTGATACAACACTCCACCTGCTCCTTGGGCCTGTCCATCCTTGCACCATACCTGATGCCTCCTAAGAGGATCTCTGTCAACTCAGGACACAGAGGGTCTGGGCAAGCACTTTCCGGGAAACCGTGCACATCCATGTCACCGCAGGTTTCATGGCACATGCTCCTGGCCATCTAACAACTGCTGTCCCCGACCAAGCCCTGGTCTCCTGCACCCAGGGCACTGCTGAGAAAAGAGTAGCAAGGCATGAACTGCACATACGTAAAGCCATGATACTACCCAATAACAAGGCACATGCAACCACAACCCAACTGGGACCAAAAGCCTGACTTGTAAGCACGCCCATGATTGGGTAAAGCAGTGGAACCCTTGCAAGCTGTCGGCTCCTGCTACCTCTGCCTCTGCCAATGTGCCGGACTTCAGTCAGTAAATCCTGTTTGCCCCTCTTACAAATCCCACCTCTCTAGTCCCCTGAGGTAAATTCCAGAGGCCAATGCAATGGCCCAATGCCATCTGACAAACTGATGTAACCCATTATGTGCCATTTGGAAAATTAAAGTACATATTTATGTCCATAGATACCTGCTCACATGCCTTTTGGCCCACTGCCCATTCTGGTGAAAGGGCCAAACATGCTGAAAGCCATTTTTTACAATGCTTTGCCATCTTAGGATTACCCCTACAGGTTAAAACAGATGATGGACCCTGCTTTGTGAGCAAATCATTACAAAAAATTTTCCAAAGATAGCACATTAAACATACCACAGGGATCCCATATAACCGAAAAGGACAAGCTATCATCAAGAGGAACAATAAAACCCTAAAGGACTAATTAATAAAACAAAAAGGGGGAAGCAGCGCCCATGATCAGTTAAAAACAGCAATGCTTACATTAAATATTTTAAATTCTTCCAAGCATCAGCCTTTGACTGCCTTTCAGAGACATAGGTCCAACCAGATGACCTACCTAAAGGTTAGGGTCCAATGGAAGGACCCACTAACTGGATGTTGGCGTGGACCTGATCCATGCATAAGTGCAGGCAGAGGATTTGGATTTGTCTTTCAAATTGGGGAACCAAGCCCTATTTGGGTACCCGCCAGGGACCTCAAATACTGCCAATCAGAACAAAATGACCAACCAAGAGCACATTCTCTTGAGGGGTGATCTTTTCCATTTTTCCACAGGAATGAAAAGACCACAATGGATCTTCTGTCTCATTGTGATTGGACTTCTCATCATCTCCATTCTAATATTCATTGGGAACACTATTGTCCTGGACACCTTTTGCGAGCATTCCAACTCTCTGTGGTGAGAGAGAGGGGACTATGCCTGTTCCTGGGAGAAGAGTGTTGTTTCTGTGGCAACTGCTTGGGCTTTGTCCAAGACAGCTACCTTTGGAATGGACTAAATGGGTAGCTTCCCTATCTTCTCCACTTTGTGGGACCCCTGGCTGCCAATATCCTTGTGTTCACCTTTGGGCCCTGAGTAAGCAACAAGCTTGTTCAATTCCTTTAGGATGGGGCCAGATTGGTACAGCTTGGTAGTCAGCCAATAATATGCTGACTTCAGCTATGCTGAGTGGGAGCCCTACAAACTTGGCCATGGTCCTTATCAGGATGTGGAGGTCTAAACCATCCTTTGAAAGCTTTCCCAAAGGTGACTGTTCTGTTCCATGCCCCCCCCCCACTCCCAGGCCGATTGATGGCCTTGGGTACATCCACCTGAAGTGCTAGGGTGGTAGCCAGAAATTGGTAAGATTCCCAGAGGGAACAACCTAAGACAGGCACACCCTCAAGTAAGGTGGGCCCCCATTAATAAAACAAAACAGGGAAGATGTTGGGGATTTAAGAACACATCAGCCGAAAGTACAGAAAAATTTAACTCTCTGGTTGCTTCCCACCCACTGATACAGACTTTGTCTAATCAGGAGGCATTCCCCGGACATGTCCTGAGAACTGAAACCACCCTAAAAATAGGCTAGAAGCTCCGCCAATGTGATTTGCTCATGCTCCTTATGTGTTCCTATAATCTTTTTGTTGATTGGCCTATGTCTTCTATAAAATCTGCCCAACAACTAAATAAACTGGAGTTCAAGCTCTAATTGGGCTCCCTGGTAATTCTGAGGATCTGTTGAAGACAAGAAAAGAATTACCAGCGAAATCTACCTTTCCCAATCACGCCTCATCACTGTAACATGATCTCAAAGCCTTCCCTGCTGGCCAAAGAAGGCTGACTCAGGGCGAAAAGAGAGTTCAAAAACCGCAGAAACCTTAAAGTCCCTGGCATGATAATAGTGGGTTATCACACATTTTGTTAAGAATTTCCAAAAATGTAATTGGAAAAATCATCATCCATCCCAGCACGCTGGACAAAGCTACCAATCCAATGCCTCTGGCTTGGAAAGGGGGGCCACCAGGCCACTTCCGGGACAGGTAACACCACCGCCTGGTAAAGCAATGCCCAGGAAACACAGTGTGGGGGACCTATTTCCTCTCAAGGCCTGCAAAGTTTCAGGTAACTCGCTCGAACACAGGGGAGGTAGCCTGCTCACAATTGCCAGGCCCTGAGGAGGCAGGGAAAGAAACTGGCACCAACAAAAGCTTACCTTCTTTGACACCCTTCGTCCTTGCTCGCAGTCAGGAACGCAGGGATGCCAGCCATTCAACAGGATCCCACGACCTTTCAACTAAGCGGGACACACTCCTGTCAGCCTCCAGGAACGCCATTTCTCCTGTGGTCTCCTGAAGAGTGTAGTTCAAAAAAGCACAAGGCTTGTGAAAAGTGGCACAGTGGAGGGTTCTAGGCTCCAATGCCAGTTTCCTACCGGTTGGCATAATGCCAAGCTCTCACAAACACCTGCCCTGCATTGCCACACTACAGCTAGCTACCTACAACTCCTGGACATGTAGGCTTGGGGCCCAAGATGGGGCGCACATGGGATCCAGGCAACCCAAGCATGGCTTTGCACCAGGACTGGCTACTTGCGCCTGGTAATGCATCCCAAGTGGCCTGGACCTACGACAAACTCCACCTGCTCCTTGGGTCTGTCCGAATCCCTGCACCCTACCTGCTGCCTCCAAAGAGAATCTCTGCCCTAGACATGCCCTCTCTTCACCTCAAAAAAATAGAGGGTCGGGGCAAGCCCTAGACGGGTAAACTCACACATACATGCCACCCTAGGATTCACGGCACGTGCTCCTGGCCACCTAATGCTTGGTCTCCACCACCAAGCCGTGGTCAACTGCACAAAGGGGACTGCTGCGCCAAGAGTACCAAGGCGCGACCCAAAGTACGTAAAATCATGGCGCCCACCGCTCAGAGGGCACACATGCGACCAGAACCGAACTGGGTCCATGAGCCTGGCCTGGAAGCACGCCCATGACTGGGCAAAGCAGTGGAACCCTTGCAAGCTCTCTTGGCTCCTGCCAACTCTGCCTCTCAATGTGCTGGACCTCAGTCACGATGAGTGAGACGGTAGTGGGTTTTCATTCATTTTCTTCAGCTTTTCCAAGGAATGTTTTTTGGAGGACTCATCATCGATCCGAGCATGCGGGACAAAGCTAGCTACCACTCCAATGCCGCTGGCTTGGAAAGGGGGGCCAGCAGGCCACTTCCGGGACCCCTAACACCACCGCCTGTGGGGCCATGCCCAGGTGAACAAAGTCTGGGGGACCCTATTTCCTCTCTAGGCCTGCAACGCCTCAGATAACTTGCTCAACCCAGGGGACGTGTCCCCGCACTTATCTGCCAGGCCCTGAGGAGGTAGGCAAAAGCGCCTGGCATAAGCAACAGCTTACCTTCTTCGCCACCTCCATCCCTTGCTCGCAGTCAGGAACGCAGGAATGCCAGCCATTCAACAGGACCCCACGTCCTGAGCTAAGCTGGACATACTCCTGTCAGCCTCCAGGCGCTCCTCCATCCTTGTGGTCTCCTGAAGAGTGTAGACCAAGGAAGAGCACGCTTGTGAATAGTGGCACAGTGGCAGGGTTCTAGGCTCCAATGCCAGTTTCCTACCCGGTTGCAGAATGCCAAACTCTCACAAACACGTGCCCTCCAATGCCCCCCTACCGCTAGCTAACTGACAACTCCTAGACATGGAGGCTTGGGGCCCAAGGGGGGAGCACTTTGAAGCGTGGCAACCCAAGCATGGCTTTGCACCTGGTCTGGCTCCTTGCGCCTGGGAATGCATCCCACGTGGCCTGGCCACTTCGACACCCCACCTGATCCTTGGGTCTGTGCATCCCTACAACTTCCCTGCTGCCTCCTAAAAGAATCTCTGCCCTACACACGCCCTCTCTTCACCTCAGGAAAATAGACGGTCAGGGCAAGCCCTATCCGGGCAATCTCACACATCCATGCCACCCTAGGATTCACGGCACGGGCTCCTGGCCATCTAACGCCTGGTCTCCCCCACAAGCCCTGGTGTCCTGCACACAGGGGACTGCTGTGCCAAGAGTACCAAGACGGGACCCGCAAGTACGTAAAATCATGGCGCCCACCGCTCACAGGGCACATGCAACCAGAATCCAACTGGGTCCATGAGCCTGGCATGGAAGCACGCCCATGACTGGGCAAACCAGTGGAACCCTTGCAAGCTCTCTTGGCTCCTGCCAACTCTGCCTCTGCCAACGTGCTGGACCTCAGTCACGATGAGTGAGACGGTAGTGGGTTTTCACTCATTTTGTTCAGCTTTTCCAAGGAATGTTTATTGGAGGACTCATCATCGATCCGAGCACGATGGACAAAGCTGACTACCACAACAGTGCTGCTGGCTTGGAAAGGGGGGCTAGCAGGCCACTTCTGGAACCGGTAACAACACCGCCTGGAGGCACCATGCCCAGGTGAACACAGTCTGGGGGATCCTATTTCCTCTCTAAGCCTGCAACGCCTCAGATAACTTGCTCAACCCAGGGGAGGTGTCCCGCGCACATCTGCCAGGCCCTGAAGAGGCAGGGAAAGCGCCCGGCACCAACCAACAGCTTACCTTCTTTGCCACCCTTCGTCCTTGCTTGCAGTGATGAACGCAGGGATGCCAGCCATTCAACAGGACCCCACCTCCTGATCTAAGATGGACACACTCTTGTCAGCCTCCAGGCACGCCTCCCTTCTTGTGGTCTCCTGATGAGTGTAGACGAAAAAGAGCACGCTTGTGAAAAGTGGCACAGTGGCAGGGTTCTAGGCTCCAACGCCAGTTTCCTACCCAGTTGGTAGAATAGCAAACTCTCACAAACACCTGCCCTGCATTGCGCCTCGAAAGCTAGCTAACCAACAGGTCCTGGACATGGAGGCTTGGGTCCAATAGGGGGCGCACTTGGGAGCATGGCAACCCAAGCATGGCTCTGCACGGGTCTGGCTACTTGGGCCTGGTAATGCATCTCAAGTGGCCTGGCCGCTAAGACACTCCACCTGCTCCTTGAGTCTGTCCATCCCTATAAACTCAATGTTGCCTCCTAAGAAAACCTCTGCCCTACACACGCCCTCTCTTCACCTCAAGAAAATAGACGGTCAAGGCAAGCCCTATCCGGGCAATCTCACACATCCATGACACCCTGGGGTTCACGGCACCTGCTCCTGGCCACCAATCGCCTGCTGTCCCCCACCAAGCCCTGGTCTCCTGCACAAAGGAGACTGCTGAGTTCAGAATACCAAAGCCCGACCCGCAAGTACGTAAAATCATGGCGCCCACCGCTCACAGGACACATGCAACCAAAACCAAACTGGGTCCTTGAGCCTGGCCTGGAAGCACGCCCAGGACTGGGCAAAGCAGAAGAACCCTTGCAAGCTCTCTTGGCTCCTGTCCACTCTGCCTCTGCCAATGTGCTGGACCTCAGTCACGATGAGTGAGACGGTAGTGGGTTTTCACTCATTTTGTTCAGCTTTTCCAAGGAATGATTATTGGAGGACTCATCATCGATCCGAGCACGATGGAGAAAGCTGGCTACCACTCCAGTGCTGCTGGCTCAAAAAGGGGGGCCAGCAGGCCACTTCCGGGACCTGTAATACCACCGCCTGGTGAAGCCATGCCCAGGTGAACACAGTCTGGGGGACCCTATTTCCTCTCTAGGCCTGAAACGCCTCAGATAACTCGCTCGATCCAGGGGAGTTGTCCCGCGCACATCTGCCAGGCCCTGAGGAGGCAGGGAAAGCGCCCGGCACCAACAAACCGCTTACCTTCTTCGCCACCATTCGTCCTCACTCGCAGTCAGGAACGCAGGGATGCCAGCCATTCAACAGGACCAGATTTCAGCTAAGCGGGACACACTCCTGTCAGCCTCCAGGAACGTATTTCTCCTGTAGGTCTCCTGAAGAGTGTAGTTCAAAAAAGACAAGGCTTGTGAAAAGTGGCACAGTGGCAGGGCTCTAGGCTCCAATGCCGGTTTCCTACCCGGTTGGCATAATGCCAAGCTCTCACAAACACCTGCCCTGCGTTGCCCCACTACAGCTAGCTCACCTACAACTCCTGGACATGGGGTCTTGGGGCCCAAGAGGGTCCGCACATGGGATCCAGGCAACCAAGCATGGCTTTGCACCAGGACTGGCTACTTGCGCCTGGTACTGCATCCCAAGTGGCCTGGCACCTACGACACCCCACCTGCTCCTTGGGTCTATCCATCCCTGCACCCTACCTGCTGCCTCCTAAGAGAATCTCGGCCCTAGACATGCCCTCTCTTCACCTCAGGAAAATAGAGGGTCGGGGCAAGCCCTAGACGGGTAATCTCACACATCCGTGCCACTCTAGGATTCACGGCACGTGCTCCTAGCCACCTAATGCTTGGTCTCCACCACCAAGCCGTGGTCAACTGCACAAAGGGGAGCTGCGCCAAGAGTACCAGGCGCGACCCACAAGTACGTAAAATTATGGCGCCCACCGCTCAGAGGGCACATGCGACCAGAACCGAACTGGGTCCATGAGCCTGGCCTGGAAGCACGCCCATGACTGGGCAAAGCAGTGGAACCCTTGCAAGCTCTCTTGGCTCCTGCCAACTCTGCCTCTCAATGTGCTGGACCTCAGTCACGATGAGTGAGACGGTAGTGGGTTTTCATTCATTTTCTTCAGCTTTTCCAAGGAATGTTTTTTGGAGGACTCATCATCGATCCGAGCATGCTGGACAATGCTAGCTACCACTCCAATGCCGCTGGCGTGGAAAGGAAGGCCAGCAGGCCACTTCCGGGACCCCTAACACCACCGCCTGTGGGGCCATGCCCAGGTGAACAAAGTCTGGGGGACCCTATTTCCTCTCTAGGCCTGCAACGCCTCAGATAACTTGCTCAACCCAGGGGACGTGTCCCGCACTTATCTGCCAGGCCCTGAGGAGGTAGGGAAAGCGCCTGGCATAAGCAACAGCTTACCTTCTTCGCCACCCTCCATCCTTGCTCGCAGTCAGGAACGCAGGAATGCCAGCCATTCAACAGGACCCCACGTCCTGAGCTAAGCTGGACATACTCCTGTCAGCCTCCAGGCGCGCCTCCATCCTTGTGGTCTCCTGAAGAGTGTAGACCAAGAAAGAGCACGCTTGTGAATAGTGGCACAGTGGCAGGGTTCTAGGCTCCAATGCCAGTTTCCTACCCGGTTGGCAGAATGCCAAACTCTCACAAACACGTGCCCTCCAATGCCCCCCTACCGCTAGCTAACTGACAACTCCTAGACATGGAGGCTTGGGGCCCAAGGGGGTGCGCACTTTGAAGCGTGGCAACCCAAGCATGGCTTTGCACCTGGTCTGGCTCCTTGCGCCTGGGAATGCATCCCACGTGGCCTGGCCGCTTCGACACCCCACCTGATCCTTGGGTCTGTGCATCCCTACAACTTCCCTGCTGCCTCCTAAAAGAATCTCTGCCCTACACACGCCCTCTCTTCACCTCAGGAAAATAGACGGTCAGGGCAAGCCCTATCCGGGCAATCTCACACATCCACGCCACCCTAGGATTCACGGCACGGGCTCCTGGCCATCTAACGCCTGGTCTCCCCCACAAGCCCTGGTGTCCTGCACACAGGGGACTGCTGTGCCAAGAGTACCAAGACGGGACCCGCAAGTACGTAAAATCATGGCGCCCACCGCTCACAGGGCACATGCAACCAGAATCCAACTGGGTCCATGAGCCTGGCATGGAAGCACGCCCATGACTGGGCAAACCAGTGGAACCCTTGCAAGCTCTCTTGGCTCCTGCCAACTCTGCCTCTGCCAACGTGCTGGACCTCAGTCACGATGAGTGAGACGGTAGTGGGTTTTCACTCATTTTGTTCAGCTTTTCCAAGGAATGTTTATTGGAGGACTCATCATCGATCCGAGCACGATGGACAAAGCTGACTACCACAACAGTGCTGCTGGCTTGGAAAGGGGGGCTAGCAGGCCACTTCTGGAACCGGTAACAACACCGCCTGGAGGCACCATGCCCAGGTGAACACAGTCTGGGGGATCCTATTTCCTCTCTAAGCCTGCAACGCCTCAGATAACTTGCTCAACCCAGGGGAGGTGTCCCGCGCACATCTGCCAGGCCCTGAAGAGGCAGGGAAAGCGCCCGCCACCAACCAACAGCTTACCTTCTTTGCCACCCTTCGTCCTTGCTTGCAGTGATGAACGCAGGGATGCCAGCCATTCAACAGGACCCCACCTCCTGATCTAAGATGGACACACTCTTGTCAGCCTCCAGGCACGCCTCCCTTCTTGTGGTCTCCTGATGAGTGTAGACGAAAAAGAGCACGCTTGTGAAAAGTGGCACAGTGGCAGGGTTCTAGGCTCCAACGCCAGTTTCCTACCCAGTTGGTAGAATAGCAAACTCTCACAAATACCTGCCCTGCATTGCGCCTCGAAAGCTAGCTAACCAACAGGTCCTGGACATGGAGGCTTGGGTCCAATAGGGGGCGCACTTGGGAGCATGGCAACCCAAGCATGGCTCTGCACTGGGTCTGGCTACTTGGGCCTGGTAATGCATCTCAAGTGGCCTGGCCGCTAAGACACTCCACCTGCTCCTTGAGTCTGTCCATCCCTATAAACTCAATGTTGCCTCCTAAGAAAACCTCTGCCCTACACACGCCCTCTCTTCACCTCAAGAAAATAGACGGTCAAGGCAAGCCCTATCCGGGCAATCTCACACATCCATGACACCCTGGGGTACACGGCACCTGCTCCTGGCCACCATTCGCCTGCTGTCCACCACCAAGCCCTGGTCTCCTGCACAAAGGAGACTGCTGAGTTCAGAATACCAAAGCCCGACCCGCAAGTACGTAAAATCATGGCGCCCACCGCTCACAGGACACATGCAACCAAAACCAAACTGGGTCCTTGAGCCTGGCCTGGAAGCACGCCCAGGACTGGGCAAAGCAGAAGAACCCTTGCAAGCTCTCTTGGCTCCTGTCCACTCTGCCTCTGCCAATGTGCTGGACCTCAGTCACGATGAGTGAGACGGTAGTGGGTTTTCACTCATTTTGTTCAGGTTTTCCAAGGAATGATTATTGGAGGACTCATCATCGATCCGAGCACGATGGAGAAAGCTGGCTACCACTCCAGTGCTGCTGGCTCAAAAAGGGGGGCCAGCAGGCCACTTCCGGGACCTGTAATACCACCGCCTGGTGAAGCCATGCCCAGGTGAACACAGTCTGGGGGACCCTATTTCCTCTCTAGGCCTGAAACGCCTCAGATAACTCGCTCGATCCAGGGGACTTGTCCCGCGCACATCTGCCAGGCCCTGAGGAGGCAGGGAAAGCGCCCGGCACCAACAAACCGCTTACCTTCTTCGCCACCATTCGTCCTCACTCGCAGTCAGGAACGCAGGGATGCCAGCCATTCAACAGGACCAGATTTCAGCTAAGCGGGACACACTCCTGTCAGCCTCCAGGAACGTATTTCTCCTGTAGGTCTCCTGAAGAGTGTAGTTCAAAAAAGACAAGGCTTGTGAAAAGTGGCACAGTGGCAGGGCTCTAGGCTCCAATGCCGGTTTCCTACCCGGTTGGCATAATGCCAAGCTCTCACAAACACCTGCCCTGCGTTGCCCCACTACAGCTAGCTCACCTACAACTCCTGGACATGGGGTCTTGGGGCCCAAGAGGGTCCGCACATGGGATCCAGGCAACCCAAGCATGGCTTTGCACCAGGACTGGCTACTTGCGCCTGGTACTGCATCCCAAGTGGCCTGGCACCTACGACACCCCACCTGCTCCTTGGGTCTATCCATCCCTGCACCCTACCTGCTGCCTCCTAAGAGAATCTCGGCCCTAGACATGCCCTCTCTTCACCTCAGGAAAATAGAGGGTCGGGGCAAGCCCTAGACGGGTAATCTCACACATCCGTGCCACTCTAGGATTCACGGCACGTGCTCCTAGCCACCTAATGCTTGGTCTCCACCACCAAGCCGTGGTCAACTGCACAAAGGGGACTGCTGTGCCAAGAGTACCAGGCGCGACCCACAAGTACGTAAAATTATGGCGCCCACCGCTCAGAGGGCACATGCGACCAGAACCGAACTGGGTCCATGAGCCTGGCCTGGAAGCACGCCCATGACTGGGCAAAGCAGTGGAACCCTTGCAAGCTCTCTTGGCTCCTGCCAACTCTGCCTCTCAATGTGCTGGACCTCAGTCACGATGAGTGAGACGGTAGTGGGTTTTCATTCATTTTCTTCAGCTTTTCCAAGGAATGTTTTTTGGAGGACTCATCATCGATCCGAGCATGCTGGACAAAGCTAGCTACCACTCCAATGCCGCTGGCGTGGAAAGGAAGGCCAGCAGGCCACTTCCGGGACCCCTAACACCACCGCCCTGTGGGGCCATGCCCAGGGGAACAAAGTCTGGGGGACCCTATTTCCTCTCTAGGCCTGCAACGCCTCAGATAACTTGCTCAACCCAGGGGACGTGTCCCGCACTTATCTGCCAGGCCCTGAGGAGGTAGGGAAAGCGCCTGGCATAAGCAACAGCTTACCTTCTTCGCCACCCTCCATCCTTGCTTGCAGTCAGGAACGCAGGAATGCCAGCCATTCAACAGGACCCCACGTCCTGAGCTAAGCTGGACATACTCCTGTCAGCCTCCAGGCGCGCCTCCATCCTTGTGGTCTCCTGAAGAGTGTAGACCAAGAAAGAGCACGCTTGTGAATAGTGGCACAGTGGCAGGGTTCTAGGCTCCAATGCCAGTTTCCTACCCGGTTGGCAGAATGCCAAACTCTCACAAACACGTGCCCTCCAATGCCCCCCTACCGCTAGCTAACTGACAACTCCTAGACATGGAGGCTTGGGGCCCAAGGGGGTGCGCACTTTGAAGCGTGGCAACCCAAGCATGGCTTTGCACCTGGTCTGGCTCCTTGCGCCTGGGAATGCATCCCACGTGGCCTGGCCGCTTCGACACCCCACCTGATCCTTGGGTCTGTGCATCCCTACAACTTCCCTGCTGCCTCCTAAAAGAATCTCTGCCCTACACACGCCCTCTCTTCACCTCAGGAAAATAGACGGTCAGGGCAAGCCCTATCCGGGCAATCTCACACATCCACGCCACCCTAGGATTCACGGCACGGGCTCCTGGCCATCTAACGCCTGGTCTCCCCCACAAGCCCTGGTGTCCTGCACACAGGGGACTGCTGTGCCAAGAGTACCAAGACGGGACCCGCAAGTACGTAAAATCATGGCGCCCACCGCTCACAGGGCACATGCAACCAGAATCCAACTGGGTCCATGAGCCTGGCATGGAAGCACGCCCATGACTGGGCAAACCAGTGGAACCCTTGCAAGCTCTCTTGGCTCCTGCCAACTCTGCCTCTGCCAACGTGCTGGACCTCAGTCACGATGAGTGAGACGGTAGTGGGTTTTCACTCATTTTGTTCAGCTTTTCCAAGGAATGTTTATTGGAGGACTCATCATCGATCCGAGCACGATGGACAAAGCTGACTACCACAACAGTGCTGCTGGCTTGGAAAGGGGGGCTAGCAGGCCACTTCTGGAACCGGTAACAACACCGCCTGGAGGCACCATGCCCAGGTGAACACAGTCTGGGGGATCCTATTTCCTCTCTAAGCCTGCAACGCCTCAGATAACTTGCTCAACCCAGGGGAGGTGTCCCGCGCACATCTGCCAGGCCCTGAAGAGGCAGGGAAAGCGCCCGCCACCAACCAACAGCTTACCTTCTTTGCCACCCTTCGTCCTTGCTTGCAGTGATGAACGCAGGGATGCCAGCCATTCAACAGGACCCCACCTCCTGATCTAAGATGGACACACTCTTGTCAGCCTCCAGGCACGCCTCCCTTCTTGTGGTCTCCTGATGAGTGTAGACGAAAAAGAGCACGCTTGTGAAAAGTGGCACAGTGGCAGGGTTCTAGGCTCCAACGCCAGTTTCCTACCCAGTTGGTAGAATAGCAAACTCTCACAAATACCTGCCCTGCATTGCGCCTCGAAAGCTAGCTAACCAACAGGTCCTGGACATGGAGGCTTGGGTCCAATAGGGGGCGCACTTGGGAGCATGGCAACCCAAGCATGGCTCTGCACTGGGTCTGGCTACTTGGGCCTGGTAATGCATCTCAAGTGGCCTGGCCGCTAAGACACTCCACCTGCTCCTTGAGTCTGTCCATCCCTATAAACTCAATGTTGCCTCCTAAGAAAACCTCTGCCCTACACACGCCCTCTCTTCACCTCAAGAAAATAGACGGTCAAGGCAAGCCCTATCCGGGCAATCTCACACATCCATGACACCCTGGGTACACGGCACCTGCTCCTGGCCACCATTCGCCTGCTGTCCACCACCAAGCCCTGGTCTCCTGCACAAAGGAGACTGCTGAGTTCAGAATACCAAAGCCCGACCCGCAAGTACGTAAAATCATGGCGCCCACCGCTCACAGGACACATGCAACCAAAACCAAACTGGGTCCTTGAGCCTGGCCTGGAAGCACGCCCAGGACTGGGCAAAGCAGAAGAACCCTTGCAAGCTCTCTTGGCTCCTGTCCACTCTGCCTCTGCCAATGTGCTGGACCTCAGTCACGATGAGTGAGACGGTAGTGGGTTTTCACTCATTTTGTTCAGGTTTTCCAAGGAATGATTATTGGAGGACTCATCATCGATCCGAGCACGATGGAGAAAGCTGGCTACCACTCCAGTGCTGCTGGCTCAAAAAGGGGGGCCAGCAGGCCACTTCCGGGACCTGTAATACCACCGCCTGGTGAAGCCATGCCCAGGTGAACACAGTCTGGGGGACCCTATTTCCTCTCTAGGCCTGAAACGCCTCAGATAACTCGCTCGATCCAGGGGACTTGTCCCGCGCACATCTGCCAGGCCCTGAGGAGGCAGGAAAGCGCGCCCGGCACCAACAAACCGCTTACCTTCTTCGCCACCATTCGTCCTCACTCGCAGTCAGGAACGCAGGGATGCCAGCCATTCAACAGGACCAGATTTCAGCTAAGCGGGACACACTCCTGTCAGCCTCCAGGAACGTATTTCTCCTGTAGGTCTCCTGAAGAGTGTAGTTCAAAAAAGACAAGGCTTGTGAAAAGTGGCACAGTGGCAGGGCTCTAGGCTCCAATGCCGGTTTCCTACCCGGTTGGCATAATGCCAAGCTCTCACAAACACCTGCCCTGCGTTGCCCCACTACAGCTAGCTCACCTACAACTCCTGGACATGGGGTCTTGGGGCCCAAGAGGGTCCGCACATGGGATCCAGGCAACCCAAGCATGGCTTTGCACCAGGACTGGCTACTTGCGCCTGGTACTGCATCCCAAGTGGCCTGGCACCTACGACACCCCACCTGCTCCTTGGGTCTATCCATCCCTGCACCCTACCTGCTGCCTCCTAAGAGAATCTCGGCCCTAGACATGCCCTCTCTTCACCTCAGGAAAATAGAGGGTCGGGGCAAGCCCTAGACGGGTAATCTCACACATCCGTGCCACTCTAGGATTCACGGCACGTGCTCCTAGCCACCTAATGCTTGGTCTCCACCACCAAGCCGTGGTCAACTGCACAAAGGGGACTGCTGTGCCAAGAGTACCAGGCGCGACCCACAAGTACGTAAAATTATGGCGCCCACCGCTCAGAGGGCACATGCGACCAGAACCGAACTGGGTCCATGAGCCTGGCCTGGAAGCACGCCCATGACTGGGCAAAGCAGTGGAACCCTTGCAAGCTCTCTTGGCTCCTGCCAACTCTGCCTCTCAATGTGCTGGACCTCAGTCACGATGAGTGAGACGGTAGTGGGTTTTCATTCATTTTCTTCAGCTTTTCCAAGGAATGTTTTTTGGAGGACTCATCATCGATCCGAGCATGCTGGACAAAGCTAGCTACCACTCCAATGCCGCTGGCGTGGAAAGGAAGGCCAGCAGGCCACTTCCGGGACCCCTAACACCACCGCCCTGTGGGGCCATGCCCAGGGGAACAAAGTCTGGGGGACCCTATTTCCTCTCTAGGCCTGCAACGCCTCAGATAACTTGCTCAACCCAGGGGACGTGTCCCGCACTTATCTGCCAGGCCCTGAGGAGGTAGGGAAAGCGCCTGGCATAAGCAACAGCTTACCTTCTTCGCCACCCTCCATCCTTGCTTGCAGTCAGGAACGCAGGAATGCCAGCCATTCAACAGGACCCCACGTCCTGAGCTAAGCTGGACATACTCCTGTCAGCCTCCAGGCGCGCCTCCATCCTTGTGGTCTCCTGAAGAGTGTAGACCAAGAAAGAGCACGCTTGTGAATAGTGGCACAGTGGCAGGGTTCTAGGCTCCAATGCCAGTTTCCTACCCGGTTGGCAGAATGCCAAACTCTCACAAACACGTGCCCTCCAATGCCCCCCCTACCGCTAGCTAACTGACAACTCCTAGACATGGAGGCTTGGGGCCCAAGGGGGTGCGCACTTTGAAGCGTGGCAACCCAAGCATGGCTTTGCACCTGGTCTGGCTCCTTGCGCCTGGGAATGCATCCCACGTGGCCTGGCCTCTTCGACACCCCACCTGATCCTTGGGTCTGTGCATCCCTACAACTTCCCTGCTGCCTCCTAAAAGAATCTCTGCCCTACACACGCCCTCTCTTCACCTCAGGAAAATAGACGGTCAGGGCAAGCCCTATCCGGGCAATCTCACACATCCACGCCACCCTAGGATTCACGGCACGGGCTCCTGGCCATCTAACGCCTGGTCTCCCCCACAAGCCCTGGTGTCCTGCACACAGGGGACTGCTGTGCCAAGAGTACCAAGACGGGACCCGCAAGTACGTAAAATCATGGCGCCCACCGCTCACAGGGCACATGCAACCAGAATCCAACTGGGTCCATGAGCCTGGCATGGAAGCACGCCCATGACTGGGCAAACCAGTGGAACCCTTGCAAGCTCTCTTGGCTCCTGCCAACTCTGCCTCTGCCAACGTGCTGGACCTCAGTCACGATGAGTGAGACGGTAGTGGGTTTTCACTCATTTTGTTCAGCTTTTCCAAGGAATGTTTATTGGAGGACTCATCATCGATCCGAGCACGATGGACAAAGCTGACTACCACAACAGTGCTGCTGGCTTGGAAAGGGGGGCTAGCAGGCCACTTCTGGAACCGGTAACAACACCGCCTGGAGGCACCATGCCCAGGTGAACACAGTCTGGGGGATCCTATTTCCTCTCTAAGCCTGCAACGCCTCAGATAACTTGCTCAACCCAGGGGAGGTGTCCCGCGCACATCTGCCAGGCCCTGAAGAGGCAGGGAAAGCGCCCCGCCACCAACCAACAGCTTACCTTCTTTGCCACCCTTCGTCCTTGCTTGCAGTGATGAACGCAGGGATGCCAGCCATTCAACAGGACCCCACCTCCTGATCTAAGATGGACACACTCTTGTCAGCCTCCAGGCACGCCTCCCTTCTTGTGGTCTCCTGATGAGTGTAGACGAAAAAGAGCACGCTTGTGAAAAGTGGCACAGTGGCAGGGTTCTAGGCTCCAACGCCAGTTTCCTACCCAGTTGGTAGAATAGCAAACTCTCACAAATACCTGCCCTGCATTGCGCCTCGAAAGCTAGCTAACCAACAGGTCCTGGACATGGAGGCTTGGGTCCAATAGGGGGCGCACTTGGGAGCATGGCAACCCAAGCATGGCTCTGCACTGGGTCTGGCTACTTGGGCCTGGTAATGCATCTCAAGTGGCCTGGCCGCTAAGACACTCCACCTGCTCCTTGAGTCTGTCCATCCCTATAAACTCAATGTTGCCTCCTAAGAAAACCTCTGCCCTACACACGCCCTCTCTTCACCTCAAGAAAATAGACGGTCAAGGCAAGCCCTATCCGGGCAATCTCACACATCCATGACACCCTGGGGTACACGGCACCTGCTCCTGGCCACCATTCGCCTGCTGTCCACCACCAAGCCCTGGTCTCCTGCACAAAGGAGACTGCTGAGTTCAGAATACCAAAGCCCGACCCGCAAGTACGTAAAATCATGGCGCCCACCGCTCACAGGACACATGCAACCAAAACCAAACTGGGTCCTTGAGCCTGGCCTGGAAGCACGCCCAGGACTGGGCAAAGCAGAAGAACCCTTGCAAGCTCTCTTGGCTCCTGTCCACTCTGCCTCTGCCAATGTGCTGGACCTCAGTCACGATGAGTGAGACGGTAGTGGGTTTTCACTCATTTTGTTCAGGTTTTCCAAGGAATGATTATTGGAGGACTCATCATCGATCCGAGCACGATGGAGAAAGCTGGCTACCACTCCAGTGCTGCTGGCTCAAAAAGGGGGGCCAGCAGGCCACTTCCGGGACCTGTAATACCACCGCCTGGTGAAGCCATGCCCAGGTGAACACAGTCTGGGGGACCCTATTTCCTCTCTAGGCCTGAAACGCCTCAGATAACTCGCTCGATCCAGGGGACTTGTCCCGCGCACATCTGCCAGGCCCTGAGGAGGCAGGGGAAGCGCCCGGCACCAACAAACCGCTTACCTTCTTCGCCACCATTCGTCCTCACTCGCAGTCAGGAACGCAGGGATGCCAGCCATTCAACAGGACCAGATTTCAGCTAAGCGGGACACACTCCTGTCAGCCTCCAGGAACGTATTTCTCCTGTAGGTCTCCTGAAGAGTGTAGTTCAAAAAAGACAAGGCTTGTGAAAAGTGGCACAGTGGCAGGGCTCTAGGCTCCAATGCCGGTTTCCTACCCGGTTGGCATAATGCCAAGCTCTCACAAACACCTGCCCTGCGTTGCCCCACTACAGCTAGCTCACCTACAACTCCTGGACATGGGGTCTTGGGGCCCAAGAGGGTCCGCACATGGGATCCAGGCAACCCAAGCATGGCTTTGCACCAGGACTGGCTACTTGCGCCTGGTACTGCATCCCAAGTGGCCTGGCACCTACGACACCCCACCTGCTCCTTGGGTCTATCCATCCCTGCACCCTACCTGCTGCCTCCTAAGAGAATCTCGGCCCTAGACATGCCCTCTCTTCACCTCAGGAAAATAGAGGGTCGGGGCAAGCCCTAGACGGGTAATCTCACACATCCGTGCCACTCTAGGATTCACGGCACGTGCTCCTAGCCACCTAATGCTTGGTCTCCACCACCAAGCCGTGGTCAACTGCACAAAGGGGACTGCTGTGCCAAGAGTACCAGGCGCGACCCACAAGTACGTAAAATTATGGCGCCCACCGCTCAGAGGGCACATGCGACCAGAACCGAACTGGGTCCATGAGCCTGGCCTGGAAGCACGCCCATGACTGGGCAAAGCAGTGGAACCCTTGCAAGCTCTCTTGGCTCCTGCCAACTCTGCCTCTCAATGTGCTGGACCTCAGTCACGATGAGTGAGACGGTAGTGGGTTTTCATTCATTTTCTTCAGCTTTTCCAAGGAATGTTTTTTGGAGGACTCATCATCGATCCGAGCATGCTGGACAAAGCTAGCTACCACTCCAATGCCGCTGGCGTGGAAAGGAAGGCCAGCAGGCCACTTCCGGGACCCCTAACACCACCGCCCTGTGGGGCCATGCCCAGGGGAACAAAGTCTGGGGGACCCTATTTCCTCTCTAGGCCTGCAACGCCTCAGATAACTTGCTCAACCCAGGGGACGTGTCCCGCACTTATCTGCCAGGCCCTGAGGAGGTAGGGAAAGCGCCTGGCATAAGCAACAGCTTACCTTCTTCGCCACCCTCCATCCTTGCTTGCAGTCAGGAACGCAGGAATGCCAGCCATTCAACAGGACCCCACGTCCTGAGCTAAGCTGGACATACTCCTGTCAGCCTCCAGGCGCGCCTCCATCCTTGTGGTCTCCTGAAGAGTGTAGACCAAGAAAGAGCACGCTTGTGAATAGTGGCACAGTGGCAGGGTTCTAGGCTCCAATGCCAGTTTCCTACCCGGTTGGCAGAATGCCAAACTCTCACAAACACGTGCCCTCCAATGCCCCCCTACCGCTAGCTAACTGACAACTCCTAGACATGGAGGCTTGGGGCCCAAGGGGGTGCGCACTTTGAAGCGTGGCAACCCAAGCATGGCTTTGCACCTGGTCTGGCTCCTTGCGCCTGGGAATGCATCCCACGTGGCCTGGCCGCTTCGACACCCCACCTGATCCTTGGGTCTGTGCATCCCTACAACTTCCCTGCTGCCTCCTAAAAGAATCTCTGCCCTACACACGCCCTCTCTTCACCTCAGGAAAATAGACGGTCAGGGCAAGCCCTATCCGGGCAATCTCACACATCCACGCCACCCTAGGATTCACGGCACGGGCTCCTGGCCATCTAATGCCTGGTCTCCCCCACAAGCCCTGGTGTCCTGCACACAGGGGACTGCTGTGCCAAGAGTACCAAGACGGGACCCGCAAGTACGTAAAATCATGGCGCCCACCGCTCACAGGGCACATGCAACCAGAATCCAACTGGGTCCATGAGCCTGGCATGGAAGCACGCCCATGACTGGGCAAACCAGTGGAACCCTTGCAAGCTCTCTTGGCTCCTGCCAACTCTGCCTCTGCCAACGTGCTGGACCTCAGTCACGATGAGTGAGACGGTAGTGGGTTTTCACTCATTTTGTTCAGCTTTTCCAAGGAATGTTTATTGGAGGACTCATCATCGATCCGAGCACGATGGACAAAGCTGACTACCACAACAGTGCTGCTGGCTTGGAAAGGGGGGCTAGCAGGCCACTTCTGGAACCGGTAACAACACCGCCTGGAGGCACCATGCCCAGGTGAACACAGTCTGGGGGATCCTATTTCCTCTCTAAGCCTGCAACGCCTCAGATAACTTGCTCAACCCAGGGGAGGTGTCCCGCGCACATCTGCCAGGCCCTGAAGAGGCAGGGAAAGCGCCCGCCACCAACCAACAGCTTACCTTCTTTGCCACCCTTCGTCCTTGCTTGCAGTGATGAACGCAGGGATGCCAGCCATTCAACAGGACCCCACCTCCTGATCTAAGATGGACACACTCTTGTCAGCCTCCAGGCACGCCTCCCTTCTTGTGGTCTCCTGATGAGTGTAGACGAAAAAGAGCACGCTTGTGAAAAGTGGCACAGTGGCAGGGTTCTAGGCTCCAACGCCAGTTTCCTACCCAGTTGGTAGAATAGCAAACTCTCACAAATACCTGCCCTGCATTGCGCCTCGAAAGCTAGCTAACCAACAGGTCCTGGACATGGAGGCTTGGGTCCAATAGGGGGCGCACTTGGGAGCATGGCAACCCAAGCATGGCTCTGCACTGGGTCTGGCTACTTGGGCCTGGTAATGCATCTCAAGTGGCCTGGCCGCTAAGACACTCCACCTGCTCCTTGAGTCTGTCCATCCCTATAAACTCAATGTTGCCTCCTAAGAAAACCTCTGCCCTACACACGCCCTCTCTTCACCTCAAGAAAATAGACGGTCAAGGCAAGCCCTATCCGGGCAATCTCACACATCCATGACACCCTGGGGTACACGGCACCTGCTCCTGGCCACCATTCGCCTGCTGTCCCCCACCAAGCCCTGGTCTCCTGCACAAAGGAGACTGCTGAGTTCAGAATACCAAAGCCCGACCCGCAAGTACGTAAAATCATGGCGCCCACCGCTCACAGGACACATGCAACCAAAACCAAACTGGGTCCTTGAGCCTGGCCTGGAAGCACGCCCAGGACTGGGCAAAGCAGAAGAACCCTTGCAAGCTCTCTTGGCTCCTGTCCACTCTGCCTCTGCCAATGTGCTGGACCTCAGTCACGATGAGTGAGACGGTAGTGGGTTTTCACTCATTTTGTTCAGGTTTTCCAAGGAATGATTATTGGAGGACTCATCATCGATCCGAGCACGATGGAGAAAGCTGGCTACCACTCCAGTGCTGCTGGCTCAAAAAGGGGGGCCAGCAGGCCACTTCCGGGACCTGTAATACCACCGCCTGGTGAAGCCATGCCCAGGTGAACACAGTCTGGGGGACCCTATTTCCTCTCTAGGCCTGAAACGCCTCAGATAACTCGCTCGATCCAGGGGAGTTGTCCCGCGCACATCTGCCAGGCCCTGAGGAGGCAGGGAAAGCGCCCGGCACCAACAAACCGCTTACCTTCTTCGCCACCATTCGTCCTCACTCGCAGTCAGGAACGCAGGGATGCCAGCCATTCAACAGGACCAGATTTCAGCTAAGCGGGACACACTCCTGTCAGCCTCCAGGAACGTATTTCTCCTGTAGGTCTCCTGAAGAGTGTAGTTCAAAAAAGACAAGGCTTGTGAAAAGTGGCACAGTGGCAGGGCTCTAGGCTCCAATGCCGGTTTCCTACCCGGTTGGCATAATGCCAAGCTCTCACAAACACCTGCCCTGCGTTGCCCCACTACAGCTAGCTCACCTACAACTCCTGGACATGGGGTCTTGGGGCCCCAAGAGGGTCCGCACATGGGATCCAGGCAACCCAAGCATGGCTTTGCACCAGGACTGGCTACTTGCGCCTGGTACTGCATCCCAAGTGGCCTGGCACCTACGACACCCCACCTGCTCCTTGGGTCTATCCATCCCTGCACCCTACCTGCTGCCTCCTAAGAGAATCTCGGCCCTAGACATGCCCTCTCTTCACCTCAGGAAAATAGAGGGTCGGGGCAAGCCCTAGACGGGTAATCTCACACATCCGTGCCACTCTAGGATTCACGGCACGTGCTCCTAGCCACCTAATGCTTGGTCTCCACCACCAAGCCGTGGTCAACTGCACAAAGGGGACTGCTGTGCCAAGAGTACCAGGCGCGACCCACAAGTACGTAAAATTATGGCGCCCACCGCTCAGAGGGCACATGCGACCAGAACCGAACTGGGTCCATGAGCCTGGCCTGGAAGCACGCCCATGACTGGGCAAAGCAGTGGAACCCTTGCAAGCTCTCTTGGCTCCTGCCAACTCTGCCTCTCAATGTGCTGGACCTCAGTCACGATGAGTGAGACGGTAGTGGGTTTTCATTCATTTTCTTCAGCTTTTCCAAGGAATGTTTTTTGGAGGACTCATCATCGATCCGAGCATGCTGGACAAAGCTAGCTACCACTCCAATGCCGCTGGCGTGGAAAGGAAGGCCAGCAGGCCACTTCCGGGACCCCTAACACCACCGCCCTGTGGGGCCATGCCCAGGGGAACAAAGTCTGGGGGACCCTATTTCCTCTCTAGGCCTGCAACGCCTCAGATAACTTGCTCAACCCAGGGGACGTGTCCCGCACTTATCTGCCAGGCCCTGAGGAGGTAGGGAAAGCGCCTGGCATAAGCAACAGCTTACCTTCTTCGCCACCCTCCATCCTTGCTTGCAGTCAGGAACGCAGGAATGCCAGCCATTCAACAGGACCCCACGTCCTGAGCTAAGCTGGACATACTCCTGTCAGCCTCCAGGCGCGCCTCCATCCTTGTGGTCTCCTGAAGAGTGTAGACCAAGAAAGAGCACGCTTGTGAATAGTGGCACAGTGGCAGGGTTCTAGGCTCCAATGCCAGTTTCCTACCCGGTTGGCAGAATGCCAAACTCTCACAAACACGTGCCCTCCAATGCCCCCCTACCGCTAGCTAACTGACAACTCCTAGACATGGAGGCTTGGGGCCCAAGGGGGTACGCACTTTGAAGCGTGGCAACCCAAGCATGGCTTTGCACCTGGTCTGGCTCCTTGCGCCTGGGAATGCATCCCACGTGGCCTGGCCGCTTCGACACCCCACCTGATCCTTGGGTCTGTGCATCCCTACAACTTCCCTGCTGCCTCCTAAAAGAATCTCTGCCCTACACACGCCCTCTCTTCACCTCAGGAAAATAGACGGTCAGGGCAAGCCCTATCCGGGCAATCTCACACATCCATGCCACCCTAGGATTCACGGCACGGGCTCCTGGCCATCTAACGCCTGGTCTCCCCCACAAGCCCTGGTGTCCTGCACACAGGGGACTGCTGTGCCAAGAGTACCAAGACGGGACCCGCAAGTACGTAAAATCATGGCGCCCACCGCTCACAGGGCACATGCAACCAGAATCCAACTGGGTCCATGAGCCTGGCATGGAAGCACGCCCATGACTGGGCAAACCAGTGGAACCCTTGCAAGCTCTCTTGGCTCCTGCCAACTCTGCCTCTGCCAACGTGCTGGACCTCAGTCACGATGAGTGAGACGGTAGTGGGTTTTCACTCATTTTGTTCAGCTTTTCCAAGGAATGTTTATTGGAGGACTCATCATCGATCCGAGCACGATGGACAAAGCTGACTACCACAACAGTGCTGCTGGCTTGGAAAGGGGGGCTAGCAGGCCACTTCTGGAACCGGTAACAACACCGCCTGGAGGCACCATGCCCAGGTGAACACAGTCTGGGGGATCCTATTTCCTCTCTAAGCCTGCAACGCCTCAGATAACTTGCTCAACCCAGGGGAGGTGTCCCGCGCACATCTGCCAGGCCCTGAAGAGGCAGGGAAAGCGCCCGCCACCAACCAACAGCTTACCTTCTTTGCCACCCTTCGTCCTTGCTTGCAGTGATGAACGCAGGGATGCCAGCCATTCAACAGGACCCCACCTCCTGATCTAAGATGGACACACTCTTGTCAGCCTCCAGGCACGCCTCCCTTCTTGTGGTCTCCTGATGAGTGTAGACGAAAAAGAGCACGCTTGTGAAAAGTGGCACAGTGGCAGGGTTCTAGGCTCCAACGCCAGTTTCCTACCCAGTTGGTAGAATAGCAAACTCTCACAAACACCTGCCCTGCATTGCGCCTCGAAAGCTAGCTAACCAACAGGTCCTGGACATGGAGGCTTGGGTCCAATAGGGGGCGCACTTGGGAGCATGGCAACCCAAGCATGGCTCTGCACTGGGTCTGGCTACTTGGGCCTGGTAATGCATCTCAAGTGGCCTGGCCGCTAAGACCCTCCACCTGCTCCTTGAGTTGTCCATCCCTATAAACTCAATGTTGCCTCCTAAGAAAACCTCTGCCCTACACACGCCCTCTCTTCACCTCAAGAAAATGGACGGTCAAGGCAAGCCCTATCCAGGCAATCTCACACATCCATGACACCCTGGGGTTCACGGCACCTGCTCCTGGCCACCATTCGCCTGCTGTCCCCACCAAGCCCTGGTCTCCTGCACAAAGGAGATTGCTGAGTTCAGAATACCAAAGCCCGACCCGCAAGTACGTAAAATCATGGCGCCCACCGCTCACAGGACACATGCAACCAAAACCAAACTGGGTCCTTGAGCCTGGCCTGGAAGCACGCCCAGGACTGGGCAAAGCAGAAGAACCCTTGCAAGCTCTCTTGGCTCCTGTCCACTCTGCCTCTGCCAATGTGCTGGACCTCAGTCACGATGAGTGAGACGGTAGTGGGTTTTCACTCATTTTGTTCAGCTTTTCCAAGGAATGATTATTGGAGGACTCATCATCGATCCGAGCACGATGGAGAAAGCTGGCTACCACTCCAGTGCTGCTGGCTCAAAAAGGGGGGCCAGCAGGCCACTTCCGGGACCTGTAATACCACCGCCTGGTGAAGCCATGCCCAGGTGAACACAGTCTGGGGGACCCTATTTCCTCTCTAGGCCTGAAACGCCTCAGATAACTCGCTCGATCCAGGGGAGTTGTCCCGCGAACATCTGCCAGGCCCTGAGGAGGCAGGGATCGCGCCCGGCACCAACAAACCGCTTACCTTCTTCGCCACCATTCGTCCTCACTCGCAGTCAGGAACGTAGGGATGCCAGCCATTCAACAGGACCAGATGTCAGCTAAGCGGGACACACTCCTGTCAGCCTCCAGGAACGTATTTCTCCTGTAGGTCTCCTGAAGAGTGTAGTTCAAAAAAGACAAGGCTTGTGAAAAGTGGCACAGTGGCAGGGCTCTAGGCTCCAATGCCGGTTTCCTACCCGGTTGGCATAATGCCAAGCTCTCACAAACACCTGCCCTGCGTTGCCCCACTACAGCTAGCTCACCTACAACTCCTGGACATGGGTCCCCAAGAGGGTCCGCACATGGGATCCAGGCAACCAAGCATGGCTTTGCACCAGGACTGGCTACTTGCGCCTGGTACTGCATCCCAAGTGGCCTGGCACCTACGACACCCCACCTGCTCCTTGGGTCTATCCATCCCTGCACCCTACCTGCTGCCTCCTAAGAGAATCTCGGCCCTAGACATGCCCTCTCTTCACCTCAGGAAAATAGAGGGTCGGGGCAAGCCCTAGACGGGTAATCTCACACATTCCGTGCCACTCTAGGATTCACGGCACGTGCTCCTAGCCACCTAATGCTTGGTCTCCACCACCAAGCCGTGGTCAACTGCACAAAGGGGACTGCTGCGCCAAGAGTACCAGGCGCAACCCACAAGTACGTAAAATTATGGCGCCCACCGCTCAGAGGGCACATGCGACCAGAACCGAACTGGGTCCATGAGCCTGGCCTGGAAGCACGCCCATGACTGGGCAAAGCAGTGGAACCCTTGCAAGCTCTCTTGGCTCCTGCCAACTCTGCCTCTCAATGTGCTGAACCTCAGTCACGATGAGTGAGACGGTAGTGGGTTTTCATTCATTTTCTTCAGCTTTTCCAAGGAATGTTTTTTGGAGGACTCATCATCGATCCGAGCATGCTGGACAATGCTAGCTACCACTCCAATGCCGCTGGCGTGGAAAGGAAGGCCAGCAGGCCACTTCCGGGACCCCTAACACCACCGCCTTGTGGGGCCATGCCCAGGTGAACAAAGTCTGGGGGACCCTATTTCCTCTCTAGGCCTGCAACGCCTCAGATAACTTGCTCAACCCAGGGGACGTGTCCCGCACTTATCTGCCAGGCCCTGAGGAGGTAGGGAAAGCGCCTGGCATAAGCAACAGCTTACCTTCTTCGCCACCCTCCATCCTTGCTCGCAGTCAGGAACGCAGGAATGCCAGCCATTCAACAGGACCCCACGTCCTGAGCTAAGCTGGACATACTCCTGTCAGCCTCCAGGCGCGCCTCCATCCTTGTGGTCTCCTGAAGAGTGTAGACCAAGAAAGAGCACGCTTGTGAATAGTGGCACAGTGGCAGGGTTCTAGGCTCCAATGCCAGTTTCCTACCCGGTTGGCAGAATGCCAAACTCTCACAAACACGTGCCCTCCAATGCCCCCCTACCGCTAGCTAACTGACAACTCCTAGACATGGAGGCTTGGGGCCCAAGGGGGTACGCACTTTGAAGCGTGGCAACCCAAGCATGGCTTTGCACCTGGTCTGGCTCCTTGCGCCTGGGAATGCATCCCACGTGGCCTGGTCGCTTCGACACCCCACCTGATCCTTGGGTCTGTGCATCCCTACAACTTCCCTGCTGCCTCCTAAAAGAATCTCTGCCCTACACACGCCCTCTCTTCACCTCAGGAAAATAGACGGTCAGGGCAAGCCCTATCCGGGCAATCTCACACATCCATGCCACCCTAGGATTCACGGCACGGGCTCCTGGCCATCTAATGCCTGGTCTCCCCCACAAGCCCTGGTGTCCTGCACACAGGGGACTGCTGTGCCAAGAGTACCAAGACGGGACCCGCAACAAGTACGTAAAATCATGGCGCCCACCGCTCACAGGGCACATGCAACCAGAATCCAACTGGGTCCATGAGCCTGGCATGGAAGCACGCCCATGACTGGGCAAACCAGTGGAACCCTTGCAAGCTCTCTTGGCTCCTGCCAACTCTGCCTCTGCCAACGTGCTGGACCTCAGTCACGATGAGTGAGACGGTAGTGGGTTTTCACTCATTTTGTTCAGCTTTTCCAAGGAATGTTTATTGGAGGACTCATCATCGATCCGAGCACGATGGACAAAGCTGACTACCACAACAGTGCTGCTGGCTTGGAAAGGGGGGCTAGCATGCCACTTCTGGAACCGGTAACAACACCGCCTGGAGGCACCATGCCCAGGTGAACACAGTCTGGGGGATCCTATTTCCTCTCTAAGCCTGCAACGCCTCAGATAACTTGCTCAACCCAGGGGAGGTGTCCCGCGCACATCTGCCAGGCCCTGAAGAGGCAGGGAAAGCGCCCGCCACCAACCAACAGCTTACCTTCTTTGCCACCCTTCGTCCTTGCTTCCAGTGATGAACGCAGGGATGCCAGCCATTCAACAGGACCCCACCTCCTGATCTAAGATGGACACACTCTTGTCAGCCTCCAGCCACGCCTCCCTTCTTGTGGTCTCCTGATGAGTGTAGACGAAAAAGAGCACGCTTGTGAAAAGTGGCACAGTGGCAGGGTTCTAGGCTCCAACGCCAGTTTCCTACCCAGTTGGTAGAATAGCAAACTCTCACAAACACCTGCCCTGCATTGCGCCTCGAAAGCTAGCTAACCAACAGGTCCTGGACATGGAGGCTTGGGTCCAATAGGGGGCGCACTTGGGAGCATGGCAACCCAAGCATGGCTCTGCACCGGGTCTGGCTACTTGGGCCTGGTAATGCATCTCAAGTGGCCTGGCCGCTAAGACCCTCCACCTGCTCCTTGAGTTGTCCATCCCTATAAACTCAATGTTGCCTCCTAAGAAAACCTCTGCCCTACACACGCCCTCTCTTCACCTCAAGAAAATATGGACGGTCAAGGCAAGCCCTATCCAGGCAATCTCACACATACATGACACCCTGGAGTTCACGGCACCTGCTCCTGGCCACCAATCGCCTGCTGTCCCCCACCAAGCCCTGGTCTCCTGCACAAAGGAGATTGCTGAGTTCAGAATACCAAAGCCCGACCCGCAAGTACGTAAAATCATGGCGCCCACCGCTCACAGGACACATGCAACCAAAACCAAACTGGGTCCTTGAGCCTGGCCTGGAAGCACGCCCAGGACTGGGCAAAGCAGAAGAACCCTTGCAAGCTCTCTTGGCTCCTGTCCACTCTGCCTCTGCCAATGTGCTGGACCTCAGTCACGATGAGTGAGACGGTAGTGGGTTTTCACTCATTTTGTTCAGCTTTTCCAAGGAATGATTATTGGAGGACTCATCATCGATCCGAGCACGATGGAGAAAGCTGGCTACCACTCCAGTGCTGCTGGCTCAAAAAGGGGGGCCAGCAGGCCACTTCCGGGACCTGTAATACCACCGCCTGGTGAAGCCATGCCCAGGTGAACACAGTCTGGGGGACCCTATTTCCTCTCTAGGCCTGAAACGCCTCAGATAACTCGCTCGATCCAGGGGAGTTGTCCCCGCGAACATCTGCCAGGCCCTGAGGAGGCAGGGATCGCGCCCGGCACCAACAAACCGCTTACCTTCTTCGCCACCATTCGTCCTCACTCGCAGTCAGGAACGTAGGGATGCCAGCCATTCAACAGGACCAGATGTCAGCTAAGCGGGACACACTCCTGTCAGCCTCCAGGAACGTATTTCTCCTGTAGGTCTCCTGAAGAGTGTAGTTCAAAAAAGACAAGGCTTGTGAAAAGTGGCACAGTGGCAGGGCTCTAGGCTCCAATGCCGGTTTCCTACCCGGTTGGCATAATGCCAAGCTCTCACAAACACCTGCCCTGCGTTGCCCCACTACAGCTAGCTCACCTACAACTCCTGGACATGGGGTCTTGGGCCCCAAGAGGGTCCGCACATGGGATCCAGGCAACGCAAGCATGGCTTTGCACCAGGACTGGCTACTTGCGCCTGGTACTGCATCCCAAGTGGCCTGGCACCTACGACACCCCACCTGCTCCTTGGGTCTATCCATCCCTGCACCCTACCTGCTGCCTCCTAAGAGAATCTCGGCCCTAGACATGCCCTCTCTTCACCTCAGGAAAATAGAGGGTCGGGGCAAGCCCTAGACGGGTAATCTCACACATTTGTGCCACTCTAGGATTCACGGCACGTGCTCCTAGCCACCTAATGCTTGGTCTCCACCACCAAGCCGTGGTCAACTGCACAAAGGGGACTGCTGCGCCAAGAGTACCAGGCGCAACCCACAAGTACGTAAAATTATGGCGCCCACCGCTCAGAGGGCACATGCGACCAGAACCGAACTGGGTCCATGAGCCTGGCCTGGAAGCACGCCCATGACTGGGCAAAGCAGTGGAACCCTTGCAAGCTCTCTTGGCTCCTGCCAACTCTGCCTCTCAATGTGCTGAACCTCAGTCACGATGAGTGAGACGGTAGTGGGTTTTCATTCATTTTCTTCAGCTTTTCCAAGGAATGTTTTTTGGAGGACTCATCATCGATCCGAGCATGCTGGACAATGCTAGCTACCACTCCAATGCCGCTGGCGTGGAAAGGAAGGCCAGCAGGCCACTTCCGGGACCCCTAACACCACCGCCTTGTGGGGCCATGCCCAGGGTGAACAAAGTCTGGGGGACCCTATTTCCTCTCTAGGCCTGCAACGCCTCAGATAACTTGCTCAACCCAGGGGACGTGTCCCGCACTTATCTGCCAGGCCCTGAGGAGGTAGGGAAAGCGCCTGGCATAAGCAACAGCTTACCTTCTTCGCCACCCTCCATCCTTGCTCGCAGTCAGGAACGCAGGAATGCCAGCCATTCAACAGGACCCCACGTCCTGAGCTAAGCTGGACATACTCCTGTCAGCCTCCAGGCGCGCCTCCATCCTTGTGGTCTCCTGAAGAGTGTAGACCAAGAAAGAGCACGCTTGTGAATAGTGGCACAGTGGCAGGGTTCTAGGCTCCAATGCCAGTTTCCTACCCGGTTGGCAGAATGCCAAACTCTCACAAACACGTGCCCTCCAATGCCCCCCTACCGCTAGCTAACTGACAACTCCTAGACATGGAGGCTTGGGGCCCAAGGGGGTACGCACTTTGAAGCGTGGCAACCCAAGCATGGCTTTGCACCTGGTCTGGCTCCTTGCGCCTGGGAATGCATCCCACGTGGCCTGGTCGCTTCGACACCCCACCTGATCCTTGGGTCTGTGCATCCCTACAACTTCCCTGCTGCCTCCTAAAAGAATCTCTGCCCTACACACGCCCTCTCTTCACCTCAGGAAAATAGACGGTCAGGGCAAGCCCTATCCGGGCAATCTCACACATCCATGCCACCCTAGGATTCACGGCACGGGCTCCTGGCCATCTAATGCCTGGTCTCCCCCACAAGCCCTGGTGTCCTGCACACAGGGGACTGCTGTGCCAAGAGTACCAAGACGGGACCCGCAAGTACGTAAAATCATGGCGCCCACCGCTCACAGGGCACATGCAACCAGAATCCAACTGGGTCCATGAGCCTGGCATGGAAGCACGCCCATGACTGGGCAAACCAGTGGAACCCTTGCAAGCTCTCTTGGCTCCTGCCAACTCTGCCTCTGCCAACGTGCTGGACCTCAGTCACGATGAGTGAGACGGTAGTGGGTTTTCACTCATTTTGTTCAGCTTTTCCAAGGAATGTTTATTGGAGGACTCATCATCGATCCGAGCACGATGGACAAAGCTGACTACCACAACAGTGCTGCTGGCTTGGAAAGGGGGGCTAGCATGCCACTTCTGGAACCGGTAACAACACCGCCTGGAGGCACCATGCCCAGGTGAACACAGTCTGGGGGATCCTATTTCCTCTCTAAGCCTGCAACGCCTCAGATAACTTGCTCAACCCAGGGGAGGTGTCCCGCGCACATCTGCCAGGCCCTGAAGAGGCAGGGAAAGCGCCCGCACCAACCAACAGCTTACCTTCTTTGCCACCCTTCGTCCTTGCTTCCAGTGATGAACGCAGGGATGCCAGCCATTCAACAGGACCCCACCTCCTGATCTAAGATGGACACACTCTTGTCAGCCTCCAGCCACGCCTCCCTTCTTGTGGTCTCCTGATGAGTGTAGACGAAAAAGAGCACGCTTGTGAAAAGTGGCACAGTGGCAGGGTCCTAGGCTCCAACGCCAGTTTCCTACCCAGTTGGTAGAATAGCAAACTCTCACAAACACCTGCCCTGCATTGCGCCTCGAAAGCTAGCTAACCAACAGGTCCTGGACATGGAGGCTTGGGTCCAATAGGGGGCGCACTTGGGAGCATGGCAACCCAAGCATGGCTCTGCACCGGGTCTGGCTACTTGGGCCTGGTAATGCATCTCAAGTGGCCTGGCCGCTAAGACCCTCCACCTGCTCCTTGAGTTGTCCATCCCTATAAACTCAATGTTGCCTCCTAAGAAAACCTCTGCCCTACACACGCCCTCTCTTCACCTCAAGAAAATGGACGGTCAAGGCAAGCCCTATCCAGGCAATCTCACACATACATGACACCCTGGAGTTCACGGCACCTGCTCCTGGCCACCAATCGCCTGCTGTCCACCACCAAGCCCTGGTCTCCTGCACAAAGGAGATTGCTGAGTTCAGAATACCAAAGCCCGACCCGCAAGTACGTAAAATCATGGCGCCCACCGCTCACAGGACACATGCAACCAAAACCAAACTGGGTCCTTGAGCCTGGCCTGGAAGCACGCCCAGGACTGGGCAAAGCAGAAGAACCCTTGCAAGCTCTCTTGGCTCCTGTCCACTCTGCCTCTGCCAATGTGCTGGACCTCAGTCACGATGAGTGAGACGGTAGTGGGTTTTCACTCATTTTGTTCAGCTTTTCCAAGGAATGATTATTGGAGGACTCATCATCGATCCGAGCACGATGGAGAAAGCTGGCTACCACTCCAGTGCTGCTGGCTCAAAAAGGGGGGCCAGCAGGCCACTTCCGGGACCTGTAATACCACCGCCTGGTGAAGCCATGCCCAGGTGAACACAGTCTGGGGGACCCTATTTCCTCTCTAGGCCTGAAACGCCTCAGATAACTCGCTCGATCCAGGGGAGTTGTCCCGCGAACATCTGCCAGGCCCTGAGGAGGCAGGGATCGCGCCCGGCACCAACAAACCGCTTACCTTCTTCGCCACCATTCGTCCTCACTCGCAGTCAGGAACGTAGGGATGCCAGCCATTCAACAGGACCAGATGTCAGCTAAGCGGGACACACTCCTGTCAGCCTCCAGGAACGTATTTCTCCTGTAGGTCTCCTGAAGAGTGTAGTTCAAAAAAGACAAGGCTTGTGAAAAGTGGCACAGTGGCAGGGCTCTAGGCTCCAATGCCGGTTTCCTACCCGGTTGGCATAATGCCAAGCTCTCACAAACACCTGCCCTGCGTTGCCCCACTACAGCTAGCTCACCTACAACTCCTGGACATGGGCCCCAAGAGGGTCCGCACATGGGATCCAGGCAACGCAAGCATGGCTTTGCACCAGGACTGGCTACTTGCGCCTGGTACTGCATCCCAAGTGGCCTGGCACCTACGACACCCCACCTGCTCCTTGGGTCTATCCATCCCTGCACCCTACCTGCTGCCTCCTAAGAGAATCTCGGCCCTAGACATGCCCTCTCTTCACCTCAGGAAAATAGAGGGTCGGGGCAAGCCCTAGACGGGTAATCTCACACATTTGTGCCACTCTAGGATTCACGGCACGTGCTCCTAGCCACCTAATGCTTGGTCTCCACCACCAAGCCGTGGTCAACTGCACAAAGGGGACTGCTGCGCCAAGAGTACCAGGCGCAACCCACAAGTACGTAAAATTATGGCGCCCACCGCTCAGAGGGCACATGCGACCAGAACCGAACTGGGTCCATGAGCCTGGCCTGGAAGCACGCCCATGACTGGGCAAAGCAGTGGAACCCTTGCAAGCTCTCTTGGCTCCTGCCAACTCTGCCTCTCAATGTGCTGAACCTCAGTCACGATGAGTGAGACGGTAGTGGGTTTTCATTCATTTTCTTCAGCTTTTCCAAGGAATGTTTTTTGGAGGACTCATCATCGATCCGAGCATGCTGGACAATGCTAGCTACCACTCCAATGCCGCTGGCGTGGAAAGGAAGGCCAGCAGGCCACTTCCGGGACCCCTAACACCACCGCCTTGTGGGGCCATGCCCAGGTGAACAAAGTCTGGGGGACCCTATTTCCTCTCTAGGCCTGCAACGCCTCAGATAACTTGCTCAACCCAGGGGACGTGTCCCGCACTTATCTGCCAGGCCCTGAGGAGGTAGGGAAAGCGCCTGGCATAAGCAACAGCTTACCTTCTTCGCCACCCTCCATCCTTGCTCGCAGTCAGGAACGCAGGAATGCCAGCCATTCAACAGGACCCCACGTCCTGAGCTAAGCTGGACATACTCCTGTCAGCCTCCAGGCGCGCCTCCATCCTTGTGGTCTCCTGAAGAGTGTAGACCAAGAAAGAGCACGCTTGTGAATAGTGGCACAGTGGCAGGGTTCTAGGCTCCAATGCCAGTTTCCTACCCGGTTGGCAGAATGCCAAACTCTCACAAACACGTGCCCTCCAATGCCCCCCTACCGCTAGCTAACTGACAACTCCTAGACATGGAGGCTTGGGGCCCAAGGGGGTACGCACTTTGAAGCGTGGCAACCCAAGCATGGCTTTGCACCTGGTCTGGCTCCTTGCGCCTGGGAATGCATCCCACGTGGCCTGGTCGCTTCGACACCCCACCTGATCCTTGGGTCTGTGCATCCCTACAACTTCCCTGCTGCCTCCTAAAAGAATCTCTGCCCTACACACGCCCTCTCTTCACCTCAGGAAAATAGACGGTCAGGGCAAGCCCTATCCGGGCAATCTCACACATCCATGCCACCCTAGGATTCACGGCACGGGCTCCTGGCCATCTAATGCCTGGTCTCCCCCACAAGCCCTGGTGTCCTGCACACAGGGGACTGCTGTGCCAAGAGTACCAAGACGGGACCCGCAAGTACGTAAAATCATGGCGCCCACCGCTCACAGGGCACATGCAACCAGAATCCAACTGGGTCCATGAGCCTGGCATGGAAGCACGCCCATGACTGGGCAAACCAGTGGAACCCTTGCAAGCTCTCTTGGCTCCTGCCAACTCTGCCTCTGCCAACGTGCTGGACCTCAGTCACGATGAGTGAGACGGTAGTGGGTTTTCACTCATTTTGTTCAGCTTTTCCAAGGAATGTTTATTGGAGGACTCATCATCGATCCGAGCACGATGGACAAAGCTGACTACCACAACAGTGCTGCTGGCTTGGAAAGGGGGGCTAGCAGGCCACTTCTGGAACCGGTAACAACACCGCCTGGAGGCACCATGCCCAGGTGAACACAGTCTGGGGGATCCTATTTCCTCTCTAAGCCTGCAACGCCTCAGATAACTTGCTCAACCCAGGGGAGGTGTCCCGCGCACATCTGCCAGGCCCTGAAGAGGCAGGGAAAGCGCCCGGCACCAACCAACAGCTTACCTTCTTTGCCACCCTTCGTCCTTGCTTGCAGTGATGAACGCAGGGATGCCAGCCATTCAACAGGACCCCACCTCCTGATCTAAGATGGACACACTCTTGTCAGCCTCCAGCACGCCTCCCTTCTTGTGGTCTCCTGATGAGTGTAGACGAAAAAGAGCACGCTTGTGAAAAGTGGCACAGTGGCAGGGTTCTAGGCTCCAACGCCAGTTTCCTACCCAGTTGGTAGAATAGCAAACTCTCACAAACACCTGCCCTGCATTGCGCCTCGAAAGCTAGCTAACCAACAGGTCCTGGACATGGAGGCTTGGGTCCAATAGGGGGCGCACTTGGGAGCATGGCAACCCAAGCATGGCTCTGCACTGGGTCTGGCTACTTGGGCCTGGTAATGCATCTCAAGTGGCCTGGCCGCTAAGACCCTCCACCTGCTCCTTGAGTTGTCCATCCCTATAAACTCAATGTTGCCTCCTAAGAAAACCTCTGCCCTACACACGCCCTCTCTTCACCTCAAGAAAATAGACGGTCAAGGCAAGCCCTATCCGGGCAATCTCACACATACATGACACCCTGGAGTTCACGGCACCTGCTCCTGGCCACCAATCGCCTGCTGTCCCCCACCAAGCCCTGGTCTCCTGCACAAAGGAGACTGCTGAGTTCAGAATACCAAAGCCCGACCCGCAAGTACGTAAAATCATGGCGCCCACCGCTCACAGGACACATGCAACCAAAACCAAACTGGGTCCTTGAGCCTGGCCTGGAAGCACGCCCAGGACTGGGCAAAGCAGAAGAACCCTTGCAAGCTCTCTTGGCTCCTGTCCACTCTGCCTCTGCCAATGTGCTGGACCTCAGTCACGATGAGTGAGACGGTAGTGGGGGTTTTCACTCATTTTGTTCAGCTTTTCCAAGGAATGATTATTGGAGGACTCATCATCGATCCGAGCACGATGGAGAAAGCTGGCTACCACTCCAGTGCTGCTGGCTCAAAAAGGGGGGCCAGCAGGCCACTTCCGGGACCTGTAATACCACCGCCTGGTGAAGCCATGCCCAGGTGAACACAGTCTGGGGGACCCTATTTCCTCTCTAGGCCTGAAACGCCTCAGATAACTCGCTCGATCCAGGGGAGTTGTCCCGCGAACATCTGCCAGGCCCTGAGGAGGCAGGGATCGCGCCCGGCACCAACAAACCGCTTACCTTCTTCGCCACCATTCGTCCTCACTCGCAGTCAGGAACGTAGGGATGCCAGCCATTCAACAGGACCAGATGTCAGCTAAGCGGGACACACTCCTGTCAGCCTCCAGGAACGTATTTCTCCTGTAGGTCTCCTGAAGAGTGTAGTTCAAAAAAGACAAGGCTTGTGAAAAGTGGCACAGTGGCAGGGCTCTAGGCTCCAATGCCGGTTTCCTACCCGGTTGGCATAATGCCAAGCTCTCACAAACACCTGCCCTGCGTTGCCCCACTACAGCTAGCTCACCTACAACTCCTGGACATGGGGCCCAAGAGGGTCCGCACATGGGATCCAGGCAACCCAAGCATGGCTTTGCACCAGGACTGGCTACTTGCGCCTGGTACTGCATCCCAAGTGGCCTGGCACCTACGACACCCCACCTGCTCCTTGGGTCTATCCATCCCTGCACCCTACCTGCTGCCTCCTAAGAGAATCTCGGCCCTAGACATGCCCTCTCTTCACCTCAGGAAAATAGAGGGTCGGGGCAAGCCCTAGACGGGTAATCTCACACATCCGTGCCACTCTAGGATTCACGGCACGTGCTCCTAGCCACCTAATGCTTGGTCTCCACCACCAAGCCGTGGTCAACTGCACAAAGGGGACTGCTGCGCCAAGAGTACCAGGCGCAACCCACAAGTACGTAAAATTATGGCGCCCACCGCTCAGAGGGCACATGCGACCAGAACCGAACTGGGTCCATGAGCCTGGCCTGGAAGCACGCCCATGACTGGGCAAAGCAGTGGAACCCTTGCAAGCTCTCTTGGCTCCTGCCAACTCTGCCTCTCAATGTGCTGAACCTCAGTCACGATGAGTGAGACGGTAGTGGGTTTTCATTCATTTTCTTCAGCTTTTCCAAGGAATGTTTTTTGGAGGACTCATCATCGATCCGAGCATGCTGGACAATGCTAGCTACCACTCCAATGCCGCTGGCGTGGAAAGGAAGGCCAGCAGGCCACTTCCGGGACCCCTAACACCACCGCCTTGTGGGGCCATGCCCAGGTGAACAAAGTCTGGGGGACCCTATTTCCTCTCTAGGCCTGCAACGCCTCAGATAACTTGCTCAACCCAGGGGACGTGTCCCGCACTTATCTGCCAGGCCCTGAGGAGGTAGGGAAAGCGCCTGGCATAAGCAACAGCTTACCTTCTTCGCCACCCTCCATCCTTGCTCGCAGTCAGGAACGCAGGAATGCCAGCCATTCAACAGGACCCCACGTCCTGAGCTAAGCTGGACATACTCCTGTCAGCCTCCAGGCGCGCCTCCATCCTTGTGGTCTCCTGAAGAGTGTAGACCAAGAAAGAGCACGCTTGTGAATAGTGGCACAGTGGCAGGGTTCTAGGCTCCAATGCCAGTTTCCTACCCGGTTGGCAGAATGCCAAACTCTCACAAACACGTGCCCTCCAATGCCCCCCTACCGCTAGCTAACTGACAACTCCTAGACATGGAGGCTTGGGGCCCAAGGGGGTGCGCACTTTGAAGCGTGGCAACCCAAGCATGGCTTTGCACCTGGTCTGGCTCCTTGCGCCTGGGAATGCATCCCACGTGGCCTGGTCGCTTCGACACCCCACCTGATCCTTGGGTCTGTGCATCCCTACAACTTCCCTGCTGCCTCCTAAAAGAATCTCTGCCCTACACACGCCCTCTCTTCACCTCAGGAAAATAGACGGTCAGGGCAAGCCCTATCCGGGCAATCTCACACATCCACGCCACCCTAGGATTCACGGCACGGGCTCCTGGCCATCTAATGCCTGGTCTCCCCCACAAGCCCTGGTGTCCTGCACACAGGGGACTGCTGTGCCAAGAGTACCAAGACGGGACCCGCAAGTACGTAAAATCATGGCGCCCACCGCTCACAGGGCACATGCAACCAGAATCCAACTGGGTCCATGAGCCTGGCATGGAAGCACGCCCATGACTGGGCAAACCAGTGGAACCCTTGCAAGCTCTCTTGGCTCCTGCCAACTCTGCCTCTGCCAACGTGCTGGACCTCAGTCACGATGAGTGAGACGGTAGTGGGTTTTCACTCATTTTGTTCAGCTTTTCCAAGGAATGTTTATTGGAGGACTCATCATCGATCCGAGCACGATGGACAAAGCTGACTACCACAACAGTGCTGCTGGCTTGGAAAGGGGGGCTAGCAGGCCACTTCTGGAACCGGTAACAACACCGCCTGGAGGCACCATGCCCAGGTGAACACAGTCTGGGGGATCCTATTTCCTCTCTAAGCCTGCAACGCCTCAGATAACTTGCTCAACCCAGGGGAGGTGTCCCGCGCACATCTGCCAGGCCCTGAAGAGGCAGGGAAAGCGCCCGGCACCAACCAACAGCTTACCTTCTTTGCCACCCTTCGTCCTTGCTTGCAGTGATGAACGCAGGGATGCCAGCCATTCAACAGGACCCCACCTCCTGATCTAAGATGGACACACTCTTGTCAGCCTCCAGCACGCCTCCCTTCTTGTGGTCTCCTGATGAGTGTAGACGAAAAAGAGCACGCTTGTGAAAAGTGGCACAGTGGCAGGGTTCTAGGCTCCAACGCCAGTTTCCTACCCAGTTGGTAGAATAGCAAACTCTCACAAAACACCTGCCCTGCATTGCGCCTCGAAAGCTAGCTAACCAACAGGTCCTGGACATGGAGGCTTGGGTCCAATAGGGGGCGCACTTGGGAGCATGGCAACCCAAGCATGGCTCTGCACCTGGGTCTGGCTACTTGGGCCTGGTAATGCATCTCAAGTGGCCTGGCCGCTAAGACCCTCCACCTGCTCCTTGAGTCTGTCCATCCCTATAAACTCAATGTTGCCTCCTAAGAAAACCTCTGCCCTACACACGCCCTCTCTTCACCTCAAGAAAATAGAGACGGTCAAGGCAAGCCCTATCCGGGCAATCTCACACATCCATGACACCCTGGGGTTCACGGCACCTGCTCCTGGCCACCAATCGCCTGCTGTCCACCACCAAGCCCTGGTCTCCTGCACAAAGGAGACTGCTGAGTTCAGAATACCAAAGCCCGACCCGCAAGTACGTAAAATCATGGCGCCCACCGCTCACAGGACACATGCAACCAAAACCAAACTGGGTCCTTGAGCCTGGCCTGGAAGCACGCCCAGGACTGGGCAAAGCAGAAGAACCCTTGCAAGCTCTCTTGGCTCCTGTCCACTCTGCCTCTGCCAATGTGCTGGACCTCAGTCACGATGAGTGAGACGGTAGTGGGTTTTCACTCATTTTGTTCAGCTTTTCCAAGGAATGATTATTGGAGGACTCATCATCGATCCGAGCACGATGGAGAAAGCTGGCTACCACTCCAGTGCTGCTGGCTCAAAAAGGGGGGCCAGCAGGCCACTTCCGGGACCTGTAATACCACCGCCTGGTGAAGCCATGCCCAGGTGAACACAGTCTGGGGGACCCTATTTCCTCTCTAGGCCTGAAACGCCTCAGATAACTCGCTCGATCCAGGGGAGTTGTCCCGCGAACATCTGCCAGGCCCTGAGGAGGCAGGGAAAGCGCCCGGCACCAACAAACCGCTTACCTTCTTCGCCACCATTCGTCCTCACTCGCAGTCAGGAACGCAGGGATGCCAGCCATTCAACAGGACCAGATGTCAGCTAAGCGGGACACACTCCTGTCAGCCTCCAGGAACGTATTTCTCCTGTAGGTCTCCTGAAGAGTGTAGTTCAAAAAAGACAAGGCTTGTGAAAAGTGGCACAGTGGCAGGGCTCTAGGCTCCAATGCCGGTTTCCTACCCGGTTGGCATAATGCCAAGCTCTCACAAACACCTGCCCTGCGTTGCCCCACTACAGCTAGCTCACCTACAACTCCTGGACATGGGGCTTGGGGCCCAAGAGGGTCCGCACATGGGATCCAGGCAACCCAAGCATGGCTTTGCACCAGGACTGGCTACTTGCGCCTGGTACTGCATCCCAAGTGGCCTGGCACCTACGACACCCCACCTGCTCCTTGGGTCTGTCCATCCCTGCACCCTACCTGCTGCCTCCTAAGAGAATCTCGGCCCTAGACATGCCCTCTCTTCACCTCAGGAAAATAGAGGGTCGGGGCAAGCCCTAGACGGGTAATCTCACACATCCGTGCCACTCTAGGATTCACGGCACGTGCTCCTAGCCACCTAATGCTTGGTCTCCACCACCAAGCCGTGGTCAACTGCACAAAGGGGACTGCTGTGCCAAGAGTACCAGGCGCGACCCACAAGTACGTAAAATTATGGCGCCCACCGCTCAGAGGGCACATGCGACCAGAACCGAACTGGGTCCATGAGCCTGGCCTGGAAGCACGCCCATGACTGGGCAAAGCAGTGGAACCCTTGCAAGCTCTCTTGGCTCCTGCCAACTCTGCCTCTCAATGTGCTGGACCTCAGTCACGATGAGTGAGACGGTAGTGGGTTTTCATTCATTTTCTTCAGCTTTTCCAAGGAATGTTTTTTGGAGGACTCATCATCGATCCGAGCATGCTGGACAAAGCTAGCTACCACTCCAATGCCGCTGGCGTGGAAAGGAAGGCCAGCAGGCCACTTCGGGACCCCTAACACCACCGCCTGTGGGGCCATGCCCAGGTGAACAAAGTCTGGGGGACCCTATTTCCTCTCTAGGCCTGCAACGCCTCAGATAACTTGCTCAACCCAGGGGACGTGTCCCGCACTTATCTGCCAGGCCCTGAGGAGGTAGGGAAAGCGCCTGGCATAAGCAACAGCTTACCTTCTTCGCCACCCTCCATCCTTGCTTCGCAGTCAGGAACGCAGGAATGCCAGCCATTCAACAGGACCCCACGTCCTGAGCTAAGCTGGACATACTCCTGTCAGCCTCCAGGCGCGCCTCCATCCTTGTGGTCTCCTGAAGAGTGTAGACCAAAAAAGAGCACGCTTGTGAATAGTGGCACAGTGGCAGGGTTCTAGGCTCCAATGCCAGTTTCCTACCCGGTTGGCAGAATGCCAAACTCTCACAAACACGTGCCCTCCAATGCCCCCCTACCGCTAGCTAACTGACAACTCCTAGACATGGAGGCTTGGGGCCCAAGGGGGTGCGCACTTTGAAGCGTGGCAACCCAAGCATGGCTTTGCACCTGGTCTGGCTCCTTGCGCCTGGGAATGCATCCCACGTGGCCTGGCCGCTTCGACACCCCACCTGATCCTTGGGTCTGTGCATCCCTACAACTTCCCTGCTGCCTCCTAAAAGAATCTCTGCCCTACACACGCCCTCTCTTCACCTCAGGAAAATAGACGGTCAGGGCAAGCCCTATCCGGGCAATCTCACACATCCATGCCACCCTAGGATTCACGGCACGGGCTCCTGGCCATCTAACGCCTGGTCTCCCCCACAAGCCCTGGTGTCCTGCACACAGGGGACTGCTGTGCCAAGAGTACCAAGACGGGACCCGCAAGTACGTAAAATCATGGCGCCCACCGCTCACAGGGCACATGCAACCAGAATCCAACTGGGTCCATGAGCCTGGCATGGAAGCACGCCCATGACTGGGCAAACCAGTGGAACCCTTGCAAGCTCTCTTGGCTCCTGCCAACTCTGCCTCTGCCAACGTGCTGGACCTCAGTCACGATGAGTGAGACGGTAGTGGGTTTTCACTCATTTTGTTCAGCTTTTCCAAGGAATGTTTATTGGAGGACTCATCATCGATCCGAGCACGATGGACAAAGCTGACTACCACAACAGTGCTGCTGGCTTGGAAAGGGGGGCTAGCAGGCCACTTCTGGAACCGGTGTAACAACACCGCCTGGAGGCACCATGCCCAGGTGAACACAGTCTGGGGGATCCTATTTCCTCTCTAAGCCTGAAACGCCTCAGATAACTTGCTCAACCCAGGGGAGGTGTCCCGCGCACATCTGCCAGGCCCTGAAGAGGCAGGGAAAGCGCCCGGCACCAACAACAGCTTACCTTCTTTGCCACCCTTCGTCCTTGCTCGCAGTGATGAACGCAGGGATGCCAGCCATTCAACAGGACCCCACCTCCTGATCTAAGATGGACACACTCTTGTCAGCCTCCAGGCACGCCTCCCTTCTCCTGTAGGTCTCCTGATGAGTGTAGACAAAAAAGAGCACGCTTGTGAAAAGTGGCACAGTGGCAGGGTTCTAGGCTCCAACGCCAGTTTCCTACCCAGTTGGTAGAATAGCAAACTCTCACAAACACCTGCCCTGCATTGCGCCTCGAAAGCTAGCTAACCAACAGGTCCTGGACATGGAGGCTTGGGTCCAATAGGGGGCGCACTTGGGAGCATGGCAACCCAAGCATGGCTCTGCACCAGGGTCTGGCTACTTGGGCCTGGTAATGCATCTCAAGTGGCCTGGCCGCTAAGACACTCCACCTGCTCCTTGAGTCTGTCCATCCCTAAACTCAATGTTGCCTCCTAAGAAAACCTCTGCCCTACACACGCCCTCTCTTCACCTCAAGAAAATAGACGGTCAAGGCAAGCCCTATCCGGGCAATCTCACACATCCATGACACCCTGGGGTTCACGGCACCTGCTCCTGGCCACCAATCGCCTGCTGTCCACCACCAAGCCCTGGTCTCCTGCACAAAGGGACTGCTGAGTTCAGAATACCAAAGCCCGACCCGCAAGTACGTAAAATCATGGCGCCCACCGCTCACAGGACACATGCAACCAAAACCAAACTGGGTCCTTGAGCCTGGCCTGGAAGCACGCCCAGGACTGGGCAAAGCAGAAGAACCCTTGCAAGCTCTCTTGGCTCCTGTCCACTCTGCCTCTGCCAATGTGCTGGACCTCAGTCACGATGAGTGAGACGGTAGTGGGTTTTCACTCATTTTGTTCAGCTTTTCCAAGGAATAAGATTATTGGAGGACTCATCATCGATCTGAGCACGATGGAGAAAGCTGGCTACCACTCCAGTGCTGCTGGCTCAAAAAGGGGGGCCAGCAGGCCACTTCCGGGACCTGTAATACCACCGCCTGGTGAAGCCATGCCCAGGTGAACACAGTCTGGGGGACCCTATTTCCTCTCTAGGCCTGAAACGCCTCAGATAACTCGCTCGATCCAGGGGAGTTGTCCCGCACATCTGCCAGGCCCTGAGGAGGCAGGGAAAGCGCCCGGCACCAACAAACCGCTTACCTTCTTCGCCACCATTCTGTCCTCACTCGCAGTCAGGAACGCAGGGATGCCAGCCATTCAACAGGACCAGATCCTCAGCTAAGCGGGACACACTCCTGTCAGCCTCCAGGAACTATTTCCCTGTAGGTCTCCTGAAGAGTGTAGTTCAAAAAAAGACAAGGCTTGTGAAAAGTGGCACAGTGGCAGGGCTCTAGGCTCCAATGCCAGTTTCCTACCCGGTTGGCATAATGCCAAGCTCTCACAAACACCTGCCCTGCGTTGCCCCCCACTACAGCTAGCTCACCTACAACTCCTGGACATGGGGCTTGGGGCCCAAGAAGGGTCCGCACATGGGATCCAGGCAACCCAAGCATGGCTTTGCACCAGGACTGGCTACTTGCGCCTGGTACTGCATCCCAAGTGGCTTGGTGGCCTGGTCACCTACTGACCCTCCCCACCTGCTCCTTGGGTCTATCCATCCCTGCACCCTACCTGCTGCCTCCTTTTAGTGAGTTTGGGAAGAAGAAGAAGGTGGTAGTTGTAGTTAGAGCATTTGGAGTAATTGCTGGAGCCGGAGAGAGAAGAAGAATAAAAGACCTTTTTTCATTTTCATCCTGAGTTTGAATTTTCCTGCTGCATTCATTGCTCCAGGCAGCTTTTACTTCAGGCAGCCACAAGTGGTGGCCCGTGCAGGGAACTCAGCGGCCAGGTAAGAAAAAAGAAAATTTAAAAAAATGGGAGCTAATATAACAAAAAGTCGGTTTATAAAAGCCATGAATGAAATTTTTGATAGCGAGAACTCAGAGGATAGTGAGAAAAGTGAACAAGAAATCATATCCTCTGACTCAGTTGAGACCAGCAAGGAGAGTAGAAATGTAAATTCAAATGTAAGAACTGCAAAAGCCATCAGAAGCTTAATAAAATTAGCCGAGGAGTATGTACTCTCCTATGAGCTGAAACTCAGGATACTAGTGAAGGTGATAACAGTAACAAGGAGCCAAACCATGAAAGTACGGTCTCCTCCACTGAGCCGGTTAGGAATTATGAAGCTAGTAGTGAAGAGGAATCCAATTCGTGGAGCACAGTCTCCAATAAAAAGAACAAAAAGAAATTAAAAAAGAGAAAAGACCATCAAATAGAGGAACCACCAGTGCCCTCTGCTCCTTCATGGATAGAATCCCAAACAGAAACAATAAGGAGTATTGATCAGAGAGTAAGTGCTCTTGAGGTAGAAATTGGCGGTCTTTCTGAGCGCTTATATGCTTTCGAACAACATAGACTGCAGGAACACCCAGAACTGCCAGTATTTCAAAATGAACAGGGACAAATGTATCACCAGTCCCTAGACTTTAAAACAATAAAGAATTTTGAAGAGGCGGTAATGACCTATGGGCCTCATGCTCTGATCACATTAAATATGATAGAGTCACTTAACACCCTAATCTTAGCCCCCTCAGATTGGTAAAGTCTATGCAAAGTGGTACTAAGTGGGGGACAATATCTAATCTGGAAAACTCAATTCCAGGAACTTTGTTCAGAAATAGCAAAGAGAAATGCTGCAGCAGGTTTCCCTCAATGCAATATAGATATGCTCACAGGGGAAGGTCAGTTCACTGAACTACAAAATCAGCTACAATACGATCCCCATGTGTATGCCCAGATACACACAACAGCTGTCAAAGCCTGGAAGACAATATCAGGCACAGGGGATCTTCAAGGCTTCCTATGAAAAATTATACAAGGGCCAAAGGAACCTTATGCTGATTTTGTAGATAGATTCTTAAAAACAATATCTAGAGTTTTCGGCGAAGTTGAGCAAGCTATGCCCCTAGTTATCCAATTAGCATATGAGAACGCTAATAAATATTGCCAGGATGCAATAAGGCCGTGGAGAAGTAAAAAAGACTGATCAATTTATATCAGACTGTGTAAAGACATTAACGAGGCTGTTATCACAGGCAACGTAATTGCTGCAGTGATGAAAAATTCCTCCCCTCAAAATTCCCAAAGGATTCAACCTAGAACAGGATATTCCAGACAAAATTATTATAATCAACCAAGATATGCTAAGCAATATCCCCAGGGGTAATAAGATCAAATTCATACTGCGCTCCAGGCCGATGCCCCAGGTGCAAAAAGGGTATACATTGGGCCAATCAAATGCCATTCCAGATATGATATATATGGAAATGATTTTTTCAGGATTTGAAAAACGGGGCACAGGGCCCAATGCCCTGGGGCCCACAAATGTAGGAGGCACTAGAGGAGGAATGCCCTCAGATCCAGATGATTCCTCGTCACAATCCCTCCTACCCACTAACTCCCTTGTCAGAGGGACAAGAGGAAGTGCAGGATTAGATCTCTATTGTACCGCCTGGATAGTCCTAACACCTGAAATGGGGGTTCAGCTGATTCCTACGGGAATCAGGGGACCTCTCCCCTCAGGAACTGTGGGTCTAATCCTTGGGCATAGTTCCAAGAGTTTATTAGGCTTTAATGTTATACCAGGGATTATTGATTCAGATTATAATGGAGAGATTAAAATAATGCTAAGTACACACAGGGGCATCATCTCTGTAAATCAAGGAGACAGAATAGCACAGCTGCTCCTCCTTCCCAGTCTCCATAATACTTTTTAAAAGCATGCCACAAAATAGAAATAGCAGAGCATTCAGTTCTACTGGTTCAGGACCTATGGCTTTCTGGGTTCAGGATTGTTCACGGAGGCCTATGTGCAAAATAAAAATTCAAGGTATAGAGATGAAGGGGCTGATTGATACAGGAGCTGACTCTTCCATCATAAATCTACAACAATAGCCTAAGCACTGGCCTCTACAGAAAGCCTCCACCAGTTTAAGAGGCTTGGGATCTAGCAATACCCCAGCACAAAGTGCTGTCATCTTAAATTGGGAAGATAATGAAGGGCATGAAGGAAATTTCCAACCTTATGTATTAAACAGCTTTCCAGTTACACTATGGGGAAGAGATATCCTACATCAAATGGGGCTACACTTAGCAACCAAGCCTGCAGGTGTTAAGAATAAAAATCCTAATCATAATACAAAAGGCAAAGGACATTTTTTCTAGGGGCCACTGAGAAAACAATTTTAAAAAAATACCATGGCTTTCTAATAAGCCAGTTTGGGTCCCTCAGTGGCCCCTATTCAGAGAAAAATTGCAAGAGGCCCATCAATTAATTAAAGAACAATTAGAAGCAGGACACATAGAGCCTTCCACCTCTCCTTGGAATTCTCCCATATTTGTAATTTAAAAAAATCAGGAAAATGGAGACTATTACAAGACCTAAGACAAATTAACAAAACAATGCAAATTATGGGCCCTACTCAACCTGGACTTCCTAATCCCATAGCTATTCCAAAAAACTATTACCTTATAACTCTTGATATAAAGGACTGTTTCTTTTCCATTCCCCTACATCCTCTGGATGCCCCCAGGTTTGCTTTTTCAATTCCTTCTATCAATAATAATGGCCCTGAAAAGATATCAATGGAAAGTATTGCCGCAGGGAATGGCAAATAGCCCTACAATGTGCCAACTATATGTTGACAGAGCTATACAGCCCATTAAAAACAAATATCAAGACCTCATGTGTCTACACTAAATGGACAATGTTTTAATAGCTCACCCTAATCAACAAATCTTATTTAATATATTTAGTGAAATAACAAAAAAATTTTAAAAATATGGATTATATATAGCAGAAGAAAAAGTTCAAAGCAGATCACCTATACTATATTTAGGCTTTAAAATCATGGATACTTTTGTTAAACCCCCCAAAATTCTAATAAGTAAAGAACATTTGACCACCCTCAATGATTTCCAAAAACTACTGGGAGACATTAATTGGCTTCGCCCTACACTAAGCCTCACTACTGGACAATTAAAACATTTATTTGACATCCTTCACGGGAATCCTGATCCATCCTCACCGCGAACATTAACTCCTGATGCCAGGAGAGCTCTAAAATTAGTAGAACAGGCCATTGAAAGATCCCATTGTAATAGATTTGATTTTGCTCAACCACTAATATTGATTATTCATTCACAATATACACCCACAGGAGTATTTTGGCAACAGGGACCTATATAATGGATACATTTGCCTGTCTCTCCTAAAAGTACAATTGAGTCTTATACCTCCATGGTGGCTAAACTTATTCTTCAAGGACTTAAGGCCTCTACTAAAATATTTGGAATTCATCCCGCCACTATTATTACTCCTTATTCATCGTCACAGGTTGAATATTTGTGCTTCAATGATAATGACTGGGCTATAGCTAGATGCTCTACTTCTGCAAATTTTGACAATCATATTCCTAAATCTCCTATACTGTCCTTTTGTATCAATCATCCTATCATATTCCCACAGGTAATAAAAAATCAACCCATTCCTAAAGCATTTAATGTATTTACAGATGGATCCTCTAACAGTACTGCTGGAGTAGTCACTCAAAATGAAAAAAATGATTCATATCACTAATCAAAAATCAGCTCAATTAGTGGAACTCGAAGCTATAATAATAGCTCTGGAAAATTTTAAAGAACAGCCTATGAATATTTTTTCAGACAGCCACTATATTGTACATGCTGTCCCTAAATTGGAGTTAGCAGGTCCAATAGCACCACATACTCCAGCTTTTAAATTGTTTTCTCAAATCCAAAATCTCCTATGGCAATGAAAAGAACCTTTATTTATAGGTCACATAAGAGCTCACAATAATTTGCCTGGTCCTCTCCATGAAGGTAATCAAAAAGCTGATGCCCTCACTAAAACAATATTTATATTTACTACAGTACAACAATCTATTTATTTCATTCCCAGTTCCACGTCAATAGCACTACCTTAAGAAAAAAATTTAAAATCACTAAAGAACAAGCTCGAATAATTGTAAAAGAATGTCCATCTTGTGTAACACATTTGCCCAATTCACATTATGGGGTTAACCCACGAGGTTTGATGCCCAATCATTTGTGGCAGATGGATGACACTCATGAGCCAAATTTTGGAAAATTACGATTTATTCATGTCACCATAGACACATGCTCAGGCATGATTTTTGCTTCCTTACATTCCGGAGAAAATGTTAAAGATGTTACATCTCATTGTCTGCAAGCTTTTGCTGCATTGGGTATCCCCAAAATGCTTAAAACAGATCATGGCCCTGCATATACATCCACATCTTTCAAACAATTTTGTACAAAATTCAATATAATCCACAAAACAGGTATCACTTATAATCCTCAGGGACAAGGAATAATTGAAAGAGCAAATCAGACACTTAAAAATATGTTACTAAAGCAAAAAGATGGAAACTGGAAAAACCCTAAGGACAGATTGGCAGTTGCCCTGTTTACCCTAAATTTCTTAACTTTAGATTCTAATGGATTTTCGGCTGGAGATAGACACTGGAACCCACACCAACAACATAAACCTTTGGTTTACTGGAAGGATGTTCTCTCTGGTACATGGAAGGGTCCAGACCCAGTATTAATTTGGGGGAGAGGATCTGTTTGCGTTTTTCCAAAGCATGAATCCTCTCCAATATGGATACCATCTAGATTGATAAAGCAGGTACAAAGTCAAAAGGATCAAGATGAAGTTATTGAGGAGTCAAGATTGAATAAACAAGTACAAAATCAAGAGGACCAAAATGAAGGTATGGAGTGATTCCCTTAAAAGAGTCCTCCAATAAATTCACAACTCAAGTTTTATTCTTCCTGGCCAGGACAAGAAGATCTCTCTTTAGTGTATACACAATTGTATTTTTTTTTCATTTACATATGTCTTTATGTCTGTGCATTTGTCTAAACTTCATGTTAATGTGAAATTTATAAACAAATATATGTTTATATGTGTGTCTAGTGTGACGTCACAAATAACTAAGCGCTTATGAAAAAAAATAGATATAGATCCAAATAATGTTAATTTATTTAAGTTTAGAATATTCTAAATAGATTATATATATATAGATAGATATTCACATAAGTTTAGAATATTCTAATTAGATAACCAATTTTATGATAATCAATTTTGATTTATAGTTGTCTCCGGGACTTCTCTTCAGCTGTGAATATGACTAATGTTGTATAACCTGATATTTTGGTGTTTTGACATGGGATTGTTTATTTGTTATTAACTTCATTTATCTATTAGCTAATTAATTTGAATTATTTCAACAGGTATAGGATTGCTGTATATACAGAGGCTCCAGGATTCCAGCTAACATTTTTCCAAAGTGCCTTTAATTTTTCCTTAATCTATTTTTAGTGCAGTAAACACCCTCAGTTTCTCTTTGGTTATTTCTGAATGTGATATTTTGCCAGCTTATGTTTGTGGGAGCTTAAGCAGCAATGTGTGTGAGTAGAGATCAACTTTTATTTTATACTCTAATAATTTTTTTTTTAGTTTGACAGCTCACCTTTTGATCTCAGTGCTGGAATAGCACTGCCTTTCCCTTAATAATGGATGCTTGAGTTTTTAAGTAGCGGGCCATGAAGATTTGCTGGTGGCAGTGTCTAAACATAAAAAAGACGGCTGCTGCTAAAACTGCAGGGACCGCGGTCACTGCAAGCATCCCTGCTGCTCAAGCATCGAACAAACTCACCAGCAGTGTGGCCTCTGTTCTGCATGCACGGGGCCTCCTGGATCTAAGTGTTATAACTTATAGACATTTTGATTTTCCATTATTTTGGGACATTACGGGACAATACCTGTGGTATTTGTCTAAGAGAACTCAGTGCATTACTTGATGAAACTAAGGGCAGGTGATTCGCTTAAAGAACTTGATACGCTATGGAAACTTGGCTCGTCAGCAGTAGGCTTGCTGCCTTAAAGCCGCACCATCTCCTAAAAATTGGACGGCTGTTAGTCAACACACAGTCGATCCTGAAGGGCTCGATTTGATGACTGGTTAGCCTATGATGGGTAAGATCCACAGTAGGGGACAACCTAAGACACGGCACAGTCACACGGGACAGTCTAATGTGGCCAGCATGTCAACCTAAGCAAGGAGTCAAGACAGCCTTGATTTCCATGACGGGTAAGAATGTTAGTTTCACATGGATGTCCTAGAACATCCCATCTTTTAAAACTAAAGAAGGAAAATTAAAAAGTCTATAATCAAAGAGATAGCTAAAGATTGCGGATAGCTGAGAGCCATAAAAGATGTTCTAGTTTCCACCTGATATTAATACATTATTCAAAGAATCTTTGTATGCCCACAAACACTGTGTGATGCACCTGTAAGCTCGAGCTGTAAACACTTGTCCTTGTTAAAGTTATATGCATATAACTGGGTGAGGTTGGTTAGAGTGTGTGGGAAGAAGAAGAAGGTGGTGGTTGGAGTTAGAGCGTTTGGAGTAATTGCTGGAGCCAAAGAGAGAAAAAGAATAAAAGACCTTTTTTCATTTTCATCCTGCCTCCGAATTTATCTGCGATGTTCCTTGCTCTAGGCGGCTTTCGCGTCAGGCAGCAACACCTCTTAACATGTCCTCTCTTCACCTCAGGAAAATAGAGGGTCAAGACAAGCCTTATCCAGAAAATATCACACATCCATGCCACCCTAGGGTTCACGGCACGTGCTCCTGGCCATCTAACGCCTGCTCTCCCCCACCATGCCCTGGTCTCCTGCACAAAGGAGACTGCTGAGCCAAGAGTACCAAAACACGACAAACAAGTACGTAAAATCATGGCGCCCTCCGCTCATAGGGCACATGCACCCAGAAACCAACTGGGTCCATGACCTCCTTGGAAGCACGCCCACAAATGGGCAAAGCAGTGGAACCCTTGCAAGCTCTCTTGGCTCCTGCCAACTTTGCCTCTGCCAATGTGCTGGACCTCAGTCACGATGATGAGACAGTAGTGGGTTTTCACTCATTTTGTTCAGCTTTTCCAAGGAATGTTTATTGGAGGACTCATCATCAATCCGTGCATGCTGGACAAAACTATCTACCACTCTAATACTGCTGGCTTGGACAAGGAGGCCAGCAGGCCACTTCTGGGACCGGTAACACCACCACCTCGTGGGGCAATGACCAGGTAAACACAGTCTGGGAAACCCTATTTCCTCTATAGGCCGGCAACACCTCATATAACTAGCTTGACCAAGGGCAGGTATCCTGAACACATTTTCCAGGCCCTAAGGAGGCAGGGAAAGCACCTGGCACCAATCAACATCTTACCTTCTTCGCAACCCTCCATCCTTGCTCGCAGTCAGGAACGGAGGGATGTCAGACATTCAACAGGTCTCCAACTCCTAGGCTAAGCTGGACACACACCTGTTAGCCTCCAGGCACGCCTCCTTACTCGTGGTCTCCTGAAGATTGTAGACAAAAAAAGAGCATGCTTCTGAAAAGTGGCACAATGGCAGGGTTCTAGGCCCCACGCCAGTTTCCTACCCAGTTAAAAGAATGCCAAACTCTCACAAAAACCTGCCCTGCATTGCCCCACTATAGCTAGCTAACTAACAACTCCTGAATATGGAGGCTTGGAGCCAAAGAGGGGACACATAGGGGAGCATGGCAACCCAAGCATGGCTTTGTACTTGGTCTCGCTACTTGCGCCTGGTAATGTATCCCAAGTGGCCTAGTTGCTACGACACTCCACCTGCTCCTTGGGTCTGTCCATCCCTGCACCCTATATGCTGCCTACTAAGAGAATATCTGCCCTAGACACACCGTCTCATCACCTCAGGAAATTAGAGGGTCAAAACAAGCCCTATCCAGGCAATCTCACACATCCATGATACCCTGGGGTTCACAGCACGTGCTCCTGGCCACAAATCGCCTGCTCTCCCCCACCAAGCCCTGGAATCCTGCACAAAGGAAACTGCTGAGCCAAGAGTACCAAGGTGAGACCCGCAAGTACGAAAATCATGTCGCCCACCACTCACATGGCACGTGCACCCAGAAACCAACTGGATCCATGAGCCTGGCCTGAAAAAACGCCCATGGCTGGGCAAAGCAGTAGAACCCTAGCAAGCACTCTTGGCTCCTGCCAACTCTGCCTAGGCCAACGTGCAAGACCTCAGTCACGATGAGTGAGACGGTAGTTGGTTTTCACTCATTTTGTTCAGCTTTTCCAAAGAATGTTTATTGGAGGACTCATTATCGATCCGAGCACGCTGGACAAAGCTAGCTACCACTCCAATGCCACAGGCTTGGAAAGGGCAGCCAGCAGTCTACATCCGGGACCGGAAACACCACCACCTGGAGGGGCCATGCCCAGGTGAACACAGTCTGGGGGACCCTATTTCCTCTCTAGGCCTGCAATGCCTCAGATAACTTTCTCAACCCAGGGGAGGTGGCCCGCGCACATCACAGGTGGCACAACACAGGCCCTGAGGAGGCAGGAAAAGCGCCCGGCACCAACCAACAGCTTACCTTCTTCACCACCATCCGTCCTTGCTCGCAGTCAAAAACGCAGAAATGCAATTCATTACCTGGTACCCCACTTCCTGAGCTAAGCTGGACAGACTCTTGTCAGCCTCCAAGCACGCCACCGTCCTCGTGGTCTCCTGAAAAGCTTAGACCAAAAAAGAGAACACTTGTGAAAAGTGGAACAGTGGCAGGGTTCTAGGCTATAATGCCAGTTTTCTATCCAGTTGGCAGAATGCAAAACTCATACACCAGCTGCCCTGCATTGCACCAGTGCAGCTAGCTAACCGAAAACTACTGGACATGTAGGCTTGGGGCCCAAGATGGGGTGCACTTGGGACCTTGGCAACCCAAGCATGGCTTTGCACAAAGTCTGGCTCCTTGCTCCTGGTAATGCATCCCAAATGGCCTGACCAATTCGAAACACCACCTGCTCCTTGGGTCGGTCCATCACTGCATCCTCTCTGGTGCCTCTGAAGAGAATCTCTGCCCTAGATATGCCCTCTCTTCACCTCATGAAAATAGAGGGTGGGGGCAGGTCCTATCCGGGCAATCAGATATCCATGCCACCCTATGGTTCACAGCACGTGCACCTGGCCAACTAATGCTCTCCCCCACAATCCCTACTCTCCTCCATAAAGTGTACTGCTGAGCCAAGAGTACCAAGGCGCAACATGCAAGTATGTAAAATCATGGCAGCCACTGCTCACAGGGCACATGCAACCAGAACCCAACTGTGTCCAAAAGCCTGGCCTGGAAGCACGCCGATGACTTGGCAAAGCACTGGAACACTTGCCAGCTCTCATGGCTCCTGCCAAATCTGCCTCTGCCAATGAGCTGGACCTCAGTCACGATGAGTGAGACGGTAGTGGGTTTTCACTCATTTTGCTCAACTTTTCCAAGGAATGTTTAATGGAGGACTCATCATCTATCCATGCATGCTGGACAAAGCTAGCTACCACTTCAATGCCGCTGGTTTGGAAAGCGGGGCCAGCAGGCCACTTCCAGGAACGTTAACACCACAGCCTGGTGGGACCATGCCCAGGTGAACACAGTCTTGGGGAGCCCTATTTCCTCTCCAGGCCTGCAAAGCCTCAGATAACTGGCTAGCCCCAGGGGAGATGGTCCGCACACATCTGTCAGACCCTCAGGAGACAGGGAAAGTGACCGGCATCAACCAACAGTTTACCTTCTTCGCCACCCTTCGTCCTTGTTCGGGGTCAGGAACGCAGTGATGCCAGCCATTCAACAGGACTCCACGTCCTGAGCTAAGCTGGACACACTCCTGTCAACCTCCAGGCACACCTCCCTCCACCTGGTCTCCTGAAGAGTGTAGACCAAGGAAGAGCACGCTTGAGATAAGTGGCACAGTGGCAGGGTTTTAGGCTCCAATGCCAGTTTCCTACCCAGTTGGCAGAATGCCAAACTCTCACAAACACCTACCCTGCATTGCCCCCAAAGAGCTAGCTAAACAACAACTCCTAGACATAAAGGCTTCGGGACCAAGAGAAGGAGCACTAGGCACCTTGGCAACCCAAGCATGGCTTTGCACCTAGTCTGGCTACGTGCGACTGGTAATGGATGCCAAGTGGACTGACCGCTACAGTAACTTCACTCCAAAGGAGAAATGAGTAGCCACCGTCCAGCTTGAGTTTCTACAATGTCTAGTAAACTCCAACTCTTCCCAACCTTAAGCACATGCATATCCATGCAAAAGGTAACATCCTTCCAGGGGAGCCCTTCCTCAAACAATATGCTCCACTGGGCGATCCTGACTTCTGCGGTCGCACTCGGGACCCTACCTGACAGTGAAGTACGTGTGCATGCCACGTGAACAAGAGGTGATATTTTTTCAGGCGCTAGGTCTCTAAGGCTGCAGGCACAAACCCTTCAAACCTGCACATAACGCCTAGTCTCTTTTGCCAACCAAAACGTCAATGTGTAAACTCACTCCTAGAAGAGACTAGGAGCACACTACCAGGGTTCACAAACGCCTCCAACAAGACAGCGCATCCTTGAGACACACGCGACCATATTGGCTCAGTCAGTATCCAAACTGACTACAACAGGTTCCACAATGGAACTCAACCGCATCCTCTTTGGGGAAGAACCCTCCTGCTCTTCCCAACCTCAAACACAAGCCTATCGGTACCAAACGTGATATCCTCGCAAGGGAGCCCGGCCTCAACCAAGATACTCCACTGGGCGATCCCGACTTCTGCTGTCGCACTCGGGACCCTCACTGCCAGTGAAGCACGTGTGCAGGGCACGTGGGCAAGAGGGTTTTGCTTTCAGGCTTTACTTCTCTCACGCCACAGGCACAAACCCTTCGAACCTGCCCGTTACCCCTAGGCCCTTCCCCACCCACAACGTCAATGTGTACCCTCATCGGAGAGACTAGCAGCACACTACCAGGGTGCAAAGACGCCTCCAACAAGACAGCTCATCACTGAGGGCCCGCGACCCCCTTGGCTCAGTCAGTGTCCAGACTGCCTAGAAGAGGTTGCACAAAGGAACTCAACTGGCCTTGCATGCAGCCTTGCAGGGAGAACAGAATCACACCCCAAACCTCGGGGTCCTACCGGGGTTCTCACCGCCGGCTAGCGTGCAAGACATCCCTGCGAAGCTTTATTTCCGAGGCATGCCAGCGAAACGGCACCTCTTGGGTAAGACTGTCCCTCCCTTTACTATGCCTCACATGTCCATCTACTCATCCAGCCATTGGTCCCTCTCTCAACCCACACATCCTGCCTGGTCCTGTAGCACCGCTCCTGGCCAAGGCTGAAGAACACAACCTGCACCACCGCAGCACTGCATGGAAAACGGCAAACACACATTAGGCTACTGCTCGGAACACCGCGGACGACGACCCAGACGCAGGGTTTCGCCACCCCTTTACATCCAGCTGCGTTGGCCCTTGGCCCAAGGGACCCTAAGTGCCTCGAGGACACCCAGAAGACCATCGTGGCGGCCCCAACCTCGGGAAAAAAACACCTCCTCTCTCAACAGTGAGGAATCGTATTCTGGGGGTAACCTGGCCCAGCAACAACTCCTAGCCAAACCGCACCCTACTGCTGAAACCCCGTGACAAAACCCACCTGGCAAGGCCAGGCTTTTCCTCTACCGCCTCAGGGCTGCATCACCCATGCATGCTGAAGCCCCAACAAAAGGCACTCTGAGGACTACAGGCCACACACCGGCACACCAAGTGCCCTCGCCGCTCAAGAGTCTTCCCTGGCGGGCTCTATTCCTCAGGGCCCACAGCCAGGACTCTGCCCAGGGTTTCTTCCTCCAACACCTGCCAAACTGCGGCCTTCTAAATCTACGAGGTGGACCTCAGTTTCGATGAGGACGACGGTATAGAGTTTTCACTCATTTTGTTCAGCTTCCAAGGAATGTTTTCGTGGGAGTCATCATCGATCCACGCTTGTCACCCTCGTCTGCCAAGGAGGACCCTCGGGGACTTTGTCTGAGAAGACGCTTACCATCGTCAGCCATGCACCGGGGCACTCAACCACAGAGGTCACGGGGCGACGGGTGTTCCCCGACCTCCTTGGGGATCTTGGCACGGGCAGGAGACCTAGCGGGGTCCTTCCCATCCTTCCTCGCTAACACGACCTGGTAAGTGTATGGAACGAGACAGAAGAGACAGTTGAGCATGAAGAACGCTATGGCTGCGCTGCTCTCGGTGGCCTAGCTCTTCTCACTATACACTCTTTAGCGACTGCAGCATTTCAAGGCGCCTACGGCATTGCGCACCAGCTCAGTTCCAATGGGGCCCTGAAGCTTCCAAAGACACTCATGCAGCCAAAGGAGCCTTACCAGTCGTCTCCCGTCCACGCTCTCTCTGAACACCTCGGACCTCGGTACCTTCGCTCCACAGGAGGCACGAGTAGCCAAGGTCCAGCTTGAGAGACTACCTCATCTAGAACGCTTTTGTACTTCCCAACCTTAAACACCTGCACATCACAGCCAAACGTGACATCCTCGCTCGGCAGCCCTGCCTCACCCAGTACGCTCCACTGGGCGATCCCTACTTCTGCTCAACCACAGGCGACCCTCACTGCCACCAAAGCACTTGCGCAGGCCATGTGGACAAGAGGTGATTTTTGTCACGCTTTACTTCTCTTAGGGAACAGGCACAAACCCTTCACTCATACCCGTCGCACCTAAGCCCTTCCATCACCCCAAATGTGAATGTGTGCCCTCGTCAGAGAGACTGGTACCACACTACCAGGGTTCACACATGCCTCCAACAACACAGGGCATCCTGAGGCCTGAAACCGCCTGGGCTCAGTCAGTATCCAAACTGCCTAGAAGAGGTTCCTCAATGGACATCAACAAGCCTCGCATGCAGCCGTGCAAGGCAACCAGAGTCACCCCCACAGCACAGGGTCCTATGATGGTTCTCATGGCCACGCTGGTGTGCAAGCCATCCATGCAAATGTTCATTTCAAAGGCACACCGGTGACACGGCACCACTTGGGTCTGGCACCGTCGCTCCCCTTCCATATCCACTCATGTCCTTCTTCTCATCAAGGCCTTGGTCCCTCGCTCCACCCACACATCATGCTCGTGCTAGAGCAACACTCCTCCCGAAGGGCTGAGAACACAACCTGCGGCCCTGTACCACTGCAAGGAAAACGGCAAGCACACTCCAGGCCTCTGCTGGAAACTCCACGGTTGTGGCCCCAGACGCAGGGTTTGGCCGCCTTTCTACAGCCGGCTGCCTAGGCCCTTGGCCCACAGGACCCGGAGTGTCTCGGGGATACCCAGAAGACCATCATGGCCGTCCCCATCTCAGGAAAACCATGTCCTCTTTCAACAATGAGGAAACGCATTCTGGCGGTGCCCTGGGCCAGCAACACCTCCCAGCAAAACTGAACCCTACTGCTGAAACCCCATGACACAAACCTTCCGCTAAGGCCGAGGGTTTCCTCTACCTCCTCAGGCCTGGATCACCCATGAATGGTTAAGCCCGAACAAGGAATCACACTTAGAAGACTACAGCCCGCACCCCGTCACACAACGTGCCCTTGCCTGGCAAGAGTCTTCCCTCGTGGACTCTATTCCTCGGGGCTACCAGCGCGAAATGTGCAGAGGGTTTAGCCCTCCCACTACCCGCACCACTGCAGCCTTTTCATCTACGAGGTGGACCTCAGTTTCGATGAGGAAGACGGTATAGAGTTTTCACTCATTTTGGTCAGCTTCCAAGGAATGTTTTTGTGGGAGTCATCATCGATCCACGCTTCTCACCCTCACCTGCCAAGGAGTAACCTCGGGGACTTTGGCCGAGGAGACGCTTACCATCTTCAGCCACGCACTGCGACACAGAGGTCACGAGGCTGCTGCGGGTGTTCCTCGTCTTCCTTGCGGATCTGGGCCGAGGCAGAAGACCTGGCGGGGTCCTTCCCATCCTCCCGTGCCAACACGACCTGGCAAGCGTAAGCAACGAGACAGAAGAGACAGTTGAGCATGAAGAACACTATGGCTGCGCTGGTCTCCGCGGCCTTGTGCTTCTAACTATACACTCTTCAGCGACTGCAGCATTTCAAGGCGCCTACGCCATTGCGCTGCAGCTCAGGACCAATGGGGCCCTGAAGCTTCCAAAGACACTCACACAGCCAAAGGAGCCTTACTCGTCGTCTTCGTCGTCTTCCACCCAAGCTCTCTCTGGCCCCAACCCCACAGACCACGGTCACTTCGCTCCACTGGAGGCACGAGTAGCCACCGGCCAGCTTGAGTGACTACATCGTCTAGAACCCTCCTGCTCTTCCCAACCTCAAACACAAGCCTATCGGTACCAAACGTGATATCCTCGCAAGGGAGCCCGGCCTCAACCAAGATACTCCACTGGGCGATCCCGACTTCTGCTGTCGCACTCGGGACCCTCACTGCCAGTGAAGCACGTGTGCAGGGCACGTGGGCAAGAGGGTTTTGCTTTCAGGCTTTACTTCTCTCACGCCACAGGCACAAAACCTTCGAACCTGCCCGTTACCCCTAGGCCCTTCCCCCACCCACAACGTCAATGTGTACCCTCATCGGAGAGACTAGCAGCACACTACCAGGGTGCAAAGACGCCTCCAACAAGACAGCTCATCCTGAGGCCCGCGACCCCCTTGGCTCAGTCAGTGTCCAGACTGCCTAGAAGAGGTTGCACAAAGGAACTCAACTGGCCTTGCATGCAGCCTTGCAGGGAGAACAGAATCACACCCCAAACCTCGGGGTCCTACCGGGGTTCTCACCGCCGGCTAGCGTGCAAGACATCCCTGCGAAGCTTTATTTCCGAGGCATGCCAGCGAAACGGCACCTCTTGGGTAAGACTGTCCCTCCCTTTACTATGCCTCACATGTCCATCTACTCATCCAGCCATTGGTCCCTCTCTCAACCCACACATCCTGCCTGGTCCTGTAGCACCGCTCCTGGCCAAGGCTGAAGAACACAACCTGCACCACCGCAGCACTGCATGGAAAACGGCAAACACACATTAGGCTACTGCTCGGAACACCGCGGACGACGACCCAGACGCAGGGTTTCGCCACCCCTTTACATCCAGCTGCGTTGGCCCTTGGCCCAAGGGACCCTAAGTGCCTCGAGGACACCCAGAAGACCATCGTGGCGGCCCCAACCTCGGGAAAAACACCTCCTCTCTCAACAGTGAGGAATCGTATTCTGGGGGTAACCTGGCCCAGCAACAACTCCTAGCCAAACCGCACCCTACTGCTGAAACCCCGTGACAAAACCCACCTGGCAAGGCCAGGCTTTTCCTCTACCGCCTCAGGGCTGCATCACCCATGCATGCTGAAGCCCCAACAAAAGGCACTCTGAGGACTACAGGCCACACACCGGCACACCAAGTGCCCTCGCCGCTCAAGAGTCTTCCCTGGCGGGCTCTATTCCTCAGGGCCCACAGCCAGGACTCTGCCCAGGGTTTCTTCCTCCAACACCTGCCAAACTGCGGCCTTCTAAATCTACGAGGTGGACCTCAGTTTCGATGAGGACGACGGTATAGAGTTTTCACTCATTTTGTTCAGCTTCCAAGGAATGTTTTCGTGGGAGTCATCATCGATCCACGCTTGTCACCCTCGTCTGCCAAGGAGGACCCTCGGGGACTTTGTCTGAGAAGACGCTTACCATCGTCAGCCATGCACCGGGGCACTCAACCACAGAGGTCACGGGGCGACGGGTGTTCCCCGACCTCCTTGGGGATCTTGGCACGGGCAGGAGACCTAGCGGGGTCCTTCCCATCCTTCCTCGCTAACACGACCTGGTAAGTGTATGGAACGAGACAGAAGAGACAGTTGAGCATGAAGAACGCTATGGCTGCGCTGCTCTCGGTGGCCTAGCTCTTCTCACTATACACTCTTTAGCGACTGCAGCATTTCAAGGCGCCTACGGCATTGCGCACCAGCTCAGTTCCAATGGGGCCCTGAAGCTTCCAAAGACACTCATGCAGCCAAAGGAGCCTTACCAGTCGTCTCCCGTCCACGCTCTCTCTGAACACCTGGGTTCTCGGTACCTTCGCTCCACAGGAGGCACGAGTAGCCAAGGTCCAGCTTGAGAGACTACCTCATCTAGAACGCTTTTGTACTTCCCAACCTTAAACACCTGCACATCACAGCCAAACGTGACATCCTCGCTCGGCAGCCCTGCCTCACCCAGTACGCTCCACTGGGCGATCCCTACTTCTGCTCAACCACAGGCGACCCTCACTGCCACCAAAGCACTTGCGCAGGCCATGTGGACAAGAGGTGATTTTTGTCACGCTTTACTTCTCTTAGGGAACAGGCACAAACCCTTCACTCATACCCGTCGCACCTAAGCCCTTCCATCACCCCAAATGTGAATGTGTGCCCTCGTCAGAGAGACTGGTACCACACTACCAGGGTTCACACATGCCTCCAACAACACAGGGCATCCTGAGGCCTGAAACCGCCTGGGCTCAGTCAGTATCCAAACTGCCTAGAAGAGGTTCCTCAATGGACATCAACAAGCCTCGCATGCAGCCGTGCAAGGCAACCAGAGTCACCCCCACAGCACAGGGTCCTATGATGGTTCTCATGGCCACGCTGGTGTGCAAGCCATCCATGCAAATGTTCATTTCAAAGGCACACCGGTGACACGGCACCACTTGGGTCTGGCACCGTCGCTCCCCTTCCATATCCACTCATGTCCTTCTTCTCATCAAGGCCTTGGTCCCTCGCTCCACCACACACATCATGCTCGTGCTAGAGCAACACTCCTCCCGAAGGGCTGAGAACACAACCTGCGGCCCTGTACCACTGCAAGGAAAACGGCAAGCACACTCAGGCCTCTGCTGGAAACTCCACGGTTGTGGCCCCAGACGCAGGGTTTGGCCGCCTTTCTACAGCCGGCTGCCTAGGCCCTTGGCCCACAGGACCCGGAGTGTCTCGGGGATACCCAGAAGACCATCATGGCCGTCCCCATCTCAGGAAAACCATGTCCTCTTTCAACAATGAGGAAACGCATTCTGGCGGTGCCCTGGGCCAGCAACACCTCCCAGCAAAACTGAACCCTACTGCTGAAACCCCATGACACAAACCTTCCGCTAAGGCCGAGGGTTTCCTCTACCTCCTCAGGCCTGGATCACCCATGAATGGTTAAGCCCGAACAAGGAATCACACTTAGAGGACTACAGCCCGCACCCCGTCACACAACGTGCCCTTGCCTGGCAAGAGTCTTCCCTCGTGGACTCTATTCCTCGGGGCTACCAGCGCGAAATGTGCAGAGGGTTTAGCCCTCCACTACCCGCACCACTGCAGCCTTTTCATCTACGAGGTGGACCTCAGTTTCGATGAGGAAGACGGTATAGAGTTTTCACTCATTTTGGTCAGCTTCCAAGGAATGTTTTTGTGGGAGTCATCATCGATCCACGCTTCTCACCCTCACCTGCCAAGGAGTAACCTCGGGGACTTTGGCCGAGGAGACGCTTACCATCTTCAGCCACGCACTGCGACACAGAGGTCACGAGGCTGCTGGGGGTGTTCCTCGTCTTCCTTGCGGATCTGGGCCGAGGCAGAAGACCTGGCGGGGTCCTTCCCATCCTCCCGTGCCAACACGACCTGGCAAGCGTAAGCAACGAGACAGAAGAGACAGTTGAGCATGAAGAACACTATGGCTGCGCTGGTCTCCGCGGCCTTGTGCTTCTAACTATACACTCTTCAGCGACTGCAGCATTTCAAGGCGCCTACGCCATTGCGCTGCAGCTCAGGACCAATGGGGCCCTGAAGCTTCCAAAGACACTCACACAGCCAAAGGAGCCTTACTCGTCGTCTTCGTCGTCTTCCACCCAAGCTCTCTCTGGCCCCAACCCCACAGACCACGGTCACTTCGCTCCACTGGAGGCACGAGTAGCCACCGGCCAGCTTGAGTGACTACATCGTCTAGAACCCTCCTGCTCTTCCCAACCTCAAACACAAGCCTATCGGTACCAAACGTGATATCCTCGCAAGGGAGCCCGGCCTCAACCAAGATACTCCACTGGGCGATCCCGACTTCTGCTGTCGCACTCGGGACCCTCACTGCCAGTGAAGCACGTGTGCAGGGCACGTGGGCAAGAGGGTTTTGCTTTCAGGCTTTACTTCTCTCACGCCACAGGCACAAACCCTTCGAACCTGCCCGTTACCCCTAGGCCCTTCCCCCACCCACAACGTCAATGTGTACCCTCATCGGAGAGACTAGCAGCACACTACCAGGGTGCAAAGACGCCTCCAACAAGACAGCTCATCACTGAGGCCCGCGACCCCCTTGGCTCAGTCAGTGTCCAGACTGCCTAGAAGAGGTTGCACAAAGGAACTCAACTGGCCTTGCATGCAGCCTTGCAGGGAGAACAGAATCACACCCCAAACCTCGGGGTCCTACCGGGGTTCTCACCGCCGGCTAGCGTGCAAGACATCCCTGCGAAGCTTTATTTCCGAGGCATGCCAGCGAAACGGCACCTCTTGGGTAAGACTGTCCCTCCCTTTACTATGCCTCACATGTCCATCTACTCATCCAGCCATTGGTCCCTCTCTCAACCCACACATCCTGCCTGGTCCTGTAGCACCGCTCCTGGCCAAGGCTGAAGAACACAACCTGCACCACCGCAGCACTGCATGGAAAACGGCAAACACACATTAGGCTACTGCTCGGAACACCGCGGACGACGACCCAGACGCAGGGTTTCGCCACCCCTTTACATCCAGCTGCGTTGGCCCTTGGCCCAAGGGACCCTAAGTGCCTCGAGGACACCCAGAAGACCATCGTGGCGGCCCCAACCTCGGGAAAAACACCTCCTCTCTCAACAGTGAGGAATCGTATTCTGGGGGTAACCTGGCCCAGCAACAACTCCTAGCCAAACCGCACCCTACTGCTGAAACCCCGTGACAAAACCCACCTGGCAAGGCCAGGCTTTTCCTCTACCGCCTCAGGGCTGCATCACCCATGCATGCTGAAGCCCCAACAAAAGGCACTCTGAGGACTACAGGCCACACACCGGCACACCAAGTGCCCTCGCCGCTCAAGAGTCTTCCCTGGCGGGCTCTATTCCTCAGGGCCCACAGCCAGGACTCTGCCCAGGGTTTCTCCTCCTCCAACACCTGCCAAACTGCGGCCTTCTAAATCTACGAGGTGGACCTCAGTTTCGATGAGGACGACGGTATAGAGTTTTCACTCATTTTGTTCAGCTTCCAAGGAATGTTTTCGTGGGAGTCATCATCGATCCACGCTTGTCACCCTCGTCTGCCAAGGAGGACCCTCGGGGACTTTGTCTGAGAAGACGCTTACCATCGTCAGCCATGCACCGGGGCACTCAACCACAGAGGTCACGGGGCGACGGGTGTTCCCCGACCTCCTTGGGGATCTTGGCACGGGCAGGAGACCTAGCGGGGTCCTTCCCATCCTTCCTCGCTAACACGACCTGGTAAGTGTATGGAACGAGACAGAAGAGACAGTTGAGCATGAAGAACGCTATGGCTGCGCTGCTCTCGGTGGCCTAGCTCTTCTCACTATACACTCTTTAGCGACTGCAGCATTTCAAGGCGCCTACGGCATTGCGCACCAGCTCAGTTCCAATGGGGCCCTGAAGCTTCCAAAGACACTCATGCAGCCAAAGGAGCCTTACCAGTCGTCTCCCGTCCACGCTCTCTCTGAACACCTGGGACCTCGGTACCTTCGCTCCACAGGAGGCACGAGTAGCCAAGGTCCAGCTTGAGAGACTACCTCATCTAGAACGCTTTTGTACTTCCCAACCTTAAACACCTGCACATCACAGCCAAACGTGACATCCTCGCTCGGCAGCCCTGCCTCACCCAGTACGCTCCACTGGGCGATCCCTACTTCTGCTCAACCACAGGCGACCCTCACTGCCACCAAAGCACTTGCGCAGGCCATGTGGACAAGAGGTGATTTTTGTCACGCTTTACTTCTCTTAGGGAACAGGCACAAACCCTTCACTCATACCCGTCGCACCTAAGCCCTTCCATCACCCCAAATGTGAATGTGTGCCCTCGTCAGAGAGACTGGTACCACACTACCAGGGTTCACACATGCCTCCAACAACACAGGGCATCGCTGAGGCCTGAAACCGCCTGGGCTCAGTCAGTATCCAAACTGCCTAGAAGAGGTTCCTCAATGGACATCAACAAGCCTCGCATGCAGCCGTGCAAGGCAACCAGAGTCACCCCCACAGCACAGGGTCCTATGATGGTTCTCATGGCCACGCTGGTGTGCAAGCCATCCATGCAAATGTTCATTTCAAAGGCACACCGGTGACACGGCACCACTTGGGTCTGGCACCGTCGCTCCCCTTCCATATCCACTCATGTCCTTCTTCTCATCAAGGCCTTGGTCCCTCGCTCCACCACACACATCATGCTCGTGCTAGAGCAACACTCCTCCCGAAGGGCTGAGAACACAACCTGCGGCCCTGTACCACTGCAAGGAAAACGGCAAGCACACTCCAGGCCTCTGCTGGAAACTCCACGGTTGTGGCCCCCGACGCAGGGTTTGGCCGCCTTTCTACAGCCGGCTGCCTAGGCCCTTGGCCCACAGGACCCGGAGTGTCTCGGGGATACCCAGAAGACCATCATGGCCGTCCCCATCTCAGGAAAACCATGTCCTCTTTCAACAATGAGGAAACGCATTCTGGCGGTGCCCTGGGCCAGCAACACCTCCCAGCAAAACTGAACCCTACTGCTGAAACCCCATGACACAAACCTTCCGCTAAGGCCGAGGGTTTCCTCTACCTCCTCAGGCCTGGATCACCCATGAATGGTTAAGCCCGAACAAGGAATCACACTTAGAGGACTACAGCCCGCACCCCGTCACACAACGTGCCCTTGCCTGGCAAGAGTCTTCCCTCGTGGACTCTATTCCTCGGGGCTACCAGCGCGAAATGTGCAGAGGGTTTAGCCCTCCACTACCCGCACCACTGCAGCCTTTTCATCTACGAGGTGGACCTCAGTTTCGATGAGGAAGACGGTATAGAGTTTTCACTCATTTTGGTCAGCTTCCAAGGAATGTTTTTGTGGGAGTCATCATCGATCCACGCTTCTCACCCTCACCTGCCAAGGAGTAACCTCGGGGACTTTGGCCGAGGAGACGCTTACCATCTTCAGCCACGCACTGCGACACAGAGGTCACGAGGCTGCTGCGGGTGTTCCTCGTCTTCCTTGCGGATCTGGGCCGAGGCAGAAGACCTGGCGGGGTCCTTCCCATCCTCCCGTGCCAACACGACCTGGCAAGCGTAAGCAACGAGACAGAAGAGACAGTTGAGCATGAAGAACACTATGGCTGCGCTGGTCTCCGCGGCCTTGTGCTTCTAACTATACACTCTTCAGCGACTGCAGCATTTCAAGGCGCCTACGCCATTGCGCTGCAGCTCAGGACCAATGGGGCCCTGAAGCTTCCAAAGACACTCACACAGCCAAAGGAGCCTTACTCGTCGTCTTCGTCGTCTTCCACCCAAGCTCTCTCTGGCCCCAACCCCACAGACCACGGTCACTTCGCTCCACTGGAGGCACGAGTAGCCACCGGCCAGCTTGAGTGACTACATCGTCTAGAACCCTCCTGCTCTTCCCAACCTCAAACACAAGCCTATCGGTACCAAACGTGATATCCTCGCAAGGGAGCCCGGCCTCAACCAAGATACTCCACTGGGCGATCCCGACTTCTGCTGTCGCACTCGGGACCCTCACTGCCAGTGAAGCACGTGTGCAGGGCACGTGGGCAAGAGGGTTTTGCTTTCAGGCTTTACTTCTCTCACGCCACAGGCACAAACCCTTCGAACCTGCCCGTTACCCCTAGGCCCTTCCGCCACCCACAACGTCAATGTGTACCCTCATCGGAGAGACTAGCAGCACACTACCAGGGTGCAAAGACGCCTCCAACAAGACAGCTCATCCCTGAGGCCCGCGACCCCCTTGGCTCAGTCAGTGTCCAGACTGCCTAGAAGAGGTTGCACAAAGGAACTCAACTGGCCTTGCATGCAGCCTTGCAGGGGAGAACAGAATCACACCCCAAACCTCGGGGTCCTACCGGGGTTCTCACCGCCGGCTAGCGTGCAAGACATCCCTGCGAAGCTTTATTTCCGAGGCATGCCAGCGAAACGGCACCTCTTGGGTAAGACTGTCCCTCCCTTTACTATGCCTCACATGTCCATCTACTCATCCAGCCATTGGTCCCTCTCTCAACCCACACATCCTGCCTGGTCCTGTAGCACCGCTCCTGGCCAAGGCTGAAGAACACAACCTGCACCACCGCAGCACTGCATGGAAAACGGCAAACACACATTAGGCTACTGCTCGGAACACCGCGGACGACGACCCAGACGCAGGGTTTCGCCACCCCTTTACATCCAGCTGCGTTGGCCCTTGGCCCAAGGGACCCTAAGTGCCTCGAGGACACCCAGAAGACCATCGTGGCGGCCCCAACCTCGGGAAAAAAACACCTCCTCTCTCAACAGTGAGGAATCGTATTCTGGGGGTAACCTGGCCCAGCAACAACTCCTAGCCAAACCGCACCCTACTGCTGAAACCCCGTGACAAAACCCACCTGGCAAGGCCAGGCTTTTCCTCTACCGCCTCAGGGCTGCATCACCCATGCATGCTGAAGCCCCAACAAAAGGCACTCTGAGGACTACAGGCCACACACCGGCACACCAAGTGCCCTCGCCGCTCAAGAGTCTTCCCTGGCGGGCTCTATTCCTCAGGGCCCACAGCCAGGACTCTGCCCAGGGTTTCTTCCTCCACACCTGCCAAACTGCGGCCTTCTAAATCTACGAGGTGGACCTCAGTTTCGATGAGGACGACGGTATAGAGTTTTCACTCATTTTGTTCAGCTTCCAAGGAATGTTTTCGTGGGAGTCATCATCGATCCACGCTTGTCACCCTCGTCTGCCAAGGAGGACCCTCGGGGACTTTGTCTGAGAAGACGCTTACCATCGTCAGCCATGCACCGGGGCACTCAACCACAGAGGTCACGGGGCGACGGGTGTTCCCCGACCTCCTTGGGGATCTTGGCACGGGCAGGAGACCTAGCGGGGTCCTTCCCATCCTTCCTCGCTAACACGACCTGGTAAGTGTATGGAACGAGACAGAAGAGACAGTTGAGCATGAAGAACGCTATGGCTGCGCTGCTCTCGGTGGCCTAGCTCTTCTCACTATACACTCTTTAGCGACTGCAGCATTTCAAGGCGCCTACGGCATTGCGCACCAGCTCAGTTCCAATGGGGCCCTGAAGCTTCCAAAGACACTCATGCAGCCAAAGGAGCCTTACCAGTCGTCTCCCGTCCACGCTCTCTCTGGACACCTCGGACCTCGGTACCTTCGCTCCACAGGAGGCACGAGTAGCCAAGGTCCAGCTTGAGAGACTACCTCATCTAGAACGCTTTTGTACTTCCCAACCTTAAACACCTGCACATCACAGCCAAACGTGACATCCTCGCTCGGCAGCCCTGCCTCACCCAGTACGCTCCACTGGGCGATCCCTACTTCTGCTCAACCACAGGCGACCCTCACTGCCACCAAAGCACTTGCACAGGCCATGTGGACAAGAGGTGATTTTTGTCACGCTTTACTTCTCTTAGGGAACAGGCACAAACCCTTCACTCATACCCGTCGCACCTAAGCCCTTCCATCACCCCAAATGTGAATGTGTGCCCTCGTCAGAGAGACTGGTACCACACTACCAGGGTTCACACATGCCTCCAACAACACAGGGCATCCCTGAGGCCTGAAACCGCCTGGGCTCAGTCAGTATCCAAACTGCCTAGAAGAGGTTCCTCAATGGACATCAACAAGCCTCGCATGCAGCCGTGCAAGGCAACCAGAGTCACCCCCACAGCACAGGGTCCTATGATGGTTCTCATGGCCACGCTGGTGTGCAAGCCATCCATGCAAATGTTCATTTCAAAGGCACACCGGTGACACGGCACCACTTGGGTCTGGCACCGTCGCTCCCCTTCCATATCCACTCATGTCCTTCTTCTCATCAAGGCTTGGTCCCTCGCGCTCCACCCACACATCATGCTCGTGCTAGAGCAACACTCCTCCCGAAGGGCTGAGAACACAACCTGCGGCCCTGTACCACTGCAAGGAAAACGGCAAGCACACTCCAGGCCTCTGCTGGAAACTCCACGGTTGTGGCCCCAGACGCAGGGTTTGGCCGCCTTTCTACAGCCGGCTGCCTAGGCCCTTGGCCCACAGGACCCGGAGTGTCTCGGGGATACCCAGAAGACCATCATGGCCGTCCCCATCTCAGGAAAACCATGTCCTCTTTCAACAATGAGGAAACGCATTCTGGCGGTGCCCTGGGCCAGCAACACCTCCCAGCAAAACTGAACCCTACTGCTGAAACCCCATGACACAAACCTTCCGCTAAGGCCGAGGGTTTCCTCTACCTCCTCAGGCCTGGATCACCCATGAATGGTTAAGCCCGAACAAGGAATCACACTTAGAGGACTACAGCCCGCACCCCGTCACACAACGTGCCCTTGCCTGGCAAGAGTCTTCCCTCGTGGACTCTATTCCTCGGGGCTACCAGCGCGAAATGTGCAGAGGGTTTAGCCCTCCACTACCCGCACCACTGCAGCCTTTTCATCTACGAGGTGGACCTCAGTTTCGATGAGGAAGACGGTATAGAGTTTTCACTCATTTTGGTCAGCTTCCAAGGAATGTTTTTGTGGGAGTCATCATCGATCCACGCTTCTCACCCTCACCTGCCAAGGAGTAACCTCGGGGACTTTGTCCGAGGAGACGCTTACCATCTTCAGCCACGCACTGCGACACAGCTCCTATGGAGTGGACACAAATGACAGGAAACCTTGAGAAAAATATCCCAGTATCAGGGCCCTGTGCTCCTAGGCAGACTTCATGCATCCTGGGCAGAATCCCAATATCTCACAACTGCCTTCCCTTCATGCCTATCCCATGGAAAGCTAGGCAGGGACTCATGGAACCCAAGGCTTGGGACACCCACTGGACAACTAAGGACCGTGGCCATGGAAAGTGTTGATTGTAGCTGCTTTGCTCTCTCACCTTACACTTCATGCTGACGGGCTAAGCCACTCCATCACTGCTCCTCCTTCTTCTGCCTAACCGTTTCTTGTTATGACCTCTATCCTAAGACAATGTCTGCAGGAAAAACCTGCTCTCTTCCCCTCACAAGATATGGGGCACAAGAACAGGCCCTGCCCGCACCCTCTAGCACCTTCTTGGCCTGCGGGGACTTGGAGCGCCTTTGCTTAGACACCAAAAGCCTGCTGATCCCAAAGAAACCCTGGTCTCCTATACACCATGACAGCTATGACACAGATATCAAGTGGACACATGCACATTGTTCAAGCCATGAATCCCCCTTTCCACAGGGGACATGCAGCCAAATGCCACCAGGGACCATGAGCCGGGATGTAAACATGAATATGATTGGGGAAAGCATTGCTATCCCTGGAAGCCATCCCTTTCTCCTGTCACCTCTGCCTTTCCCTCTGCCAATGTGCTGGACTTTAGTTACAATGAGTGAGACGGTAGTGAGTTTTCACTCATTTTGTTCAGCTTTTCCAAGGAATGTTATTGGAGGACTCATCATCAATCCGAGCATGCTGGACAAAGCTACCACAACAATGCCGCTACCTGGTTACGGGGAGCCAACTGGCCACTTCCGGGACCTGTAACACCACCATGCAGAGGGACAGGACCAGGCCCAGTTAAACACTGTCACGGGGGACAATATTTCCTCTCCAGGCCTGCAAAGCCTCGGAAACTGACTCGCCACAGGGGAGGTGGCCCATGCACATCTGCCTGGTCCCGAGGGTGGAGGGAAAGCTGGGGACCAAGCAAAAGCTTACCGTCTTTGCCACCCTCTGGCCTGGCTCACTGACAGGAACACAGGGATGCCAGCAAGTAAACAGGACCCCAAGTCCTCAGCAAAGGTGGGCACATTCCTGTCAGCCTCTAGGCATGCCTCCCTCGCCATCTTCTCCTGAATAGTGTAGACAAATGAAAAGCATCCTTGAGAAAAATGGCACAGTGGCAGGGCTCTCAGCTCCAACACAAGCTTCTTGCCGGCACTGAAGAATCCCAAACTCTCACAACTACCTGCCCTGCATCCCCACTCCACAGCAAGTTAACCAACAACTCCTAGACCTGGATGCTTAGGGAACATGCTTGGTGCACTTGGGCACGTGGCCATCAAAGCATTGCTTTGCAGCAGGCCTGGTTTCTTGCACCTGGAAATGCATCCCAAGTAGCCTAGCCACTCCAATACTCCACCTCCTCCTTGGGCCTGTCCATCCCCACAACCTCCCCATTGTTTCCTAAGAGAATTTCTGTCCCACCCTCACCCTCTCTTCTCAGGAAAGAGAGGGTCGGGGCAAGCCCTCTCCAAACAACCTCATGGCTCCATGTCATTCCAGGATTCAAGTGTGCACTTGGACACCTAACGCGTGCTGTCCCCCACCAAACCCTGGTCTCCTGCACCCAGGGGATTGCTTATTCAAGCGTACCAAGCAGCTACCCGCACATAGGTCAAGCCATGGTGCCCCCCCCCTCTGCACAGGGAAAATGCTACCACAGCCCAGCTGGGGTCATGAGCCTGGCCTGTAAACACACCCATATTTGGGTAAAGCATTGGAACCCCTGGAATCTGGCCCCAGCTCCTACCACTTCTCTAGAGATCATCATACTCAGGTTATAAAAAGAGTGGAAATTTTTCTTCTAAGAACAAAAACATGGGGCTGGGATTGTGGCTCAGCAGTAGTGCGCTCGCCTAGCATGTGCGCACCTCGGGTTCGATCCTCAGCACCACGTACAAATAAAAAAACACATTGTGTACAACTAAAGCAAATAAATAAATATTTTTTTAAAAAAGAACAAAAACATAACTATCTTTTACATAGTATTAGAAGCCCTGGTTTTTGTCAAGAAAATTGCATACAAGACATGTAACTACAAATGAAAATCAAATTTATCTGTATTCACGGGAGATGTAAGTAAAGAAACATAAAGACAATACAGACTCACACTCCCACACAAAAATGAACTCTCTTAGTACCACAAATCAAATTCCACAAACTAAGAGAATACAAAATCACAATCCGGGGGTTTTCGAGATGGCAGAATAGAGGTAGTTGCTTTCCTGGCTACTCAATGGAGTGAAACTAAGAAAGCTGACACATAGCTTCTCAGCAAGTTAAGTACTGGAATCCTTAAAGACATAGAGTAGAAACTCCCCTACCTCACATCCATACTACTAGATGGGTAGACCCACAGATAACATTAAGAAGCAAGGGAATAAATCACCCCAAACAAACCAACATACTTCAATAACAATCTAATGACATCGTGGTGGAAAAAATGTCAGAAAAGTAATTTACAATGTATACTGTCAAACTGATCTGTGAAGTAAAAGACAAGGTAAGGAGTGAAATTAGAGAGTAAATACAGGAAGTGAAATATCACTTCAGTAAAAAGAGATTGTGTGAAAAAATCAAGCAGAAATCATCAAAATGAAGGAATCAATAAACCAAATTAAGAATGCAGTGGAGGGGCTGGTGTTGTGGCTGGTGTTGTGGCTCAGTGATAGAGCGCTCGCCTAGCACATGTACAGCCCAGGTTCAATCCTCAGCACCACATAAAAATAAATGCATTGTATACAACTAAAGCCAATAAATAAATATAAAAATATGCAATGGAAATCATCACCAGCAGACTAGATCACTTGGAAGACAGAGGTTCAAGCAATGAAAACAAAATATATACTCTTGAAAATAAATTTGACAGGGCTGAGGTTGTGGCTCAGCGGCAGAGCACTCGCCTTGCACGTGCATGGCCCGGGTTCGATCCTCAGCACCATATAAACATAAATGCATTGCACTGTGTACAACTAAAGTAAATAAATAAATATTTTAAAAAAATTTTTGACAATGGGGAAAAGATGTTAAGAGACCATGAACAAAACTTCCAAGAAATATAGAATAATATGAAAAGACCACACTTAAAATTTATTGGGGGGCTGGGGTTGTGGCTCAGTGGTAGATCACTTGCCTAGCATGTGTGAGGCACTGAGTTTGATTCTCAGCACTGCATATAAATAAGTAAATAAAATAAAGGTCCATCAACAACTAATAAAATTTTTTTAAAGAAAGTTTTATTGGGATAGCTGAAGACTCTGAGATACAAACCAAAGGAATGCACAGTCTTTCCAATGAAATAATATCAGAAAATTTGCCAAACCTAAAAAAATAAAAATCAAATGTAGGAGGAATACAGGACCCCAAATATACACAATTACAACATACCCACACCAACACACATTATTATGAAAATGCCTAACAGAGAATAAGGATAGAATTTTAAAGGCTTCCATAGAAAAGCAGCAGGTAATATTTATAGGGAAACCAATCCAGACCTAACTGATTTTTCATCCAAGACCCTCAGAGCTAGAAGGCCTTGGAATAATATATACCAGGCTCTGAAAGAAGTCAGCTGAGAATACTATGCCCAGCAAAATTAAGCTTCAGAATTGACAATGAAATTAAAACATTCCATGATAAACAAAAGTTAAAAGAATTCACAACTAGAAAGCCTAAAGCCTGCACTACAAAACAGTCTCAATATAATATCTCATGAAGAAGAAATAAAAAATAAAATTGAAAACCAGCAAAGGGAGGAACTACACTAGAAAAATGGTTAATCAAAGGAAAAACTAATTCAAAGTAAAAATCAGAAATAAATCAAAATGGAATGGAATAAAAATCACTTCTCAATAATATCATTGAATGTAAATGGTCTAAACCCATGAATTAAAAGACACAGACTGACATATTGGAATAAAAAACAAGACACAGCTGGGGACGGTGGCACAGGACTGCAATCCCAGCACTTAGGAGGCTGAGATAGGTGGATTGCAAATTCAAAACCAGTCTCAGCAATGGCAAGGCATTAGCAATTCAGTGAGACCCTATCTCTAATAAAATACAAAAAAAGGGCTGGGGATGTGGCCCAGTGGTTGAGTACCCCTGAGTTTAATCCCTGGTACCAACAACAACAACAAAAAGACCCAACAATATGCTGTCTTCAAGAGACATCCACAGACTGAAGGTAAAAGGATGAGCAAAAAACGTATCATTCACATGGATCTAATAAACAAGCAGGGTTTTCTATCCTCATAACCAGATAAAGTGAACTTCAAGACAAAGTTAATCAGAAGGTACAGAACGACATTTCATACTGTTTGAGGGAAATATACATTAATAGGACATAATAAATACTTATGCCCCAAACAATGGAGCATCTACATACGTCAAACAAACCCTTCTGAGTTTCAAGATTCAAATAGACCACACAACACAATAATACTGTGTAACTTTAGCATGCCTCTGCTCCCACTGGATAGATCCTCCAAAGAACAACTAAGTAAAGAGGTAAAGAACTAAAAAATACAATTGATGATTTAGACTTTACAGACACATATAGAATATTTCATCCATCAATAATGAACATACTTTCTTCTCAGCAGCACATAGATTCTTCTTCCCAAATGCAGACCATGTTATGTAAGCTATCACATATGTTGGCATGCAATTATAATATTAAGTTAACAATTTTTTAGCATCTGTAGGGTTATTTTGATAGCTCCCTTTCCATTAATTTTTATGTTCTTGCTTTTTTCTTGATTAGACTTCTTAAACTATTATCAACTTTTAGCTGTATTATTTCTTCTATATTTCATATATTTCTGCTCCCATACCTATTTTTTCCTTCCTACTGCCTAATTTGAAAATAATTTGTTAATCTAGATTCTTTCTGATACAAGTACTTTAGGTTAAAATTGTTGATCTGAGTACTACTGCATCCCAGTGATGCTGACATTTAAAAAAAAAATTAGGTGTAAATGGACACAATATCTTTATTTTTGTATTTATTTTTATGTGGTGTTGAGGATCGAACCCAGTGCCTCACACATGTGAGGCAAATGCTCTACCACTGAGCTATATAGCCGCAGCCCCATGATTCTGATATTTTTAGCTTTCATCATCACTTAGCTCAAAGCATTTTTCATTTACTTTTTTCTTGTACTTTCTTCCTTGACCTATGAGATATTGATAAGTGTGCCCTTTTATTCTGAAGCAGATGACATGTGGGAGTGGGGTCCTGTATATCTTAAGATGATTGATTTCTAATGTAATATATCATGCAGGAATACAGTCTGCATGATTTCAAATTAAAAATAAGTAAAGCAAATGCTTTTTATATTGATTGTATTGACTACATACGTGTCAAAACATGTCAAAATAAAAAATAACAACAAAAAAAAAAAACAAAAAACAGAAAAAACTGATCAAATTGCATATTTCAAATATGTGCATTTTATTGTACTTCAATTTTCCCTCAATAAAGCTATGAAAAAAATCATAATTAAAATCAAATGTATTTCCATACACTAAAAATGAACAACTCAAGATCTCATGTGAGTTTCTTATTTATGCACTTTATTTTCTCTGGAGTTTTCTGCCTTTATAGTTTGGTACCTGTGTTTGATTTTGAAAATATCTTGGTCATTATTATACCAAATATCATTTCTCCATTCTTTCTTCTCCTTCTCATGTTTTCATGTTTGAATTGTACCTACAATTTAATATTAAGCTCATTTTTTCCAATTTTCCATTTTGTCTATTCTTTTTTTGTTATTGTTGTTCTTTTTTGTATATTGTATGTCGTTTCAATCAGTCCAAACAGGAAAATAAGAAGTTAAAAAAGCTGATTAACTACCAGTTGATAAAAGATCCAAAATAAGTGGGAAGTGGATAAGAATTTGAGGTTAAGAAGACAATCACACCCTTCTAAATATATATTTTCTTATAGGTTTAAATCTCAGAACCATTGTAATGTTTCACAAACCCAGTGCTATAATTTGAATCTTGAATTTTCCTTACCACATCCAATGCCCATTTGTGAAGGCTGGTCACCAGCCAGTGACACTAATAGAAGGGAATAGAACCTTTAGACATGTGGGGGCTATGGGGAGGAAGTTAGGCTATAGGAGGTATACTGATTAAAAGGATACTGGGATTATGGTCCCTGTTCTTCCTTTTATTTCTTCTTCTTGTGTACCAGGAGGTAAGCAGTCTCCCTACACCACGTGCTCCTGCATGGGCCCAAAACAATATAGCCAAGCAACCATGAATGAAACCTGATACAATGAGCCAAATGAAACCTGTACCCTTTTTAATTTTATTTTTCTCAGGGATTTTGTTATAGTTACAGAAAGCTAACACAATGTAAATGTAAAAAAATAAACCAGGATTGGGGGACAACCTCTATGCAGCTCTCAGGAAAAGCTACATTTATAGGACATAGTTATTTCCTTTGACTCAATGTTCACTTTGGGAAAAAAAGAAATCATCACTGCAATTAAGAAGAACTGTATCAATACTTATGAGCTGAGAAATGGGATGTCCACTAGGGCCTATGAAAACCAAATCCATATTTTTATAAATCTAGAAACCTTTGTTCATGTGTGTGTATATCAGGGTATATACTCAGAAAACAGTTGAAAAAGTCCAAATGTCTCATCTCTGGTTAATGCTTAGGCTGTAGACAGAAAATGAAGACTATAGCAAAATTTACATTGCCTGACTAAGTGTTCAAGTAATGTTGCAAGATGAATACAAAGCCCTTCTTCAAGGGATAAAAACTTACTGCTAGCCGGGCGCGGTGGCGCACGCCTGTAATCCCAGCACTTTGGGAGGCTGAGACAGGAGGATCGCGAGTTCAAAGCCTGCCTCAGCAATGGCGAGGCACTTAGCAACTCAGTGAGACCCTGTCTCTAAATAAAATACAAAAAAAGGGCTGGGGATGTGGCCCAGTGGTCGAGTGCCCCTGAGTTCAATCCCCGGTACCACAAAAAAAAAAAAAAAAAAAAAAAAAAAAAACTTACTGCTGCAAGTCATTTAAGTAAACCTCTGTCAAATTTTAGGTGATTTATTACTTCAGTTTAGTGAATATCCTAGCTATATAAGAAAATGAATATAGATTTTACAAAATTAGCTCAAGAATTCATAAAACAAAGAGCAACAACCAACAATGGGAAGACATATTACTTTCAGAATTGTTTTATGTTGTTTAAAATATCTAGTATTGAAAAAATATGATGTACACAAAGAAAAAGAAAAATTTGGACCATGGAAGAAAATAAAACAGGCAATAAAAACTACTTCTCATGAAGCCTAAATGTATGAGATGTTAGAGAAATGCTATATCAAAATCAGACACTATTGTAGCTCAGTGGTAGAGTGTTTGCCTAGCAAGCGTGAGGCACTGGGTTCAATCCTCAGCCCCACATGAAAATAAATACATAAAATAAAGTGAGAAGGATTCTCCTCGGTGAGGTCAGAAACAAAGGAACCTCACTAAATTTTATAACTTAAAAGGTTTTAAAAAATAAGACACTATCAATATTTCAAAGAATTAACAGGAACTGTTTGCAAATAAATGAAGGAAAGTAAGAGAATATTGTCTTAGCAAATAGATAACACCAATGTAAATACAGAAATTATTAATAAATAGAAATAGAAAAGTAAAATTATAAATTCAACTCAGTAGCTGGGCACAGTGGTGCATGTGTGTAATCCCAGCACTTGGAAGTCTGAGGCAGGAGAGATCATGAGTTCGAAGCCAGCCTCAGCAATGGCAAGGCACATGGCAACTCAGTGAAACCCTGTCTCTAATAATACAAAAAAGGGCTGGGGATGTGGCCTAGTGGTTGAGTGCCCCTAAGTACAATCCCCAGTATCTAAATAAATAAATAAATAAATAAATTCAACTCAGGCGCAGTGAATGCACCTATTTTACCAACTACCTGTGAAGGTGATGTAAGATACTTGCACAAGCCTAGGAATTTGGTTTCAACCTGGGAAACAGCAAGAGCCCATTGGGGGAAAAAAATATTCAGCATATTTGAGCTTGCAGAAAAATAATAAGCAATAAATTTGATTAAAGGACAACTGAATTAGGCTGGGTTTGTGGTTCAGTGGCAGAGCGCTTGCCTAGCATGCATAAGGCACTGGGTTCAACACCAGCACCACATAAAAATAAAATAAAGATATTTTGTCTACCTAAAACTAAAAAAAAAAAAAAAAAATTTAAAAAAGGACAACTGAATTAATCTAATATATGAAACAAAAAGTAAATCAATCAAACTAATTTTTAAAGTCAGAAAAAAAGAAAAAGAATGTTTGAAGAAAAATAAAACTGCCCAAATGTAAGTCAAGTCATTATCTACACATTGTAAGACTAATGAACTCCAAGTAGGATAAGTATAAAGAAATACACCAACACATATCACAGAATTTTTAAAATATAAGGACAAAGAAAGAAGCTTTAAAACAGCAATGCTTAATAAAACTAGTAGCTGACTTCTCATCAGAAATTATGGAGGCCAGAAAAAATTAAGATGACATATTTAAAGTGTTTAAAGAATAAAAGGTCTTCCAAAAATTCTGTATATAACGAAATTATTATTAAAAAATGAAGGAAACTTTAAAACATTCCCAGATAAACAAAACCTACAAGAATCTGTGGGGGGGAAAAAAAAAAAAAACTATCCCACAAAGAAAACTAAATAGAGCCTTTCAGTTTACATAAAAGAATAGAGAGCTAATCAAATCCACATGAATAAAATAACTAGGACCAGAGAAATAATTATCAGACATTTACAAAAGACAGTATATTTAGCGAGGGCAGAACAGAAAGAGGAAGTACAGCCCAGAAGTTCCTCAGTCCCAGATATATAAAATAGGAAGACTTCTCCTTAGTGAAGTCAGAAACAAAGGAACCTCACTAAAACAGTCTGAAACTAAGGATCAGCACAAATGGCAGGATCTGCATCTCAATGGAGGCACAATAGATCTTCAATAAAATACAGGATCCATTCGTGTTAAAAAAAAAAAAAAAAAAAACACTTAAGAAACTAGGGATGAAAAGAACTTACCTCAATATCATAAAGTCTACAAACCCAAAGCCAACGTCACACTGGAGAAAAACTAAAAGCATTTCCTCTAAAATTAGGAACAAGATATGGCTGTCTACTCTTACCACTCCTAATCAATATAGTCCTCAGAACATTAGCCAGAGTAATCAGACAAGAGAAGAAAACCAAAGGGATAGATAGGAAAACAATAAGTAAAACTATCTGTGTTTGCAAATGACATAATCCTATACCTAAAGACCCCAAAAATTCTACCACAAGATTTTAATGAGTTCTACAAAGTAGCAGGATACAAGATCTATACTCATAAATCAATACCTTTCCAATAGTGCTTTAGCCAAGGAAGAAATCAGGAAAATCACCCAATTAACAATGAACTAAAAAAAAAAAAAAAAATGGTAATTAAGCTAACCAAGGAGATAAAAGAGCTCTACAATGAAAAATATAGAACACTGAAGAAATAAACTGAGGAAGAGCTTAGAAGGTGGAAAGACATTCCATGTTCTTGTATAGACAGAACTAATATTGTCAAAATGGTCATACTACCAAAAGTAACATACATAATCAATGCAATCCCCATTAAAATACCAATGACATTCTTCATCAAATTAAAAAATTAATTCATTTGGAAGAATAAGAGACCAAAAATAGCCAAAGAGACACTGAGCAAGAAAAGCAAAACAGGAAACATCACAATACCTGATCTGAAGTTATACCACTGGCCTGTAGTAACAAAAACAACATGGTATTGGTATCAAAATAGACATGAAGACCAATGAAAAAGAATACAAGACACAGGCAAAATAACATATTTACAGTCATCATATGCTTGATAAAGTTTCCAAAAATATACTTTGAAGAAAGTAAACAAATGGTGCTGGAAAAACTAGATAGCTGTGTGTAGAAAAATGATATTAGATCCATTTCACCCTGCACAAAAATCAAATTAAAATGGATCATACTTAGGAATCAAACCAGATACATTATAACTGCTAGAAGAAAATATAGGGTCAACACTCCATCATATTGGTGCTTGCAACAAATTCCTTAATAAGACCCCAAAAGCACAAGAAAGAATACAAAAAAATCATTAAGTTGGTAGCAATCAACAGTTTCTGCACAGCAAATGAAACCATTAAGAGCATAAAGAGGAGCCGGGCGCGGTGGCGCACGCCTGTAATCCCAGCACTTTGGGAGGCTGAGTCAGGAGGATCGCGAGTTCAAAGCCAGCCTCAGCAATGGCGAGGCACTTAACAATCCAGTGAGACCCTGTCTCTAATAAAATACAAAAAAGGGCTGGGGATGTGGCCCAGTGGTCTAGTGCCCCTGAGTTCAATCCCCAGTACAAAAAAAAAAAAAAAAAAAAAAAGCATAAAGAGGGGGCCTTAAAAATGGGATAAAATCTTTGTCAGTTCTTCTTCTGATACAGGATTAACATATAGAAGGTATAAAAAATTCAAAACACTTAACAACCCAATCAATAAATGTGCAAAATAACTAAATAGAAAATTCTCAAAAAAGAAACACAAATGGCCAGCAAATACAGGGGAAAATGTTTAACATATCTAGTAATCATCAAATAAAAACTATACTAAGATTTAATTTTATTCCAGTCAGAATGGCAATGGTCAATAACACAAAACACAATAAATACTGGTGAGGATGTGGGGGGAAAAGTACACTTGTCCATTGTTGGTGGAACTGCAAACTAGTACAACCATTCTGGAAAGCAGTATGGAGATTCCTCAACAAACTAAGGATGAAATCACCATATGATCCAACTATCCCACTCCTTGGTATTTTCCCAGAACTAAAATCAGCACAATACAGTGATACAACACAATTCACAATTAACCCAGGTGCAAGTCAATAGATGAATGAATTAAGAAACTGTGGTATGCAATACACACAACGGATTCTACTCGGTCACAAAGAACAATATAATTATGTTACTTGGTAGTATGGATGGAAATGCTGAACATCATGCTAAGTAAAATAAGTCAAACTCAGAAACTCAAAGGTTGAATGTTTTCTCTCATATACAAAAGCTAGAATAAAACAAATGAAAGGAGGAAGGAAAATAGGATATCATAAAATAGAAGGAAAATCAGTAGTGTAGAAGATCCATAGGTAGAATGGAAGAATGGGAAACGGGAGGCAATATGGAATATATTCTTAAAAATCAGATTATGTCAGCTGGGTGCAGTGGCTCATGCCTGTAATCCCAGCAGCTTGGGAGGCTGAGGCAGGAGGGTTGTGAGTTCAAAGCCAGCCTCAGCAACAGTGAGGCTGAATTGAATTACACTCAATTGTACTTGAGTGTAATTCCCAGTACCAACTCAGTGAGACCCTGTCTCTAAATAAAATGAAAACTATGGCTGGGGGAGGATCCAAGATGGCAGATTAGGATTATGCTGCTTTTCAGGGCAGCTCCATGGAAAGAATCCAACAAAGCAGATAAATTGCTTTTCAGCCTATATATATATATAGGCTGAAAATACCCATCTCCTAAATGGTTTGAATACCGCAACCGGGGAGAGAGCAAGACAAGCTGTCTGCAGCTGCTAGAGCCCCTGTGTGGCTTCTGCAGCACCACCCGGGCGGAGCACAAGTGCTGCGGAACAAAGCCGGAGCTGGGAGACCGAACCACGACAGCAACCCCAGCCACACTCAGCTCGCCACAACCTTCAGCAGTGAACCCAGTGAAAATAGCCGGCAGGATTAGTACTGGGAGACCACAAGAGACCACGAGACTGTGGGACGACAATGGCAGTTCAAATCCACACTTGGCCGGACGCAACCCTCAGCAGTAAAGCCCCAGAGAAAGCAACTCAAAGACCAGCGAACAGGCAAGGATGAACCAGCAACTGGGAGGACCTTCAACAGACAGCGGGGGGAACGTGAGTCCACCATGACGACACTCTGTGACCCTTCAACTGAGGAAAAGCATGGGAAGTAGACTCCACACAAAGACCCATCTCCAGCATCACTCCTGGATAACCAGTTATGCAGACTTGACTCTACCCACAAATTCTCCACATCAGCCAGGGCAGATCTGCCAAACAGGTAATTTAACAAACTGAGAGAAGAAGAGAATAAGCTGCCTAATTGAGATTTGTGAATTCAACTTTGTGGGTTTTTTTTTTTTTTATGTCATTGTGGTACTTATTGTTTTTGTTTTGTATTGTTTTGTTTTTCTTTCTTTTTTTCTCTTCTTTTTTCCTCTTTCCCATTTTCATTCCCTCTTGTGTTTCATTCCTTATTCCCTCATCTTTCCTATCTACACCCTGCCCCTACATTCTCAACTGAGAAGAAAACAAGTTGTATACAAGAACTTGGAATCTTAAAACTGGGGCAACTGAATAGTATTTCAAATGTGTGTTTTATATAGTCTACTCTTTCTTTTTTGACTCACCCTGTCTTCTCTCTTTCATTAATTCTTATTACCCGGCCATTTTCTAATTTCTCTCAACGTTTGCATAAGCTTAGCTGAAATACACATCGGTCCTCACACTTAACTGTACAATCCAATTCCTTTCCTCCCTCTTCTGCTATTAAACTACTTCCATAGATTTCTATTTTTACACTTCCGAAGGGGGGGGGGAAGCAATATCCTTCCCTCCTTCCTCCTAAGCATATCACCTTTGTACCCAATATCTGAAATTATAAACCCCATTACAATCACTCAGAATATATTGGAGGCAATATCTAAATTCTCTAACTCTGTATATTGTAACCAAATTGTGATTAACTGAATATAAAATGTCTGGTTTTAAGGTGTAAAGTATATATAAGGGGAGCTGATAGCATTGTACAACAGGAGCATCATTAGGCCTTAAGGTAAAAACAAAAACTGTAGGCCTCATTAAAACAATTAATAACTTAGCCCTAAGGGACATATATAGAATATTTCATCCCTCAGTAAGCGAATACACTTTCTTCTCAGCAGCACATGGCTCCTTCTCCAAAATAGACCACACATATTATGCCACAAGGCAACCCTCAGCAAATATAAAAAAGCAGAGATACTAGCCTGCATTCTATCAGACCATAATGGGATGAAATTGGAAATCAAGGATAAAAGAAGAAATAAAAAAAATTACTCCAACAACTGGAAGCTAAACAACATGCTACTGAATGAACAAGGGGTTGAAGAAGACATTAAGGAGGAGATTAAAAAATTCTGAGAGGTAAATGAGAACACAGATACATCATATAGAAATCTCTGGGACACTATGAAGGCAGTATTAAGAGAAAAATTCATTGCACTGAGTTCATTCCTCAAAAGGAAAAAAACCAACAAATAAATGACTTAACATCACACCTCAAGGCACTAGAAAAAGAAAAACAGACCAACACCAAGAGCATTAGAAGACAGAAAATAATTAAAATCAGAGCTGAAATTAATGAAATTGAGACTAAAGAAACAATTCAAAGAATTGACAAAACAAAAAGTTGGTTCTTTGAAAAAATAAATAAAATTGACAGACCCTTAGTGATGCTAACGAAAAGAAGGAGAGAAAAAAACTCAAATCACTAACATCTGTGATGAAAAAGGAAATATCACAAAAAACACCTCAGATATACAGAGGATAATTAAAATTACTTTGAAAACTTGTACTCTAATAAAATAGAAAATATTGAAGACATTGGCAGATTCCTAGAGTCGTACGAATTGCCCAAACTGGATCTGGAGGATATACACAATTTAAATAGATCAATTTCAAGTGAGGAAATTGAAGATGCCATCAAAAAACTACCAGCTAGAAAAAGCCCAGGGCCTGATGGCTTTACAGCCGAGTTATACAAGACCTTCAAAGAATAAATAATACCATTGTTCTTCAACTTATTTTAAGAAATAGAAAAAGAGGGAGCTCTCCCAGACTCTTTCTATGAGGCCAATATTACACTAATTCCAAAGCCAGACAAAGACACAGCCAAAAAGGAAAACTTCAGGCCAATATCTTTAATGAACATAGATGCAAAAATTCTCAACAAAATCCTGGCAAATACAAAAACATATCAAAAAGAAAGTGCACCACGATCAAGTGGGGTTTATCCCAGGGATGCAAGGTTGGTTCAACATATGGAAATCAATTAACATAATACATCACATCAATAGACTTAAAGATAAAAACCATATGATCATCTCAATAGATGCAGAGAAAGCATTTGACAAAATACAACACCCCTTTATGTTCAAAACACTAGGAAAACCTAGGAATAACAGGAACATATCTCAACATCATAAAAGCTATTTATGCAAAGCCCCAGGCTAACATTATCTTAAATGGAGAAAAATTGAAAGCATTCCCTCTAAAAACTGGAACAAGACAGGGGTGCCCCCTTACACCGCTGTTATTTAACATAGTACTTGAAACTTTGGCCAGAGCAATTAGACAGACTAAAGAAATTAAAGGGATATACATATCCCAAAAGATATTTTGTTGTAATATAAAACTGCAAAAAAAAATTTCCCAAATTTTATAATTTTTATTCCATGCAAAAATCTGACAATTCAGTAATGCAGGTGGAGTTCAACAAAGAAAAAGTCACTGCATATAGATATTATCCAGTAAGCCACTGAAAAAATAAACAGAAAACTGAATATGTGGCACATAACATTGGTGTATAAATTTCAGAGAATGCTGATTCAGCTACTTACCTCTATTTTCTGAAATGGAGGACCTCATTAAAGCCCTCCTCTCTGTACCTCAGCAAAATAAAACAGGGAAGAAAAGTATCTCAGAAAATACTTCGCATAAAATGAAAAAACACTAAAATTGTTTCATTGTGAACATTTAACATAGGCCTGTAAAATTCTTCTCTTTAGCCCACCACTGAATAGCCTATCAGTACCTATAACAGTTGATTAACCCATTTTAATTCAATTTCTGCTTTCTTCACTTAAGAAAATAGTTCCTATATACATTCTATCTACAATTCCATTCAAATGAGGAAAGTAAAATAAGCCATGGGTAACTGAACATAATAAAAGTACATAAGACAGGATACTAATATTTTGAAAGAAAGAAATGGCAATCTTACAGTTTTATTATGTTTTCATTAAGGATCCATCAATAGAGCTAGGCTCTGAGAGTCTTATTTGTCCTATTAAAGGGTTACTTGTCTGGACCTCAGATTGACATCTGGAATGAGTCTCTCAGCATCCTCAGATTATTGTGCTCATCATCGATCCATACAAGCACCTTCCCAATAAATAAGCATTACCATAGCCAGGTTGTTCATAGGCTTATTATCTACTGTGAAGAACACTACATGTACAAAAGATATTTTGTTTAATAGGTGAATAATGGACCTCTAATGTATACAGTATACATATATGATTGTTGGATTGTTCTAAAAATTTAGGTGACAACTATTAGAAAATTTAAAAAAATATATTTTTAATCCACTGAAACTTTACGAAGGGGCAAAAAAATAAATAAATGGCATATCCCAGCAAAATGGGAGGCTGATGCAGGGGGCTCACAAGTTAAAAGCCAGCCTTAGCAACTTAAAAAGGCCCTAAGCAACTCAGTGAGACCCTGCCTCTAAATAAAATATTTTAAAAGGGCTGGGGGTGTGGCTCAGTGGTTAAATACCCTGGGTTCAATTTCTGGTATCAAACATAAATACATAAGTAAATAGCATGACTACCCTACAATGATTAGTAGAAACATCTATGTTTTAAATGTTCCAGATATACAATAAATATATAGCACATTAAATTTCAGTATAAGATTATTTAAAACAAAACAAAATGCTGAAAAAGGAAAACATGTCAGATATTCACCAAAATATTCAGGCTACTTCAAAATAAATTTTAAAAGGGAGGAAACAATGATGATGATTCTTTAAACAATGAAGGGATACTCATAGGGAAAAGTCTATTATAAAATTATTCTCCATCAAGCCTCTGAAATTATGAACTCACAATCCTTGAAGTTTTGATATCACTGGCCATAGTACATATAAAAGTTTTAAAAGTACCACAGCAATTGCTCACCTCTCTTCCTTGAAGCACTCTAACATGTTAGACCTTTGACCTGCCGGAAAATATCATGAAGAAAACAAATCAGAAGAGAAAATACATGAAATTCATTAATAAATTAACAATAATTAATTCCACTTTAGTTTATCATAAATAGTAGTCATTTGCAAACAAGTCACAGTTCTTTGGTCCTCTGTCATGTTTTCACTTCATTTATTCACTTATTTCCTCCCTAATTTCTTTATTATGCAGATGATCACTAATCATCTCTATAGTGCTTAACAAACTAATGGCACATCAATTTTCTCCTAGAATGAGAGTCCAGTTTTATTTGCTCTAGTAAAGATTTTATGAACATGCCTATGAAGGATAAAATGAAAGATAGCCATAGGGGTGTTATGGGACTGATATTCCAGAAGTTAAAGATAATAACTTTGGAAATCTATTACCACAGTACATGGAAATCTAGGTATGTAGGACCTTGACATTTATTTTTAAATGTTAAATATATGATGAAGAAAAATATAAGAAAAAAAGATGAGAAGTTTTATAAAATAAACAGAGAATAGGCATATACATATATACGTGTGTGTGTATATATATATATACACACACAAAGAGAAACCACTAATTAGAAAAAAATTTAGAATTTTTTTAAAAATATCTTTAAAAAAAAGGAACCAAATACAAAATAGAACACTACAGGGAGTGAGACATCGGAGGATTAAGATGTAGTAAATATGGTCCATCTTAACTCAAATACAAAATTCAGAAGGAACTTTGATTGGACAAAGGGGAGGAAGGGGTGGTGAGGGTGCATGGGGGCAGGAAATATGTTGGAATGAGATGGACATCATTACCCTAGATACATGTATGACTGTACATATGGTGTGACGCTACATCATGTACAACTAGTGAAATGAAAAGTTGTGCTGCGATTGTGTAAAATGAATCAAAATGCATTCTGCTGTCATATATACCTAATTAAAATAAATTAATTAATAAAAAAAGAAAGAAAAAAATAAATAATAATACAGAATTCAATTAAGTATTCCAGGAGGAACACATGAATATGCTAGCACAGGACTCTAAAGAATAGATATTTCAAGGTGAATTGCAGAACTCAAAAGTGTCATAACACATCAATATATTTGGTGGTTTTCCTCTTATCTGCTATTTCCTAGCCTGGTTCAGGAAGGAGAGGTAGGCTGAAAGACAAACCATAAAAGTACTTAATCAAGAAAAAACCATCTGGTATATATTATTTATAACAAAACTTCCTGAAATATAATGATGTGTATTGGTTAAAGCCCCTTCAGGAAGGGACTGGAGATGTAGCTCAAGTGTAGAAGGCTTGTCTAGCACATATGAGGCCCTGAGTTCTATCCCCAGCATCATCTATAAACTCCAACACAAAGTAATAAAATGTAGTAGAAAGATTTATCATGCAAACAAAAGTTAAAAGGAAGTAGCAAAGAAAGGAAAAAAATGAGGGATACTGTCTGTAACCCTTCTCCAAGAAGATACCAGTCATGAATCTGTATGCAACTAAAAACACCTTCAATGAGAAAGCAGCAAAAAGTAGAGTGATAATCTACAATTTCATATGGATTTGTAACATTCTTCTCTCAGTAATCAAAGTGTAAGTAAACAGAAAATCCATAAAGAACTGAACAAAATCACAACAAATGATCTGACATTCACAGTACATTCTATGCAACAACAATGGAATATAATAAACATTTTAAATTCACATGAGCATCCACCATGATAGAGCCTGTCCTGGGCCATAATGTACATACTAATGAATTTTTAAATGCTTGAAGTATACTAAGTGTATTTTCTCATCAAAATTAGAAAGTAAAGGAAAACAAGCTGGGCACAGTGGCGTACACCTATAATCCTAGCACTTGGGAGGCTGAGGCAAGAGGATCGGGAGTTCAAAGCCAGCCTCAGCAATGGGGAGGCACTTAGCATCTCAGTGAGACCCTGTCTCTAATAAAATACAAAAAAGGGCTGGGGATGTGGCCCAGTGGTCAAGTGCCCCTGAGTTCAATCCCCGGTACCAAAAAAAAAGTAAAGGAAAACAGAAATATAATTGGAAAACCATGTAAATACTGGCAGTTAATATAATCTAAATAAGCCATGTGATTTAAAGAGGTCTTATGATAAATTAGAAAATATTCAAAATTAAACATAAATGAAAACACAATATGTTAAAATGTGTGGGATGCATCTAAAGCAGTGCTTAGAGGGATCTTTATATAGCTAAAACCCTAATATTGGGGTTGGGGGGCAGGAGCTCTCAAAAAAAAAAAAAAAACAACAACAACCTTACAACTTCCAAAATAAGATTCAGGCACATTCATTCAAAGGGCACTTTTTGCCCTTTAAAAGAAACACATGGGCTGGGGTTGTGGCTCAGTGGTAGAGCACTCGTCTAGCACGTGCGTGGCCTGTGTTCGATCCTCAGCACCACGCATGAACAAATGCATTGTGTACAACCAAAAGCAAATAAATAAATATTAAAAAAGGAACACATGCTTTAACATATAAAAGAAGTAAGACCTAGAGAAAAGACCTGTGAGATAAGACCTAGAGAAAACAGCTTATTTATTCATATATGGACAATGAAGATTACAAAGGAATGAGGGAGATGGCATCAGAAATTAAACCCAAAGAATGGTCCAATAAAGTTTTTACATAAACATTATAAGAAAAATAAATTTATTTCTGTGACAAAATTTCACTGACCTAACTCATTTTACTACTCTGTAGTGTAAATACATTTGTTCTACATACACTCTCTGCATCTTAAAAAATGTTCAAAGACAAGGAAGTATTTTTTATTCAAACGAACATCAATTATATGCCATTTCAAAGAAAAGCAAAAATGTGTAAGGATATTGGATCCATAATTATTGGATCAACCAAATGTAAGGCAAAGGAATGTTTATGACTTAATTTTTAAATTTATTTCTACAGTGACAATATTTATCTAATTATTCATTGTGCACAGATTATAGTCTGCCTTCAAATACAGAAGAAATGATCTAAAAACTTTTTATTGTTATTCAAAATGACAAACATGGTAACCACAATCTTAACCCGAAGAGAACTGAAAATATATATACAAAAATCTCCACATAAATCCCTAGCAGGGATATTTATCATAATCAGAAACTGGAACAACCCAAGTGCCTATTCACTAATGAATACATGAATGAATGGCATATCTATATAATAGAATACTATTCACCCATCAAAAGGAACTGAGTTCATATACAAGATTAGACATAAGCAAACCTGGAAAACAATGTTATGTGAAATAATCCAGGTCAAAAACTTTCCTCTAATCTAAATTTCTCAAATGCAGATACATACAATGGCCACTAGAATCAAAGTATTTGGGCATTTACTCCATGCTTAATATATTGTGAATATACAAAAATGCTCGAAGCCATTTGCTCAAACAATTCCGCTGGTTACATCGTCTTTTATATTATTTTGACCTAATTTCAGATTTAAGAATTTTATCCATAATTTCTTGATAATTTTCATCTGAATAACCTATTTGCTAGTATTTTACTACATCTACTTCCATCTATCTCTTCTCACATTCTCTAGAATTTCTTTCCCAAATATGTACATGCATCTATCATTTTATCTAAACAACTTTAAAATTGTAGCTATGATGTCCCTCTGGCCTCCAAATATTTTTACTTTTATTTGTTAAAAACAAGTACTTTCTGAGGCCAATGGAGAGGGAAGTGAAGGGAAGGGGCAAAAAGATAAATTGAAAAGAAAAAAAAGATGGTAGAATGAGATGGATATCATTACCCTAAGTGCATGTATGAAGACACGAATGGTGTCAATATACTATGTATATAACCAGAGGTATGTTAAAATGTGCTCTATAAGTGTAATATGAATTGTAATGCATTCTGCTGTCATATGTAACAACTTAAAAGAAAAAAAAAACATGTACTTTCTGTTACAAAGCCTCAGTATCATTATATAAGTTAAACATTTACATAATACTATAATTTGAGACTTTCTTCAAATTTATCCAATCTTTTCTACCCCTTATAGAAATCCTGAATCAATATTGCATTCGATTCTATTTAGTATGAAACAATTAGATAATTTCCTCAGCAATATTAATGTTTGACAACTAAAAGCAGAATGTCACTGAATTTGTGTCTGATGCTTCCTCACAAGTATATTCAGTTTATGTCAGTGATACCACAGAAATAAAACTCAATACATCCTACATGTACCCCAGATGTTTTTATTAGTGGTTGTATTACACATCACATCTTTATTCATGTGGTATCTATCAGGTATTCTACCATGAAGTTAATATTTTCCTTTTGTAACTTTGTTATTACCTCATGGAGCAGATAATTGCGGACTATGGAAATATCCTGTTTCTCCTCAAAGTTCCCCCGCAAGTTTTAGCTTCCTTTGATGGTTCCTGGATGAAAAACTTATGATTCTTGCCAAATATTGATTTTAAAAAACTCTATTATTCCCTTAATATTTGCAGGCTTTCTATTATTAAAACAGCTTTATCTTCTACCCTACTTATTCATTCATTCATTCATTCACACGTTAGTTTAAAATTTGATAAACATCTTACCACCATTAACCACGTTTTCATCCTTCAAGAGATTTACGGTGTCCAAATATCCTCAAATGGTGTCAGTGAAAACCAGAGGTGGTTCACTGTTTGGTGTTCAATGGACCTTTTTGAGGGATGCAGTTTCACCCATCTCTGACTGCTTTCTGTTTCTGTACTCATCTTCCTTCTCTGTTATTCTCAATGTTCTAGAGTCCCAACTGCAAAAATCTTATGCAATCAATCTCCCTCCCATGTCCATATACCAGAAAATAAAAAGGAAGAGTAACGATAGCATAGGACATTCTTTCCATTACAAATTAGTCAAAATTTTAAATACATTTCAGCAACTGCTGTGACATAGTAAAACAAAATTTGTCATTATTTCTCATTATTATCATTTTGACCAATGTGTTTAGTTAAAATCAGAGACCTGCTAAGTAATTACATATGAGAACACAAAGTATTGACATTACAAAAGGGTTAGAGTGAATGAAGATAACTGAGGAAAAGTGAACTAATTATAGAACACATTTTCAAATAACAGAGGTTGTTTAGAATCCAGAACATATATTCACAAATTACATTTGGAAAAAAAAATCCCAACATGACAGTTATGACATTAAAATCTATATTATCTGTCAATTATTTCGTTACTCAGGGATTCCTAATGGCCTTTTTGTTGTTTTTTAACTGTGTTTATACCTTCAGATAGCCTGTCATTACATCTAATCAGTTTCCTCCAGTTAGTGACTTCTCTTCAATTGGCCACTTCTCTTTGGACTTTAATCTTCAATCCCATAGTATTTCAGAATTTTGTCTCCAGGAACACAGTATTCCATATCCTAGATAATGGCACCCTATATTTCTAGAGGTCAAACCTGTTAAAAGTTTATACCATGGAATATTTTTAAAACCATGTTTTGTTCATCTGTTTCTCCCATACTTTCAATATCCCAGCACTTTAATCCTGAGAATCTGCACTTAGTAATTCACATAACATTGAGCATTAAAGACAAATAGAGAATGAAAATGACCTCTGACATACATTCTTCCACAAAGCATGGTTTTGATCAACACATTAGGAAATTATGTTTATTATCATTTAAAAGTTGACAACTTTGAAAATTAAAAATTTTTATTATCATTCAAAGGTTGTCCATCTTTCTTTCTTTCTTTCTTTTTTGTGATGGTGGTTTGGGGAAAGCCTAGCTTTTTAAAGTTGTGAAAAGGAAGATGAATTACATAGTCAAATAGCCTCAATTTACATGGCTTAAAAAAGGAATAAATGCACGCCTATAATTCCAGCACTTGGGAGGCTGAGGCAGGAGGATCGCGAGTTCAAAGCCAACCTCAGCAATGGCGAGACACTTAGCAACAAAAAAGGGCTGGGGATGTGGCCCAGTGGTCGAGTGCCCCTGAGTTCAATCCCCCGTACCAAAAAAAAAAAAAAAGGAATAAGTACCCTACACCATTAGGTTATTATAAGCATCAAATAAGATGATTTATATGTAAATTTATCTCTAAGTGGGACACACAATCAAAAATTAAGAAATACCATATAAAATTGAAACTATATGCTAATAAAATGTGACAAAGCAAAATAATGACCAGAATTCACAACAAACATTTTTGTGAGTATTCTTCCTGTACAACTGGTTTATTGACCATGTCCGAACAAGCATATACACATATCATTTCACATTAATAAAATACAATGTTAATTTGAAACAGTTGATACTCAGTAATTAGCAAATAAATGATCTTTGAAAGAAAGATTTCCCTATCAATCAATTTGATCACAATTACCTCATTAGTAACTGAAAAATACAACAGGATAAATGTATCATCACTAGTTTCACTGTGATTTGATAAACAGGTTACTTAATATTTTACAACTGTAATTTTACTATAATGAATAAATAGCCTTGATATTACGGATATCTTTGAAGACTTCCTTTTATATCCTACAGCTAAAGTTCTAAGAAATAAAATCATGTGTCAAAATTTCTATCCGATATATTTTCTATTTATTTATCTGATGTATATTTACTATTTCTGTCTGATATATATTTTCCACTTTCCTGAAAGTTTGCAATACATGAGAAATTAAACTCTTCACATTTAAACTTTCCACATTTAATGTTAACACATAACCTGCTAATCTGATAGGTGAAAAAATGCAATTGTTTATTTATTATTTATATATTTCAAACATATGTCAGTATGATTCATATATCTCACTAATATATCCAAATTTCATTATTTAATTGTAAAGATTCATATAGTTGAACATATGTTTATTCTCTTGGCCATTCACAAAGCCTTTTCTTTTATAAAACATACATGATTTCCCACTTCCTACTGGAATACTTTTCACTTTCTAATTGATTTAGTTGAGCCTTTCATAAAATATGAAACTAAATTTGTCACATTTTGAGTAAACAAACATATACTTATCAATGGCTGCAAAGTAAGAAATAGCCAATTTAATTTAAATTTAGCAGATTATAGATTCTCTCTCCCTCTCCTTTAAGTCCTCCAATGCAGATAACATGGACAAATGAACAAATTAAACTTAGTTTAACTGGATTAAAGATGATACCCAATGAAGACACACACACAAACGTGCGCATATATGCGCACACTGTTTATCAAGTTCTTACAAGCGAGGCTAGGTTAAACATTAGCTCTGGTATGTAAATTCTACTGCTTATAAGGGCTTAGATGAAGTAAAAAAATTACTATAGTCACTGTTCAAGAAGGAGTGATACCATCAAGGCTGCTGAGAGACAACATTTTGATTTTAACTGTGCTGAATGAGAAAAGAAGCAGGTAAGATATTAGACATTAATGAAGAACTTTGTAGATAAAATTTGGAAGAAAAGGCTTCAGTTGTGAAAGGTAATTTACCAGCTATAACTAAAAAAGTTTTACATTACTGTAATACCTTACATAGTACTTGTTTATATTGTTTAAAACAATGATGTTACATGGCAGTTAATTATATCACTTTCTTATGAATTGATTTTTCCAAAGTAGCTAAAAATACTTTTCATGAAAATAAAATGCAAAGCGGGGCGCGGTGGCGCACGCCTGTAATCCCAGCACTTGGGAGGCTGAGGCAGGAGGATCGCGAGTTCAAAGCCAGCCTCAGCCGTGGCGAGGCACTTAGCAACTCAGTGAAACCCTGTCTCTAATAAAATACAAAAAAAGGGCTGGGGATGTGGCCCAGTGGTCGAGTGCCCCTGAGTTCAATCCCCAGTACCCAAAACAAAATAAATAAATAAAAATAAAAATAAAATAAAATAAAATGCAAAATTACTCTAGGATATTTTTAGCAGGCAGCTACATTAAGTTGATTATCTTTCAGTTTAACCAATGCTATAGTTCAAGGATTATTAAACTCTAGTCCACAGGATGCTGTTGTAAATAAACTTTTATTAGAACACAGTCTCAGCATATTTATTCAATTATATATTGTCTATGACTACGTTCATAAAATAACAGCAGGGTAGATTACACGCAATAGATAGATTAGAAGATATTTAAAACTGAGATTAATTTGGTCCTTTGTAGAAAAGTTCCAATATATGGTCTAGTTTAAGAAAGGCTGGGGTGAACATATAACTAAAACTGAGTTTTAAAATATGGAAGGTTAGAGCTGGAATTGTAGCTCCAGTGGTAGAACGTTTACCTTGCACATGTGAAGCCCTGGGTTCAATCCTCAGCACCACATAAAAATAAATAGATAGAATAGATAGATAGATAAAGATAGATGGATAGATAAATACTGTATCCATCTACAATTAAAAATATTTTCTTAAAAATATGGAAGGATAAGAGAATTGAAAAGACAAGAGCCATCATTTTTACTCTTAAGTTTTCTCATGTCAAGACAACACAGGCCAGGTGTGTTGGCACATACCTGTAATCCCAGTGACTCTGGAGACTGAAGCAAGAGGATTGCAAGTTCGAAGCCAGCCTCAGCAACTACAAGGCACTAAGCAACTCAGTGAGACCCTGTCTTTAAGTAAAATACAAAATTGGGCTGGGGATGTGGCACAGTGGTCAAATACCCCTGAATTCAATGCCTTATGCACCCCTCCCCCAAAAGGGCAACACAGGATAACATCTCTATTTTGCTTTTACAGATTTGAGCATAGTAACAAGGCTCACTTGTTATGCACTGTCCCAGAATTTGTCCCTGAATTTGTAGTCGTCAATCCTCAAGCTTTCTTTTTCTATAAAGCATCACCTCACAAGCCACAGTCATCAGTGTCCACTTATGTGGGGTTGACTCTCTGCTCTCCATTGCTATACTCCCCTACCTCTCATGATCAATGACAAAGATAGATGATAGACAACAGATGAAGATAGATGATACATTTCTTAGAAATTTAAATAGGTTAAAATATACATAACAATACCAAACATGTTTGTTTCTAAAAATTGAACACTTTGTTCCACAGAAGCTTATTTATTTTATCTTAATTGAATAATGTTTCTGAATTTCTTCTATGACCATAGAAAGACAGTAACTTATCTTGTAGTGATGGTATAAATTATTAAACTACAATATCTTCTTTTTCCTACTGATGTGGGAATTATGACAAAAGTAAACTGTTCAAACCAACACATACAATCAGAAGATTAATGTTATCTTCTCCCTCAATTCAGAGGTTGTTAGGTATCTATGTCCCACTAATCTTTTAAAGAGAATTTGAAGAGTTGAACCAATGGTATATTAAAAGAACTTAAATAAAATGTCTATCACACAATTTACCAAACAGTCCCTAGCTATGCATTAACTGTTTTTCATATGTTAAATGAAAAATATTTCTATCATCAATTCTCCCCAAATGTTTTACCCTACTTATTTCTATTAACAGTCATCCATTCACTCTCTAACTCATCCTTTCACTATAAATAACATGAAGGCCAAAACTAGCTATTTAAGAAAATGGAATGACTAGTTTCTATATGACTTTCCAGAGAAAGAAAAAAATATAAACAAAACCAATTACTGGTCAAGGAAGCTCATTTTATTTTTTTAAAAAATGTAAAACAGACACAAAAAGTAACACAAAAACTATTTAGTTAATAACTTTTCATAACTAATCTTTGTTAAATTATCTATCACATTCTGCTTTACCAGCCAAAATGTCTGTTTTATCTGTTTGCTACAACTACGCAAAGAAAGAAATGGTTGCATTTTACCTGTACCTTTACACAAAAGCCATATTAGCATCACCTCATCTCAGAGGACCAAGGTATCTACCACATGTATCTCAATTATCCTCCCTTCTGAAACAATCTAAGCAGATAAGAGCTCAATACAGCCCATCATTACAGAGGAAGGGCATAAAAGCAGCTTTCTGCAATAATATATTGGAAAAGTACACCTAGTCTATGTTAGCTTTATGTGTTACAAGAAAAGAATTTTTTTTTTTTTTTTTTTTTTTTTTGTGTGGTACCAGGGATTGAACTCAGGGGCACTCGTTCTCTGGGTCACATCCCCAGCCCTTTTTTGTATTTTATTTAGAGACAGGGTCTCACTGAGTTGCTAAGTGCCTCGCCATTGCTTAGGCTGGCTTCGAACTCGCGATCCTCCTGCCTCAGCCTCCCAAAGTGCTGGGATTACAGGCGTGCGCCACCACGCCCGGCAAGAGTATTTTTAATTCATCAACTTTTGGGGGTTTTCATCTTGCATGGTAAGAGTATTTTGGAGAAAGTTCCCATCACTTTAAAGTAGTAAAAGTAGAACTAATGTTGAAGAATGGTTACCATTAGCCCAAATTTATCTCCCAGAATTTCTAAAAAACATCACTAAGGCAAACTGAAACATACTACACAGTGAAATCAATGCTACATCTGTTTGTTTTTGTTGTTTACAGGGTTGTCTATTTTGGGATTGTATTGGCATGATGTCCAGGCTTGTCCCTAAACTCCTGGGCTCAAATAATCCTCCTGCCAAACAGTCCTCCCAAGAGATGCTGGGATTGCAGGCATATACCACAATGCCCAGCATTCCATCTGGTTTTCATGAATGAGAAATAGATTTCATATTCATACCAAGAGATTATTTCCAAATAAAAACAAAAATTTTCCTAGGTGAAACACAAAACAGGCAGATCTTGAAAATATGCAACTTGTTAGAATAGGTGTGTTCAAAAACAAACAGGGCTGGGGATATAGCTCAGTGTTAGAACCCTCACCTAGCATGTGAGATGTTCAGGGTTCCGTCCCCAGTACTACCTGCTACCCAAACAAACAAAACAAAGACCCCTATAGAAATTTCAGCATGTGACCGTTATTAAAAAAAAGTCCAAAAAGCAGAGAAGATTCATGTAGACTGATACTCATACATTTTTGTCTCAGAAATTCCAATTTTTCACATCAGGTAACACACAGGTATGGCTACTGGTGATAAAGGTACCAAGTATCTGTTATCAAATTAAGCCCTTCACAGATATCAACAATAAACTACAGATGGAATAAAAAAAACAACTGCCTAAAGACACTAGAAAGTGACCAAATAGAACTAGAAGCTGGAGTGCTTGCTTGTAGGAAAGGAATTTTTCTGAGGATGTTTTCTTTTTCTCTTTTTTTATTCATTAAACTTTACCTAAGGGTAGCCTCAATAAAAGCTAAAAGGCAAAATGAAAGTACCACAGAGTAGAGAACCAAAAAGGGAGGGCCTCAAATTCTGTCATAAGTTCTGGTGAAATTCTAGGCTAACCACTGTAGGATAGATTCCAAATAGCCTAATCAGGGTGAAAAGAACTGGAAAAAATATTCTATTTCACACCACAGAGACAATATTAGGGTTTAAATCTAGCCAAGGTAACTGCTTACATTTAAAAAATCAATAAAATAATCAATATTCTTTATACACATAGTTCTCAATGAGAAAGATGGAATGGGGTGGGCAGTTTTTATACAAGGGAACATTGGACATACCTACACTTCTCTGATTGTTTCAGTGCTACAGATAGGTGGAAAAGAAAAGCTCTCAGTACGAGCATATAGATGGTAGAGCCAGGGAAGCTACTGAATAGCCTTCAATGCATAGAATCACACACACACACACACACACACACACACACACACACACACACACACACACACAAAATGATGAACAAAATGTCAATACTGCCCAGGCTGTAAAAATATTACTTTAGAGGAACATCATAAAAATTATCTTTATAATATCCAAGTTATAATCCAAAATTATTACAAAGACAGGAAAATATAATCCATACTCCAATAAAAGGACATTAAATAAGCCGGGTGTGGTGGTGCACACCTGTAATCCCAGCAGCTTGGGAGGCTGAGGCAGGAGGATCGTGAGTTCAAAGCCAGCCTCAGCAATGCCAAGGCACTTAGCAACTCAGTGAGACCCTGTCTCTAATAAAATATAGAAAAGGGCTGGGGATGTGGCCCAGTGGTCGAGTACCCCTGAGTTCAATCCCTAGTACCAAAAAAAAAAAAAAAAAAAAAAAATTTATCTTGGGTAGTCAGTTTTACAAGAAAGGCTTCTAAAACTTCTTAAACAGAATAATGATCAGAAAAGACAATGAATACTCAAGAATCAAAGACAAGCACTAGAACTGGTTAGGGTTTAAGTAAACATGGGGAAATTAGAAAACTACCTCAGAGTGAAGGTAAAAATTATAACTAATAAGCAAGGTTCAAAACTAGGCATTCAGATTCATCAAGCAGTGTGAAACAAAAGGAATACCAACTGGCACAGCAACTAAGCCCTTTCATTTCCACTGGTAAAATAGATTATTTTCCTGATGTTTGTAAGAAACCCAAACACAGAACCATCCAAAGTATCATCAGTGGTAACCATTTCCCTTCTCTGCAAATGTTACCAAAAATTGTGCCATAGGTAAGACCTACACAACATTCACACAGGCAGACACAGAAAGCAGACACCAGAGAGAAAACATTTTCTACTTTTCCCATTTGGATATTTCTATGTTGTTTTCCCCCATCACTTATTTGAAAATAAGGATCATAGTCATTATCTGTATTTTTTATATCTCAGTGGGAAAAAAATACCGAATTTCACCTGTTTCTCTTTGCAACACTGTCAAACATAAGATTCTCAAGTACCTCAAATGATATTGCATGTCTATCAGAACATCATATTTGACCACATAGATGTTGCACTGCATAACCATCAAAGCTTGTTTTTTCAGTCCAAAAGTCCATAAGACTGCTCATTATGCTGCTAAGAGAGTAAACACAGCAACAATGATTATGCAGTGAAATGTTATCAGTCTCTCTCCTTTATTGCTAATTTTTCATTATTCATGATCACTCATTCATTCCTTCACAAATTTGTTCATTCCACAAAATTTAATGAAACTTTTTGAAATTTTAGAATAAGACAATAGAAATTAAAAATATCCCTGTCAAGTAGGAGCTCATTATATTTATTTTGGGAAAAGGAGACAAAATACTAGACATAAAATGAATCCAAATTAGCATGTGTATTCCTAAATATATAGTTTTTGAGAGCTTAAAGTAAGTATTCAAAGCAAACAGAACTGAATACATGCAGCTATTTACACTAAGGCATATTTATCAACTGTATATAACACTCATCCCACTGCAAATATATCATCTGAGGACAAATCCATTCAGATCTTTACTAAGATACAGGGTGAATGAGAGGAATGAGAGGAGAATCCCATATAATATTACCAATTAAAAAAACCATGAATCAACAAGACGATTTAACAAGATGTGGATGAATCTGACAATATTCCACATTAAGCCAACAGATTTACTTTATCCAAAGATAATAGTCAGAACATATTATAATTTACTCAAAAAAAAGCTGGTGAGAGGCCATTAGGTGAGCAAGGCAGGAAGGCACACATCCTATTTATCTAAGAACTCAATGACCTTCTAAAATTTTCAACTACCAAAGCATCTCCTGGCATAAAGGGCTTTCCACCCACCAGGGAATTTAACACAGAGGCACTTTACCACTGAGTTACATCCCAAGCCTTTTATTTTTATTATTTTGAGATGAGTTTGCACTAAGTTACTCACGATCTTGCTAAATTGCTAAGGCTGGACCTGAAGGTTCGATTCCAAAAGGCAAAAATATTCCTTTTCTAAACTTTCTGAACTTAAGAGTAGTAAATGAAGAGCTCACAGATAAATCATTCTTATTTTCCTTTTTGGCTCTATTATTCTTATTTAAAACACACAGTCTTCCCATCTGTAAGAAATCCATAGACATTTCTTCAGCACCCTTGAATATTACATGAGTAAACTGGGTCACAAAAGTGAAAATAAATTACTTTGGGGAAACATCCATAATACTTAGTAGAATGATACATGGGTACTTAAAGGAATAAACTTTAGAAAGGTAAAAACAAACAAAAAACAGCAATATACATATATTATTATGGAAACACTGAACAGTCTCACTTAAGTTGGCCATAGAGATTGCACTCTATCAGTCCATCTAATAATTTAAATTTATTAGTCAGTGACTATATTCTACAATGTAATTCTTTTTTTGTGGTACCGGGGATTGAGCTCAGGGGCACTTGACCACTGGGCCACATCCCCAGCCCTTTTTTGTGTTTTTATTAGAGACAGGGTCTCACTGAGTTGCTAAGTGCCTCGCCATTGCTGAGGCTAGCTTTGAACTCGCGATCCTCCTGCCTCAGCCTCCCAAAGTGCTGGGATTACAGGCGTACACCACCATGCCCGGCTACAATGTAATTCTTCCTAATTGAACTGTCCATAGTCTTTCCACAAAAAAAGCTCTTCTCTTAAAAGGGACATTTTAAAATAGAAAAGTACATAATAGGGAGTAAAATGAATCCTTTCTAGGAAGTGATTACACATAAAAAGAGAACACTAGCCAGGTGCAATGGTGCATGCCTGTAATCCCAGCAGCTTGGGAGGCTGAGGCAGGATAGTGACTTCAAAGCCAGCCTGAGCAAAAATGAGGTACTAAGCAACTCAAAATAGGGCTCTGGATGTGGCTCAGTGGTTGAGTGCCTCTGAGTTCAATCCCCAGTACCAAAAGGGGGGGGAGGGGAGGGGGGGGAGAGAGGGAGAGAGAGAGAGAATGAGAACTACTATCATGCTATTATGTATACTGAATTTTTTTTTTTGTGGTGCCGGGGATTGAACTCAGGGGCACTCAAACACTGAGCCACATCCATAGCCCTATTTTGTATTTTATTAGAGACAGAGTCTCACTGAGTTGCTCAGTGCCTCACTAAATTGCTGAGACTGGCTTTGAACTCTTGATCCTCCTGCCTCAGCTTCCTGAGCTGCTGGGATTCCAGGCATGCGCCACCAAGCCTGGCCTGTATATTGATTTTTTCTAGATTAAAATGTGTACATAAGACTTCCTCTCAGAATTGTTTTTATTTGAGAGAACATAGTGAAAAAGACAGCCAACAATGGTACATGCCATAAGAGACAGAGAAGAAAACAGGGGTTGTCTTCTACACCACACAATCAATGCAGATTTTAAATCAATACCTAATTTTCACCATAAAAGGTCAATCTAGATGTCCAGTCTCTTAACAGCATAATCTAGTTTTGCATAGTCTGCAGAATCTATGAGTCCCTCAGTGATGCCATAACAGCCCTCCTAGAAAAAAATCAAATGATTATATTATACTGAGCATCCTTCTTTTCCTCACCCTTTAAGTACCTGGGGCTCATTCATCAAAATTTCACTTCTTCTCTGAAGGCAGTGGTGTATACCTGTAATCTCAGCTACTCAGAAGGTGGAGGAAGGAGGATTACAAATTTCAGGCCAGCCTTGGCAATTTAGCAAGTCCCTGTCTCAATAACAACATTTTTAAAGGGCTGGAGATACAGTTTACTTCTTACCCAGTATGTGTGAGATCCTGAGTTCAATCCAAGTAACCCCCAACACACATACACACACACACACACACACACAAAATCACTCATTCATGGTCTATACAACTAGTTTAGTCAACACAATTCCTTAATTAACTATCTACTAGGTGCGAATATCTCCAAATAGATAATTAAATATGAATTGGAAAATATCCCTGTCAATTGGAGCTTGTTATTTCTAGTGTGATAAATACACAGAAAATAGAGCAATAAAACAAAATTTGATAACTGAAATGTCATAGGTATAATGCATGCTACAGATTAATTAAATCGTGCAAATCTAACAGACTGGGCAAACTATTACCTTGGATTTGTCTCTATCCTGTCAGGTAGGGAATGACAGTGTACAATAATTTTTTGCATAATGTAATTAATACATTCTCTGAATCAACTGGAAAAGAAGATCTTCCATAGTCACATCTTCTCCTTGACTTTAGCAATGCTATTGCCATTGCTATTGTCCTATAGAACAACAATCTAAAATTTAGGCTCAATTCACTTGACCTTGCCATGTAACTTTTTCCTTCAAAATTCTGCCTCCTGTAGATTCTATCTTGTTTCACTCCCTAAATTTCTACCACCATCATTTTCTCCACTTTTGTCATTGGTAGTTACTTTTCCTTTTATTTGACTTCTTATTGATTGCTTACCCCCCAAAATCTTAGCTAAACATCCCACAAGAGTCAAAATCTCTGAAACATTTGGTAATCCTGCCTTACTAAACATTCTAGAATGGCCAATAGCACAGAAGACAGAAACAACAGAAGTGTGAACACAAAGATAAAAGCTGTACAAAGATTGTTATTAGAATACTATAGTATTATGAAGAAATCTAGTTCTATCCTTCATATATATAATTTAAAAGGATCTCAATTTGTAAAACTAGGATGTGTTTTTGCTATATTCACATATTGATTCGTGTAAGCAGCTCACAAACTATAAATACAAACCTGACTATGCTGGGCTCACACTATTAACATACTACAGTACAAATTATCCTTCAAATGTGGCCTTGCCAATATTAAAGGCACTATCTCCTATCCCAACATAGCACTTTCACCTAAAAACAATAATATTCTCTATATATCCAAACACAATTGTGTCTTTCAATGCAATCCAAAAAGACAACTGCTACCTCATTCATTTTTTAATATCATTCTTCATTTATCTTCAGAGAAATAGCATTTCTTCATTTTCATCTAATAAGCCTGGGCATTCTTCTCTATAGATCCTCTTAGCTTTCTCAACAACTACATGCTAGAGTGCATCTAAAGACAGTCCCAGACAAATATATTCCTTCTCTTACATACATTGTCTTCAGATATCATCCTTTCCAATGGCCATGAGAAAGAAGTTATGTATTCATTAATTAAATGTATTTGTTCTATTTCCTAAATACGCTGAGTCTGAACTTCCTATTTCCATCTAAAAAATCAAAATCATAACCTACGGGCTTAATACAAATCTAAAACCATCAAAATTGGTCTCTTTTTAAAATAAGGCACTCTCAGAAAACCAACCTTCTTCTCCAGAACAGTAAGAGTAAACAATGTTGTCATTTACTGGCTTAAATGATAAGAGTACTATCTGTATCCTCTCCTCCTCATCTTTTTACATTCCATGTTTGGACTAGAAATACTCTCAAAAGACATTGCATCAACCAAATACAACACATTTCATGAGTATTAAAATAACATGAATTTCCCTTCGTTATCACTGTTTATATGTAGACATCTATAATGAGCTTTGTCTTACCTAACTTGTTGAAAATAGCCATTAAATGAGGCAATTCTTAGTAAGTGATTTCTTACGTTAGGACTGACATGAGAATGTTCTATCTTGTAAAAATCTCAATTGGAAATTATGGGAAGACACTTTTACGATCCAAAATTCTGTAAGTAAATAATTTATCAATTTAAAATGTTATTATCTTATAGAAACATAAACATAAAATGATAATTATATAATCCTTTGTGACAAACTACATGGAACAATATAGCACAGGAATATTTCAAACCATCCAATAAACATGAAGATGGTATTTTTAACCAATGGTTGTGTCACTCCCAATTAATGCATGTCCTATCCTTGTCAATTATTTTAGTGCAAACGATTTATCAATGAGTAATACAGCTCAAAAAATATAAGGAAGGGTTAGAGGTTACACTCAAGTTTTCCTTGGTCTATGTCTTCTGCTCCCATTAAAAGGAAGAAACTCTACCTTGATTGGTGAGATTTCACAGTATCCACTGGGCCACACTTTCATTTTTTATTATTTTTAATTACTTTTAGTTGTAGGTGAACACAATAGCTTTATTTATTTTATTTTTATGTGCTGCTGAGGATCAAACCCAGTGCCTCACACTTGCAAGACAAGCGCTCTGCTACTGAGCTACAACCACAGCCCCACACACTTAATTACTATTATTATTATTTTACTTATATATGACACCAGGGTACACCCTGACATTGTCACAAAGGTATGGGACTCAACCCTCTCCAATTCAATCCCCAGAACTCACCCCATCCCTGCTCTCCTCCCTCCACTCCACCAATCTTGAATCCATTTACAGTTTACTTTTTTTTTTTTTAATTAGTATCCCAATGCCAGGACCCACTATGCAACTTCCATGCATGCACATTTGTTAGTTCAGTGAGATACATTATACTGTACTTCCCTTTACCTGTCCCTTCCTTTTCCTCAATCCCCTTCATATATTCTACTGATCTTTCCACTATTTTGGTGAAATTTCCTCTCCTGCTCCCCACTTATTTAGGATTTCTTAATGGAAAGTTTCTGTATTCTATGGTCACCAACAGGTAGACTCCATTTATTATTCTTTCTATCCTCATTTCAAGTTCACAGGCTGATAATATGAACAGATTCAGTTATGTTTATTCCTTGTCCTTATCCCCAGGGTAAAGATTTCAGGATTCTACTGAGATTTTAAATTGAGATAGAAACTGAACTACTGAACAGTAATTACTCTATTTCTCCCAGTATTACAAAATATACTGTAATGCAGTTTTTATTACCACTGGAGAGGATAATTTAAAGTTATGTGCTTTCCCGTTGTGATTTCCTTAATATTTCAAAAATTTTCCTTCATTTTAGGAAATTTGAAAGGTTCACAATATTAAGACTATTTCTGCCCTTACAGCTCTCTTTCTCTCAGTGCTAGGGATTGAATCCAAGGCCTGCATGTGAGGCAGGACTCCACCACCCAGCCCTGAGGGTGACTTTCTGAATTTTTTAATAAAACCATCTTAGATTATTTCCCAGTATCACTATAGAGGAGGAACTATTTTTGTCAGGAAGGTAGTAAACTTTCAAGAATTCATTATCATAGTAAAAGCAGCAATGCTTTATAAAACTGTAACAAATCCCTAAGTTCCTTGATGAATTCTTCATTTGTTTTTCATTTCTTAAATGACACATTCATTTACTACTAATTTGTCTATTTGTGCATTCATCCAACTATGGTTTACCATCAGTAATTTTGACCCTGCTTCTATTTTCTCCATCAAACATTAAATGCACAATATTTACTAAGCCTCTGCCACAATCTTTCCATTAAAGAAATACAAAATAGATACAGAAAGCAGGGAACTTTAAATCATCACATTCAATCAAAGTCTTGGGTCATGTTCATGCCTGCATAAGTCCACAACATGGATTCACAATTTATAAAATGATATGGCATTTCATTAATACTAGATGACCTATACTTAACCAACAATTAAACAGATTTTGAAACACACATAATAAGAATGACTGAGACAACTGTATCAATCCAATTAAATCACTGTTCAAAATAAAGAATATCTTAATTCTTGAAACCTTTAATTAGCATTTTTAGTGGAGTGCTGCTGTAGTTATGAAGAACATAGAACAAAGTTTGGGAATGTATAGGTTTTAACCAACATAATCACTGCATCACAATTACAGAGCAGAAGAGGAACATGTAAAGCAACACATGAAAAAGGCTAAGAAAGTTAAGTGTTTATCTTTAGATAGCTCCTGGATACAGTCCCTTCGCTATCACTCTTGAATGTTCTACAGGGTTAAAGAAATTTAAAGTGACAACAAACAAAAACAGAAGGAACACTGTTGATTTATCATCCATACTGAATACAGATATAGAGTGAATCTGAACCTAGACACTACCACCACGTGTTCCAGATTACTAACTACCCAGCAATCATTAAGGCATGCTGCATTCTCTGAAATTTATTTCCAAGAACCTGCTCTTCCCCTGTACCATGCAAACATGTATGTTAACACCTAACTCTGGACTTCTGCATGTCACTCATGTTCCATGCCAAAATTTTGACATAAACTCATTTGACTCTAAACGAAATCCATGGCACTCACACTGCATATCACTCCCTTATTTTTTTGTTAACCATATTTTATAAAAAAACACTGTTGAATATTTCTGATAAGGCAGGAGATACAAACTCTTCCTTATGGTTGAATACAAAACAAAAACAACAGCAGCAAGAAAAAGATTTATGAAAAGTTCAGAGTACTAACATTTTAGTTTAAAACTTTGATGCTAAACAGAATATTTAGATAGTTTCAAATATCTTTCTATACAATATGTATTACAAAAGAATAAATTTAAAGATGGAGAAGGCTAGGAGCCTCTCATTAAACCAAAGGATTAAAGTTAACATCACCAATAATGGGACAAAGTGTTAGTTTTCACTTCCGATGATACACTGAGGAAATCCTAAAAATGTTCTTGCCCAAAATGTAGAACCTAAGCCTTTTCATGAAGAAATTTCCAAATTTTAGGGAATTTTCTTAAAAATATAAAGCATTGTTTTACAATTAAAATAATGTCATAGTTGATGAAAGACTTAAGAGATAGATGTTTCTACTTAAAGATGACCAAGGAGATACAACATGTGAATACCATTCAGGATTCATTTTGGAATCTGCACTAATTGGGGAAAACTCTGTGAAGAAATAACAAAAACATCTGGCAAAATGAAAATATGGACTGTATGTAATGTTTGAAAAAGTTAATTATAAGAGCATACCACTGTTCTTAGAAAGAAAATTCTAAGGTTCAGGGAAAAATAAACATAATGCCTGCAACTAATACATAATTTAAAAAATAACAACACTATGAATATACACACATAGGCATGGAAGAGAGGAGGTGGGGGAAGGGAAGAATGGAGATAGGAGAAGAGGGAGAACAATGCAGGGAAAAAATGTCAATCTGGAGGAAGTAAATGAGGTTTCTCTATATGATTCTTTCAACACTAAATATAAGATTATTTGAAAAATAAAAAGTTAAAATAAACACTGATAAGGTATAATTATGAAGTTATGAACCACCAAGAAATGGTAAATATAGAAAAGTTTAATGGTTTCTAGCTCTGACAACCACATTATTTCTTGGGATTGGAGGACAAGTAGAGTACTGTTTTTATTATAAACCATCAATGTACATTAAGCTTTTAAATCCATGGCCACCATTTAAATTAGGTTTATTTTTAAAATACCATTTCACCTATAAGATTGGCTTAAAATTTAAAGGTTGTTAATACCCAAACACAAGGCTTTATGAAAATTAGCATTGATATTACACACTTGTCTCTGGTCCCCCAAAAAGCATTTTGAAAGTCAATTTCACAAAATCAACTGAAACCAAAAGTATACACAATTGATGATCCAACACGGCCACACCTAGAAATATATTCTATAAAATTAGGAGTCAGACGCATTAGAATATATATTATTTATGTATGTTACTGGATTGTATGTAGTAGCAAAAATAAAAGTTTTAAAATGTTAACTTAATATTTCTCAAAATAGAGAAATACATAACTCCATTGTCTACATACTTTACATCCAATAAAAGGTCTGTAGGTAAATTGTTTATTGATTTAGAAACATAACCATGATAAAAGAAACAAAAAGTTACAAAATAACATATTACCACAATGATCACACATTTGTAAATAAATTGAAAATAAATTACACATAAGCTTACAAAAGCTTAGAAAAGTTGTTGACTATATGCTACAAATGGTTAACTCTTGTGAAAACTGGGAAATAGGGTTGTAAGATGAAAGATGATGATCCCATACTGCTGTATATTATTGAATAACATTCATCCACATTTCAATGTACTACAAGTTTAAGGGCAAAGGAGGCTAAGAAAAATAGATAACACTCAACTTTGCTTTAGAGCTGAAGTAGAGCCATATTCCGTGCATGCATGATTATATCAAAATGAACCCCAAAATTACATAAGTACAATTCCTCAACAAAGACATAAAATGTATAACTTTCCCATTTTTAAATTTCACATTTCATAAAGTTGAGGTTTTAGAAAATTGACATGCAAAGAGATAATATTCTTTTAATTCTTCATGGTTTCTGCATCTTCCCACCTTTACAATAAAATTAAACCTATGTTTTTGGCAGCATTCAGCAAACTATAGCCTGTAGTTCAAATCTGGCCCACCACCTGTTCTTTGTAAATACATTTTATTAGAACACAGTAACATTCATTTGAATCAGTCATAGCTGCTTTCACATTAGTGGCAGAGTTGTATGTTTGTAACTAACTGTATGATTTATCAATTCTGTTCCCTAAAAATCTTGCTGACCCCTATCACAGACTAAAAATACCAGATTGTTATGTATATATTTTGATTCATGTAACATAAAGCTGTATGATTAGAATACTGATCTTATATTAAGGAGATCATTCTGAATTTGTAAAAAAAAATTCAGATAGATTAATTTAACTTTGCAAATAAAAAAGGAACTTCTCCACTTGTAAAATAAATGAATATTGTAAAAGAATACTAGTCAAACCTCATAATAAAACTAAAAGAAAAATAAGAATGGAAATACAGATGACAATATATATTGATGATATTTTTAACCTTTTAAATCCCCCGTTGAAGAATTTAGTAGACTTTGAAAGAAAGGGATTATCACAAAGTCTTAAAATTCTAGCAACATTTTTTACTGCTAACATTGGCATACAGAGATAATATTATTGGATACCCCATTGTATATACCTATTTATTAAGACAGGTTGAGCAATAGAGTTAAGTAGCTCCTTGATGAAGAGTACCATTTATGTTCCAGAAGCAGATAATTAACATTTCAAATAATCTGTATTTTATATCAACCTCCCTTAGGTGAAGCAGAAAACAAATGCAAATAAGGACACTGAGTTTTTTACTCCAACCCCAAAGAAGGGAATATTAGGAAAATGATGGAATCGCATATTCCACAAGATAGCATTACAACATGGTTCAAAATGTCAGTTCAGGAATCTAGCATTCCCTTGTATAGCCACAGTTGTTTTGACATTCACATCTTAGATTTGAGCACTGGAGAAGGGGTGAACTGCAACCAGTCTCAAATCCTGACCCAGAGTGAAACCTATTGGTTCAACAAAATATGTAACTAGAGGGCTTCGTCCAGATAACACAAATGTTTAAGAAGATTTTGTTTAGAACATGCGTAAAAACTGTGGACTTGTGATTCGAATGAGGAACAATATATCTTACCAATAGAAACAAAATTGGCACAGATGAGATACTCAGGTGGTGAGAAAGTCAAACTTCTACATGGGGCAACCATGCTGTTGCCTTAATTACACTTCCAATATACAAATGTCTCTTCTGTTTTATGAAGTAGAATATGGATAAAAACACAATAAATAATATACAACATTAGAGGGAAGCACAAATACACTGAGTGCAGAGAAAATTACTTAATATTCCAGGAAATTACTTGGCAAAAAGCAGGTCCCTTCTATTCCTGTGCATACTTCTATCAAAGTTGTGAGATATAAAGATGCAGTAAGATCCCAGAAAGGAGAAATAATGGCAGTATTTGGATGATGGTATGGATGGAACCACTGCAGAAGATATATATGTTGTACTCTTCTACACAGTCACCACCTAAGAATACAGGAGATTGCAAATGGAAATAACAAGTTATCACACAACCATGCCTCATGACAGGTAGATATCATCAAGTACTTAATCCCACTCCATGAAAAATAATTCCCAGAAAGCCTAATGCTAAGTAATCTCCAAGCAACAAAACACTTAATTGATGAAAATGATGAAATGATCATTTAACCTCCTCTGTCCATTTGTTGTGATTTGAGTACTCATATTTTATCCCAAATTATTTTTATGACATCAAAACTCCTATCATTCTTTGAACCAGCATTTCCTGTGTAGTTTCTTAAAATTAATGTATATACCAGTAGGGTTTTAAAAAGCCACTATACAAAGCAATAACAACAACATACTATATATTCCATAACATTTCATGGAAATTGCTCCCAAAACCAAAATCAGTTGTCAAAACCTTCAATTATCTATTCCCTTTCCTTTCCTGTGTGCTTCTTACTTATGCATCTTCTGGTGGTAATAAAGGTAAGAAAGCCCCTTGTATTTCAATTGTCTATTTCATTAAATATACTGTAATAACAACAGATAACTAAAATCCTTGATTAAGATATATCCTAAAATAATAGCACAAGCCACCATGTACATTTGATGAAAAGGAAAAATTCAGTGAACAAAAATCTAATCTACAATCAACATGACGAAATAATACGCTAAAAATCAGAATACAGGCCTTAATGCTCTTACCTTAAGGGAAGCTCTTTTGGGTCCTTGCTTGTGAAAGAGGCTTATGAAAAGAAAAAATAGTAATGTTTGAGATTATTTAAATAGTCTTCATTCACCCATCAAATTAAAGTGTTTAAAAACCTACTTTCACCATCCCAATATGGGACTATTCCTTGACTTCTGTGTGCTCAACTTACCGATCTGTTAATACTATTAGCAATATCCTAAGTCATGCAGCCCAAACTAAAATTCAATCTGATGCTGTCATTACAAACCATGTTAATTGCAGCAGATGCTAATACATACTGTCATTTATTTCTGATATCTTTTTATATTCCTTTTGTCCTTGAGCAGCCTTCCTTGTTTCCCTCTATCTATCCACTATTAAAATATTTCAAAACATCAACTCTCAGATAAATTAAAAATTACTGCATGTACAAACACAACTTATACTCTGTTCAGATAACTTGATATTTTATGGTGAGAGTAGATAAGTATATCATGATACACATGCAGAAACTTCATTGAATTTATGAACCTAATCTCCTCTACATCAGATAATCACTCCACAATCTGATAATCTGGGATCATTTATGAAAGGCATATGGAATACAGTTGATTTTAAAATGTTACATACCAAATCAATTTAATATCAATATGGGCAGAAAAATAAAAGAGTACACCATAGTTACTGATTTTGTCAGCACCTTTGAAAAATGAATTCCACAAAAACAAAACAAAAAATGTACAATGATTTGGACTGATATGAAAATGTTAGGCAATCAAACATCTAAAAATATTTTTTAAAACTGGCAACACTTCAATAAAAGTTAGAAAATATAGAAAATTTGACATACAATGGACAACCTATATACAGAAGGTGAAGTTGGAGTATTCATCAACCTCCCCAAACTATTAAAATACAAAACAATCATTTTGACTAGAGAAAAATACTTGGTAAACTCCTTACAGTAGTTTTTCATCTGTTTTCACCAGTACAATGCTTTGAGAATACAAGCACAAAAACTTCCTGATTTCATTTATTAAAGATGAATTAGGATCTAGAGACAGGCACTCACTGCCAAACCACAATGTGGCCCAGAGGAGATCTGGAGACAGGCCTTCCCATGCCACACCACACCACAGCCTGGAGGAGAACCCAAGAGAGGCCCTCCCCACCACACCACAGCTTGGAGGAGAACTAGAGAGAGGCCCTCCAGATGCCCCTACAGAGAGAAACACCGTACCCACCCAGAGAGGCACCCGCATTGGGGTGCCTTACTCAACAAAGTATGGCTACACAGCCCAAAATCAGAATACCTATAGGCTTGAGGCTGCCACCACCAAGAAATGGATATCACTGCTTCTATCAAGGACCAACAGTAAGAACCTGGTAAGACATCACCAAGGTTCCTGTGGGCCTGGCTGCACCAGAAGTTTCTCTACTAGGAGTGCTAACAGTTATCGAGTTGCTGAGGTAACAGGGAGTCTTGCACGGTGTTGCCAATCTCTTGTTTCTCCTAGGAACTGTCAACTTCTTATGATTACCCCTCAATAGTCATATAATCTAATAAATCCATATTCTCACATCCTACCTCATAAACATCTCAGCCAGGGCTGGGGTTGTAGCTCAGCAATAGAGTGTTCACCTAGCAAGCACAAGGTCCTGAGTTTGATCCTCAGCACCACATTAAAAAAAATAAATAAAATAAAGGCATTGTGTCCAACTTAAAAATAAATATCATTTTAAAAAACTCAGCCAACCCCCCAGTGCTCCCTCCTACCATTAGAAACTGTAAACCATTATGCAAATCTATTGACTATACAGTAGAAGATAACTGAACTCATCACTTCTGATTACAGTGTCAAAACTGTAAATGTAAAAATAGAAGGTAACTGATATATGTACCATTGGGTACAGTGAATGCTGTAATGTTGATCTCTCCCTTAAAAGTGAGGTATTGGTAACCTGTATAGAGACTATAAGACAATAGGGCAGAAGCAGTAATACCTCAGATTGACACTGTAAGAGGGGAAGACGGACAGAACAGAAATCCTTAAATGAAAGAAACAACAAGCCAATTAAAAAACTCAATAGAAGCTGGGTGCAGTGGCACACACCTGTAATCCCAGCACTTTGGGAGACTGAGGCAAGAGGATTGCAAGTTCAAAGCCAGCCTCAGCAATGGTGAGGCACTTAGCAACTCAGTAAGACCTTGTCTCTAAATAAAATACAAAAAAGGGCTGGGGATGTGGCCCAGTGGTCGAGTGCCCCTGAGTCCCATCCCCAGTACAAAAAAAAAAAAAAAAAAAAATACTCAATAGATAGCATCACCAACGGACTTCAACACTTGGAAGACAGAACCTCAGACAATGAAGATAAAATATACAATCTTGAAAATAAAGTTGACCTCACAGTGAAGATGGTAAGAAACCATGAACAAAATATCTAAGAATTATAGGATAACATCAAAAGACCAAATTTAAGATTTATTGGGATAGAAGAAGGATTAGAGATTCAAACCAAAGGAAATGTACAATCTTTTCAATGAAATAATATCATAAAATTTTCCAAGCATGAAGAATGAATTGCAATATCAAATACAGGAGGCCTATAGGACACCAAATGTACAAAATTACAACAAATCTATACCAACACACATTACAATGAAAATGCCTAGCATACAGAATAAGGATAGAATTTTAAAGGCCTCAAGAGAAAAAAAATCAGATTACCTATAAAGGAAGATCAATTCAGATCTCAGCAGATTTTTCAACCCAGACCCTGCCAGGAGATCCTAGAACAACATATACCAGGCTCTAAAAGATAATGGATGCCAACCAAGAATCTTATATCCAGCAAAATTAAGCTTCAGATTTGATGATGAAATAAAAACCTTCCATGACAAACAAAAGCTAAAAGAATTCACAACAAGAAAGCCTGCACTACAGAATATTCTTGGCAAAATATTCCATGATGAAGAAATGAAAAACAACAATGAAAATCTCCAAAGGGAAGAACTACAGTAAAGGAAAAGCCAACCAAAGGAGAAACCAAGTCAAGCTAAATACCAAAAATAAACAAAAATGACCAGTACTATACAAATCATGTCTCAATAATAACCCTGAATGTTAGTGGCCTAAACTCACCAATCAAAAGACATAGATTGGATTAAAAAGAAAATACCCAACAATACACTGCCTTCAAGAGTCTCATCTCGCTGGGTGTGGTGGCACATGCTTGTAATCCCAGCACTTGGGAGGCTAAGGCAGGAGGATTGCAAGTTCAAAGCCAGTCTCAGCAAACTTAAGGCACTCAGCAACTCAGTGAGACAAAAAAATGGCTGAGGATGTGGCTCAGTGGTCTAGTGCCCCTGAGTTCAATCCCCGGTACAAAAAAAAAGAAAAAAAAAAAAAAAAAAGAAAGAAAGAAAAAAGACTCATCTCATAGGAAAAGATGCCCACAGACTGAAGGAGAAAGGTTGGGATAAAATATACCATTCACATGGTCTGTGTAAACAAGCAGGGGTTTCCATTCTCATATCAAATAAAGTAGACTTCAAGCCAAAGGTAATCAAAAGGGAAAAAGATGGGCATTTCATACTGCTTAACGGAACCATACATCAACAAGACATAAAGATAAATGCCCCAAACAATGGAGCATCTACATTCATCAATCAAACTCTTTTCAAGTTCAAGAGTCAAACAGACCACAACACAATAATTCTGGGAGACTTTAACACAACTCTTTTACCACTGGAAGGATCTTCCAAATAAAAGCTTAACAAAAAAAACTACAGAATTCATTAATACAATCAATAACTTAGACATAACTGACATGTATAGAGTATATTATACATCAACAAGCGATTACACATTCTTCTCAGCAGCACATGGATCCTTCTCTAAATTAGATCATATGTTATACCACAAAGCAAGTCTTAGTAAATACAAAAAAGTAGAGATACTACCATGCATTCTATCAGACCACAATAGAATGAAATTAGAAATCAATCATAAAATAAAAAATAAAAGCTACTATAACACCTGGAGACTAAATAATATGCCATTGAATGAACAATGGGTTGCACAAGATGTCAAGGAGGAGATTAAAAAATTCTTAGAGGTAAATGCCAACACCGATACAACATACCGAAATCTCTGGGACACTATGAAGGCAGTTCTAAGAGGAAAGTTAATTGCATGGAGTTCATTCCTTCAAAGAAGAAAAAGTCAACAAATAAACGACCTAACATTACCTATCAAAGTTCCAGAAAAAGAAGAACAAATCAACCCCAAAAGTAGTAGAAGACAGGAAATAATTAAAATCACATATGAAATCAATGAAATTGAAACAAAAGAAACAATTTTAAAAATTGACAGAACAAAAAGTTGGTTCTTTGAAAAAATAAATAAAATTGATAAACCATTAGCCATGCTAACAAAGAGAAGGAGAGAGAAAACTCAAATTACTAAAATCTGGGGCTGGGATTGTGGCTCAGCGGTAGAGCGCTCACATAGCACGTGCGTGGCCTGGGTTCGATCCTCAGCACCACGTAAAAATAAAAAGGCATGTGTACAACTAAAACAAATAAATAAATATTTTTTTTAAAATTACTAAAATCTGTGATGAAAAATGAAATATCACAGTGAACACTACAAAAATACAGAAGATAATTAGAAATAATTTTGAAAATGTGTACTCCAATAAAATAGAAAATATCAAAGACATCGACAAATTTCTAGAGGCATATGATATACCCAAACTAAATCAGGACGATGTTCATAATTTAAACAGGTCAATTTCAAGCAAGAAAATACAGGACACCATCAGAAGCCTACCAACAAAGAAAAGCCCAGGACTGGATGAATACACAGCTGAGTTCTACAAGACCTTTGAAGAACTAACACCAATACTTCTCAAACTATTTTATGAAACAGAAAAAGAGGGAATACTTCCAAACACATTCTATGAGGCCATTATCACCTGATTCTAAAACCAGACAAAGACACATCAAAGAAAGAAAACTTCAGACCAATATCTCTAATGAATATAGATGCAAAACTTCTCAATAAAATTCTGGCAAATTAAAGATAAAACATATCAAAAAGATAGTGCACCACGATTAAGTAGGGTTCATCCCAGGGCTACAAGGTTGGTTCAATATACATAAATCAATAAATGTAATTCATCACATCAATAGACTCAAAGATAAAAATCATGATCATCTCAATAGATGCAGAGAAAGCATTGGACAAAATACAGCACCCCTTCATGTTCAAAATGCAAGAAAAAATAGGGATAACAGGAACATACCTTAACATTGTAAAAGCTATCTATGCTTAGCCCCAGGCCAACATCATGCTAAATGGAGAAAAACTGAAAGCATTCCCTCTAAAAACTGGAAAAAGACAGGTATGCCCCTTTCACCACTTATATTTAACACACTTCTTGAAATTCTATTCAGAACAATTAGATGAAAGAAATTAAAGGGATACAGATATGAAAAGAAAAGCTCAAATTATCACTATTTGCAGACATTATGATTCTATACCTAGAAGATCCAAAACATTCCACCAGAAATCTTCTAGAACTAATAAATGAATTAAGCAAAGTAGCTGGATATAAAATCAACACCCATAAATCAAAGGCATTTCTGTACATCACAAATCCTCTAAAAGAGAAACACTAGGAAAACCACCTGATAAACAATAGCCTCAAAAAACTAAAATACTTGGGAATGAATTTAACGAAAGAGGCAAAAGGCCTCCACAATGAAAACTACAGCACACTAAAGAAAGAAATTAAAGAAGACCTTATAAGATGGAAAGATCTGCCTTGTTCTTGGATAAGCAAAAATAATATTGTCAAAATGACCATACTACCAAAAGCACTATACAGATTCAATGCAATCCCAATCAAAATCACAATGACATTCCACATAGAAATAGAAAAGACCAATCATGAAATTCATCTGGAAAAATAAGAGACCCAGAATAGCCACAGAAATGCTTAGCAAGAGTGAAACTGGTGGCAATACTATTCCAGACCTTAAACTATACTATACAGCAACAGTAAAAAAAATAATAATAATAATAATGTGGTATTGGCACCAAAACAGACCTGCTGACCAATGAATGGTACAGAATAGAGGACACAGAGACTAACCCACATCATTACAGCAATCAGATATTATACAAAGGAGCCAAAAATGTACATTGGAGAAAAGATAGCCTCTTCAACAAATGGTGCTGGGAAAAAATGGAAATCCACATGTAACAAAATGAAATTAATCCTCTCTCACCATGCACAAAACTCAACCCAAAGTGGATCAAGGACCTAAGAATTAAACCAGAGACCTTGTGCCTAATGGAAGAAAAAGTAGGTCCAAATCTCCATCATGTCAGATTAGGCCCCAACGTCCTTAATAAAACTCCTATAGCACAAGAATTAAAACCAAGAATCAATTGGAATGGATTCAAACTAAAATGCTTCTTCTCAACAAAAGAAACAAGAAGAATAGAGAACTTACAGAATGGGAGCAAATATTTACCACTAGCACTTCTTTACCACAAGTTAGAGCACTGATCTCTAGGATAAATAAAGCACTCAAAAACCTTAATACCAAAAATCTAAAAAAAAAAAAAAAAAAAAAAAACAAATAACCGAATCAATAAATGAGCCAAGGAACTGAACAGACACTTCTCAGAAGATAATGTACAATCAATCAACAATTATATGAAATTAGAAAAGTGCAAATCAAAAGTACTCTAAGATTTCACCTCACTCCAGTCAGAATGGCAGCTATCAAGGATACAAACAACAATAAGGGTTGGCGTGGATCTGGGGAAAAAGGCACGCTCATACATTGTTGGTGGGTCTGCAAAATGGTGCAGCCAATCTGGAAAGCAGTATGGAGATTCATTGGAATACTTGGAATGAAACCACCATTTGACCCAGCTATCCCACTCCTCAGTCTATACCAAAAGGACTTAAAAGCAGCTTACTACAGGGACACACAAACATCAATGTTTATAGCAGCACAATTCACAATAGCTAAATTGTAGAACCAACCCAGATGCCCTTCTGTAGATGAATGGATAGGGAAACTTTTGTATATATACACAATGTAACATTACTCAGCATTAAAATAGAATAAAATCTTGGTACTTGCAGGTAAATGGATGGAGTTGGAAAAACTAATGCTAAGTGAAATAAGCCAATCCCCAAAAACCAAAGGCCAAATATTTGCTTTGATATGAGGATGCTGACTCATAATGGCAATGGCAGGGGCGTGGGGAGCCAGGGAGGCATGGAGGAACTTTAGATAGATCAAGATGAAGGGAGGGGGTGAGGGGGTAGGAATGATGATGGAATGAGTTAGACATCATTACCCTAAGTACATGTATGAAGACAGGAATGGTGTGAAAGTACTTTGTGTACAATCAGTGACTTGAAAAATTGTGCTCTATATTTGTAATATAAAATGAATTGTATTCTGCCATCATGTATAACAAATCAGAATAAATATTTAATAAAATAGAATAACTAAAATAAAAAATTTAAATTCAAAAAAAGTAATGAATTAGCCCATGAAAATATACCTCATCCTGCAACTGACCATCTTTATTTTTACAATACATGTGACTTATTTTATCGGTCTATTCTTGTACTGATCAAATTTCTATATCTTCTTTTTGAATCAACCTATTTATGCATAATTGTATCTATCAAGCCACTATAATGCACCAACCATACAGCTATCATAATCGTACAACCAATTTATCTATGTAAGGATCTCCACATTTATCCATTATCCTAATGAGTCATACTTTTATCCACCAACATAAAGATCCACATATCTTTATTTGAACCATCCATACAATATTTAATTTTGAATCCAATGGAATTCTATTATCTAGACATTTAACTACCTTTTCTTCATTGAATAAGGACTACACTGATGCATACATATATAAATATATTCAAAATTTTTTTCAATTTGTTTTTTATTCCTTTATCCATTCACATACTAGTATGTTTTTTAATCCATCCTTACCAAATGCTATCCAACCTACTTTGTATGAATTCATTATTATATCCTAAATTCCATTAAATAGTTTAGCATTCATCTTTTCAAACTTCATTCTAAATATCCAATCTCATATCCCTTCTTCCACTCATATACATAAAAATGAACAGATAATTTCACTACCAATTTCATTATTCCTTGCACCAATCCATCCTTTTATTCATCCACTCCTGCAATCAAGCTCAAAACCATCACTTCCTTTATTATATACATTCATCTTGTATTATTGCATGCCAATTTCTATCTATATTTACAGCAACTTCAAATTCTGACAGGCTTAACATGAAAAACTTTTACATTTTACTCATGAAAAGATTCTTGTGGGTCTGCTCCAGTGGCTTTCAAAGTCAGTCCATATTACATTTCATCATTGAGACATTTTTCTTTTCTGGCACCTTTACCTCAACACATAGTTCTATACTCACCACAGATATCAGAGTGAGAATCACATATGAGCTAATGAAGACCTTTGTGCATGACACATATTACATATTCTGGCTTTTGTTTTCTTTGTGAATAAGGGATCAAACCAAAGACATTACATACATTAAGCAAATACAGTTACACTGAACCATATCCCTGGCTACCACTGTACATTTACGATTAAATTGTATTGCCAAAGAAACTGAAAGTCTGAGATGGTTTTAAGACAAAATGATCTTTTGGGTTCAATTTTTTTTTTAATATTTTTTGAAGGAGCCCTAATTAGGAAGGGCTGTTGCAGCTAGCTGGAAGCCATAAGTTCCACCTGATATGTATGTGACGCACCTGTAGGCACCCGCAAACCTGAAGGTATATAACCGGGTGAAAGCGGTCCGAGTTAGGAGAACGGAGAATTCAGACAGTCGGGCAGTTACTCGGTCGGTCAGAAGAATCAGAGCGGCCAGAACGTAGGCAGAGCGGTTACAGAAACCAGATAGAAGACAGAAGAGAAATGACTGGTCAGAGTTAGGCCGAGGCTCCTGAAGAAGACAGAAGACAGAAGACAGAAGACAGAAGAGAGAAGAAAGAAGCTCTAATCTTTCTCTAGGCTGGGACTCTAAGCTGGGAAGACGGGAAGAAAGGCTCGCTTTGATCTTTCTCTCTAAAAATCTTTCTTTCCCTCTCTAAGCTCTAAGAAAGTAGAAGTAAAAGTAGTAAAAGCTTAACTCTGCCCCCGAGAGTTTTTATCCCGGTTTACGGTACCAGGCAGCTTACAAATGGTGGTCCGTCCGGGGCTCGGCAGGCAGAGAAGAAAAGCTAAGAAATAAGGAGAGCAACGAAAAAGCATAGCCTCAGACTCAGTTGAGACCAGCAAAAAGAGTAGTAAACAAGAGAACATAGCCTCTGACTCAGTTGAGGCCAGTTAAGAATTAAGCCGAAGCAGAGTAGCCGGCCAAAAGCCGAAAAAAAAGCCGAAGCGAGCCGGCCAAAAGCCGAAGCAGAGTAGCCGGCCAAAAGCCATAAAAAATAAAGAAGCCAGAAAAGCCATACAGAGAAAAAGCCTTGAGCTTTAGCAAAAAAGCCATAAAGAAAAAAGCCATGAGCTTAAAAGAAAACAGAAAGCCATTGAGCTTTGGCAAAAAAGCCATAAAAATAAAGAAGAGAGAAAAAAAAAAAAAAGTCAAAGCCGCTTATGCAGTTGTGCTTAACTAAGTGCGTTAGCTGCTCCTCAGCAGTAGGCTTCCTTAAAGCCACAGCACCTTCTCAAAAAGGGCTCAAATATCCACCCTTTCAAAAATAAAAGGTGAAAAGCTAGGTAGGGACAAGAAAATAAAAGAAAATAGAGAAAATAGAATTAAAGCACCTTTTTAAACTAAAGGGAAGGAATATGAAGGAGCCCTAATTAGGAAGGGCTGTTGCAGCTAGCTGGAAGCCATAAGTTCCACCTGATATGTATGTGACGCACCTGTAGGCACCCGCAAACCTGAAGGTATATAACCGGGTGAAAGCGGTCCGAGTTAGGAGAACGGAGAATTCAGACAGTCGGGCAGTTACTCGGTCGGTCAGAAGAATCAGAGCGGCCAGAACGTAGGCAGAGCGGTTACAGAAACCAGATAGAAGACAGAAGAGAAATGACTGGTCAGAGTTAGGCCGAGGCTCCTGAAGAAGACAGAAGAAAGAAGACAGAAGACAGAAGAGAGAAGAAAGAAGCTCTAATCTTTCTCTAAGCTAAGCTCTATCTTTCTAAAGAAGCTCTATCTTTCTAACTCTAACTCTAAGCTAAGAAGACAAGAACTCTAACTCTAAGCTAAGAAGACAAGAAGAAATCTTTCTCTAAGAAGCTCTATCTTTCTTTATCTTTCTTTCTAAGACTCTAAGCTAAGAAGACAAGAAGAAATCTTTCTCTAAGCTAAAATCTTTCTTTCCCTCTCTCTCTAAGAAAGTAGAAGTAAAAGTAGTAAAAGCTTAACTCTGCCTCCAAGAGTGTTCCTCCCGGGTTACGGTACCAGGCAGCTTACAATTTTTTAGTTGTAGATGGACACAATACCTTTATTTTATTTATTTATTTTCATGTGGGGCTGAGGAACAAACCCAGTGTCTCACACATGCTAGACAAGTACTCTATCACTGAGCCACAAGCCCAGTCCTAGGTTCAACTCTTATGAACACACAAAGTTCAGTGGTTTCCCTGGAAGATATATACATTGCAAATGCAAATAGCCTGTTTAAAATAATTAAGAAAAATTAGATTAATTGTAAAATGTCCCAGAGGACAAAGGCAGGGCCATGTAGAACAAAAGAATAAGCATCTTACAAGGTCTAATAAACAGAAGGGCCCCTTAGGGTAATGCAAAATTCCCATGAAATGATTAAAGTTTGGAGTTTTTTATGGTTCCCCTGATTCTCCTCCACCATCAGACATTAGGAAGTAACATGCAGATTATTTTCCTTCAAGATAACATTCCTCTGGGTCAAGAGTAGGTACACTGAGACCTGAGGTACAAATTACTGCAAATCACCTGACAAGGAGATTCCAATAAAAAAATAACATGTCATTAATTATAAATATTTGTGGGGTATATGATTATGTTTGACATGTATACAATGTGATTTGTCTACTTCAAGCTAATTAATATCCATTTCCTCATTTACCTACTATTTTGTTAATAAGACATTTGAAAATTCCTCATATTGAAATAATTATTATTGACAATATGTTCTTTATATTTTCCTTTCATGAACATGGAAGACACATTTTCCAAACTCCCTAAACTTTAGGATGTTCATGTAATTGATTTATGCACCAACTATCTGAGTTTCCTTTCCACAACCTCCCATTGCTATAATGGACCATAAAACCTTATATTATGATGAAACCAACAATAAATACTATCTTTGTGACAACACATGAGTGACTGACATGACCCATAAAATCCCAAAGCTTAAAATATTTACTTTCCTGATTTGACTTATCCATATTATTTCAGATATTCATCAATGTTTCCATAAATTTGTTTTTCATTTTACATAGTATGTATCAATTTGCCAAGTATATCAATATTTATCCCCATTTCTTCTCCTACTCATGCATCAATCTTATATATATATATAATACTTATACATTCATATTTTTGTCTTCTATCTTAATTACATCCAAAATACATTTCTGTATCCAACTAACAACTGACACAGCCATCCACTTGTTCTCAACTATTTGTGATTCCATGAATCTTCCAACCAACTATCCATCTATACATTCATTCTTGTATTCATCAATTTATCCCTCCATTCTGGAATTAAGCCAGTCACCCTAAGAAACAATCTTTATCATTTCTGAATTCCTTTCATGGAACACACACACATCAGATCAATGGGCAGAATTCAATCCAGCTCAGAATTATAGACCCTAAATCTTTAGCAAAGACCCTCAGCAACTTAGTGAGAAGCTCAGCAACTAAGTGAGACCCTGTCTCAAAATAAAAAATAATTAAGTGGATGTAGTTCAGGGGTAAAGCACCCCTAGGTTCAACCTCCATTACTGAAAATAAAAATGATATACTTTATGAGTCTCAACATCGCAGAAAGGTAAAGAAAAGTTATGTGAAATGGTACTCATAATAAATGAATAAATTGTGATACAAGTGTTTATACAATAAATGATAGATAACTTAGTTTGATAAAACCAGTCACACACACCATTTATTTGTAAATACTAAAGAAATTAATTAATGAACACTTCCACAGGGGTGAAAACTATGAAACCTGAAATGTACAAATATAAAACTTTCACAGGGAAAATGACCTGATTTGCTGTAAAAGCAAACCACCCAAAGAAAATATTAGAAACCAAAAGATGGACCCAGAGTATAGCTCAGTGATCTCACATGCCTGAATACCAAAGTTTGATCTCCAGCACAACAACAATAAAAGGGTCATTACAAACTCAAAGAAACACATTAACCAACCACATGAAATAGAATGTATTTCTGAGGTGCCAATTTTAACACAAAAACTATTTTAAAAATTCCTTAAGAAAAAAAAAATCAGTGGAGCTATTACCTCTGTATTACATCACAAATAATTGCTGATTTAGCTGGGCATGGTGGTGCATACCTGTAATCCCATTGGCACGGAAAGCTGAAGCAGGAGGACCACGAGTTCAAAGCCAGCCTCAACAACTTAGCGAGGCCCTAAGTAATTCAGCAAGACCATCTCTAAATAAAAATATTTAAAAAGGGCTGGAGATGTGGCTGAGAAACACCCCTGGGTTCAATCCCTAATAATCCCCACACCAAAATTGTTAATTTAGTGATTTTGAGCAAATGTATGATGATCATGTGTAAATAAGAGAAATGTCTCCAAAACTGAGGATATAATAAAATTCAGAAAAAGTTACAAAATAAACCAGAAATTAGTTGGCAACTTGTCAATAAATGGGAAAAATCGAGATCATTATCAGACTGTAATGGATGATTTTTAAGAAATTCCATTAGCATGAGCATATGGAAAACTGAAAGTAACATAAGATACTATACTGGACAATGAAGCCAAAAGAAATCAAGCGGAAGTATCTGTAATAATGGTAAAGAAAGAAATCTGTACCAAGTTGTTAATGTACCTTGGTAACACTTACAGAGTTCTCTACACATTGAAGACTAGGAGCTTTTCCAAGCAAATTTTACATATTTACAAGATTGTATTTTGTTATACTTTGTATAGTATGTTAATATGTATTTGCATATCACATATATATTTTATTACATATTCAACAGAAAAATATATACGAATCTTTGAGGTAAAAATGATAAGGCTTTAGCTCACCAAAATCCACGTAATATGCTAAAATCAAAAATAGGTCAGGCACAGTGGGGCATGCCTGGAATCCCAGTGGCTCTGGAGGCTCAGACAGGAGAATCTTGAGTTCAAAGCCAACCTCAGCAATGGTGAGGTGTTTAGCAGCTCAGTGAGACCCTGTCTCTAAATAAAATAGAAAAACAGGGGTGGGGATGTGGCTCAGTGGCCAAGTGCCCCCAAGTTCAACCCTCAGTACCAAAAAAGAAAAAAAAAAAACCAATAAAATAGTAAATATGGAAATTAAGAAGTTCCTCATTATTGATATGAAACTTTTATAAATATTACATCTAGGGGATGGAAGTACAAATAAAAGGCAGAACACCTGTCTAGCGTTGTCAGCACCACAGATTTGGTCCTTGGAGAAAAAATAATAAAAAGGAGATATTTCTTTTCTTAAATGACTATATAATAGATTGAAGAGTGAGAATAAATTATGAAGCTCATTAGAAAAAACACCTGCTTAGCATCCATTAGACAGTGGTTTCAATCCCCAACAATAAGAAAAACGAAAAAAAAAAAAAAAAAGATATATAAAGGTACTAGACTGCATCCAGATGTAAAACAACTGAGAAAATTAATGAGGATTTTTCTTATCAAAATTGAAACACATTACCTGTAATTTTGAACGTATCAAATAATGTTAATAATTAACAATATATTGTTGTGCCCAGAAATTTTTTGTAAATATTTATTTATTTGCTTTAGTTGTACACAATGCAATGCATTTATGTTTACGTGGTGCTGAGGATCGAACCCGACTTGCGAACGTGCCAGGCAAACACTCTACCGCTGAGCCACAACCCCAGCCCCCCAGAAATTTTTAAATGAGTATTAATAAGAAAGACTAAGGTCTAGTTGAAAAATAAAAACTTATAAGAATACTAAATGGCCAGATTTGTGACAATATCAGTAAATATGAAAATCACATTGATAGCTGAGCATGGTGATGCATGCCTGTAATCCCAGCACTTGGGAGGTTGAGGCAGGAGGTTTGCAAGTTCAAAGCCAGCCTCAGCAATGGCGAGGCACTTAGCAATTCAGTGAGATCCTGTCTCTAATAATAAAGGGCTGGGGATGTGACCCAGTAGTTGAGTGTCCCTGAGTTCAATCCCCGGTACCAAAAAAAAAAAAAAAAAATCACATTGATTACTTTCATCCATAGAATAAAGCAAATTTCCATGTATACATGTTGATATAAACAAGTGGAAGAAGATAAAAGTCTAAAATATAAAATTCCAATTGCAGCACTTGGTGACATTAAGGGGATATCGATCTGTGGACTAGCATTGACTCCCCCACACACTGTATTTTATTATAGTAAAAATACACTTGACATAAACTTCACTATTTTAACGATTTCTTAACTATAAAGATCAAATGTATTAATTACATTTGCCTATGATCCCAGCTATTTAAAAAGGTGCAGAGAGAGGATTTAAAGTTTGAAGCCTCGTTGTATCCTGGTGTTGTATGTACTAAAAAGAATAAAGTTTGGAGCCCAGCTTAGGCAAGTTAGAGATCCTGTCTCAACATTAAATAAAAATTCAAAATGGGTACCAGGGAAGCAGCATACTGTTAGAGCAATTGCCTAAAACAGACCAGGCCCTCTGTTTAATCCCCAGTACCTAAAACAAACAAAAAAATGAAAATAAACAAAAAATAATAATTTTTTTAAAAATTACATCTATCACTTAAACAATAACAGTTGCAAGCAAGAAACACCAATGTATGGTTAAATTGGTAGATAAAATGTGATGCCAAAGGTTAAGTTAGTAGATAAAATGTGATGCCAAAGACTATTTGCAGTATCATCTTTAAAAGGTATTAATTATAACACAAATAAATAAAGTAACATCACCAGCAACAAGATCAACAATATATGCCAATTCGGCAATGAAATGATAATAGCATAAAATCATTTCCATAGCATTTGTTCCCCAAACTAATAATGTCAATCACAAAGTTTAGACAAACATAAAAAAAGGGACAGTCATGAACACATATTCTGTAGAATGCTCAAAGAATAACAGGAAAACTTTATACAACTTAGGAACAAACTTTCAATCACAGACCAGTAAAATTTCATTGACACTAACAACACAAATATGAATAACGTATGTGGATCAGTTAAAACCATATATTATATTATGTAAATGACAATATCCTGGTTTGGACAACTAAATAATATTAGAAATGAGGGGACACAAATATAAAATTACTATGTACTACTATTTAACATTTTTTTTTTGTGTGTGTGGTACCAGGGATTGAACTCAGGGGCACTCGACCACTGGGCCACATCCCCAGCCCCTTTTTTATATTTTATTTAGAGACAGGGTCTCACAGAGTTGCTAAGTGCCTCGCCATTGCTGAGGCTGGCTTTGAACTCGCGATCCTCCTGCCTCAGCCTCCCAAAGTGCTGGGATTACAGGTGTGCGCCACCGCGCCCAGCTACTACTATTTAACATTTTAAATCCAAAAATTATTTCAAATTAAAAGCTTTTTAAAGAAGTTATACAAGCATTTAATTTTTTGCAACCTGATATTAACCTCACAGAGCCATTAAAACAATGTAATGCTCTAAAAATCAGAAGAAAACTTCTTGCATGCAAATATTATTTCACAAATTCCACATAAAATTTTATCATAAAGGGAAATATATATATTTTGCAATAAATTTATTTTATTCTTAGGATGAAATAATGATCAACTGTTTTAAAAAGTTAAGTTTCACCCTCACCAATAATTTAAAGGGCAAGTAGCAATAGCTATAACATAAATCAATTAAATCTGAACTAAAATTTTATAAAAAACTCATTAGAAGTTATATGAAATGACCAGTAGAAACCTAAAAAACCTCAAACAAAAATAATTCATAATAATGGTCAAATAATCAATGCTATATTCTTGCTTTACATACTCTAGAAGAACTTCTCAGAGTATTTAATCAAGATTAATAAAAATGATAAATTATGAAAATATTATTTTAAAAGTACACAAAATTATTTGTCAATCAATAAGAAAATAAACTGAACAATTGATCCCAATAACTATAAATAAATAAACTTATAAAATATTGTAGGAATGAAAAAAAATTTCAACTGTACTGGCAGTATCCCAATACAATAATCTGATAAGAAACAGAAAGACATACCTTGAAGTTGGATAGGAAGACTCAATTTTAAAGTGATCTATTCTCTAATTAATCTATTAAATTTGGTGCAAATGAAATTAAAACTGCATTTTTTCCAACTTGCAAAGTAATTATAAGCATCAACTGAGAAAAAATGCAAGTATAAACAGGGAAAATTCTGAAAAAGAAGAGAAATGAGAACTGATGGAATAAGTCAGTACAAATCATTAGTAAATGAACTGTCAATAGAAGGTGTGGCAAACAAATGAAAACAAATACAGCTAATTTTATGTAGTAATTTTCTATGATTCTGACAGAACTTAAAATGTAAAAGTCAAGGTAAGAAATTTGAATATTTAAAATGTTAACAACATAGTAGTGATTAGCAGACCAAGAAATGAACTGACAGAAGTATTTTATGGAAAAATAGGAAAACAATGCAAATAAATGTATGTTACTAATGTAAACATGTTTGTAAAGAAAAACACAAACACAGAGGCAATAAAACATGATTATATTTCAACACATAATTTGTATACAGCCAAAAAATAAAACAGCACAGTAGAGAAAATGGAAGAAACACATATACACATATATGCTATGTGTACATATTTCATTTACAATATATGACGTAATGTTAACATAAGTATAAATGAGTTCTTGGGAATCAGTAACAAAGACTTATTACAGGGAAGTGAAAATAAAGGAACAAGAATATGAAATAACACAAATGAATACTAATATGATATGAAGATGACCTAGTTTAACAGAAAAAGAAAGGACTTTCTTTTTAATATACATTATCAATGATCAAGATATTGATATTCATGTTTGTACAGTATTAGGAAATGGGGAATGCTTATCAAACAATGGAAGAACTTACTCCAATTAGGAGGAAATTTACTCAATTGTAGATTTTGCAAATACTTTTCCCCGGCAATTCCAATCCTTTTAGAAATTATTCCAAAGTAGCTGAAAAATTCAAATTTATACATAAGGATGTTTACCATAGGAGAATACATAGCTTATATCAACCCATGAAAAAAATAAATTGTATCAATTTAATAGCAAATAACATTAGAGCTTAAAATTAGGAGAAAGAAATTTAATAAACAAAAAGATTAGCTGGGTATGGTGGCACATCCCCATAATCCCAGAGAATTGAAGGCTGAGTCAGTAGGATTGCCAAATTCACAGTGAGCCTCAGCAATTTAGTAATACCTTCTGCAACTAAGCAAGACCCAGTCTCAACATAATGACTGGGGATGCAGCCTAGTGATAAAGCACCAAGGGTCTTTCTCAGTACCAAAAAAAAAAAGAACTGCTTCACAAGATTATGCGTTTTTGGAGCCAGGCACCTGTAATCCCAGCACTTGGGAGGCTGAGACAGGAGGATCACGAGTTCAAAGCCAACCTCAGCAATGGCGAGGCACTGAGCAACTCAATGAGACCCTGTCTCTAATAAAATACACAAAAGGGCTGGGGATGTGGCCCAGTGGTCGAGTGCCCCTGAATTCAATTCCCGGTATCAAAAAAAAAAAAATAAGATTATGCATTCTTTAATATTTTAAAGTCTGGTTCAAATTTATCCTGTCCTAAGTGATAATTATAGGTGCATGCACTTCATACTTATGGAAGCAATGAGATGAAGCCCTTGTAATTCCACCATTCTAAAACTTCTCTGGACACAAATGTTTCTTCCATTGCACTTCCTTAGATAAAGTCCAACAACAATAAAAACATGAGAGGTAATAGAGTTTTCTGGGCTATATTTTAGGTCTCTTTTCAAAAACAAGCTTTCTGAGTCCAGTTCTTCTGATGAGTAAGGAGTGTCCATTGCAACACACATTAAGTAACAAGTCTCCATTCATTATGCAGAACATATTTAAGTTTTGATGAAGAAGGTGATAGAAACAATGGCATGCATTCCTTTCCAGTAATTACCTGAAAGGACAAACAGAAAAATGGGAAAAGTTTAGGAGCAAACTTAGTATAATCAGCAAGGGCTATGAAGTGCAATATTCATTCTATTATGAAAAATTTCTACTGGAATTTATAACAATAAGTAGATCAGATATTAGCCTTCTTTTTGTAACTTATTAACTGATCCTCTGCATCTGACATGATCCTCATGCTGTCTATGTATCTGGTTGATTATATCTCACGGTTATCATTTATATACAGAATATTATAAGATACATAGTCTATTCATGCATTTATACACAAAAACAATGTCTAAAAATTGACGATCAACCAATATCAGGAGAAAAAATAACAACATTAAAAATACAAAAGATGCCAGATGCAGTGGCATACTCCTGTAATCCCAGCGGCTCAGAAGGCTGAGACAGGAGGATCTCAAGTTCAAAGCTAGTCTCAGCAAAAAGCGAGGCACTAAGCAACTCAGTGAGACCTTGTCTCTAAATAAAATACAAAGCAGTGCTGGTGATGTGGCTCAGTGGTTGAGAGTACCTGAGTTCAATCCCCAGTTCCCACCACCCCCCACAAAAAAATATTGCTGTTAAAAAAACATAGTGAGGCTATGATGGAGCTATAACGAGAACATAACTTATAAATCATGCTGGACAATGTTAATGTTGACCCACAACACAATGGTTGTCACTGATGAAACTGTTTCAGGATAATTTTTTGCACATCAATATTCAACATCAACAGATGCCACTGCAAACTAGCTAACGTTAAAGATTCATTAAACTTAAGGAAAATAGGCTATATCAATAAAGTTATATCACTAAAGTACCCCACTCACCATCAAATGGGCACTCAATGGCCCTGATAAGCATACCGCCAAAGGAGAGACAGGAGTGAAGAACACATGAATGAAATTACACCAACAGATCTTTCATTGCTAGTAAATATCATTCACAGGATTAAAACCAAAGATGTCAGAAGTGTTCCTTCTTGAAACTATCATCTGTTAACAAAAATTTTAAAAAATTTAAAACAATAGCCGGGCGCGGTGGCGCACGCCTGTAATCCCAGCACTTTGGGAGGCTGAGGCAGGAGGATCGCAAGTTCGAATCCAGCCTAAGCAAAGGCGAGGCACTTAGCAACTCAGTGAGACCCAGTCTCTAATAAAATACAGAAAAGGGCTGGGATGTGACCCAGTGGTCGAGTGCCCCTGAGTTCAATCCCCGGTACCACAAAAAAAAAAAAAAAATTAAACAATTTAAGTATATCACTCTAATGAAACTTAATGAAACTGCTAAGATAGTGGCGTAAGTGGATATTCATGTTTAATATTTTTTAGAAATGTCAGTTAACAATTGCAAGTACTGTCACATTAATCATCCCCGCAGCTGACTTAACCTTAACATTAGTCATGATTCACTACTTCAGTTAGCATTTTTGGTGATTTCCATAAAATTACCCATTTATCATAGTACTGTTATTTGTGAAAACAAATATAATATCAACTTCTTAATTTGGTCACCTTCTTTATTGAATTACTTATGTTGTCATGGTTGGTCATAAGTAAAATAAACAAATGGGCCCACTGTGTGCACAACACACAACACCTTTACTAAGGCAAACTACCTCTTGATCAACTAATTCAGGGGTGGTAAAGTAGTAGGTGGTAGAGTGCCTAAGATACATAAAGCCCTGTGTTCAAGTCCCCCAAACTGCAAAAAATAAAAAAGACAAATCCATTTACATATTGCACATGTCTAAATATTCCAAAGGACAGTGTCTACACCAGAACTAGTTTCCTGAGCTTAGATAATGTCTCACCCCAGAATGGCACCAGAATCTTCTTACCTATGATTTGTAGTTAAGACCTATAAATTGAGAATGCCAAAGGAAGGTATTCCTGATGATTTTATCAGCTGTACTCAAGTTACCTTCAATACATCTCTCTCATTATGGAATATCTGAAAAATACAATATCCAAATGAGCAATGGTTAGATATGAACCAAGCACAAAACATACAAATTAGGATAATATTATGTTTATCAGGCATATTCAATCAGCAAACATGATTGCAAAAAATACTTTCTATCTTAGCCAACATGGTTAGCACAAGTGCTGAAAATATTCAAATATTTTTCACTGCTAATTTTGTGTAATCTATAAAATCCCAAAATCTTACTTGAATCTTTCAGCAGAATGAAGCAAAGGGGGGAAAAAAAAACAGGGCTGGGGATGTGGCTCAGTGGTAGAGCGCTCGCCTAGCACGTGCACGGCCCAGGTTCAATCCTCAACACCAAGTAAAAATAAACGCATTGTGAACAACTAAAGTAAATTAACTTCCAAAAAAAATCCACTCTTCATTCACATCAAAATTAAATAAGGAGACTAGAAATGAGATTCAGTGGTAAAGCATGTGGTTAGCATTAACTTTTACTTACACCAAATGCCACATCTCTACAACATCTTTATCAAGTTAGTCTCCACAAATATGATCTTGTTATTAAAATTTACTCACTTTCTAGAATTTTTGGTTATTATAACTTACTCATCTCCTCAGCACCTACCTAAAATTCCATCTTCTTCCTTCTTTTCTTGGATAATCCAGTACTATTTAGTGTCTTAAGTTGCATACTCTTCATGAAATCATTGAAAAAAATAATTCACTAGGGCCTCTGGGAAGACAAAGCTGGATATGACAACCCAATGCTCCAACGATGGTAAGATGCAAGAATGAAAATAGGTACAAACTAATTGTCTCTTTAACACTTCTTTGTTGTTTAGTTGTTCATTTTTTAATACCTCTATAAAAATTAAAAGAAGGTAAAAGAAAGACTCCATTTTCATCTCTTTACAGAGGGCTGGTAAGGTTTTACCATATTCTTCCAGACAATTTTTCTATTTCCATTAGACATATTCACTTTAGATTTTTTCATGTAGCAATTTACAAAGGTGGATGCATATTTTGAATTTTAACTCATATATAAAAATACCAAAGTGATAAAATAACATTTTAACAATAAGAAATATTACCTCACTATAAGAATGTCATTTCCAAAGCATAATAAATATTTTATAGTTAACCATTAATATTTCAGCTAAAGAGGCATAAGCATACCAATCTATAAACAAGCAATTATTCAATACCTGTTCAATTCAAAATATTGCAAAACTTACTTTAATACTGAAATATTTCAGTGCAAAAGTTACATTCACATTGAATAAGCTATGATCTTCCTTTCATTGATTGGTATTTCAGTTGTTTACATTATGTTTTTAAATTAAACATATAATAATTTCTTCCTTGCAAATGTTTGAGTATTCCAACATTTGGAATTGGCTATTCCAATAGCCAATTATTACATTTAAAATATTTTATATACTCCTAGAATTTGACGATATGTACCAAATTCTATTCAAAAAGTTAGGATTTATACTTTGATCAACACGAGAATTTTTATAAAAAAAAATCCTACTTTATAACAGTAACACATGACTTGTCTTTGATTATCATATACATGAATTACATATATGTCACAAGAAAATTTCAAAAAATATCAGAAAAACCAAACTAATCATAATTATTTTTGTTTTGTTCTCACAAAAATGTACAAACATGGAAACAGATTTGGAATTCAAAGTAATAGAGATTAGTATTTACTAGAAAATTAACATATAGTTAGAAATAATAATAAATGGGGTTCTTAAAATATGTGCAAGCTTAAAAAATATTTAATAGTCTCATCATTTGTAAAATAAATGCCCTAGGGATGTAGCTTAGTGGCAGAGCAAGAGCCTATCATCAATGAATCTCTGGAATCAATCCCAAGCACTGCAAAAACATAAAAATTAAAGTAAAATAAAATATAAAGCAGTAAGCAAACAAATGACAAAGGTTGGAATGAGCAATATCCCAACTATTTGACTAAAACATAATTTTAAATGCATGTACATGCAAGTAAATTTGCAGAGAATAAATATAGCCAGGTAATAATAATTGTATCAATCTTTTGAATTCTCTCTTTTCCTAAAATGAGAATTTCCTTCTCATAGCTTCTACTTGCTACCTGAGGACAAAACTGTATGCCAGGGTAATTGTTTGTTTAAATATATAATGCACACAAATAGCAATGATACTAATCAGTGAGGAGATACAGACACAATTTGACTATTGTTGTCTCGCAAAACAGCAAAATGTTAGTCTTAGTATTAATTACCCAATGGACTATAAAAGCATTTGCAGCAATCACTTTAACTATGGAGTTTTACAATGAAATATTTACAAATATATACTTTCTTGAGACTCTGGGCATCTGACAAAACTAGTTATTTTCAAATGACAAGGATAACTATTATTTACAAAGTTGTCTTGAATTTTGTCATGCAATATATTAAGTCAAAGAGGTAGAAGGAAATTTTTCTTATAAAAGGTATTTCCTATAATAATTATAAAAATATTATTATAATGTAGCAATACAACTACAAAGTTATGTTATGGGGTTTTATGTATATAACACAAGCAAATAACTATGGTTAAAATGTATTATTTTTCTTTTGATGAGAACTCAAAAGTTTAAAATACACAATTTTTAAATCTTTTCTTTCCCGTAACTCAATAAACAGATGTTTAATAATACATTTGAAGAAACCCACAACTTTGTGTATTTCACTGGCAAAAAAATTGCAGAAAACAATGAAATCATGAAATTTTACAATGACTTATTTACAAAATTATACTCTGTGAGACTCTATACATCTAGAAGGACAACTAGATGTTGAAAATTAAAATTTTGTTTTTTACCATTATTTACAAAGTTGTCTTGAATATTGTCATGCAACCAAGGGAACACATACAGAACATTGTATAGTTCCTAGAGGTAGTACAAAATCTCTTTAATCATTTCTATCTTGAATGTTGACAGCAAAGGGAAAAAAAAAGATATCAGGAAGCTTGGAACATCCAGGAAGACCAACTGGATTTACCTGTCATTTTATTTGAGTAATTTTTAAATATGCAATTCATACATGGCAAACTGTAAACTTCCATGGAAATGGGGTTAATTGCATAGTGTCTTCGTATTTTATTATTTTCTCCTTCTAACACCAAGATTAATGATAAATTTTTCTAGTTCCAAGAGTTAATTATGAATAACCAATTTAACTGCCACATTAACCACAAATGACTATAGTACTAATAATTTTACAGTAGATTTACAAAATTTATACTTTGTGACTCTTGACACACCTAGAAATACATGTTTGAAATAAAAAATTTCATTTACCCATTATTTATAAAGTTGTATTTTTTTGCCATGTAGTAAATAAAAAATTACCACATAATTTAGAAATTCTATAAAATACGTAAGAAAAATGAATTGCATCATGAACCTAAGTTTAGGAAAATAATATATGTTTACATATCTGTTACATAGACACATTATAATTACATAAAATGGATACTCTGAAATAATATAATTTTACTTGTAAATGCATGTGGTAAAATACCACTATCTTCTCTAACATGACAGCATGTGTACTAATAACATGCAAGCACAGAAGCCTTTGTCAATGCAATGTACAAGTAATTTGTACAACCACAGAAATATATTCACATTTTTCCAAAAGGTGAAATACTTTACCACTAAAAGAAAAAATGTTTCCTCTCTTTCCACTTCTCATCAACTCACATGCATCTAAAAAAGCTAAAATATTATAAAGAAACTATTACAAACATAGATGTTTAATAAACCCCCAAAAGCTACCCACCTAATGTTATTAAAATCATTTATAACTAGTTATAAATGATTTCATAACATTTCAACTAGTTAAACAATTTAAGAAAGCAATTGTTGCAATATATAAATGTTTACCATCTCTACCAAAAGAAAAAATAGATGTAAGCAAAAGGATTGTACATGAAAGGTGTGATCATAAAAAGAAAAATCCATCCTTTTCCATATACCTTCCAACATGTACAAAAGAGTATGCTTATATTAATAAAAGGTCATTTTCCAAAATGTATATGCATCAGCAATGCCATTCTGTGAAAAAATGTTCAAAATATATATATTTATATTTTTTATATATACTCAGACACCCACACTCATACACACACACATGAACAAATACAGATGTGATTCTGGCATTTAGGTAACTCTAGCTCAATACAAAGTGTGTTCATGCCTTCTCACAGATAAAACAAGGCAAAAATAAGTTCAAAGGTAATGAATCATTTTGCAAAATGATTCTAAACACAAATGATTTGTAACACAGAAATATGGAGGAAGAAATATGCAAGGAGGATTTCAGAAGACATACATTTCTTGAAATATGTTTTAAAACATATAAACTACATACACATATCTGTCTAGGAATCCTACTAATGTACAAAAATGCAAAGGCTTGGGTCTTTGCATTTTGTTAATTGCATTTCAATTAACTAAAAGCCTTTCTGTCCTATAATTTATTTTATTTATTTATCCTATTTATTTTATGAACAATATATTCACAAAATATAACAGAAAATTTTCCACATCTGCAAAGGTAGACAGCATGTGAACATGTGCATAACTAACAGTCATGTACACCTCATTCAAACTAAATGAAAAAAATAAAGAAGGGTTCATGCTTCCATCAGTAAAATATACTTTCAGGTATACTTAATCATAATGTGTAGGGGTGGGTGTTTCTAGAAATGTGAGAAATTTAGATAATATACAAGTAGCTTGTCCATTATTCACAAAGCAATCACAAATGCTCTACAGCTCTGTCCTTCAATCCAACAACTAAATTAACATACATAGAGAAAATCCAACAATTAGATTGGTGTAAGAAAATTACATAAATTTTTATAACTTACAAACAGAAATAGTCATGCTTCTAATTTACTTAAAAAAAAAAAAAAAAAAAAAAAAAAAAAACTTCAAGAACCCAGAAAGGAATGTAAAAACTATAATTCTACCCCTTTAATTTTCACTGAAAACATATTTCCAAAAACGTAACTGAAAATGGGAATACAGGTTCAGTGGCAGAATTCTTTCCTACAAAAATATAAATGATAAAATTTACAAGTCCAAGGTATCCTATAAAATAACATTTATGCTGGGCATGGTGGCACATGCCTATAATCCCAGTGGCTCAGGAGATTGCGAGTTCAAAGCCAGCCTCAGCAAACGCAAAGCACTAAGCAACTCAATGAGATCCTGTCTCTAAATTAAATACAAAATAGGACCGGGGATGTGGCTCAGTGGTCCAGTGTCCCTGGGTTCAATCCCTGGTACCCAAAAATATAAATAAATAAATAAATAAATAAATAAATAAATAACATGACATAACAGTTATCTTATATATGCAAATGAATAATGTATTTCCCTTAAACAAGTAAGTCTCAAATAAACATTGCCTCTCAATTCCAGTTTACCAAAATAACATGTTTCTGCCCTTATATGGCAGTTAATAGTCACAAAATATGTGAACTTTATGCAAAAATAGCATTTATCTATTGTATAGTCTATAAGCATAAATTTCCTACAGCACTTAAAAACATTTCTAGCCTATTACTCAATACATGGTGTTTTGTGTAAACATACAGAATTATGTATGTAAATATACATATGTAAAATTATGTATATACACACACTGTGTAGGATGGCAATCCTTATAAATCAAGGTTAAAAATTGAAAACAAAAGCAATTATACAGCCGGGGCGCGGTGGCGCACGCCTGTAATCCCAGCACTTTGGGAGGCTGAGGCAGGAGGATCGCGAGTTCAAAGCCAGCCTCAGCAATGGCGAGGCACTTAGCAACTCAGTGAGACCCTGTCTCCAAATAAAATACACAAAAGGGCTGGGGATGTGACCCAGTGGTCGAGTGCCCCTGAGTTCAATCCCCGGTACCACAAAAAAAAATAAAATAAAAGCAATTATACACTGTGAATATTTTATACTAACAAAAATCACTGTTCAGCTTAATTATTTACAAACACGATGATCTAACAAGTGTTGTGGTGGAAAAAAATCTTTCCCTACAAATATTTAAAGAAATACTATGTTCATATATGAATACACAACCAGTGAAACTCCATATCATGTGCAACCACAAGAATGGGATCCTAATTATGAAAAGTTAGACTCCATGTATATATATATATATATATATATAACGTCAAAATATACTTTATCATCAAGTATATCTAAAAAGAACAAAATTTTAAAAGTTTTTAAAAATGTTTTAAAAAGAAATTGTATATGATAGCACCTAGGCTTTTAAAACAACACCATCTCCACATAATAATACAAGTGTTTCAGTAACCAGCCTATGATTTCAGGTCACTGTCTCTGCCAAAATCCTCTAAAATGTAAGCATTTTAAATTAAAAAAAATTTGAATACTGTAGAAAATCCAATTATACTAACTATTAAAGTTTCCTAACCTATGTTATTTGGCCACATGGAGATTTTTTATTAACACACAAATGAAAACCAAAAAACAAATGTAAACCAAAACTTGCAATGATATTTCTACCATGTATATATGACATGAATATATATGTGTGTATCACTAATATCCATACAGGTGGATATATAGTAATATATGCTACATATATTATAAGAACATTTCCTATCATATACCAAAAGCTAAAAATTGAGGTCAGTGATCCAATGAAAACAGACTCTTTTAATCTAACATTGCTTTTTGATTACAATATTAGTTCTATACTAGTAATTTCATAGGTATTTATGTCATGACATAATTTATGTATGTTATTAAAATTTTTAACATTTTTATTACAAAATACATATCCATACTTATCAGCAACAAATCAATGTAGAGAGATGATTTGTGAATGATGTTCAGTGGCAAAAGCAAAAAGAAATAAAGTCTAGGTGCTGGGGTTGTGGCTCAGCAGTACAGCACTCGCCTAGCACATTGCGTGCAGCCCAGGTTCGATCCTCAGCACCATGTAAAAATAAATAAAGGCATTGTGTACAACTAAATAAATAAATAAATAAATATTTTTTTAAAGTAATAAAGTCTATCTTATCATTAGAATATTCATGAGATATGTGTATTTCCATATATTTTTCACATGAAATAAATACTGGAAGTCATATAAAAACCATCTCTGAACATAGGCCCAGTCACTAAAACTCCATCATCCCCTATTATATCCTTAATCCATATCTTAAATTTGCTAAATAAAAAGTTGTTTAGCAATCCCTCGAAGCAATAAACACAATCATATGTAAACACAATCATAATCACTCCTCAGATGCAAAATATCAGACATTTTTCTTATTAGAAATAATCCCTAACAGTTTTGTCTAGCAAACACATACCTCTGTCGAACAAAAGCCCACCTGATTCTCAACATTAGTGTTCATAAAAGTTGATCTCTTCTGCAACTTCATCATGAAAAGGAAACCTCATATCATACACATTTAGCAGCAAGACATTTATAAAACATACATATATCCATGAGTTCCACACATATAGTTCCACACATATAGCAGCCTTAATAAAATTCCATATTTAACAGTTCTATGCATGTAGTATTCCTGGAAAATAAACCCATAATCAAAGGAATTTAATTTACATAATTCAGTGGTAGTCTGCTTCTTTAGTCATATTTCTATATAGTTCAAACTCATGGCTAGCAATCTCTGTATTTAATCAAGAAAATGTCAGAAAACAGTTACACTGAGACACTTCATAGAGTGAATTCTCAAATGTACTTAAAAATGCCTCTTCTTGGGCTGGGGTTGTGGCTCAGCGGTAGAGCGCTCGCCTGGAACGTGTGCGGCCCAGGTTTGATCCTCAGCACCACGTACAAATAAACCCATTGTGTACAGATGAAGCAAATAATATTTTTAAAAATGCCTCTTCTAATTAATACATAAAGCACTTTCAATGTTTCCTCCTTTATTATCCTTAACTACTCTAAAATAATGAATGCAAAATTGAATTTCATACTAAAACATGTAAGACTATATGTACCAAATGTGTTTTTTTTTGAAATTCCCTAGGGAAACAGCTATTTTATTAAAAAAAAAAATTTAAACTAATAAACTCATAACAAAAAAAATCAATGTGTTTGTGTTTCACTAATTAGATTTCAGGAAAGATTAAAACAATACAAATAAAAAGAATAAAATTAATACATGGTTAATTTCATTCTGACTCTTGTAGAATACAAGAAATTCATACACATTCATCATTCATTGATTATCTTATATATGCATTGAAATACTATTATGCAAACACAATTCTCCCAAATATTTCACTAGACTCATAACCTCAAGAGAACCTGAAGATTTCAAAATATTTTACAATACTAGCAAGAGGGGAAAAAGTATATATTTGTTGTATATGCCTGCAAGTATTACATATGTAAAGTTTTTAATTGCAAAGATCATTGCAAGAAAAACAAATACTTTTGGCTTGTTTTGTTTTGTTTTCAAACCTCATATGTGTATGATAAAATATAAATACTTCAAAGACCAGCATTAATCTCTGACGTCATGGAGATTTTGCATATGATGAATCTTCTAGCTGAAATCAAGAAGTGTTCTCCTTCCTTTCTAACCACATATTTCTGCAAAGCTGCTTCATATACTTGAGTTTTGTGTGAACAGCACAAAAATTTCAAGTTTTACGTATTTGAAATATTTTTCATTTAAGTAGATATCTACCCTAAATCATCTGGGCTTAATCAATGTTTCCTTCTGAACAAATTTCTAGGGATTTTAAAGGTCTAGAGAAATACAATTGAAGGTATGCAACAAACTTTATGAACAAAGGAAAATAAAATAGGCCAAATTTTGTGTTGTGCATATACAGCATAATTAATCTGCTCATTATAATTATCATGCACCAATAAAAAATTATAAAATCTTTTGTGCAGTCCCTAACAATGGGAAGTTTCCAGTTTTTATTGTTTTATAATATGCTCTAAATATTTTCAACTGGTGTCATTGTGTCTTCTCTATTTCTAACACTTTAAAAATGCTACTTCAGATTTATAAAGAAAACCTAATGAGCTCTACACCATGTCTTCACAACTGTCACATCAGAAAGATTAAAGAATCTCTGGAAGCAAGGGAATTGGGTAAAAGTAAGTAAATAGAGTTTAGATGACAAAGCCTTCAGCCTTCAGCTGTAGAAGCAGTACCAGAACAGTCATATAGTCGAGTATGAACAGTGTCTGCCATATGTAAAGTTTCTAATGGAAATCCTTATTTATTTTTATGCTGCATTATAATGCAAGAATAAGAGCTATTTCATCTCTTTGCCTCATGTCTTTAGAATTAACAGTGAAACACATTTTAAGAAATGTGTATTAATGAATCCATGATACTTGACATTATTTTCAAATAATTTTGTTTTTCCCACTTCAGAAATAAATTTTGATAGTTTTCTTATACACTAAGATGTAATCATGTTCATAGTATATATTTTTCAGGTCTAAGAATTACATTTGCCTTTTCATTCATTTTTATATGCTCAATTACTCTCTTACCCACTATCACACAAACTCTGTCATATGCTTTCCAATAGTGATGCCCCCTTGATATATCTGATTAAGATTTTTCACAATGGAAAACTTCAAATGAACCCATGTTATACACCATCCTGTAGATTTATTCTCCAGTAAGATAACTTCAAGGAGTTGGAGGCACCCAATAAAATGGACAACCTTAAGAGATTATTTTCATTCAAAAAAAAAAAAAAACCCAACTAGAAATCTAGAAGTATACCTCTTTAATTGGCGAAATAGGCAACTTAAAAGCAATGCAATTTTACCCCATTTTTGAAAAATTCTAGCATCATGGCACAATAAAAAAAGGCCTTAATCTTGAACTAACCCCTAACAAAAAATAGGATAAAATAGGGTAAATCTGAAGGGCAAACTTGGCCTTCACTTCACTAGAGGGCAAAATTCTTACCCCTACTATTTGTTCATGTATTAATTCTATCAATAATTTTGATAGAGTATACAAATGAAACAAAAATTGACTATAAATTTTACCAATTATGTCAGCCTTTTGTGGCAGAGGGGGGAAAAGAAAGGACACCACGTCCTCTGGTGATCCTTTCCTATTTTCATTCTCCTCATAAAGCAAACTCCACAGCCTCTTGAAACTACATTTCCAAATTTTGCCATGTAATCATCTCAGGCAAATTAAAATAAATAACAACAAGGCTTATATGAAAGCATCATTATGACTTAAACAATTTTTAATGGATGCATTTGTTGTTGTTACTCTGATAGCACTTTGGGCCACAATATACTTGGCAGATAAAATGCCTAATTGGTCTATATAATTTGAACTTTAGAGTCTAGGCAAGTTCATTAAAGAGGGTTATACCTAATAGATAAGTTAACCACAAATTACAAAGTCAAATTACAAAGTCTCAGAAAGGACAATTTTAACTATTATTTTATTATTTTATTCAATTCAAGTCAATGTAAAAATAAGTCTTTGTTTCAAGTTTGGGTTTATTATTTAGCTGTTGTATTGTGGGAAATAACTGACTTGACCTGAATATATCCATATTATTTATCACTTCTACTCTGAAAAGTCCCAACTATAGTGACTAATTTTACAAAGTTTCTAAAAAAAAAAAAAAGATGATTATAACACTATTCTCATAGAGAACTACCATTATAAGACACTAATGAAGTCATATCCAAAGGAAATAAAATCAATGCAAAGAGACTCTTGTATTCTCATGATCACTGTAGAACTATTCAGAAGATCCAAGCCAGGCGTGGTGGTGCAAGCCTGTAATCCCAGCACTTGGGAGGCTGAGGCAGGAGGATCGCAAGTTCAAAGCCAGCCTCAGCAATGGCGAGGCACTTAGCAACTCAGTGAGACCCTGTCTCTAATAAAATACACAAAAGGGTTGGGGATGTGGCCCAGTGGTCGAGTGCCCCCGAGTTCCATCCCTAGTACAAAAAAATAAATAAATATAATTTAAAAAAAAAATAAAAAATAAGGATCCAACATACGTAATCAACTGAGGTGTCCATCAGCAGATGGATGAAGAAAATGTGGTGTGTACATGACTCTGTGTGTGTGTGTATAATATTATGCATCCACAAAAAAGGTAAAATCACGTAATTTATGTCAACATGGATGGGAATGGATAGTGTTCTACAGCCTGGTAGATTGTTATGATGTCCCCCCAAAACTCCTGTGTTCATGTAAGAATAATCAGATGTGAAATTATTAGATTAGGAGACCTGTAGCCTGAATCAATCCACTTCAGTTTGAATGGACTGACTGGATAATAACTGTAGGCAGATGGGGCATGGCTAGAAGACGTAAGTCACTGGGGATGTGGCTTGGAAGTCTTCATCTTCACTGTGTCCCCCCTTCCATCTTTTCCTTTTCTATTTCCTGATGCTGCATGAGCTGAGCAGTTTTCTTCTGTGGGGTCCTTTGGTCATGATGCTCCACCTCATCTTGAGGCTCAAAGCAGTGGACTCAGCCAATGATAAACTGAACCTTTGGAACTGTGAGCCAAAATAAACTTTCGCTCCTCTAAGTTGTTTGTGTCAGGTATTTTTGTCACAGCAATGTAAAGATGACTAAGACAGGTTTAATATATATATTTTATAATAAAAAAAACTTGAAGAAAATATTTGAAAGGCCTCCAACACAAAGAAATTATAAACATTGGAGATAGAAATGCTGATTATTCTGCCAGATGTATAAGCACATGCTTGCAATCCAAACTAATTAGGAGGCTGATGCACAAGGATAAAGGCCAGCCTGGACAACTTAGCTAGACCATGTCTCAAAACAAAATAAGGGGTTGGAGATGCCCTGCTTTCAATTCCTAATACCACAAAAGAAAAAAGAAACACTAATTACCCTGATATGATAACTATATCCTATATTCATGTTTTCATATTTTCTCACTGAATCCCATAAATGTGTACAATTACTGTGTGATAAATTTTTTTAGAAAAAATTAAAAAGTACATTGAAAAAATTTAAAGCCACTATCATATGATATGAGAGTGCTAAATAAATTCAGGTGTATAATATGGTAGGAATAAAATAATATTCCTTGTAAATTTATTGGTTTCTGGAATTTTTTTAAACCAAAAATATGAGTGAAAGTCATTTTTTACCAAAGTGTGTTTTATTAAAATGGATTTAGAATTGGTTTGGTTCAGTCAAATTTAGTTTCATTTTAATCTAGTATTTCAACAGCTGATTTATTCTTAGGAAAACAATAAAAAGCTTGCTTGCATTTTCAAATTAGTTAGGACAACTTTCAAAACCCATTTGTCATTTCCTCAATTACAAATATGCTATAAGGATACCTTACATTGCATTGTCCACATCTGTATAAATTAATAGTCATATAATAGCATGTTCAGAAAATGAAAACTCCATCCTGAACATAACCACCCCATTGTTGTGTTGTGCCTAGGAACAACACCATCTGCCAACTTATTAAAAATCTAACTTCACATCTAAACCTAATGAAAAGGAGAAACTCCAAAACTGGGACCCAGCAAACTGTTTTAATATGCCTTCCTCCGAGTGATTCATATGCACATTAAATTGAGAAGCTCCAAATTAACCAAAGCTGTCTAGAAACTCCCTTTACCCATTCTGATAAGTATAGCTAAAACAGACACTTAATCAGCAAATCTTGCTAATCACAATAATGTTAACACTAGACACAATATTCCCTTACATGGTCACCTCAAAAAAGGGCACATATTTTATAATAAAGAACTTGAAGAAAATATTTCAAAGGCCTCCAACACAAAGAAATTATAAATATTAGAGATAGAAATGCTAATTATTCTCCCAGATATATAAGTACATGCTTGCAATCCAAACTAGAAACTGAGACTCACTCTCTAAAGGAAAACAAACATTGCCATGCAAATGATGATGGACTTATCAACCACATCACTGTTACAAAATACAAATACAAGCCCTTTCAATACCAAAAAGTAAGACATCCTAATATTACTCTAAATTTACATATCTATCTTTATAACAATTTAAAGATATACTCCAACACTGTACACTTGGGTTCTTTATTTCCTTTCCTCTATCCTTCAATGCACCCTGTTAACACAATTACAGCCATCTTCCTTTTCTGCAAACCTCCTTTATGAATACTGTTCTTATTCCCAAGAAATAGAATGTATCCCGAGATAAAACCTACCAGCCTGGAGACATGTTGGTCTCCCCCTGTTCTCTCATTGAGAAATAGGAGACAACTTACCAGCCCCTGAGATGGGGATGTACTGGTTTCCCTGTTCTCTCCTTGAGACAATAAAGGGACATGCTGGTTTTCTCATTCTCCCCTCTGATAGGAAAACTGCCTATCTTTGTTCCCAAGAAACAAACTTGCCTTCCACAAGATCAGGGGATGCTTACTATGTCAGTTAGGACTAAATCTGCCCCTGGCACACAGCCATGATTCTAGTCTATAAAAAGTAACATTCAAGAGCAAATTGCTGCTCTCTCCCTCACTGCTGTCCCTCTCTTTGTGCACAGCAGCCTTGTCAGGTCCTTCACAATAAACCTGCTTCTTATCCCAGGCGTGTGTGTGATTAGTCCTGTACAACTTTTCTTTCACACCCAACAATCTATTACTAATTCATCCCTTTTATTACTCTTGCCAAATTATTCTACTGCAAATTAGCCTGACTGGACTGAAAATTCCCTGGCAGAGATGAAAACTATCATCAGGTTGAAGAAACTATACCAAACCACAAAAACAAATTGCTTACCTCTTCCACAGATTCTTATTTATGGAGAATTTTCTTCAGGTCATCTGTACAGAAGAACTACTAACCAAATAAAGTTATTTGGATAAAGCATATACAACAATGACTACAGTGTCCTCTCAATTGCACCAACATCAGAAGGTCAAAGAACCTAAGTCTACACTACACCTCAATAGATCCTATACTTGTTCCTTCCCTTTCTCTCTCAATGGAACACTTTTACTTCCATCAGGTGAAAGGATAGCTCAAATTTCTCAACTGATCCAGTATTTCACTAGTAGTCAGGATCAGGAATACCATGATAAATCAAAGTTGAGTATGCAAAGCTGAAAAACATGGCTCAATAAAGGAAAAATCCAAAAAAGGACTTGTCTAACTTACTTTTAAATGAATGTTCATTTCTCCTTACCCCAAATAACTTTTTATGACACACCAATTTTTATAGTTACAATATTTATGCTGATATTGTTCATTAGTATACATATATTTATATACATCCATAAAACTCATATAGACTCTAGCAATTGAGATGACTATTTGAGGATAGAGTTTTAATACCTACAACCATCTGTACTATATTTTTTAAACAGATTTTTTCTAAATTAACTACTTAATTACCTTATCCTATATTGTCAACTACACGTAACAAACAATGTATCACTAATACAATAATAGGTAAATATTAAGCTGAACATGCTGGTACATGGCTATAATTCCAGCTACTTGGGAGGCTGAGACAGGAGAACAGCCTTTGAGATTTAGCAAAACCCTATCTCAAAATTAAAAAAATGAAAAGGGCTGGGGATGTAGCTCAGTGGGAAAGCAAACCTGAGTTCAATCCTCCAAAACAATGCAGGAACCAATTAAAAGATCATCTAATGGGCAATAATCTAACAATGTGAACATCAGTATAATTAAAGTATGCAAGTAGTATATAAAATAATGTCTACCTGGGCTCAGTGCCCAATATCATAAAACAAGTAAATATTACAAGATACAATGAGATAAAATATATAACTTAAGAAATATTTGATATTTAGTAAATATTTACCTTGTGTGATGAGCATCAGCAACAAAATACCAATTTCATTCTCTTAACTACATCACAGTCAAAACTTCTAAGATTCCATCTTGTCAAGATACAGAAAATAACATTAAAAGTAAAATCAGAGGGCTGGGGATAAAGCTTATTTAGCACTTGGTCACATGTCCAAGTCCCCAGGATCAATCCCTAAATTGGCTCTGAATGTAACTTATGCATGTGCAAAAACTATAAATTAACTTTATATTAAACTAAATAATTAATAAACCATCAATTTCTTATACAACTGGTAAATGTAGAAACTACTTCACAGTTATTAGGAAAATGCTCATGAAATGTTTATAGAAGTTTGGACCTGAGTGATGTTAGTAATGGGGTAGGGATACACGGTACCTTCCAAGTCCTTATTTTCCTCAATTTATCACTTGAAACACATAATGGAAAAGAGAAATCTGAAATTTATCAAGGCTATGAATATAGAAGACACTCTACAAAAGAAAACTATACTAATAATCTATAATCAACTTTTGTCTACTGAACTGGAAAAAATATCTACCAGTCCAGTCCATTCTCCTTCACCATAAAGTACTGATAAGAAAAACCTTGTGAAATTTACATTCTAAAAACTTACATTCAGAATATTTCAGTACTGAGTCCTTAAAATGACACTTAGGCTGGACTTCAGAGTAATTATTGAGCTTCACTTCATCATGCTCAGTAAACATAGCTCATCATAAATCCAGCCAAGGTCTTTACCAAGGTCTTTCTTAAAATCTAATTTTAAAAAGAATGGGGCTGGGGTTGTAGGCCAGTGGTATAATGCATACTAGCATTTAAGAGACCCCACATTCAAATCCTAGCACACACACACACAAAAATCAAAGAACAATTTAACATATAGAAAGTACATCTCTATCCATGGACAGTCCTCTTACCTGGTAAAATGATTATCTTTACATGGCAAAGGATATGAAAACACCAACAATGTAATACACTGACACAGAATTAAGGGGACAATAGGAACAAACCAACAACAAGAAAACATCAGCAGGCAGAGAGACATACTGACACAAATACGGGCATATACAACAAGGTACCCTAAGATTGAGATGTTTTGTTTTGTAGGATTAAGTTCACTTTTCCCCTCCCAACACTACAACCCCAGTACTGGAGAGAGAATACAGGGGTGCTTTATCACTGAGCAATATCCCCACCATTTTTTATTTTTATTTTGAGACAGGGTCTTGCCAAGTTGCTGAGGCTGGCCTTGAATTTATAATCCTCCTGCTTTGACCTCCTGAGTACCTGGGATTACAGGTGTGTATCTGTATCATCATGCTCAGTTCTGAATCTAGTGTTTTATAATCAACTTTCATATGCAAACTGTCCCATAAACTGAAATAGAAACATTCAAATATCACCATAGATGGGTATAGTAACAACAATTTGTTATTCTCTCCCAATAACTTATTATTAGTAAAGTTGAGGACATAGCATATAAATTAAAACCACAAAAAAATATTCCAGGTTAAGTGTATATAAATAGTATGAAAGAAGAGAGGTAGATGTCAAAACAAAATCAAAGCAGGTCGAAGAGATGAAACAAAAGTTCAACAAAACAATTCTGAAGGAGTTCTCAGTCAACTTCTAACATCTCTTATACAAAAGTGTTACAGTAAACTGTCCAACTTTTATTATGGAAATAATAGACCCCATGCTACTATATATATCTCCTAGTAGACATTAATATAATAATTACAGGAACTGTTTATTTCATCTGTATTGTTACTAAAGCATAATGATCTAACTGAAAATGAACTCTTTAAATAGTTACACAAACTTCATATAAAATAGGAAACAGGAGTCAGGCATGGTGGCACATGCCTGTAATCCCAGCTGCACGAGGATTGCAAATTGGAAGTACAACTTCCCATCAGCAAACAGATTACAATCTGCTGAAGGTTCAGATGATCATTAGCATATTTACCAATTAAATACTTTTAAATTAAGTTCTTCACAATTTTAAAGACATCACAATTGCACACTTAGCAGACAATGGTATAGGGTAAACCTAATTTACATACACTGAAAAACAAAACTTCCTGTGACACACCTTTTTTGTGGTATTTGCTTTGTCCTAGTGGTCTAGATCCAACCATCAGTAACTGTGATATACCTATATATTAAGTCCTGTATTTTAATGACTAGCAAGATGATGCTGAATGCAGAAATGTTACAGTAGGCAGACAGGTAGATATGAGCCAAGGGTGGATATGGGGAAAGGAATTTGGGATCCACCCCTGGTCATTATGCCTCCTAGGAACTACCTCCTTATAGTCCATTCACAGACAGACAATAAATTTTACAGATTCCCAAATTTCTCAATGGAAAGGACAAAGAAAACTTATCTCTGGGTCTGGATGACCCAAGAGAAAACAGGAAATACCCAGTAAAAGCAGATAATGTCATAATTCCCCAGGGTGAGGGACATCTCATCCAGTAGATCATATTCCTAAAAAGAACAAGGGACACCCATTCTCTCATATACTCTCTCTTTTTCAGATGGCTGCCCAGATGTCCATACATAAAGATTCACCCCTCAGGTACAGCATCTTAAAGAATTGGGATAAATCTGACCCTCAAACACTCAAAAAAAAAGTTAATTTTATTTTGCCTGCAAACTTGGCCACAATATTGAGATCAGGAGATAAAGAAACATGGCCTGAACTTGGAAACATAAACTTTAACACTAACACCATGCTTTTCTGTTGCTACCTAGGAATGTCAACAGAAGTTCCATATGTTCAGGCTTTCATGGCCTTGAGAGATAGTGAGTGCAGAACTCTGTAAATTGAACCCAGTCATTATGATTTTCTTGAAAATTCTACCTCCCCATCCAGAGCCCAATACAAGAAATAAGAGAAGAGCCACAAGTGACCCTTTAACTACCAAAGATGCTTTTAACTACCAAAGTAAAGCCTGTCACTCCCCACTGGGAAAAGTACAATCAGGTCTTTGAGATCCCTGGCCACTTTAACCAGGACCCCTCAGTCTCCAGGATCTGTCATCTGCAAGAGGTTACAGGCCAACAGCTCAATGTGCCCATATTCCATCAACCACTCAAGATCTCAGACAGGTAAAGGAAGACCTGGGAAGATTCTCAGTTGATCCTGAAAGGTTTATTGAGGAATTATACAGGTTAACTGTCACTTTTAACCATACTTGGAGGGACATAAGTATCCTGAATCAGACTCTCAAGCAGAGAGATATAATAGGGCATGTTGCAATATGATGATAAACTGTTAATATCCCAGAGCAGCTACTGCTGTTCCTCAACATAATCCCAGCAGGATTATAACACCACTGAGGGGATGTAAAGGAGAAATCACATGGTTCTATTTCTATTAGAATGGATAAAACAGAGTCACATCAAATCTGTGAACAATAACAAATTGACCAACATAGATGAAGACCCCAATGAGAACTGCACAATCTTTTCTAGAGGTTTCAGGAGGCTCTTGGCAAACATACCACTCTTAATCCAGACTTCCCTGAAGGAGAATTAGTTTTAAATGTCAAATTCATTACTCAATCTGCCCCCAACAACAGATGAAAATTACAAAAGCTGGCCATGGGCTGTTACCTTAATTAAGGCAACCACTTCATCTTTTATAACTAAGAAAGAATGCAGAGGAGGGGCAAGGGAGATATGGGGAGAGATGGGAAGAGATGGGAGAGAGATGGAGGGGGGGTAGGAAGGAAGAGAGACGGAGAGAGAGGGAAGATGGGGAGGAAAGCAAAGAGAGGGAAAAAGAGGGAGGGAGAAAGGGAGAGGAGGAGTGTGTGTGTGGAGAGAGAGAGAGAGAGAGAGAGAGAGAGAGAGAGAAACAAAAGGAAAAGAGGTAAGCCCAAGCCAAGTACTGGCCACATTATAGATCAGACAGACAACTCCAGGTTGTCCTCAGGAGATTCCATGGCAAGGAAGCCATCATCATTGTGGAAAGGTAGTACATCAGAATAATGAATATCACAACATAAAGAAGGCCCAGACACCCTGCTCTATGTGCAATAGCCTAGCCACTTGAAGAGGGACAGACCCAAGGGCCAAAAGGACCACAGGTCAATCCTTTATCCACTGCTGGTCCTGGACTCTGCTCTGTCCATCTCCCCATCAGAGACTGCTATTAAAGGAACACCCTGGAGCTCAGTACAACATTGTATATGGTGAATGGGATCATAAACTTTTTTCTGAATATAGTATCTGCCTACTCTTTGCTAATTCCTCTCTGAATCATTTTCCTATATGTCCTGTAGGGTCAAGTGGGGATAGATGGAAGGCAAACAGAACAAAGGTTCACACATTCCCTAAGCTATGTATGAAAGAACTTCATGTACTCCCACCAATTTCCGATCATGCCTGAATATCCCAGCCCTCTTTGGTAACAACAAATGGGAACTCACTTACTTTTCCCATGTCAACTATAGATACTCAGCCTTTGCTACAATAGACTCCAACTCAGGCCTTGAGGAATGCAAGTTGAGCTAAAAAACTGAAATCTGAGTTATTAAACTGCTAGAAAGGTAATTAATGTTCTCACTGTAAAGATTTAACTCATTTCCCACATCAGTAAAAATACTCCATCAAACCTTTGGCAAAGGCTAGCCTAGAACCTCTCATTGACAAGTTCCTAAAGTATGAATTGTTAAAAGGTTTACAGTTGCCTCTGCAATGCCCCCATCCTCATCATGAAAAAGGAAAACATGGAGTATAGAATTGTACAAGTCATCCAGGCCATGAATAGAACTATAATACCAATACATCCTATAGTATCATCCTGGGAATAATCACCCAAGATACCCAATGGTTTTCAGTGCTAGATCTAAAGAATGTCTTTTTTTGCGAATCCTTAGACCCATCCTTCCAATATTTGTTTGGCTTTGAGTGGATAGAAAAAAAGAGTAAGGGTCAACACCTAACTTGGACTCTTCTAGTTATTCAGAGTACCCCACTTATTTGGACAGGATCTATCAAAAGATTTACAGAGTCTACCTTAAAAAGAGGTCAACTTGTACAATTTGAAGATGATATGCTGATTCGCTCTCCCACCAGGAGTTGGCTTATGAGCATGTTGTTACAACCTTAAAAATCCTAACCAAATGGCTCATTAAACAGGAAGTCTCGGGCTGGGGTTGTGGCTCAGCGGTAGAGCATTCGCCTAGCACGTTTGCGACCTGGGTTCGATCCTCAGCACCACGTAAACATAAATGCATTGCATTGTGTACAACTAAAGCAAATAAATAAATATAAAAAAAAAAAACCAGGAAGTCTCTTACCTGAGCCATATATTGTCCCCAGGTAAGAGGTGTTTACCCAAGAAGTTCAAGGCAGTTAGAAATCTTCCCCTACTGACCACCCAAAAACTACTCACTGATCTTCCTATGGCTCATGAGATCCCATCAACAGTGGATAACTGGGTACAGCTCACTGGCTAGGCCCCTTTTTAGAGATTTTAAAAGAAAAACACAAACAAGAGTCCTATCCTGTTGGGCACCTAAACAGGAAGAGGCTTTTAAAAAAACAAACAAACAAAAATATGTTTCAGGCACCTATTCTGGGTCTTCCCAGAGCAGACACATCCATCCAACTATTTGTGACAGAATAGCCATGGGAGTCCTGTACTAAATCTTAGGACCAAATAATTGTCATGTGGGATATTTCTCAAGAGATTGGACTCTGACTCAGGACTAGTAGCCCAGCCGACCCTGAGCAATGGCCACTAATTCTTGTTAGTTAAGGAGGTTTCTAAGATTACCTTAGGACTTTCACAGAAGGCATACACCCCACATCAAATTCATAGCTTATTAGAACACCACAGGGCCTCATCGGCTTACAGATGTCAGGTTACTCAAGTATCTGACATCACTTTATAGAGATGGACTTATTTAAATCCAACTATCCTGTTGCCTATTCTGGGGGACCAAGTGTCTTTTCATTCTTGTAATAAGTTAAGTAACCTAATATACATGAGACAAAATGATTTACAGGGCTCCCAACCTTGGCTGATTTGGACATAGTCCAGTTCTCTAATAGAAGTAGCTTTGTATAAGATGGTATCAAAGATGCAGGCTATACAATTGTGTTCCTCCTTCCAAGATATCACTGAGGCAGAGGCAAATTCTTCCAGGAACCTCAGCCCAATGGGCATAATGAAAGCCATTCACAAGAGATTTGGAGCTAGCAAAAGGCCAAAGGCCATATACACAGATTATAGACACTTCTTTTGGGTGGTTCACACCCATGTAGTTATTTGGAAAGAATGGGGCTACTTGACTTTTAAAATCACCCTAATCAAATATGGACCCGGGGCTGGGGTTGTAGCTCAATGGTAGAGCACTTGCCTCGCGCCTATGAGGCCCTGGGTTTGATCCTAAGCACCACATGAAAAATAAATAAATAAAAATGAAGATATTGTGTCCATATACTACTAAAATATATTTTTAAAAAAAATATGGAACCCAAAACATAAGACTTTGAGAGATAGTATAGTGTACTGGCACAAGAAAGCATCAGGAACATGAGAACCAAAATCATGAGACAGCACAGGGCATTAAAAAATGAAACCAGTGCATGCATGGCCATACAGAAGAGTACCATTGCAGAGTTCCTCATCTCTATCCTCTGGGAAAAGCTGTCCACATCCCAATATACCCAAGAGGGGAAAAAACTGGAAGTCACAGGAAATTATCTAACACCTGAACCATGAAGAACGGTACAGAGTAGACTAGCTAATCTATATTCTTCAGTCCACCCAATGGAAGTTTATAAAAGGCTTATATGACACTTGCCATTTCTGCCAAGAGAGTCTCTACCAAATATGTAAGAGTTTATTCACAGGCAAAGGACTCTCCTTAGAGCATATGAGTTTGATGGTTGTGCCATCTTTGCAACCAAAAAAACCCTCAGAGAACTAAGCTTCACCTCCTACTTCAGCCCATACAATGCCAAATTTCACTCATCTACCCATTTCCAGAGGCTATAAATTTCTCCTGGTTTTTACGGACACCTTCACAAAGTGAATAAAATTCTTTCCTATGAAGACAAATTGAGCCCTGAAATATAAAAATCCTTTCTAAAGGAGACCATCTCCAGGTTTGGGCTAATCTGATCTCTTCAGAGAGACCATGAGTCCTCCATCTCTCAGATTACTCAGCAGGTGATAAAGATCCTAAGAATTAAATATATCCACCATTCTTACCAGAGATATTATTCCTCAGGAGAAGCTGAATGGACTAATCATACCATAAACTGTACTCTGAGAAAAATTTGCCAAGAAACCTCATTACCATGGTTGGAGCTTCTTCACACACAGCCCTTACATGGGTTGATCAGCTCCAAAAACTCACCTTCAGCTTAGTCCCTTTGAGATGCTATACAGTAGGCCATACTTACACCCTGACTTGATGATGCCTAACACTTATAGAGCTGGCCTAATCCAAAACGTAACCTCTATAAGAAAGTAAACATGGGCTGGGGTTGTGGCTCAGCGGTAGAGCACTTGCCTAGCACGTGCACAGCCCAGGTTCGATCCTCAGCACCATGTAAAAATAAACGCATTGTGTACAACTAAAGCAAATAAATAAATATTTTTTAAAAAATAATAATAAAAAAAGAAAGTAAACAGGGCTGGGGTTGTGGCTCATTGGTAGAGTGCTTGCCTATCATGCATAAGGCACTGGGTTCAATCCTCAGCACCATAAAAATGAAATAAAGATAATTGTGCCCACTGAAAACTAAAAAATAATTAAAAAAAAAAAGAAAGTTAACAGGCAATATGCACCTATGGAGGAGAAAGTGAGGGATGAGGACAAAGGGATATTCCCTCTTTATAAGCCCAGAAGCCAAATTCTATTCAATACTTGGAAATAAGGATTGCCAGCAGACATCTGATAGAAGGGCTACTTTACTCTTCTCCTTCCTAACCTCACAGTGGTGAAGGTGCCTGGGTTTACTAGCTAGATTTACCATATACCCAGATGAAGTCCTAGCCAGGAGAGAACTCAGTGCTTCAAAATCAAGATAAGCCTACTTGTAGTTGTGAGCCGACAGGGGACCTAAAACTCCTTTTCAAAACGCCAAAAGGTAAATAAATCCTTCATGGACTCAGAGGCCCCTTGCCTTCTCATCTTCCTAGTTCTGGACATCTTCCTTTTGTCAACTTCATAGTTCTTTGTCTGCTATCTTCCTTGTGGACTAAATCCGTTTTTGTTCAATATGCCGCCTACACTACTGATCATTCATTCTTAGCTTTGTCCTACTCTCTGAAATGTCCTAACATCCTTGCCTGTTACTGTCAAGTAGAACTGAAAAACTGCTAAACTATGTCCATGATTTCTTGCTATGCATGAACCCCTACCTACAAGACAGAAGAACAGCTTATCCCACTCTTTATGATTGGGCTTATTAGACCAAGACAGAGTTGTCCCATACCTGCTATTGGGACACAACAGTCTCTAACTAACTTCTCCCCAGAAGACAGGTACCTTACTTAGGCAGTATCTTTCCTCTATTTTTTTATTTTTTATTTTTTTAGTTGTTAATAGACCTTTATTTTATTTATTTATATGCGGTTCTGAGAAACGAACCCAGTGCCTCACACATGCCAGGCAAGTGTGCTACTGCTGAGCCCAGCCCCAGCTCCTTCCTCTATCTTTTTAAGAACTCAGTAGTTCTAGGGCCATAATTGACCACTGTGATATTCTTAAGCCAGACCACTTTGCAATCAACCATTCTAATCATCAGGGACTTCAGTGGGAAGACTTCCTATTAACCAATGTGTCTTGACTATCAATATCACTGACTCCCTGAAAATATTTCACCTTTGCTGGGGATTCTAAAAATCCATTTGCTTGGACAACACCCAAAATTTTCCATGGCTAGCACTTGAAATGGGACCTGGGGAAGGGGACCCTATTCTGCCCCATGGCTTCAAACTTATCCCATAATGAGTGATAAGACTTCTCACTCCTATACACTTAAACATGCTGGATTTCCACTTTTTTAACCAAAAAACTTAAAACATCCTCAAGAATGCACTAAAATATTATGACAATGCACTGTACAAAACTAGGGCTGATTGAGCTGGGGTTGTGGCTCAGCAGGGGAGCACTTGCCTAGCACATGTGAAGCACTGGGTTTGATCCTCAGCACTACATAAAAATGGAATAGTGTCCACCTACAATGAAAACAAATATTAAAGAAAAAAATGACTGGTAAATAATAATTAATTTGAATGACCCCTCCTTTCTAGAAATGGCCAACTACTTTAGGGCATTAGATATCAGACAGGCATGACTTCTTACCACAGATACTTCACTGTAAGGAAGTAACCATAAAGTATCTAAACACTCATTTTCTTTTCTTTCTTTCTTTCATTCTTTTTTTTTTTTTTTTTTTTTTGGTACTAGGGATTGAACTCAAGGGAACTTGACCACTGGGCCACATCCCCAGCCCATTTTTGTATTTTATTAGAGACAGGGTCTCACTGAATTGCTAAATGCCTCGCCATTGCTGAGGCTGGCTTTGAACTTGTGATCTTCCTGCCTCAGCCTCCCAAGTGCTGTAATTACAGGCATGTGCAAACACGCCCGGCTTAAACACTCATTTTCTAACAAACATTTTAGCAGTCATTCTTCAGTCCTTCACGGAACTATTATATAACGGTGATTAGACATGATGATCAATCACAGACCACCAAAGAAGAAAAACACACAAATTATCCTAAAACATCAACAGGATCCATGTGAAGGCTGTTAACATACTTACTGCGATCCACAATATATACTCCACAAATATTATTCTTTCACTTCTGGACATCACTTAGAACCCTAGTACTCTGGTACTTTTTGTTTTCAAGAGTCGATAGTTTCATTTTTATACATCCTTACTTCCATCTCACCAGGTGCCTGTTATCTTCTGTGATCAGAGATGTTTCGTTTTAGCTTTCAACATACAAAGTTCAGAAAAAAAGAATTACCTCAGAATATCAATAAAAATAAAAAAGACATTTGAAGAAATGGCAAAGTACTATACTAGAACAGACATGTCAATGTAATAAATTCTTACAAAAAGCCAACATTTTGTTGAGAATAATGTGCTCTGTAAAGTCTAGTGAGGCACAATGACTGGATTTCAGAGTGTCAATTTAAGCTCAAATTTTGAAATCATCATATTCAGACAAGGTCCTGTGTCATCATGAACCTAGCCAAGGCCTCTCAATATAATCTTATTTTTACTGGTAAGGTTATATTACCTTGAAGGGTTTATGTTTCTGTCTTAAATGCAGCTAATGTGGTTTTCAGTGTCAATGCAACACCACTGAATAGGATCCACACTGATGACACATCATGAAATTCATCAACCAAATTCTTCCATCCCAAAATTCAGTAGCTAAATTCTCTCTTTCCTTCAGTTATCAACTAAGATGACAAAAGGCATCATAAAAGCCTGAAAAAGTTTCAACACACAAATAAAGTATTTGAGACTCACAGGAGATTTCATTTTCCTACTACAAAAAAAATTAAATAATCATGATAATATGCCTTGCTTATTTCAGAAAATTCACATACTGAGATTATGTGTACAAACAGGACCAAGGGAACAAATATGCAATTATGAGTAAGACAATAAAATCAAATAGATAACAATGCACTTTAAATTTTCACCCATTAGCCGGGCGCGGTGGCGCACGCCTGTAATCCCAGCACTTTGGGAGGCTGAGGCAAGAGGATCGCGAGTTCAAAGCCAGCCTCAGCAATGGCGAGGCACTTAGCAACTCAGTGAGACCCTGTCTCTAAATAAAATACAAAAAAGGGCTGGGGATGTGGCCCAGTGGTCGAGTGCCCCTGAGTTCAATCCCTGGTACAAAAAAAAAAAAAAAAAAAAAAAAATTTCACCCATTATATAAGTAATGGCTGTAACCTACTGCTTATTGAAATCAATAAAGATAATAGTCAAGGTGAACATACTAAGAACAGTGTGTAATTTCTTTTCTTTTATTGGGTTGGGTGGGGTGCCAGGGATTGAACTCAAGGGCAATCAACCACTGAGCCACATCCCCAGCCCTTTTTTTTGTATTTTATCAAGAGTCAGTGTCTCACTTGAGTTGTTTAGCACCTCACTGTTGCTGAGGATGGCTTTGAAGTCACAGTCCTCATGCCTCAGCCTCCTGAGCCACTGGGATTACAGGCATGTACCACTGCGCCCAGCAATGGATTTTCTAATCTTTGAAACAAGATGTCAAAGTATTCTCATTGTCATGTATAATTAAAATGAATAAAAATACCAAAAATGATTGCGAAAATTCCAAAAAATACTATTGCCATATTGTATTTAAATCAGATTCTACCTTAATATTGTATTATAAGGAGTACCCTCTAAGAAACCAAATGCCCAGCGCATGAACTTCGGACTTCTAAAATCTGACATGACATAAAAATGAACTAATGAGTTTAAGAAAGTAGAGATTTGGGGCTGGGGCTATGGCTCAGCAGTAGAGTGCTCGTCTCACATGCATGAAGCCCTGGGTTTGATCCTCAGCACCACATAAATAAAATAAAGGTATTGTGTCCACCTACAACTAATAGAAAATACTAAAAAAAAAAAAAAAGAAAAGAAAATAGGAGTTCCCCAAGTAACTTTCAAAGCTCCTTAAGGACCAATTCAATTGACCTATAATATGAATACATTATACCATAAATATTACATAACCAACTTCAACACATCAGTTAAACATAAAACCTCAGAATTCTGTTTTAAACTGATATTCAAACCACAATGAAAACAATTATCAAACATGATATACAACTTGAATCTATGAAGTCATTAGTAACTATGCAAACCAGGAAAGTTATTGTCTACCTATTTCAGATGAGACATAAACTCACTTGAATATCAGAATGTAGGATGATTTCTTTGATTTTGTTTTTTGCAGTATTGAGGATTGAACCCAGACGTGCTCTAACATGGAACTATATCCACATTATCAGCCCTTTTGTTTTGTTTTTGTTGTGACAGCATCTGGCTATGTTACTGCAGCTGGCCTAGAACTTGAAATCCACTAACTCGGCCTCCCAAATAACTGAAGTTACAGGCATGCACCACCATATCTGGCAATGATTTGTAAGTACTTATTAACAAGGATTTTTGAAGACTGATATTTCACTATATGTCCCTAATGGAATTCTAAAGAAGCACAGATCTGGCAGTATAAAACAAAATATTAATATATTTATCTAGACCTGGCAATATGGCAGATTATTTATCTAAAACCCACTCAAGTATATGAAAATATTATGTCCCAAGTCATCTTCTAGCATATAACCTATAAATAGGGTTCTTGAAAAGTCCAAGAAACTCCAGGCAAAAATAAGTAGTATTGCCGGGCACGGTAGCACACTCCTGTAATCCCAGCACTTGGGAGGCTGAAGCAGGAAGATCACGAGTTCAAAGCCAGCTTCAGCAATGGCAAGGCACTTGGCAACTCAGTGAGACCCTGTCTCTAATAAAATACAAAAAAAGGGCTGGGAATGTGGCCCAGTGGTTGAGTGCCCCTGAGTTCAATCCCCGGTACCAAAAAAAAAAAGAGTAGTATTATCACAAACCAAAACAGCTATTAGAAGCAAGCATTTTATAGGGCTGGGGTTGTGGCTCAGCAGTAGAGCACTCACCTAGCACGTGTGAGGCACTGGGTCTGATCCTGAGCACCACATAAAATTAAATAAGTTAAAAATATTGTGTCCACCTACAACTAAAAAGAAAGTATTTTTTTAAAAAAAGAAGTAAACATTTATAGAAAACAGAAATCTTGAAATTCACCTGTAACTTGCAAAAAGGCCATTTCTAGTTAAGGGAATAGCATTAGAAAATAGGTTTTATTCAAATATGTTACACTATCACTCAAAATCTAAATAAGAGCATACATCCATAACAGAAAATATTTACCTTCAAAATAAAAAGAACTGCAGCACAAATTATTATAATTATGATGGTTCAAAAACCAGATGGACAGAAAACCCTTGTCTTCATACCACCCATACACTTCTAAGACCAAAAGTACCTATCACGTTATATGCACTGTTTTAACTTAGAGGCTTTGCCTTGTTAGTAAAACAAATTTGCTTTAAAATTTATAAACTCTGAAAAATTAGCATCAAAAAATAATATTGTACCTGTTATTATATGAGTTTCTTAAATCAATTTAAGATTTGGCTACTTCCTTACCAGATAGTTAATGGTAATAAATTGTAGAAACTACTTTAGTAGGGATGATACAAAGTTGGTGACAATAACTATAGTCACTGTGATGGTTCCTTTTCCTTGGGTGTACTTGCAAGTATATAATTGAAAAACATGGAACAGATGATATATCAACACTAGAAAAAAATTCAAAAGAAAACATAATTCCAATCAACTTATCATTCTTTGTGTACTTAACACCAATATCTAACAGCAGCACACAAGAACTAATTCCTACCATTAATATGGGTAATTCACTCACTACCTATTAAAAATATCAGCAGCAAAACCACCCCTTCTCACTCCTTTTAAAAAATGAACTTTTTCTCCATAACAAACTAGAATTAGATACTAGGGCATTCCTTAACTATTTAACTTAAAGATAGTTTATTTGTCTCTATAATTTAAGTATATCACTATTGATATGGTTGGGACATTGGAATATTAATTTCAATGTGTAATTTAACATGTGTCCTTTTTTCATTTTAAGTAATACAACTTAATTATCTCAAATTGCAAATCTCTGTCTCCCTATAACAACAGTCTGCCCTTCATTTAGTATTTTATAAATGAATACTTACATGCCGGTAGACAATGTTTACTCCAGGATCAGTTCTTCTATTCTGATCTCAGGTACTGCAAAAGCTGATTAACTAAGGTAAATTTCACAAGGAAATGGTATCTCCTATTGCAAATAATTGAACTTAGCAAGCAGAGTCCAAATCATTACCACAATTTCCTTCAGTAAATATGGTATCCTTAAAAGACCTTTCATTCCTCTCTACTTTATTTCAGATACCATAACATAGTAAAGTGAGAAGCAGAAGGCTATCTATGAATTCTACTATAATAACTTAAAGTCCTGGTTTCATGAGTTTCCTTATCTGCAAAGGTTATTAACCAACATTGGTCATGCACAAAGTAGAAAGTCAGAAAGCAGAAACAAATAGCACAACCATTTTATCTTAAGAAAATAATTTGAATAAATTCCTTAATAGGATTCAATACCAGAAAAAAATGTTTCACTCTGACCTCACCATTATCAATAGACAAAGAAAAAATATACAAAAGTACCTCATGGTTTAATTGCTCTTTGCATTTATTATCTATTATTAATGCAGAAAGGGGACAAAAAGCTCACAAACAATCTACACAATTCACAAAACACATAGCAGGGACAAAAGTGACTTAGATGAATCAACAGTATTCTAGGGTCTTGGTGGACGCATTCCTGGGGGAGGCGGACCTGGAAAGGAAATAATAAAACAAAATTAAACAGTCAGGAAAATAACATATATACATTCAAAGGCCTGGCTGCCACTCTCACAACTCCTATAATCCCAATTCACCTCTAATTCCTGGTGGTGGGGGCCTCATTCCAGGAGGGGGCATGCCTATTGGCGTCCCTCGAGCAGGGGGAAGCCCAATTGGTGGGCCCATGGGTGGTCTCATACCAGGTGGAGGAGCCATAATGCCTACAAAGAAAACATTTTAGAAATAAAGACCTTGTAAATTGGCTCAGGGAAATTAAACTTCAGCCCAAAATAATGTTTAAAGAAATGAGCTGTGTTCAATCCAGGAAAAAAAAAAAAAAAAAAAGAGGGAAAAGCAGCAGCCAATGAGGATCAAATAATTTCTCTTTAAATATTGCTCCTGTTTGCCATCTCCAAATCAAAAAGAATTCCTATTCTTTCATTGAGAACTGGCTATATACTACTGAAATCTCTAAGTGAGCACTTAGGTTGTGCCTTAATTCATTTAAATCAGTTTGAGATGACAATTCTTCAAGATGGAATATGATCTCTCAGACACACAAATTATTCTTTTTCACAAATCCCATACCTGGTGGTGGAGTTGCTCTGCCTACAGGTGGGGGTGGAGTTCCCCGCCCTGGTGGGTACTGTGTTGGGGCTCCAGCAATGCTGGCAGTAGCAGCAACAGCAGCAGCTGCTACAGTGCCTCTTCCTTGTGGAGTCATTACCTAAGAGGACAGAACCAGGAACATGATAAAAATGACAAACATGCTCACATTTTCAAACACAGAAAATAAACGGTAAGTATGTCCTCCTAAATACTAAATAATTACTGCAATTTTATACTTGCCTCATTCATATTTTATTTTTGCAGCACAGGGAATCAAACCCAAGGGCTTACCCATGTTAAGTGCATGATCTACCACTGAGATACATCCCATCCTGAGTTATGCATTTTTTTTAAATCCTAGTATTATGGGCTGGGGTTGTAGCTCAGTGGTAGAGCACTTGCCCAGCATGTGTGGAGCACTGAGTTCAGTTCTCAGCACCACATATAAATAAAGTAAACATCCATCAACCACTAAAAAAATATTTAAAAATCTTGGTATTATGATATCAAAGCAGCTCTTCTTTTTTTCAAATCTGACATGTACATCCATATTTTTCTTAATAACCAAGTAATAGTTTTACTCCTATCAAGGTGGCTTTAAATACCCAGTGACCATTTTAAGTAGTTTTATTTCCTTGCTTCTATATATATCTACCTGGTTGTTCTATAACATATACTGCTTAAACAAATATACATTTTTAAGAATCCTCAATCCAAGGATCTACTCACATTCCTCAAACTATTTCTGGTTACCCACCTGCTGGGATGGACCCCCAACTCCTCTGACAGGGCCTGCTAATCCAGCAGGAGCCTGTGGAATTGGCACACCAGCTGGTACTCCTCTGCCAGCTGCCCTCCCAACCCCAGGACCTCCTGCAGCTCCAGCAAGTGGCACCCGAGCAATACCAGTCTGAAATAAGAAAATTTATAATGTAAAACTGAATGATTTACCAAAGTTCTCAGCACTTTTATACAAAAATCAGTTTTACCCACAATGTTCCCAGGCCACCTATTTAACATTAATTTCAGCACTCACATGGAAGAAATGAGTATATATACCATGGAGGTAATTCTCCACATAACATATTTTTTAAATTGTTAGGGCACAATACCATGGGAAATAAATCAGCAACTCCCCTTTTTATCTAGGTAACCCAGCACATAAAATAACCAATCAAAAAACTTTTAATTCATAAAAGTATAATGTTTGCACTTTTTTATTTTTGTACTTTTATTTTTTTATTTTGTACTTTTTTACTTTATTCATAAAAGTATAATGTTTGTACTTTTTTTATTTTTGCAGCACAGGGAACATCAAGTGCTAGACACATTTTATTTGACAAAAGCATACTATACTGTGCCTCGATGATCCAATTTCAGCCATCTCAAATAATGCAATATCCTCCCACTTTAAAATTATTTCCTTTTATATATCAATTAAGAATAAAACAACAATAAGCCGGGCGCGGTGGCGCACGCCTGTAATCCCAGCACTTGGGAGGCTGAGGCAGGAGGATCGCGAGTTCAAAGCCAGCCTCAGCAATGGCGAGGCACTTAGCAACTCAGTGAGACCCTGTCTCTAATAAAATACAAAAAAAAAAGGGCTGGGGATGTGGCCCAGTGGTCGAGTGCCCTGAGTTTAATCCCCGGTACCAAAAAAAAAAAAAAAAAAAAGAATAAAACAACAAAAAATTACATTTAGAGAAAAAATGTTAAAGAGCTCTGTCCTGCCCTGAATCTTACTTACATCTTTAGGGGGTGGTCCCTCCACAGTCATGGATACCAAGTTCTCCCCACGCAGCAACACCAGACCTAAAACCCGCTTTTCTTCACGCTCTGGCTGTTTTGCATTCTTTGGCCTACGAATAAGAAAGAAATTTTAGTGATATAAATTTTAGCAATCCTCAGATTACTCATTCACCAAAAGTACCAAATAAGACAAAAACTAATGCCAAGATTCTCACATAAGTTATTCAGTTTAACCCCCTAAAAGAAACATTCAGACTCAATTAACATATAAAAATAGCAAAGCTCCTCTCCTATTTTAACTATAGTCCTTTCCAGAATATTTCCTGGATAGTATACACAAAGTGAATTACTTTTATAGAATATAGATTAAAATGAAAATGATGAGACTAAGCCTTTTAAGAAAGACAAAATTCTCACCTCAATTTCTACATTAAAATGGAAAATAAATTTTAAAAATCATTTTTAACTAAATAAGTCTTGAAGACAAAACTGAAATAATAGAAATAGTAATAGGGAGAGGGAATATCAAATGGTAATCATAACCCAATTCCTCACCACTGACAATTATTCTCTCTCCTTCAATCAGACTATCACAGAAGGCAATCAATTAATACTTCTAATTTTTTGAAATACATATAATTTGCTATTTCAATCACATTGTGCAGTTTTATTCCCAGTAATGCATGACTATTTTTGCAAACTTACACTAAGACTTTGGATGCAATGCCTTTAAAGCTCTAACCCAAGTTGGAGATGATGTTGAGAGGTTAGACAACAAACTGGCCCTGCTATAGTTTCTCTACCTATTTAAGTCACCCTTTATAACCTCTACTTTAGCTCTGTTGTTGGATTTTCACTGCCTTTGCTTCCAACTGTTACCCAAATCAGACTTACTTGATTTTCCTGAACTCATCACAATCACAGAGGATCAAATTCATATGCTTGTCAAAAGCCTTAAAGGTGCCAATGAAGATTCGGCCATCTTGCAGGATACATCTCATTCTATAGTCAATGTGCTGCAGCATCTTGCTACTCTTGCCCACAGTCTGGAATTATTAAAAGGAATGTCAATAATCAATTGGTTTCATTTCTTCCCTACTCCCATACCAATCCAAATCTGCTTTCCTTAACATGGCCTCTTCCATGTTTCTACAACATTTCTTCTCTCTCACTAAATATACTAGACCAAATTTTGACCCAGGACCACTAGACTCTAAGAAAATCTTTACTTTTTAAAATTTTAGGCAGTTTTCCCATCATTACTCATTATATTTTTCCCACAGAGAAAGATCCCTCAGCTCACAGTTGGTTATCTTTTAGAGCTATAATCTCTTCCCTTCCCAAATACTACCTTACTTCAGATAATTTGATTTTATGAACTGTTTATCTTACCCTGTACAAATATGTACCTCAAGTAAAACTGCAAATCCCATCAACCTAACCGGAACATAATACAGGGTTTTTCTTACCTTTTAAAGACATTCAGATCCATAACACCTACAACAATATTCAGAACTTCCAAATTCTTGTTTTTCTACATTTTCTTCTTTTATTTTTGTTCCCCAACAGTACCATTTTAGATATTTATCATAGTAACCATCCCATGTGTGATGTTAATATGGAGTCATGATCTCCCTATAGTAATATAATGTGATACTTTGGGGTATTATAAAGCAATACAGAATATTAAGATTTTTTTTCATACTTCAAGAGCCAATTCTGATACTCTTAGAGAATGCATGTTCTATATTTTCAGAATCATGGAATTTTCATTAGGATACTCTATCCAGATTGTCTTCATCTATATTAATCAACTGGATCATTTGTTCCAGCAACTTGGGAGGCTGAGGCAGAATAATTGCAAATTTAAGGCCAGCCTCAGCAACTTAGCCAGATGGTCTTTAAAACAAAAAGTTACAAAAAAAAAAAAAAAAAAAAGTAAAGGGCTGCAAACATTCAGTAGTGGCGCACCCCTGAGTTCAATCTCAAGTACTTAAAAAAAGAAGAAAAAACTTTTCCAAGTAGCCAGGCGCAGTGGTGCACACCTGTAATCCCAGCACTTGGGAGGCTGAGGCAGGAGGATCGCGAGTTCAAAGCCAGCTTCAGCAATGGCAAGGCACTCAGCAACTCAGTGAGACCCTGTCTCTAATAATATACAAAAAAGGGCTGGGGATGTGGCCCAGAGGTCGAGTGCCCCTGAGTTCAATCCCCGATACAGAAAAAAAAATTTTTTTTTTTCTAAGTACCCTGTAAGTCTTCAGAAATCTGACCTTAAGAGTCACCAATGGACAAGACAGTTCCTTAAAACATAAATGATAACCAAAACTACTTTTGTATTTTCTCACATCATAAGTTATCTATCTCTTCTCAGCATGGTTTCTATAACTTGTACAAATAATAATAGGATACCAGACATTTCTCATCTCCAGTTTTTATTTAATACAATAAGAATGCAAGCCGGGCACGGTGGCGCACGCCTGTAATCCCAGCACTTGGGAGGCTGAGGCAGGAGGATAACGAGTTCAAAGCCAGCCTCAGCCGTGGCGAGGCACTTAGCAACTCAGTGAGACCCTGTCTCTACTAAAAAATACAAAAAAGGGCTGGGGATGTGGCCCAGTGGTCGAGTGCCCCTGAGTTCAATCCCCGGTACAAAAAAAAAAAAAAAAAAAGAATGCATATCTCTGGATATGTTCTCATTTCTAACTTTCAAAAACCCAAAGCTCTGCACACCTTGGGAAATTATTCTTTTGGGCCCTTATAGCATCTTGCCACCCCTGTACCTTAATGTACATCTTACCATGATTGCTGTTCCACCAAAGCCGATGTCAAAAGTAAAATTTGGGGATCCTTAATACCTAAGGGAAGGCTTGGTACAGATAAAGGTATGATGCAGATTCTCCTATAAACAATGCAAGCTGGGCAGAAGCTTCACAAACAGTAGACAGAGCCTGCAGAGGAAAGCATGTTATAGCTGCACTGCAATCTATCATAATTTTAAACAAGTAATTCTGCACTAAAATCACTACAACACACATTCAAAACATCCATTTTCTCATGCTGCCATACCAAGAGTCTAACAAATTTCAGTATCCCCCTCATTTTAACTCCCACATTTGATACACCCAGAGAAATAAAACTCATTTATTTTACCTACTAATTCTTTAATGTCCTAAGTAAGCATGAATTCCAATTCCTAAAATTTACATCAATATCTCAATTATTCCTGAATTTAGTCAAAAAGTTTTACTTTTTAGATGAACCACCTAAATATTTTCAATTTTCAACTGCAAGGTTCTCTTCTTTCCCCTAAATCCTGTTCAAAATGATGTTAGGTAATCTTTCCTCACCAAGTACAATATGAATCTGCTTAAGACTTCCTATGTAGTCAATTATAGCCAGTATAGTACAAGGTCTCAAACTACTAATCATAAGAATTGCAAAGTAAAACAGCAGCATCACATTATATGATGGATGAGCAGTCACTGTATATGTTCTCAAATGAAAGAGCATAAAAGCAAAAATAAACCACCTAAGATCACTCATCATAGCAAGATCAAACTTTTTAAAAATATAGACTTTGAAATGATTATACTTGAGACCCTCTACAGAAAAATGTGCAAAATATATAATTACCAATGAAGTAACAGGAGAAAATACAAATGGGACATATTCATCTACAAAACAATGTTGATTAAAACCACATGACCAGTGTGCAGTGGAACATGCCTATAATCCCTGCATTATGGGAGGCTGAGGTAGAAAGACTGTAGGTTCAAATCCATCCTTGGCAACTTATAGAGACCCTACCCTCATAATAAAAATAAATAGATAGATAGATAGATAGATAGATAGATAGATAGATAGATAGATAAGCTGGGCATGGTGGCGCATGCCTGTAATCCCAGCACTTGAGAGGCTGAGGCAGGAGGATCACGAGTTCAAAGCCAGTCTCAGCAACGGTGAGGCACTTAGCAACTCAGTGAGACCCTGTCTCTAATAAAGTACAAAAAAAGGGCTGGGGATATGGCCTAGTGGTCGAGTGCCCCTGAGTTCAATCCCTGGTACAAAAAAATAAATAGATAGATAGATAGATAGATAGATAGATAGATAGATAAATGACAAGCACACACATGCAAAAATATTTCCTTCAAAACTTTTATTTAATAACAAAAAATACTAAAGGAAGTATGAGAACCTATGTTTTCATGTTACTAAATACCTCCTCAGATGCACTTAGAGAGTGATAACACAAAATTTAAGAATCGTACTACAAAAAATATTTTAAAGAATAAATAAAATTCACACTAAATTTATACTCTATGCTCCACACCTGGATAATTATAGTACTACATTTTCAGATATCAAAAATGTACCTCCGGTCAGACATAGTGGCACAAGCCTATAATCCAAGCTACTCCAGAGGCTGAGGAATAAGGAAAATTAGAGGTTAGCCTGGATACTTTAGAGACACCTCGTGTCAGAATTTTGAAAAGAGTACTAGGAATATAACTCACAGGTAGAGCACTTGTCTGTATAAGTCTCTGGGTTCAATCTCCAGTATGCAAAAAAAAAAAAAATTTAATAAAATGTAAAGGGCTGGGTCTGTAGCTCAGTGCCACTGTGCTTGCCTAGCATGCGTGAGACACTGGGTTTGATCCTCAGCACCACATAAAAATTTACAAATAAAATAAAGGCATTCTGTCCATCTATCACTACAAAAATTTTAATTAAAAAAAAAAAAAATATAAAGGAACTCCTGGTTGAATAGCTCTCATCCAAAATGTTTGCTACCAAATAAGCTGGGCATGGTGGCGCATGCCTGTAATCCCAGCACTTGAGAGGCTGAGGCAGGAGGATCACGAGTTCAAAGCCAGTCTCAGCAACGGTGAGGCACTTAGCAACTCAGTGAGACCCTGTCTCTAATAAAGTACAAAAAAAGGGCTGGGGATATGGCCTAGTGGTCGAGTGCCCCTGAGTTCAATCCCTGGTACAAAAAAATAAATAGATAGATAGATAGATAGATAGATAGATAGATAGATAAATGACAAGCACACACATGCAAAAATATTTCCTTCAAAACTTTTATTTAATAACAAAAAATACTAAAGGAAGTATGAGAACCTATGTTTTCATGTTACTAAATACCTCCTCAGATGCACTTAGAGAGTGATAACACAAAATTTAAGAATCGTACTACAAAAAATATTTTAAAGAATAAATAAAATTCACACTAAATTTATACTCTATGCTCCACACCTGGATAATTATAGTACTACATTTTCAGATATCAAAAATGTACCTCCGGTCAGACATAGTGGCACAAGCCTATAATCCAAGCTACTCCAGAGGCTGAGGAATAAGGAAAATTAGAGGTTAGCCTGGATACTTTAGAGACACCTCGTGTCAGAATTTTGAAAAGAGTACTAGGAATATAACTCACAGGTAGAGCACTTGTCTGTATAAGTCTCTGGGTTCAATCTCCAGTATGCAAAAAAAAAAAAAAAATTTAATAAAATGTAAAGGGCTGGGTCTGTAGCTCAGTGCCACTGTGCTTGCCTAGCATGCGTGAGACACTGGGTTTGATCCTCAGCACCACATAAAAATTTACAAATAAAATAAAGGCATTCTGTCCATCTATCACTACAAAAATTTTAATTAAAAAAAAATAAAATATAAAGGAACTCCTGGTTGAATAGCTCTCATCCAAAATGTTTGCTACCAAAAGACCAGAAATGTTTCAGATTTCATGTTTTGGACTCTAGAATATTTGCATACACACCATGAGATACATTGAGGGCAGTAACAAAATCTAAATGTCAAATTCAAATTCATTTGTTTCATATATACCTGGAAAGCCAAAAAAAATTCCTAGGTTAAAAAAAACTTTAAGCTGTTGACACCTGCTCATTGAAAAATGCCTTTACTCTGAAGAACAGCAAAGGACAGTGATCAGATTCCAGTGTTTATTCACAAGTCCATGTAATTATTTCAGAATGTTGGGCATAAAGGATTCAATGAGATGATTCCTCAGAAAAGCTGTCTCTTCAGATTTCAATTCAAAATGATGGCCATAAACAATTCTTGTTAACTCATGTTGAAGAGCAACATTTCAAAAAACAAAAATAAAATCTACAAGAATTCATCCATATAAAACCCTTTCTTCTAAAGTTTTGTTTTCTAAAACAAATAAACAAATAATAATTAAATAAGCGAGTGAGTGAGTGTGTATAAATAAATGCTAGGAATTTGGGCATTATAATGTTAAAATAGAAAAATAATTGCAAAATAAAACAGAATACTAAATCAAAATCAAATTTGGAATGTCTTTTTTCCTATTAAAAAAATGAAGCCGGGCGCGGTGGCGCACGCCTGTAATCCCAGCACTTTGGGAGGCTGAGGCAGGAGGATCGCGAGTTCAAAGCCAGCCTCAGCAATGGTGAGGCACTTAGTAACTCAGTGAGACCTTGCTTCTAATAAAATACAAAAAGGGCTGGGGATGTGGCCCAGTGGTCAAGTGCCCCTGAGTTCAATCCCCGGTACCAAAAAAAAAAAAAAAAAAAAAATGAGCAACCTACAGAAAAGACAAACTAAATAAATATATATTACATTGAAAAATTATGGATAGTATCTTTATTACATTGCTGATTCCAATAGGAAATACATTGGAGAAAACATAAAAGTGAGAAAGACAATAAAAAAGAATTAGCAAATAAGCAAGGGAAAATACTTAAATTCTCTAACACTCATTTGTGTGATGTATTCACAACTTCATTTATGCCAAAACAACTAATTCTGGTCAAAGTGTGAAGTGGCACACTATATTTGGAAGGTTAAGAAAAAGAAAACAGTAAATACTTTGAAACTAGACACACACACACACACATACACACACAAATGAAGTCTCCCATAAATGATAATTATAAAACATTCACTAAGATATTTAATACCCATTCATAAAAATTTTGCATATAAAGTTGAAAATCAATACAATATAAAATATGAATAAAACTTTCTGAAAAGCATGCACTATGAAATGTTTGGAAGTAATACAGAAACATGTCAAAATATCAGACAGGGACATTAAGGTCAGACTTCTATTGTTTTAAATGTCATACAATGTCATACAATGTGCTTATTTTATGACACTGACAAAATATCAACTCTAACCTGTTTTGTTTTGTTTTGTTTTTCTTGAAATCAGCTACCTTGATGTTCCAGTATTGCTTTAACCACCTCTTGGTGTCTCAGCTAAGAAGGCCTGTCTCAGTTCCGCCTGAAAATCCACCACAGGTACTTGTTGCTGCTGAGAACGCCTTGGGTACAACTGACACCTATTATAAGAACACATTATATATATATTTTAGGAACACACACACACACACATATATACATACATATATATATATATATATATATATATATATATATATATATATATATAAATTTTTTTTTTTTTTTTTTTGGTACCGGGGAATGACCTCAGGGGCACTCAACCACGAACCATATTCCTTTTTTTATTTTATTAGAGACAGGGTCTCACTGAATTGCTAAGTGCCTCACCATTACTGAAGCTGGCTTTGACCTCAGCCTCCCAAGTGCTGGGATTACAGGCATGCACCACTGAGCCCAGCTCAGAGTATACCATTTTTACCTAGTAAATTAACTATTAACACAAAGCACAAAGTTTTGGCACATCAGTATGTGCAAGAAACTAGTAGATACTTACCCAACCTAGGGATATTTTCAAAGAACTATAAAACTAAGAGCTATTACCCCTGTAGAAATACTATTACTATCATACACATCACTCAGTTTCCAATTATCCTATATGGAAATAATGCTTTTTCCCCTGCAATAGGGTGAGGGCATTTGTTCCAGCATTTTTAGTGATACATTAAGGCTGTCTCATCTGAACCATTTTCCTAATAAATAATTATCTAAACCAAATAACTTGCAGGGTCCATGAGGTTTGAGGGCTTTCAAACTATGTGATTCAACTATCTGCATTAGTAAGCAGAGAATCCATTCGAAAATCCATGTACCGTTTGGGTCAGTAACCTTGCTGTGAATCTAATAAGAAAGAGATCTAGGAGATGGGCATGGTGGTAACAGGCCTGTAATCCCAGCAACTCTGGAGGTTAAGGCAAGAGGATCACAAGATCAAGCCCAGTCTCAGCAGCTCAGCAAGGCCCACAATAAACATCAAAAACAACTGGAGGAGCTGAGGCTATGGCTCAGCTGTAGAGCCCTCGTCTTGCATGCGTGAGACCCTGGGTTCGATCCTCAGCACCATATAAATAAAATAAATGTATTGTGTCCACCTACAACTAAAAAAAATATTTAAAAAAAAAAAAAAACAACTGGAGATGCAACACAGTGGTAAAGTACTCTAGGTATGCATGCGCTCGCCCTAGCTCACTCACGTATACTCTCTCTCTCTCTCTCTCTCTCTCTCTCACACACACACACACACACACACACACACACACACACACAAATAATGATAAGACAAAGGAAATTATAGTTTGCTGATCAACAGGAAAGGCCTGGTATTGATACCAGCAATTTTACCCTTGTTGGTAAGGGAAAAAAATAATAAAATATATTTGAAAATATTCAATAGCAGCTGGATTTGGAAATGAGACTATGATACAAGTTCTTCACTTTTTTCTATAGATTTTCTATTGTGTTTTAAACATGCTGTTATATAATAAAGAATTTTATTACATAAAGCCAGGTGCTATGGCATACACATGTAATTCCAACGACTTAGGAGGCTGAGAATCATAAGCTCAAGACTAGCCTGAGCAGCACCTTGGCAAGACCCTCAGCAACTTAGTGAGACCCTATCTTGGAATAAATAATAAAAAGGACTGGGGATATAATTCAGTGGCAAAGAGATGCTGGGTTCAATTACCCATATAAAAAAATAAAAATTAGCTGGGGGCTGGGGATGTGGCTCAGCGGTAGAGCGCTCGCCTAGCACGTGCGTGGCCCGGGTTCGATCCTCAGCACCACATAAAAATAAATGCATTGTGTACAACTAAAAGCAAATAAATAAATATTAAAAAAACAAACAAAAATTAAAGAGAAGGCTTTGGAACCTGACCTCCTGGAATAGGATGGAAGCGAAAGGCTGATTTCCATCACATGGCCAATGTTTCAGTCAATTTTGTCTACATAATGAAACCCCAACATAAATGGATTTCTGAAGCTATGTTGTGCTTTCTAATGGTTTTTATCTACTCACATGCAGAGTACATCCTGAGAAGAATGTAGCTTTTTGTTTGGGGCCTACTCAGACCTTGCCCTACATTCGTTAAATTTTATAAAACTAGTACTCAGTTGTAGTGTTTACCTAGCATGCATAAGGCTCTGGGTTCTATCCCAATAACATTGTTTTTTTTTTTTTTTTTTTAATTTACTTTAGTTAGCCGGGCGCGGTGGCGCACGCCTGTAATCCCAGCACTTTGGGAGGCTGAGGCAGGAGGATCACGAGTTCAAAGCCAGCCTCAGCAATGGCGAGGCACTTAGAAACTCAGTGAGACCCTGTCTCTAATAAAATACTAAAAAGGGCTGGGGATGTGACCCAGTGGTCGAGTGCCCCTGAGTTCAATCCCCGGTACCAAAAAAAAAAAAAAAATTTACTTTAGTTGTACATAATGCAATGCATTTATGTTTACGTGGTGCTGAGGATCGAACCCGGGCTGCACACATGCGAGGCAAGCGCTCTGCCACTGAGCCACAACCCCAGCCCCAATAACATTGTTTTTAAAAAATCATACAGATATACATAGAGTACATACATATATAGAGAGAGGTATGTGTGTGTTAGGTAACTATGTAAAGTTCTCTGAGACATTTCCCAAGTAATTAAATCTGAAGGCATAGCGGGAATCAGATTCAAAAGCCAGTTGGATCAGATGTATCATGGCCTGGGAACCCTGAAGCTTGGGGGCTAATGTCTAAATTAAGGACAATCTTATGGAGAAAATATTAATATCTGTAAAGTGTGCACTAATTAGTTAGTTGGCCTCAGAGTTACATTTAAATTTTCCTATTCCAATCACTGAATAATAAAATCTCCCCTACCAGTGCTGGGAGATGCAACCCCAGGGCTTTATACATGTTAGGCAAGCATTCTATCACTGAGCTATATCCCCCAAGCCTGAATAATAAATTCTTAATCTGAATATTCCTCATTTCGATCTCACTGTTTCCAAATAGCAACCAGTTCTCTGATCTAACAAAGTCCTAAAATTGTTGCAGGAAAAAAAAAAAAAAAAAAAAAAACTTTGCTTCTTGATACTTGAATTAAGAGAATTTCCTATTAAATATCCTCCGTGAGTTAAATCTGGGAGCCTAAAGACAACTAAGGTTAAAAATGAGAAAATAAGATGCAGGGTATTTAACATTACACATCACAAAAAGCAGAATATTAATCAGGAAATACATTTGAAGGTATACCTAAAATAGATTAAGATGACTCTCCAACCCAATTTCCCTCAAACTGAAAATACATCAATAGGGAAGATATTATCCTAAGAACAAAAGATGATATGGTGACATATCGACTGAAAGACAAAATTACCATCAATTCCAGGAATACAACAAAAGCCAGTGAAGTTTTTTTGTTTGTTTGTTTGTTTTGGTACCAGGGACTGAACTCAGGGGCACTTGACCACTGGGTCACATACCCAGCCCTTTTTTGTATTGTACTTAGAGACAGGGTCTCATTGAGTTGCTAAGTGCCTTGCCATTGCTGAGGCTGGCTTTGAACTGGCAATCCTCCTGCCTCAGCCTCCCAAGTACTGGGATTACAGGCACGCGCCATCACACCTGGCTAAACCAGTGCAGTTCTATTCATACTCATTAGTTTGTATCTTGTGCTATTTTTTACTCAATTTTGTATTGAACTTTCTAGAATGAATAAAATGATAACTATTTACAGCTAGAATCAATAGAATCCCTCTAGGGAGAATGGACTCCCACACTTACTGTTTGAGAGAAGGTTGGATATTAACTGGATAAATATAAATGAAGATTCAGTGTAATAGAATATACAAGTACCTGGCTCATGAAATTCTGAGCTTACATAAACCATGATACAAGTTATGTTAATCTACATATGTATTTCTATAATCTATTTACTCTAAGAATGAAAAGAACTGGAAAAATTATATAATTTCCCTGACTCAATACCCATCTCAGATCCTTCCCCCAATACAGGACTATGCAGTTTTAATATATAACATACACAGTATATATCAGGAAAACTCAAGTTATGTTTTCCTCAAAATCAAAAATGTTTCCACAGATATGGACAAGACAGGCAGATAACTGGTGAAGGCCTACTTCATCCCAAAACAAGATGTACATGAGATCGCTTGTATTAATCTAGGCTCAGTATGTATAAAATAAAAACTCTAACAAAACACAACAAACACAATGGAACTCCATCTACTAAGAAGATCCTCCCTCAACAGATGCCCTTCCCTGTAACTCCACCACAAGCTCTCTAAACTCTCCTGGAAACTCTAGGAACATTCAAAACCTTGGGAGTTAAAGGGAGGTATGCTGGAGCAATTCCATGTAGTAGGGAGGCTAAGTAGAAGAATTATAAACTCAAGGCCAGCTTAGGAATGTTAGTGTGACTGGTGTCAAAATGAAAAAATAAATAAATAAACCAGGCACAGTGGCACATACATGCAATCCCAAGGACTTGGGAGCCTGAGGAAGAATAATCCCAAATTCAAGGCCATCCTCAGACACTTAGGGAGGTTCTAAGCAACTTGGCAAGACCCTCTTTTAAAAATTTGTTTAAAAAAGGCTGGGGATGCAGCTCAGTGGTAGAGCACTTGCCTAGCATGGATGAGGCCCAATCCCCAGGAACTCAAAAATAAAGAAAAATAAAAAAACACTCAAAACAGAATTTGAATTCCTAAAATTTAGAAGAAATGGGGAAATCTTTATTCTCACCAGTAATTTCAAATGTGCTAATCTTTTGGGCATGGCAGCACACAACTGTAATCCCAGTGACCCGGGAAGCTAAGGCAACAGGATTTCAAGTTTAAAGCCAGCCTCTGTGATTTAGTAAGATTCTCAGCAACTGAGCAAGACCTTGTCTCAGAATTAAAAAACAAACAAAAGGACTAATGGTATAGTGGTATAGCACCCCTGGGCTCACTTCTCAGTGCCCCCAATAAATAAAAATATGAAAAGAAAATGTGCAATCCTTTGACAATTTTTGATATATACAATGATTAAGTGACAACAATAAGACATAAAATGTTACCTTCTTCCTACAATTTAAAAAATACTACAGTTAAGGAAATAAATTATTATACACTACATTTTAGAATGATTGTTTATACTGTCACTGTTAGGAGCCAAGAAATGCAAACAAAATAAGTATCAAATAGGTTAATAATTAGGATAACCTGAAATCTATAAAATAATATAGAATTACATATACTGCTATAGCAAGATCCTCAAGACATCTTCTCAGAAAACAATCATAAATCAGAGTGTCATGTACACAAACATATACATGAGAATGCACAGGAATTCTGAAATGATAAATACCAAGTACTTAAAAATTATCCCTGGGGGCTGGGGCTATGGCTCAATGGTAGAACACTTGTCTCGATGTATGTTCAATCCTGGGTTCAATCCTCAGCATCACATAAATAAAAATAAAGGTTTAAAAAAAATTGTCACTTCTTAATTGTTTTAAAAAAATTGTCCCTGGAGTAGGAAGGGAAATGAATTGATAGTGGTTTTAAGAAGAGACTCTCTAGGCCGGGCAGAGTGGCACACACTCCCAGTGACTTGGTAGGCTGAGGCAGAAGGATCGCAAGTTCAAAGCCAGCTTCAGCAATTTAGCAAGACCCTCAGCAACTCAGTGAGACCCTGTCTCTAAATAAAATATTTTTAAAAGTGCTAGGGATGTGGATCAGTGGTTAAGTGCCCCTGAGTTCAATCCCTGTTACCAAAAAAATGAAGAAGAGACTCTCCAGTACCCCAATACCCTTGTCCTGTGCTGAGACTCAAGGTCTCAGAGACACTAGGGAGGTGCTCTATCACTGAAGCACACCAGAAACGAGACTCACTTTTTTTTTTTTTTTTTTTTTTTTTTTTATGGTACCGGGGATTGAACTCAAGGGCACTCAACCACTGGGTCACATCCCCAGCCCTTTTTTGTATTTTATTTAGAGACAGGGTCTCACTGAGTTGCTAAGTGCCTCGCCATTGCTGAGGCTGGCTTTGAACTCACAATCCTCCTGCCCCAGCCTCCCAAAGTGCTGGGATTACAGGCGTGCATCACCGCGCCCGGCTCAGACTCACTTTTTAAACGATATATTAATCCATTATTAATATTTTGCATTTTGAAAAAATAACAATAAAACAAGTAGAAGATAGAAAAATGCTACCTATTGATACTATCAAAATTTTAGTTTCAATCACAAAATGCCAGATTCAATATGCATCAGGTTATTAAAGATGTTCATATAGGGGCTAGGGCTGTAGCCCAGTTGGTAGAGTGCTTAATGCCTAGCATGTGTGGGGGTACTGGGTTCAATCATCAGCACCAATAAAAATAAGATGAAGGTATTGTGTCCATCTACTATAAAAATTAATTTTAAAAAGGTTCAGATTTTTTAAATTGGCCTTCTAGAAACCTAAATTAAATTATGTCTGTGTGTCCACATGTACAAGCACTAAACAGAAAAAAATTAGACTTTAATTTTTTTTTTTTTTTTTTTTGTGGTACCGGGGATTGAACTCAGGGGCACTCGACCACTGGGCCACATCCCCAGCCCTTTTTTGTATTTTATTTAGAGACAGGGTCTCACTGAGTTGCTAAGTGCCTCACCATTGCTGAGGCTGGCTTTGAACTTGCGATCCTCCTGTCTCAGCCTCCCAAAGTGCTAGGATTACAGGCGTGCGCCACCACGCCCGGCAGACTTTAAATTTTTAACTGTATAAACACACTAACCAAAGCCTATATATTAAAGACCAAGAATACATAAATCAATGTCCCTTCAATGCACAGAAAACTTTACAAGAATGCAAAGTTTTTTTTTTAATGTTTTTAGTTGCAGATGGACACAATATCTTTATTTTATTTATTTATTTTTATGTGGTAGTGAGTACTGAACCCAGTGCCTCATGCATGCAAAGTACCACTGAGCTTTAGCCCCAGCCTACAAGATGTTCTAATAATATAAATAAAAAGCAGAAATATCTTAAATATACACTTTAAGATACAGAATTTTATGGAGATAATACCCACCTATATATGTACACACACACAAAAAAAAGAAACATTATACTGAAATCAGATGTTAAGTTAGGACAAAACAAAGATAATCTCACTGTTTTACTGTATCTTCTATGTTATATTTATGTGCTTCTGTAATTGTTTATTTTAGTTTCTTCATTCCATGACACTTTTGTTCTAAACTAAAACATGATTCTGACCTCAATTGGTTCTCAGCCCAGACTATACTCACTCTTGATTGCTCAGTGAGGCTGTCCTTCTACGTTTGACTTGGACTTCCACCTCTGGCACGTGCTGTTCTGTAGTTCGTCTCAGGTGTAAGCGATCCCTGAAACAGACAAAGAGAATTATTTGGTAGACTTCATCAATTTATGAAACTACTTATAATTGCTTTATAATAAAAGTGTACAACATCCAATTAAAACAAAATAAAATTAAAAGATTAGAAGATCTTTACCCTTCAAACAGTCAGGATCTTGACTATCATAGCCAATCATATCAGAAAATCTGGCTTCAAAAGATCAAGAAATGAAGGACATATTCACTTCCTTTTATATTTACACATCTGTACAGAAAATTACTCACACACATGCACACATTTACAAACTACCACTACATCCTCATTCTTCTGGCCAAAAATAGAAAGCTGATTCCAAAACTGGCTTGGGAAGCATATTTTTAAAATCATAATAAATAATACTTTTGTATAGTGAAATTATAGAACATTAAGTTTAAAGTGCAAAATGTCTTCTTTAAAAAAATACTGGAGACTGAATTAGAACAAATTATATTCCGTGCTTTCACAGTTATGTCAAAATGAATCCTACCATCACGTATAACTAAGAAGAACTGATTTTTTTTTTTTTTTTTTTTTTTTTTTTTTTTGTGGTACCAGGGATTGAACTCAGGGGCACTCGTCCACTGGGTCACATCCCCAGCCCTTTTTTGTATTTTTATTTAGAGACAGGGTCTCACTGAGTTGCTAAGTGCCTCACCACTGCTGAGGCTGGCTTTGAACTCGTGATCCTCCTGCCTCAGCCTCCCAAAGTGCTGGGATTACAGGCGTGAGCCACCGCGCCCGGCTAGAAGAACTGATTTTTTAAAAAGTCTTTTGTACAAATTTTGCTTTAAGATTTGCAAAACAAGAGTTGCTTAAGCAAAAAGCTACCAACACAGAGGAAAAACACCACCATGTTAAGATCTCACAAAATGGCTGTTTTAGGAAACAGAATCAAATCAACCACTGGGGGCAGCCATGTTAGGAAATGTAGGAACCACTCATAAAACTGCAATTCAGAAATGTCAAGCTAGAAGACAGAAAAGGCCTTTTACAAAAGTCAAGCAACTAGGGCTGGGGTTGTGGCTCAGCGGTAGAGCACTCGCCTAGCATGTGTGCGGCTGTGTTCAATCCTCAGCATCACATAAAAACAAACAAATTGTGCACAACTAAAGCAAATAAATAAATATTAAAAAAAAAAAAGTCAAGCAACTAGTGTTTCACAGATACTATGCACAGGCCTATCCCCAAAGCCAACTATCTGAAACTTTTTTTTTGGTACTTAACCCAGGGTGCTTTACCACTGAGCCACATCCACAGCTCTTTTTATTTACTGATTTTTTTTATTTTGAGACAAAGGTTCTCAATTGCTTAGGGTCTCACTTAATTGCTGAGGCTGGCCTCAAACATGGGATCCTCCAGTCTCAACCTTAACAGTTGCTGGGATTATAAACATGTGCCACCATGCCCAGCATCATTCCTACTTTTAAAAGTAGTGTCCAAGTTTTAGAATAAAACAGGTTAGCAAGCTCTATTATTTTATTGCTTTAAGAACTTTAAAGCCCAGTGGCACACACCTGTAATCCCAGTGGTTTTGGGAGGCTGAAGCAGGAGGATCAAAGCCAATCTCAGCAAAGGTGAGGTGCTAAGCAACTCAGTGAGACCCTGTCTCTAAATAAAATACAAAATAGGGCTGGGGATGTGGCTCAATGGTTGTGTGCCCCTGAGTTCAATCCCTAGGACCCCCACCCTACCCCCACCCCCCGCCAAAAAAAGAATTTAAGTGTTCAAATTAAGCCATAAAAATTATTTTTAAAGGAGCTGGGGTTGTGGCTCAGCAGTAGAGCGCTCGCCTAGCACGTGCGCGGCCTGGGTTCAATCGATCCTCAGCACCATGTAAAAATAAAAGGAATTGTATACGACTAAAACAAATAAATAAATATTTTTTAAAATTATTTTTAAAAATCAGATACACTGCCAGGCATGGTGGCACACACCTGTATCCCAGCAGCTTGGGAGGATGAGGTAGGAGGACCACGAATTCAAAGCCATTGTCAGCAATTTAGCAAGGACCTAAACAACTCAGGTAGATCCTGTCTCTAAATAAAATTTTAAAAGGGGGCCTGGGAATGTGGCTCAGTGGTTAAGTGCCCCTGAGTTCAATCACTGGTACCCAAAGGGGGGAAAAAAATCACGTATGCCTATACATTAAGATCTTTACACAGGGGCTGGGGTTGTGGCTGAGAGGAAGAGCGCTTGCTCGTGCATGAGGCACTGAGTTTGATCCTCAGCACCACATAAAAATAAAATAAAGGTATTGTGTCTACCTACAACTAAAAAATAAATGTTTAAAAAAAAAGATTTTTACACAAGAAAATTTACACATTGCTAATTTTAGTGACCATGGAGTAGGTCCTTAAAATGAGCTCTGAAAGACAAGCAAGCTAGTAAATAAATAAATTTTACTTTAATGAAGGGCACTAAAAACAGTGAAATAAAGCCAGATGAATTGACGCACACCTATAATCCAGCTCAGAGACATGAAGATCTCAAGTTCAAAGCCAACCTCAACAATTTATCAAGACCCTAAGCAAGTGAGACCCTATCTCAAAATTTAAAAAAATATTAAAAATATAAAAAATAAAAAGGGCTGAGGATATAGTTCAGTGGTAAATTACCCCTAGATTAAAATCCCCAGTACTCCTCCCTCCAAAAAAAGGGAGAAAGATAATCAGGAAAGAAAAAAATATTTTAAATTATATATCTGATGAGACTAATATTAAAAACAACAAAAACAAAAAAGTGCAGCAGGTTCTTTGGAAGTGATAGATAAATTTATGGCAGTGAAAGTGATCATTTCAGAGCTTTTCATAAACCTCCAAATATCAAATTTGTATACATTAAATATCTAAATGTTTTTGTATGTTAATCATACCAATTGTGCTTATTTATGAAGTCTTATACCCAGAATATAAAGGAACTCATACAAATTCAGCAATAAAAGGCAAAATCTATTTCCTAAATTGGTAAAGAAGAGCTGGTAATATAGATCAATAGTAGAGTACTTACCTAGCTTACCTGAGGTCCTGTGTGTGATCCCCTGCACCAGTACCTCCCCACAAAAATCAGAATGGGTAAAGGATCTGAATAGACAGTTCTTCAAATAAGATATATAAATGGCCAAATAGCACATGAAGTTCCTACTTCACTAGTCCCTAGGCAAATGCAAATAAAAACTACAATATTATACTACTTGAAAACACTAGAGTAGGGAAGGAGATAGATAAAACGCTAGCTTGGAATGTAATATGATGCTGCTCTTGGAACTACATAAAAAGTGCTAACCATGAGACAAATATAATGACGTAACAATTCCTATATAAGATGTATGATAATAAAACACGAAACTTGAAGCACACTAATGTTCCCAAAGGGATAATTCATAATAGCCAAAAAGCATTAACAACTTAAATGTCTACTGACTGAAGAATAAATAAAATGTCATTATATGATATAGCCTACATAATGAAATGTTATTGACCCATAAAAAAGGAAATACTGAAACATGCTATGAGTTCACAAATATAATTAATAATTAAATGGATTCTCTTAATTTAACACAATAAAAAGAACTATCAACCAAATTATGATCAGCCCCCCAAAATATCTATGCTTTTACCCCTTATCAGTTCCTCAGAGTTCAGTTAAGAAAACTTACAAAATACCCTATTATTTCAATTTTTAGTCTAAATCTAAAATAAATCATGTATGAACTTTATTTCAAAAATGTTGGTTTGTGCAGGGAGTGATGGCACATGCCTGTAATCCCAGCACTTGGGAGGCTGAAGCAGGAGGATCGCGAGTTCAAAGCCAGCCTCAGCAATGGTGAGTCACTTAGCAACTCAGTGAAACCCTGTCTCTAATAAAAATACAAAAAAAAAAAAAAAAAAGGCTGGGGATGTGGCTCAGTGGTCCAGTACCCCTGAGTTCAATCCCAAGTACCAAAAAAAAAAAAAAAAAAAAAAAAAATGTTGGTTTGTGTCAGATACAATCACATATGCACAGGTGCATTTATAAACTTCCTCACTGTATCCTCAACCCAGAAACCAACATTATACAAAATTAACCAGTTCCGAAAAAATGAAGTTACATAAAAATATTAAAATTTTTCTCTGAAATCAAAATCTAGAAATATACTGAAAAGTAAAAAAGAATGGGATCCCTTGATTTATTATTACATCATTTCCTATAAAATGTTTGATATACTTTATATTTAAAAATTCAATGAAAACCTCAGGAATTTAAAAAAAAAAATTAGGTAATAGTAGATCCTTCCCATCTGCACTTCCCTAATATAGGAAAAATGAATGCCTCCAAAACAAAGGCAGGAGAATTATCAAAAGGAGAATTCTGAGCCAGTTGGTACTCAGAAATTGCTACAGAAAAGGGGTAATTTATATGTACTACTTTTACCAGTTTCAGAGGATGTCATTGTCAGCTCAATTACTCAAGTTCCATGCCAGAAAAAAAGGAGGGAAGGGTAGTGCTAATTCATACAGAGGAAATAAGATTAAAAATTTCATTGTCCTTTGTCATGATGGGGCAGCACTTATAACATGCTTAAGTCAATAATTCTCCCTAGAGGGACTGGGGCTGTGGCTCAAAGGTAGTGCACTTGCCTGACATGTGTGAGAACACTGGGTTCAATTCTCAGCACTACATATAAATAAATAAAATAAAGGTCTACCAACAACTAAAAAGAATTTTTTAAAATAATAATAATTCTCCCTAGAAATGGCTAAATAACAGGGTAGTGACAGATAAAACATATTTATAATGCTATACATATTAAATGTGAAATTTGTTGGCAAACAAAAATGAACAATTAGGAAGACAACTGGGTAAGAGAGATAAAAATATAATAAGTAATACATCGATAAAACACTGATTAAACAGAAAAGGGAAACCAAGTTAATATAAGTTCTGTGAATAAACTAAGCTAACATCTTGCTTTGAACAGCAAGTTTTCCCTCAATCAAGCTTCCTTCATCTAAATCACCTGAAGAATTTGCATTCCTCATTTTCAAAAAGCCCCAGCAAAGTGCCCAACATTCACTAAACAGGTCAGAGACCTAAAAATCTTCAGATGCCTAGAAACAGGATGAGGTCATTCCAAAGTGATCTGCCATATTGGGATGGTGAGTCTGAAGACTACAAAATGGCAGACCAGCCTAAACAGTTTATAAAGAGTCAAAAGATTCAGAAGTTAAACCAAAATATATCTGCAGCAACATCTTCCTACAAGCCAGGCAAAAATGATCAAATGATAAATACTGCCCACAAAATTCTATTTTCTAACTACTAAAAATAGAAAACTCCATAACAAAGCTTTTCAAGCTAACTAGATTTGCCTTGTTAATTTCAACTGAAGAAAACCAGACATACTGCTTACCAAAGATAAAATGAAAAACATGATTAAATGAAGGTAAGCACAAAGGAAAACAAAATCCCTAAAGGAAAAAAAGATTTTAAAAAGTAATGGAATATAATAACCCTATCATTTGGTTCATTATTCTTTCTCATAAAATTTTCACAGTAGCTCCAACTTCAAAAATTATCAAAAGCTTAATTTAAAAATTCTTCTGAAGGCAATAGTCTTGGGCAATGATTCTGATCCCATGCACACCCCCAACCCAATAGGGTTCTCACCACTTTTCGGATTGTTTTCTTCAAACAAACACAACTTTAAGATCATAGGAGCCCAAAACGGTTCAATGTTTGGCATGCTCCTAATTCCCCTAGTTTAATAAAATCATCTCTTTGGTGGGATAAAAATGAGACATCAGAAGATTAAAATAAAATACTCTTGATGGTAGACACAACTATTAAATTATCAAATCTGGAAAGCAGAAAATCAAAGGCTACATGTAGGAAGGGAAGTATGTAAGGAATTACTGAATTCACTTTGACAATAGACCATATAATACAATAAAAGAACAATCTAAAAAAATTAAAAGGTGACTCTGAAAACAAATTTGACATCTCTACCAGTAACAGAGACTGCCTCAAGCAGCACATCAGGTTCTCAGGTGGATGCACATTTGATGTCCTATGGACCCTCACCACTCCAGTCTATTGCAGCACAGAAAAGAAAGGTCACAGGACAGCTGTGGAGACTGCAAATTTCCGACCTCTCCTTCAATTCACACCCTCCATCCATCACACCCCTACCTTGGCACTGTGGGGTGGGGCCTGCTGCCAAGCCAGCTGAGTATGTGCAATTCTGTCTTCTTCCCCTCACCCTCCACTGCGACACAGTAAGGAAGGTGAGGTAAAACAGTAGCTGTTACAGCAGCCAGGTGAAGGAATGGCTTCCAACCTCTCCAAGCTGAGGCTGCATAACCATCATCTCTGCCTGGGGCTGGTAGAGGCAGCTGTCCTCCCCACTGCGCCTGCGCAGCCCACACCCTTCACTATAGCACTTTGGGGAGGGGGGCGGACACCTTACCTAAGATTTCTCCTACCTCACCCATGCATTTTTTTAAAAATATTTATTTATTTACTTTAGTTGTACACAATGCGATGCATTTATGTTTACGTGGTGCTGAGGATCGAACCGGGGCCGCGCACGTGCGAGGCGAGCGCTCTGCCGCTGAGCCACAACCCCAGTCCCTCACCCATGCATTTTTGAGAGCAAATGGCTGAAATTTCAGCAGGGGGAAAAATGAGAAAACAAGTGCAAACAGTCCCATACCTGCTGTGACATTATGAGGAGGGGGCGACCACCCGCCCCATGCTGCTGCGCCTGCGCAGACTAGTGCCTCTGCAGCAGCGGCCATCTTTGGGAAAGTGCACAATGGCGGTGACGCAAAATATTACCCTCTTCCAATCCTGAGATAGCCTTTAAAAACCATATTATGATTAGGAAAAACAATGAAAAACAGTGCCTCTGTGGCATCACCTCACACATCTGTTAGAAGATGCACAACACTAAGTTGTGCACGCCATTTCCCTTTCTTACACGTTAGCCACCAAAGTGAAAAGATCATAAAGGAATAAACAAGAAAAACAAACCAAATTTCTGCAACCAGCACTTCATTGTAGGGGCACGGCAGCTTAAAAAAGCAGAAAGCACAATCATAATATGCAAAATGCACGAGAACGAAAGATCACGTGAAAATTAATGTTACTTCAAAGTCTCTACTTCTGCCTGCAACCATCCGTCTTCTCACCCCCTCCCCCTTTACACCAGAGGTCATTCTGCTGACCCACTCAGTCACTTCAGACATCCAAATGGCCCTGCCATTACTGCCATGCGCACCAATGGACGATCCCCGACACTACCACAGCCACTTTGTGCACCCAATTGGCCCCCACTACGTCTACCATCACTTCCTCTACATGGACTCCCACTCCTCCCACTCACGTCAGAAACCCTGGTGGCCTCAACAACAATATGGGCTCTCCAACCTACCCTCCAGCCCTCAGCCCTCCAGTTGCTCTGCATTACCCCCTGAACTGCAGCTGTACCATCTCCGTTACAAGCAAACTCAGACAGACTACCCTAGTGCCGCGTAGATACCTGTTGTACTCTTCCCCACCGCCATCACCTCTGCATTACCCCTAATCAGAATTACTCTGCGGTCACCCTGACATAACCCCAAAACTGCGCCAGGGTCCCCTCAGACAAACTGCCTAAACTACGTGGCACTGAATTCCTTCCCTAAAATCACAGTAGTCCCCTCAGTGTATCTACTTCCATCTGCGCTGCAGTAACCTCACCCTATCCCCTAAGCTAAACCACTTGGTACTACCGAACTTCACGACATGGTCATCTCTGCGTACTGTCCCCGAAACTGAGCAGCACCGTATACCTTCCCTTCACGATGCCGAATGGCGAACCCCATCCCTGTCATGTACACCTTAGCGGACACTCCCGGTCCTCGGTCATCCTCATTATTCCCCCACAGCACTGCCGGCAACCCACACTAACTGCCTCATATTTGAAAGGTAAAGGTTCACCCACGAAAGGAACTGTCGCAGCATTACAGGACAGATGAGAGGATGCGGCACAATGCCGCATGACACCAAAGGGCAGAACAGCTAAGTTCCAATCCTCCAAAGGTGTCTGATCTGGTTCTCCAAAACAAAGGACTAAAGGCCCGGAATTTCCAGTTTTATACAATACTCCAAGTTCTATAAACCCAGAGCATTTAGTAGACAACAAATGAATGCTCCCCAAGCTAAGAGAAGCCACCACAAGGGCTAACCTTGCTCGCTCCATCGCGACGCTGACCGCTCCTCAGGCCGAGGCGCCAGGCATCTCCAGGGGCCGCTTTGCTCTGCGCAAGACTGCCGCAGCGCAGACTTACCACGCCTCCCGACCTGCGCTTGCGCACAAACTCCCAGTGCTGCACATGCGTGTCTATTTGCCGCAATGCAGAGGGACCATCGTTCTCGGACCAGAATGACTCGAGTAGAGTGGTCGTCGTACCCCAATAATCTACATCTCTGATGCCTTAACTGAAGGACCTCGGAAATCACAAACATCTACAGTTAATGGATCTGTCTGCCTATGTTTGTTTGTTTATTTATTTTAATTTTAAGAGTATAATATTAGAAACTTCTCCTTTTTAAAAATATGTGTAAAGCCATGAAGAAATAATCCTGGGTTCCTAAGAAGCCTTTGCAGGTGTCACAGGCCAAATACTCCTGATTTACAACCTTTATCACGTTTTTCTCTATGCAGTACACAAAAACTGATTCGGAAAAGTTAAATTAACCAAAACTAATCACAGTAATCCCCTCAACACAAATATGCAGATGCTTGAAACACTATCCAGAAGAAAATATTCTTATCTCCAAAAAGATACTACATTGCTCAAATGTAGTGAATTGTTTTCCCCTTTTTGAATTTCTATTTATTTTGTAAACTGTCACAATTATTCCCCAAAATCAGAATGTAAACTCTTTAATACTTGGGGTTGGGGTTGTGGCTCAGTGATTCTCAGCACGTAAAAATAAAGAAAGGTCTACTGACTAGAGGCTGGGATTGCAGCTCAGTGGTTGAGCACTTGCCTCATGTCCATGGAGTGCTGTGTTTGATCCTCAGCACCCAATAAATAAATAAAATAAGGTTATTGTGTCCATCTACACCTAAAAAAAAATTTTTTTAAGTCTAACAAAAACTAAAAAAAAATTAATAAAAATAACAACAACAAAAAAAACCTCTTCAATACTATATGGACAGATCGCTCAATTAGGAAAACTGGCTTCTCATTTGTAAAAACAATAGGACCGTACCTAAAATCTAAAATCTAATAGTTTTCCCTGCTGATTAAATTTGGGAATATTTAATTTTTTACCAAAAATCAGTGATAGATGTAGTGGAGGAAAATAGGCACTGATGCACAAATATAAATAAGGTTTTTTACATTAATAATGTCCTGTCTGCAGACTTATGTTTGTGTTCCTTGGGAAGGACAATGATAATGATTAGGAAGCTAAGGAACTAATCCTCAAGCTACATTTGCATAGTGTTTTACATATCTTTACCCTTTCTCAGTTGTCCATTTCAAAGAACTTGGGGTGAAAGGAGAATAATGGGGATTAATCGACTAAAATTCCTTCTGTACCCCACTAAAATGCTGCTCACTTCTTAGTGATCATAGAATCAAACAGGTGTGCACAGATTTCCCAGAATAAGCTATGTAATGGTAATCAGAAAACAGGCTAAATAACTTCACATATATTTAAGTACAATAATACATTATGGAGGCTACCAATAAATTATGTAAAATTATCAATATTCAATCATTTTGGATCTCTAAAAATTTGCAATTTCTACTACTTCATTTTTACTTATTTGTATAAAGTCAATTTGGAAAATTGACTCTTGGAAATGAATAGCAAAATAAAATGTAAAATTAATTGTATGTAATCATGCTTATTTGCACATGAAAAAATTATCAAAGAATACTTGCAATTATTGTCCAAGTAATGAAAACCATACCTTTGGACTTCAGCTCTTTCGATTCAAATTCTAGCCTTGATTCTTTTTTTTTTTTTAATTTTATTTTTATAATTTTTAATATGTACAACTCATAGTGCATATATTTAGTATCTTTTTACATACAACTGTTTGTATACAAAGTATATTCATACAATTCAGGTCTTCAATCATGCATTAAGGAAAATGATATCCGTCTCATTCAACCACCTTTTTTGTTTTCTTTTCTGCCCCTCCCTCCCCTCTTGCTCCCTGCCTTACCCTCCCTTCCCTTGACCATTCTAGTGTTCCTCTAATCCTCCTATGTACCCCCATCTAACAATACTTTGAAATAGCCTCCTTATATAAGAGAGAACATTTGGTACTTGGATTTTTGAGACTGACTAACTTCACTTAGCATTATGTCTTCCAACGTCATCCATTTACCTGCAAATGCCATTAATTTGTTTTCTTTTATTGCTGAGTAAAATTCCATTGTGCATATATACCACATTTTCTTAATCCACTCATTTACTGAGGGACATCTAGGTTGGTTCCACAACCTAGCTATTGTGAATTGCGCAGCTACAAACATTGAGATAGCTGTGTCACTGTAATATGCTGTTTTTAAGTCCTTTGGGAATAGACCCAGGAGTGGGATGTCTAGCCTTGATTCTTGAAAGCAATGTTAACTTAGGCAAGCTACTTAACTTTCTGTACATTGTTTTCCTTATCTGTAGAATTGGGGAGGGATACTTATATTATACAACATTTTGACAATTATATAAGTTTACATGCATGTATATTTTGGTCAATTACCTGTACAGACTCCAAAGACAGCAGATGGTGCTTAAAGTTGTACCAAGTATTACAGTGGTACTTCTGGGAGTGAGAAATGGGAAACATTTGTTGCTATCCACTAATGTCTAATGTTATTATCAACTAATATGTTTCAATTATTCCATTTTTTCCTAAGAATGCACATAATCCCAAACTAAACTCTTAAGGGTTTGAGCTTAAGGGACACTAAAACAAACTATTGTGAAGATTTTCAAAAACTAATCTGACAGCCTGACTTACATTAAAAACAAAAATTAATTCAAAATGGATCATACCTAAAAAGTGCAAAATATAAATAACTCAGAAGGAAACCAAAATGTACATTTGCATGACCTTGAATTAGGCAATGGCTTCTTAGATATGATACCTAAAACCCAACCAAGTAAAAATATAAATTGGATTTTATCATACTTTTATAGTTATTTAATCACCATTACACAGTTACATTTGCTTCAAGGGATACCATTAAGAAAGTAAAGACAAAAAGCAAAATGGGAGAAAATATTTGCCAATCATAAAACTGATAAGGGTATGTATAGCATTAGGTAATGTGCAAAGTCAATACTAATAAAGACCCCCTTATTTTCTTTAATTGCCCAAATGATTTAAATAGACCATTCTTAAAAAAAAAAAAAAAGTATACAATAGCCAATCAGTGTATGAAAAGATACTCACCACCATTGTCATTAGGAAAATACAAGTGAAAATCACAATGAGAAGTCACTTAGGGCAATAATTTAAAAGATAATACAGGGACTGGGGGGTGTAGCTTTGTTGGTAGAGCACATCTTTAGCATGTGCAAGACCCTGGGTTCAATCCCCAACTAAAAACAAAAAAGACAATACAGCTGGGTATGTGGCTCAGTGGTAGTGCATTTGCCTGGCATGCATAAGGCCAAGTCAATAACAATTGTTCTGGAGGAGATGGAGAAATTGAAACACTCAAAGATGCTGTGAGGAATGTAAAACAGTGTGGGCACTTTGGAAAACAGTTTGGGAATGCCTAAAAATATTAACCATTAACTTAACATGATCCCTATTCCTAAGTATAGTACCAAATAAGAAGAAAAAATTATCTAGAGGCTGGGGATATAGCTCAGTTGGTAGAGTGCTTGCCTCTCCTTCACAAGGCCCTGGGTTCAATCCCCAGCACCACCAAAAAGAAAAAGAAAAAAAAAAAAAAATCTATGCAAAAACACAAAAGTGAATTATCACAGCAGATTTATGAATAATGATCAAAAAGTAGAAACAACTCAAATAACCATCAACTGATAAAAGGATAAAGAAAACATGTCATGGTATGTGCATCCATATAATGGGACATTGCTCAGCCACAAGAATAAATGAAGTAGTGACTTGTGCTACAACATGAATTCTGAAAATATTGTGTTAAGTGAAAAAAATAGACCCAAAAGCCTACATATTATATTATTCCATTTCTATATAAATCTACATTGATAACAGATTAAAGATCATGGATAGACCAGGGAGCTGTGAATGTGTAGTGATTGCCAATGGTTGCAAGGTTTCTTTGGGGGATGAATTAGCTAGTAGGGACAGTTCAAAAATATTGTGCAAGCCGGGCACGGTGGCGCACGCCTGTAATCCCAACACTTGGGAGGCTGAGGCAGGAGGATCGCGAGTTCAAAGCCAGCCTCAGCCGTGGAGAGGCACTTAGCAACTCAGTGAGACCCTGTCTCTACTAAAATACAAAAAAGGGCTGGGGATGTGGCCCAGTGGTCGAGTGCCCCTGAGTTCAATCCCCGGTACCAAAAAAAAAAAAAATGTTGTGCATGCAGTAAAACGCACTGAATTATGTAATTTTAAAGTGTGCATTTGGGAGCTGGGAACGTACCTCAGTGTAAACACTTGCCTAGCAGGTACAGTGCCCTGAGTTCACTAGCCAGTAGTACCAAAACAGGGGAAACACATTTTAGGCTGTGTAAATTACAAATCAGTTTTTTAAAATCCTAATTGATGACGGTATTTATAAACATGTAATTGCTAAAACACTCTAGATCATCAAAACTAAAGTCTAAGAAATTTTCCCAACCACAAATATAAAATGCAATGTAACATCCTGAATGGGAACCTAGAACAGAAAAAGAACATTCTAAAGAAACTGAAGACGTGAATAAAGTACAAAGTTCAGTTAATAATAGGACTTCAATATTGTTACAGTAATTGTAACAAACATACAAAAAGGTTGTAAAAGGCTAATAGTGGGGAAAATATGGGCACTTTCTACTATCTTGAAATAATTCTGTAAATAGATTACTGTTTTGAAATAAAAAGTTAATAAAGGAAAACAAAACAGAAACTGGGCATGGTGGTACATTTCTGTTTTTCTAGCAACTCAGGAGACTCAAGCAGAAAGATTGCAAGTTCGAAGCCAGACTCAGCAATTTAGAGAGGCCCTCAGCAATTTACTGAGACCCTACCTCAGAATAAAAAATAAAAAGGAGTGGGGATGTAGCTTCATGGTAAAGATATATCAGCTTATTATTATTATTATTATTATTATTATTATTAATGTATTTTTAAAATATTAAGATTTGAGGAAGGGTTCAATCTCAGCATCAAGAAAAAAAAAACAGAACAAAGAACAAACAAAGAAAAAAACATTGTGGATATGGGTTGGAAGGAAGAAGGACAAAACTTGTGGAGACAACAATGTTGGAAATAATACTTCAGAGGGATTAAAGTCCTCTTTAATAACAAAATGAAAGAATTCAGAAAAAGAAATTCATGATGATAAAGCTCTAAAGCCTAAATAGTAGTAGGTTCAGTGGTGCATGTCTAGGAACCCAGCTACCCAGGAAGCTAAAAGAGGAAGATTGCTAATTTGAGATCAGCCTTGGTAATTTAGTGAGACCCCCCATTTCAAAATCTATAAATTAATAAGTGAATGAATAAATAACTAAGTTCAGTGTGGTAGCGTGTCCTTGGGTTCAATCTCCAATACCTTAAAAAAAAAAATAAATGGTTGAAATATATATTCTACATGCTCTACCACTATATTTTTCATTTATTTATTGTACAAGCACATAACTTGTCTACTATGCACCAGATACTTTACTCTTCTAGATATTTAACATTAATCCAAAAACAACCACGTGAATTCGTTTTTTTTTCCAAGTTATTGTGTTTATAATAGTAGTATGCATTATAATTCATAATAAGCATATAGAGCATCTTTTTACAAAACACTGTTTGTATACAATGTATATTCGTACCATTCAAATCTTCAATCATGCATTTAGGATAATGACATCCATCTTATTCAACCACATTTTCTTTTTTCCCCTCCATCCCCCCTTGCTCCCTTCCTTCCCCTCCCTCCCCTTGGAGGATTAGAGGAACACTAGAAAGGTGAATTCGTTTTTATCTGTATACCTCCCTCCTTTTTCATTTTCTTTTGGTGATGGTGATGATTTGAACCCAGGGCCTCTCATACATGCTAGGCTAGAACTCTACCACTAAGGTACATCCCCATTCTCATTTTTTAAGATTTCTTCCCTCCTTCCCTTCTTCCCCTTTTCTTCTCCTTTTCCCCCCAGTACTGAATATTGAACTCAGGGGTACTCTACTACTGAGATAATCCCCAGACCATTTTAAAATTTTATTTTGAGACAGTATTTTGCTAAGTTCCCTAGGCTGGCCTAAAATGTATGAATTCCCTGCATCAGCCTCCCAGATAGCTGAAATTACAGGAATGCATCACCATGCCAGGCCCTTTTTTCACAAATTATCAAACAGGCTCAGAGAGGTAAAGAACCATCCTCAAAGTCACACAGCTCCCCAATTCCTGTGCAATGGTTTTTCTTTTCTTTCTTCTTTTCTGCTTTTACAATCCTGAGTATTTAATGCAGGACTTTGTACATACTAGGCAAGGCTTCTACTACTGAGGTATATTCCCAGCCCTTTTTAAACTTATTATTTATTTTGAAACAGGGTCTTTATAAGGAACAGACAGATATAAATGGTAGGAACATGAGATTAAAGAAATAATTTATAAAATGGGCCCACTGTGCAGATTCCACATGCTTTCTTTTCAAGAAGCAATTTACTGGGTTGGGGTTGTGGCTCAGAAGTAGAGCACTCACCCAACATGTTTGAGGCCCTGGGTTGGATCCTCAACACCACATATAAATAAATAAAATAAAGGTATTATGTCTGTTTACAATTTTAAAAAATATTAAAAAAGAAGAAGAAGAAGAAGCAATTTACTCACAGCCATGCCTGGTTTAAGCGAACAGGATATGTTACATTCCTCAGCAAACTACTTGTCATCTGCAGGAGAAATGCAGGCCCAAAATAATTCAATAAGAGGAACACAAGTTACCCTGAAGGGAGGGACTTTTGTGACCCTTACACAGACCAGATCTTGAAATTCAGGAAGACCAGGATAATTCCCCTTAAACATAATCTGTAAGAACAGATTGCAATTAGAACTGGTCAGCATGGACCAAAATAACCTAAAGTGGTCATGGCAGCAGGGACTTGAAAGTCTCATGTCATCCTGCTGTCAGTCAAAAATCAAGAGGCAAGGGCTGGGGTTGTGGTTCAGCAGTAGAGCACTTGCCTAGCACCTACGCATCCCGGGTTCAATCGATCCTCAGCACCACATAAAAATAAAGGCATTGTGTACAACTAAAAGTAAATAAATAAATATTTTTTAAAAAAACAAAAAAAATCATGAGGCAGACCTGGGTGGGACTCTCTGGAAACTTCCCTGGGTCCCCCCAACAAAACTGGAGGGCATGGCTCATGCCTGTAATCCCAGCAGTTTGGGAAACTAAAACAGGAGGATCATGAGTTCAAAGACAGCCTCAGCAACGGCAAGGGGCTAAGAAACTCAGTGAGACCCTGTCGCTAAATAAAATACAAAATAGGGCTGGGGATGTGGCTCAGTGGTTGAGTGCCCCTGAGTTCAATTTCTGGTACAAAAAAACTGGAGGGCAGGAGAAGCATGCCTCTATGAGAGGACTCACTCTTTCCCTTGAGAGTGTACTCTTTTTCCCTTTCCTATCCCGTCTAATGAACTCATGCTTGTTACTCTGAGTGACCCATCTGAAATCTTTTTTGACTTGATCATAAGAAATGGGGTTTGAAGGGAGGCCTTCACACTACCTCAGTTTCCCAGAAGTTCTTAGCACTGTAACACTCTCGATACATTTTCTAGGCTGGCCTCAAATTCTCCATACTTCTGCCTCAACCTCCTAAGTAGCTGGAATTACAGATGTGTACCACCATGCCTATCTTAGTGCAGTGTCTCTTAACCACCATCCTACTAAAGGATTCTAGGTACCATCACCCCAAAACATGGTTTCATATGAACTTAGACAAAGCAGATGCTGGAAGATGTACTCTGATATCTCATCTGTTTAAAGTATGGACCCATCAAGCAAGAAAACTTGCTTCTATCCCTAGCTTGAGTTTTTATTAATGAAATTCATACCACAAAAGAAAAACTGAAATTCGTCAACATTCACAGACAGCCTTGCCACATATGATTGTCTTCTATGTCAGTCCCATTTGATATTACAAAGGGAATCACTTAAAAATCTGTTATCTATCCCGTGGATCCAGGAGACTTGGACCCAGGCCACAATAGAGTTTCTCTAAGACCAGAGTCCCTTAAAATCACTAATATTTCCCTAAAAATTATCTACAACTCTCATTATCCTCCTCCCCTGTACAGAGAGCATATATAACTTTTAAATCATTTTGAACTGATGATTAATTATATTTTGTGATTTCTTCCATTAACATAATAACTTTGTTTATCTTTTACGCTATTTAATCTGTCAATTGCCAACTCATTGCAGTGAATCTTCTGAGAACACAGGGACTTTCCTTTTGTGCTATATTCTTCTTCATTATTAGTTTTGTTCCACAATGAGTTTGTACAAATTCAAATATATAAACCTAAAGCCTAAACATAAAGATGAGTAGAAAAACAGGACACATATATTGAGGACTAGAGCCCAAGCACAGCCCCAATAACCCTCTTTGCTCAAAGCACAGTTTAATGGGCAGCTGATAAGTTCTGTATTTTTCTCTACAGGCACAATCTGTTGCACAAGAAAGCAGTCATGTGGCAGCCTAACAAGAAAAGAAATCTTTGCTACAGACCCTTTCCCCCAAACAGAGTAGCAGGTGGAAGAAGATACTTTTAATAACAGCCTTCTTGGAAAGTTCCAGGACAAGTTCAATAAAAGGATAAGCAGAGGAATAAACTACCTACTTTTCAGAATGCTCCAACTGAATTAGAGGCAATAACAACAACAACAAAAAGCTCTTCATTCACAGCCCCTACACATACTCTCACTATATCTACATTTTGGGCTAGCAAACCATGTTAAAAATATCCCATCTGTTGCCGGATATTTTTAACATGGTTCAAGGGGAGGATCAAAAGAAAACTTTAGTTGGGTTCCAACAACTTGGAGGCTGAGGCAGGAGGATCTCAACTTCAAGACCAGGATGAGAAATTTAGCAAGACTCTATCTCAAAATAAAATATAAAAAGAGCTGGAATAAGGCTGGGTGCGGTGGCACACACCTGTAATCCCAGCACTTGGGAGTCTGAGGCAGAAGGATCGCGAGTTCAAAGCCAGCCTCAGCAATGGTGAGGCACTTAGCAACTCAGTGAGACCCTGTCTCTAATAAAACACAAAAAAGGACTGGGGATGTGGCCCAGTGGTTGAGTGCCCCTGAGTTCAATCACCAGTACCAAAAAAAAAAAAAAAAAAAAAAAAAAGCTGGAATAGCGCTGAGAAGCAGAATGTTCCTGGGTTCAATCCACAGTATCAAAAATAAAAATTAATTAATTTTTAAAAGAAAAGTAAAGTTTATTTTGTAACACATGAAAATTATATGAAGTTCACATTTCAGTATCTATTAATAAGGTGTTACTGAAACACAGCCATTCCCATTTGTTTACTTATTGTCTATAGCTACAGCTGTTCAGTCAAGTAGTTACAACAGAAACCATATAGTCACAAGGCTAAAAATATTTTCTGTCATGGTAATTTTATGTGTCCACTTGGCTAGGCCATATTCAATAAATATTTGGTTAATCACTGACCTGGATGTGCTATGCTAGTATGTTTTTAGATGGAATTAACATTTAAATCACTAGATTTTTTTTTTTTAATATTTATTTATTTGCTTTAGCTGTACACAATGCCTTTATTTTTACGTGGTGCTGAGGATCGAACCCGGGTCGCGCACATGCTAGGCAAGCGCTCTACCGCTGAGCCACAACCCCAGCCCGTAAATCACTAGATTTTGAACTCTGTTTTCTGGCTTCCATAAGGTAAGTAGCTTCCCTATCCCATGGCCATCCACCATGGTACTCTGCCTCACTTTGGGCCCAGAGCCATGGTGAACTCCTCCAAGTTGTTCTGGTCAGCTATTTTGGTTACAGAGATGAAAACCTAACTAACATAGGATAAAACACCTTGTAGTAAGAGATATGAGGAGAGGAGAGAAAAATGAAAAAAAAAAAGAAAAAGAAAAAGAAAATCAATAAGGAGATGGGACGAGAGAGAGTATGTGAGAAAAAGAGAGAGAGAGTAAGGCAGAGGTGGGAAACAGACACAGTGAGTATTGAATGAATATGGAAGGTTAAATTTTTTTTTTGACTCAATGTTGCTAATGTAACATTTGCTGAATTGTTTATACATAAGAGATTGAGAATTTTAAAACTAGCATATGAGGCTTGTGCATTTCCTAGTTATTTGCATTGAAATATAACTGTCATTTGCAATCCATATTCAGCTAGTGGATGACTCCTAGCTCAGTCATTTGAAGGCTAAAAATATTTTTCTGTCATGGTAATTTTATGTGTCCACTTGGCTAGGCCATATTCAATAAATATTTGGTTAATCACTGACCTGGATGTGCTTATGCTAGTATGTTTTTAGATGGAATTAACATTTAAATCACTAGATTTTTTTTTTTTTAATATTTATTTATTTGCTTTAGCTGTACACAATGCCTTTATTTTTACGTGGTGCTGAGGATCGAACCCGGGTCGCGCACATGCTAGGCAAGCGCTCTACCGCTGAGCCACAACCCCAGCCCGTAAATCACTAGATTTTGAACTCTGTTTTCTGGCTTCCATAAGGTAAGTAGCTTCCCTATCCCATGGCCATCCACCATGGTACTCTGCCTCACTTTGGGCCCAGAGCCATGGTGAACTCCTCCAAGTTGTTCTGGTCAGCTATTTTGGTTACAGAGATGAAAACCTAACTAACATAGGATAAAACACCTTGTAGTAAGAGATATGAGGAGAGGAGAGAAAAATGAAAAAAAAAAAGAAAAAGAAAAAGAAAATCAATAAGGAGATGGGACGAGAGAGAGTATGTGAGAAAAAGAGAGAGAGAGTAAGGCAGAGGTGGGAAACAGACACAGTGAGTATTGAATGAATATGGAAGGTTAAATTTTTTTTTGACTCATTGATTTCTAACCTGTAATCCCAGCATTTGCTGAGGCAGGAGGATCGTGAGTTCAAAGCCAGCCTCAGCAATGGCGAGCATTAGCAACTCAGTGAGATGTCTCTAAATAAAATACAAAAAAGGGAGGCTTGTGACCCAGTTTCCTAGTTATTTGCATTGAAATATAACTGTCATTTGCAATCCATATTCAGCTAGTGGATGATCAAAGCCAGCCTCAGCAATGGCGAGGCACTTAGCAACTCAGTGAGACCCTGTCTCTAAATAAAATACAACAAAAAAGGGCTGGGGATGTGACCCAGTGGTCGAATGCCCCTGAGTTCAATACCCGGTACCACACAAAAAAAAAAAAAAAAGAGAGAAAAAAATCAATCAATCAACCAATAAACTGAGCAATACAGATTACCCTTCATAATGTGGATGGGCTTCATCTGATAAATTTAAAGGCTTGGGAGAAAACAGAATAATGTCCCTCAGGAAGATGAAATTCTGTATCTAGACTGCTTTTAGTCTAGAGCTGGAATATCAAGTCTTCCTTCTGTCTCCAGACTGGCCGGGGGATTTCAGATAGTCTCCATTATCACATGATTTCATTTCTTATCAAAGGAGTGAGAAAAAAACAAACAAACAAGACTTTGAGATAGAGAGATCATAGGTGTAGGGACACTGAGTATATTTGCATCCTATTGGTTCTGTTTCTTTGGAGAACTCTGGCTAATACAGATTTTGGTAACATGAGTGGCTTTAGAGAAACAAATCTTTTCTTTTATTTCCTCCTAAAGTACTGGGGATTGAACCATTACTGCATGTTGTACAAGTGCTTTATTACTGAGCTATATCACCAGTCCTTTTTATTTTAAAACAGGGTCTTGCTGGGGGCGGTGGTGCATGCCTGTAATCCCAGCACTTTGGGAGGCTGAGGCAGGAGGATCGCAAGTTCAAAGCCAGCCTCAGCAATGGTGAGGCACTTAGCAACTCAGTGAGACCCTGTCTCTAAATAAAATACAAAAAAGGGCTGGGGATGTGACCCAGTGGTTGAGTGCCCCTGAGTTCAATCCCCGGTACCACAAAAAAAGAAAAGAAAAAAACAGGGTCTTGTTAAATTGCCCAGGCTGGCCTCAAATTTGAGATCCTCCTGCCTCAGCTGCCTGAGGGATTACAGGTGTGACCCACCACGCTCACATAAGATTAACAAATTTGGGGGGCTGGGGTTGTGGCTCAGTGGTAGAGCGCTCACCTAGCACGTGTGCAGTCTCAGCACCACGTAAACATAAATGCATTGCATTGTGTACAACTGAAGCAAATAAATAAATATTTTTAAAAAAGATTAACAAATTTTTAGGGTGAATTTTCCAAATTAGTTTTGGGGTTTCTGGATTGGTCCTCTAATCTGACAATATTTAGAGGCATTAATGACTATTTCCACTAGTAAAGACAAAGCAGATATTCTATGGGATGATGTGGCACTAGAGACACTCCAATTCAAACACTTATAAAAAGCAAGACTCTATCCTGGCATGGCAGTGGCATGCCTGTAATCCTCATTACTCAGGAGGCAGAGACAGGAGGATCAACAGTCTGAGGCCTGCCTGGCAACTTAGGGTGACTCTTTCTCAAAATAAAATAAAGGGCTAGGATTGTAGCCCAGTGGTAGGGGGCTTTTCTAGTATACAGGAAGCTTTGGGTTCAATTCCAAGTACCAAACACACACACACACACACACACACACACACACACACACACACACACAGAGGCAAGGTTCCTGATAAACATTTATATAATACCAACAAACATTTTTTGTCAAATCAACAAGTATACTGGTTTGCACCTGATTTTACTAGACAAAATAAGGAAAGAAATGGGTGAGATCAGAGATTCAAATTTCCAGATCGAGTGCTATATCTCATGACTTGAAAAGCTAATTTTGAGTAGAGCACCAAAAAAGAGAAGACTTTCACAGGATGTCCTATAAATTTATTTGCACCTTAGGCCATATGATTTAGCAGATCCAATGGTGCTTGAAGTAGCAGTCGCAGATAGTAATGTTGTTTTGTGCCTTTTGCAGGTGCATATGGTTGAATCATAATAGCTCAATATTCCTTAGGATATTGGAGCAAAGCCCTGCCATCCCTCCGTGAATTACTCTCTTTTGGGAAATGGGTTTTAGCCCATTTAGCTAGAGAAGTCTCTGTGGACTCTGTTGGGCCACTACTTTAAGAAAAGTGGGGGTAGGGGCTGGGGCTGAGCAGTAGAGTTGCATTTAGCCTAGAATCTTTGTCCTTCTGATTTCAATTTGGATAGCATAACCTCCATGAAGTTACTAATGAAAAATATGCAGAAAGATAGACCTCTTAACATAAAGTACATTCCCTATATCAACACTTCTATCTATATTTCAAATAAACCTGTAACAGTGGTCCATTTTAGGTTTTGAATATAACCCTTGCTGCTCTGCCACACAACTTACTTTTTATTAATTTTTGTTTGTTTGTTTTGTTTTGTTTTGTTTTGTGGTACCGGGGATTGAACTCAGGGGCACTCGACCACTGGGCCACATCCCCAGCCCTTTTTTTGTAATTTTATTTAGAGACAGGGTTTCACTGAGTTGCTAAGTGCCTCACCATTGCTAAGGCTGTCTTTGAACTCACAATCCTCCTGCCTCAGCCTCCCAAAGTGCTAGGATTACAGGCGTGCGCCACCGCGCCTGGCTTAATTTACTTTTTAATACCTTTATTTTATTTATGTGGTGCTAAGGATCGCAACCCAGGGCCTCACACATGCAAGATGAGTCATAGCCCCAGCCCCCCAATTTATTTAAATGGACCGTTTCTTTCTCTTCCTCTCTCCCTGCTCCTCCCTAATCTCTCCCCCTCCCTAATCTCAGCAGAAACAGGATTACCTTTCTTCCCCATCCTAGGCAGATTTCCCCATCCTAGGCAGATTTATCTGTCCCTGAGTACACACCCACCATAGGAACAAAGTAATCCAGACTTTGGAGATGGTATCAGAAGATCTCAGAAAAGACTTTCTCCCAAATTAACAAATGAATTATAACTCCATCTCTTTAAAAGCCCTGTTCCTGCTAATGGGCAGAATGATAGCCTTTGGGACAGGAGTCCCTTTTGTTTCTCCTTTGCTAGCAAAGCAATAAATCTTTTTTCCTTTTTCTCAAGACCAGGTCATCATTATTGGATTGGCATAGGGGAAAAGAACCCAGCTTTTAGCCGGGCGCGGTGGCGCAAGCCTGTAATACCAGCACTTTGGGAGGCTGAGACAGGAGGATCACGAGTTTAAAGCCAGCCTCACCAATGGCGAGGCACTTAGCAACTCAGTGAGACCCTGTCTCTATTTAAAATACAAAAAAGGGCTGGGGATGTGGCCCAGTGGTCGAGTGCCCGAGTTCAATCCCGGTACCACACACACACACACACAAAAGAGCCCAGTTTTTGGCAACAAACCTATCTATTTAAAGAAAAATTCAACTTTCATCATATTGAAACACTTAAAATGTTTTGTCGTTCATTGCATGGTGGTACACACCCATAATGCCAGCAACTCAGGAAGATGAGGCAGGATGATAGCAAATTTGAGTCAGCTTAGGCAATTTAGGGAGACTGTCTCAAAATTAAAAGTATAAAAAGGTCTGGACATTTAACTCAGTGGTAGAGCTCTCTGGGGCTCAATCCCCAGTACTGGAAAAATACAGGGTCTTTTTTTTTTTTGTACTAGGGATTGAGCTCAGAGGCACTCGATCACTGGGCCACATCCCCAACCCTTTTTTGTATTTTATTAGAGACAGGGTCTCACTGAGTTGCTAAGTGTCTCGCCATTGCTGAGGCTGGCTTTGAACTTGTGATCCTCCTACCTCAGCCTCCCAAGTGCTGGGATTATAGGCATGTGCCATTGCGCCCAGCAAAAAATACAGTTTTGTCTTGCTAACCTGTGATCCCCTTCAGCATACAATAGACATAAGCAATACAGACATTTAACAAAATAATAGTTAAACTGAACAAATCAGAAGTCAGTAACTTTTCCTGCAAAGAGAACAATACTAAATATTTTAAATTTAGAGGGCCACAGCTTGCAATTACTCAGCTTCACCACTGTAGTGTGAAAGCAGCCATAAACAATACTTTTAAAAATGGGCATGATGGGGCTGGGGATGTGGCTCAGTGGTAGAGCGCATGCCTAGCACATGAGCGGCCCAGGTTCAATCCTCAGCACCACGTACAAATAAACGCATCTTTATACAACTAAAGCAAATAAATAAATAGTTTTTTTTAAATGGGCATGACTGTATTTCAATAAAACTTTATTTATGGACATTGAAATTTGAATTTTACATTATTTTCATGAACTAGTATGCTTCTTTCAGCTCTTTTCAACTATTTAAAAAACATTAAAATATTATTATTAGCTAACAAGAAGTTCCAATTTGGACATAGGCTACACTTGGCTACTCCCTGACATAAATGTATATAGATTAAGTCAGTTCCTAAATTTGTCTATGATTCCATTAATTCTGTTCTTGAAATTAGTCTGCAGATTTCCCCACATCTTATCAGAGAACTGGCCTGATGAAAACCCTTCATGTCATGTCCGCTTACTGTATGGGGCTTGCCTGCCTACAGTTATACTCTAGGTTCATCTTTTGTGTGTGTGTGTGTGTGTGTGGTACCGGGGATTGAACTCAGGGGCACTAGACCACTGGGTCACATCCCCAGACCTTTTTTGTATTTTATTTAGAGACAGGGTCTCACTGAGTTGCTAAGTGCCTTGGCATTGCTGAGGCTGGCTTTGAACTCACGATCCTCCTGCCTCAGCCTCCCAAAGTGCTGGGATTACAGGCATGCACCACCATGCCCAGCTATCTTTTTTTTTTTTTGGTGGGGGAGTGGTATTATAATAAATTACCTGAATCAGGCTACTTTTGAAGGGGAAAAAAGTTTATTTAGTTCATAGTTTTATTTATTTAGCTCATAGTCCAAACACTATGGTTCAGATTCTGGAAGGGTATGATGGCAATGGTGGGAGTGTGTGTATTATTAGAGTATATCCTCCTACTTATTATTTTTAATTTTTTAAATTTTTGGTATTGAGGATTGAACCCAGTTCCAATGACCTACATTCCTAATCCTAATTATTTTGAGACAGGTCTTGCTAAGTTACTGAGTGTTTTGCTAAATTGCTAATGCTGACCTCAAACTTGTAATCCTCCTGCCTCAGCCTCCCAATTAACTGGGATTACAGGCATGTACCACCACACCCATCTTATCCCTCCTGCTTATAAAAAGAATTTACAGTAAAATAATGTTCCATGTTGTGTAGGAGCCCTGTTTGGGGATTGGCTTGAATTGCGGTTGACTATGAGCCGTGGAGATTTGGCTTTTGTCGCCACCCGTAGTCTCACGGGGTTGTTGCGGGATCTCGAGTGACTTGGCCGAAATTGCTGATCGGGTCAGCGCCATTTTTAGGGTGTGTTTTTGGCGTGTGTTAGTCGTTATTAGAACCAGAGAGAAAAGTTATCAGAATAAAAAGCTGTTTGTCTCCAGTTTGCTTCTGAAGTTTTTCCCGCAGCTCCGTTGCTCCAAGCGCTTCAGGCAGCAACAATGTTGGTCCAACAGTAGCCTCATATATCTCATGTTTACCAAGTAACTTGATTGAATCATTTCCTCTCGTGCTTCACTTAATCTCGTTTTGTTCATCACAGCCTTATGAGCAATAGACTATTATAGATACAATAGCCCATTTTATATATATATACATATATATGTATACTTATATACTACATTCATTCATGCATACATACACATAACATGTGTATATGCTGTATATAACATACGTGTACATATATACACATACATACACACACATATGCCTATAACCTATAGGAATAGCATGCTATGTCATCTAGGCTTGTCTATATATACTCTATAATGTTCACACAATGACACATAACTATAGTTATAAGACATCGTTTTGGGAATGATTATAGTAAAAAATGTTGTTCTGCTGACCAAAAAGGCATCACTTAAATCCAGTCTGTGTGTGTGTATGTTTGTATGTGTGTGTGTTACTGGGGATTAAACCAAGGGGTACTCTACACTGACATATATCCCCAGCTCTTTATATTTTATATCAGAATCTCCATAAGTTGCTGAGGCTGGCCTTGAATTGATGATCCTCCTGTCTCAGCCTCCCAATTGGGATTATAAGCATGTATCACCATGTCAGGCTTAAATCCAGTCTTGAGGACAGTTCAGACAGACTCAAACTGAAGACATTCTATAAAATACATGGCTAAAGCACTTAAAAATTACTAACAACATGAAAGGCAATGGAAAGTTGAGGAACCATTACAGATTAAAGATTATTTTGTTCTCTTGGAAAAAGGTATGGAGGCTGGGCAAGGTGGTGCACGCCTGTAATCCCAGTGGTTTGGGAGGCTGAGGCAGGAGGATGGCAAGTTCGAAGCCAGCCTCAGCAACAGTGAGATACTAAGCAACTCAATGAGACCCTGTCTCTAAATAAAATATAAAAAATGGTCTGGGGATATGGCTCAGTGGTTAAGTGTCCCTGGGTTCAATCCCTGGTACAAAAAAAAAAAAAAAGTATGGAATCATGCTATTTATAGTCTTAAATGAAATCTTTTGTTTGTTTGTTTGTTTGAGACACATCCCCAGCACCCTCTCCTTCCCACACTTTTTTTCATTTTGACACAGGGTCTTACCATGTTGCCAAGGCAAACCTCAAACTTTTAATCCTCCTGCCTCAGAATTCCCAGTCATTGGGCTGGGGTTGTAGCTCAGTGGTAGAGTGCTTGCCTAGAACGTGTGAGGCCCTGGGTTCAATCCTAAGCACCACATAAAGATAAATAAATAAAATAAAGGTATCGTGTCCATCTACAACTAAAAAAATTTTAAAAAAGAATTCCCAGATATTGAAAATAGAGCCATGTACCACACCTGGCTTAAATGAAGTACTTATCAGGAAAAAAATGCTATCAAGCACATTATTGGATTCTGGGTCCAGTGGTGTATGCCTGTAATCCTAGCTACTCCAGAGGCTAAAGCAGGAGGATCACAACTGTGAGGACGGCCTGAGCAACACAGTAAGAACATGTCTCCAAGTAAAACTTTAAAAAGAGCTGGGGAATGTAGCTCAACGGTAGAGTGCTTGCCTAGTGTATGTAAGGGCCTTGGTTTGATCCCCAATACTGAAAGAAGAAAAAAAATAACGTTGTTGGGGCAGATGAATAAATTGAATTATGATGTTTAGATTAAACAAGGGTTATGAATGCCAGGTACAGTGGCACACACATGTAATCCCAGTGGCTTGGGAGGCTGAGGCAGGAGGATGGTAAGCTCAAAGCCAGCCGCAGCAACAGTGAGGCACTAAGCAACTCAGTGAGATATTGTCTCTAAATAAAATACCAAAAAAAGGATGGGGATGTGGCTCAATAGTTAAGTGCCCGAGTTCAATCCCTGGTACCCACTTCCCCACCCACTGCAAAAAAAAAAAAAAAAGTTATGAAGGGATGGTATTGTGGCTCAGTGGTAGAGTGCTTGCCTAGCATGTGTGAGGCACTAAGTTCAATTCTCAGCACCATATATAAATAAATAAAATAAAGGTCTATCGACAACTAAAAAATATTTTTTAAAAGTTACAAATGTAAATTTCCTAAATTAATTGCTATACTGTGGTTATCTAAATCTTTATCTCTGTTATTAGGAAATAACATGAAGGGCAAGACATATGCAAACTTCTCTTAAATTATTCAGAATCAAACAACAGCCATAAAAGAAAAGTTGACAGAAGAACAGAAGAGAGAGAAAGAAAGAAAACAGAGAACCAGACAGAAAGAGGGAGTGGGAAGGGGATCAGGAGGAAGAAAAACTGATAAATTAATGTGAGAAAATATGAAAACAAGTGAATCTGAGTAAAGAATAAATGTGATTTCTTTTTAATATTCTTACAAGTTCTTGAAATGTAAATTTACTTCAGTCTTCAGCCCCTCCTCCTAACGTTCTTCTAAATGATTTGTTATTATTAATTTTAAAAGGACCTCCAGCACCTAAAAGACATTAATTCAGAAAGGAAGGATCCAATTAGGTAGTTTTGAAATTTTCACAGAGTAAGATATTGGCAAAATAGGAAAAACAAGAAGAGGGGCATGGAGCCAGAAAAGTGTGGAGAGAAAACTGTGCAACTGGGAATAGCAATCCTACTTTTGAGAATCAAAGAACTACAAAGAAGCATATAGAAACTTTCTCTGTGGTTGACATACAGCATTGGAAATGTCCTTTCTCTCAGGGGTCCTTTATAAACTACTAACCTATGCATTTACCATGCACTTGTAGGCATCAGTAGAAAGAAAAAATAATGCTGGAAATTTAGCCTTTCCTGATTAAACCCTGAATGACTTCAGTATGAGCCTTCACACATAATTATATTTAATTTGAAAAAGAAAAAAAGCATATGAATTTTATACTTATTATTTTCACAGTCCAATAGAGTTGGAAATACTTTAAAGGAATTTGGATTTAAGTAGCCAGAAAATCACCACAGCTAAGCCAGAGGCCTCAAGTCTTTCATCTCCACCCAACTCTTCTGTCAGATAAGCAGGTGTTTTTCAATAATCCTCACTTATCAGTTTTCACATTGCTAAGTTTAAGTCTCCTCTGTCCAGGAGAAGCTCAACAAGTGTTGGGGCCAGGGGGTACTGTCTCTTTTTCATCTGCCCTCAGATTTCCCATGAGGATAAAGGTGGTTTCTGAGGATTTTTTTTTCCATTTAATATTAAAAAGTTAAAGATAGAAACATAAATTGAAAGCACAAAAATAATCTAATCCTAAATTTACACAATGAAACACACCATCTGAAAAGAGCCCAGTGAACTTCTCAAGGAAAACAATTCCCCTTACCTCTTCATAGTTGAGCCGGGCGCGGTGGCACACGCCTGTAATCCCAGCACTTTGGGAGGCTGAGTCAGGAGGATCGCGAGTTCAAAGCCAGCCTCAGCAATGGCGAGGCACTTAGCAACTCAGTGAGACCCTGTCTCTAATAAAATACAAAAAAGGGCTGGGGATGTGGCCCAGTGGTTGAGTGCCGCTGAGTTCAATCCCCGGTACCAAAAAAAAAAAAAAAACCAAAAAACCTCTTCATAGGTAACCCCTGTCCTGACTTTTTAATATCACTTTCTTCTGAATGTTACAGAGATGAAATCATATTAGTGTTTTTTGCCTAGATTATTTGCTCAACATTATATTTGTAAAATTCATCAGTTTTTACATACAGGTAGAGTTTGTTATTTTTTATTATTGTATATTTGGAATCCATTGGATTCATATACTATGATTTATTTACTCCTTCTGGATTATAGGTTTTGCTATTAAAATAATGTTGTTGGCCTGGGGTTTTAGCTCAGTGGTTGAGCGCTTTCCTCACATGCGTGAGGTACTGGGTTCGATCCTCAGCACTACATAAAAATAAATAAATAAATAAATAAGTAAAGCAAGCTAAAAAAAAGAATATTTATTTATTTTATTTTATTTGGTACTGAGGATTGAACCTAGGGTTGCTCAATCACTGAATCACATCCCCAGCCCCTTTTTTATATTTAATAATTAACATTAAAATAATAATGTTGCTATGAAGATTTAAATACATGGATTTTCATGAACTATGCATGTAATATTCTGTAGTCTATACTGCAGAACTGAATGGCAGATGCCTAAGGTACACCATACATCTTTGTAAGAAATAGTACACATTTTTCCAAAATGATCATTATAATTAACACTCTCATGAGCAATGTTTGAATTGAAGAACTATCATTTCCACTCTTCCAAGCACAGACTGTTGAGAGATGTGAACCTATATAAATCAGCACACATGAATTTAGCTATTTTTTATGTATTTTAAAAAATATTTATTTACTTTAGTTGTACACAATGCAATGCATTTATGTTTACGTGGTGCTGAGGATTGAACCTGGGCCGCGCACATTCGAGGTGAGTGCTCTGCTGCTGAGCCACAACCCCAGCCTGAATTTAGCTATTTTTTAGCAGCAGAGTTTCAATAACTGCAAACTAGACAAAACCCAACTATCAGGCATATAAGAGATTCACCTACTATGGGATTAATACATGGTGTAACTATATATAAGGTGTGAGTGTACATATGCTGATACACATATATACTGCATATACATATGTAGTAAAATATATATGTATAATGATAGAACACTTTCTGCAATGAAAATAAACTGGATTTTTACATATCACAGTTAAATATTGAAAATATAATATTTTATCATCTGTCAAACAGATCATTCCATGGAAAACAAGAACAGTGGCTGATACAGAATAAGTACTCAATAGATGCTAAACAATACTGGGAACATTTACATTGTCTGTTATATTCAGACAATACTGGGAACATTTACATTGTCTGTTATATTCAGACTCTTACAACCTTGGACTCTGCTCAAAAGAGCACTTGTTTTAATCAACCAAGCAGTATCATAGTGAATTGTGTTATATGTCTATGCCCTCCTTTTCTCCAGCACTGACCATGTGATTGGCAAATGCAAAGCAAGAAACAAGCCCTGCACCTCAGGAATTTATGAGAGTCCCAGGCTGAACATAGGTCATTTACTAAACCCTAGGCTGCTTGCTGCCCTTGGTATTCAGCTTTTCTCTCTGGTTGGACACCTTGAACCACAGGATGATTTAGCCAAACTGATCCTGCTGTTTGCGTGGATTAACACTAACCCCATGCCAGATGCAGTGGCACAAGCCTGTAATCCCAGTGGCTTGGGAGGCTGAGACAGGAGAATTGGAGTTCAAAGCCAACCTCAGGGGCTGCAGTTGTGGCTCAGATGCAGAGTGCTTGCCACGCACATGTGAGGCACTGGGTTTGATCCTCAACACCACATAAAAATAAATAAACAAAAACAAACAAAAGAACAAAGCCAACCTCAGCATCTGTGAAGCACTAAGCAACTCACTGAGACCCTGTCTCTAAATAAAATACCAAAAAAAAAAAAATGGCTTGGGATGTAGTTCAGTGGTGCCCCTGAATTAAATCCCCAGTACCAAAAGAAAAAGAAAAAGAAAACCAACCCCATGATGCATGTTCATCCCATTCTTTTACCTGGTAAATAAGCAGAGTTCTCCTTGAATTAACAGAAGGAAGATTCTGCCTGAACCGACAGCCATGCTTAGGTGCTACTCAGCAGGAACACTTCCTGAGGGGAAATCCTTAAAGATTCTGTTTATCAGGCAATAATAGCATGCACCTGCACCCTCACGAAGTCCCTAGGTGAATCTCTGGAAAATTTTATTCACCTGCTTAAACGTCAATTTTCTTACGTATGCGCATATCTTTAGACTTCACAAAGATGAAGTTGTATTAAGATGAACCTCTCAAAAGAACCTTGGGTAACCAGAGTGATGTGCCTGTCCTTGGTTCTATGCCACTTTCAGAATTTGTATCTCCACCAGACAAATTATGGAATGTACCTACCTCATCAGTCAGCTATTCAGAGGTGGTGGGAGAAAAATAGAATACATCTAGGAGAATATTTTTATTTTGTTATATTTTGCAATGTTGGAGATTGAACTCAGGGCTTTGTGCATGCTAGGCATGTGCTCCACTAAGTTATATCACCAGGCCAAGGATATGCTCTTTAATTCCTTTTCTATTTGGAAGGGTAGCACATTTGAATAACTCTCCATGACAAATCTTAAAAGGCAACTGACTTAGAACAAAAAGCATTATTCATCCAAATTCTTTCCAAGATGAGCTTTGCTACTGATACTTGAGGTTTGGGAGGCAATCTAGACCATGGATTCTGAAACTATAATGAAGATTATAAATTCTTATTCAGGTTTGTGGTTAAGTTTATGACTCTAACTCACTTCCCTATTCCAACCCCCAGCCCTTGAGGTAGTCTGTGTAATGCATTCATTCACATACTGAAACTGGAATTCAGCCTTTAACTCTGATTTGGTACACTTTAGGGAATTTCTCTATTTGAGGTGAGAGAAGTCAGACTAGTCTCTCCTGGTGTTCCTCAGACCAATCCCAACACCTGTTAGAAATGCAAGTAATCAGGACACAAACCAGCCTTTGTGAATTAGAATCCCTAGGTTGGAGGTGGCACTCAGTATTTTAACAAGCCCCCAGGCGATGCTAATGCACCCACAAGTGGGAGAACAATTTTCTTTGCCAGAGGGATATAGTAGAGTCAAGCAGAACATTGGAGAAGAGCTAATATCCAAAAATGGGGAAACGGTTGAATTCTGGAACTATAAATAAAATTATAACAGCTTGCGCAGTATGAAATATGTTTCTGGTTAAAAGCTTTAAAAGCATATATAACAGAGCAGGTGGTAGACCAGACCATACATGGTAAATGGAGGGTAAAGAGGAAGATGCTAGAGATATTTAACATTTGTATTTACGGAAGAAAAAGTAACTTCAATGTCTGGTGAAAGGGACAGCAAAACGTTTGGAGGAAATTCTGGTGAAGGATCATATTCAGTGTCTTTTGACTCTTACATGCTGAAGTCAAGAATCACAAAGAGAAAAAAATATATTAACTCATTAAAAAGATGAATACGTGGGCTGGGGTTGTGGCTCAGCAGTAGAGTGCTCGCCTAGCACGTGCGCTGCCCGGGTTCGATCCTCAGCACCACATACAAATAAACGAATTGTGTACAACTAAAGCAAATAAATAAATATATGTATATATATATATATATATATACATATATATATATATATATATAAAGATGAATATGTAAATATATAGTCCATGTAAAATGTGCTTTGTGTTCCTTGGAAAGGGGATGGGGGACATGGAACACTGCATACAAACTTGAATTCCTGGGCTGGTGGTGGAGTGCTTGCCTAGCATGCATAGGGCTCTGGGTTTGATCTCCAACTCCACATAAAATAATAATAATAATCCTCACACTGACAGAGATTCTATGCTTAATCAAATTTTAGTCAGGATCTGGAAACTTTCCCAAGGACCATCTGCAGACTTCCTTATAAAATCCAGTTTTAGAAAAGAGCCTTGCTAACAGTTTAGCAAGACAACCCCACCCTGAATATCTGATTAGGTTTCTCATCCTCCACCCCCAGGAGGTGATATCGGATACCCATTATCACTTAGTGAATTTTCCAGCCACTGACTTCCACCTGCTCCTTAGCTATAAATTCCTCCTTGCCTCTCTCCCCCACAGAAAGATTGTTGGAATGGTCTCTTTACCTATTCCAATCGGCTTTATCAGGCTTTAAAAAATATCGGTGAATAATTTTTAAATTACACACACACATACACACCAGAAACCAAAATAAATAGCTATATACTGATAGGTTAAGCAAAGCCCATACAATCCTTTCAGATGAAACATGTGGCACTGTGGCAATTATGCTCTAAAAAGCCCTTGTTTCTGGTCTCTGTCATTGAAGATAATCTGCAGAAAAGTGATAGATCGGTAGAATCACAAGCAAACATTTGTATCTCTAAAACCTATATTAATAACGTACATTAGTGAGAACAGATGCAAATTCATGTTTTAAAAAGCGAAACCCTAAACATGAAAACGAAAGAACAAGAAAGAGGAAAATATAAATAAAATGTCCTTCTCCAACAATCAGGAAAATACAGAAATCGGGAGTGACATCATCCCACACCCCGCCCAGCTGTGAAGACCCATGAAAATTCCGTCTCTGTGGACCAGCATTATCTCCAATCGGTACGTCACCTTCCCAGAGCGCGCCGAGGCCCAGACGGCTGCGCCTGATGATGGCGTGTTTCCTGTTGGCGGCTCTCCAGAGGCGAGAGTCCTGATAACTCTGGGCTGTGCTAATGCCGCGTCGGCTTGGTGGATGCGGAACTTGGAACCAAACCTTAATAGTAGCGGTTTTCAAAACAGGTTGCGCTGGCCACAAAGATAAAAGAAATATGTATATGTGTATATATATAATTTTCTTAAATTGATCTTTTCAGGATGGTCCAAGAGTAGGAGTTTTAAATAATTAAAACAGCATGAGATATACCAAAAGACACATATCCTTTTAAAAAAATTATTTATTTGCCTTAGTTGTACACAATGCGTTTTATTTTTAGGTGGTGCTGAGGATCGAACCTGAGCCGCGCACATGCTAAGCGAGCGCTCTACCGCTGAGCCACAACCCCACCCCAAAACATATATCCTTATGATACATATTTGATCCAAAAAGAATTGAATCATTGACAGGGGTGAAGGGAATATGTCCTAGATTTCAAAATGAAGTTTTCCTTCTTTTAATTATATTCCTACTTTGATGGAAACAGGACAGTCAAAAATCTGTTTTTTTTTATGATAATTTTGAACTTGACACTACGTCCTTGAAAGACACTGGCTGCTGCAATGTGATTTAATTCTAGTTCAGTTATGTAGTCTACAAAATAACATAGACAACACAATGAAATGCATGAAAGCATTTTTTTTTTTCTTCTTTTATTTATTTATTTATGGTCATACTGGGTATTGAACCCAGGCCTTCACACTAAGTGATCTACCACAGAGCTACACCTGCAGCCCTCATCAATTTCTTTCTCCCTCTCTCCCTTTCTCCCTTTCTTCCTTTCCTTCCTTCCCTCAGTCCCTCCTCTTTTCCCTTTCTCCCTCTCTGTCTCTTTGTCTTCTTCTTCTTCTTTTTTTTTTTTTTTTTTGGTACTGAGAATTTACCCAGAGGCCCTTTACCATTGAGCTTTACCATTGATTACATCCCCAATCCTTTTTATTTATTTATTTATTTTGAGACAGGGTCTCACTAAGTTGCTGAGGGTCTTGCTAAATGCTGAGGCTAGCCTGGAACTTGCAATACTTGTGCCTCAACCTCCCTAGTTGCTGGCATTACAGATGTGTGCCATCACACCCACTCATCAAGGCATTTCTTAAGTGTAACTTTGTATAGAAAGAAACTAAAATGTAGATGTTGCAATGTGTCACTACAATAATCAGAAGGTTGTGGTACATTTTCTTCATTTCTGAATTTTTGAATTCTTTGAGTTTGTAACAGCAAGTATGTCTCCTTAAAAAATCAGTATGTCTGAAAAAGGTATGTGTATGTATGCATGTATATATGTATATAACTCTGGAACTAGTTGACTGTCATTCCTAAATTTGTCACAGAGATTTTTATGTTTTTGGAAGTAGTCTCTTAAATGTTTTATAGACCTAATATTCTTTGATTTAAAAAGTTAATTTCCAGGGCTAGAGGTATAGCTTAGCTCAGTAGTAGACTCTGTGCTTAGCAGGTTTGCTGCCTTGGGTTTGATCCCCAGTACACACACACACACACACACACACCACATTAAATTCCAAATAATTAACCGAAAATGGGGACTTCATAAATTTGGAGGTATTTGTAATACCAACTGGCTTATAATAAGAGAGAGAGAGAGAGAGAGAGTGTGTGTGTGTGTGTGTGTGTGTGTGTGTGTGTTGCAACAGATATAATTTTCTGCTGTATTTGTTTAATATTTAATAAAACCAAAAGGAGATCAACACTGGGAAAACCAGTCAATTGGACAATAACAATAGTGTGGCAGAGTAAGGCCAAATGTAGAAAAGGAAGTGTAATGTATGAAGAAAGGGTGACAAATTCTTTGGTTTACCAAAATTTATTTAGGCTTTTTTTATGGTTCTGGAGATTGAATTCCGGGTCTCCCATATGCTAAGCATGCACTGTACTACTAAGCTACATCCCAGACTTCTTCTAGTCAGACATCTGAATCTTCTCCCTGGTCCATTTGTGCATTTCTTTGTAAATATCTAGTTTTAGCAAAGAAATCTCATAAGTCAGTTCAGTAAGAAACCTCCCTCCCCACCCTTTTTTACTAATCACTCTTTATTATTAATTAGTGTATTATCAGTTTTCTTATCCTCCATTGTTCCCCAGATGATATCTTATCACTATGTATTCAACTATCCTTTTATGTGAGTTTAGCCAGTAGCCATCTTACCCTTGATGTTTCTTCTTACTGATTTTTCCATCCACTGATTTCCGTCCCCCCCAAATGCTTTTTAGATACAAATTCCCACTTGCCTGTCCTATATTCTGAGTTGAGCCATGTCTCTGTTACCCACTGCACAATTACATTACAGTGGTCTCTATTATTTATCACAGTGGTCCTAAATAAGGTCTTATATATTGGGCTTTAACAAGTATTACTGAATAGTATTTTTTTCTTTCACAGTTTTGATGCCACAATTTGTATAAGATCAAATTCATCATGGGAATCCAGACCTGTCACCCAGGACCTTAAGTATATACATTTGAAGGTTTTATCTTTACTGATGAATGATTGATTCAAGATCCATTGGTGAATCAGATACCTTAATCACTGCTATGGACAGATGTTCATAGCCTCTGGTAAAGACAGATTTTGATTCTGATCATTTGGAGTCTACTTTCTAAAGCTGGGTTCAAGTCTTAGACACCTTCTGGGATGGAATATCTTCTTTCTGGCCCCTTGGATTGAGTAGGGATTATCCCCTGACTCTGTACTGCAGGTCTTTTTTCTTTTTCCTGTCTCCCATGGGATGCAGAATATGCCACTCTAAAATATGCAGGATTGTGCTAAGACAATTGAGAAAAAGAAAATGCAGGAAAGTTCTCTGTTCTCCCTATACTTACCTAAAATTAGGACAGAGAGTAGTCCTGGTAGACAACTTTTACCATTGAAGACAACTTTATATCCTTACCCTGTAGATTTTGCCAGAAGAATCTATATTAACATCCTTTACTAACATTTATCTGCTATTCATTTACCTTTCCACACTTTTTTTAATTTGATTTTAGTTGTACACAATGCGTTTATTTTTACGTTTTGCTGAGGATCGAACCCAGGCCGCGCACGTGCTAGGTGAGCACTCTACCACTGAGCCACATCCCCAGCCCTCTTTCCACACTTTGCTGCTTCAAAGGCTCAAAGTTCTTTGTCTTGTTACTTTATAAAAATTTACTACTCTCTCTTGAAGATGCTATATAAGCTGGAATTCAATGAAAGCTACTCATTCTCTGGTTGTCATATATATATATATATATATATATTTTCACATTAATAAGCTTCTGTGACTTGTGTATAGCTCAGTGAGAGAGTGCTTGCCTAACATATGCAAAGCCCTGGAGATTTCAAAAAAGTAATAAAAGTATTACATACCATTATGGGTTTAGAATAAAATTTAGGATTAAATGTTTTTTTTTTTAAACTTTAGGTTTCTTATTTATAGAATTGCTGGCTTTATGGAGATTAATTCTAGGAGTCCTAAAACAATTCTCTAATCTCTCTTAGAGTCCTATGGATATATTAAACCTATTGGACCTTTGGCTCCAGTGCCATAAGTTTTTTTTTTTAATATTTATTTATTTACTTTAGTTGTACACAATGCAATCCATTTATGTTTACGTGGTGCTGAGGATCGAACCCGGGTCACACGAGTGCGAGGTGAGTGCTCTGCCGCTGAGCCACAACCCCAGCCCCCATAAGTTTTGTTTAGACTAAGTTCCTCAGCTGTTCTGATATAGTTTACTGGTTGTTCTATGACATAAGATCTTGGAAATATTTCAGATTATGGTTCTATTTTGGAACAGGGCTGATCTTAAAATTATTTTCTTCATCTATTAAGTAGCTTTTGTATCCAGGAGTAAATCAGCATTTCCATCACAAATCAAAAATCCCAGTTTAGGGGCTTGGGTTGTGGCTCAGCGGTAGAGTGCTTGCCTAGCACGTGCGCAGCCCGGGTTCGATCCTCAGCACCACGTAAACATAAATGCATTGCATTGTGTACAACTAAGGCAAATAAATATTTTTTTTTAAATCCCAGTTTAATCAAAACATTAGTGATTTCATTACCTGTTTTCTATTGCCCTGTTTTAATCCTACAATTAGATATAGATGATGGGAGTTTTCAGGTAGCAGCAACCCAGTTGAATGTAAATTAATGTCACTTTTCCCCAAGGATATCAGATATTGGTTAAATTTTGCATCTATAATAATTGATCCTAATTTAACTATTTCTGATCCAGATAGCATAGTATTCTGTCCTTTAGATAATAAGTGTAGGAGCCATTGGGTTTGTGTGTCTGTATCTGCCTGCTGCAACTCTATTATCAATTTAGTTATTCTCTGTTATTTTTGTCACTTATAGGATACATATTTTAATTTTCAGTAATTCTATGTATAGCTATGATTCTAGCAGTAGACGGGTAATTTGACCAAACATCATCTAGATTATAGAACTCATTGGGAAAAACACTGTTGCCCAGTAGTGACATTTCACCACCTCCAATCCCTACCAACCACTGGAAACCCTGGAAACCACCATTCTACTCCACTTCTATGAAATGAACTTTTAAGAAATTCCACGTAAATATGGTTGTTCAGTATTTGCATTTCAGTGCCTAGCTATTGTACTTAGCATAATGTCGCCGGGCTCGATGGTGCATGCCTGTAATCCCAGCACTTTAGGAGGCTGAGGCAGGAGGATCGCGAGTTCAAAGCCAGCCTCAGCACTTAGCAACTCAGTGAGATCCTGTCTCTAAATAAAATACAAAAAAGGGCTGGGCATATGGCCCAGTGTTTGAGTGCCCCTGAGTTCAATCCCCGGTACCACAAAAAAAAAAAAAAAAAAAAAAAATGCATTGCATCGTGTACAACTAAAGCAAATAAATATTTTTTAAAAATATTTAGTTTTAGCTATTAACCAGACATGGTTAGGCATTATTAGATCCCGCACAGCAAAATTCATCTAATCTCTGCTATAATAGAATGTATATTTTTGGGGGTACTATGTATTGAACACAAAGGTACTCTACCACTGAGCTACATCTTCAGCCCTTTATTTTTATTTTGAGACAGGGTCTTACTAAATTGCTGAAGCTGGGCTTGAACTTGTGATCTTCCTGCCTTAGCCTCCTAAATTGCTGAGATTACGGTTATGCACGACCACACCTGGCTGCAAAGTTCTATATGAACATCGTTTTTAACCTCCTCTGCCTTGAGAGACTGAAACATATGGCTAGAATAAACTTTCATGTTCCTCACTGGTGGAATCAAATAAGATATCCTAATTATATAAAAATGAGATATTTTTATGGTTTAGAATTAAAATGTCCCCCTATAAAGCTCATGTGTTGGGCAAATGCAGCAATGATCAGAGGTGAAGATTGGATTATGAGAGATGTAACCTTATCCGTAGATTAATTCATTTGATAGGTAAATAATTTGAATGCACTACTGTGTGGTAACAGTAGGCAGATAGGGTATGGCTGAAGGAGGTAAGTTACTGGGAGCATAGCCTTGGACTGTATCAGTCCCTGACTCCTTCCTCCACCAATCTTTCTCTCTGCTTCCTGACTGCTACAAGCTGAGCATCTTTCCTCTGCCACATTCTTTTGCCATGATGTTCTGTCTCATCTCAGGCCAAGAGCAACAAATGTGGCTCATCATGACTGAGAACTCAGAAACAGGAAGCTGAAATAAACTTTTCCTCCTCTAGGTTGTTCTTGTCAGGTATTTTGGTCACAGCAAAGAAAAGCAGACTAACACAGATATTGTGTGTGGTCACTGTCATTCAACCTGGTACATGCTTTTGATATGATGCAACAATGCTTCACTATCATAGGATGCTTTTTTTAAAAAATTTTTTAGTCGTAATTGGACACAATACCTTTAATTTATTTATTTATTTTTATGTGGTACTGAGGATCGAACACAGTGCTTCACACGTGCTAGGCAAGTGCTCTACCACTGAGCTACAACCCAAGCCCTAATAGGATGCGTTTTTACAGTGTGGAGCTTCCCGAAGAAAAGAAGAGACAAGAGGAGAAGAAAAGATAAGGAAAAAAAATAAAGATTCATTATAATTTTAAAAAAGAAAAGAAAACAATTATAATATGACCCATCAATCCCTCTACTGTCTGCATACCTATAATATATAAGTAGTATTCTCCGGCCACCTACACCCCCACCACCCATGCCCCCTGCTTTCTTTCTTTGTCCTGCCTGAGAAACAGAGATTGCTTTGATTTATCTGTGACCCAGCCAGCTATGTTTTCCCCTGCAAGCTTTAAACCAATCTGGGGCTTTGAACATTCCCATGTTTTCTTAGGTTGTACCTGGAACAATTAAATGATAAGCATGTTGCTAAACAGGTAGAAACTACCCTTAGGCATGAGCCAGATTTCTTAAATCCTCATATAAAGTCTATAACCTGACTCTCTCATTAGGAATATTGCCTTTTCTGTTATCATAAGGATTGCTGTAGTACTCACTGAGTATGTACACTTCTTAAAATCTTTGAACTAATCACTATGGAGTTCAGTGTTTCTCTTATTTGGAATTTAAAATAGTCCTTCCACTCTTGAGATGGTTTGGGGAAATCGTTTGTGAAAAATTGTTGGGGCAATTCCAGCTGAGGGTTTCACTGGAAAGAACATAGGGAATAATATTCCAAAGAAATGGGCTGGAGAAAAGAAGAACTGATTGGGAAGATACAAGGATGGTTAAAAGAGTCTTTGTGAGGTACTGTTGCCTGCTTGTGTGATTTTTCAGGCTTTCCCCAGGGTACAGGGATACTCCAAAAACTCCAGCAGGCTTGTCCAGCCTTATGGAGGGTTGAAAATTGCAAACATCCAGGAAGGAAGCCAAGTCCTTAGTAGGGATGGGGAGGATAGGTTTGTCTTTTTCACAAGCAGTCCACCTGCCAACAGATGCTCAGTTGAAAGGAGGAACTAGAACTTGAAGAGTCATGAGTTCCACCACCACTCTATTAGTTACCCATAGGGCAGGTAAAGAGAATGCACTGGCAGGCAACAGACTAAACTTTGTGTTTAAATTAAATACCTAAAACCTAGCCAGGTACTCTGGCACATGCCTATAATCCCAGCTACTCAAGATCATAAGGCAGGAGGATCCCAAGTTTGAAGATAGGCTAGGCAACATAGTTAGACCCTCCAACAAAATAAAATTTAAAAAGGGTTGAAGATATAACTCAGTGGTAGAGTGCTTATCTAGCATACCCAAAATCCTGGGTTAAATAGCTGGTACTATAAACAAAACAACTCCCTAAAGTCTGTTTGTTTCATTGTAAGTCCCCTGATTTGGATGCTAAAAATTTGGCTTAGGGGTAGCTGGAATTGTATTATAAGAGGTAGAGTGTTTGCTTATCATGCATAAGGTCCTGAGTTCAATCCCAAGCACAGAAGGAAGGGGGCAGGGAAGGAAGAAGGGAGAGAGAGAAAAGAAGGGAAAGAAGGAAGGGAGGGAGGGAGGAAAGATTCAAAGACCAGAGGGTATTGCTTCTTGACTTAGAGCAACAACGCCGCGGGAGAAAAACTCGGAGGCAGAATGAAGATGAAAGAAGGTTTTTTATTCTTCGGCTTTAGCAACCTCTCAAACTCTAACCTGACTCTTTACTTCTACTATTACTTTCTTCTTAGAGAGAGCTGAGAGAGAGAGAGAGAGAGAGAGAGAGAGAGAGAGAGAGATTGATTCTTCTTTCTCCTTTCTTCTTTCTTCTTCGGCAGCCTCGGCCTGACTCCAACCAGCAACTACTACTTTTTCTATCTCTTTGGTTTCTCTTCTGACCAAACTCTTAGCAGCTCTGGCTCTTATTTCTTCTGACTACGTTCTGGCCGCTCTGACTCTTTTCTTCTTCTCCAACCCGAACTCTTCTTCCGACCGACTGAGCGACTGAACGACTGACTGAATGAACGCCGCTTCTGACCGCTTTCACCAGGTTATAGCTTTGCGGGTGCGTCACGTGCATATGATTATTATCAGGTGGAACTCTTGGCTTCCAGCTAACCGCAATAGCCATCTCCCTGATTGGGGCTGCTTCAAGAGGGGAACATAGGTCAGTGGTAGAGCACCTTTGGGTTCAACTTGCATTACCACTCTCCCAGAATATAAAGGGTTGTCCAATGTAAGTGTGATTAGAGTAGATGTGTCTGCAATCTGACAATTACTGAAATTAGAATTTTTTCCTTCCACAGACTGGGAGGTGGAGGCCCTTTCTCAAGTGTTGTGTATATTTTGTATTTATTAAAAATTTTATTTGAAGCCGGGCGCGGTGGCGCACGCCTGTAATCCCAGCACTTGTGAGGCTGAGGCAGGAGGATCACGAGTTCAAAGCCAGCCTCAGCAATGGTGAGGCACTTAGCAACTCAGTGAGACCCTGTCTCTAATAAAAATACAAAAAAGGGCTGGGGATGTGGCCCAGTGGTCCAGTGCCCCTGAGTTCAATCCCCGGTACCAAAAAAAAAAAAAAAAAAAAACAACAAAAAAAAAAAACATTTAATGATACTTGCTAAAGCATGGTAGGGAGACTTTATTCAGGACTGTGACAGATAGATACAGGGATTGCAGCAATGGGAGTTTTGTAGTGAGGATAAGAGATTGGTCTCAATCCATTATATAGCAAAGGCAAGGGTAAACATATAACCAAAGATCAGGGTCAGAGAAAGTGGATGGAAAAATACTAAGATGTAACATCAACAATAAGGGTGACTGTAGGTAAGATGACCTAGCAGGATTCTTGCATAAGACAGGCCAGAATGATCACATATTATCTGGAGAATGGTGGAGGATGAGGAACTTCATCAGGTGTCAACCAAGGGGAGGAGGTTGCTAAAATGATTTATTAGGGTTCTTGCTAAAACTAGATTTTATAAAGAAGTACCTTAGGAGAAGGATCAGGAGCCTAACACATGGTTAAGAAGAGAATCAACACATTTTCTAAAATTAGAAGAGAATAAAGTCTACATACTAAAGTAACAGTAACAGAAACCAGGCACATTCTGAATCCATGAAAAAAAAAAAAAAAAAAAAACCTGCTCTTTAGTAACCTGCTCATGCTCAAATTTTTTCAAGCATATTCCAAATAAACTCATTGTAATTATATTATGTTTTGTTTCATATGCTGATACATAAAACATGGCCATGCAGCATGTGCTGCACAACACTCTAATAACAACAATGCACAAGAGAGCCACCTCAAATTACTTCCTCAGCAATGCCTTCTTCTCATCCATCTCTGCTTTGTCCTCTGGTTTGCTAGTACCACTTTGCTTTTGGCTGAGGTGATGCAATGTTGCAGAGAATGTGGGAAGAATCCAGCAAGGAAAACAGAAGAGTAGTGAAATGTCTTATAGAAGTGACAAATTTATAAATTGGGTGATCTAAATTTTATAAGTACAAAAGTTTCTGAGTATCTAGATAAAGTGAATCAGATAATCATGCCATATTTTGAGAAGATTTCAAAAGAAATTTGGCAAGACTAGCAAGACTTTAAAGAAACACCATTAGATCTTACAAATCAGTACTAAATAAATTTAAATCCTAGTTTATATGTCTAGGCATGCTTATCCCAACGTGATTTCTTTTAAGTTATTATTATTATTAAAATAAATAAAAATATTGAAGAATACAACTAAAAGGAAAGTGTGTCTCATTTATATGCTATGGAAACATGCAGAGGGGTACTAGAATTCAAACACAGGGCCTTGTGCATGCTGGGCAAGGGCTCTAGCACAGAGCAAAAACCTTAGCCCTTTTTTATTTAATTGATTAATTTTTGAGACAGTTTCTCCCTAAGTTGCCCACGTTGGTCTCCAACTTGTGATACTAGGGTCTCATCCACTGGAGTAGCTGAGATTATAAGCATGTGCTACTGAGCCTGGCTAAGGAAACTTTTAAGAGAAGAAAATTTAAAAGAACCCAAAAGCCATCCACTACAAATTCTCAGGGACTTCAAAATTTCAACATGGTGCTATGTATACCAGTTCAGTAGTGAGGAATGTGGTCTGTGTAGAGGAAAATCAAGTTACCGTTAACCTCACCACTTTATGCTTTCCTAATTTTGCATTCAATCCCACCTTTCCTTTTTACACTGACTATGCATATTAAACTGTGACAGACACTTATAATCAGCACCAGGAATAAGCTACATTCTTTATAAATACTGTATTAGCAATAACTTATACTGTACAATGAGCATAATAATACGTACAGAATGAAGCACATATAAATATACATATATTTTAAAAACTTTGGGCTGGGATTGTGGCTCAGTGGTAGAGCGCTCGCCTAGCACATGCGCGGCCCGGGTTCGATCCTCAGCACCACGTAAAAATAAACACATTGTGTACAACTAAAGCAAATAAATAAATGTTAAAAAAAATTTTGAAGTGATAAATCCTGAAGTGTTAACATTGATGGTTATTAGTATTGAAAGTGCAATTGCAGAAAAACCACAGGGACAAAAGAGGTATTTGGAGGTCATGTGTTTTGGGGGGGAGTGGGAGGAGCTGTGCAGAACAGGCCTCTGCCCTATCCATACTATGCAGATGCAATTAGAATGGTTCTAACACCACTTTCTCCTCCAGTGAGGTAACCTTTCTGCAGCTCCCAGCTTGGGTGGGGCCATGCTGCTTTGACCAGGTGCTCTGGGTGTAGGCTGTGGTCCCAGGCAGAGTGTGCTGGCAGAGATTGGGAAGGAAGAGGCAGGCTGGCCGCAATTGTCCCAGAAATGCCCATACTCTGGGCTTATCAGACAGGAGCTGCAAAGCCTCTGGATTTCCAGTTTTCTTGGTTACCTTCTGACGATCCAGAAGTTTGGATTGCACTCTACTATGAAAAAATGGAAGGGTCATGTACTCTTAAGGTCTGTATGATAATATTTATTGTTAATATTTTGAAAATCATTGACAAAATTGAAAACAAATGCTTGCTAAAATATTACAGGTAGGATAGCCACACAAACTTTAGGCAGTAATTTTTCTTCCCATTTACCCAAATTTTATGTGATATGTATACCTTTGAAAATAATAATAATTATTATTAATTTTTTTGGTGCCAGGAATTCAACTCAGGGGCACTCAACCATTGAGCCATATCCCCAGCCCTTTTTCTTTTTGTATTTTATCTAGAGACAGGGTCTCACTGAGTTATTTTGAGCCTCATTAAGTTGCTGAGGCTGTTTTTGAACCCATGATCCTCCTGCTTCAACCTCCAGAGCTACTGGGATTACAGGCATGAGCCACCACGCCCAGTAAATTTTAAGGTCTGATTCTAGTCTGGCTGAAAAACAAAAGGGGTGATCATGAGCCAGGAAAGAACAAACTTCTGTATTTAACAAAATCATTCAGTTCACAAAAGAACTTAAAAATTCAAAATCAAGTATCAAGACACTTATAACTCAGAAAGACAATAATGCAAAGTATATGAAGAGGTAACTAGAATATGAATAGTTTGACTCCAGAGTTCATCTCTGGGTGACTTACATGAATGAGGAAGAGGTTAAATGAAAACGCAAACAGGGTCCAATTCTGGCAGAAGAATTTATTGGCTCTGTTCTGGTTCTTATTTACTTGTATAGCATATGTCTCTAAAGCCTAGGGTTTGTTTTGAAAACTTTTCAAAAGCTTGCCAATTACATACATGGCATTCCTAAGACTGATAAAGCTGGTGAATAATTAATAAGCCCAGAATTCACGAATATGGCAAAGATGATTTGAAAATCTAGATGTGCTTCATATAATTGTTAATATTTCTACAGTGCTTCAAATTTTTTCCCAAAAGCTTTTTAGAGAATTGTTTTTTTAATTTTTATTCTAATTTGTTACATATGTTTGCAGAGTGCAATTCATTTCATATTACATATAAAGAACACAATTTTTCAAGTTTCTGGTTTTATATAAAGTATTTTTACAACAATTGTGTCTTCATACATGTTTTTTAGGGTAACATGGCTAACTCATTCTACCATTATTCCTATCCCCTTGCCCCCTCCTCTCCCTACCCCCTCTTTGTTAAAAGTTCTTTCGTTCCTCTCATCCCCCCTCCCTTGCCTTTATAAGTCACCATCTTCATAACAAAGAGATCATTCCACTTTTGGTTTTGGGGGATTGGCTAACTTTACTTAGCATTATTTTCTCCAACTCCATCCATTTACCTGCAAATGCCATGATTTTATTCTCTTTTAGTACTGAGTAGTGTTCCATTGTGTATATATTCCAAAGTTTCCCTATCCATTCATCTGCTGATGGGCATCAGGGTTGGTTCCACAATCTAGCTATTGTGAATTGTGCTGCTATAAACATTTATGTGGCTGTGTCCCTCTACTAAGCTGTTTTTAAGTCCTTTGGGAATAAACCAAGGAGTGGGATAACTGGGTCAAATGGTGGTTCCATCCCAAGTTTTCCTAGGAATCTCCATACTACTTTCCAGATTGGCTTCACCAATTTGCAGTTCCACCAGCAATGTAAGAGTGTGCCTTTTCCTCCACATCCTTGCCAGCATTTGTTGTTTGTTTTTGTTTGTTTGTTTGTTTGTTTGTTTTTTGATAGCTGCCATTCTGACTGGAGTAAGATGAAATCTTAGAGTTGTTTTGATTTGCATTTCTCTAATTGCTAGAGATGTTGAACATTTTTTCATATATTTGTTGATTGATTGTGTATCATCTTCTGAGAGGTGTCTGTTTAATTCCTTGGCCCATTTATTGATTGGGTTATTTTTATTTATTTATTTATTGTGTGTGTGTGTGTGTGTGTGTGTGTGAAGGCTTTTGATAGCTTTATATATCCTTGAGGTTAGTGTTCTATCTGATGTGCTTGTGGTAAAGATTTGCTCCCATTCTGTAGGTTCTCTATTCACCTCACTAATTGTTTCTTTTGCAGAGAAGAAGCTTTTTAGTTTGAATCCATCCCATTTATTGATTCTTGGTTTTAATTCTTACACTATACAGGTCTTATTGAGGAAGTCGGGGCCGAATCCAACACTATGTAGATTTGGGCCTATTTTTTTCTTCTATTAGGTGCAAGGTCTCTGGTCTAATTCCTAGGTCCTTGATCCACTTTGAGTTAAGTTTTAATGCTCATGCTTTTCTTGGGACTGTGACTTTTTGTTTATTTCATAATGCTAGACATGTTTTATTGTTAATTCTTAAATGGCATTCTTTTTGTTGTTGCTGCTGCTGGAGAATAAACCCAGGACCTATTTTATGCTAAGCATGTGCTCTACCATTGAGCTACACCATTTGACACCCAATGTGTCAAAATGCATTCTACTGTCATATGTAACTGTATCCTTTTCATGGCAATGGGAAATCTTGTCATTTGGCTGAATGTCCATTTGATTGCTTTATCTGGGGCAGCAGACTCATTCTCTGTTCTGAACACTTGCTATCATCCACTCAGAGCAGAGTATAGGCCATGTGGTTCTTCAATTTTTCAGCAGATAAAAAGTGAATAGAGTGTTGTATCAGGTTCCCTTTGGAATTAGGCACATCAAATATGATTTGTTATTTTTATAGTTTAAAATACTTCAGTGGCATTCTGCTGTATACAAGTAAAATTGGTAAGAATCCTATCTACCAATTTATCCACTTTTTTTTTTTTCTGATTCTTTTCTCAAATCCATGAATATGACACATGGTTTCTTTGCAAATCACTAACATGTATGCTATCTTTTACCTCCTTATCTTAGTTATTTACTCCTCTGTGTAGATGAATAAGGTTTTTTTTGTTGTTGTTGTTTTTGTTTTTTGTACCGGGGATTGGACGCAGGGGCACTCGACCACTGGGCCACATCCTCAGCCCTTTTTTGCATTTTATTAGAGACAGGGTCTCACTGAGTTGCTAAGTGCCTCACCATTGCTGAGGCTGGCTTTGAACTTGCGATCCTTCTGCCTCAGCCTCCCAAGTGCTGGGATTACAGGCGTGTGCCACCATGCCCGGCTTTGAATAAGATTTTTAAAGAATTCATAACAATATTTTTGTCTTGGCAGACTGCAGATAGGATGATGATCTCATAGAATTATGTTGCCTAGTGATATCTTAATTGTCTTAGTTTTTGTAAGTATACTATATGCTCACACAGAGATGAAACTGCCTAACAGAATCTATCTTCATCATTAATCAACACTTGACTGTATCTTAAGAAATCTTCTGGATCAAATAATGCATTTTGGATTGTGCAGAGGTGGGTGAGGGGAGGGGAGGGGTGTGGGGATGGGAAGGACAGTGGAATGAGATGGACATTATCACCCTATATACATGTATGATTACACTACTGGTGTGACTTTGCACCATTTTCAGCCAGAGGAAGAAGTTATGATCCATTTGTGTACAATGTGTCAAAATGCATTCTACTGTCATATGTAACTAATTAGAAAAAATTTTAAAAACTAGAATGAAGAGCCATTATTATGTAAACTTCATGGAAATTTAAAATAAAACATGATTCCTAGAGCAAAGTTCTTCTCCCTCTTTTTCCTCCTCCTCCCCCATCCTTCCTGCTCCAACCCTCAAGCCTTACAGTTGTCATGGTGACAGTAGCAGCTAATTAAGTTCACAGAACAAAAGTTAAGAGTAGGAAAGTCTCACCACTTGGAGGAGTTGTAGGTCCATGAGGGTGGGGACAATCCTCATTGCTTTTTTCTGCTTGTTTTTGTTGCTGGGGATTGAATTCAGGGCCTCTCTCTGCCCTTTCTAAACACAAGGCACTCTACTGCTGAGCTACACCCACAGCCCCCCTCATTGCTTTATTTATTTTCTCTCCCTCTTCTTTGACCATAGACCCAAGACATAAACAAAATCTTAGCGAGAGTATTAAAAAGGGGAGCCAAGGGGACACTGAAAATAGTGAGAAGTTATAGAAAGAGAGGGGCTTTTGAGAGGGACATCTTGGAATTTTTTATACACTCACAAGCTCACCCTTTCTCTCCAACCGCCCACCTGTGGATCTCATCCTAACTGCCTATCCAAGCCATACACTGAACATTGTGAAGGCCAAAGAGTAAATAGTTTAGGCTTCATGGGCCATCTTGTCTCTCTGAAAAGTATTGGATTTATTGCCATGGTTGTTTGAAGACAGCCAAAAACAATTCATGAATGAATGTGTACATTTTTATTCCAATGTAAGTTTATTTTTTAAAATGTGTGGTGGACAGTTTTTGGCCCCTAGGCAATTATCAAACAAAAAAACAAAAATATGTGATAATGTTTATCCCAGAATAAGTATGAAGAACAGGGAGGGTCTCTGCAGGTAGGACTGTGGTTTCGTGTTCACACTCCAATATTAATTGCTACTTTAATATTATAAATACATTTTGCCCTAAGCCTCTTAGAACTGACAAATTCATCAAAGTAGTAGGGTACAAAATCTACATAAAATAATTATCTTTCCTATATACTATTAATGAACTCCTTGAGGAAGAAATCAGGAAAACCATTTAATTCACAACAGCATAACAAACAAAACCTAGAAATAAATATAACCAAGGAGGTGAATGATCTCTACAATGAAAATTATAAAACACTGAAGAAAGAAATTGAAGACAACACTAGAAGATGGAAAGATCTTTTATATTTGTAGAAAGATAGATTTTAACTTTTTCTTTTTTTTTCTCTGCTAAACAATAGTTAAATCCATAGAACACACTCAATTATTTCTTTTTTTTTTCTCCTTCCTTCCTTCACTCCATCTCTCCTCCCTCCCTTCTCTCCTTTCTTCCCCCCAGGGGCACCTTAACAATGAGCTACATCAACAGCCTCTTTTATGTTTTTTGTTTGTTTTTTTAGGAAGGGTCTCAGTTGCTTAGGACCTCATTACATTGCTGAGGCTGGTCTTGATCTTGTAATTCTCCTGCTTCAGCCAGTTCCTGGGATTACAGGCATAGGCATGGTTTGAACACAAAATTTCTATTTCAGAACAGTATTTGATACAACTAACTCCTCAGTACTAGCTGAAATTATTTATGCTGTATTATATACTTAAACACACTGACAAATATTCTTTGCTTATCCAAACTTTAGTTAGGTACCAGAACCTTCTAGGCCTTTCTGTTTATGTTCCTTTCCTTGTAAAATCCATTTTTAGTGAGAATACTGCTAAATCAGTTTAGGAAGAACCTCCCACTGGGATCATCTCCATATTCTTCATCTCCCTGGGTGATGATCAGGTCTTTTAGGCTTTTTATTCAACTGGTGATGGTATCTGATCACCCTCATCTTCAAAAGCAATACTCTTCAGCAAAAGCCAGTTAGGTCATTTTATCAAGACTATCCCTACCTCCTGTTTCTACCACTTAATAATTTCCCATCCACAGAGCAAGCTCTGCTTTTTGGTTATAAACTCCCACTTGTTCATAGACTGTTCAGAGTCCAGTTCAAGGTTTCTTCTCCATGGCAAAATCTCATTATAATTACCCCATTATTTATGGGGTACATAAATGTACATATTTTGTATATTTTAAAAAATATTTATTTATTTGCTTTAGTTGTACACAATCCGTTTTTGCGAGGTGCTGAGGATCGAACCCGGGCCGCACACGTGCTAGGTGAGTGCTCTACCGCTGAGACACAACCCCAGCCCCATATTTTGTATACTTTATTTTTATGTATCAGTTTTTAAAAAAAATTTAAATTAGAAGACAAATACAACAAAATAAAATACTACTAGAGGGACTTTTTTGATAGCAGGGATTGAATACAAGGGGACTTCCCTGAACTACATCCACAGCCCTTTCTTATTTTTAATTTTGAGACAGGTTCTTGCCAAGCTGCTTAGGGCCTTGCTAACTTCCTAAGGCTGACTTTGAACTTGCAATCTTCCTGCCTCACGCTCACAAGCCACTAGGATTACAAGTATGTGCCACTGCACCCAGCCTGAGGATAAAATTTTAAAATATGTGTATGCTCAAGGAAAAGAAAATAAACTTGCCGGGCGCGGTGGCGCACGCCTGTAATCCCAGCATTTTGGGAGGCTGAGGCAGGAGGATCTCGAGTTCAAAGCCAGCCTCAGCAGTGGTGAGGCACTTAGCAACTCAGTGAGACCCTGTCTCTAAATAAAAATACAAAAAAGGGCTGGGGATGTGACCCAGTGGACGAGTGCCCCTGAGTTCAATCCCCGGTACCAAAAAAAAAAAAAAAAAAGAAAAGAAACTACATACAATATGTCAAAATGATTAAGTGTGGTCTCTGGGGAATCACAAGTGGAAGGATTTCCACTTTCTATGATTGTTTTTCAGTTCTGAAGATAGAACTTACAAATGTTAGGCAAATACTCCACAATTTACCCACACCTGCAGTCATATTGGTATATAAGGTTTTCTGAGTAAAACAAAAATAAAATTTAACAAAATGCAATAACATTTTATAAGCATATGTACATTGAATCCTTAATGGTGGTTTGCATGTTGTAATTTTCAGTTGCTTCAATCAGGTGGGATGTGGAATTTCCATTATTTTTTCCCATTTTCTATTTGTTTGTAGTTAGCATTATGTATTCATTTTTCCAAACAATAAGGATAGTCAACATCCTTAAAAACCATACAAACTTACAGAATAAGCTGGGCGTGGTGGCGCACGCCTGTAATCCCAGCACTTGGGAGGCTGAGGCAGGAGGATCGCGAGTTCAAAGCCAGCCTCAGCAATGGTGAGGCACTTAGCAACTCAGTGAGACCCTGTCTCTAATAAAATACAAAAAAGGGCTTGGGATGTGGCCCAGTGGTCGAGTTCCCCTGAGTTCAATCTCCGGTACAAAAAAAAAAAAAAAATTACAGAATAACAGTAGCATCAAATAACCAGTAAAGTCGATCTTAGCATCTTTATGTGGATGTTCCCTCACTTTTCCTTAACTTTTCTAATACTGCTTTAACAATTTATCCCAAAGCATGAAATGTAGATGAAATAAAACTAAGGAAACGAAAAGAAAATACATGTGGCTTCTGGGATTGTATAAACTACAGTGTTGTTTAAAATGATAAGAGTTTACTGAGCTGCAGAGTCCAGAACAACAAGATCAAAGCCTGCTTCTGTAAATAAAGATTTCCTGGATTGCCTCAGGGCTTTTCATTTACATATATGGTCTGTGGCTGTTTTCTTGCTCCTATTGCAAGGGCGAATAGCTGAAGTAGAGAACAAAGGGTCCACAAAGCTTAAAATACTTACCTTTGCTTTACAATTAAAAAATTTTTGCTGCTCTCTGAATTATAAAGTATGGTGAATATTCTTCTAAGAAAAGAAAAATCCAGAACTATGGGAGAAGCATATTTGACAAAGTGGCAGAATCAATCAGAAAAACAATTTTGGGATTGAACGATCAGTTTTAAGGTTATGGAGTGGGGATATGCCTACAGAAAAACAAGGTCTAGTAGCTATTTTTAAACATACTTTAAAAAGTTATTTCAACCTTGCACAATTTTTAAAACATGAAAAGACAGTATTTTATAACTGATTATTGAGAAGGGGGGATTTACCCTGAAACCTCTACAAATCCTCTTACATTAAAGGCATTTTTGTTAGAAAAGAAAAAAAAAAATCAATTTAAAAACTTGAAGACCTTTAATAAAATAAAATAAAATAAAATAAAATAAAATAAAATAAAATAAAATAAACTTGAGGCCCCTGCAGGTCACCGTTTAAAAAAAATATGACGATTTAGTATTATTGAATTTTTCAGACGAATGTAAAAAAACAAATGGAAATTACTAATACTGAAAAAGAAGTTGCACAATTATGGTTTCAGGTTAATGTTTATAAAAACTATAAAAACAGGCTATTGTAGAAACACTATAGTAGCTATTTTTCTGAGGAAAAACATAAAAAAGGACCAACCGACCCAAGGTTAATACAAAGTTAGAAAGCGAAAACCAAAACGATAATACAAAGCCTAATGAGTTTTTTTTCTTTTTCCTTTTTTATGGTATGTTACAACTTAGAAGTCTTTGTAGTGCACGCAATGCATGGGAAATTTCCAGCAGTCTTGTCACTTTCAGAGACAACGGAGCGCCCAAACCCTGAGGGCTAGGGTAGCAATTCACTCAGTTCCTTTGCTCAGATCCCACAGGATCAGCGCCGGAGTATCGCTGGCCTCTCTACTCACCACGTGATGTTCCCACCGCGCACGGCGGGCTTGCTGGCTGCGCTGAAAAATGGCGCATTTCCTGTGCGCTGCCCAGCTCATCCGGAAGCGCCAAAGTCTGTTAGTGGTGGTGCTACAAGGGTTTTAACCACGGAGTATCGCGGCTACCAGGCACCGCCGCAAGAATGGAGCCAATGCACTGTTAACACTCTATCACATTGTAACATGTTTAACGACGAACAACCTACAAAACTTTTCACTAAGATATTCATTGTATCAATTATAGTGCTACTGAATAAAAAATGATGTGTATGCAAGCACACCCATAGAGTGTTACCCAAGGCCGAATGTAACAGGGAAAGTCAACAACTTACTTCACAAATATAAACTAGGTGTGTGTCCACGACGACATAGTCCTGTAAATCCAATCTGTGAATGAAGTCAATCGGCCCTATAATGTTCACATCCACCTTGAAACCGCGCACTGCAAATATGGCACGTGCAGGAGCGCACACGTCCCTGTGTCCTCATATGAAATAATTATTAATTGCATCTTCCCACAGTGCAGCAATTATGCATTGTATCCCAGTTTTGAAAGAAATACTTTTTGGTAACTTTTTATTCTATTTATTTATTTTTATGTGGTGCTGAGTATCGAATCCAGAGCCTCATGTGTGCTAGGCAAGCACTCTTACCACTGAGCCACAACCCCAGCCCTTGAAAGAAAGATTAAAAAAAAATCTTTTCAAATAAACAGAGTAATTTCTTGTTCCTGGGCTCCATTTTTGCCCAGAATGTCTTATTTCCCTTGCCACTATCCCCTTCTGTTTTGTTGGATGCTAGATGGCGCTGTGAGTACGGGGTCACTGATTTCCAAAACCATAGTAAAGTATGTGCTTTTGAAATTGGAGGTATTTGGAGCCCAGCTGTCTCTTTTCAGGAGAGGAGTCTGTGTTCTGACTCAACGTTTTTCACATGGATATTTAAGTAGATCAAAAGAAAGTTTTACCCTGATGACATTAACATATTTTTTGTGGCCATTTTCCCTGACTTTAGACTAACTCTCATTTTTCTTGCCCCTGCTTTTGCCTATATAGTATCTGCCCCTAAAACCTGTTTTTTTTTTTTTTTCTTTCTTCAAATTTACAAAACTCCCAGATTCTCATTTTACAACTAGACCAATTGTGTTCTTAACTAAGCAGACCTCCTGCTAGCTAAGAGAATTGCAAAAGAACTATAAAATCCAAACACATTGACTGGGAATAAAATTCCTCATACTGTTTTTCTAAGGTCTCAAATATTTTGAGTTCTCTAATGACCTGGTGTTGTTAGGTAGGTTAGTTAGCCATGTACAGATGGGTACTGGGAAAGGACAATGAAGGACAGAGATTAGCTCTATGCACCAAGAAAAATCCAGGAGTCATAAAATTGAAAGAGAAGGAATTCTCATCTAAATGGGCAAGCATTTGGGAATGAGAATTTGACAGCCCAACATTCCTCAAGCATATGAATACGCCATCAGTGAAACTCCACAACACATACAACCACAAGAATGGGATCCTGGGGCTGGGATTGTGGCTCAGGCAGAGCGCTCGCCTCGCACGTGCGCGGCCCGGGTTCGATCCTCAGCACCATGTAAACATAAATGCATTGCATTGTGTACAACTAAAGTAAATAAATAAATATTAAAAAAAAAGAATGGGATCCTAATTAGAATAAGTTATACTCCATGTGTATATAATATGTCAAAATACACTCTACTGTCATGTATATTTAAAAAGAAATATATGTAATACATAATATATTTTAAAAATATTTATGTATTTTAAAAATATATATTGAAAAATTTATATATTTAAACAATTCTTGAGGATATAACTTAAAATCCTTGGACCTCATCAAAACAGATAAACATTAGAGAATTGGGGTCTGGTATGTTATGGTACTCTCAAGGAACACTACGGTTTCCAGAAAAATGTCATCATCATCTCTTGTGACCAAGTTATTGGAACCCTCCCTTATTACCAAAATTACATTCACAACTACCCTATAACACTGTCAAAGAGATTATTGAAACCATAACAAAGTTAGTTCATTGAGGGCTATCCAACAAATAATAAACCAATTAAAGAGGACAGGGAAATTCAGGCAAGAACAAGGGTCTCAATTTCCTTAGAAACTCCAACACTCTAAGCACCACACCATCCTTTCTTTGCAGCAGACTGTGCAGTTTCTATGCTGTATGTTATACTTTTTTCTCACTCTCTCTATTAAACTTTTGCTTACTGTTCTGTGTTTCAATCAAATTCTCTCCAGCAGCCACAAGAACTGGTACCCAAAGATCATAGTGACTTCCTGGGCTTAGCCCAGCAGGCCTCCAGCCCTATAACTGTATCTATTTGAATAGTAATTCTTTCTTTGTGTTCCCAAACTCTAGTTTGCATGGTTTTAAATTACTTCTACTGTGTGTATTCAATCATAAATTGCTTCCTCTAAGGAGCTTTCAATGCAGGCATGCTAGGCAAGTGTTCTCCAACTGAGCTACATACCCAGCCCTATAAACCGACTTTTATTGCCCCTTTGATAGAATTTTTGCTTGACTGATGTCTCAAATAAGGGAGAAATTTATCCTTGCTATTTGTTCATTTGTTCATGACATACATTTAGCAGTATACATAGACATAGTTGCCACTCATTTTTTTTTTTTTAGTTTGCAAAAATGAATGGGTCAGGATGGAGTTTTGGCTCAGTGGTAGAGTGCTTGCCTGGCATGTGTGAAGCACTGGGTTTGATTCTCAGCACCATACATACATAAATTAATTTAAAAAGTCCATCAACAACTAAAAAAAAAAAGAAAAGAAAAAAGAATGGGTCAAAATCAAATTGTCTTCCCCTGTAATAATAATGAATAATTAGGTATTGAATTTAAAATATATTTTACAATAATATGAAAAACACAATATGCTTAGGAACAAATCTGACAAAATATGTGCAAAATTTGTACTCTGGAAATTTGAAAAAATTGATGACATTAATTAAAGATGATCTAAATAAATGTAGAAATATGCTAATTTCATGAATTGGAAGGCTTAATATTGCGAGGTCAATTCTTAGAAATTTACTTAAATATTTGCTATAATCCCCAGTTAATGTTCCATTATAAGTTTTTTGGAGAAATTGACAAGTGGATACTAAATTTTGCAGTTTAACATTAAGAAAGAAAATATTTAGAAAACTGCTTGTGTGTGTGTGTCTGTGTCAGTGTATGTGGTACTGGGGAGCCAGCCCAGGGCCTCCTGCATGTTGGGCAAATGCTCTGATACTGAGCTTTACCAGGAAAGTAAGGAGTTAAATAGCCAAATCAATCCAGAAGAAAAGAGGAACAATGTTGGATGACACATACAACCTTTTTCTTTTCTTTCTTCCTCCTCCTCCTCCTCATCTTCCTCTTCCTCCTCCTCCTCCTCCCCCTCCTCCTCCTCCTCTTCTTCTTCTTTTGTTTTTACTGAGGATTTAACCCAGGGGCACTTTACCAATGAGATTTTAACCCAGGGATACTTAAACAGTGAGCTACATCCCAGCCCTTTTTAATTTTTAGTTTGAGACAGGGTCTCTCTCAGTTACTTAGGGCCTCACTACATTGCTGAGGCTTGTTTGGAACTTGAAATTCTTCAGGTTCCTGAGTAACTGAGATTTAAGGCATGCACCAACACATCTGGCTTTATAGCTATTTCAAGGGTTAATATACAATAACTTTAATGAAGATAGTGTAGAACTGGCTACACAGAAGGATGAGGCAGGAAGACTGTAAGTTAAAGGTAAACCTTGACAACGTAATGAGACCTTGTCTTAAAATAAAAAAATAAAAATGGCTGGGGATGTAGCTCAGTGGTAGAGTGCTTGCCTGGCATGTGTGAAGCACTGGGTTTGATTCTCAGCACCATACATACATAAATTAATTTAAAAAGTCCATCAACAACTAAAAAAAAAAAAGAAAAGAAAAAAGAATGGGTCAAAATCAAATTGTCTTCCCCTGTAATAATAATGAATAATTAGGTATTGAATTTAAAATATATTTTACAATAATATGAAAAACACAATATGCTTAGGAACAAATCTGACAAAATATGTGCAAAATTTGTACTCTGGAAATTTGAAAAAATTGATGACATTAATTAAAGATGATCTAAATAAATGTAGAAATATGCTAATTTCATGAATTGGAAGGCTTAATATTGCGAGGTCAATTCTTAGAAATTTACTTAAATATTTGCTATAATCCCCAGTTAATGTTCCATTATAAGTTTTTGGAGAAATTGACAAGTGGATACTAAATTTTGCAGTTTAACATTAAGAAAGAAAATATTTAGAAAACTGCTTGTGTGTGTGTGTCTGTGTCAGTGTATGTGGTACTGGGGAGCCAGCCCAGGGCCTCCTGCATGTTGGGCAAATGCTCTGATACTGAGCTTTACCAGGAAAGTAAGGAGTTAAATAGCCAAATCAATCCAGAAGAAAAGAGGAACAATGTTGGATGACACATACAACCTTTTTCTTTTCTTTCTTCCTCCTCCTCCTCCTCATCTTCCTCTTCCTCCTCCTCCTCCTCCCCCTCCTCCTCCTCCTCTTCTTCTTCTTTTGTTTTTACTGAGGATTTAACCCAGGGGCACTTTACCAATGAGATTTTAACCCAGGGATACTTAAACAGTGAGCTACATCCCAGCCCTTTTTAATTTTTAGTTTGAGACAGGGTCTCTCTCAGTTACTTAGGGCCTCACTACATTGCTGAGGCTTGTTTGGAACTTGAAATTCTTCAGGTTCCTGAGTAACTGAGATTTAAGGCATGCACCAACACATCTGGCTTTATAGCTATTTCAAGGGTTAATATACAATAACTTTAATGAAGATAGTGTAGAACTGGCTACACAGAAGGATGAGGCAGGAAGACTGTAAGTTAAAGGTAAACCTTGACAACGTAATGAGACCTTGTCTTAAAATAAAAAAATAAAAATGGCTGGGGATGTAGCTCAGTGGTAGAGTGCCTATGGTTTGGATAAGAGGTGTTGACCCCTTTCCTTTTCTTTGATTCTCAGCCTCCATGAAGTGAACAGTGCTTGCTACTTGGCCATGCCCTTCTGCCTCATCTTGGGCCCAGGGCAACGGAGTTGGTCTCCTCAAAAGTAAACCTCTGAGATGGATATCATTATCCTAAATGCATGATTGAAGATCTGAATGGTACTTATATACTTTGTATACAAACAGTTGTATGTAAAAAGATGCTATATATGTGCATTATGAATTGTAATACTACTATTATAAATAAAAAAAGAAAAAATAATAAAACCTAAAAAAAAGCAAACCTCTGAAATGATAAGCTAAAATAAGCATTCCCTGTCCTAAGTTGTTCTCAACAGGTATTTTGATCTCAGCAACAAAAAGCTAAATAACAGATAGCTAATCTTTTGACATGTTAAGAAATTATTTCATGGATAGGAAATAAGTATTATAAAGTGAAAGAAATGGATAAATTTTACTTAATTAAAATACACATATTGCCCTTACCGTATGGTTTAAATAACAATAAGAAATGCCACAGGCCCAGAGAAAATATTTTCAATATATAACTGATAGAGGGCTATGTAAAGAATTTACATATATGTATTAATAATAATGATAACACAACATCAAACACTATTTTAAAACTGTAAGAGTGATATTTAACCAAAGAATAGTTATGGATGGCAAATCAGCCCATTGAAAATATAGCCAATATCATTGCTATTAGAAAGATATGTATTAAAGTCACGATGAGATGCTTCTATATGTATAGTATAATTAAAACTAAAAATATATAGACTTTGGAGTAGAAATTAATGGTGGAGTGCTCAACTCACATGTATGATTTTTGATTCCCAGCACTGCAATATAAATATACATGTGTATGTGTGTATACATATATATAATATTTGTATATTATTTTACTTACTATATACATGATATTATTTATACAATTATACACCCAAGCACTGCCAATAAAAAATGCTGCTATGAGGAGCAATGGGAATTCTCATATTTCACTGTTGGGAATGCAAAATGGCAGAGACTTTGGAGAGTATTTTGGTAGTTTGTTATGAAGTAAACCATATAGTGATTATATCATCCTAAATTCTATGGTCTTATGTATTTCCCAAGAAAAATGAAACTTCTTGCTTGTAACAGTATTTACAATAACCTAAATCTTTAAAGAACCCAGGTATTTATGAAGTGGTAAAAAAGATGAGAAAATTATGACACATTCATTCAATAGAATACAATTCAGCATTACAAATAAACAAATGACTGATACATGAAACAGCATAAATGAATCTCAAAAGTATGATTCTAAGAGAGGGAAAACCAGACCCAAAACATTCCATAAAGAATGATTTCATTTATTTGACATTCTAGAAAAGTCAGTGTTATTGAGGTTGTTGTGATCAGTAACTGCCAAGTTACCTTGATCATATCAATAACTACCAAACCTCAATGTGGGGGAAGAATTACTTCAAAGAAACACCTACAACTTTTTGGAGCGATGATGCAGGGCAGTTCTATGGGTGGCCTGGTATGACCCACTACTCCTGTTTTTCACGTGTAGGTATGTTTTTCCTACAGTTATTCTCAAGAATAACTATAGGAACTGGAAATGTAGTATCCTATCATGGGGAGGAACTGCCAGGAATAGCTTTGGTTTTGTTCCTTTCTTCCTTTGGAACAGTATATTCTTCAAAGCTTCCCAGTGAGTCATGTTATCCCTGAGGTATATAACAAAGGGTTTGTTGGCTTTGGGGGTCCCTCAGCTGTAGTGAATTGGGGTATCTGTAGTCAATACTTATTTTAATCAGCATTTTCACTGCTGTGACTAAAAGACCTGACAAAAAACAATTTCAGAGGAGGAAAAGTTTATTTTTGGGTTCATGGTTTCAGAGGTCTTAGTCCATAGAAGGCTGGCTCCATTCCTCAGGACTCGAGATGCTGCAGAATATCATGTATGAAGAGTGTGGCAGAGGGAAGCTGCTTACATGATGATCAGGAAACAGAGAGTCTCCACTCACCAGATACAAAATATATACCCCAAAGACCCACCTCCTCCAGCCACACTCTACCTGCCTTTGGTTACCACTCAGTTAATCCCATTAGGGGATTGATCCACTGACTGGGTTAAAATTCTCATAACCCAGTCATTTCTCCTCCGAAGCTTCTCCCCCGCCCCTCCTTTTAATATTTACTTATTTGCTTTAGTTGTACACAATGCGTTTTTATTTTTCTGTGGTGCTTAGGATTGAACCCGGGCCATGCACATGCTGGGCAAGTGCTCTACCGCTAAGCCACAACCCCTGCCCTGAACCTTCTCTTTTTTTATTTTTTTATTTATTTATTTTTTTTTGTGGTACCGGGGATTGAACTCAGGGGCACTCGACCACTGGGTCACATCCCCAGCCCTTTTTCGTATTTTATTTAGAGACAGGGTCTCACTGAGTTACTAAGTGCCTCACCATTGCTGAGGCTGGCTTTGAACTCGCGATCCTCCTGCCTCAGCCTCCCAAAGTGCTGGGATTACAGGCGTGCGCCACCCGCGCCCGGCCCCTTCTCTTTTTTTATACCTTTTATTTACTTTTATATGTGGTGCCGAGGATGGAACTCAGGGCCTTGCACATGCTAGGCGAGTGCTCTACCACTGAGCCACAACCCCAACCATCTGAACCTTCTTGTATTGTCTCACACATGAGCTCTTGGTGGACACCTCACATCTTATAACAATACTCCATCTACTCTGGGCAATGTTCAGATGGATGGAGAATTCAAGAACTATCCCATGATGGAACCCAGGCTTTTAAAACATTTATTTTTCCATATTTTATTAGTGCATATATTTGTACATAATGGTTAGATTTGTTGTTACATATTCATACATGAACACAAAATAACAATATCATTTGACCAATACCACGCCCCAGTATTTCCCCAGGCTTTCTTTTTCTTTCTTTCTTTACTTTTTTCCTTATTTCTTTTTATTTATTTATTTTTCCATCTTGTTGCCTATCTGTAAGTAATACATCTGCTTCACTTAAATCATTGTGTGTTAGTGTTTTCTGTCTCACTGGTAATTAGTAAAACTGCAGCTGAGGATGCATTGGGAAAAATTATTTTGAATTCTATTCCTACTGGTTGGCATAGTGATGAGCTCTGCTATCTTCCATAGGTTCAAAGTTATTTCTTGAAATTGGTTATTAGTGAACCTGATTCACAATATTGGTGTTGTGAAAAGGGTCTGGTCTGACAAATGGCTTTCTGTCAATGTGGGAAGGAAACTCCAGTCCCCAGCCCTAGGTGGAGACTGTCTGGGAACATAGGATATGGAAATCCAACTGAGTTATAAGGCTGGATGGCTGACAAGAGGGATATGTCACCTTGCCCCTCATAGATGTAAATGAGCTGTCTCCATGGACCAAGGCAGAAAGAAATATATGTGGAAATAAGGGACCATCATCTGGTTGTTGAACACTTATTGATCACTCATTACTAGATCCTGAGAGCTTGCTAAGTGGGTACTCCTGAGGCATGAGAAGGAACAAACATGTGCAGACTGAGGCAGGAGGTTAGGCTGCCATATAGTAGAGATTTCCTCTGCTACACCCTTCCACCATCACAGACAGGGAAACTTACTATGAAAAGTACAGATATGGAAGAAGCTCTGACTGTTATGTTTGTTTGACAAAGGGACACTGGAGACCTATGAAGTCTCTGGTTAAATGGTACAGAAGCCAAGGTCTTTAAGTTCAACCAAAGAGGTATTGCATGCCAAATGGAAAGACATTGCGCTCATTCCTTGGTTCCAGGATACTCTATGGATATAAAAATCTACAGATTCTGAAGTCTCATATAGAGGATATAGTATTTGCATGTAACAGACTATTATGGTTTGGATATGGAATGTACCCACAAAGCTTGATTTCCCAATGCCAGCAAAATCCAGAGGTGGGGCTTTTAGGAAATACTTTGATCATGACAGCTCTAACCTCATCAGTGGATTAGCCCATTTGGTGGATCAATAATCTGATTGGATATACTGGAAACTTTAGGTGGGTAAGGTATGGTTAGAAGAAGTAGGTCACTGAGGTCTCGCCCTTGGAGATTATATATATCTTATTCTGGCCCCACATCTCTTTCTCTACTTCCTGGCTGCCATAAGTTAAAGAGATTTCCTCTGCTGTGCCCTTCCATCAAAATGCTCTGCCTTGCTGCAAGACCAAAGTAATGGAGCTGGCCAACCATGGACTGAAATTTCTTCAACTGTGAGCCTAAATGAATCTTTCCTCTTTTAAGTTGTTTATGTCTGGTATTTTGGTCACAATGATGAAAAGCTGACCAGCATACATACACAAAATATACATGCACATAATTACTTATAATTCCTAATACAAAATAAATGTTATGAATTGTTTAGGGAATGGTGCCAAAAAACGTCTCCACATGTGCAATATAGACACAATATTTTCTTTCAAATATTTTTGTCCCATGATTTGTTGAATCCACCAACAAGGAATCTGTGGATACAGAGGGCTGGCAATATTTTGTTAACTCAAATCTTCTTTGGTACAGATAAAAATGTTACTATACACCATGTTGTTATGTAACTGTCTAGCTTAGATGGTCAAAGAGGCCTCTAGGACTTGAAAGTCATGAGTGTCAAAGATACTAGGGCAAAAAGCCAAAAATATATCCTAAGCTACAAAAACAAAATTTTGAGACAGGGTCTCACTATATTGACCAGGATGTCCTTGAGCTCATGGGCTCAAGTGATTCTTCTGCCTATAGCTGGAACTATAGGTAGGTATCACTACAACTGGCTTTAAAACAAAGAAAAAATAGCCCTTTTGGCACTCACTAATAAAAAGGAGGCCAGAGAGTTGGTAAGCCTCTTTGGGTCCTGAAGATAGTATATACCCCACCTGGGTTGTTTTGTTCCCTGTATCCAAGATAATCAAGAAAGCCACTGACAATGAATGAATCCCTTGCAGCAATAAAATTTGGAAGCTGTTCAACAAGTAGTGGCTTAGACACTGACTTTAAAACATTTGAAGCCTGATAGCCTGATGAAATTTCAGTTTTTTACAACCTCCTTGCATTCTTACTGAAGCCTGTGGTGAAGAAAACTTTTGCCAGGGTACACTAGTGTCTCAGATCTTGGATATCTAAATTGCCTGAGGCAGCCACCAGATATGTTTCTTTTGAATAGCAACTCCTTGCTTGATCTTGTGCACTGAAGAGGACTAAATTTCTCATGGCTAGAACACCACATGCAACTCTGCAATCCCAAATGCCCCTTCTTACAAATCCCACAAATCCCACCAATAAAACTGGACAACCCCAACAAAGTTCAATGGAAATGGTATATTCAACATTGGGTTCAGCTCAAGGGACTGGTAGGCTCCATTTACAAACAGCTAATTTCCAAGAAAAGACTGAAAGGTTTGATTCTGCCTGTGGCTACTTAGAGCCCAGAACTGAGTCATATCTAGATGGTATGGCATGGTTTACTGACAGCTCTGGGAAACAACAGAATATGAGGACCATTGTGCTACAACTACCATCAAGCCAGCAGGTGCCCATCTTTTGACTGAAATATTTTGCTAATGCAGGTCACTCTTACTTGCTACATTTTCACTGTTCATGAGAACCTTTGGTAATGGCCTAGCTTCCTGGTCAGGAAAATGGCTAATATGTGAATAAACTATTAAAGTTTCCCTAGTATGAGAACAAGGAGACTATGTCAATAGGTTTGCTGTCTGGAAGGGACAAATAATATGTCACTCACATGGATGCTGGACCACCAAAGGTGCCTTAGAGAGGAATTCATGTCAGAGTTTTGGATATCCCATGGGACTTCATTCTGGCCAAGCAGCCTCCTGTACTACCTAAACCACATGATAATGGGAATTCACACGTGGATCATGATGAACTGTACATGTACAACATGTTTTACAGTCCAATGGAACAGTTGAACAAAGGGATAGCTGATTCACAAAATAATCAGACATCAAGACAGCCTGTTAGTAATGTAGCATTCTTAATCTGGCAATATGGATATTAAATTCTTCATTCCAATGCAAGGGAAACATGGCATTTCTGTGGATGTTGGGAATCACTGACCTTGGTGGAAATAGAGATAGACCAGAGAGTTGCTCGATCAGGCTGCACCTGTGAAATACTGTAAAAGCCTTAATGAGGAGGTAGCTAAGATGGCGGCTGGCTGAAAGCCAAAGAGGAGGCATTTAATTGTTTTCTCCTGACCTTAATGTAATTAACTAAGAATCTTTCTGTGCCCGTGAACACTGTGTGACACACCTGTAAGTTGAGCTTGTGACACGTGTATACTTGTTAAGGTGAAGGGTATTTAACCAGGTAGGGTTGGAGTTGTGTGGGGGTTGTTGTTGGAGTTGGAGAGAGCAGTCAGAAGAGAAAGCAGAATAAAGAACCTACTCATTCCCAGTCTGCCTCCGAATTCTTTCCCACGGTATCATTGCTGCAGGCAGCAAAAAGTGGTGGCCCGTATGGGGAATTTGGAATTGGCATGGTAAGAAAATCGAGGAGCCTCGCAGGAGTCTAGTCAGAGCCGTTAAAATGGGTTCGAAAATAACTAAGACCCGAGTGATAAAGGCTATGGAAGAATTCTTTGATATAGCTGACTCAGTTGATAGTGAGGAGGAAAAAAAGTGAAAGTGATCATGAAAGCATAACCTCCGCTGAGTCAGTTAGGACCAGTAAGGATAGTACTAGAGTGGGCTCAAAAATGATAAAGATCTGAGCTGCTAAAGCTATTCAAGATTTATTAGAGATAGCTGGAGGATACGTGCTCTCAATTGAACCTGGGACTCAGTATGTTACTAAGACCAGTGACAGTAGTAGTAGTGAGGAGAATTTAAGTAAAAATGATCCTGAGAAAATGAGCAAAAGGAAATTAAGGAGGACCAAGATAAAGGACCGTCAAGTGAGGAAACCCTTTGTGCCCTCATGGGTTGAATCAATTACAGAAACTATGAGAGGTATTTCTAAACACTTGCGTGCCCTTGAAGCAGAGATTAATGGTCTTTCTGAGCACTTGCATGCCCTTGAGTGTCAAAACTCGCAGGGACATTGGGATCTGCCAGTACTTGAAAATTAAAATGAGCAAAGGTACCATGAACCTTTAGATTTCAAAACTATAAAAAAATTTTAAAGAAGTAACAATGACATATGGACCCCAAGCTCCTTTTACCATAAGTATGCTTGAAGCCCTTAATACCTTAAATTTAACTCCTTCAGATTGGAAAGGTTTATGTAAAGCAGTATTGAGCGGGGGACAATACTTGATTTGGAGGTCTCAATTCCAAGAGTTCTGTGTTGAAACAGCTAGAAGAAATGTGACTGCAGGGTTTCCAAACCATAACATAGACATGTTAACTGGAGAAGGGCAGTTTGCTGATTTACAGGTTCAGATTCAGTATGATCCTAGAGTTTACACTCAAATATATGCCACAGCTGTTAGGGAATGGAAATCATTACAAGAAACTGGTGACTTACAGGGTAGCTTGTCTAAAGTGATTCAGGGACCTAATGAGCCATATGCTGACTTTGCTGATCGACTTTTGCGAACTGCAGGTAGAGTGTTTGGAGACGTTGATCAAGCCATGCCATTAGTTGTTCAGCTGGCATATGAAAATGCCAACAAATATTGTCAAGACACTATCAGACCTTGGAAATCTAAAAGGGACCTTTCTGTATATATAAGACTATGTAAAGATATAAATGATGCCTTTGTTACAGGAAATGTAATTGCAGCAGGCATGAGAGGTGCTTCTCCTCAAAATTTTACAAGAAGGGCTCAACGTAAAAATTATTATAGTCAATCAGGTTATTTTAGAAAACAATATCCCCAAAGAAGGCAAGAGACAATAGAAATAAGACCAAGCTCGTATCGTGCCCCAGGCCGCTGCCCCAGGTGTAAAAAAGGAAACCATTGGGCTAATAAGTGCAGGTCTAAAACTGATATTTATGGTAATATTTTGTCTGGCAATTCAAAAATAGGGCACGGGGCCCAATGCCCCGGGGCCCACAAATGTACGAGGCATTAGAGGAGGAGTATCCTCAAACCTCCATCCAGATGATTCCTTGACACAATCCCTCTTACCCATTGACTCCCTTGTCAGAGGAACAAGAGGAAGTGCAGGATTAGAACTCTGTTCCACCGCCTGAATAGTGCTAACACCTGAAATGGGGGTTCAACTGATTCCCACGGGAGTCAGGGGACCACTTCCCTTAGGGACTGCAGGACTTATCCTTGGGAAAAGTTCTAAAAGCTTATCAGGTTTTCAAGTGACTCCAGGTGTAATAGACTCAGACTACCAAGGAGAAATTAAGATTATGCTTAGTTCACCTCGAGGCATTAGCTCTGTTAACCAAGGAGATAGAATTGCTCAGCTGCTTCTCCTTCCCAGTTTACATGACTCATTTAAGAGTATGCCTCAAAATAGGAAGAATAGGGGATTTGGTTCCACTGGCTCGGGACCTATGGCTTGCTGGGTTCAGGATTGTTCACAGAGGCCTATGTGCAAAATAAAAATTCAAGGAATAGAGATGGAGGGATTGATTGACACTGGGGCTGACTCTTCCATTATCCATGTACGACAATGGCCCAAACACTGGCCTTTGCAAAAGGCTTCAACTAGTTTGAGAGGCTTGGGATATTCTAATAGCCCAGAACAAAGTGCAACAGTTTTAAAATGGGAGGATGATGAAGGGCATCAAGGAACATTTCAGCCTTATGTTTTTACCAGCTTGCCAGTTATCTTATGGGGAAGAGATGTTTTACAACAAATGGGAGTACATCTCACAACCAAGCCTGCAGGTGTTACAAAAGGAAATCATTATCGAAAAGGTAAAGGATTTTTTTTTTTTTAGGGGCCACTGAGAAAACAATTTTGAAAATACCATGGCTTTCTGATAAGCCAGTTTGGGTCCCTCAGTGGCCCCTATCTAGAGAGAAATTACAAGCGGCCCACCTACTAATCCAAGAACAACTAGAAGAAGAACATATAGAACCTTCCACCTCTCCCTGGAATTCCCCCATATTTGTGACTACGAAAAAATCAGGAAAATGGTGATTGTTACATGATCTTAGAGAAATCAATAAAACTATGCAAATTATGGGCCCTACCCAACCTGGACTTCCTAATTCTGTAGCTATTCCTAAAAATTTCCATCTTATAGCCCTTGATATAAAGGATTGTTTTTGTTCTATTCCTTTACATCCTCTGGATGCCCCCAGGTTTCCTTTTTCAGTTCCTTCTATTAATAATAACGGACCTGATCAAAGATTTCAGTGGAAAGTTTTACCCCAGGGTATGGCTAATAGCCCCACGATGTGTCAAATCTATGTAGATAAAGTTATTCAGCCTATCAAGAACAAATACCCAGAGCTTATGTGCCTCCATTATATGGATGATGTTTTGCTTGCTCATCCTAATCAAGAAGTCTTATTCACTATATTTAGTGATATATCAGAAAATTTGAAATGAAATGGACTAAACATTGCTGAAGAAAAGGTTCAAACTAGATTTCCAATATTATATCTAGGATTCCAAATTATGGATACTTTTATTAGGCCTCAAAAAATTTTAATAAATAAGGAACATCTAGCTACTCTTAATGATTTTCAAAAATTGCTGGGAGACATTAATTGGCTTTGCCCTACACTAAGCCTCACTACTGGCCAATTAAAACCCTTATTTGATATCCTTCGCGGGAACCCTGATCCATCTTCACCATGAACATTGACTCCTGATGCTAGGGAAGCTTTAAAGTTGGTAGAAGAGGCCATTGAAGGATTCCATTGTGATATAATTGATTTTACTCGACCGCTGATATTGATCATTATTTATTCACAATATACACCCACAGGAGTATTTTGGCAACGGGGCCTTTATATGGATACATTTGCCCATCTCTCCTAAAAGTACAATTGAGTCTTATACCTCCATGGTGGCTAAACTTATTCTTCAAGGACTCAAGACTTCTACTAAAATATTTGGCATCCACCCTGCTACTATTATTACTCCCTATTCATTGTCACAGGTTGAATATTTATGCTTCAATGATAATGATTGGGCTATAGCTATATGCTCTACTTCTGCAAATTTTGATAACCATCTTCCTAAGTCTCCTATACTATCTTTTTGTATCAATCATCCCATTATATTTCCACAGATAATAAAAAATCAACCTATTCCTAAGGCATTAAATGTATTTACAGATGGGTCCTCCTCTAATGGTACTGCTGCTGTAGTCACTCAAAAAGAAAATATGATTCATATTACTGTCCATAAATCAGCTCAATTGTTTGAGCTAGAAGCTGTTATTATAGCTCTTGAAAGTTTTAAAGAACAGCCCATAAATATTTTTTCAGGCAGCCACTATAGTGTACATGCTGTCCCTAAATTGGAGCTAGCAGGTCCAATAGCACCTCATACTCCAGCCTTTAAATTGTTTTTTCAAATTCAAAACCTTCTATGGGAACATAAAGAACCTTTGTTTATTGGACATATCAGAGCTCATGCTAATTTGCCTGGTCCTCTCCATGAAGGTAATCAAAAGGCCAATGCCCTCACTCAAACAATCTTTATATTTTCAGCAGTCCAACAAGCTACCTTGTTCCATTCTCAATTTCAAGTTAATAGTTCTACTTTACAAGAAAGCTTCAAAATAACTAAAGATCCAGCTCGAACAATTGTGAAGGCTTGTCAATCTTGTGTGACACATTTGCCCAATCCACATTATGGGGTTAACCCAAGAGGATTAATGCCCAATCATTTGTGGCAGATGGATGTCACTCATGAGCCAAGTTTTGGAAAATTGTGATTTATTCATGTGATCATAGATACATGCTCAGGCATGATTTTTGCTTCCTTACATGCTGGAGAAAAAGTTAAAGATGTTATATCTCATTGTTTACAAGCTTTTGCTGCACTGGGCATTCCCAAAATGCTTAAAACAGACAATGGCCCTGTATATACTTCCTCATCTTTCAAACAGATTTGCACAAAATTCAGTATACTCCATAAGACAGGTATTCCATATAATCCTCAAGGCCAAGGTATAATTGAACGAGCTAATCACACACTCAAAATTATGCTTTTGAAACAAAAAGAAGGAAATTGGACAAATCCTAAAGACAGATTAGCCGTTGCCGTTTTTACTTTAAATTTTTTAACTTTGGATTCCAAAGGATATTTGGCTGGAGACAGACACTGGAATCCACATCAACAACATAAACCCTTGGTTTACTGGAAGGATGTTCTTTCAGGCACATGGAAGGGCCCAGACCCAGTATTAATTTGGGGGAGAGGATCTGTTTGTGTTTTTCCACAGCATGAATCCTTGCCGGTATGGATACCATCAAGATTAATAAAACAAGTGCCAAATCAAAAGGGCCAAGATGAAGTAGTTGTGGAATGATTCCCTTAAAAGAGGCATCAATCCACACACCTGCACGAGTTTGTCTCTTTTCCGACAAAGGAACCTCATCTTTGCCTTTTCAGCTAAGAAATTTTTAAGCTGCATGCTTTTTTCTTCAATTAATTCACAACTTAAGTCTCATTCCTCCCGGCCGGGACAAGAGGATCTCTCTTTAGTGCGCACACAATCGTGTTTTTCTTTTTTATATATGTCTTTATGTCTGTGCACTTGTCTATATTTCATGTAAATGTGACATCACAAATATATGTCTTTATGTTTGTGCGTCTGTCCAATGTGACGTCACAAATAACAAAAACCGAACGTTCATGAAAATTAATATTATTAAAATAAGGATCCAAATAACTTTAATTCATTTAAGTTAAATATATTCAAATTGGGTAAACAATTAAAAAATGAAGGTACCTTCAAACTTAATTTATAAGTATCTCTAGGACTTCTCTTCAGCAAGAAATATGACTAATACTGTTCAACCTGATATTTTGGTATTTGTCATGGGATTGTTTATTTGTAATTAACTTCATTTGTTAAATAGCTGATTGATTTAAGTTGTTTCAACAGATATATTCATGGAAGGTTGCTGTGTATGCAGAGGCTCAAAAGTCCCAGCTAACAAATTATTTTTCTAAAATACTCTTAGTTTTTCTTTAATCTATCTTAAATGTAATATTTTGTCAGCTAAATATCCTCAGTCTTTCTATAAGCCATTCTGAATGTGATATTTTGCCAGCTAATGTTCGTGGGAGCTCAAGCAGCAATGTGTGTGAGCAGAGATCAACTTCAGATACCTGAAGATCTAATAATTCTATTTTTTAGATTGAATTGCGCTCCTACAACTCGTTTCCTGACTCAGTGCTGGAATGGCACTGCCTTCCCTCTAATGATTGTTGCTTGAGTTTCTAGGTACATCCCTATGCCAGTCTTAGTGGGCCCTGAAAATTTGCCGGTGGCATTTTCTAGACATAAAAGAGACGGCTGCTGCTGCTACAGCTGCAGGGATCGCAATCGCTACAAGCATCCCTGCTGCTCAAGCATCAAACAACTTCACCAGCAGTATGGCCACTGCTCTGCATGCATGAGGCCTCCTAGATCAACGTGTTAGCAAGTGGACATTTTGATAGATCTTTCTACTATCGGATGTTTGGGACATTGTACGGGACAGTGCCTTGCGGGTACCCCTTTTCTTAACCTTGATAGGGCAGCTGATTTGTCTAGAGAACTTAGTGCATTACTTAATGGAACTTGGGGCACCTGATTTGTCTAAAAGAACTTAGTACGCTATTTAATGGAACTTGGCTCGTCAGTAAAAAGCTTGCCACCTTATAACCGGAGCATCTCCTCATGATCGGACGGCTGGTAGTCAATGATGGGAAAGTCTCATGTGGCCGACATATCAACCTAAGACAGGAGTCAAGGGCACAGCCTTGATTATCCAATGACGGGTAAGAATGTTGGTTGCACATGTGGATGCCCAAGACAGGCACAGTCGATCCTGATGTGGTGAGGGTCGTCACCCATCCATTTAAGCTATCCCTCTTTTAAAACAAAAGGGGGGAAATGTAAGAGCCTTAATGAGGCGGTAGCTAGATGGTGGCTGGCTGAAAGCCAAAGAGGAGGCATATAATTGTTTTCTCCTGACCTTAATGTAATCAACTAAGAATCTTTCTGTGCCCATGAACACTGTCTGACGCACCTGTAAGTTGAGCTTGTGACAAGTATACACTTGTTAAGGTGAAGGGTATTTAACCAGGTAGGGTTGGAGTTGGAGTTGGGGGTTGTTGTTGGAGTTGGAGAGAGAAGTCAGCAGAAGAACCAAGAATAAAGAACCTACTCATTCCCAGTCTGCCTCCGAATTCTTTCCCTCGGTATCATTGCTGCAGGCGGCAGCAGCTGCAGGCGGCAACAAAATACCAATTTCAATGTTCCCAACCACTCCTTTTCCTTTAGAATGCATATTCTGGGGGGCAGTTTTGCAGTTAAACCCACCTCAGAACCATAGAAAGGTTACCCTTACTCTAATTTAGATGTGTTTATTTAAGGTTCTATCCATCTTCTGTGGGGGAAAGGACCGGAAGTAACAGATTACTAGATCTCTATAGTGGTTCCTGGGGTATTCCATGTTTATAGTGGGTTTCTGATGTTATCAGGAAAGTCAAGTTCACATAGGACATGACCTTTGTTCCTGGACTGGATGACTGAAATAAAAATTGGTTAAGCAACAATACTATGATGCCAGAAAATGCAGTAGTTTCAGGACAAAGATAGACTGACTGGGCTAAAAGCCCAATCACTATACTATAGATAGGAATCATTTGAGATCCTGATAAGAGTGATGTAGGGAGGGCACTAAACTGTCAATCTGTTTTTTATAGGGACTCGGCACCAGAAAGCCTGGAAGCACAAGGTCTTTTTAAAAACATATCCCCAAGCTGTGGGCAACAAAAGAAACCTGGTGGTTGCTGCATGACAGTATGCACTTGTTCAAACTTACTGAATTGCACACTAAAAATAATAAATTTTCCTTTAATGAAATCAATTTAAGAACTAAAGAGTTATTGCATAAATCTCCTTATAGTCTTTTTATTATACTAGGAGCTTCCCAAATATGAAAAATATGATTAGCCCCTGCCCCACAAATTTTTTCAACTTACTCCTCCTGCAAAAAGATAAAAGGGCAAGAGTCCTGGCTACAGGTTCAGACTTTTCTTTTGCCCCAGCTCCCACTCTCAGTTATATGAACTGATCATTCTTCTTGCCTCATTATCCTTGGACATCATTGCTTCTCTTCTTTCTGTAGAATTGATGCTTTGGGCAAAATCTATATGTTGATGCTAATGGGATACAAGAAATATCATTATAAAATATGGGATCTTGGCACACTTGGTATTTTATAAAAATAAAATGCTATTTTATTATATTAATTTTTATTCTGTGGTTCTGGGATTGATTCCATGGTCTCAAACATGCTAAACAAGCTTCCCACCACTGAACTACATCCCCAGCCCACACTCAGTATTTTAAATCAGATGTAAGAGAGGAAAACTATAGAAGCAAGAAGATTTCTCAGACCTTTTCCTGACCATCTTCTTCTGAAGAACCTCACATGACACTTGTCCTGTCCTATACTCAAAGGGAAGGAATAAACACAGAGAAAGTTTGCATATACAAATAGATAGCAGAGAGATGTGCTTAGAGAGAATAAACCATGTGAGTACACAGTTCGAGATGGCCACTTGCAAGCCAAGGAGGGAGGCTTCAGAAATCAAACCTACCAACACTTTAATCTTAGATTTCCATCCTCTAGAACTAGGATAAAATTAACTTCTGTTGTTTAAGCTTCCCAGTCTGTGGTGCGTTGTTATGGCAGGCTTAAGAAACTCATTCAATGCTGTAATAATTAACTCAGCCTTCATCTCACTTTAGAAAATGACCCCTGAGTACTCAGTTTGTACCTATCTACTTTTACTCTGGGTAAATAAAATACCCTGGACTTGAAGAGTTTGCTTCACTCTTGTCTGTTAAAATTTTTAGCTATGTATCTTGCAAGGTGATTTTCCTCCCATTTAATAGTCTTCATTTGAAAAGAGCCAATAAGGGGCTAGAGTTGTAGCTCAGTGGTAGAGCACTCACCTTGTACATGGGAGGCCCTGGGTTTGATCCTCAGCACCACATAAAAATAAATAAATAAAACAAAGGTATTGTGTTCAGCTACAACTAAAATATAAATATTAAAGAAAGAGCCAATAACTAGCAAATGAAGGGGAAATAGGCAAGCATTGGGTGACCTACTCCAATTTCTGTTTATATAATGAAACACACAAAGCTGTTTACTTCATAAATAAAGCTCACAATATTGGGGGCTGAAAACTCAAGATCAGGCAGCCCTATCTGTTCTTCCTCTGGTAAGGACCTCATGGTGAAGGCATCACAATAGTGGAAATTCATGTGCTAGGACTGGCAAAAATATCCAGGAATTAGGTTTACTCTTTTGAAACAATTTTTTCTTTTAGAAACTAATCAGAGTCTTGGAAGAATTACATTAACATCTTCTGAGGGAATGTCCCCAGTGACCTAATTACTTCTCACTAAGCTCCACCTCTTCAAGGTTACTCCCAACTCTGAAATATTGCCACATAGGGGTTCAAACTTCCACCATGTGAAACATATTTTTTGTACCTGGGATTGAACCTAGGGGTGTTTAAACACTAAGCCACATCCCCAGCTCTTTTCTGAATAAATAAATATATATAATATATAAATATATATGTAATAAATATAAATATATAATATATATATAAATATATATATGTAATAAATATAAATATATTATATATAAATATATATAATAAATATAAATATATATATTATATATAAATATGTGATAAATATAAACATATTATATATAAATATATATAATAAATATATATACTATATACATACCTACATATATATTTATATACGTTTACATATATGCATATACTTATATGTATATACTTTGAAACAGGGTCTCATTGAGTTGCTTAGGACCTTGCTAAGTTGCTGAGGCTGGCTTTGAACTCATGATCCTCCTGGCTCAGCCTCCTGAACTGCTGGGATTACAGGCATGCGCCACTGCGCCCAGCTCAGCATATGAAACTTTCAATACATTCAACATCATTTGTTGAAATAATTACCTTTTCTAAATTCAATGCTTTTGGCCCTCTTACAAAAATTATTTGGCCACATATAGTCTGAATAAATATTTATGAAAAACAATATAACAATGGTTGCCAAGTTATTAAAAAATGATCAACATCATTAATCATCATGGGATTGAGAATCACAACCACAATGAGCTATCTTCTCAAACCAGTTACAATGGCTATTATAGAAAATAAATGCAGAGAAAGGAGAACTTTATACACTGGGAGAGACTACAAATTAGTATAGATTAAAATGTTTTATACATACAAATTTTAATATTTTATTTTATATATAACCAGTCTTGGGATATATGTATCTATCTTGGGGTATATGCATGTGTATATATCTCAACATATTATTTAGCCATAAAAAAGGATGAAATCCTCTAATTTGTGGTACCACAGATAAAACTGAAAGACATTGTGTTTAAGTGAAATAAGCCAAGTGCTGCCACTTGTTCCTTTTTTTAAAAAGTATTTTCAGTTGTAGTTGGACACAATACCTTTATTTATTTATTTATTTTTGGTACCGGGGATTGAACTCAGGGGCACTCGACCACTGGGTCACATCCCCAGCCCTTTTTTGTATTTTATTTAGAGACAGGGTCTCACTGAGTTACTAAGTGCCTCGCCATTGTTGAGGCTGGCTTTGAACTCGTGATCCTCCTGCCTCAGCCTCCCAAAGTGCTAGGATTACAGGCGTGCGCCACCACTCCCGGCTACCTTTATTTTTATTTATTTATTAAAATATTTATTTACTTTAGTTTTACACGATGCAATGCATTTGTGTTTATGTGGTGCTGAGGATCGAACCCGGGCCGCGCACGTGTGAGGCGAGCACTCTGCTGATGAGCTACAGCCCCAGCCCCTATTTATTTATTTTTATGTGGTGCTGAGGATCAAACCCAGTGCCTTGCATGTGCTAGACGAGCACTCTACTGCTGAGTCACAACCCCAGCCCCCCATTTGTTCCCTTTGGTATGTGGAAATTAAAAAGTTGATTTCAGGGAAGTACAGAGTAGAATAATGGTCACTAGAAGTTAAGAAGGATGGGGGAAGAAGTAGATAGAGGCTGGATAACAGGCATCAAAATGTAGTAACATAGGAGTTTTGATGTTCTACGGCACAGTTAAGTAACTATAACTCACAAAAAAGTATTCCTTTTAATAAAGTACTAGAAGAGAGGATTTTGAGGTTCCCTGCACAAATAAATGTTAACGGATTTAGGAAATGTATTATATACACATATGGACTTATCATATTGTACCTCTGTTGGTGTGAACTTTACTCAGTGCCTAGGAAAGTTTGTTTATCTGGTCAGTTAGATAAGGAAGACACTAAAGAACAGGATAATGAAGGAAATGGAGAGGGGAAACTGGTCATTTCCCTTGTCTCCAATCTTTAGGTGAAGATCAAACCAGAGTGACCTTAGTTGTAAAGTAAAAGAATGTACTCATAAAACATCTTAAGAAATCCATCTGTGCAGTGGGCATGCAACATATGCTATGTATCTCTCCTGCTTGTAGGCATGGAATGACAGTCCTTTGTATAAGAATATGCCAACAATGATGAGTGAAAAAATGTTAAAACCTTCTCTGTTGAGTCTCCCAAGTTCTTTCTTTGGGATCAGTAAAACAGTATACTTGAGGCATTTGTAGCCCTGGAGTTGAACAACCCTTTAAATATATACCATTACTGTATGTCTCAAAGTAATTCTTGACAAATAATAATAACTGTGGTTTGTAATTCAGATGTAACTGTTTATCCTGCATTTTATCTGGAAAACATGCAAATTTGCACTTTTGCATTTGCACACATTTATGGTTATTTATAATATTGTTTATAGAAATGGTGGATAAATGCTAAAGTGCTTCCTATAGATACAAATATATGAAATTATTATATTTTGCAGTTCTAAAGATAGAATACAGAGCCTGATGCTTTACCACTGAGTTACATATCTAGCCTATAATATTTAATTCTTGAACATCATATTTTAGAGAAGGCAGGGTAGAAGTAGTCAACTTCTCTATAGAAATTCTTGCTTTATTTGGCATAGCATATAAATATTCTTTCAGCATAACTAGATTGCATGTATGCATGTCTTACTCTTGGATTTGTTTTTAAAATATATTTTTTCCTCCAAAGAATCAACAAATAAAGCAAACTCTGAAGTCATATTTTATTAGGCAGCAAGCTGCTTCTTTTATTGTGGAAGTAAATAACAACCAAAAGCCTCAGAAAAAGGTTTTGTTGTTGTTTGTCTTGTATCCTTACCAAAAATTAATACAAATGATCTGCCTTGATTTATGACTGTGACACTGGTGTTAGAGTGTAAATCAGTGGAAGAGAACTTGCCTCGCATGTGTGAGGCCCTGGGCTTTATCCCCAGTTTTACAAAGAAAAAATATTGTGACATTGAATTGAATAAGAATACAGTACAGTTCCTTGCCCATTTATTCATTGGGTTTTCTTGAGTCTGTTATAATTTTTTTGAGTTCTTTATATATCCTGGAAATTAATTCTCTGAGGTGCAGGTGGCAAAGATTTTTGGCCATTCTGTAGGCTCTCTCTTCGTGATATTTATTGTTTCCTTTGCTGTAAAGAAGCTTTTCAGTTTAATTCCATCTATTTATTGATTATTGATTTTACTTCTTGAACTTTAGGAGTCTTGTTAAGGAAGTCAGTTTGTGAGCCAATATGTTGGAGTGTACAAGTAACAATAAACGTTGGCAAGGGTGTGGGGAAAAAGGTACACTCATATATTACTGGGGTGACTGCAATTGGTGTGACCACTCAGGAAAGCTGTATGGAGATTCCTCAGAAAACTTGGAATGGAACCACCATTTGACCCAGTTATCCCACTCCTCAGTATGTATCCAAAGGATTTAAAATCAGCATACTACAGTGATTCAGCCACATCAATGTTTATAGCAGCTCAATTCACAATGGCTAAGCTATGGAACCAAAATTGGTGCCCTTCAACAGATGAATGGATAAGGAAAATGTGGTATATATCCACAATGGAGTATTACTCAGCCATAAAGAAGAATGACTTTATGACATTTGCCAGTAAATGGTTGGAACAGGAAACTATCATGCTAAGTGAAATAAGACAGTACCCAAAGGCCAAAGGTCAAATGTTTTCTCTGATAAGTGGAAGTTAACCCAAATAAGGGTGTGGTGAGGGGAAGAATAGAAGCCCAGTAAATCAGACAATGGGACCGGAGGGAAGGAAGGGGTAGAGGAAAAGGAAAGATAGTGGATCATGAATTATGAATTATGAATCTGACATAAGTTCCCCAAATACATATATAAGAACATCACAGTGAATCCCACCATCATGTACATCCACAAAAATGGGATCCTGACTAGAATAAGATATATTCTATGCTTGCATAATTACATCAAAATTGATCCTAATGTCATGTATAACTACATTAAATATAAAAAGAAAATATACTGTTAAAAAAAGAATACTGGGGCTGGGGTTGTGGCTCAGCGGCAGAGCGCTCGCCTTGCATGTGCGCAGCCCGGGTTCGATCCTCAGCACCACATAAACATAAATGCATTGCATTGTGTACAACTAAAGTAAATAAATAAATATTTTAAAATATATTAAAAAAAGAATACTGTACAAAACATTATCTGGTAACTGGGTATCTTTATACTTTCAGCATTTTAAAAATAAAAATCTATCTGAATGGCATTCCTATTTTATAACTATGAAAATAGCTATCTGTTTGCTTGCAATGGAGGTGAGGGTTTTTAAATATTTATTTATTTGCTTTAATTGTACACAATACATTTATTTTTACATGGTCCTGAGGATCGAACCCGGGCCGCACATGTGTAGGCAAGCGCTCTACCGCTGAGCCACAACCCCAGCCATGGAGGTGAGGCTTTTGAAAAGTTCCAGTCAGAGATTAAGGAGTTTAACTTGTGCTTTATGTAAATTATTGATCGTGGGAAAAAAATTGTAAGTACAAACAATTTTCTAAGGATTGGGTCTATCAGATTTTCAAAAATATGTTGAAAAAATCTGTAAACAATATAGATCAGTTGGGACATAGCTCAGTTGGTAGAGTGTTTGCCTCACACGCACAAGGCCCTGGGTTCAATCCCCAGCACCACACACACACACACACACACACACACACACACACACACACAAAGGTTAAGAATCACTATTCTCTTTATATGTATGACTTTATGATATACTGAAAAAATATGGATATTGTTTGAGTATATATGTGAGGGTTTATTTCTGGGGTGTCTACACAATTATATCGGTCAATTTGCCTGACTTTATCAAAACCACATTGTTTTGCTTACTATAGTTTTTTTTTTCTTTGGGGCCGGGGAGGTACCAGGAATTGAACTCAGGGGCACTCGACTACTGAGCCACATCTCTAGCCCTATTTTGTATATTTATTTAGAGACTGGGTCTCATTGAGTTGCTTAGTGGCTCGCTTTTGCTGAGGCTGGCTTTGAACTTGCAATCCTCCTGCCTCAGCCTCACAAGCCACTGGGTTTGCAGGCATGTGCCACCGTGCTCAGCTGCTTATCATAGTTTTATAATAGGTTTTGAAATCAGGGTGTATGAAACTCTTAGTTTTTTTTTTTTTTTTTCTTTTTCAAGACTGTTTTGGCTATATCACTTATACCATATAAAATTCAGGTTCCTCCAGACATGGTAGCTCATGCCTGTAATCCCAGTGGCTTCAAAGGCCGAGGCAGGAGGACCACAAGTTCAAAGCCAGCCTCAGCAACTTAGCGAGGCACTAAACAGCTTAGTGAGACCCTATCTCAAAATGAAAAAGAAAAAGGGCTGGGGAAGTGGCTCATTTGTTAAGCTCCCCTGGCTTCAATCCCTAGTACCAAAAATATAAGAATAAAAATAAAATTCAGGATCAATATTGTTTTGATATTGCTAAACATTTTCTCTTTAATCAAACTGTAGGTGGGTTCTCTGAGCTCTCTTCTAGACTAAGTTTTAAATCTGGATTATAAAAATGACAGATTCAACAGAGTTAAGGGAGGGGGGGAAAGGGGGAAAATGGTAGAATGAGTTGGATATCATTACCCTAAGTGACTGTATGAAGACACAATAGTGTGAATATAATTTGTATACAACCAGAGATATGTAAAAATGTGCACTATATGTGTATTATGAATTGTAATGCATTCTACTGTCATATATAACAACTTCAAATAAAAAAAAAAATACTCAACCAAACAGCAACACAAGGTCTGGAAAGCAACTGCTTTGAAAGGTAAATATTAGGAAGAGTAGCAACTCTGTCCCCCAGTCTCATTAGCAAGATAGAGTACTTTCGTCAATAACTATCGGCTAGAAGACAACCTAATCATGTAAATTGGTCAGACTTTTGTAATTTTTCACTTTCTTGACTCTAGGAAAGCCTTGCTCCCCCTTCCCTCCACCTCTTTCATTATTCTCTCTTTAAAATGCCCTTTCACCTCTGTACAAATCAAAGTTGAGTTCAACTCACCTTGGACCCTCCTTTCTATTGCAATATCCATTACTAATTAAAATGTCTTTACCACTTTAGCTAGTGTGTCTGTCTTTTTTAAAAATTATCTTTGACCTTGTTTGGGGGTTGGGGAGAACACTTGGACTTCATATTATATTTTAAAATCTTGGTATCTCAGGGGTAGGGTGTACCTCAGTGGTAGAGCACTTGCCTCACATGCATGTGGTCTTGGGTTCTATGCCCAGCAATGTAAAAAAATATTTTGGTAAACAATATATAGTAAGATAGTGTTTCTTTGACTTTGGAGGTTGCTACTTGGTATTATCAACCACAACTTGAGACCGTATTCTATATAAAAGTAAATCTGACAGTTGTATGTTTTTCTCTGGTCAAGCCATGGGGGGTGTCTGTCTGACATATTAAGGCATTTATTTCAGTGTGGTGTTGGAAGAATGTACTGCTGAAGGACAGCAGAATGGAATAAGGAGTCTTAGACTAAGGGAACCAGAGTTATCATTAAAATGACAAATTTAAGTCATTTTAAGTGAATAGCAGTCAGAACAGAACACACTAAGGCCCGAGGTGAGAACATTTAAGAGTGTTTGAGAAGCTGAACCAGTTAAGTGAACGCTTGCTAAGTGAATAGGGTTTGTAGAATATGGCTGCAAGGAGCTGTTTCCTATTTTTGCTGTTTTCTGCATGGCTTTGGGTCAGTTTCTTAACCTCATTCTGCCTTGTATTTCTGATCTGTAACACAGCAGAGTCCTGATGTGATATTTTGAGGCAAGGAGTGATAATCCATGTGGATATTAACTCTGTAGTTAATATATGCTGGTATCTACATTGTCCAGAATGCACGTGGATGCTGTCCAAGAATGCTATCCCTGCAGGGCTGCTGTGTGAGAACTGAGTCTTAGTGTAGGTTTTGTCTTCTGGAAAGAACTCCATGAACCATCATTTTTTTTTTTTTTTGGAAGTGACTTCTTTACATATGAAGTCACAAACCAAAATTCTGAGGCCCACCTGACCAGGTGACTCTTCAAATACTTTTCTTGACTCTACCATCCAGAATCAAGTGGTGTTTAGTCAAGTTGAAGACAGGAAAAGAAGGTACATAGTTTGTTCCATGTGGCATTGTCTATCTGCTTTGCTGCTCATCAAATTCAGAACAATTCCTCCTCAGAAAATAACGATACAAATAATTATTGAGCATGAGTATATACTGCTATTATTAATGTATTTACATCCCCACACACATGTTATATTGTCATGGAACACAAAATAAAATCAGGTATGTATTTATTTTTGTCATGCTGAGGATTGAACCCAGGTATGAGAGAGATATGCACTCTATTACTGAACTACATCCCCAAATTCATGTAATCAGATATTTAATAACTGGCTAGTAATGATATATCTAATAAGTAGTAGAACCATGAAAACCACACTGTTGACTCTTTATGTTTCCATTATCAGCTTCTTACTACTGACCATGTTTTAGGTTCACATAAAGCTGGAAAGATGAGTTGAAATGTCACACTGCCTTCCATCTATAGGAGCCCCCAAATCCCCAGAAGCAAAAGAGGAAAGTATTATAGGCATTGCACATTGTTTAACTCAAGATTTACATCAGTACATCAGAAAGACAGAAAGAGGGGGTGGAGAGAGAGAGAGAGAAGACAACACACAAGAGAGAGATATCAATCAATTCAATTTCCACAAAGACAGGGTTGTTATGTGCTATAATTGTAATGAGACACAGAGCCCAGAAGTACAGGGGCAGTCCAGAAGAACAAGGCAAAAACATACAGGAGGCCATTTGAATGAACTTGCCCTTTAACCCTTATTTTTTCTCTTTTTTTTATTCAAAGTTGTATTTATAATAGTATGCATTACAGTTCATAGGACACATATCTTGTTCCTGATTTCAAAGAGACAGAGGTATTTGCATGACACAGCTATCTTTCAACAAGCCTAAGGATGAAAGAATACTCTTTACAGATAATGCAAGGTTGAATCACTCCCTGAGAACCTTGACTTGCCTTTCCTATGATTTTTGTTATGATCAACTTAATATATTATGAAATAATTTGAGTATATCTTTCTATGTATAAGAAGAAAACATAATTATCATTGTAAGTAAAAGAAACCAGTAAGGTTTATATCCTGTATTTGTTTCCTTGGAAATCTCCAGTTTCCTTTATTTTTGGAAATCAATTTACCTCTGTCCTTTATTATACAAATTCTACAACTAAGTAGCTTGCATAGATTGTAGCATTGCTCTTTACATGAAGTGAAATTAAGTTAAAGTGAAGATTAATTTTACCAAGAAAATTTTTAAATCTTGAAATTATCTGAATATAGTATTGATGCCCAGAGTAGCTGACTACAGCATTACTTGACAAAATAAAAACCCATCTATTGAATTATATTAAAAGTACCTGTAAAATGTAACTTGTGTTGGCGTATTTGTTGCCAATATCTCATAAATCTTGAGCATTCATTTATCATAGATCTTCTCATAAATCTTAAACAAATGCCGCCTCACCAGAATATTTTGTAGATCATTAGATTCAGGTTTGTATTACTTGCATGACAGATGGATGCTCTTGAGTCTCAGACACATGCTGTGGAATCTTCCTTCACTAGAAGATGTTTATCTCAACAAAGTCATACTAGCATTAGTGCACTCAGCATTGTAGGCCCTACATGAATCCTAGTGTGCAAGTTCAAGTCCTGAATATTTTTCCTAATTTCTTACTTTTTTGTGTCTTGGTGGTTTCAAGTGAGATAATTCCTATTCAACCCAGATTGATGAATACCATCTACAGTAGTGTCTATTCACATATAAACTATCAGAAGAGTGTCAAAGATTCCCCATGAAATGATGGATGGAACAGATAATATAAATAATAGGAAGGTGGGATAATTACTGACTCAAAGTAAATTGAAACCTGAAAAAGTCACAACATGAACATTTTAAAAAATATTGCCTTAGATGATAAAACAAAGATTGCAATTTCATTTTTTTTTTAAAATTAAGTTGTTGATAGACCTTTATTTTATTTATTTATATGTGATGCTGAGAATTGCACCCAGTGCCTCACACATGCCAGGCAAGCGTGCTACCGCTGAGCCATAGCCCCAGCCCTGCAATTTCATTTTTTAAAAGCCAGTAATACAAAAATATGTGCTTCCTCTAGCACATGTATGCATACATTTTGTGACTGGCATGTTTTATTTCATTGAAAAATGAAAACAATTCAATAATCATTCACCAAACAATAAGAAAATAATACATCTACATTATGATCTTTCATTAAAAGGAAATATCACACAGATATTTACAAACACAAGATAGAAGAAATAAAAATCTCTAGCTTTTTGATAAGGAGGAAATAAAAAGTATGAAATTAGCATTTACACGGTAACAAAGTGGCTGATCTCTGCATTCAGAATGGGAATCTGAGTTTTCCACCCACAAAAAATTATGTCTTTGTGTACCTTTCCCAATAAGAACAAACTCAGTGATACAATGACAATTTTCACAGTCTTCCTAACCATGAGATTCTGAGCAGATTCTGCCTTATGGCTCCCAGACAGTCTCTGCTCCTCTCCTTTTCAACAAGAGAAAATTCAGAGGAAGTTTCTGGAAAACACCTGCCTTCTCTAAAATATGTTAGACCCCTATCCCAACATTAAGGAGTCAAGTTAGAAAAGATGAAGATGATTGGAAAGAGATTTTGAAAAATGATTATAAATTCACAAAAATTTAAAAGACAAATGAAAGGCATTAATACATAGTACTAAAAATGAATATGATTGTAGATGATGTCTATGTGATCAAAAACAAAAAGGAAAAGGACGAAGAAAAGGAGGAAAGAAAGAAGGGAGGAAGGAAGGAAATTTCATACAAGTGTTAGAGACATTTGCAAGCCAAAAAATTTTTTAAAGCAAGAACGAATATTACCAGGCCTGCCAGCAGCGGTAACAAGTTGTTGGTCAGGAAGCAGAATGACTGGAGAAAATGCGTTCTTCATACAAAAGAACTGCATTCCGCAACCAACCACTAACGGCAGGGATCAGCTGTCCTTGCCCCTGCAGACCCCACAGAGAGGCTCTGAGCTCAGCTGCATTGGCTGTGGCACCTCCCTGGGTGGGCGTGGTGTGGAGGAGGAGGGAGGAGGACTTCTTCCACTGGGGCATCTGCACTTGCGCAGGAGGCACCCAGGGATAAGTCTCCAGATTCCTGCCACCTCTGGCTGTTGGTGGGGAAGGAGTCAGAAAGAAGGGAAGTAAAAGAAGCCGTGTCATCTAATAAAATTCACTGGAATTTTGAAGCTGGAGCAGTGCTGGGTACATTTCCTGATTCATGAGGACAATATACACATAAGCATTAATGTCAATGTTCTGAAATTGGAAACCCTGTTTATGAAAGGTACATATGAAAATCAAATTTATGAAAGACAAATTTGGTGCCCATAAGGCATTCAGCTTTCACTGTTCTATTTTTTCATTATAAAAATACACTGTGGATAAGAGGGTTATGTAGGGAAAACTCTACATTAATTGAAGTCTCTAACATAATGTATTTGTACAGATAGAGAAATTAATATGAACAAAAGAGAAAAGAACTTAAAGTCAGACACATGCTACAGGAGAGGATTTAAGTTTTTTTACAACAAAGAAATAATAATATTTAAGGTAGATGGAATGCTAATTACCTTGGTTTAATCATTACAGAATGTATACATGTGTAGAAACATGACATTGTACTGTATAAGTATATATAATTATAGTGTCACCTTAAAAGAAATAGACACATATGTGTATAATAAAATAATTTATAAGAAAGATCAGTGGGGAACTGGGTGTGATGGTGCACATGTGGAATCCCAGCTACTCTGTATGTTGAAGCAGGACGATTTCTAATTCAAGGCTGGCCTTGTCATCTTTATAAGAACCTGTTTGAAACTAAATCCAGCAAGTATTATAATGCCTATAAAGTATACGGTGTAGTGTGTGTGTGTGTGTGTGTGTGTGTGTGTCTTTTTTGGTGAAAATGCATTATTTATGAACTTATGGGAAGTTGAGTTTCCTAGATGGGGCCCCATCCTCCCAGCTTGGTTCTGGGAAGGACATGGATTCCTTCCTCTAAAAAGTGGGTCTTCCTTCAGCCCCAAGGCTGGGAGGCCCTGTTCATCCCCCAAGGGGAGGTTGCAAATTGAACTGGTGCCTGTGCCTCCGTAGCTTCTATTCTAGCTCATGGCCTGCCTTTTCCCTGTCTTATGATTTTTTAAAAAAAATATTTATTTATTTACTTTAGTTGTACACAATGCAATGCATTTATGTTTACGTGGTGCTGAGGATTGAACCCGGGCCGCGCACGTGTGAGGCTAGCGCTCTGCCACTGAGCCACAACCCCCGCCCTGCCTTATGATTGAGAACCATATCTCAAACTCTTCCAGCGCAACAGGGGGCCCACAGATTCCAAGTGGGGGCCACTTTCCAGTGACTCACACACTAAGGGAACAAAATGGTTGACCTGGAATGGAGCATGCCCAAAGCTGGTCTCAAAGGCAATTTGTGGACAGATTTTAGGAGGAACCTCTTCCTAAGAAGAACGAACAAATCTGTGCAGAACTTAAAGGGCATTGCTGAGCTTCCCTGATAATTTTCAAGAGGAGCTGGGCACTCAGAGTTCTTACACTTTCTTCTCTTATAATACCTGCAGGTGGTAGATCACCACAGTCCCAAAAAAAGTCAATGTAATCCTCAAATGTCATCATGTGCTGGTTCACCTCAGCAGCTTGCATAGGGAAGGTTGGAAGTCAGTTGATGTCCTCAGGGTAGAAGTCCACAGTTTTATTGAGAACCTTACTCACCTATGATTCTTCTATGTGGCACCCATGACTGGTGAAGAACCTTGAGATTGGATCTGCACTTGGGACTCATTGATATGCTGGGGAAATCCTAGAATCACACATTGGGAGTGGCCTTGCTCTGAGTTCCAGCATACTTCCTCATTCTGTTCAAACAGTTCTTCTTTCCAAATTGCAGGATTCCGCCTTTCCACACTAAACACCCTGCTCACTGTCTCTGGACAAACCAAGAGTGGGTCATCTTGGTTTCCCAAGGCTTTCCAGAACTCAGACTTGAGCTCAGTCAGCTCAGTCATAGGCAGCATCACCTTACCCATGCTATTGGCTTGCATGTTGTCATGTATAACCAGGGATGAGAACTATAACTCCATCACCTGCCACAGTCCTACGTGTTGCTTTGTTTACTCTTTTGTAGAAGAATTTGGAAATTCGAGGAAACTGCCTGTGTTAATTAGTTTTCCCATACTGTAACCAAATACCAGAGAATCAACCTACAAAGGGAAAAAGTGTCTTTTGGCTCATGGTCAGTTGCCTCTATTGTTTTTGTGCCTGTGGAGCAAGGCAGGACATCATCATGGGATCATGGGTTAGAGCATGATCTACTCACTTAAATTTGTATGGGAAGCAAGAAGAGAAAGAGAAAAGGGCCAGGGTCACAACATCCTCTTCAAGGGCATGTCCCCAAGCATGTAACTTCCTTCTACTAGGTATCACTTCCTAAAGGTTCCTCTACCTCCCCAAAATGCCATAGAATGGTGACTAAGCATTCAATACACGGGCCTTTGGTGGAAATTACATAATTGATTACATATTATAGAACTGCAGTCCAGTGTGATGTTGCATGCCTATTATCTCAGCAGCTCAGGAAGCTGAGGCAAGAGGATTACAAATTCAAAGCCAGCTAAGCAATTTATCAAGGCCCTAAGCAACTTAGCAAGGCCCTGTCTCAAAAAATAAATAATAAAAAAGAACAAGGGATGTTGCACAGTGGTTAAGCACCTAAATTATTCTGGGTTTAATCCTTGATACAAAACAAAACACCACAAATCAATCAAACAAACAAAAAACAAATTATAGAATTACCAATGATCAGTTAGTCGTGATGGTGCACAACTGTAATCCCACTGGCTTGGGAGGCTGGGCCAGGAGAATTGCAAGTTCAAGGCCAAACTCAGCAACTTAGCAAGGCCCAGAGCAATTTAGTGAGACCCTGTCTCATAATAAAAAATAAAAAGGGCTAGGGATGTGGCTCAGTGGTTAAGTGCCCCTGGGTCTCAACTCTGGTACCAAAAAAAAAAAAAAAAAAGAGTTGCCCATGATCAGTAGCTAGGCATTTCACAGTGCATCCAAGAAAGCCTCAGTTTCTCTTACAGACAAAAGGTATTCATTTTAACAGAGTTGATGTGAGCAAAGACATTGGACACAGAAGGAGGCAAGCTTAATTATTCTTCTATTTCTTCTCTGTAGGGTTTTTGTTCAGATTTAGAACATGGAAGTAATAATAGAGTCTTCTTCTTGTGATGTTGGGTGGATTGAACAAATTAATGCAGTGTGTTGACTAATAGATAACCTATCTGTATTTGCCAGTGAAGTAAAAAATTGCTAATACTGGTGGTGTTCTCCAAGTAATTAAAGATGCATCAGTAGCCACTGTAGTGTACACCTGTAATTCCAGTTACTTGGAAGACTAAGACCCTCAGCAACTTAGTGAGATTTTGTCTCAAAAAAGAAACAAAAGAAAAGGACTGGGGATATAGCTCCTGCCTTCAATTTCAGTACCTAAAACAAACAAACAAACAAACAAACAAACAAACAAACAAACAAAAATAAATGCATCACTGGTGTCAATTGTAAAATGCATCTTTTTTTTACACCACAAGGAACAATACCACTGACAAGCTATAATGCAAACACATATAGAATTTTTACATTACAATTATTGTAAAAATCTTTCAAGTTATATAAATGTGCACATATATCTTATACCATTTTTTGTTGTTGTTACCAGGGATTGAACCACCCAGGGACACTTAACCACTGAGCTATATCCCCAGCCCTTTTTATTTTTATTTTGAGACATGGCTCACTAAATTGATTAGGGTCTTGCTAAGTTACCTAGATGGGCTTTGAACTTGTGATCCTCCTGCCTCAACCTCCTGAGTCACTGGGATTGCAGGCAGCACTACCTATACCACTCTTAAAATTACATGTGACAGAAAATGTAAGCAAAATAATACATTAACATATATTACTAATATTTCTACCATCTGCACCAAACTCCTTCACTCATCTTGTCTATGATTTTACCCATATTATCACCATCTGTGCTAATCAAGACATTGTTGATGCCACATTTCTTGAGAGTGTCCTATGCTAATCTCTGGGACGTGATCTTTACATTATACTAACAACCTCTCTGGCAAAGTTTGATTCTGATGGTATCACTGAAGATGCCAATGGGAATTTTTTAGACTAAGTTTATGTGTATGAGGACAGCCACATTATGATTGATTTCCAGGCAAGAATGTTTTTACAATAACAAATATATTTAAGATAGAGTTCTACATGCCAGATGTGAAAGCATGCACTCTAGCATCAGTAAAATAAACTATTTTTATTTTTTGCAGTGTAAAATCATCTATGTAGCAGTTTTGCATCTGTCTCTTGTTTCTCTTAACCCCGAGCACTCAAGAGCTCATTATCATTTTGACATAAGTCACCCCTTGTCCACTTGTGCATGTGACTATGTAGCTAGTTTATATACTCTGCCCCTCTACACTTGTATTTCTATTGAAGATAAAGAATTTAAATGAGGGGTTGGGGTTGTGGCTCAGCGGTAGAGCACTCGCCTAGCATATGCGCAGCCCGGGTTCGATCCTCAGCACCACATAAAAACAGAGGCATTGTGTACAACTAAAACAAATAAATAAATATTTTTAAAAAAGAATTTAAATGAGTCTTTCTTTTTTTCTTTAAGGAGTGAAGTATGAGCTTGGAAGGGTTAGAACATTTCTTGAATTACTAATTCCCAAAGTAACAGCATCTAATTATCTGCTATCCTGATATCTGAAGTGAGTTGTGCTTCAGGTTGTCTCTATCACTCACTCCAGGTCTTGAGGTCCAAGGAGCTAGTTTTCTCACTGAAGCTATAATTGTGTGAAACAAGCCCCTGTCGTTGAATAACATAAAAGCAAGAGTTCTAACTCTGTGGATGCCTGTGAAGTTCAGTATGCAAGTCCCATGGCTTTTTAGTCATGGTTCCTGAACAGAACTCTGCTGCTGTCGAGTTAGTATCTATGACCTACAGACTGCTATGGAATCCCTTTTGCTTTTATTTATTTATTTGTTTTTGCACTAACTGGCAAACTGATGTGAAAATTTGTAAGAAAACATTGAAGATCCAGAACAAGCAAAACAATCTTGAAAAAAATGTTGGATTACCTGATTTCAAAATTTACAATGATTGTAAACAAAATGATTGTAATCAAAATGATTGCAATCAAAACATCTTGATACTTATATAAGGACAGTAATATGGGTCAACGGAATAGAAATAAGTGTCCAAAAAGTAACCTTCACATATGGTCAACTGATTTTTTAAGGTTACCAAGTCAAATCAATGGAGAAAAATACTGTTGTTGGTACAAATTGATATCCACATGCAAGTTGGAACCTTACCTCACATAATATACATAATTGACTCAAAATATATGATTGATCTAAATGAAATGATAGTATATTTAAATTATTCTGTTAACTGATGGGTAAAAGCACAAAAATTATACAAATATATGGGAAACAATATGATGTTTCTATGTATGTATACATTGTGCAATGCAAAGTTTAAATCAGGATAAACATATCTGTCTCCTCAAACATTTATCATTTCTTTACAGTGAAAAACTTCAAAATCTTTTCTAAGTCTACCTTAAAGTGAATGAATCCAGGGCTGGGGATATAGCTCAGTTGGTAGAGTGTTTGCCTCGCATGTACATACGTCCCAGGTTACACACACACACACACACACACACACACACACACACACAAACAAACACACACACACACAGTGAATGAAGCCAATTTGAATGAACTATAGACAATGTCATTCTATTTAAATAATGCTGCTCTGGAAAGTGTAAATCAATAGAGATAGTAAACAGATTAGTGGTTACTAGGGGCTTGGGTAGGAAGAGGGTAGGATAGGTGAAGTACTGGTAATTTCTTTCTTTTTCTCATCTTTTCTTTCTTTCCAGTACTGGGGATTGAACCCATGGAAAATATACCACTGAGCCATATCACCATCCCTTTGCAAAAATTATTTTTTTGAAACAGGGTCTCCCTAAGTTGTCAAGGTTGGCCTTGGACCTGCTATTTTACTTCAGTCTCCTGAGTAGCTGGCATTACAGGTGTGAACAATCAAACCTAGTTAGCAGTGCTGAATTTCTTTTTCTTTTCTTTTTTCCTTTGGGTACTGGGGCTTGAACCAGGGGCGCTTAAACAACTAGGCCACATACTCAGCCCTTTTTAAAATATTTTTTGTACAGACAAGGTCTTGCTGAGTTGTTCAGGGCCTCAATAAGTTGCTGAGGCTGGCTTTGAACCAGTGATCCTCCTGCATCAGCCTCCGGAGTTGCTGGGATTACAGATGTGTGCCACCATGCCTGGTGGGAATTTCTTTATGCCAGTGAGGATATTCTGTAAACTACTGCAAAGGTGAAAACATGATACTGTTTTAAAAATCCTACATAACCTTATATCACAAAGAATTGGCATAAATGATTAGAAATTAAAAAAAATTATAGGTTTGGGAAATCCCAGGGAGGTATGCAGAAAAATAACTATATGTATGGAATTACTTCAGTGAAGGGGTTGGGGGTGGTGGAGAAGTGAGCTGACCAAGATTAACTGGGAAATTAATGGAGATTTCAAGTTTAAAGACAAAGTATGTGAACACTAAAGAAAGAAATTAAGGAAGACCTTAGAAGATGGAAAGATCTACCTTGTTCTTGGATAGGCAGAATCAATATTGTCAAAATGACTATATTACCAAAAGCATTATACAGTTACAACACAATTCTAATCAAAATCCCAATGACTTTCCTTATAGAAATAGAAAAAGTAGTCATGAAATTTATCTGGAAAAATAAGAGAACTGGAATAGCTATAGCAATCCTTAACAAGGAGAGTGAAGCAGGGGGGCATCACAATACCAGACTTTAAACTATACTATAAAGCAATAGTAACAAAAACAGCATGGTACTGGCACTAAATAGACCTGCAAACCAATGGTACAGAATAGAGGACATAGAGACTAATGCCCACAACTACAGCTATCTTATATTAGATAAAGGTGCCAAAAACATACATTGGAGAAAAGATAGCTTCTTCAACAAATGGTGCTGGGATAACTGGAAATCCATATGCAACAAAATGAAACTGAACCTCTATCTCTCACCATATACAAAACTCAACTCAAAGTGGATCAAGGACCTAGGAATTAGACCAGAGACACTACACCTAATAGAAGAAAAAGTAAGCTCTAATCTCCAACAAGTCGGACTAGGCCCCAACTTCCTTAATAAAACTCCTGTAGCGCAAGAATTAATATCAAAAATCAATAAATGGTATAGATTCAAACTAAAAAGTTTCTTTTCAGCAAAAGAAACAATCAGTGAGGTGAATAGAGAGGCTACTAATTGGGAACAAATGTTTACCACATGCACATTAGATAGAGCACTAATCTCTAGAATATATAAAGAACTTAAAAATCTTAACACCAAACAAAACAAAACAAAACAAAAAACAAAAAACAAATAGCCCAATCACTAAATGGGCCAAGGAACTGAACAGACACTTCTCAGAAGAAGATATGCAATCAATCAACAAATACATGAAAAAATGCTCAACATCTCTGGCAATTAGAGAAATGCAAATCAAAACTACTCTAAGATTTCATTTCACTCCAGTCAGAATGGCAGCTATCAAGAACACAAACAACAATAAATGTTGGAGAGGATGTGGGGAAAAAGGCACACTCATATATTGCTGGTGGGATTGCAAAATGGTGCAACAGTTATGGAAAGCAGTATGGAGATTTCTTGGGATAGTGGGAATGGAACCACCCTATGATCCAGCCATCCCACTACTGGGTCTATTCCCAGAGGACTTAAAAACAGCATAATACAGGGACACAGCCACATCAATGTTTATAGCAGCACAATTCACAACAGCTAGATTGTGGAACCAACCTAGATGACCCTCAGTAGATGAGTGGATAAAGAAAATGTGGTATATATACACAATGGAATTTTACTCAGCAATAAAAGAGAATAAAATAATGGCATTTGCAGGTAAATGGATGAAATTGGAGAATATAATGCTAAGGAAGTTAGCCAATCTCAAAAATCCAAATAGCAAATGTCCGATATAAGGAAACTGATTCATAATGGGGTTGGATTGGGGAGCATAGGAAGATTAGAGAACATCAGAAAGGTCAATGGGGAGGGACGGCAAGGGAGGGAGCAAGGGGGTATAGAGAGGAAGAAAAAAATCTGGTAGAATGAGAGGGTTATCATTACCCTAAATGCATGTTTGAAGACATGAAAGATATGAATATACTTTGTATACTAATAGTGATATGTAAAAAGGTGCTCTTTATGTGTATTACAAATTGTAAAGCATGCTACTGTTATATATACAACACTGAAATTTAGAAAAAAATTTAAAAAGACAAATATGTGTACATAATATTATGATCTAGTTGGTATAGGTCTTTCCATGGAAGTATGGATTAATAATTCTGAAACCATTGTGCAAGTAGCTTTGGACTCAAATGTTAAATGAATAAGGCCAACTTCCTCATTATTAGAATGCAAATTATTGGGAATGGGTAAGTTGATGTGATACTGGATTAGATCATGTGGTGCTGGAGACATTATTAGGAATTCAAGTTTAATTTAATATGGATACACATTGGGAATATTAGATATTATCCATATGTATGTGTGAGTTAAGATGCACACAAGCATTACTTTGCTTGGTTGGCTGGCAAGGCTTCAAATCAATGGATGTCCCAGTAGCACTTAATTTCTATTTTCTAAAGAAATAGGGACTCCTTAAAAAACAGTGGGAGAAGAAGCTTTTTAGTTTGAATCTGATCCATTTTTTGATTCTTGATTTTACTTCTTGTGCTTCAGGAGTCTTGTTAACGAAGTCAGGTCCTAAGACAACATGATGAAGATTTGGGGCTACTTTTTCCTCTAGTAGGTGTAGGGGCTCTGTTGATCCACTTTGAGTTGAGTTTTGTGCAGGGTGAGAGATAGATGTTTAATTTCATTTTGCTACATATGGATTTCCAGTTTTCCCAGCACCATTTGTTAAAGAGGCTATCTTTCTTCCAATGTATATGTTTGGTGCCTTTGTCTAATATGAGTTAACCATACTTATGTGGGTTTGTCTCTGTGTCTTATATTCTGTACCATTGGTCTATATGTCCATTTTGGTGCCAAAACCATGCCATTTTTGTTACTAGAGCTCTGTAGTGTTGTTTAAGGTTTGGTATTGTTATGCCTCCTGCTTCATTCTTCTTGCTAAGGATTGCTTTGGCTATTCTGGGTCTCTTATTTTTCCAAATGAATTTTGTGATTGTTTTTTTCTAGTTCTACAAAGAATGCAATTGGGATTTAAATAGGAATTGCATTAAATCTGCATAGTGTTTTTGGTAGTATGGCCATTTTGACAACAAACATACCTATCCAAGAGCAAAACATGAAGAGAGAGCCTACAGAATGGGAGAAAATCTTTACCACATGCACCTCAGATACAGCACACTAATCTCCAGAATATATAAAGATCTCAAAAAACTTAAAACCCCAAAACCAAATAATCCAATCAATAAATGGGCTGAGGAACTAAACAGAGACTTCGCAGAAGAAGAAATATAATTGATCAACAAATATATGAAAAAACGTACAACATCTCTAGCAATTAGATAAATACAAATCAAAACTACTCTAAGATTTCATCTCACTCCAGTCAGAATGGTAATTATCAAGACTACAAGCAATAATAAGTGTTGGCAAGGATGTGGGGAAAAGAAAGGTACACTCATATGTTGCTGGTTGGGACTGCAAATTGGTACAACCACTCTGGAAAGCAGTATGGAGTTCCTCAGAAAACTTGGAATGGGACCACCATTTGACCCAGTCATCTCACTCCTAGGTTTATACCCAAGGGACTTAAAATCACCATACTACAATGATGCAGCCACATCAAGATTTATAGCAGCTCAATTCACAATAGCTAAACTATCAAACCAACTTAGAGGCCCTTCAACAGATGAGTTGATAAAGAAAATGTGGCACATATACACAATGGGATATTACTTAGCTTTAAAGAAGAATGAAATTATGGTATTTGCTTGTAATTGAAGCTGGAGGATATGCTAAGTGAAATAAGCCAAACCCAAAAAACTAAAGGCCAAATGTTTTCTCTGATAAGAAGATGCTGATCCATAATGGGGGTGGGTGGGTAGGGAAGAATGGAGGAACTTTGGAGTGGGCACAGGGGAGTGAGGAAAGGGGAGGAGTGTGGAGGTAGGAATGATGGTGGAATGAAATGGGCATTATTACTTGATATATATGTATGATTACATCACTGGTGTGACTGTACCATGTACAACAAAAGGAATGAGAAGTTGTGCTCTATTTGTATACAATGTGTCAAAATGCATTCTACTGTCATGTATAACAATTTAGAACAAATTAAATAATAATAATAACAATAACAACAATAATAATAAAAGAAACAGTGGTACTAGACATGGACTGGAAATAAATACAATCAGCCTGCACATTACAGTACCAGAAATTAAGAAATGGGAAACAAGGTTACAACCAACCAATCCACAAAAGAAAACTAAATTGCAATGATACATATTTCAAAATGGTACAGGATCCACCTGAGAGATTTACAAAGGCCAAGACAGGAACAATATGAACCACAATACAAATAAATTAGTATAAGTGTATAAAAGTAATGGCCATAGTTCATATAATGTTTCCTATGTTATAAATAAATGATTAAATAAATATGTAATAAATGGTGGAGGCCAGGCACATTGTTCCTGGTGAATAATTGCTAAACATTTTTTTTTCTTGATATTCTAAAGAGGTGGGGGGCATGACCTCCTGCTTCTTAAGTATGTACTGTGTTTAGTGACTTTGTTTAGTTTCAAAAAGTACAATATAAAAGGGTAAAAAAACCATTAATTTTACCGTGATGAACATGACAAAAACTGTCTTGTCCAGGCAATCAAATTAACAGTAGCGATAAATCACACTGGTAGCACAAACCCTTGGTATGATGTCATTAGAATGACAATTTCCAGAGCCAGGAATGGTGTCCCACACCTGTAATCCCAGTGGCTTGGGTGGCTGAGGCTGGAGGATGGCCAGTTCAAAGCCAGTTTTAGCAAGTTAGTGAGGCCCTAAACAACTTGGTAAGATCCTGCCTCAAAATAAAAATAAAAGGGACTGGGGATGTGGCTTAGTGGTTTACCTCTGATACAAAAGAAATTTTAAAAAGAATGGTATTTTCCATTTGTGGTCTCTCTTCCCCAAACACACAACTTCAGTATTATCATGAGAAAAACATCAAGGAAATTCAAAATTGGGATGTCAATATAATAAAAACAAAGTCTGATAAACTTCCATAAGCATAGGAGTCTATGAAGACATGATATCTACGTGTGATATGGTATCCTGAATGAGACTAAAGAATGGAAAATGGCCACTGAGGGAAAACCAAGACATCTAAATAATATGTGGATGTTAGGGATCATAATATATAATATTGCTTTATTAATTATGACAAATGTCCTAAAGCAATATAAGAGGTCATTAATATGGGAAGCTATGTGTTGGGTATTTGGAAATTACCTGTACTATTTTCTTTTTGGTACCAGGGATTGAACTCAGGGGCACTCAACCACTGGGCCACATCCCCAGCCCTTTTTTTTGTATTATTATTATTTTTTTAATTTAGAGACAGGGTCTCACTGAGTTGCTAAGTGCCTCGCCATTGCTGAAGCTGGCTTTGAACTCGCGATCCTCTTGCCTCACCCTCCCAAGTGCTGGGATTACAGGCGTACACCACCGTGCCAGGCACCTGTACTATTTTCACAACTGTTGTGTAAGTCTAACTTATTCTAAAATTTAAAAATGATCTTATTTTGTAAAGTCACTGCCCACCTAAACAAAGAGAACATTATCAATATTGCCGATGTCCCCTGGTACACCTTCTCAATTATGTTATTTTCTATATTCTCTAAAGGTTTCTATTATTTTGAATTTTCCATTTGTCATTCCCTTGTTTTTTTTTTTTTTAAACATTTTGTCTCTACTTTTGTATTTTTTGTGGGGGACCTGGGATTGAACTTGGGGACACTCAACCACTGAGCCATATCCCCAGCCCTATTTTGTATTTTCTTTAGAGACTGTGTCTCACTGAGTTGTTTGGTGCCTTGCCATTGCTGAGTCTGGCTTTGAACTCATGATCTTCCTGTCTCAGCCTCCTGAGCCACTGGGATTACAGGCATGCACCACTGCACCTAGCCTCTATTTTTATATTTTTAAATAATATTTTGTTCAGTTTTTCTTGATTTCAAACTCATATAGCTGTGTCTAAGTTGATGTAGATCCTTAGTGTAATCACGAAAAATCATTAGAAAAGTCCATGTTATTGAACATTTCACAAAATATCTGAGTTGTACTTTTCAAAAGAGTCAAGACCATGAAGAAATCAATGAGGACTGTAAAACAATTGCAGATTGGAGAAGACCTAGACTCTAAGATGACACCTAAGGATTCTGACAGTTGATATACACAGCATTGTATTATAATCCACTTCTGTAAGTATAGACATTAACTGTGACTTGCTTAACTACACAATACTGAAAAATTGATGAAATGTCACTTGAATGATTATGTTACATAAAATTGTGATTTCAGTCTTGCTAATGCACTCTCTTCCTTTATGACTTTGATGAATCATTGTGTCATGTAGAAGCTCACATAGCAAGAACTGAATGTAGTCTTTGGTCAATAGCCAGCAAGGAATTGAGGGCCCACTCCAGTTGCCTGCCCTAACATTTTCAAATTACACTAAAATGAATCCAAGCCCCCTATCAAATAATACCATTTCTTTAGAGGCAGTGTGAGTAACTTATTATAAGAAAACAATCCCATTGCTCCCTTTGGCCACATGTATTATTGCTGTCATTAATATCACTTACATGTAATCAGTCATTCAGGCCTACACCTAATTATGCACACCCAGATACAAAACAAAATTTATATATAAGAATGTCATTGAGATGCATTGTTGCCATATAAATTTTAGCTAGTCATTATTTGTTAGCTTAACTAAAAAGTATAAAAATGTTTTATTCCAATGAGCAATTACTAAAAAATAAAAATAAAATAAAAAGAAATGTATTTTCTTTTTAAAATTTATTTTATTTGTTGATGGACCTCTATTTTATTTATTTATATGCAGTGCTAAGAATCGAACCCAGAGCCTCACACATACTAGGCAAGCACCATACCACTAAACCACAAACACAGCCCCAAGAAAGGTATTTTCTACTTTATTCCATTGGTATTCATGTCTGTTTTGATGCCAATAACATGTTGATATTGTTACTATATTTCTGTAGTATAATTTGAGATCTGGTATTGTGATGCCTCTAGCATTGCTCAACTTACTCAAGATTGCTTTCACTCTTTGGGGTCTCTTATTTTTCCAAATGAATTTTAGGAAATCTTTTAACTATGTGAAGAATGTACTTGGTTTTCAATGGGGATTGCATTGAATCTTTATGACACTTTTGGTAATACAGCCATTTTTGACAAAATTAATTCTGCCTATCCAGAAACATAAGAAGTCTTTCTATCTTACAAGGTCTTCAATTTCTTTCATCAGAGTTTTTTTTTTAAATATTTTTTATTTATTTGCTTTTAGTTGTACACAATGCGTTTTATCCAATGCGTTTTTTTTTTTTTTTTTTTTATTTGTACGTGGTGCTGAGGATCGAACCCAGGCCGCCCATGCGCTAGGCGAGCGCTCCACCGCTGAGCCACAATCCCAGCCCTTTCATCAGAGTTTTATAGTTTTCATTATGGAGGCTTTCACCTCCGTGGTCAAATTTATTCCCAACTACTTTATTTTGTTTATTTATTTTTGTTTATTTATTTTGTGCAAATTAATAACCACTCTGGAAAGCAGTACAGAGATTCCTGAAAAAACTAGAAATGCAAACACCATTTGACCAGGTAATCCCACCCCTTGGCGTATATTCAAAAGATATAAACTCAGCATACTACAGGGATGTAGCCACATCAGTGTTTATAGCAGCACAATTCACAATAGCCAAGCTATGGATCCAACCTAGATGCACACCAGTAAATTAATAGATAAATAAAATGGAAGGGTTTTCAGCCATAAAGAAGAATAAAATTACAGCATTTGATGGTAAAAGGTTGGAAATGGAGACCATCAGGCTAAGTAAAATAAGCCAGACCCAGAAAGTCAAAGGTCAAATGTTTTCTCTGATATACAGAAGCTAGATTAAAATAAGTGGGAAAAGGGATGCAGATAATCCCATGAAAGTAGAAGGGAGATCAGTGAAGCAACAGAGGTGATGGAGGGATGGTAAGAGAGTAATAGTGGAATGAAATTGGCCAAATTATGCTATGTACATATATACATATATAACATATCACAGTGAATTTCCCCTTTATATGTACCTTTTAAGCACTAATTTAAAAAACTGTAATAGAAGGAAGACCAGTAAAGAAGGGGAACAAGTGGAGGAAGGAGAATAGGAAAGAGGAGGTATTGGGGACTGAAGTGAAAGCAAATTATAGTCCATGCTTATATAATTATGTCAAAATTAGTAGTTATGTATAACTGTAATGCACTAGTAAAAACATAAAAAGAAATGTAACTAATATGCTTAAAAGAGAAAATAAAATAATACAAACTGTTAGATTAATAGCAAAAATGGCAGCAAACAAGCGGAAGATAAAATCAGAACAGGGATGGCTCTGCAGTGGAGTATGTGCATAAAGTCCTAGGTTCAAAACCCAGCACCAAAAATACTAATACAACTATGATCAATAAACACTTTGAATGTCAATGTTTCAACTATACCAATTAAAGACATTTTGTCAGAGTGGACCATAAAACAAGACCCAACTATATGTTTTTCAGGCTACTCATTAACATATAAATAAAAATATAGAGAAATACACATTAAAGCTACTTTATCCCACATCAGTTAAAATGGTTATTATCAAAAAAGAAAAGATAACAAGTGTTGGAAAAGATGTGAGGAAAAAGCAACACTTGCATACTGTTGCTGGAATATAAATTATTACATCTATAATGGAAAACATTATTGGGGTTCTTCAAAATATTAAAAATAGAACTAAAATATAACCTTGCAATTTCATTACTGGGTATAAATTCAAAGGATATGAAATAGGTATGTCAAAAGGACATGTGCAGTTTCTTGTTATTGTAGCACTACTCATAATAGCTAAAATATGAAATCAATTTGTGTCCATTAATGAATGAATGAATAAAGAAAACATGGTATATGTGTTCAGTGTAATACTATTCAGCCATAAAATGGAAACCCTGTCATTTATGACAACATGTATGAATCTGGAGAATATTAAGACACAGAAATAAAAGTGCAGTATATACTAACTCATATGTGTAATAAGAAAATATTTGTCCCATATACTAGAGAGTAGAATTGTAATAACCAAAGGTTGGGATGGTGTTGGAGGATTAAGGAGTTATTGGTCAAATAATACAAAATTTCTGTTACAAAGGAGGAATAGGGCCGGGTGCGGTGGCGCACACCTGTAATCCCAGCACTTGGGAGGCTGAGGCAGGAGGATTGTGAGTTCAAAGCCAGCCTCAGCAATGGTGAGGCACTTAGCAACTCAGTGAGACCCTGTCTCTAATAAAATACAAAAAAGGGCTGGGGATGTGGCCCAGTGGTCAAGTGTCCCTGAGTTCAATCCCCAGAATCACACACACACAAAAAAAGTCAAAAAGCAAAGGAGGAATAGATTCAAGTGAGCATTGTCGAACATGGTGTCTATAATTTATAACACTGTACTATTGAAAAACAAGAGTGGATGTAAAGTGTATTTTTAATATTAGTTGTTAATGGACCATTAATCAATTAATTAATTAATTAATATGTGGTGTTGAGAATCGAACCCAGTGGCTCACACATGCTAGGTGAGCATTCTCCCACTGAGCCACAATCCCAGCCCTAAAGTGTTTTTAAAACCAAAAGATAACTATGTGATGTAATGCATACATTATTAGCTAGATTTAATTATTTCAGAATATTTATATACTTCAAAACATCATGTTATATATAGCAAATACATATAATTTTATTTCAATTTAAAAGACAAAAATAAAATAAAATATATAAAGATGGATAAAATGAAAAGTAAATGATAAAAGAAAATAAACCATGCTAATAGTAATCAAAGGAAAGCAGGAGTAGCTTATAACTTCAGAAAGCATATACTATATAGCAAAGAAAAAATACCAGGGAAATAGAAGGGTATTACATAAGGATAAAGGGGTCAATTTTCCAAGGAAATATAACAATTTCTAAAATGCATATATCTAAAAACAGATTATGAAACTGAGGCAAGAAGATAAGACCACCCATAGGCAAATAGGATAAAGGCCTCAGATAAGGGAAAGAGGCAAGGAGACAAGGCAATATCCTGGAGGGAGACACTGGGCCTGAAGAATATCCTGTCATTGCCCCTGACAGCTTCAACAATAATGACTCCTCCTTGGTTAGAATATCCTGTTGCTGCTGCTGACTAAGTTTCTTCCTTAGTTACCCTTACCCCTACTCCTAGCAATGGCCAACCACAAAATCTTCTCTAAAGCACTTCCTCTTGTATTAACAAACCCTCTCCTCCCCTTATCCTTATGTTGATCAGGGCTTGAAAACTACTCTCAGAATTGTTGAAGAAGACACAATAGAGAGAGTTGATCTAAGTCTTATATCCTACCAATCACCTATAAGGACAGATGAAGCCCATAAAAATCTCTGGACAACACCACCATCTAGATAACAGGCAACCCTATTTTGAGCCCCTTCCCTCTTTGGAAGCTCTGCTTTCTTTCTATTACTCTAATAAAATCTTATTTTGCTCTCCCCCTCATGTCCATGGATTTCGTTCTTTGAATTCAGGAGACAAAGAACCCACCTGACTGATATCTATGCTCCATGCTACAAAACCATAAGAAGGAAACTTGAAAATTTGAAGGGAAAATAAATAAATACACCATGTTAGTTCAAAATTTCAACACTCCTCCAACAGAAATAGGTTCAGCAGGCAGAAAATCAGTTAAGACATGGCTGAACTCAGCAGCACCCAAACTGACATCTACGGATTACTTTATTCGACAATTACAGAATTGATTCTTGTTAATCCCACAGTACCTCTTACCAAGATTGATCAAATTCTTGTCCATAAAGCATACCAAATGAAATTTAAGAAAATGGAATCAAACCTTGTCTTCACTCATACCACAATAGAATTAGAGCAGAAAATGATAAAAGAAAAATAACTGGAAAATTCCCCAAATACACAAAGATAAAATAACATAATTCAGAGAAGAAAACTCAAGATATATTTAAAAATATTTTGAATTAAATTTAAATAAAATGGAACTTGTCAAAATTTGTGGACTGCTTTGGGGGAACTTAGAGGGAAATTTCTTGCATTGAGTATATATATATTAGAAAAAAGAGAAATTTAAAAATAAATTATTTAAATTTCTATTTTGGGGAATTTAAAACTAGAAAAAATTAAATCCCAAAAGTGGAATAAAACATATAATATTCTAAAGACAGTGCAAAATTATAAAGGAACTGAAAAAAAAGTAAAGAACATTGATATTTAATTTTTTAATTTTTATTTTTCTTTGATTTTTTGAAAATTTTAAATCATAAATTCATTTTTTCAATAGGTAACAGACAATTAAGGTTGTATATTTTATCTTGTGTGAACATTGGTAGATTATACACATATGTTCATGGAAGGACAATTTATAATAGTCTCAGACAAGAAACAATTCAAATAGTCATCAGTAGGAGAATTGCTATGCAAACTGTGGTATGATCATATGAGCACATACTATATGCCAATGAGAACTAACACAATATCATCCTAAGAAGCCACATATCTGGATATTCCACACATAATAGTAAACAAATAAAGACAGATACAGATGAGCATGTCTGTCTTTTTCTGTTTATATTATGTTTAGAACGAGACAACACTGGTTTTGCTGTCGAGCATCAGACAATTGACCTTTGGGGAAGAGCAGGCCCTGGGAAGAGGCATAAGGGGTGCTCCTGGGGTCTGGTAATATATTTCTTGGTCTGTTTCCTGGTTACAAAAATGTTCTTTTTTGTTTTGTTTTTGGTTTAAAATGTCATTTTTATTATAGATGTAATACATGTTCATTGCAAAAATAAAAAATTCTGACAATTCTGTAATGTGTGAGCTAGAGTACAAAAGTTCCATTTCTTTTCCTGTAACCCTTCCCTTAGAGGCACCCACTGTTAATATTGAGGCGTTGCTGCTGGTAAACAAGGTGCTTTTAATAAACAAATTTGTGTACATGCATACACATACATTATAGCATGCATATCTTGTTATACAGCTATGTGTAACTTCATATCACAAACCATTTCTAAGCTGCTGAGTTCATCAATTGTATACCATGTCAATACCTGTTCTACCTTATTCTTTTTTTAATTTATTAGTTATAATCAGTTATATATGACAATAGAGAGCTCTTTGATTCGTTCTACACAAATGGAGCAGAATTTTTCACATTGATATTTTAATAGCTTCCAGAGCATAAAAGTACTCAAAGTTAACAAGTAAAAGAAAACCTCAAAGCAAATTCTTGCTTATGGGCATGAAAAGGTGACTCCCCCATGAAATCACTTGAAATAGCTTCAAATGATTAACCAAAGTCATACTAATTTATGCTAATTTCATTTGCTTATTTAGTTGGAAAGTACTTATTTTTGGAATCAAATATTGCCATGTGCCATAGTGACTTGAGACTTATTTTTGGAAAATAAGTGTTATTATTATTATTATTATTATTATTATTCCAGGGATTGAACCCAAGGGTGCTTAACCACTGAGTTACACCCCAGCCCTTTTTAACTTTTTTTTCTTTAGAGACAGTGTTTCACTAAGTTGCTGAGTGCCTGGCTAAGTTGCTGAGGCTGGGTTTGAACTTGTGATCCTTCTACCTTAGCCTTCAGAGCCACTGGGATTACAGGCATGTGCCACCATGCCTGGCTGGAAAATACTTTATGAATAATTTACATGCTATAATTGACATGTCACTAACATTTTTAGGTCAGCATTTCCAGGTGTACAATTTTGAGAAGATGAAACAAAGTCTGGACAACAAAGCAGCCCAATTTCATCAAACCATTCAGTGTTATGAATAGGAGAGGAGACATATCAGCTCCCATGCAGACAGTGTTGCCATGTGCCATAGTGACTTGAGACATGGGTCACTGAACTATGGGAATAGTCCAGAAGAAAAAATATAGAGAGAGATAATTTAAATGAAATTGTTCTTCAACCCTTTTGTCTCATGTCTTACTACTGTTAAAAGACACAATCTTTCACAGACATGACGGTCTTGCAGTAAGACTAAGGGAGAAAGTCTATCCATTAGAGAACAGGGAAATGACATGTGTATATAGGTTAAACCACCCCAATTGGATTCAGACTTGTATTTCTAAGATTTTTGGCAACATTTGGTTGATAAATTTACTATAGTGTTTTGAAATAATTCAAGTAGAATTTTCTGCTTAAGAGCAAAACTGTTACTGTTAAACAAAGGATAAGTTAATAAGGTGTATCTCCTCTACTTGTTTCTCTAGAAAACCTCAAGTTTTCTTATAGAATGTAAATTATTTTGCCTCTGTTCTTTATCACAAAAAACCACAGCCTACATAGTTTATGGAAGTAAAGGGTTACTTTTTATGTTCCACAAAATCAAGGTTAACTATGCTATAACATAGTACAATAACTGAATGAAGATGAGGGTACTTTCTTTTTCAAACACTATATTGCCTGTGCATATATATATTTTCATTTAACTGAAAAATAAAAACAATTTAATAATCATATGTCAAAAGATGAGAAAATAACAGTTGTATTATGATCAATTGGTACAAGAATATGTCATACAGATATTTATAAATGCAAGGTAGAAGTATCATTTTGATAAGGAGAAAATTTAAAAAATATGAAATTAGCACTCAGAGGGTAACAAAGTGGCTGATCTCTGGATTCAGAAGGGGAAGATGAGTGTTCTACCGACACAAATTTATGTCTTTGTGTACCTTTCCCAATAAGCACAAACTCAGTGATACAATGACATATTTCACAGTTTTCTTAATCATGAGATTCTGAGCAGATTTTGCCTTATGGTTCCAGAGCATATGGTTCTGATCCTCACCTGTACAATAAGAGGAATTTCAGAAGAAATTTCTGGAAAATGCCAGAACAAACTGTGTAACATTTGCTTTCCCTAAAAAAAAATTTATATCCCCAGCCCATTAGGAGTGAAGTTAGAAAAGATGATGACAATTGGGAAAAGATTTTGAAAAATGATATAAATTCAATAATTTTAAAAAGCAAATGAGAGGCATTAAAACATAATACCAAAAATGAATAGGGTTGTAGATGATGTCTATATGATCAAAAACAAAAAAGAAAAGAAGAGAATAAAGGAGGAAAGAAGGAAGGGAGGAAGGAAGGAAATTACATGAAAGTGTCAGAGACATTTGCAAGCCAAAAAAAAATTTTTTTTTTTTTTTTTTTTTTTTTTTTTAAGAGCAAGAACAAATATTACCAGGCCTGCCAGCAGCGGCAACAAGTTGTTGGTCAGCAAGCAGGACGACTGGAGAAAATGCGTTCTCATACAAAAGAACTGCATTCCGCAACCAACCACTAATGGACAGCAGGGATCAGCTGTCCTTGCCCCTGCAGACCCCACAATGAGGCTCTGAGCTCAGTTGCATTGGTTGTGGCACCGCCCTGGGTGGGCGTGGTGTGGAGGAGGAGGGAGGAGGACTTCTTCCACTGGGGCATCTGCACTTGCGCAGGAGGCACCCAGGGATAAGTCTCCAGATTCCTGCCACCTCTGGCTGTTGGTGGGGAAGGAGTCAGAAAGAAGGGAAGTAAAAGAAGCCGTGTCATCTAATAAAATTCACTGGGAATGTAGAAATAATTGAAACTGGAGCTGTGCTGGGTGGATTGCCTGATTCACAAGAACATTACAGGCATAAGCATTGTTCTAAAGCAATATTTTAGAATTCTAAACCTTCCCCCTAGTCAAGGTATATCCGAGCATAGAGATGTCTGTGCAAGGCATGAAGATTTGCCCTCTTTATTATAGAACAGCAACACAAGTGTACGAGAGAAAGGATTCTATAGGGAGTAACCTGTGTTAAGTGAAATCTTTTGTTAAGACAATGTAAGACTTGTACAAAGAGAAATTAGTGAATAAACGAAATGAAAGTTCAAAAAACTGACATATACACATATAAGGAAATACCTTATAAAGCAAATGAGTAGGGAAAGTATGGATTTTTCAGTGTATGTTCCAGAAAATTTACACCTGTTGGGAAAAATCAAATGTACCTTTAACCTCATGTTGTGCACAAAATCAATTCATGACAAAGGAACAGGGTAAGTTTATGACAAAGCCACATTGTACACATCCATGACTAGATTTACATAAATGCTATTAAATGGGGCTAAATTTTATTGTCATTGTCCAAAAAGATGCCTTAAAATCAAATGTAAAAATAATACAACATGTGGCAGGTAATTTTATAACAGTTCAGAAAATCCATTGGAAATAAAAATAAAAAGAACTAAAGATGGGTTGAATGTTGGTATTAGAGTAGTCACCTTCTAAAGACTTGGAAAAAGCTATATCTTTAGAATTTCTTTCCTAATCTTAGAAGTACAAGCAATACTTCCTATACAATGCATTCCAAACCTACTTCTTCAATCCAGAATGTAACATACAATCTCCCATTTCTTCTTTTTAATCACATGGATGGTGATAATACACCTCACTTTGTGACCAGTCCCTGGAGAAGTAGATGCATAATTTTTTTCCCAAAATGTCCTGCCTTTCCTACTTTGTCCAACTATGAGTTTAGATACAAATAGAACTGTCCTCTGCTGTTCCCTGATGAACATATTGATAGAAGAAGAAACCCATATAATTTTTAATATTGAATGTTGGCTATATTTGCTCCTAGAGTTTCAGGCTCTAGGAAAGCTAAATTAAATGCACATGAGGTCATGATCTCAAATATATGTATCATTTTCCCATCAAACTGTAACTTCTATTAAGGCTAGAGTATGTATAAAGTGTGTGTTTTTGCCTCTTGGTGTGGTCTGACTTTGGGATGTATCAAATCCATCTTTTGGAAAATTCTGGTGCTGGGTGAACATTTGCAAAACCTGGGTATAACTTGTTTACTAATTGCAGGAAATCATAACATCAATGTTATCAGAATCATATTTGGGGATTTGGTGCTCAGCCCTGCACCTTCTGTGCCTGTGATATCATGTTTGTACAGTTTTGTGTCTATTGCCTGCCCTGCCCTCTCTTGCCAGCACATTCTGAATCGCTCACTTGCCTTCACCTACCAAAAATTGGATGAGTAAATATGCATTTACAGGTGTGTATAAACAGGGACTTTCATAAACTACCATGCTTATAAATAATTTCTTTTGTACTTAGCATACCTGTGACCATGATTGTACCTATTCTGTGGCTTTTTGGCTTGCCAATAGGTAACAGAATTCCATAATGTGTCAACAGAATATGTGATGCTATTCAGATTAGCTGTACCAATTTGCAGTCCCACCAGCAATGTATGAATGTGCTTTTTCCCCCCACATCCTTGCCAACATTTATTGTTGTTTGTATTTTTGATAGCTGCCATTCTGACTGGAGTAAGATGAAATCTTAGAGTAGTTTTGATTTGCATTTCTCTAATGGCTAGAGATGTTGAACTTTTTTCATATATTTGTTGATTGATTGTTTATTCTCTTTTGAGAAGTGTCTGTTCATTTCCTTGGCTCATTTATTGATTGGATTATTTGTGTTTTTTTTGGTGCTAAGGCTTTTGAGTGCTTTATATATCCTAGAGATGTACTTGTGGTAAAGATTGTTATTCCACTCCTCGGTCTATACCCAAAGGACTTAAAAACAGCATACTACAGGGACACAGCTACATCAATGTTTATAGCAGCACAATTCACAATAGCTAAATTGTGGAACCAACCCTGATGCCCTTTAGTAGATGAATGGATAGGGAAACTTTGGTATATATACACAGTGGAACACTACTCAGCACTAAAAGAGAATAAAATCATGGCATTTGCCAGTAAATGGATGGAGTTGGAGAAAATAATGCTAAGTGAAGTTAGCCAATCCCAAAAAACCAAAGGTCGAATGATATCTTTGTTAAGAGGATACTGACTCATAATGGAGAAGGAGGGGGATGAGAGGAATGAAGGAACTTTAAATAGATAAAAGGGAATGGAGGGGAAGGGAGGGGGCAAGGGGATAGGAATAATGGTGGAATGAGTTATACATCATTATCCTAAGTACATGTATGAAGACACGAATGGTGTGAAAATACTTTGTGTAGAACCAGTGACTTGAAAAATTGTGCTCTATATATGTAATATGAAATGAATTGCATTCTGCAAGCATGCATAACAAATTAGAATAAATAAGTAATTTAATTAAAAAAAGAATATGTGATGCTAAAGAATTAGTGGTGAAGTTTCTGGAATGAAAAGAACTTAATTATCACAGGATTTTTTCAAAGGTACAGTTGTCATTTGAAAACTTAAAGAAGGAAACACAATACCACAAAATGACTCTCTTAAATGTAGAGATGTGATTTATGGTCCCTATCACTGAAATTTCTCAATTGTGGTTTCTTCTGTCTAGAAGTCATAGCTTCTAAAATCTGTCATAGGGTCAGGCGGAATTGTTGCCAGATTGTCAGAAAATGTGGCTTTCTGAGGTATGTTGGGCGTAGACATCTGTGTTTGAAGAAGTAGTTGCTGAGAAAGTGGTAACTAGAAAATGGGGAATATGATGGGGAAGAAGAAAGAGGAGGAGAATCCCGAAACTTGTGATGACATTATTTTTTAAAAATATTTATTTGCTTTAGTTGTACACAATGCCTTTGTTTTTACGTGGTGCTGAGGATCGAATCCAGGCCACACATGTGCTAGGCAAGCGCTCTACCACTGAACCACAATCCCAGCACCATGATGACATTCTTGAAGCAAGTGCAATTTGTGTTTGGAATGGTGATTTAATAATTCTCCTCATGTCCATTCATTTCCTGAGCCCAAGGTATTTTGTTAATGTTTGGGTTTACATTTTCTTGGTAGTACTAAAATAATATATTAAGAAAGATTTTTCATTCTGAACTAATTTAAAAATAAACAAGGAGCCGGGCGCGGTGGCGCACGCCTGTAATCCCAGCACTTGGGAGGCTGAGGCAGGAGGATCATGAGTTCAAAGCCAGCCTCAGCAATGGCGAGGTACTTAGCAACTCAGTGAGACCCTGTCTCTAATAAAGTACAAAAAAGGGCTGGGGATGTGGCCCAGAGGTCGAGTGCCCCTGAGTTCAATCCCTGGTACAAAATAAATAAATAAATAAATAAATAAATAAACAAGGAACTCAAACTGCTTCAAGAAGAAAACAACTCTATAAAATGTGCATAGGATGTGAATTGATATTTCTCAAAAGAAAATAACAAATGGCAAACAGATATATGCAAAAATGCTCAACATCTCTAACTTTCAGGAAAATACAAATTAAAATCTCAGTCAGGGGCTGAGGATGTATCTCAGTGGCAGCATGCTTGCCCACCATGCAGTGAGCCCTGGGTTCAATCTCCAGCACTGCAAAATAAAAGGAAATAATAAAAATAAAATAAAATTCAAATGAGATCTCATCTCTCACTGTTAGGTTGGTTGTTGTCAAAAGGATGAATGATAACAAGTGTTAGTGAAGGTATGAAGAAAAGGGAATTGTTACACATCACTGTTGGGAATATAAATCAGTACCATCATTTTGGAACAGAGTGTAAACTTTCTTCAGAAAAGTGAAAATATAGATATCATATGCTGCAGCATCAGGTATATACAAAAAGAAATTGAAATAAACATGTCTAAGAGATACCTGCACTTCATGTTCACTGCAGCATTATTCACAATGGCCAATATACATAAATAATCTAAATGTCCATTAACAGATGAATTAGTTAAATATATGGTATAAAAACACATATTTAGCTGGGCGCGGTGGCGCACGCCTGTAATCCCAGCACTTGGGAGGCTGAGGCAGGAGGATCACGAGTTCAAAGCCAGCCTCAGCAATGGCGAGGTACTTAGCAACTCAGTGAGACCCTGTCTCTAATAAAAGTACAAAAAAGGGCTGGGGATGTAGCCCAGAGGTCGAGTGCCCCTGAGTTCAATCCCTGGTACAAAATAAATAAATAAATAAATAAATAAATAAACAAGGAACTCAAACTGCTTCAAGAAGAAAACAACTCTATAAAAATGTGCATAGGATGTGAATTGATATTTCTCAAAAGAAAATAACAAATGGCAAACAGATATATGCAAAAATGCTCAACATCTCTAACTTTCAGGAAAATACAAATTAAAATCTCAGTCAGGGGCTGAGGATGTATCTCAGTGGCAGCATGCTTGCCCACCATGCAGTGAGCCCTGGGTTCAATCTCCAGCACTGCAAAATAAAAGGAAATAATAAAAATAAAATAAAATTCAAATGAGATCTCATCTCTCACTGTTAGGTTGGTTGTTGTCAAAAGGATGAATGATAACAAGTGTTAGTGAAGGTATGAAGAAAAGGGAATTGTTACACATCACTGTTGGGAATATAAATCAGTACCATCATTTTGGAACAGAGTGTAAACTTTCTTCAGAAAAGTGAAAATATAGATATCATATGCTGCAGCATCAGGTATATACAAAAAGAAATTGAAATAAACATGTCTAAGAGATACCTGCACTTCATGTTCACTGCAGCATTATTCACAATGGCCAATATACATAAATAATCTAAATGTCCATTAACAGATGAATTAGTTAAATATATGGTATAAAAACACATATTTAGCTGGGCGCGGTGGTGCACGCCTGTAATCCCAGCACTTGGGAGGCTGAGGCAGGAGGATCACGAGTTCAAAGCCAGCCTCAGCAATGGCGAGGCACTTAGCAACTCAGTGAGACCCTGTCTCTAAATAAAATACAAAAAAGGGCTAGGGATGTAGCCCAGTGGTTGAGTGCCCCTGAGTTCAATCCCCAGTACCCCCCCCCAAAAAAAAAAACATATTTATTTATTTAGTATATTATTCAGCTTTATAAAAGAAGAAAATTCTATCATTTGCAACAAAATGTCTGAACATGAAGGACATTATGCAAAAAAAATCAGGTACAGAGAATAATTAACATGTGACCTAATTTTTATGTGGAAACTTAAAAATCAAACTTATAGAAATATAGAGAAAAATAGTAGTTGCCAGAGGCATGTTTGGTGAGTGTGTGAGAAAAAGGGAGATGCTGTTCAAAAGTACTACGTTAGAGAGATATGATAAGTTCTGGTGATCCATTGTACAGTATGGTGATCTCAGTTAACAATAATATATTAAATATTTCCAGAAAAGAACTTTAAATGTATTCTCCACAAAGAAATGATAATTGTTTTAGGTGATGCATATACTAATTGGCCTGACTTGATAATCCCACAATTTGATACATACATATACACACACACACATACTGTAAGAGCCTTAATGAGGAGGTAGCTAAGATGGCGGCTGGCTGAGAGCCAAAGAGGAGGCGTTTAATTATTTTCTCCTGACCTTAATGTAATCAATTAAGAATCTTTCTGTGCCTGTGAACACTGTGTGATGCACCTGTAAGTTGAGCTTGTGACACGTGTATACTTGTTAAGGTGAAGAGTATTTAATCAGGTAGGGCTGGCGAGAGTGGTTGGTTGGATCAGGAGAAGAATACAGAGGAGAAAGCAGAGAAGAAGCAAGAATAAAGAACCTACTCATTTCCAGTCTGCCTCAGATTTCTTTCCCGCGGTATCGTTGCTGCAGGCGGCAATAGCTGCAGGCGGCTACAACATACTACATTTTGCCCCATAAATATATACAAATATTATTAGTCAAGCAAAAATAAAAATAAGGAAAAAAAACCATTTTAGTTAGCTTTTTCATCCTTGTGACCAAAAGTTCTGACAAGAACAATGTAGAGAAGGAAAAGTTTATTTTGGCTTAGGGCTTTAGAGGTTCAGTCCATGGTCAGCTGATACCCTAGCTCTGGCCCTGAGGTGGGTCAGAACATCATGGTGGAAAGGTCAGGCAGAGGAAAACAGCTCAGGACATGGCAAATGCGGGGAGGGAGGGGATGAGGGAGGGGGGAAAAAGAGAGAGAAAGAGCAGTCTGCTCACCAGGGATAAAATGTCAACCCCAAATATATGTTCCCATGACCCACTTCTTCCAGTTATAACCTACCTGCCTATAGTTGCTGTCCAGTTGATCTATATCAGTGGATCAATCCACTAATTAGTTTATCAGTCTCACAATTCAATCATTTCACCTCTGAATGTTTTTGCATTGTCTCATACATGAGCTTTTGGGGGATACCTCATAACTAAACCAAAACATTTCACCATTGGTCCCCCAAAGCTCATTCCCATCTCACAATGCAAAGTACACTTAGCTTGGGCTGGGACTGTAGCTCAGTGGTATAGCACTTGCCTCCCACATGTGAGGTGCCGTGTTCAGTTCTCAGCACCACATAAAAATAAATACATAAAAAGATATTGCATCCGTGTACAACTAAAAAAAAATTTAAAGAAACACACTTAGCTTATTTGCAAAGTCTCCATAGTCTTAACAGTTTTAGCGTAGACTAAAAGTCTACTCTGAGACTCAAGGAAAACTCTCAACAGGAATTCCTGTAAAAATCAAAAGAAAGTTACATATATCCAATTTATAATGGCACAGGGTAAATATTGTTATTCCACAAGGAAGATATAGGGGTAAAGGATATATATGGGATCAAAGCAAGACTGAAATCCAGCTGGACAAAAAGTCCTGTAACTCCAAGTCCAGTGTCTGGGGCACATGACATTGTAATGTTCTTTCTAAAGGGCTTGTGTCTCTCACTCCATGGTCTTGTTGGTTGTAGCTCACATGGTCTTTCTTGTGTCTTGCATTTGCTCAATCCCTGAAACTTTCCTTGGTAGATATTTCACATTACTGGCATCTATTCATCTTGTGGATCTCCACTTCAGCTTTGGCTTCCTTCTCACATCTTCACACATTGCCCTTTCAGGGTCAGCCTGTAGGGACTTCAACCCTGTTACACTTTGCCTGACTTCTTAACCCTTCCTTCGAAAGCTCAGTGGAAACTTCCATGACCCCTGAACTCCAACATCTTATATTCCTGCAGAACAAAGCACCACATAGTTGATGCCAATACCTACCACCATTCTAAACAGAAGCCAAGTCTTCTGGGACCCTGACTGCTACAGCTTCTGAAGGCATGAGTGGCTGAGCACAGTGAATCAACTTCCTAGGTCTCTATGTGTAAGCAGTGTGCCTTTGTGTTCTCTTCTCAAAGGGATATTTATACCCTTATTCCTGAGATTGGTGTGGTATTGCTAATTCCTGAGATGTCCCCCAAACCATTGTTCCTATTGTCACTGGGTAAAGTACTTAGCATTTCCTCATTGGCTATAAACCCTTTAACAAGCACATCTTACTTAGCACCAGTTTTTTTTTTTTTTTTTCTTTTGCACTTTACTGAACAAACTGCAAGTTTTTTTTTTTTTGGTCTATTTTTTCTTCTTTCTGCTCCTAATTATCACAGTAAACTTTGCTAAAAACCACTTAATATCCATGCCACCCCTGAATGCTGTGCTACCTTGAAATTTCCTCCATCAGATTAATTAGTCCATTACCTTTAAACTCAACCTCATAAAAAGTCTCAGGAAATGGGAAAAATATAGAAAGCTTTTTTTTTTTCTTTGTCAGAACATAACATGGATAGATTCTAGTCCAGCTTCCAATAGAGTCTTCCTCCTCTGAAACCTCATGACTCAGTCTTTACTGTCCACAGGAATACTGGCATTCTAGTCTTCTGAGCTCCCATCAGAATCACCCACTTATCTTTGCTTATAATATTCTAAAGTTTTAAAGCTTTTATCTCTAAACTTTTCAAAATTCCTCTCCTGGAAAACCAGCTCAAAATGTTTCTGAACCACATGGTCAGATTAGTCACAGCAAGGATCCTACTTTCAGCACCAATTTCCATATCTGTGACCTGGAAAGAATAACAAAGTAGAGGAAAGGTTTGTTTTGGCTCATATTTTCATAAGGTTAGTCCATGGTCAGCTTACACCATACCTCTGAACCCAAGGTGGGGCATAACCTCATGGCAGAAGAGCATGGCATAGGAAAGCAGCTCAGGATATGAAAAATCAGGAAGTAGAAAGACAGAGATAAGCTCACTAGGGATAAAATATAAACACAAAAGTCATAGCTCCAGTGACCCATTTCTTCAAGTGAAATCTACCTGCAGTTACTGCCCAGTTAATCCATATCAGTAGATCAATCCACTAATTAGGTTACAAGTCTAATAATGTAATCATTCCACTATGAACATTTCTGCATTGTCTCACGAATGTATTTGGGAGATATTTCATATCTACACTATGATAAAAAATAATTTTAGACTTACAGAAAATTTATGAAATGATAAAGATAATTTTATATAACTTTTAGTTTCTTGTAATGTTAGCATCTTATATAACCATAGCATATTAATAAAAAATAGATTCATCCTGGCAACAATTATCTGAACTACAGACTTGCTTTGTATTCTACCAAGTTTAAATATAATATATATTTTTCTATCCAGGATCCAATATGGGATAAAATGTTATATTTACCGTCAGCTATATTACTTACTTAGTGCTACATGACAAATTACTGTATAATACAGTGCCTCATAACCACACACGTATTACTCACAGTTTCTCTCTGTCAGGAACCAGTTGTAGATAATGAAGACTACTAAGTTTTGAACTGAAGGCTCAGCAGAGGAAAGATCCTCTTCCAAGCTCATGTAATTGTTGTTAGAAGTCAATTCCCCGCCTAGGTCAAGATGAGCTCACTGGTGAATTATTTTAAACATTTAAATAGTTAAGAGAATTATTCATTAACTTCTAAACAACAACAACAACAACAGAGAAAACAGTATTTTCCAATATATTTTTGTTATTATCTTCATGTTTTTATTAGTGCATTATAATCATACATGATAGTGAAGTTAAATGTGATATATTCGTATGTGAACATAATTTGCTCCAATTCATTCCCAGTACTTCCCTGTTTGAAGCTAGTTTACCCTGAAATACAACTAGACAAAGACGTTACATGACAGGAAAATTGTGGACTATTATGTCCAATGAATACAGTAAGAAAAATTCAAATTATCTGTTTGTTGACAACATGATCCTATATCTGGAAGACTCAAAATACCTTCCCAGAAGATTTCTAGAGCTAATAAGTGAATTCAGCAAAGTAGCAGAATGAAAGATCAACATAATAATCTACCACTTCCCAATATTTCAATAATAAGTCTGCTGAAAAAAGTAATTAGGAAAACTATCCTATTCAGAATAATGAAAAAAAAATTACTTAGGCATAAATCTAACCAAGAAGGTGAAAGACCTCTGCAAGAAAACTATAGAACACTGAAGAAATAAATTGAAGAAGACCTTAGAAGATGGAAAGAACTGTCATGTTCTTGGATAATTAATATTAATTATCCAGAATTAATATTATCAAAATGGCTATACTACCAAAATGCCAATGACAATCTTCAAAAAACTGGGAAATATCTAAAATTCATTTGGAAGAATAAGAGATGAAGAATAACCAAAGAAATTTTGAGCAAGAAGTGTGATGCTGGAGGCCTTATAATATTCGACCTCAAATTATACTATAGAGTTATAGTAACAAAAACAGCATGTCATTGGCACCAAAGAGACTTGAAGACCAATGGAATAGACATAAACCATTATAGATACAGTCATCTGATACTCAACAAAGGTGCCAAGAACATACATTGGAGAAAAGATCACCTTTGAAACAGATGGTGCTGGGGAAACTGGATACATAAGTAAAAGAATAAAACTTAATCCCTATATATCACCTTGCAAAAAAGTCAGCTCAAAGTGGGTCAAAGACCTAGAAACTAGAACAGAAACTTTGCAACTGCCCGAAAGAAAATATACTCTAAACATTGCAGCATACTGGTACAAAAACTGATTGCCTTAAAAGACTCCTAAAGAGGGGCTGGGATTGTGGCTCAGCGGTAGAGCACTCGCCTAGCACGTGCGCGGCCCGGGTTCGATCCTCAGCACCACGTACAAATAAACCCATTGTGTACAACTAAAGCAAATAAATAAATATTAAAAAAAAAAAAAGACTCCTAAAGATCATGAAATAAGCCAGACAAGGTGGTGCACATCTGTAATCCCAGTGGCTTGGGAGGCTGAGGCAGGAGGATCATGCGTTCAAAGTGAGCCTTAGCAAAAGCAAGTCACTAAACAACTTAGTGAGACCCTGTCTCTACATAAAATACAAAATAGGACTGGGGAAAGTGGCTCAGTGGTTGAGTGCCCCTGAATCCCTTGTTACCCACTCCCCAAAATCAAGAAATAAAACAAAAAATCAATAAATGGGATAGCATCCAATTAAAAAGCTTCTGTACAGCAAAGGGAAAAATTAAGAGTGTATGGGCAGCCTATACAAAGGGAAAAGATATTTGCCACCTGCTCCTCTGAGAGTGGCTTAATATCCAGATTACATAAAAAACTCAAAACACTTCACACACACACACACACACACACACAAATCCAATCAATGGATGGGAAAAGAAATTAAAGACACTTCTCAAAAGACAAAATACAAATGGCCAACAAATACATGTAAAGCGGTTCAACATCTCTACCAATCAGGGAAATGCAAATCAAAACTACATGGAGATTTCAATTCACTCAATTTAGGATGGCAATAATAGTAAGTGTTGGCAAGGATGTGGGGGAAATTGTGCGCAGACACATTGTTGGTGGGGCTGCAAATTAATACAACCACTCTGAAAAGAAGTATGGAGAAGGTCTGGGGATATAGCTCAGTTGGTAGAGTGCTTGCCTTGCATGTACCAAGGCCCTAGATTCAATCCCCAGCACCACAAAAATAAAAGAAGTGTGGAAGCTGGGTGCAGTGGCGCATGCCTGTAATCCCAGCACTTGGGAGGCTGAGGCAGGATTGTGAGTTCAAAGCCAGCCTCAGCAATGGCGAGGCACTTAGCAACTCAGTGAGACGCTGTCTCTAATAAAATACAAAAAAAAAAAAAAAGAAGGAGTTGGGGATGTGGCCCAGTGGTCAAGTGCCCCTGAGTTCAATCCCTGGTACAAAAAAAAAAAAAAAAAAAAAAAAATATGGTAAGAATATGGTAAAAAGTGTGGAGATTCCTCAAAACAACTAAGAATGAAAACACTATATAACCCACTTCTATAAAGAAGAATGAAAATATGGCATTTGCTGACAAAAGGATGAAACTGGATAACATTCTGCTAAGTAAAATAAGCCAGACATAGAAAGTCAAGGGTTGAGGGGCTGGGACTGTGGCTCAGCAGTAGAGGAACACTAGAATGGCCAATGGGGAGGGAGGGGATGGGAGGGGGCAAAAGGGTGAAGAAAAAAAAAGATGGTAGAATGAGATGGATATCATTACCCTAAGTGCAAATATGAAGTCACGAATGGTGTGAATATACTTTGCATACGATCAGAGATATGTAAAAATGTGCTCTATAAGTATAATATGAAATGTTAAAAAAAAAGGGTTGAATTTTTTTCTCACATGCAGAAGCTAAACCAAAATAAGGAAAGGGAAAAAAGGGAGCAGGAATTCCATGAAAATAGAAGAGGAAGGGGATTGAGGGGGAGGGAAGAGGGACAGGAAAAGGGGAAATGGTAGAATTAATCTGATCAAACTTTCCCATGTACATATGTGAATAAACTTCACTGAATTTCAACTTTATGTATATCCTTAAATGCACTAATTGAAAATTATAAATAAACAGAAGAAAAATCAGCAGATTGGAGAAAAGGGAATAAGGAGGGAAAAGAGAAGGGAAAGGGGAAGTATTGGGGATTTAATTGGCGAAATTGTGTTCCATGCTTATATGATTAAGTCAGGCTGAACCCAAATATTATGTATATCTATAACGAACTAATAAGAAAAAAAATCACATAATGTTACAGCTTTTATTTTAAAAAACTGTTTCATTGCCATTAGCCTTCACTTCACAGAAAATGATGTGAAGATATCCATGACTCTAGATTAAAATCTGATTCAGAGTAATCATAATTAGAATGTCCAGGTATTTGTGAATTCATCTATGAACTCATTTTAATATTGCTTTTACTTCTATGTGGATAAAACTAGTAACTTTATATAGATTTTTTTCAGTGGGTGTAAAAATAAATCAGTTCTGTGTATAATAGTCTATTTGACAGAGATATTATTTTTTCTTTAAATCCATCTTAAATCTTTGATTCAGTGACCTACAGTAGGTGTCCCTGAAGGGCACTCCTGCAGGTACTAAAGCAATTCTAGGCTTCCCTTTAGAATTTCAAATTTCAGTGCAATTGTCTTTCTCTTTGAGTTCCATTTACAATGTACCTTGTTCACTTTATCATTGCCATCTAGAAGCACACAGGCAGGAGTATATCAAGCCATCCTCCATGTCCTGTAGCAATTATGGGAGAGAATAATAATGCCAGCTCCCCTGTAGGCAGGATGGTGTGTGCCCTCTTTACTTCATCAAGACATGGTTGACAGAATTGTCAAAGTAGTCTAGAAAAAAACAGGTGAAGACAAAAGAAGAAATCATTTGAATTAACATGATCTTCAAACTTTTAAATTTTATTCCTGACTACAAGAAGACAGAATCTCTTACACGACATAGCCATTGCCTCATCCTTACAAAAGCGGGGACAGTGAAACACCAGGTACCTGCATGCCCCCTTTCTGTTCCCAAGCCCTAGCCAAGTTAAGAGAACAATGAAGAGCAAGGATGGGCAGGAATATTCAGATACATATTATCTTGAAGGTCTCTGGCTGTCTTGCAATACAGTGGGAACTAGGGCAAGCTAATGTTTTCAGTAGAAAATCATTTTCTTGCATGTACACCAGGGCAGTTGCCCTTGGGATGCTTGTCATACCAGCAAACTGAGCAAGCTAAATCTGATGATGTCACTGCTCCTGCAAACTAACAAATAAAACCCTTCTGTTAGTGGTGATTGGGGTGGAATGGAGGGCAAGTTGGAAATGATATATCATTGATCTGGCCAGTCACCATAGGACAAAATGAGAGAGGGACAAGAGGGATAGAGGGGAGGCCCTTCTTGGCAAAACACAGTAAGGGAGGGAGGTGCTATCTGTTCAGCCTATCACCATTGAACCCTCTCTTTAAACCTATCTCAAGTCTTCTGTCTCCTATGCCATCTCTGGGTGTTTACTTTGGTCTCCTGGCAACCTCTTTCACTGCCTTGGCACACTGTTCTGTGGATGTGACAGCCATCTTACTACAAGCCCAAGAATGAATAGTATTCTTTAAAGATGTAGGAAATAACATGTAGGAGTAGATTGAACTACCCAGTAGGGTTCCAACTTGACTTTCCTGTATAATCTTATTATGCATGGCTGAAAAACTAAATATGTTGTAAAAACACTTCAAGTAGAGCTTTCTATTTATAAGAGCAGAAGAAAATTATCATCAAGAAACCATTAAGGTTTTATATAAAATGAATAGCATCCACTTTCTTTCTTTCTTTCTTTTTTTTTTTTTTAGTGGTTCTGGGGATTGAACTCAGGGGGCCTTGTGAATGCTAGGCAAGCACTGTACCAACTGAGCTATATTTCCAGCCACCACTTTCTTTAATAACAGTGGTATTGCCATTCAATATAGGAAAGAGTGATGCCAGAAAAGATTAAAATAATTGAAAAGATTTTTTGAAAAAGATCATAAATATATTTAAATATAGGTAGGAAAGTATTCATATTCAAAACAAAACATAAAATTTGTTTTACTTGGTGTTTATGTGCTCTCCCACCAAACTAGATTTATACCAAAGTCTTAAAGACATTTACATGACAAAATAGATTTTCTATTATAAGGTTATGCCTGAAATGGTATCTTATAATTGGTTATCAAGCAGGATGACTGTTAAACAAAATTGTACTTTATGTAAAAGAACTGAATTTCCTAACCCATACTGGAGGGAGGGCAGGGGGCAGCTGTTCTTGTTGATGCAGATCCCATGGAAAGGATCTTAGCTTAGCTGTGCCTGCCACGGCTGCAGCCTAGGTGACTGTAGTCTGGAAGATAAGGACACGCCCACTGGGTTCTCTGCGCTTGTGTAGGAAACACCAGGGATGTCTGTACTTGTACCTGCCCTGCTGGTATTGCTCATGGAATGAAAGGTAAGCTGTAGAAAACAGACAAAGACAAGGCATGAGAGGTAAGACTGAATGAAATTCTCTGAAAATGTATAGAAAGAAAATATAAAATGGGTATGATTTGGAGGGGTTGCCTAAGATTCATAAATGATGTTAGAGCCATAATGTTGGCAGCAATGTTCCAAAGTTCTCCTCTTTATTCAAGACATAGCTGAATATATTGGTGTAGAGGAAAGGCATGCAAGTTTTCACCCTGTGCTTTCTTCATTAAAGAATAGCACAGTGATTAAGGGAATGAGGTCTCAAGAAATCTCTGGAATAGAATAAATTCTCTCCATAAAAAGAAAATAGTAGGGGCTGGGGCTATGGCTCAGTGGTAGAGCGATTGTCTCGCATGTGTGAGGCCCTGGATTTGATCCTCAGCACCACATAAATAAAATAAAAGTATTGTGTTCACTTACAACTTAGAAAAAGAAAAGAAAAAGAAAAAAAAAAAGGATTCCAGGATTGGATCTTGATTTAATCAAAAAAGAAAAGAAAAGAAAATGGTATATCTGTACAAAGACAGAGAAAAAAATCAAGGAAAAAATAAAAAGAGCCCCCAAACTGATACAAATGTATGTAAGCAAATAATTCATAAGAAAGAATAATAGAGAAAAAATGAATTCTCAGTAAATGTTGCAGAATATTGAATATCCTCCATGGGAAATAATTTTCCGTAATGCTGAGTATTAAACCCAAGGCCTCACACATTCTAGGTTAGCATTCTATCACTGAGGTACACGCTCAACCAAAAATCTTCCTTTAAACTCACATTGAACACAATTTCAAGTCCATGGGGATCATAGATGAAATATAGAAATACTTTATACATTATTTAGAATGTAATTTAGGAAAATGAGTTCTTGACAATGGTGTAGGGAAAGAATTCTTAAACCCAACCTAAACCTAGAAAATGTTTTCCATGTATGAGAAAAAAATTATATGTATTTGCACTACCCGGGAATGAACCCAGGAGCCTTCTACATCTGTGCTACAAATCCATCCCTTTTATTTTTTCATTTTGAGATAGAGTCTATGTTACCAAGGCTGGCCTCCAATTTATAGGCACATACCACCACGTCCAGTTAAGAAACAAAACAAAACAAAACATAGTTAATGTGAACAAAGACTCTGGAGTCAGACTGAGTCAAACTCAAGGTTCTTCTATTTCTTTCTTGTAAGACTTGAGCTATTTCAGAACTGGACCGTGGGAGTGGTAATCGCATCTGCCTCTTGAAATATTGTGGGAACTAAATTAACTAATAAAACCTAAAAACTATATGCTAATAGCAGGTTTGTACTAACAACTCAATACTTGTTAATACTACTTTTTTCTTTTTTTTTGGTAGTACTGGGGATTGGACCCAGGGCCTTCCACATGTAAAGCACTAACTCTACCACTGAACTACTTCCCTAGACCTTTTTATGTTTTGAGACAGAGTCTCACTAAATTACCCAGACTTGTCTTTAACTTAAAATCCTCTTGACTCATCCTCCCAAGTCACTGGGATTACAAGCATGCACCATCACAGTGGTTAACTTTTTCTAAGAAATTGCAAAGAGTATCATTTTCATCAATTGTGAAACACATTTTTATTTTACCTCACAATGAAAGAATAAAACTATTGACAATCTATGACACAAAATTTATTATAACTTCCTGGGTGCGGTGGCGCATGCCTGTAATCCCAGCACTTTGGGAGGCTGAGGCAGGAGGATCGAGAGTTCAAAGCCAGCCTCAGCAATGGCGAGGCACTTAGCAACTCAGTGAGACCCTGTCTCTAATAAAAACACACAAAAGGGCTGGGGATGTGGCCCAGTGGTCGAGTGCCCCTGAGTTCAATCCCCGTTACCACACACATACAAAAAAAATTCTTATAACTTAAGATTTTTATCTCATAATTGAATTTATATAAAATGGACATTAAACTTACTTTTATAATTACATGAAATGGAAAACAATATAAAAATGCATTAATAAAGATACTCCTCAAATTTGTCTTTCAGATAAAATTTTTCTGACTCAGTTTTCAATTCATCTTGTCCATAATTTCCCCCATGTTGTTAGCATCTCTGCTAATAAGAGTTTTTTTTGATGCAACATTCCTTGGGAATATCCTATATGACTCAAATATTACCTGCTTAACCTATTGGCAGCCACCTCGGTAAGTTGTGGAGTTCAGAATCTCACCAGAAGGTGATAATAATAGATTTTTAGATTAATTTCATATGTGTATACACAAGGCTAATCACGTTATGACTGTCTTCTCAATAATAGTGTCTTTACAATACCAATCTTATATTTATCCCTGTACACTACAGGATGTACAGTATATGATGAAAGAAATACACTGGCTATCTCTGTCAATGATGATTTTCTGTGTAAAATACTGGTGTCTTACCTACTGTATTCTTGTGTGTTGTTGTGGAAAAATGCTTAAACATTGTTCCTTAAAATATGGCCCAATATATTACCATTTACTTTGTGATTTTATGTATTTCTGTTTTAGTCAGTTTTTTTTGCTGCTGTGACTAAAAGACCTGACAAGAACACTTGTAGAGGAGGAAAAGTTTATTTGGGGACTAATGGTTTTCAGATGTCTCAGTCTACAGAAGGCCAGCTCCAATCCTCTGGGCTCCAGGTGAGGCAGAACATCACGGTGGAAGAGTGTTGTGGAGGGAAGCAACTCACATGATGATCAGACATCAGAGAGAGTCTCCACTCACCAGCTACAAAATATATACCCCAAAGGCATACCCGCAATGATCCGCCTATTCCAGCCACACTCTGCCTGTCTTTAGTTACTACTCAGTTAATCCCTAATATTAGGGTGTTAATTCACTGATTGGGTAAAGCTTTCATAACCCAATCATTTCTCTTCTAAACGTTTTTGTATTGTTTCACACATGAGCTTTTGGGGGACACCTCACATCCAAACCATAACAATATCTACATCTATATTAGAGTTATTATATATATGTATATATATGAGATTATGTATACATACATGTATACATATTAGACTATATATACATGCATGTATACATAGTTAATATATATTTTAGATATATTAGTGTATTACCAGAATTCCTATTTCAAATGTTTTAGTTTATTTGTATAGTTTTATATTGCCCAGCATCCATTCTGAATATAGATTTAACTTATACCAGAAAGCAAGAATTAATTATCCATGATATAGGATCCAGTTCTGTTACCTCCCAGTTAGTTCCTCAATAGATTTAACCCAGTTATATTCTTATACACTTTCTTTTGACTCCTCTCTACGGGACTGCTAGATACAACACTTGACTCAACCCACCCCAACCATATTCCACATCAACTCCACAGATATGCTCATAGTTACAGTGCTACTCCATAGAACTTGTGGCTTGCTCATTCCGAACACAAGAGTTGCTGGTAAACCAGTAAGGGTATGTCAATGGCTAACCAGCAAAGGTTTTTTACTGGCCTCTTATTTTTGTCCGTTTCTCTCTTGCTGGTTGTGGGTCTAAATGCATGGCACTAGATGACATTATGTTAAGAAAAATGAGCCAGACACAGAAAGAAAAGTACTACATGTTATTTTTCATATGTGGAAGCTAAAAATGTTGACTCGAATGCAGAATAGTAATTATTAGATGTTGGAAAGGGGAAGGGTGGATTTTATTAGTGCACATCATAACATGTTTGGAAGTATCACATTGAATCCAATAACATATAGAATTAATACATGGTAATACAAACAATAAGACATGTTAAAACCTGAACAGAGTATGTGAGAAATCATAATTTTCCACTGAAGACTGGGGGGTCACAAAGAAAAACAGTGTATCAACTTAATCTTATGGTTTACATTTTTCACATGTCTTAAACAGGAATAAATCTAAAATTGATACTGTAAAAGCACTACTGTTTGGAAGGCAGCCATAACTGTGAATAGTACTGCAATAAACATGCACATGCAGGTGTTCTTTGATATGCTGATTTTATTTTCTTTGGATATACGTGTAACCCAATCATGGGAAACAGTTATTCTAACATACTAAGTTTCCCCTGAAAGGTGTTGAAAATAGCTATACCCAAATACCTGGAGTCCTGTCATGTAGGGCTGGAGTTTATAGTCACTGTCCAGAGAGACACCCGAGGACCAAATTAAAATGACAAAAAATACGATATATGTGTGAAGGCCATTTTATATACTATAGTTCAAAAATATCAATGAGAAATAAGAAATGGCAAAGTGGCAATTGAATGTTTGTACAGGAGCTCTCTGAAGAATTAGACAAAGCTCTACCTTGAGAATTTATTCCTTAAAATGAGTAAAGCTCCCTGTTAGTTGCATTTCCAAATTAATTCTTCAATACAGAAGAACTGTATATCTAAGTTTCTTTTTTCCTATGCCTTGCTGATAACATGGATGATGATCATATAAAGCATTTTATGATTAGTTAATGCAGAATAAACTGTGTTATGACTTTCATATAACATTTTCCTTTCACTGCTTGCTACTCTTAGTAAATCTACTATTGGGTATGTAGAAAATGGAATGGCTTTTGCTATTTCCTGATGAATTTACTGTGTAAAAAATAAATTCATTTAAAAAATTTTAAATTTAATTTAATTTGTTATACATGCTTCTAGAGTGCAATTCCTTTCATATTACATATAAAGAGCACAGTTTTCCAAGTCATTGGTTTTACACAAAGTATTTTCATACCATTTGAGTTTTTATACATGCACTTAGTATATTGATGTCCAACTCCTTCTGCCATTGTTTATACCCCCTTGCCCCTTCCCCTCCCCTCCCCCCTTTTTTCTGTTTAACATTCCTTCATTCCTCTCACCCCCCCCATCCCTTGTCACTATAATTCAGTATCATCATAGCAGAGGAATCAATCAACCTTTGGTTTTCTGGGATTGGCTGACTTCACTTAGCATTATTTTCTCCAACTCCATCCATTTACCTGCAAATGCCATGATTTTATTCTCTTTTAGTGCTGAGTAGTGTTCCATTGTATATATATACCAAAGTTTCCCTATCCATTCATCTATTGATGGGCATCGGGGTTGTTTCCACAATCTAGCTATTGTGAATTGTGCTGCTATGAACATTGATGTGGCTGTGTCCCTGTAGTATGTAATTTTTAAGTCCTTTGGGTATAGACCAAGGAGTGGGATAAGAAGAAATTAATTTAATTTATAATTTAGGTTGTTGGCTGGGATTCTCACATTTTGAGCATTTTGACAAGGTTCTAGGTTCTTGCCTAATGATGTGGTCTAGGACTTTGGGATGCTTGCAATGGCATATTTCAGAGAGTTCTGGTAGCCAGGCCAGATTCAGTGCAATCTGGTTACATGTGGTTTAGTGGGTTGTGGGACATATTATCTTTTATGTAATCAGAGAGTAATATTTGGAACTTGGCACTTAGCACAGTGTGTTCTATGCGTGTGAAGTGTTAAAAATAAGAGTTTGGGTCTATCTTGTGTTCTCTTAACCCCGAGAACTCAGTTCTCCTGGATACACTTACCATTTTGAGATGAGTCACTCCTTGTCCAAATCAACTTATGTCTTCATCTGCCTACTGCCATATTTGTTTGTTTTGCTTCTGAAGAACTGGTGAGGAATCATATTCACAGTATATGTCATGACATACTCTAACATTTTCTCTGAAAAAAAGATCAAAATGGATTCAACAAGTTGTTTAGCTAGTACAGTAACTCCTGTTATACTGAAATGAATTTAAAAAGTGCATGTTTCAAAATGATGAATATAAATGAAACTAACTTTTCTCATGGAGGAAACTATGAGCTTGGATGAGTGCAAAGTTTTCTTGATTTATAAATTCCCTAAATATCATCATCTAAACATCACCCCTCTAATCACAGAAGTGAGAATATTATCACATTAGCTATATCTCTCACTATAGGTGTCCTGGACTAAGGATCAAGCTTCCTTTCTGAAACTATGCAAATTATGTGGAGCACAGTGACATGAAAACAAGCACTTGACATTGTGAATATCTATGGAAGCACAGAATGCTGTGCCATAGTGTTTCAGTCAGTTTTGCATCACTGTGACCAAAAAACCTGAAGACAAAAGCTTAGAGGAGGAAAAGTTATATTGGTTCATGGTTTTAGAAGTTCAGTCCATGGTTGCCAACTCCATAGCTCTGGGATTGACGTGAGGCAAAACATGGCAGAGGGGCATGGTAGACGAAAACAGCTCAGGCCATGGAAACCAGAAACAGAAAGAGAGATGGGTGAGGAAGGGGGCACAAGCTAGTTCTGCTCACCAAGGACACAATATAACCCTAAAGGCAAACCTCCAGTGACCTACTTCTTTATCCATATCCTACCTGCCTATAGTTATAATCCAGTTAATTGATATCAGTGGATTAGTCCACTTATTAGGTTTCAACTCTCAATCTAATCACATCACCTCTGAACATTCTTGCATTGTCTCACACATGGATTTTGGGGTCACCTTATAGCTAAACCATAACACATAGCATTGTAGTCATTGAAGACATGGTTCCCAAAAGTGACCCTGGTGCTGCCCAGAAGAGAGATGTGACTTTGTACAGGGAGCTATGTGAGGTTCATAGGCAGTCCTCCTTACTATGGGGTACATTTTTTATCTAGCATATATAAAGTTGTTGCCGCCTTAGGCAACGATACTGCAGGAAAGAAATCGGAGGCAGACTGGGAATGAGTGGTTTCTTTATTCTTCCTTCTTCTTCTCTCCTTTCTCTCTCTCTCTCTGACGCCCCTGGCCTAGTTAAATACTCTTCACCCATTAAGCATACACGTGTACAGGTGCGGCACAGAAAGATTCTTAGTCAAATTCATTAAGGTCAGGTGTAAACAAGTAAACGCCTCCTCTTGGCTCTCAGCCAGCCGCTATCTTAGCTACTTCCTCATTAAAGGCTCTTACATAAAGTCATCATCCAGCATGAGTCCATCTCTTAGATCACTTAAGGGATAGCTGGGCATATATGTATCATATTTATTTATTTTACCAATTTTTCTCCAGTTGTGCACAAAAATTGTGATTCCTAACTTGACTCTGCCTTTCAAAAACTAGGTGTCTGCATGGTGGTGCGTACCTATAGTCCCAGGTACTTGGGAGTCTGAGGCACTGCAAATCCAACTCTGCCCTAGGCAATTTAGTAAGACCCTGTCTCCAAATGATACATAAAATGGGCTGGGTCCATACAGTTCAGTAGTAGAATATCCCTGTGATTAATCCCCAAGAGCTGGAAAAAAAAAAAAAAAAAAAACAAAAAACAAAAACAAAAAAAACCCTGCAAAAACCTGGTGTCTAATGGTTAATTTCCAGGGTTTTGTAAGCAGGAACATTCCTATACCACCATAGTTACAGACATCCTTCTTTGTACCCTGCTCTCCTGCTACCATGGCAATCCCTACTCTGGGTTTTTAGTTTGAAAATGGGTAATGCAATTAACAATGTATCAGTAGATTTCAAAGAATTCATGATGGGCTATAGAGTGAGAAAGCTTAATTATCTCATGATTTTCTCAAAGGCCTGAAGGTAGTTTTTATTTGCAAATATGAAGAAAGAAAACTTGTATAAAGAAAATTCTCTCCTGTGTTCAGAAATATCATTTATGTTTTCTGACACTGTTAGATCTCTATTGTGATTTCTAATGTTCAGAAGGCATGTCTTCCATTGAGTTTTTACTGGAGTATTAAGTATACACTAACAGATGGTGTAAAAAATTCAGCTTTTTGGAAAATTTGATACACAGAAATCTAGCTTTGAAGAAGTGGTACCTGTCATTCAAAACACTGATTGATTAATGGGAGTGTGATGGTTTAGGAGAGTCTCTGGACCTTGATGGTTGTCTTCCTGAAGCAGGTGCACCCGTATTTGGTTGGTAGATAAAGAAAGCTGCATTGCTACAATCTCTGTATATGGCCAGTTATCCCCTGAGGTCAAGCTTTTGTTTTTGTTTTCGTTTGGCTTGTTTTATTTACATCCTTAACTTTTGTTGCTTTTGTTTTGCTTTCACAATCTATTTTGAAATACTTTAGATTTACAGAAAGTTTGAAATATGGTATAAAGAGTTCCAAGTTGACTTTTTGTGAGGTTAACATTTTACAAAGATGTTATACATTTATAAAAACAAGTAATTGGCACTGGTTTAGAAGTATTGAGTGAACATACAGTTTGTCTTTACATTTCATCATAATTTCCATTAATATCATTTTTCTGTTCCAGGATTCAATTCAGGATGCCACATTATGTTTAGTGTCAAGTGTACCATTTATTTATTTATTTTTCAACAAAAAATCCAATATACTTTTATGTAGAACTTTTTAAAATAAAGAAGACAAGTGGTAACAACAAGAACGAGGGATATTTTTGTCCCAGACACCAAAAACTATCATTCTTTTTTAGTACCAGTGATTGAACCTAGGGGCACTTAGCTACTAAGCCACATCTCCAGCCCTTTTTTGTATTTTTATTTAGAAACAGGGTCTCACTAATTTTCTGAGGCTGGCTTTGAATCTCTATCTTCCTGCCTCAGCCTCCAGAGCCACTGGGATTACAGACATGTACTGCCACGCCTGGCAAAAATTATCACTTTTAAGATAATTAGCATAATATGGTTTTAATTTGAGAAGAGATGCATTTTTTATATTAGACTTTTCTTTTTTGGTCTTTTTAGATATACATGACAGTAGATTATATTCTGACATATTATCCATACATGAAGTATAACTTCCCATTCCTGTAATTGTACATGATGTAGTTACACTGTTAATATATTTTATATATAAACATAGGAAAGTTATGTTTGATTCATTCTACTGTTTTTTTCTATTCCCATCCTCTATCCCTTCCCTGAGTTCCCCTTTGTCTAATCAAATAAGCTTCTATTCTTCCCTGCCCCACATTGTATGCTAGCATCCACATGTCAGAAAGAACATTCAGCCTTTGTTTTTTTGGGATTGGCTTATTTCACTTAACATGATAGTCTCCAGTTCCATCCATTTACCAGCAAATGCCACAATTTCATTCTTCTCTATGGCTGAGTAATATTCCATTGTGTACCACTTTTTTCTTTTACTTTTTGGGAAAAAAACCCACATATTTTATTTTAAACACCTCTACATGAATATTATCATGTAACATTTTGTTTATAAAATTCTTTTTATTTGTTAGAATTAGTTATACATGAAAGAATGCATTTTGATAGATCATACATAAATGGAGTATACCTTCTCATTCTTCTGGTTCTACTGATATAGTTACACAGGTCATGTAATCATATATGCACATAGGGTAATAATGTCTGATTCATTCTACTATTATTCCTACCTCCATACCCCCTCCCCTCCCTTCACTCCCCTCTGTCCAGTCCAAAGTACCTCTATTCTCCCTGCCCCAATTATTGTGAATTAGCATCCTCATATCAGAGAAAACATTTGGCCTTTGGTTTTTTTGGATTGGCTTATTTCACTTAGCATGATATTCTCCAGTTCCACCTATTTACCGGGAAATGCCATAATTTCATTCTTCTTTAAGCCCGAGTAATATTCTATTGTGTATATATACCACAATTTCTTTATTCATTCATCTGTCGAAAGGCACTTAGTTTGGATCCATAGTTCAGCTATTGTGAATTGAGCTGCTACAAACATTGATGTGGCTATGTCACTGTAGCATGCTGATTTTAAGTCCTTTGGGTATAAACCTAGGAGTGGAATGACTGAGTCAAATGTTGGTTCTATTCCAGGTTTTCTGAGGAATCACCATACTGCTTTTGAATAGTTACACTAATTTGCAGTCCCACAAGCAATGTATAGGTGTACTTCCCCCTACATTCTTCACAACTTTTATTGTTTCTTGTATTCTTGATAATTGCCATTCTGATGGGAGTGATATGGAATCTCAGTGTGGTTTTGATTTTCATTTCTCTAATTGCTAGAGATGTTGAACCCTTTTTCATGTTTGTTGATTGACTGCATTTCTTCTTCTGTGAAGTGTCCAGTTTTTTAGCCCATTTATTGATTGGGTTATTTGTTTTTTTGGTGTTAAGCTTTTTGAGATCTTTATATAACCTGGAAATTAATGCTCTGAGTTGCATGTGACAAAGATTTTCTCCCATTATGTAGGCTCTCTCTTCATGTTATTGATTGTTACCTTTGTGTGAAGAAGCTTTTTAGTTTGAATTCAACCCATTTTTTGATTATTGATTTTATTTCATGCACTTTAGTAGTCTTGTTAAGGAAGTCAGTTCCTAAAGTGACATGGTGGAGATTTGGGTCTACTTTTTCTTTTATTAAGTGCAGGTTCTCTGATCTAATGCTTAAGTCCTTGATCCACTCTGAGTTGATTTTTGTGCAGGGTGAGAGATAGGGATTAATTTCATTTTGCTAAATATGAATTTCCAGTTTTCTAAGTACCATTTGTTGAAGAGGCTATCTTTTCTCCAGTGAATATTTTTTAGCACCTTTGTCTAGTATAAGATAACTATATTTTTGTTGGTTTATCTCTGTGTCTTCTATTATGTATCTTCGACCTACTAGTCTCTTTTGGTATGAATACCATGGCATTTTTGTTACTATTCCTCTGTAGTATAATTAAAGGTGTGATATTATGATGCCCCCTGCTTCACTGTTCTTGCTAAAGATTGCTTTGGCTATTCTGGGTCTCTTATTTTTGTAAATAAATTTCATGATTGCCTTTTCTATTTCTATGAAGAATGACATTTGGATTTTAACAGGAATTGCATTAAATCTGTATAATGCTTTTGGTTGTATGTCCATTTTGCCAATGTTAATTCTGTCTATCCAAGAACATGGGAGAAATTTCCATCTTCTAAAGTCTTCTCAATTTCTTTCTTTATTGTTCTGTAGTTTTCACTGTAGAGGTCTTTCACTTCTATTGTTAGATTTATTACCAAGTATTTTATTCTATGAAGCTGATACCAAATCCAAAGATACATCAGGGAAAGAAAACTTCAGACCAATATCCCATATGAACATAGATTTAAAAAATTTCAATAAAATTCTGGAAAATCACATATAAAAACATATTAAAAAATATTGCACCCTGATCAAGTGGGGTTCATCCCAGGGATGCAAGGTTGGTTCAACATATGGAAATCAACAAACATCACATCAATAGACTTAAAGACTAGAATCATCTCAATAGATTGAGAAAAAGCATTTGACAAAATACAGCACTCCTTCAAGTTCAAAACACTAGAAAATCTAGGGATAGTAGGTGTTGCTTCCTGAAGCGATTGCTGCTTGGAGCAACAACGCCGCTGGAATAAGTTCAGAGGCGGACTGGAAAAAAATAGGCTCTTTATTCTGTTAGCTTCTCTGTCCGGCTCCAACAACAACTCCAACACGCCATCCACACTCCTCCAAGCACACCACAAAATGGCCGCCGACCCTGTCTGCAATGTCCCGGGCCAAGTCTCGCGAGATCATGGAAGGTGGTAATCCTTTATGGCTCACAGCTAACTGCAATCTTAGCTATCTCCTTAATTAGGGCTCCTACAAGTAGGAACATACTTCAACATCCTAAAAGCTATTTATCCTAAACTCAAGGCAAAATTGAAAGCATACTCTCTGAGAACTGGAATGAGACAGGGATGCCCTCTTTCACTACTTCTATTCAACATAGTTCAGAAACTCTAGCCAGACCAATTAGACTGAAAAAAGAAATTAAAGAGACAAAATAGGAAAAGAAGAACTCAACCTATCACTATTTTCTCTCCTGAGAAATCACAACTTATTTTTATAAGTTTACCTTTAAATGTGATCTGTTATTCTTTTGAGTCTTTAAATTCTATCCTTTTTTACCATGTTAGGCATTTTAGTAATAATATGTCATGAGAGGTTCTTTGTAAATCTTATCTATTTGGGGTATTGAAAACCGTCTGTATTGGGATGACCATTTCATTCCCAAGAGTTGGAAATTTTTCTGATATTATTTCACTGACAATATTATTTATACCCTTAGTTTGTATTCAAATTCCCTGATTCTTAGGTTTGGCTTTGCTCCAGATTTATTCTATATTCTGATCATGGTCTCTTATTTTCTTTTAATACTGACTGGGTGTTTAAGATCATATATCCTGTTGTTGAGACCTAAAATCTATCTACTATGTGGTCTAATCTATTAGTGATACTTTAAACTGAATTTTTGTTTGATTTATTGATTTATTTGTATTTTCAGGATTTCTCTTTGATTCCTTTTTTCCTGAAAAGCTGTAGTGGTGCTTGGTGGCTTGTGGGAGGGTGCAGGGTAGCTGCCCCTCACTGGGGCACAGGGGTTGGTGGGATTACATCTGGGCTCACAGAGCTATGGATGGAATCTGTGGGGTGCACTGCGCTGATGAGGAACAGGGTGCCTCTGCTGAATGTAGGGTATCACGCTGACTTCTGCCTGCTGCTGGGGAATGCTATCTGAAAGCCTCTGTCTGAATGTGTCAGTAGTCACTGCTGGCTGTGGGGCCACATCTGTGGGCCATCTGTGGGCTGTCTGTGGGGTATGTGGCACTCCTGGGACATAGGGGTCTCTTCTCTGGTTGTTGATAACTGCTGGAGGTCTCTGTTGACGCGCCCATGTCTGTGTATGCTTGGCAGCAGCCCCCTTCTCTGGGCCACTTATGTTGGATGCACAGTGTTGTGCACAGGGTCTCTGCTGACTGTTATTATCTTTATAGATTTCGACACCTTGCATCAGAAATGAGCACATTCAACAGGCAGAAAATAACTGAAGGCATAGTCAATCTCAACAAGAAAATAAATCAATTGGATATACTCTACATCTCTGGATTATTTACTTGAACAATGGGAAGGGAATACATTCTTCTGTAGTCCACATGACCTCCTTTCCAAAATAGACCATATTGATGGCCTTAAAACACAACAAATTAAAAAAAAGGGACATCATTATTGTTTTTACTCTTGTACCATAAGGCAATTAAACTGTAAATTAATAACAAAATAACTAGAAAATATTAAAAACACATGTAGATTAAAGAACATACTTCTAAATACAATATGGCCCAAGGAAGAAATATGGACATATATTAAAATGAATGATAATGAAAACACAATTTTTCAAAAATTGGGGAAGCCACAAATCCAAGCATAAGAGTATTGAATAGGTAAATTATAAATACACCAATAATAATGGAAAGAGATTTGCAAATGTGAAAATGTTTTAAAATACTTTGCTGCTTGATAATAGAAAATAAATATTACAATTTCCTTTTTTCAAGACCACATTACAAATGCGTGCGTGCACACACACACACACACACACACACACACACATTTCCTGAGTGATATTTTTTATTTCACAGGAAAATGAAAATAATTTTGGTAGTCTCTCATCAAATGTTAAGAAAAATTACATGTTATAATAATCTATACAAGGGAAATCATGCACACATTTACAAAGAAGTGGTATAATGAGTCTTGGCTTCCTGCAAATGTAGCACGTCAGCAGTCTTTGAGTAAGGAGAAAAAGAAGCAATATGATAAATTCATACTTCCATATTAACAAAGTAGCTGGTCTCCCTATTCAAAATGGGACCGTTAGTGCTCTGTCTACACAAATAGATACCTTCATGAACTTTTCATAGTTAAAATAAAGTAAACCTTTCATAGCTAAAATGAACTAAATTGCTCTTAAATATAATGTTCAGGAAGCCATTATTGGGTTCTTGCACGAGGCTCTAAAAGAGCAAACCAAAATGGAGCTATTTGGGCTATGGGTTAAAATGGCATTTATCAAGAAAACAAGTAATGGGGCTGGAGCTGGGTTCAATTCTCAGTACCATATATAAATAAATAAATAAAATAAAGGTCTATCAACAACTAAAAATATATTAAAAAAAGAAGTAATAACAAATGCTGATGAAGATAAAAGCAAAAAGGAACAGTTATACACAATTGGTTGGATTGTAAATTAGTAAGACCAATATGGAGATCAATGTGGTCCTGAAAGAATAGCAATAGAACTACCATATGACCCAGCTATACCATTTCATAATATTTACCCAAAAGAATTCTCAGCATACTATAACAAAAGAAGCATATTTATAGTAGCACAATTCACAGTAGCCAAGTTATGGAACGAACCTAGGTGTCCACCACCAGATGCATAGATAGAGAAAATGTGAAATAAGCCAGATGCAGAGAATCAAGGGTGGGATGTTCTCTCTCATATGTAAAGTAAGGGGGCTGGGAGGGTGGGAGTGTCAGATATCAGATAGAGGGAAAATCATCAGAGTGGGAGATTAAGGGGAAGGGAGGAGCTGTGGGAAAGGGGAGGAAATGCAGAATGAACTTGACAAAACAATGCTATGTGCATATATAAGTATACCACAGTGAATTCTACCTTTACATATATCTATAAAGGACCAAGAAAATAATGCTAAGTGAAGTTAGCCAATCCCAAAAAACCAAAGGTTGAATGATCTCTTTGATATGAAGATACTAACTTATAAAGGCAAGGGAATCGGGATGAGAGGAATGAAAGAACTTTAAATAGAACAAAGAGGGGGGAGGGAGGAGGGGACAAGGGGATAGGAATAATAGCAGACTGAGTTATCCATGATTACCCTAAATACATGTATGAAGACACAATTGTTGTAAAAATACTTTATATAAAACTAGCAACTTGAGAAATTGTGCTCTTTATATGTAATATGAAATGAAATGTACTCTGCAAACATGTATAACAAATTAGAATAAAAAATTTTAAAAAAATAAAATATGTAACCAATAAAAATAAAAAACATATAAATGGGTAACATGTAAACCAGTAGAAGAAGGGGAAGAGGGCAAGGGAGAAAAGGAGAGAGAGGAGGGCACTGGGCCTGAAATGGTATAAATTAAATTTAATGCATGTATGATTATGTCAAAATGAATCCAACTATTATGTAAAACTATAATGCATCAGTAAGATCAATAAATCAATCAGTTAATCAATCAATGGAAGGCGAGTAGAGGAAGGGGATCAAGGGAAAGGAGAAGGGGAGGGAAAGGGGAAATACTGGGAATTGAAATGGAGCAATTATATATTATATACACTTATGAACATGTTAAAACAAACCCCACTATTATGTATGACTATAATGCACTAATGAAAACGTGAAAAGCCTTCCCCTATATAGAAAAACGGAAAATGTGGCATATATACACAAATGGAATTTTACTCAGCCAGAAAGAAGTACAAAATTGTTTCTTTGGCAGGAAATGGATGGAACTGGAGAGTATCATGCTAAACGAGATAAACCAGATTCAGAAATTCAAGGGTTATATACTTTCTTTCATTTGTGTAGGCTAGAAAGAAAAAAGTATAAAAGGTATCCTGTGAAAATAGAAGGGAGGCCAGCAGGGTTGACAAAGTGGAGCAGGGAAAGGGAGGAGAAGAGGGAAAAAGGTGTTACTGGTGAGTGAATTTGAACAAATTAGGCTATGCATATGTTTGAACATGTTATAACAAATCCCACTATTATTTATAAATTATTACGCACCAATAAAATTTTAAAAAATTATTTGAGAGTATACTACAGAAATAACAGAGGGAATGGTGGTAGTTGTGGGGGGAACTCTGCCTAACAGTCACAAGTCATTAGTCAGATAAGTGTCTACAGGAATATTATAAAATTCCAAATTATTCATTATTCAAGGAATAACTAGGAATGCTGGTATAGGTGTAAGAAAAGCAGTTTTTACTCTTTCTTCATTATAAAATATCGCCTTGTAGAACAGCATACTAGTTCAGAGAATGGGTTCTTTTTTCATAATCCTTTAGATGTTTTAATATTTCCATATTATAAATATTTAATCAATACAGATTGCTTAATATATGATCACTAGTCAATATTAAAGTATGATGATGTGGAAGTATGGGGCATGCATTTTGAAGAAAGGGCTTAAGTCAGTTTTTTCCACTGCTGTGACTAAAAGACTTGACAAGAACAATTTTAGGGCAGGAAAAGTTTGGGACTCACAGTTTCAGAAGTCTCAGTCCATAGACAGCTGGCTCCATTTCTTGGGGCTAAATGTGAGGTAGAACATCATGGCAGCAGAGTGTGGCGAAGGAAAGCAACTCACCTGATGATCAGGAAGCAGAGAGAGACTCCACTTGCCAGATATGAAATATATTCCCCAAAGCCATGCCCCCAATACCCACTGCCTCCATCCACACCCTTCTGGCTTTCAATTAATACTTAGTTAATCCCCATGAGGATATTAATTCACTGATTGGATTATTGGGTTAAGGCATTCATAACCCAATTTCTCTTTGAAACCTTTCTGCATTGTCTCACATATGAGCTTTGGGGGACACCTTCCATCCAAAACATAACAGGACTCTTAAGGAATCTTTTTTGCAGTTCAAAGATTGGCCCCTGAGCCTCACTATGCGAGCATTCTACTATTGAGCTGTACTTCTAGTCCTTAAAAGAAATGTTTTCATATGAACCCTCCTATTAACTTAGTGTGCCATTCATACAAAGAGAGAAATGAATCAATGAGAAAAGAAAGCTTAAAGAAGACATATATACACAAATTATTAAATATAGTCTACAATTTTTGTTCATTTCAAAATAACTAGAATTGTGCAAAACTTCTCAACACATACCAATGATATTTTTTAAAAAATGAAAATGCTAATTACCTTGACTTGATCATTATACATTTTATACACATGTTGAATTATCATAATCTGCCTCATTAATAAGTCCAAATACTATAATTTTAAAATTTTAAAACAGGATAAAAGGGGAAAAGATGCATTTTTCTCTTTTTATTATTATAGTTATACATAGTATTTGGGTTCATCTTGACAAACTCATCTATACATGCAAACTGATTTCAGTTCATGATCACCCGCTCTTTTCCTTCCCCGATACCCTCCTGTTCTCCCTCCCCTCTTTCATTTTCCTTCCTCTACTAGACTTCCTTTCACTCATCTATTAATTTGTATTTGATTGGTTCTTTATGCTATTTTAGATCAAAGTTCATAATTTTATTTTATCCCAAATGAGTATTTGATTCCTAGAACATTTATTTAAAAGTGCATCTTTTGAATAAATGTTCTAGGAATTAAATACTCATTTGGAGTAAAATAAAAATATGAATTTGATCTCACATGACACACACACAATTAATTTTAGGCGGATCATTGACCTAATAAAAAATACAATTTAATACAGCATATAAAATTTAAATTAGGAAAATAATTTCATGACTAAGTGATCACATAAAATTTCTGAATCTAGTCCTAGAGAACCATTATTACATAAAAGAAAAGATTCTGATACAGCTTATGTGAGCAAATCTCTGAAGCCTAACATAATTAAGATCAAGTTTCTTCTAGTCCTTTCCTATAGGACTTTGGCTCAGATTCAGACCTTGATCATGGGAGAGTTAAGAGTGTATAGTGAGAATTGAATTAACTAATAATATATAAAGGCCTTAGACTAGTATCAGGTGTATATTAATTACTAAATCAGTATTTACTAATACTGCCATTATTTTTCTTAAGAAATTGCAAGATGTAACATTTGTATCAAGTGTAAGATGTATTATCACTTTATCACAATGTAAGAATAACTCAACTGATAAATTGTTATAGAAATATTTGTCATATTTAAGAAATATTTTCTTAAAGTTACTGAAAAATTATCAATTATCTTACTTTATACAAATTTAGATATTTTACATTACTTTTATGATTACATGAGAAAAAATTTTAAGAAAATCTACATTAATAAAGGTCTTCTTCAAATTTCTCTATTTGGATAAAACTCTTTGAGTCACTTTTCAGCTCATTTGTCTATGATTTTCCCCACCTTATTCATCTGTGCTAATTATTAGCATTTGTGATGTTCCATTTCTAAGCTTTTCTTTGTAAGAGTATCTCTCCAACCTATTCAGAGTCCCTCTGAACATTTAAATGATGGTGATATCATCAGGTGTCACTGAAAGATTTTCAGACCAAGTTAATGCATGTGCAGATGAGGAATCACATTATTACTGCCTTCTGGCAATTGTGTTCGTACAGTACAGGGAATTAATCAGTAGGAGGCTGTTGTTTGAGGTAGATTATGGATGTATCTCATTGAGAACTATGAGGGGGCTGAGAAGTGGAAACAATGTGAAGGATGACTAAGTTATGAGCAAGGTAGAGATGACTGATAATGGAGGCTGAGGCAACATAAAACGATAAGAATTCATAACAATACAATCAGAATTCTTGTAATCCGCTAATAACTCTAGAGTCTCAAAAAGCATGTATAGAATAAATAGAGTTGAACAATTTATATAGGATGAAAGTAAAGATATGCAGTTGTTACTGATTCTAGAATTAGATTTGAAAAGCAGCTTATAGGAAACATTGCTCATATTTCAGGAATTCTCAAGATATAGCTTTTTATGTCTTTTGGAAGCTCTATTCTAGTGTCATTTTACTTTTTTGAGTGATTTTTTAAAAAAAAATTATAGTTATTTGCAGCTTAGCTGGATGATTTTTTTATTGAAAAACTATGCACTGATGTTAATTATTTTCCTAATTTAATTTTTATCAGAGCCTTTCCCAAGGGAAATTAAGTGGTCCTTCACGATTCAATATCTCTTTCTTCCAGGGCCCTTCCTATGTGAGGACAAATGCCAGTGATTGTGGCAGAGTGCAGGCAGAATGCTCATACCAGACTCCACCATTGTTTTCCACTGAACTCCATCTGTTGGCTACCCTGTGCTGCCCCACAGTCCTAGCCATGTCTCCCCCACCCTTCATTGTGTGTAGTGTTTCGCTGGGTGGATCAACTGTGTTTTCTTTGCCTCGTCCCCTCTGAGTGGTCACTTCCATTGATTCCCTTTATGCTCTGATTAATTCCTACTTCACACACTTGAGTTTGTTGTTCCTCTGCATTCTGTATTTGACCCATTCTTTCTTCCTTGGTTCACTGCCAGCAGGTGCTCTAACTCATCCCAGGGCAGCCACTTGGGGTACTAAGTTGGTCTATGTAATATTTGGTCCCCCTGTTGTGGAGGATGATGGTCATATCAGAATCTACTCCAGTTTTAGGACATCCAGGCCCCCATAGGGAGCTGCCCCTTGCCTAGCTTGGAGATGGTTCTCTCACTCTTTTTTTTTTTTTTTTTTTTACTGGGGATGGAACTCAGGGGCACTTGATCACTGGGCCACATTCCCAGCCTTTTATTGTATTTTATTTAGAGACAGGGTCTCACTGAGTTGCTAAGTGCCTCGCCATTGCTGAGGCTGGCTTTGAACTAGTGATCCTCCTGCCTCAGCCTCCCAAGTGCTGGGATTACAGGTGTGAGCCACTGTGCCCTGGTCTCTCACTCTTTCGAGGCTTAATTATGTCTGAATTCAGGGAAAACTTTTAGTGAACACTTTTCCATTAATATTTTCTCAATATATTTCTTGAAATGGTCTATAAAATTCCTTCTCCATACTTAAAATAGAAATTTTGCTAGTCCATTAATAACTTGGTTATCTCTAATAGTAAGTTAAAAGAAATGGGTCACAACATAGAAGTGACATTTCCTGTGTCTTTTTCACCTGTGACATTATATTAGTACAACTGCATGTCTATTGGCTGCACCTCTATAAACTGTGCAAACTCTTAACTGGGGTGTGTTACTGCAATAGATACCTGAGAATCTCAGCTTATAGGGGGAAAAGTTTTATTTTGGCTCACAGTTTTGGAGGTTTTAGTCTATGGTTGGTTGTCCCTATTGTTTTTGGACCTATGGCAGCTGGTAAGCAAAGAGTAGAAGAGGAAGGGGCTGGGGACCTATTATCTTGAGAGAAGGACCCCAAAGACCTAAGACCTCCCATTACTTAACTCCTTACTTCTTAACTCCTATAATAGAGCCAACCTGGGAACTAAGCCTTTAACACATGGACCCTTGGTTGACATTTCAGATCCAAATTATAGTAGGTGGGCTTATTGATTATCATGTGAATTGGGTCACCACTTGACTAGAGCTATTTGTAGTTATTTCATGATCTGCCACTATGTGTGTTTGTGTCTGCGTAGTTTGTTGAAGAATGATATTCATAATATACATCATGGTAGATTATAATGCATGCATTGGGATCAAAGGGAAAATAGGTTTTGTCAAGTCATTTAGCTCTTCACAACTCCACTTAAAATGAGATAAATGTTTTTTTCTAGATTTGTGAAGAGTGTCATTGGTATTTTGATAGAGATTGCCTTGAATTCATAGATCACTTTGGGTAATATGGACATTTTAAAATGTTGATTCTTCTTACTCTAGTGACCTTTTCCTTTACCTTTCTCTTCTCCTTGTCTGGATGTAGCCTTGTTGTTATCATCCCTCAGCCTGATATCTTCTTGAGACTGAACCTCATGCCTTCAATTAAGATGTAGATTTCTGATGGAGAGAGACTTGAAGTTGTTGGACAGCATGAAGTTGATGTAGAGCAAAATCTTGGACTATCAAGATGGTGCTGGAAGATTTGTGAATAGATAATGAAGGGAATGATGACCCACCTTCTTTACCAAATGCTAATCCAGAAATATTTATAAAGACCATTCAGTCCTGCAACCACTATAAGAATGATGTTCCTCTTCCTGAGAATGATGAGGAAAAAGAATAGTGAACAGACCATATGATATTGTTCAAGACCAAGAATTCCTAGAATTTGGATAAGGAATGCTCTCTGAACATATTCCGGCTGCAAACTTCTTAGACATCAAACATCTGCTAGATGTTACATTCAAGACTATGGCTAAAATGACCAAGGGGGAAAACTCCTAAGGAGAATTGCAAGAACTTATATATCAAAACAACTTTACTCAAGAGGTATGCAAAGAGAACCAATGGAATGAAGAGAATTGAAAGGCTGTTGCTAACACTCCAACACTAAATGGATTCCCCCAAGTACTAGTTGCCATGCTCTGTTTATAATGTTAATATTAGATGAAAAGTAGGTGAGCGCAACAGGAAATCCATTGTATAATACAGGCCTCGATACATGTGTAATTTGAGTATAGATTCCAAATCTATGACTGAGTTTCTTCTAGTATGAGCAGAAGATTCTTTTTTTCTTTACTCTAAGTAAAACGTAACTATGGGTTCTCTGTTGAAAGTGGCTTTTGGGGCTTTCCTTCCTTTTGTAAGGGGATTTCTGCTCAGTTTATTGTCCAGTTAACTTTAGGGAGCACTTAAAAGTTAGCTTTATAAATAAAACAATTTGCAAAAAGTTTTCTGAAATACAGATAAAAAATATTATTTTTATTCATGACCTGAAAACTGGAAAAAGGCTACTAAAGCTAAATGTTCTGAGTGGGGTTGTGAGGGCTTCCAGATTCCTTGAGTCAAGCATATCATGGGTATTGTTTGGCTTGGATCTAGAATAGCCCATTTAAATGAGTCTAAGGACTTTTGTTTCATTTTTAATCATCTCAGCTTTGATATGTTTCCTATAGATTCAAACTACCCCGTGGTTTTCTCCTCCCCCCTCTCCTTTTTCTTATTCTTTTTGTGTATGGGGTGTGGTGAGGTGGTGGTTGGAGATAGATTTTTAGAATTTCAATTAAAATCACTTAATTCATGTGGCATGTCATCCTTTTATAGTTTGTATTCTCATGTGGGAAAAACTACTCATGCTATTTGCATATAAAAGTAGTTTAACACTTAGTATTAAAATAAGTGAAAAAGTCTGGAGGATATCTGAAGGAGCCCCAATTAGGGAGATGGCTATTGCAGTCAGCTGGAAGCCATAAGTTCCACCTGATAATAAGTATGTATGTGACGCACCTGTAAATGCATGTGAGGCACCCGCAAAGCTAAAGGTATATAACCGGGTGAAAGCGGTCGGAGTCAGGAGAAAGAAGAATGAATTCATTCAGTCAGTCGTGCAGTCGCTCGGTCAGAAGAAGAGTTCGGGTCGGAGAAGAAGAAAAGAATCAGAGCGGCCAGAACGTAGGCAGAGCGGTTACAGAAGAGAAACCAGATAGAAGAAGTAATTCCTGGTCAGAGTCAGGCCGAGGCTCCCGAGGAAGAAAGAAGAAAGAACAAAGAAGAAAGAAGCTCTAAAAGCTAAGCTCTCTCTCTCTCTAAAGAAGAAATCTCTCTCTTTCTCTCTAAGCTCTAAGAAGATGAAGAAGAAAAAGCTCTATCTTTCTCTCTAATCTCTAAGAAGAAGAAGAAAAAGCTATCTCTAATCTTTCTAAGCTCTTTCTCTCTCTCTAAGCTAAGAAGAAAAGAAGAAAGAAGAAAGCTCTCTCTAATCTTTCTCTCTAAGCTCTTTCTAAGAAGAAGAAAAATCTTTCTTTCTCTCTCTAAGCTCTCTCTAAGAAAGTAGAAGTAAAAGTAGTAATAGCTTTACTCTGCCTCCGAGTTTTCCTCCCGGGTTTCGGTACCAGGCGTTTACAGATATCCACAATGAGTACATGATACTTTAAGTAAAAAAAGTAATTTATATCAGAAAAATATATTGATTCTTCCAATCTATGATACTGGAATATCTTTCCATTTTTTGTGTTCTCTTCAGTTTCTTTTATCAATGTTATATAGTTTTCATCATAGAGGTCTTTCACTTCTTTGGTTAACTTTATTTCTCAGAAAAATGGAAGCAACTTAAGTTTCCTTCAAGAGATGATAAAAAATAATCTTGTACATATACAATATGGACTACAATTCATCCATAAACAAAATTAAAATTCAGGGCTGGGGATATAGCACATTTGGTAGACTGCTTGCCTCACATGCACAAGGCCCTGGGTTCAATCCCCAGCAACACACACACACACACACACACACACACACACACACACAAAGAAATCCTGTAATTCATGAAAAAATAGATGGAACTGGAGATCATTACATTAAATCAAATAAGCCAGGTACAGAAACACAAGTACCACATAATCTAACTCACATGTTGAATCTAAAAAAGGTGATATAATAGAAGGTTAGAGTAGATTAGTGGTTAACTAGAAGATGTGAAGAAAATAGAAGAGGAAAAAGGATGGGGAAAGGTCGATCAATGGGTCCCAAGTTACAATTAGATAGGAGCAAGAAATTCTGGGGTGCTAGTATACAACAGGGTGAATGTAGATAACAATGATTTCCTAGAAGAAAGTTGTTTTTTTTTTTTTTTTTTTTTTTTGTACTGGGGATTGAACTCAGTGACATTTGACCACTGGGCCACATGCCCAGCCCTTTTTTGTATTATTAGAGACAGGGTCTCACTGAGTTGTTAAGTGCCTCGCCATTGCTGAGGCTGGCTTTGAACTTGCGATCCTCCTGCCTCAGCCTCCCAAGTGCTGGGATTATAGGCATGCACCACCATGCCTGGCCTTAGAAGGAAGGATTTTGAAAAGATTATTTTTATAAAAATGATAAGTGCTTCAGGAAATCAAAATGCTTAATCTGATTTAAACATTAAAAAACATGTGTATGCACTGAAACATCACATTTCCCTGTTAATGAGTATTTTTTTTTTTTTGCTTTTTTATGTAGCAGTTGAAAATAAATTGTGAATAGGTATGTGTTGTAGCTATTGTAAATGGGATTGCTTTCTTGATTACTACTTCAGTTAATTTACTAATAGTGTATACAACATTACTGACTTTTGTCTGTTGATTTGTACCCTGCAACTTTGCTGAATTTACTTATTAGTTCCAATAGTTTTTTTTTGCTAGAGTCCTTGGGGTTTTCTATACATAAGATCATGTCATATGTTAAAAAGTGAAAATTTGACTTCCTTTTATTTCTAATTTGTAATGCTCTTTATTTCTCTTGCCTAATTTCCAGATCAGGATTTTCATTACTTATGTGGAATAAAAGTGGTGAAAGTGGAATCCTTGCCTTGCTCCAGACAAGGAGAGAAAGTTCTTTCAGTACAATATGTTGTTAACTGTTGGCTTCATATATGACCTTTGTTGTACATTAATTGTATGCCTAAATTGTTCAGAATTTTTATCATGAAGGGAAATCCTAAAATTTGCACAGAATCACAATAAACCTGTGCTATGGTTTGTATATGAGATGTCCTGTGAAAACTCCTGTGTTAATGTAGGAGGTGAAATTATTAGATTATGAGAGCTATAACCTAATCATTGAATTAATCCATTTGATGGATTAATAATATGAAAGGACTACTGCACTGGGTGGTAACTGTAAGAATGTAGGGCTTGGCTGAGAGAAGAGAGCACTTGCAGGTTGTTGGTAGAAATGTAAATTAGAGTAGCCTTTATGAAAAACAGTATGGAGTTTCCTCAAAACAAAACAAAATAAAAGTAGAACAAACATATGATCCATCAATTCTACTACTCTTCTACTGAGTATTTACCTGAAGGAAATGAAATCAGTATTTTGAAGTTACATTTGCTCTTCCATGTTTACTATAGTGCTATTCACAATAGCCAAAACATGGGAGCAACTGATGAATGGATAATGTGGTGCTATTGGATAAAGAAAATGGAATACTCTTCAGTCATAAGAGAATGAAATTCTATCATTTGTAACAGAAATGGATGAAACTGTAGATAATTATATTAAGCAAAATAACCTAAGCACGGAAAGACACCACTGCATGATCTTATTCATATATGGAAATTAAAAAGTTGATCCCATAGAGGTTGCTTTTGTCAGCTTTTTCATTGATGTGTCCAGAGACCTAACAAGAACAGTGTAGAGGAGGAAATGTTTATTCAGTGTTCATGGTTTCAGAAATCTCAGTCCGTAGGCCAACTCCATTGCTCTGAGCCCAAGATGAGGCAGAACATCATGGCAGAGAAAACTAGCAAGGGAACATGTAACCAGGAAGGAGCGGGGGGAGGGTGGGGGAGAGAGGTAAACTTCAGAGAGACACTGCAAATCAGGGACAAAATATATACCCCTAAGGCACACCCCCAATGACTTGCCTCCTCCTGACACATATAGTTAAATCATCTATTTAATTCATATCAGGGAATTAATACACTGATTAGGTTAAGGCTCTCATCACCCTATCATCTCACCTCTAAACTTTCTTGCATTGTCTCACACATGAGCTTTTGGGGAACAGCTAAACCATAACAGAATTTCTGAGTAGAATGGCAGTTATCAGAGGCTGGGGATAGTAGATAGGAAAACATGGGATAAAGAAATGTTGATTAGTGGATATGATTTATAGTTAGATAGGAGTGAGATGTTCACTTGTGCTACTGCACAGGAGTGGAACCATAAATAATTATTTACTTTATACTTCACAAATTAGACTACCTGGAGGTAAAATTCAATTTGGTTATTCATATGTACATAGCATAATTTTGTCAATTTCATTTCACCTTCCCTCCCTTTTTTGCATCCCTACTCTCACCCCTTTTCATGAGATTCCTCCCACCATTGTTTTCCTTGTTCTGCTTTAGCTTCAGCATATGAGAAAAAAAAATTGAATCCTTGAATTTCTGAGTCTGACTTACTTTACTTAGCATGGTGTTCTCAGTTCCATCCACTTATCAGCAAATGCCATAATTTTAATTCTTCTTTATGGCTGAGTAAAACTCCATTTTTTTTTTTGTGTGTGTGTGTGTGTGTGTACATATATTTTGCATTTTCTTTACCATTTATCTGTTGACAGACACCTGGGCATGGATGTCCATAACTTGGCTTATCTATAACTTGGTTATTGTGAATTGTGCTGCTACAAACACTGATGTATCTGTATCACTATAGTAAGTTGATTTTATATATTACAGTGAATTTCACCTTATATATACCTATAGAGCACTAATGAAAAATAAATAGAAGGAAGATAAGTAGAGAAGAGCAAAGAGAACAGGGGGAGGAAGAAGGAGAGGGGAAAGAGGAAGCTGTGGTGGCTGAAGTAGAGCAAATTATATTCCATGCATGTGTGATTATGTCAAAATGAAGCCCAATATTATGTGTAACCATAATGCACTAATAAAAACATGAAAAACATAATAATGGATTTTGAATACTTTCACCAAAAGTATGTGATAAATGTTTGATAGATATATTTACCCTGATTTAGACATTACATAATATATACATACATCAAAACATCATAATACACCCCATAAATATGTATAATTTTAATATTTTTTTTATATACAGGTTAAATATATTAAAATGAAATCAGTGGGATAACCCTCCAGATTTTAAACTGAGAAACTTAAATTTGTCTATCTTTTCTCACAGAGTTAAATATGAAGTTGGAAGGGTGAGAAGTTTTATTGAATTACCAAGGTCAAAAGAACAGCACCTAAACAACTGCCATCTTAATCTCAACAGGGTCTCTAGGGCTCAGGAGCTCACTTTTTATTTTTTAAATATTTATTTATTTGCTTTAGTTGTACATAATGCAATGCATTTATGTTTACGTGGTGCTGAGGATCGAACCCGGGTCGCTCACGTGCTAGGGGAACGCTCTACCGCTGAGCCACAACCCCAGCCCCCGTCACTTTTTTTTTTCACTGTATCTATTACAGTACTGTATGAATATATCCAGTGATCATGGAAAATAAAATAAAGGATCTTGTTGTCCACAGAGAGCAGTGTATAGTCCCATGGCTCTGCAGGCTTAGCATATACAATTCCTGGACACAGCCCTGGTGCTGCCAGCAGAGATCTGTGTCTGTGCACAGGTATGGGTGGACAGTCCTCTATCCTGTGGGAGTCTTTGTTTATCCAACATGTTTAGAGGGTCCTTGTTCAGTCTGTGTCCATTGCTTAGATCACTGTGTTGAGAATGGGGCATGTTGTATCCTGCTTGCTTTTTTCCTCTTTTTTTTTTTCTGCTGTAAACCAGACCCTCTTTATTTCTTCACAACATATTCTGAATTACTCACTTGTCTTTGATTGCCCAAAACCTGGTTTGCAAAGGTTAACTTTCAGGTTTGTTTAAGCAAACCTGGCCTAAGCCATTGTTTACAAATGTTACAAAGCAGACCTGAACTAAACTAGTAGACTAAACTACTGTTTATAAATAGTATTATTTGTATCTAATTCTTCAGCTACCATGACAATACCTATGCTGTGGCTTTTGGGACTGGTAAAAAGCAATATAATTTCACAATGGATTGAAAGAATATTTTATTTCAGTGAATTCATGATGGAGTTTGTAAATTGAACATACCTTCACTATCAAAGGCTTGAAGGTATAATTTTCACTTGAAAACTTAATTCTATAGGTAGAAAACACTCTCATGAATGCAGAAATGTGATTTGTGTTTACTATCATTGACAATTCTCAATTTTGACTTCTAGTGTCTAGAAGTCATGTATTCCCAAAAAGTCTTTACTGGGATCCTTCAAGTGCACTGCTGGAGGATGTTTCAAAATGGGGGTTTCTAGTACATGTGAGATCCAGGCATCTCTGTTTGAAGCAGTGATTACTGATTCTGAAGCTCACAACTGGGTAATGGCAAATATTATGGAAAAGGAGAAAAAAGAAGCAGAGTCCCTGGATATTGATGGCATCTTCTTGAAACAGGTGCATCTGGATTTGGAATGGTACTGCATGTACATTATTTATCCCGCAAACCCAGTGTTTTTCATATATTTTTTCTAAAGTTACACTTTAAAATTACTTTTATTTAAAAATAACTTTCAGAGAGGTGCAAAGATGGTACAGATATTTCATATACTACTTTGCTTCTGTAATGTTATTATCTTACATAACCAAAGGATATTTACGGATACTGATAAAATGATAATATCAAACTATTAAATGAAGTAAAGATTTCATTCATATTTATTGTGTTTTCTAGTAAAGTCATTTTTCTGTTTTAAGATCTGATCCTGGAGAGTTCACTACATGTCATTGTCAGATGTATTACTTATCTTCTCTGCATAACAAATTATTGCATGACTTACCAGCTCAAAATGGCATATACACATAACCCGCCATTTCCCAGGATCAGAAATCCAGACCAAGATGATGACAAGGCTGATATCTCAACCAAAGCCTCAGCTGGGGAAGTTCACATGATTGATGTTAGGAGTCAATTTCCTGCTATGGTTGATAAGACTACACTGCTAAATCATTTTATATATTGAAGGAATTAAAAATATTCTTTCCCAAAATTTTCAAAAACAATCAAAATTAAAATAAACAGCCTTCCCCCTGAAAAACAGAGAGGAGAACACTACCAAAATTATTCTATGAGGACAGTTTATACAGATAGGTAAAAGCATTATAAGAAAATTATAAACAAATATCCTTTATGAATGTAGAAACTAAAAACCTCATCAGAATACTAGTAAGACAAGATGTGCAACATAAAAAGGATTTTTCTCTATGACCAAATATATTTATCACAGGGATGCAAGTATGTTCAAAATACAAAATAATATATTGGACTATATTACTAGAAAAATTGATAATTTCAAAAGATACAGAAAAAAACATTGGCAATCTAAAGCCCATTCATGATAAAAACAGTCACCAAATTAGCCTTAGAAAGGGACATTCTTAGTTTAAAAAGTGAATTGTTGGGGCTGGGGTTGTGGCTCAGTGGTAGACTGGTTGCCTAGTATGCATGAGGCACTGGGTTCAATCCCTGGCACCATATAATAATAAAAACAAATAAAATAAAGGTATTGTGTCCATCTACAACTAAATATGGACACAATACCTTTATTTATATATAAAGTGAATTGTTGGGATGGGGTTGTGGCTTAGTGGTAGAGTGCTTGCCTAGCACATGTGAAGCAGTGGGTTTGATTTTTAGCACCACATAAAAATAAATAAATATACAAACAAATAAATAAAATAACGTTAAAAAAGAATTCTGTTTTTTTTTTTTTCCAAATTCTATTTTGTTGAAAGCAAGGTACAGTTATTGTGGAAAGCCCAGAACTTTTCAAAAGAATAGAAAAAGACACATGTCCACCCCTGCCACTTCTACTCAGTACTGGCTGGAAGATTTAGCCAAGGCAGTGAGGCTAAAAACATAAATATGAGAAACTGTGATTGAAGAGGATTGAAAACTGTATCTTTTTAGGTGAGCGCTCTACCACTGAGCCACAACCCCAGCCCCATGTATTTTAAATATTAACAATATAAGAATGCAACTCAATATATAAATTTTATTTAAAATATCAAACATGAAATATTCTTTGTAAATTTAACAAAATAAGTATGTACACTGATAACAAAATATATGGAAAGAAATAAAATAACTTTTTTTTAAAACAATTTTTTTAGCTGTTGCTGGACCTTTATTTTATTCATTTATTTATATGTGGTGTTCAGAATCGAACCCAGTGCCTCACACTTGCAAGGCAAGTGCTCTATCACTGAGCTACAATCCAAGCCCCTAAAATAATTTTTAAATAAATGTAAAAATATTCCCATCTTCATTTATTGGAAAGATTAATATTTTCAAGATGGAAATATTTTCCAATGGATCTACAGATTCAAGACAATCCATTGTAAATCCTATGTTCCTTTTTTAAATTTAATATTTTCAGTAAATGGCATGCTGACTCTAACATTCATATGGAAATGCAAATGCTCTAGAACAGCCAAAACAATGTTGAAAAAGAAGAATGAAGTTTGGGTGTTCAACTCAGACTTCTGATTTGAAAGCTTTCTACAGGATGCTGGTAATCAAGATATTGTGATATTGGTATAAGGTTACACCTATAGGTTACTGCAAAAAAAAAAAAAAAAAAAAAGAGTGTCCAAAAATTAACCCTTACATTTTAAGTTTGGTGTGGTCTGAATTAAACTTTCAAAACTTCAAATGTTGTCAATAGATTAGTAGTAAGCACTGGAGGGTTTAAGATTTTTGTAGAATTAATGGTCTTCTTTCAAAAGAGGCTTCATGTAGTATTAGGAGTTCTTGCCTTATACTTTCTACTATGTGAGGACATAGCATCCCCCTCCTTCAGAGCATGTACCATCTTGGAAGCAGAGAGTAGCCCTAACCAGACAACCTAATCTGTTGGCCACTTAGTCTTGGACTTGACAGAATCCAGAAATGCAAGAAGCAAATTTATTTATTTTTTATTGGTTCTTTTTAGTTATACATAACATTAAGATTTATTTCGAGATAATTATAAAATCATGGAACATAATTTGTTGTAATTCAGTCCCTAGTACTTCCCCTTTACCTACCTTCCTCCTCCCCCTTGTTCCCTTCTCTCTCTTCTACTGTTCTTTCTATTTCTTGTAGATTTTAAAAAAAAATGTGTCTTGTTGATATACATGATGATGAGATTCACTGTGGTATATTCATATATGTACACAGGAATGTTAGATTAGATTCATTATACTGTCTTTCCCTATTCCAACCCACCTCCCCTTCATTCCCCTGTCCACTTCACTGATCTTTCTTTCATTTTTTTAATCTCACCTTATTTTGGATTAGCTTCTGCATATCAGAGGAAACACTGGCCTTGACTTTTGGGGACTGTCTTATTTCACTTAGCATGATAGTCTTTAGTTTCATCCATTTACTGGCAAATGCCATAAAGTCATTCTTCTTTATGGCTGAGTAATACTCCATCATATATATATATGTGTGTGTATACACACACACACACACACACACACATATATCACATTAACAAACAAATTTCTGTTCATTAAAAATTACATACTGGTTGTATGTCCAAGATGGTGGACTAGAGGGAGGCTGCATTCCTTCCGTGACCTGGGATTCAAGCAGTGGGAATACTGTTTCTCTGTGAGTTAAATAAAAAGATCACTTAGAAGACAGAACCTTAGGACATTGGAGTGTCGCCAGGCCCAGGTCAGTTCTGCTGACCTTCACCCCAGCATGGCCAGCATCAGCTCAGTTAAATTTCTAGACAAATTTCTAGAGTCGTATGATCTGCCCAAATTAAAGCAGGATGATATAAACAATTTGAACAGACCAATTTCAAGTGATGAAATAGAAGATGCCATCAGAAGCCTACCAACCAAGAAAAGCCCAGGACCAGATGGATACACAGCCGAGTTCTACAAGACCTTTAAAGAAGAACTGATACCAATACTCTTCAATTTATTTCAGGAAATAGAAAAAGAGGGAGCACTTCCAAACACATTCTATGAAGCCAGTATCACCCTAATCCCCAAATCAGGCAAAGACACATCAAAGAAAGAAAACGTCAGACCAATACTTTAATGAAAATAGATGCAAAAATTCTCAATAAAATTCTGGCAAAACGGATACAAAAACATATCAAAAATATAATACACCCAGATCAAGTGGGGTTCATTCCAGGGATGCAAGGATGGTTCAACATACGGAAATCAATAAATGTAATTCATCACATCAAAAGACTTAAAGATAAAAGCCATATGATTATCACAATAGATGCAGAAAAAGCATTTGACAAAATACAGCACCCCTTCATGTTCAAAACACTAGAATAACTAGGGATAACAGGAAAATATCTCAACATTGTAAAAGCTATATATGCTAATCCCCAGGCCAACATTATTCTAAATGGAGAAAAATTGAAAGCACTCCCTCTAAAAACTGGAACTAGACAGGGATGCCCTCTTTCACCACTTCTATTTAATATAGTAATTGAAACACTGGCCAGAGCAATAAGACAGATGAAAGAAACTAAAGGGATACAGATAGGTAAAGTAGAAGTCAAATTATCATTATTTGCTGATGATATGATTTTATACCTAGAAGATCCAAAAAATTCTACCAGAAAACTTCTAGAACTCATAAATGAATTCAGCAAAGTAGCAGGATACAAAATCAACACCCATAAATCTAAGGCATTTCTATATATCAGTGACAAATCCTCTGAAAGGAAAAAGAGGAAAACTACCCCGTTTACAATAGCATAAAAAAATAATAAAATACTTGGGAATCAACCGAAGACGTGAAAGACCTCTATGTGAAAACTACAGAACGCTAAATAAAGATATTATGGAAGACCTCAGAAGATGGAAAGATCTACCCTGTTCTTGGATAGGCAGAACTGATATTGTCAAAATGACCATACTGCCAAAAGCACTATACAGATTTAATGCAATGCCAATCAAAATTCCAATGACATTCCTCATAGAAATAGAAAAAGCAGTCATGAAATTCATCTGGAAAAAAAAGAGACCCAGAGGAGTGAAGCAGGTGGCATCACTATACCAGACCTTAAATTATACTACAGAGCAATAGTAACAAAAACAGCATGGTATTGGCACCAAAATAGACTTGTAGACCAATGGTACAGAATAGAGGACACAGAGACTAATGCATATAATTTCAGTTATCTTATATTAGACAAAGGCACCAAAAATGTACAGTGGAGAAAATATAGCCTCTTCAACAAATGGTGCTGGGAAAACTGGAAATCCATATGCAATAAAATGAAATTAAACCTCTATCTCTCACCACGCACAAAATTCAACTCAAAGTGGATCAAGGGTCTAGGAATTAAACCAGAGACACTACACCTAATAGAAGAAAAAGTAAGCTCTAATCTCCAACATGTTGGATTAAGCCCCAAGTTCCTTAATAAGACTCCTGTAGCACAAGAATTAATAACAAGAATCAATAAATGGGATAGATTCAAATTACAAAGCTTCTTCTCAGCAAAAGAAACAATCAGTGAGGTGACTAATGAGCCTACTAATTGTGAACAAATTTTTACCACATGTACATCAGATAGAGCACTAATCTCTAGAATATATAAAGAACTCAAAAATCTTAACACCAAAAAAACAAATAACCCAATCAATAAATGGGCCAAGGAACTGAACAGACACTTCTCAGAAGAAGATATACAATCAATCAATAAGTACATAAAAAATGTTCAACATCTCTGGCAATTAGAGAAATACAAATCAAAACCACTCTAATATTTCATCTCACAGCAGTCAGAATGGCAGCTGTTAAGAACACAAACAACAATAAATGTTGGTGAGGATGTGGAGAAAAAGACACACTCATACATTGTTGGTGGGACTGCAAAATGGCGCATCCAATATGGAAATCAGTATGGAGATTCCTTGGAAAACTTGGAATGGAACACCTTATGACCCAGCTATACCATTCCTTGGTCTATACCCAAAGGACTTAAAAACAGCATACTACAGGGACACAGACATATCAATGTTTGTAGCAGCACAATTCATAATAGCTAAACTGTGGAACCAACCTAGATGCCCTTCAGTAGATGAATGGATAAAGAAAATGTGGTATATATACACAATGGAGTATTACTCAGCAATAAGAGAGAATAAATTCATGGCATTCGCAGGTAAATGGAAGAAGTTAGAGAATATAATGCTAAGTGAAGTTAACCAATCCCAAAAAGCCAAATGCCAAATGTTTTCTCTGATATAAGGAGGCTGATTCACAGTGGGGTTGGGATGGGGAGCATAGGAGGATTAGAGGAACACTAGAAGGGCCAATGGGGAGGGAGGGGAAGGGAGGGGGGAAAAGGGTGAAAAAAAAAGATGGTAGACTGCGATGGATATCATTACCCTAAGTGCATGTATGAAGTCACGAATGGTGTGACTATACTTTTTTTTAAAAAAACAACTTCACAAATATTTACTTACAAGACACATAACCTTTGGAGACTTAGTTAAGTACACATTGCATATTATATATCTGATATACCTGTACAATCAAACTAGGATCTTTTTTTTTCATATCTTACATTATTTTATTTTTATTTCAGTGTTTAATAATCACCATTGAGGTAAGATAACTACTAGTTGCAGAGGTCCCCTTCTCCAACCAATTTTAGAGCATCTCTTTAAACTTCAAATTAGGAGGCAGTTTACAGGGAAGATTTATCTATTTAAATTGCTAAGGAATTATTTATTTTGTTTAAGCATCCTCAAGAGAATAGAAATAAGGTTTTTTTCTTCACTTTGATTTGAATTCACATCTACTCTTTAATACTGAATGAGTTAGACATGAATACACCAAGTGCACATATAAAAACTCAAATGGCGCGAAAACCCTTTGCGTAAAACCAGTGACCTGAAAAACTGTGCTCTCTATATGTAATATGAAAGGAATTGCACTCTGCAAGCATGCATAACAAATTAACAACTTAGAATAAAAAATAAATTTGAAAAAAAAGCATTAAGTGAATATACTTTGTATACAACCAGAGATATGTAAAAATGTGCTCCATAATATGAAATGTAATACATTCTGCTGTCATTTCTAAAAACTTAGAATAAAAAATAAATAAATTTGAAAAACACTAAAAACTAAAAAAAGAGGGTTAAAAAAAGAAGACAAAAACTCAGACAATGAAGACAAAATATGTAATATTGAAAATAAAGTTGACTGCACAGTGAAGATGGTAAGAATTATCCAAGATGGCAGAACATCCAAGAATTGTGGGATAACATGAAAAGACCAAATTAAAGAATTATTGGGACAGAGGAAAGCACAGTGTTACAAACCAAAGGAATGAGGAATCTATTCAATGTAATAATATCAGAAAATTTTCCAAACCTGAAAAAAGAATTGGAAAATCAAGACAAGAGGCTTATAGGACACCAAATGTACAAAATCACAACAGATCTACATATAGGCACATTACAATGAAAATGCCTAGCATACAGAATAAGGAGAGAATCTTAAAAGCCATAAGAGAAAGGAATCAGATTACATATGGGGGGAATCAATTAGGATCTTTTCAGATTTCTCAACACAGACTCTCAAAGTTAGAAGAACCTGGAATAACATATACCGAGCTCTGAAAGAAAATGGATGCCAACCAAGAATCTTATATCCAGCCGGGCACAGTGGTGCATGTCTGTAATCCCAGCATTTGGGAGGCTCAGGCAGGAGGATTGTGAGTTCAAAGCCAGCCTCAGCAATGGTGAGGCACTTAGCAACTCAGTGAGACCCTGTCTCTAATAAAATACAAAAAGGGCTGGGGATGTGGCCCAGTGTTCGAGTGCCCCGGAGTTCAATCCCTAGTACAAAAAAACAAAACAAACAAACAAACAAACAAACAAAAAAAACTTGTATCCAGCAAAATTAAACTTCAGACTTGATGGCAAAACAAAAACCTTCCATGATAAACAAAAGTTAAAAGAACTTACAAGGAGAAAGCCTGCCTTACAGAACACCCTTGGAAAAATATTCCATGAGGAGGAAATGAAAAACAACAATGAAAATCAGCAAATGGGAGGTATTATACTAAAGGAAAAACCAATCAAAGGAGAAACCCATCAAATTAAAAACCAAAAATAAACAAAAATGACCGGGAATACAAACCATGTCTCAATAATAACCCCAAATGTTAATGACCTAAACTCACCAATCAAAAGACTGTCAAATTGTATTAAAAACCAAGACTCAACATCCACAGACTGAAGGTGAAAGGTTGGGAAAAAAGATACAACTCACATGGACTGTGTAAACAAGCAGGGGTTTCCATTTTCATATCAAATAAAGTAGACTTCAAGCCAAAGTTAGTCAAAAGGGCTAAAGAAGGTCATTTCATACTGCTCAAGGGACCTATACACCAATAAGACATAACGATTATAAATATATATGCCCCAAACAATGGATAATCTACATTCATCAAAATAACTCTTCTCAATTTCAAGAGTCAAATAGACCACAACACAATAATACTGGGTGACTTTCACACACCTCTTTCAACATCTCTTCCAAAGCTAAACAAAAAAAGTGTAGAAGTTAATAATACAATCAATAACTTAGACTTAACAGACATATACAGAGTATTTCATTCATCAAAGAGTGAATACACTTTCTTCTCAGCAGCACATGGATCCTTCTCTAAAATAGACCATATATTATGCCACAAAGCAACTCTTTTTTTTTTTTTTTTTTTTTTTTGTGGTATCGGGGATTGAACTCAGGGGCACTCGACCACTGGGCAACATCCCCAGCCCTTTTTTTTGTGTTTTTATTAGAGACAGGGTCTCCCTGAGTTGCTAAGTGCCTCGCCATTGCTGAGGCTGGCTTTGAACTCGCGATCCTCCTGCCTCAGCCTCCCAAAGTGCTGGGATTACAGGCGTGCACCACCGCGCCCGGCCACAAAGCAACTCTTAGCATAAAAAAAGATACTACCCTGAATTCTATCAGATCAGATCATAATAGAATAAAATTAATGATAAAATAAAAAATAGGAGCCACTGCAACATTTGGAGACTAAATAATATGCTATTGAATGAACAATGGATTGCAGAAGACATCATAGAGGAGATTAAAAATTCTTAGAGCAAATGAGAACACTGATACAACATATCAAAACCTCTGGGACACTATGAAGGCAGTACTAAGAGGAAAGTTCATTGCATGGAGTTCATTCCTTAAAAGAAGAAAAAAATCAACAAATAAAGGACCTAACATTACATCTCAAAGCCCTAGGAAAAGAAGAACAAATCAACATCAAAAGTAGCAGAAGACAAGAAATCATTAAAATCAGAGCTGAAATCAATGAAATTGAAACAAAAGAAATAATTGAAAAAAATGACAAAATGAAAAGTGGGTTCTTTGAAAAAATAAATAAAATTAATAAACCATTAGACATGCTAATGAAGAGGAGGGAGAAAAGTCAAATTACTAAAATCTGCAATGAAAAGGGAAATATGACAGACCCTACAGAAATATTTCAAATGGGGGAGGGGAGGAGAGGGAGGTATTGGGGTAGGAAAGATGGTGGAATGAGAAGGACATCATTATTCTAGGTACATGTATGAAGACATGAATGGTGTGATTCTACTTTGTGTACAACCAGAGACATGAAAAATTGTGCTTAATTTGTGTACTAGGAATTGAAATGTAGTCTGCTCTCATGTATAACAAATTATAACAAATAAATAAATTAATTAGAACAATTACCTAGTGCCAGTGGACATGGTGTTGTATGCCTATAATACCAACTACTCTAAAGGCTGATGCAGGAGGATCACAAGCCTGGACTGCTTGCTGGGACTCTATTTCAAAAAGAAAAAAAGAGCCTGGAGATGTAGGGAAGTGGTAGAGTTCCACCAGGTTTAATCTCCAGAACCTCAAAAGTATTGCCTTGTCTCAGTTATTGTTATAGCAGCACAAATGGATTTAGACAGAAATTGGAGTGATCAAAGTGAGGCTCTTGCTATAAAATACCTAAAAGTATGTATGTGGCTTTTGAACTAGATATTGATGGAACACTATTGATGTGAATGCAGGAATAAAGGCCCGTCCCACAATGATGCAGCATTAAGGGGAATCTGTGGAGGGCTCAGAAAAAGCTGCTGCATAAGTGCTTCTCTTTCCTTAGACATTACCTAAGTGGTCACAAGTAGCATGTTAGCATAGGAATATGGGCAGTGAAGACTATTCTGGTGAGTTATAGACTGAAATGAATAAATGTTGGAAACTAGAGAAGAGTGTGTCCTTGTTATCAATTATCAAAGAATATAGCTGAATTATGTTTGTGTTTCAGGATATGTGGGAGGCAGAACTTAAAAGGAAACAACTGCAATATTTTGTGGAAGAAATCTCTAAGCAGCAAAATTCGGAAGAAGCTCCATGGCTTCTACAACTTAAAAGCTTCTTCTTAGAAAAACAATCAATCAATGAGGTGAATAGAGAATCAACTAATTGGGAACAAATTTTTACCATATGCACTTCAGATAGAGCACTAATCTCTAGAATATATAAAGAACTCAAAAATCTTTTTTTTTTGTTGTTTTTTTGTGGTACCAGGGATTGAACTCAGGGGCACTCGACCACTGGGTCACATTTTCAGCCCTTTTTTTTTTTTTTTTGTATTTTATTTAGAGACAGGGTCTCACTGAGTTGCTAAGTGCTTCGCCATTGCTGAGGCTGGCTTTGAACTCGCAATCCTCCTGCCTCAGCCTCCCAAGTGCTGGGATTACAGGCATGCACCACTGCGCCTGGCTAAGAACTCAAAAATCTTAACACCAAAAAAACAAATAGCCCAATTAATAAATGGGCCAAGGAACTGAAAAGACACTTCTCAGAAGAGGATATACAATCAATCAACAAGTACATGAAAAAATGTTCAACATCTCTGGCAATTGATAGGGATAGGAGGAACATGGGTACTATTAATCAGGAAAGTGGGAGGGGTAGGAGTTAAGCTCAGTGGTAGAACACTTGCCTAGAATATATGAGGCCCTGGGTCCCATCCCCAGCAACACAAACATACACACAGATAAAATGGTAAAATAAATTGGATAATGAGCCCAAAGGCATTCAAGTGATCTCTGAGGCAGCCATGCCCATTGCCTGTCCTGAATTCTAGAGTATTTTGGGGAGTACCGTAGGATGACCAGGTGACCTTGGGGCCCTATGCTCAGAACAGCTTCAACTCTGTTTCCTGCATTCTAGCACAGTGCTCCCTAGCTTTCCCAGTTCTTAGGTGGGACCATGTATGCCTAAGACCACTGTTCTGGAGCATGCAAGTGGCAGGCTTTAGCTGAGTCTGTGTGGTGCTAAATATACAGAGGTGTGCAGACTAGCACACTAGTCTCTGCCTAGTTTTTAGTTACTTATTTATTTTTGTACTGGGGATTTAACCCAGATGCACTTTACCAGCTAGCCACATCCCCAGTCGTTTTTGTTTTTCATTTTTGAACAGAGTATTGCTAAGTTGCTTAGGGCCTCACTAACTTGCTGAGGCTAGTCTCAAACTTGTGACCCTCCTGTCTCAGCCTCCCAAGTCACCAGGACTATAGGTGTGCACCACCTCACCCAGCTCTACCTTGTTTGAAAGGGTATTAGAGACCTGCTTCAGGGGACAGAACAGCTATAAAGTCAATGTCCAGGGAGCTCTGGAACTGGGGCCACCACGGAGAGATATGACTAGAGTTGTGCTTAGTCGAACTGTGGGGTCAGTGATGTCCCTGAGATCCCAGAACTGTAGAACCCAAAGAATGTAACATCACTCTGGGAAAGTGGCGAGCACCTGACTCCAACTGTGAGGGCTGTGGCTTGTGCAGAATCTATCAAAGCCATTGGGGCAGCTCTTAGAGCTTTGACGACTCAGTCCTCACTCCAGTGTGTCCAGATGGCAAGACTTGGATTTGAAGAGATTATTTTTAAGCTTTGCCATCTAATATTGTTTCATCATGCTGGGTTTTCAATTTACTTTGGAAGGTTTACTCCTTCCTTTTTTCCCTATTGTCCTCTTTTGAAATAGTAGTGTCTATCCTAAGCCTGTCTCACCATTGTGTTTGGGAAGCATATAACTTGTTTGTTATCACAGGTTCCCAGCTAAAAATCAGTTTTCCTCATAATGAATCTTCCCCTAAGTCTGACCTGTATTTGATTTAGATGAGACTCTGGAGTTTGCATTGATACTGAGGCAAGTTAAGACTTTTGAGGCTATAGGGATGGAATGAATGTAATCTGGATGTGGGAATGAAGTCAGAATTAGACAGGCAGATAGGCAAGGGTCCATCCAGAGAACGGAGGGATTGAAATGTTAATTCCTTCAAAGCCCTTCCTCCACCCTAATCAAAATAACCTGCCCTGCTCCAACCTGTTGCTAAGGTAACCTGTCCCAGGGATTGTCCCTCCCAAAAAGGGAGTTGTTAATTATACCCTCTTCCTGCCTGGATCACTCCTCTTCAGTCTACCTGTTTCCCACCTTTTGGCCATCCCATGGAGCATTTTCTGGGCCTAGTCACATAGGCAGGAAGGAGAAAGACAAGGGGAAGAGAGCAGGAGAACAAAGGAAGGCTACAACATATAAAAAAGGGAGAACAACCTCACTTCTTGGGATACTAGGATACCAGCTCTGGCCCCCTTCTCCCTTCTGGGAGAAGCCTATGTTACCATTTTTTAATAGAACCCTCCCTGCTTTATATGTTTGCCTCGGCATGCTTCTCTAATGTTATATTTCAACATTAGAGAAGGGAGCAGAACTTGTCACCAGTAACCAGTGGTATAAAGAACATGAATTTGGGGCAGGCAGGCTAGAAACTAAAGGTTATACTTTGAATGTGTCTTCTCGAAAACTCAAGCTTGCCAATGTGATAGTATTAACCAGTGGGGTTTATAAGAGATGAATTTTCCATGTGGGGTTTTCACTCACAATTGGGATTAAGACCCTGATAATGAAGCTTCTCAGTGCATTTGGAACTCTTGCCTTCAGCCTTCCATCATGTGAAGATACAGCATTCCTCTCTTCTAGACAATGCAATCAATCTTGGAATAAAATCCCTAGGTAACCAAACCTTCTAACATCTTGATCTTGGATTTTCCGGGCTCCAGAAATGTGATTAATAATTCCTGTTCTTTATAAATTTCCCAGTGCCATGTATTATCATCTTGCAGCACAAAGGGACTTAATTAATGAGTAAAAAATTTGATAAGATTGCCAGGACAATTCAATTCCCCCCCTCCCAGAAATTGTTGCTGGCAAAAGTGGATATTCATGTCCAAGTTGGACTCCTCTCTCACACCTTATACATATGTGACTCAAAATCTATCATAGACTAAATATAACAACAGCTAAAACTACACGTACCACAGAAGGCAACATGAAGGGATAAATATTCATGAATTTATTTGAAACACAGATTTCTAATATATGATATTACATATAACAGGAGAAAAACAAATTGAATTTTTCTATGATTTGGAAATGTATTAAGTGTGTTCTCATAGTTTGTGTGTTAGATGTTTGGTCCTCAGTATGGTGATACTGATAGATGGTGGGACATTTCAGAGGGAAGTTTATAAGACTGGGCCTTTACCAAGTTCTGTTTTTTATCTCTTGAATTGTTATCACCCTCACACAAGCATGCCCACCATGACACACCTACTATGAGGTAAGGAAGCCAAGCTGGCTCTTACCAGAGCCTATGTCATGATGTTTTGATTTGCATCCTCTGAAATAAACTTTGTTTTTTTGAGTTATCTGGCTTCAGGTATTTCATTATATTAAGAGAAAACTTATTAATACAAACTTCATTAGAATTGAAACTTTCGTGATTCAAAATATACAAACTAAAGTATTAGAAAAAATGTTCTCAGATCTCATAGATGATGGAGGGGGTCTGTGGTCAAAAATATTTAAAACATTCTCACCACTCAAAAAACAAAAGGAAAGCTGGGTGCAGTATTAGAAAAATATGCTACACTGGGAATGCCGTGTTGAAAAGGGGGGTTTATTGGGTTGCCACATGGAAGGGTAGAGGACGAAATGGCGTGGAGGACAGGGAAGGTAAGGGACAAGGGAAAAGGGCAAAACAAGAAGAACGTGGAACAAGGGATGGTTTCAGTCTGGAGCAGGCTTAAATAGCGAACTGGTGGTCAGAGGGACCCCTGGAGTGAGTCCGTGTCCCCATAGGCTGCCGGAGGTCAAGAGGGGTGGCGTGGCGAGGGCACCTGGTGGCCAGCTCTGCTGGCCAGCCTGAGGCACCTGGGAGATGTAGTCTTTTCACAAAGTACCTGGGGGGTGTGTGTGGCCTCCTACCTGGGCGGTGCAGCCTCCCTGCCCGGAATCTAACATGCGGTGGTGCAGGCCTGTAATCCTAGTGGCTTGGGATGGTGAGGCAGGAGGATTTCAAGTTCAAAGCCAGCCTTAGCAACAGTTAGGTGCTAAGGAACTCAGTGAGACCCTGTCTCTAAATAAAATACAAAATAGGGCTGAAGATGTGGCTCAGTTGTCAAGTGCCACTGAGTTAAATCCCTAGCACACCCCCCACCAAAAAAGGAAAAAAATAGTACAATTAAAAGCAGATAAATCATGTAAAGAGACATTTCTCCAAAGGAGCTATAGAAATGTCAAATGAACCTATGTAAAGATGCCCCATATCTTTATTCCTTAGGAAAATGCAAATCTAAACCATCATGAGATACTCTTCATTAACCTTAAGGGCACAATAGTAAATGAAAAAAAAAAACAGTTTGAAAAACTTTATACTATATAATTCCATTTATATGACACTCAGAAAAGGTTGAAATTACAGATGGAGCAAATAGATTAGTGATTCTTACAGGCTGGGGAAAGAAGAAGTTTAAATAGGTAGAGTACAGAAGATTTCATTGGGTCAGTGAAATTATTCTCTATGATACTCTAATGTTGTGGTAATGATATTATTTTTCAAATTCTATAGAATTATACATCAGAAAGAGTGATTCTCAATATATGTGAATTAAAATTGAGAGTCATGCTAACTGAACTCTATATTCAATTCAGGTAATGTAGAGACAAGGTGGTGGAATTTTGCCAGATTAAAGTTCTCTGATTTTGAAATAGTTGCGATAGCATTTTTCTGAACTTTGGAGGTCAGGATAGTCTCTGTGCTATCTAGTGAAAATAAGATATGGCAAATCACACCTTCCACCTCTCCTATCAGAGAGCAATGTCTGGGGATTCAGTTCTCAGCACTGCATCCTCTGTGCCTGACCTTGTGTTAGTACAGTCTTGTTTCTATTACCTCTCCTCTCTTGTTGATCCATTTCTCATTTTTTATGAGTCTTTTCTTGTCCACATCTATTTGTGTCTCCTTTGTTTTCCCAAGATTAATTTCACCCTTGTTAGCCACCCAGGTACACAGAGGATGCTGCTTTTATGGTCCAAGTACATGCAGTTATGACTTCTGCTGGTTGCATACCTTATCATCATCCATGTGGTACTGTTTATACAGGAATGCTGAATGCTGGAGCTACAGGATCCTAGAGACTTCAACCTAGATTTAAAGGAAAGCCTAGGAGATCAGGAAATGTGTCTCCAGGGAGTCCTTGAGAGAGTGATGTGTGAAGCTGTGAAAATAAAGTTGAAGTTGCAATGTGGACCGCCTGCTGAGGAAACCTGTGGTTAGTGAGAAGGGCCAGTCCAAGAGGGAGACCACGGAGGCTGTTGCCAGCAAGGCCAGAGGAGTAGGGCTCCATAAGCACTTTTTGGCCCACATCTTCTTCCTGGGTACCTCAGATGCCAGGAGCTACTGGACCAATGTTTGACCTGTTGGGTTTCTGTTTTGTGTTGGTCCTATTCCTTCTTCCCATGCCATTATTTCTTTCCTTTGGAATGAGATTGTTCATATTGTGTCACTGTACGTTGGAAGCATTAACTTGATTTAAAAAAATTTTTTTTTCAGGGCCTTACGGTAGAGACTTTTTTAAGTATCAGAGAAGACTTTGGACTTGGCATTTTTGAGCAATGCTGGAACTGCTAAACTATGATTCTTGGAGAAGGACTGAATGCATTTTGCATTGTGAAATGGGAATGAAACTTTGGTGGCCAGGGGTGAAGTTATATTTTGGATCAGGAATGACCCCAAAGTTTCATGTGTTCATAGGTGTTTTCTGATAAGTAATAGGATCACAAGGGCTCTAACCCTATCGGTGAATTAATAAATGATGGCTGAATGGACTACTGAAAGGTAGGTGCTTGTTAGAGGAAGTAGGACACTGGGGCCATGCCTTGGGTTTGTCTGCTCCCTGGGCCCTTTCTGTCTTTCTCACTCCTTCTCATTTCTTGGTTGCCACAAGCTGAGTGGCTTCTTCCTTTGTGCCCTCCTGATGTTCTATGTCATCAGAGTCCCAGAACAATGAAGCTGGATAAGTATGGGCCCCAAATAAACTTTTCCATTTTAAGTTGTTTATGGCAGGTATTTTGGCCAAGGCAATACAAAGCTGACTAATGAAATCTCATAATGCAAAACGTATTTACTCCACCTCCAAGCGTCCCTAAGTCTGAGCAGTTGCAGCATTGCTTCATCATCCAATCCAGTCTTTGAGACTTAAGGTAAACAGCTGTGAGCCCCTGTAGAAATAGGAAAAACAAGATACATACTTCCAAAATACAATATCATAGGGTAAATGTTGCCATTTCAAAAGGGAGAAATAGGTAACATAGAGAAGTACTGAGAATAAAGCAAGACCAAAACCCAGGAGGGCAAATATTACATTCTAATTTTCCATCTGTGTCATCCTGGGCACACTTTGATGGAGTGTGGACTCCACAGTGTTTGAGCTGCCCCATCCCTCTGTTCTGACTGCCTAAAGCCCATTTGGCCATTCTCTTAGGTAGCCTCTGCTTGCTATTTGCAGCTTTCCTTGATAGGCATTCTGACTTCAATATTATAGTTTCACACACTACCTTCTAGAACCTACTTTAAGGAACTATGACCTTGTCACACACTACTTGGACTCTTCAGTTTTCCTTTGAATCTCAGCAGGATCCTCCATGCACCATAACTTTTTCATTCTGCATGACTGCAAAAGCAGCATCATGTGGACAATGCCAAGGGCTGGTGCTGATGTGAGCTGTATCTAGGCCTACTGAACCAGTGCTGCAGCATCCTCTGAGTGCCTTTATGAATTGAACATGGAGAAATTAATCCTAGGGATACAATTTCCTAGACAACCCTGTGCAATTGGAGAACCCTAGGGCTCTCTTCTCAAACAGAAGTGTTTGAAATAGGTTTACATTTTTATTCCTGTGAGGGTGGAAATTTCCTAGATGCACTCAAGGCCTCTTTCCTGATATTCCGGTACAAAGTACTTGGTTTCCTTTCAATTGTTCTAGTTTATTTGGCAACTATACTCTCCTTGGCAGCTGCTTTAAATACACTCCTTTTCTGGCCACACAAAGTTTTCCAAGTTTCCACTTTGCTCTTCTTTGCTTCTGACACTGTAAATCCAGGTAAATCTATACTCTCACTGTAATACTCATGCTGCTGGCTGAATACTATGTTGCCTTGAAATTTTCTCCACCAGATAAATTATCAATCACATTTAAACTCAGCCTTTCCAACAAAGTATAAGGGCATGGATATAATGCATTAAAATTCCAAGTATGACAAGGATGACCTCTAGTCCAATTCTGAATACAGTCCTTATTCCCATCTGAAACCTCATGAATGTAATCTTTATTGTCCATATTCCTATCAACACTGTGGTGTTCTGAGTCTTCACCAAAATCAACCATTAAACTCTGCTTATATAATTATAGGCATTCTCTATGCCACTTCTGCAAACTTTTCCAAACTCCACTCACAAACGAGTTACAAAGCCTTCTCTACATCATTTTAGGTAAAATCACAGCAATGACCCCACAATTTAGTACCAATTATATGTGTAAGTTTTTCACTAGTGTAAAAAATACCTTAGAACAAAAAAGGGGAAATGTTTATTAAGGTTCATGGCTTCAGAGATTTTAGCCCATGGCCAGTTGGTCCATTCTTTTTGGGTGATTATCAAGGGAATATATCCTGGAGGGTGTGGGGCAGAGGAAATCCTCACCTCTGGCAGCTAGGAAGCAAGGAATGAGAAATGAAGGATCCAGGGTTCAAATATCTCTTTCAAGGACAATACCCCCAAAGGATTAACTTCCTTCCTCTAGGCCCACACCCAAATTGTTCTCCGTCTCCCAATAACATCACAGTCTAGCAACTAAGCCATCAACACATGGACCTTTGGGGTACGTGCAAGATACAATCTATAATACCTGGTTTCTACATCTTTTTTTCTTGTCTTTGGCAGTAAGTTAATAGCCTAAACTACCATATTTACAAATTTATTTTGCACCTAATCCACTATTTACCATAACAATATTTCCACTTTTGTTTTGGAGCTTGGTAATGTATAATTCTGTAATGTGAATGTCAAATGAATCCATGGTACCAAAAAAAAAAAAAAAAAAACCTCTTTAGGAATTCCAGATAATTAAAATCACTTATCAGTTTTTTCAAAGTTTTGAAGGTACAGTTGTCTTTCAAACATGTGAACAAGTTCACCCTGTACCAAGAATATACTCTTTTGAATGCAGAAATATTAAAATTTATGTTACCTGTCAGTGAAAATTCTCAATATTGGCTTCTAATGTCCATAAATTACACACCTGACAAAGCTTTAGTGGATTCCTATAGTTACATGATTGGACAATATTTGAAAATGGGGCTATGTTGGATTTGGGAGGCATGTGCACATATCTTTGAAAAAAAAAGATTACTGACACTCAAATGGGTGATTTGATAATGTGAATTATCATGGAGAAGAAAAAAGAGAAGGAGGGTCCTTGGAGCTTGATTGTGTCTTCCTGAAGTAAATGTACTTGTGCATCTAGTGGTTATAGATACAAAAATGCTTTGCTATTCTCTACCTGCTTGTCCATTTATCCCCTGAACACAAAATTTGGTTTTGTTCCAAATTAACACATTAAATTTAAATTTTAAACCTTCTAAAGGTTTTTATTAGTGTATTATAGTTATACATAATATTGGGATTGATTCTGACATAATCATATATGCATGGAATATAATTTGTTCAAATTCAGTCCATATTACTTCCACTTTTCTTTCTTTCCTCCTTCCCCCATCTCCCTTTATTTACTCTACTGGTCTTTCTTGTATTTATTTATAGTTTTTCCTTAAATTAGTGCTTTATAGATACATACAATGGTGAAATTCACTGTGGCATATTAAAAAAATGTGCATGACATAATTTGATCAATTTAATTCTACTGTTCATCTTTTTTCCTTATCTTTCTTCCCTTCCCCTCAATCTCCATTCTCCACTGAACACCTTTCATGGGAATTTCCTCACCCCCTTTTCCTTTTATTTTGGTTTAGTGTCTATAGATGAGAGAAAAATACTTAACCCTTGATTTTCTGAGTCTGGCTTATTTTGCTTAGCATATTTTGTAGTTCCATCCATTTACCAGAAATGCCATGATTTCATTGTTATTTATGGATGAGTAAAACTCTATTGTGTATATATGCCACATTTTCTTTATCCATTTATCTGTTGACAAGCACCTGGGCTGGTTCTTTAACTTGGCTTTTGTGAATGGCAATGCTATAAATATTTATGTGCCTGTATCACTAAATGTGCTGATTTTAATTCTTTAGGATAAATACTAAAGAGTGGCAGAGTTGAGTTATATGATAGTTTGATACCTAGAGAACACAAAAATAGTCTGCACTATCTTTGCAATTTTCAATAAATACATTTTTTGAAGTAATTTTGAAGTAGTTTCACATTTATTGAAAGTTATAAGATAGTACAGGCTATTTTTGTGTTCTCTAGTCTTATAACAGTAACATAATAGGGAACAATAGTCTGTATAAGAATACTGAGAAGTTGACAGTGTTACAAAACAATTGAAAAACTACAGACTTACTTCATATTTTGCCAAGTTTTCCACTAATGTCATTTTTCTGTTCAAGGATCCAGTCCAGGACAGTACACTACATTTATTGCTATGTGTATTATTATTTTATTGTTGCATAATAAATGACCATCTAACTTAATGGATAAGTCTCATATGCTTATTACTTACCATCTTGAGGTCTGGAATCCTTATGTTGATGATGGTCACAGCTCAGGTCTCAATTGAAGTTTCCTCTGGGGAAGGATCCCCTTCCCTATTCATGTGATTATTCTTACGATTCAATTCCTTTCCTATGGCAAGATGACTTCTTTGGTGAATTATTTAAAAATGTTAAGGCATTAAAAATTATTTATTTATTTATTTTTTTTTTGGGTACCAGGGATTGAACTCAGGGGCACTTGACCACTGGGCCACATCCCCAGCCCTTTTTTGTATTTTATTAGAGACAGGGTCTCACTGAGTTGCCAAGTGCCTCGCCATTGCTGAGGCTGGCTTTGAACTCGCGATCCTCCTGCCTCAGCCTCCCAAAGTGCTGGGATTACAGGCGTGCGCCACCGCGCCCGGCTATAAAAATTATTTATTTTTACTAAGTTCTTTTCAAAAACAGAAACTAAAATCCAAGCAATTGCCAGAGATGAGACAATCAATCCAGATCTCTAAAGAATTACTTCCTATCTTTCAAAACTCCTTAAAAGAAAGAAAGAAAGAAGGAAAGAGAGAAAGCAAAGCATTAGTAGCAAGATGAGAAGAGACAAGCTCCTAACATACTCTATGAGGCTAGTTTACCCTGATACCACAACTACACAAGGACATTACAAGAAAAAATTATACTCTAATTATATATAAAAAATTATACTCCAAGATGCCTTATGAATAGAGAGGAAGAAATTCATTATAAAATATTATCCAAACAAGTTGTTAACATATAAAAAGTATTATTCACTATGGCCAGAGTATATTTTTTAAATATTTGTTTTATTTTTAGGTGAACACAATACCTTTATTTATTTAATTTTTTAATTTATGTAGTGCTGAGCATCGAATCCAGGGCCTCACACATGCAAGACGAGTGCTCTACCACTGAGCCATAGCCCCAGCCCCTGGCCAAGAGTATTTATCACAAAAATGTAAGTTTTGTTTAGCATATAAAATTATTATTGAAGTGAACTATAATAGTAGAATAAAAGGCAAAAATCTACATAATCATTTCAAAAGATGAAGAAAAAACTTTGACACATCCCAAGCCCATTCATGATAAAAATTTCCTACTAAATTAAGCAAAGAATGGAGTGTTTTTCTTAAGAAAAAGATCAACCATGAAAAACTCAGATTACATCTTATGTTATCCTGAAAACTTCAGAACTTTCCCTAGAAAGAAATAAGACATGGATGTCTACCGTTACCACTTCTATTGAACAATGTACTGGAGGATATGGTTAGGACACTTAAAGCATGAAAATAAATACAAGACATTTAGATCTAATGGAAGAAGGTTCTCTCTCTTCCCAAATGCATGGTTTTGTGTACAGACAATCCTAACAATTCTACTAAAATGTGACTTGAAACAAACAAACAATTAAACTGAATGTTACAATAACAAGGTAAATATACAAAAATAAATTCTATATGTCACCAATTGACAAACTAAAAATGAAACTTGGAAAACAAGTCCATTTAAAATAACTTCAGTATAAAATAATAGGAAGAAAACTGACATAAAATATATACTGAAAAATCTATAAAAATATGTTGAAAGAAAAAAATCCTAAGTAATGTGAAAAAGCCATTATGTATTAAACAAAAGACTTACTATTGTTAAGATTCCCAAATGGATCTACAGGGCCAATATAATCACTGTCAAAATTCCAGCTGACTTTTTTTTTTTTTTCCTGAATTGGTGAGCTGATTCTTAAACTAAAAAGAAAAAAGAAAAAAGAAAAAGAAAGCAAGAGATCTAAAACAGCTAAAAATAATCTTGAAAATAAAAACATAATTGGGATACTAGACTATACTTCCTGATTTCAAAAGTTACGATAAAGCAATAGTAATTAAGACATTGTTGTATTGGGATTACTGTACACATATAGATCAGTTGATTTGAGTGTCCAAAAATTAACCACTACACTACACTAAGGTCAACTGCATTTACAAGGTTTCTAGGACAATACAATATGGGAAAAATGTATTTCTTAACAAATGTTGCTGGGACAAGTTGACAGCCACATGCAAAATAGACCCTTTCTTCAGATCATTTGCATAAACAATTCAAAATAGACCACAGACCTAAATGTAAGGGATAAAACTAAAAATTTCATAGAATAAATAGGATACCAGGTACAAGTGATGGATAAAAAAACGTAGCAAATATAATGATGAGATACTGTATAATTCCATTTATATGGCCTTCTGGAAAAGGCAAATTACAGAGATAGTAGAAAAAATAGTGTTACAAGGGGCTTGGGAGAGAGGAAAGGCAAATACTTGAAGTCTGGTAGATTTCTTCAGGGCAGTGAAATTATTCTGTTTATAATGTGGCATCATATAAGGTGAGCAAATGACATTGTTTTTCAAATTGTATATAACTTTATTACACAAAAGGTGAACCTAAATGTATGTAAATGTAAAACCTTATTTAGTAGGTTAGGGGATTCCGGAGACGAATGTTTAACAAAGGCATGAAAAGACCAATGAAGGGAATAGGACAAAAGGGACTGTAAATACTGGGCTGGTAACTTGGGAAATAAGAGGAGATTCTGTCTAAAAATCAGAGGACTTGTACATAAGAACTGAACTTTAGTTAGCAAAGTGTTTTTCTATGGGGCTTAGGATGAATAATTCTGATACCACTATGCATGTATTGTATGATAGAATGATTAAGATAACAGTCAACTTTCTCACTGTTAGAATGATAAGCTACATTGAAATAAATGAAAATGGGTAGACTGATTCATATGATACTAGACTGGACTCATGCAGTGCTGGAGGCATTAGTTTATTTAATACAGAAATATGAAGAATATTTACAGATATTTTTACATGTGGTAGTTACTGTATAGTGATATAATCTTTTGTTCTATCAGCTGACAAGGCTTCTTATCATCAGGTACACATTAGCAGGAAGTAATGCAGATACCCAGGTCTTTGTGTCTAATTTCATTTTTTAATACAAATGGCTAGGAATACATGGAGAAATGGCAAACATTACTTCTGGGCAGGGAAGCAACACAATTACTCTGGAGCACCTGGTAGCACAAGAAAGTAATATGGTAAACAACAACAAAAGCAATCATACTACATCATCAAGCTGCAATGATGTGGACATTTCAAATTAATAAAGGAACCAACTGAAAGACCTTATAATGACCACTTCTGGAACAAATTGAGCACCAATATAAATAACCAAATAAGTACAGTATAAATATCTTCTTGATTTTTTTCCTCTAAATTTGCACATCTAAAAATATTTAGTGTTTTTTTAAAACTTAAATAAATGTAATTGTCTATATTGATTCACTTCCCAATGTAACTAGGAGAAACCATTAGATACATCTATATAGTGGGGCTTCTATAAATTACTAGACTGGTATTTTATACAAGGATAAAGGTAATGCAATACAGGTGAACACTGACAAAGTTAAAGATTAAACAAGCCCTGATATGGCAGGCAGAACTTAAGATGGTGACCAATGATCTCCACCTCTTGGCATCCACATCCTTTACTAATTCTGTCCTTATGGGTATTGAGAATAGAAGAGCAATGACTTGCTTGTAAACAACAGAATATGCAAAGATATTGGGAAACCACTTGAGTGATTATGTTACATAATCATAATCATGATTTCTGTCTTGCCAGCAAACTCTGTTTTGATGGTTTTTTTAAAAAATATTTATTTGCTTTAGTTGTACACAGTGGGTTTATCTTTTTTAAAAATATTTATTTACTTACTTTAGTTGTAAACAATGCAATGCATTTATGTTTACGTGGTGCTGCGGATCGAACCCGGGCCGGACACATGCAAGGCGAGTGCTCTGCCGCTGAGCCACAACCCCAGCCACAGTGGGTTTATTTTTATGTGGTGCTGAGGATCCAACCCAGGGCCGCGCACGTGCTAGGCGAGCGCTCTACCGCTGAACCACAACCCCAGCCCCTGCTTTGATGGTTTTGATGAAGCATTCTGCCATATGTAAGAAGCACACAGGGAAAGAAATGGAATGCAGCCTCTGGTCAACAGCCAGCAATAAACTGAGGCCTCTGGTCAAACTGTTATACAATATACAACATAAATTTACAAGTAAACTAAGCCGCCTTTAATTTTTAAAAAATTTGTTGTTTTTAGACATACATGACGATAGGGCATATTCTGACATATACATACAACCCATTACAATTTTGATCCTGTTCTTGTAGTTGAATATGATGTGGTCATGGTTGTATATTCATCTATGTGCAATTCATTCTTCTGTCTTTCCTATTCCCATCATCTACCCTTCCATTCATTCTCCTTTGTCTAATCCAATGAACTTCTATACTTCTCCCTACCCTCCCTTGTTATGGGTTAGCATCCACACATCAGAGAGAACATTTGGCCTTTGTTTTTTTTTTGGGATTGGCTTATTTCACTTAGCATGACATTCTCCAGTTCCATCCATTTACCAGCAAATGGCATAGTTTTGTTCTTCTTTATGGATGAGTAATATTCATTGTTTATATATACCACATTTTCTTTATCTATTCATCTGTTGAAGCTTGGCTATTGTAATTTGTAATTTGAGCTGCTATAAACATTGACATGGCTGTATCATTGTAGCATGCTGATTTTAAGTTGCTTTTTTAGGGGGAGGGCGGATATAAGCTGAGGAGTAAGATAACTGGGTCAAAAGGTAGTTACATTCAAGTTTTCTAAGGAATTTCCGCACTGCTTTCCAGAGTGGTTGCACCAATTTGCAGTTCTACCAGCAATGTCTGAGTGAACCTTTTCCCACACATCCTTGCTAACATTTATTATTACTTGTATTCTTGATAATTGTCATTCTGACTAGAGTGAGATGGAATCTCAGTTTAGCTTTAGTTTGCATTTATCTATGCTGCCTTTTAAATAACAGTATGCTATTTCATAGGTAGCGTGATGTACTATACAATAACAAATAGTTCTAATCTCTTCCTATACAGAGGCCATGTAGGTACCTGCCTCTTATAACAAATAAAAAAATCATAATTCTTGCCTCAAGTTTCTTATTTCACTGCTGTAATACATTTCACTTACATATAATCATTCTTGCACATATATGTATGTATGGGTATGCATGACATATACTTTTATATACATAATTATTACTGTTACTATTTGTAACATATGTTAACTGTCAGGTCAATTAAGAACATGAATAATAAAAGATTTTATTCCCAGGGGTAATCACTAAAACAGTAAGAATGAAGTACATCAGATTTGCTAAAAGTGGAGAGAAAATTAAATTATATAAAAGGCCCAATTAAAACCATAAGAGGTAGAAAATGGATAACAAAATAGGAATAAAAATAAGAGAAACAGAAAACTATAACAAATATGGATGGAGATATTAATCCAGCTATATCAATAATCACTTTGATGTCAATGGCCTACAAACAATAAAATACAGAAATTTGCAGCTGGGTGCAGTGGCACACATCTGTAATCCCAGCAGCTTGGGAGGCTGAGGTAGGAGGATCATGGGTTCAAAGGCAACCTCAGCAAATGCAAGGTGCTAAACAACTCAGTTAGACCCTGTCTCTAAATAAAAAATACAAAATAGGGCAGGGGATGTGGCTCAGTGGTGGAGTGCCCCTGGGTTCAATCCCTGGTACCCCCCACTAAAATATATATATATAACATTTCAGAATAGATCACAACTTAAGACCCAACCATATGTTGTCTATAGAGAAGAAACCCACTTTAAATATAAAGATGCATACAAATTAGAAGCAAATGGATGGAATAAATATACTGTGTCAGTCTGTTCTTTGTTATTATGTCTAAGATACTTGGCAGGAATGGTTTGTTTTGGGGTGACTGTTTCAGAGGTCTCAGGCCATTATCAGCTAACTCCATCAGTTTGCACCTGGGTGAGGCAGAATATCACAGTAGAAGCCAGGCACAGTGGTGCATGCCTGTAATCCCAGCATTTGGGAGGCTGAGGCAGGAGGATCGCAAGTTCAAAGACAGCCTCAGCAATGGTGAGGCACTTAGCAACTCAGTGACACCCTGTCTCTAATAAAATATATAAAAGGGCTGGGGATGTGGCCCAGTGGTTAAGTGTCCCTGAGTTCAATCCCTGGTACCAAAAGAAAATAAAAATCACAGTAGCAGGGCATGGTGGAGGAAAGCTGCTCAGCTCATGGCAGCCAAGAAAGAGAGAAATAAAGGGCAGCTATGGGGGGAGATGCACCATGCACATGTCAGTGACAAGATATAATCCTCCAAGGGCATCCCCCCAATGACCTTCTTTCTCCAGCCACATCTCACCTGCATACAGTTAATGCCCAGTAGTCTATTCAAAGTATTAATCCATTGTGAGATTACAGCTTTCATCATTGCTTAACATCCCATCTCCGAACCTTTTTGTATTGAGGATCATGCTTTCAAACCATGTGTTTTTCTGGTGACATTAAAGATACAAACCATGTCATATGCCATGCTAACACTAGTCAAAAGAAAGGAGTTAGATTTGTATTAATTTCTGACAGAGGAGACTTGAAGCAAGGGATATAATCAGGAATAAAGATGGGCACTGTGTGATTATATAGAAAAGTGTCATCCTTCAAGAAAATAAAACAAGCCAAGTGTGGTGGCACATGCCTGTAATCCTAGCACTTTGGAGGTTGAGGCAGGAGGATTGCGAGTTCAAAGCCAGCCTCAGCAATGGTAAGCCACATAGCAACTCAGTGAGACCCTGTCTCTAATAAAAATACAAAAAAGGGCTGGGGATGTGGTGTGGCCCAGTGTTCAAGTGCCCCTGAGTTGAGTTCAATCCCTGGTACCACACACACACACACACACACACACACACAAAAAAAAAAAAAAAAAAAAAAGGAAAATAAAACAATTCTTAATGTATATGTTCCTAAAACTGAATGCCAAATAATATAAGGTAGAAAATTTGGAAGGATAAAGAGAAATAGTTCAATTCACTGTTATTGTTGGAGATTTCAACCCTTTTATGTCAGAAAGGGACTGATCCAACATGTTGAAAACAAATAAAGAACTCAACAAAACAATTAATCAATGGGACATAATTGACCTCTAAAGACTACTTAGCCCAACAGTGGCAAGCATATACATTCTTCTCTAGCCCACATGAATCATTCCCTAAAATAGGCCATATTCTAGACCACAAAACAGTTTTATTAATTGTATATAAGTAGACATCACACAAAATATGCATTCAGATCACAATGATAATAAACTAGAAATCAGTAACAAAGAAGTGTAAATGTCTAAAAACATGGAGATTTAAAAATAAACCATTAAATACCACATGATCCAAAGAAGAAACCTCAAAAGAAATTTTAAAAAGAACTAAAAGCAAATGGCAATACAATTTATCAAAAATCAGTGAACATAACTAAAGCAAAACTTAGGGAGAAATATACTGAGTGAATATCTTAGAAAATAAGAAAGATCTAAAATTGATATCTAAGATTTAACGTTAGAAACCTAGAATAAGAATAATAAATTTTATGCAAATTAGGCAGAATAGAAGACATAATTTTTGCACAAATAAAAAGGAAAAGATAAAGAAATCTGACTTTCCAATGAATATTTATAGCTTTAAGAGTTTTCATGGGGCTGGGATTGTGGCTTAGCGGTAGAGCGCTCGCCTAGCACATGCGTGGCCCAGGTTCGATCCTCAGCACCATGTAAAAATAAACGCATTGTGTACAACTAAAGCAAATAAATAAATATTAAAAAAAGAGTTTTCAGCATATACAAGTACCCAAATTAAGAAAAACACAATACCCCAAATACAACCAACCTTTGCTTAAGAGCATGAGGAGGTGACTGCCCACTGAAAATGGTAAGGAGATACTAACTTTGCAAATAAAACCTAAGGTATAAAACGGGGTAATGATTAGTTTGTTACAAAATTGGCAAGTATTAGCATATATATATATATATAATTTAGCAATAAGAAATTTAGGTGGGTAACTATGTTAATCAGCTTTCTGATGTTTTAACAAATACCTGAGAGAATCAGCATGTAAAGGGAAAGTTTCTACTTTAGAACACGGTTATGCGATCGATTGGCCCCCTTGCTTTTGGTCTGTGGTTAGGCAACGCATCATAGCAGCAGGGTGTGGCAAAGCCAAACCTGTTTATCTCATGACTGAGACATGAAAAAAGAAAGAGGAGGGGTTTGAGTCCCATCATCCTGTTCAGGGACTCACCCTAATGACCAGAAAATCTCCCCACAGGCCCCAAATCTCAAAGTATCCCACTACCTCCCAATAGCGCCAAGCTGCGGACTAATTCTTTTAATATGTAGGCTGTTAGGAAGGCATCCATGGCAGAAACTATTGCTATGAACATAATGTAAAACAGAAGAACAAAAGTTCAAGTAATACATGATATGTTATGATACACCTGAGAAAATCACAAGGATTATATGACGATATGAAATAACATTTAAGAGGATGCATCAGCACAGATATGTGAACATGTGCATATCCATGGAGAAAAACGTGCACCTGATCAGTGTCCAGTTGCTTCATGCTCTGCTGTTTCTGCCCCTGACATTTTCACATATAACTGTTCCTAGCTATTCTTAAAATCCACTGGCTTCTTCTCATGTCCTGTCTGCACATGAGCACACTATTCCCTTCCCTTTCTCTCACCTCTGCTTCACTCACTACTTCTCCCTCTTTAGAATATCCTCCAGGGCTTCATCTACATGAGAACCTCTTTGTCCTTCCCATCCCAGGTTGGATGCTGGCTGCTGAGTCCCGAGTTCAGTTCTTCTTCCTGTACTGTAGATTTCTGTAAAGTTTTCTGAATCCTCAATAGACTGAAATCTCAGAATATGAGTTGTCTATGCTGTTCCCCTGAGAGCCCCACACAATTAGTGGACAAAGAGCAATGCGGAAGATTCTCCTTTATATTGCATATCACGTATGAATTAATTAATATCAGACTTTTCACCTATAGTCTACCTACTTTCCAATAAAATCCAAAATACTCTGATGATTAAATAAATCTTGAATATTAACAAATTTATTTTGCTTCATACCATTCTCAGGACAAGGCATAAACTCTGACTTCAATCTCAGCCTCTTCTCTGGCTTCTCCATTCTCAATCCACTGTGATGACCCTCTGATGAACTACAATGCTTCTCACCTGATCTGCACGCCTTCTTTCTTCTGGAAAATTTTCTTTCTTTTACCAGGTAAACTTTATTAAATTGAATATATTAATTTATATTTCCAAACTCTTGTTACTCTATTTTATTATTTTTACTATGTGTGTGTGTGAATACATGCATATGTTTGTTTATGTTCAAGTTTTATCCCAAGTGCTATTTATCTTGTTAGCAGCTATGACATGGTTTTTATTGTCTGCACTTGGATGAACTTGCCTGAAACCTTCTATTTTCACCTTCTGGTAAGATTTATCTATGTCAACATGTGCTAAAGTGATGTTGAGAGGAAAGGTGGGAATCCTGCAGCCAATGGTCCAACCTCTGCTATTAAGAAGTTTTCATTCATTGTTCCTGCCACAGATGAAGATATTCTGATGCTGGATCAAAATATGATTTAGGTACATATATGAACACACCAAAGTGAATCTCAACATCATGTATAGCCACAAGACTGGGATCCCAGTTAGAATAAGATATATTCCATGTTTGTATAAATACATCAGAATAGATTATACCATCATGTATAACTAAAAAGAACAAATAAACATAAACAAAAACAAAACATAAAAAACCCAACCAGAAACGGAATGTCAAAATATTGGTGAACTGCTTTCACACTTTCTTTTTCACCCCTTTTTTGTAATTAAAGCCATGTCTTTATTATTCTAGGCTTTTCCTTTAGGTTCATTTACAACTTTAATTAATTTCCATATAATGGATGCCCAACATTAAGACTCCTACAGATACTGAGTAGAGAGCCATTCTTACTTCCCCTAAAGGAAGTTAGCTCTTCCCTAAAGGGAATAAAGAATAGCTTTAAAGAATAAAGAATAGCTTTATATTCCATGAAAATTAAATAGACTATAGAATTTAAATAGTGGAGGACACAGGCAAGATGATTCCAAATTTAAAACAAGGTCTTCTGGGAAAACAATAGATAAATGTTTATCTTTCTTTCAATGATTACTATGTTCTGCTTTTATAATCAGAAAACTATTTGGATTATTTCATAATTTATTAGTTTTTCAGATAGTATAACAAGAGAACTCAAAATTAGGCAAATTAGGTCCCATATGGGTGATTCAACCTACTTACAATTGTGATTTACTTAATTTCTTTCCTTTTTTTTTTTTTTTTTTTTTTTTTTTTTGGTTACTGAGTATTGAATCCAGGGGCACTGAACAACTGAGCATCATCCCCAACCCCTTTTTGTATTTTATTTAGAGACAGGGTCTCACTGAGTTGCTTAGGGCTTTGTTAAATTCCTGAGGCTGGCTTTGGATTTGTGATCCTCCTGCCTCAGCCTCCTGAGCTGCTGGGATTACAGGCATGTACCACCACACCAGCGATTTCCTAAATTTCTAAGAATAGCCATTCATACTTGGGCTTGCTGCAAAATGGCCATTTCATGTAAATGCTTCTTTATTTTTGCAGTTGGCAATACGACGGAATGGTTGAAGTTGAAGTTCATAAAAAAATGACTTTGCCTTGTGTTTTTGCCTTTTTCCTCTGGATTGCTCCCAAAGTTCTATGATTCATGATGGCACATGGCAGTCACCTGTATGGAAAAGGGCATGATTAACATCCCACTTCTTACTTGATGTGGAGAAAAGTCTGGTGTACCCTCTTGTAAGCTTCCAGTTGGCAATATGAAGGTTTTTAAGGAATACTGTGAATGGAATCACAGATAAAGGCAGAGAAGTGAAGAGCAGGTTTTCATTTATATGAATTTTGGGGATTAAAAAATAACATTTGTAAATATAAAAAAATTCAAAGTATATGGCATTGAAGCCAACATCCATGACTTCAGTTGGATCTGGCAAAATAAATGCCCATTTATTAATCTGGAGTAAAAGTACCCTAAATCATAAGTATGCTTGGTCTATTGGTTACTTACATCTCAAGAACCTTGATAAACACACCCAAGAAGAATTTTTAGACTATCAGATTTGAGACATCATTACTTTTGTAGCAGATACATGCTCTTAAATCTCAGATAAGCATCCTGTGGGAATCTTCCTTCTCCAGAACATGTGTTCCTCTAAACACAGCCATGCTAATATAAGTGCTCTCTTCACTGAAGGCCCTACATAAATCCTAATTTTCTTGTTGGGTCCCTGAATTGTTTATGCCCTCTTCTTGCTTTGGTGTTTTGGTTACAGATGAGGAAATTACTGTTTAATCATGGTTGAGGAATCCCATCTCCACTAGACAGGACATGTAGCATCTATTCACATATAAACTGTATTAGAAGAGTGTCAAAGCTTCAGCCTAAACAATGGGCATCAAAAGATCAGTGTAGTAATAGGAAGGTGGGTAAATTATTAAGTTAAGGAAAGTGAAAATCTCAAATTCATATATTCAAAAATTTTAAAATATTGTGCTAGTTCATAAAAGAAAATTAAAAAGATTGCAATTTGCTTTCAACAAGCCCATGTTTTATGTGCTGCCAAGAGTATATTTCCCTTTAAAATTTTATTGAAAATTTCATTTTAATAATCACTCATCAAAGTAAAAAGATCAATAAGTAGTTGTGCATTTACTGAAATGGAAATACAATGTAAACATTTAAAAATATGATAAATATAATTATAGACTGAAGTCAATGTCCACATCTTTTGAGTACAGAGAAAATCAAATAATATAATGAAATTCATGCTTGTATATTAAAAAAATGGCTGGTTCCTGGATTCAAAATGAAAGTTTTATTTTTCTCTCTCTAAGCAGTGATGATTTGGTGAACCTTTCACAATTTCAGCAAACCAAATCATATTGGGAAAATACTGCTGCTTTTTTTAAGCATGAGTTTCTGAGCAAATTTGGTGTTATGATTCCCAGAAAAGTCGTCTCTCTTTTCTTTTAAATTAAAGATATTTCAGAGGAAATTTATGGAAAACACTGAAACAGAGAATGTTTAACAGTTATCTTCCCTAATACAAACGGTATTGCCTTTTGATTTAGGAAGAATAATTTCAGAAAAGATTAAACTAATTGGGAATGTTTTTTTGAAAAATGAGTATGAGTACATTTAAACATAGTAATGACAGTTATTAGTATGAAAATCAAAACATGAATTTGGCTGTGGATGGTGTTATGTGCACCCCCAAAACTATAGTGCAAAAGACATGTGGACAATAAAACAAAAAAGTGAGATTTAAATATCATAAGAGAACCCCACTGATATGTATAGTGAACATGAGTGGTAAAAAAGAACATGTATGAATTAGTTAAGAACTGGTGTAGAAACTATTGCTGATTATTGTCAATAAGCAGAATGATTATTGAATAAACTCTTATTTATACAAAATAACTAAATTCCACAACGCACCCCTGGCAGAGGATTTGAGTAGCTGTCATTACCTATACAGACCTCACAGAGAGACTCCAAGTTCAGCTGTTGTCCCAACCTTGGTGAGCATGGTAAACCACACATGCTGGGTAATCAAGTGCCTGTAGAGGAAGCAACCAGAGCTTTGAAGCATGATCTTTCCCTGTTTGTTGTTTTTGAGGGTTTAGAAAATTCTTAGGACTCCAGAACCTGTATAATAAAATCAGGAAGGGTGAGACTATACGTAAGTCACTGAATGTCTCTTAGAAATAAATAAAGTGGGGTGTTGTGTGGGAACTGCCTAATATTCACAATATATTATAAACATAAGCATCAATATCAATGTTATAAAATTCTATATCTTTCCTATATATAGAAGGTACAGCCAGGAATATTGGCATAGGTGCAAAGAATGCAGGCTTTTCCTCTCCTTTTATATTACACATGATATCAGGGTTGAGGAGAAAGGATTCTTAAGGGAAAATTTTGTGTTAAATATTTTTTGGGGGGCTAGGATTGTGGCTCAGTGGTAGAGCATTAGCCTAGCATGTGTGAGGCACTGGGTTCAATTGTCAGCACTGCATATAAATAAATGAATAAAATAAAGGTCCACCAACAACTAAAGACATATTTAAATTTTTTTTCTTACTAAGACAGTGTGGTATTTGCACAAATATAGAGAAATGAAGCAATGATGAGAAAAGAGAAGAGAGTACAAAAACAGAGCCAGCCATATGCAAGCAAATTATTCATAAGAAAGATTAACAGAGGAATCATGAATTAAAACAAAATATTCCAGCATATGAAATACCCATCAGGGCAATAACATCTACCTTTAAACTCACATTATACACAAAAGCAATTTCAGGTGGATGATAGTCCTGAAAAATTTAATAGATCACAGTGAATTTAATTTCAGACAATAACCTTAGGGTCATGAGGTAGGATAAGATTTATGATTTATTAAGTTAGACTTATAAAGTATTTACCATGTAAGAGAAAAGACATTTTTTTTTTTCTTTCAGGACTGAAATCGGGGGTGCTTCACTACTGTCAGATTATCCCATCCTTTTTTTTTTTTTTTTTTTTTTTTATTTAAGACAGTGTCTTACCAAGTTGCTGAGGCTGGTCTTGAACTTGTGGTCTTTCTGCCTTGGCCTTCTGACTTATTGGGCGTGTGTGTGGAAAGAACAGCAGTTGATAAGAGCAAAGACACTGGAGACAAACTGAATAGAGCTCAAGTTCTATTCCTTTCTTGTAGGGCTTTTGCTCAGATTTGGAACTAGACGATGGAAATGGTAATAATGCCTGCCTCTTTATAAATAGATAACAAATTAACAATGCATAAAGCACGTAGACTAAGAAGAGGTCGACATTAACTACAAATTCTTTATTTGCTAATACAGTACTTTTTTAGTAATTGCAAAATATATCTTATGAATTAATTGTAAAATGCATAATTATACTATGTCCCTATGAAAGAACAAAATAATTGATCAACTGTGACACAATTACTCCTTAAAAATTTTACCTCATAATTATAAAAATATCTCTTTTGAACTTTTGAGCAAAAGTGTATATTTGTCTTATGTTATTCCTGTGACTGAAGTGGAAAATAAAAGCAAAAGAAATTCAAACAGATATTTTAAAATTTCTCTCCATTGGATAAGATTTTTATGAATCACTTTTTCTACTCATCCCATTTGTGATTTTCCCCAGATTATCATCATCTTTGCTAATCAGAAGCTTTCCTAACACCACCTTTCTTGAGAGTCCTAAGCTACTTTCTGTGAGAAGATCTTTACAATCTTACTGATATCCCTTCTGCAGGTTTTGATGTTGATGATATCACGAGAAGGAAACATGGGAAGATTTTCATATAAAGTTCATATGTGTGTACAGGATGACAACAACTTGACTTTCCTCTGGCCAATAGTGTTTTGGCATGATTAATTGTTTTTATTTTTTGCATGATTAATCTTGAGATGTATATATTTTGAAAGATGTAGAAATGTGAATTACAGCAAAAGTGGAATACAACATTTTTCTCCATCACTGTCCACTCCTCACCAAGAAATCATGTGGCTCATCTGTTTTCTGGTCTACTATTAAGGTACTATGACTAAATATAGTTTTATATACATTGACCAACTCTATGTACCGTCTAGCTAGGGAATACATATATTAGAATTATTACAGGACTACTCAAGTTCCTATTTTAAAAATTGTAGTGAATTTTCATATCATATTACCTCAGCATACATTTGAACATAGGTTCAACTTGCTCAAAGCACAAGTTTGGTTTAGCTGTCCAGGACATACTTTTCACTTCTCTAGCTCTTCCCATTTAATCAATGGGGAAGATCTGGTATCTACCTTATGCAGTCATCTCCTGGAGACCAGCTAGACAGCTAGATACTAGACTTGTTCCACTGATCTCCGCACTGCCTTCATCTTTTTAGGCATGTGACAACTTCTTGTGTCATAGGTTGACTCCATAGAACTCCTGTTTGCTTGCTCTAAACCCTCTCTTTAGAATTCCCCTTTATAGACCAGCTTAGGTAACACTCTAGACCCCAGCAAAGCCTTTATCCCAATGGTCACTCATGTTCTGTCTCTATGTTTCTGCTTTCCATCTGCTGGTTATGGGTCTTTCTAGGAGGGCTCCCCTTTTCCCACTGGTCCACTTTTTCTCTAGGATTTGTAGGTAACACAATACTTCCATTATCTTATGTTTTGTTGAGTTTCCTCTTATGTGTCTTATCACTTAGAGTTTTTTTAGCTCATAATTAGTGAAAATATAACTTTTGTCTTCAAGTGTATCACTTAAACCTAATTTCTTTCCTATATAAGGATATACCAGAGAGGAACTGTATTTTTAGGAATAAGCAGAACACAGATCAAACAAAAGCCACAGGACATCTATGAATAAAAACAAGTTTCCTATGAGAGAAATACATGATCAGGGACCAGACATTGAGGTATTAGGTTGTCAACTAAGAGAAAGAAGTACTTGTGAAATATCTGGAAACAATCTCCTATAATCCTGCCCAGGCAGGACTGAAGTTTATAGCTACCATACACAAAGTTACGTTAAGAGCACACTAAAAATATAAGACATACAAACTTTGTGTACAGGTCATTTTATAAGCTATATTTCAAGAAATCCATTGAGAAATAAAATAGAAACGGCAAGGAGGTAATGCAAAGTTTGTACTAGAGTGCAAAAGGTTCTAAAGACAGACAAAATCTAACAGGAGAACTTCTATCCAGATCTCAGAAAGATGAACAACATTCCCTGTAATCTGCATCCACATTACATTCTTCAATCCATAGCATTTGTATATTTCTTTTTCCTTCTTTCCCATTCATCTTTCTAACCATAGGGATAATGATCATACAAATCACTTTATGATCCGTCACTGCAGAAAGTAAGGGAATTATGGTTTTCATAAAATGTTTTGCTTTGCTCCTTTGCTCACCTTTTGGGTATTTGTAAATTGGAATGGGCCTTGTTGAATATATGCAATGAAGAAGAAAATCATATAGCTTGTGGTTTAGGATTTTGAGTGCATCTGCTCAATTAACAGTAAGGTGTGACCTGAACTATGTGTGACTTAATCACTGAAAATTCTCTTGTATTCAGGGTAGACATTGGTGACAGTGTGATTTATATTTGAGGATGAGGTCAGATATTGATAGGCTTGCAATGGCCAATTTCTGAGAAGTAAGGTGGCCAGTTTAGACTCAGTGAATATTCTACTTACACATTGTGTAGTAGGTTGTAAAAAATGAAATCTTCTGTGCCATTAGAGAGTTATGCTTGGGTGTGGTATTTCTCATCCAGGGATTTGAGCTCGACCTCCAACCCGTTAATTCGGGGCTGTGAAGTCTGAGATCTCCCCAACTTGGGATTGAGCTTGACCCTCAACCTGTTAATTCAGGGCTGTGGGGGCCTAAGTTCTTCCAAACCAGGAACTGAGCCGGGTCTCCGCCTGCTAATCCAGGACTGTGAATCTGGGTTCTTCCTTGGTTATGCAAATGAGTTCGAGCCCAAGCTCCCCCTAAATCCTGGGGGTCTGAGCTTGGCTCCTCTTTGCTGATGAGATGCCACTTTTATGTGACCAAACTTTGTCCTTGCTTTTGTCTGTGCTCTTTATGTATTTCTATTGTATGACCACCAGGTTCTAATACATTTAATGATCAATAATAAAACCAGTTCATTGGCCCTGTGGAATCTAAGCCAAAAACTAGCTAAACTGGCAAGATGAGCCCAGTTTAAAGAAGATACTAGGGCAATATAATTTTATGAGCAGGCATACCTAGAATTGAGGAATTTTTAACATTAGCTTTAAGATTTTTAGAATACTTTCCCCTGTCTATAGATAAGATTAACTAGTAGTATATACTTAGGATAATATTTGATTTTCCCTTGGAAATTCCTGAAATTCCTTATTGTAACCTTTTACAGTTAATTACTGGAAATTCTTTATTGCAACCTTTTTATAGTTAATTCCTGAAATTCCTTATTCTAACCTTTTATAGTTAATTACTGGAAATTCTTTATTATAACCTTTTATAGTTAATTACTGGAAAACTATTGTAACCCCCTATAGTTAATTACTGGAAATCTTTATTGTATAGTTAATTCCTGGAATCCTTTATTGTAATCCTTTATTGTAATCTTCTTTACTGAAATTCTTTTATGTAACCTCCTAATGAAAAAATGTGAATTACGGTGCTTGCTCGATGTATAAAAAACCATACTGAGAAAAGTAAAATCAGAAGAGTAGAAGGGTTTCTACAACCTGTCTCGTGTGTGGATTATTTCATTTCATCGACGTTCCCCTCTAGCATCGATCGGGCCAAACTTGACATCTTTGCTGAAGTGGGCCTTCAGCACTTGGGGACTCAATACTCAGCTCACTGTCCTTCCTGCCTGTGACATCATGTTGATAGTTCTGTGTTCATCACCGGTTTTCTATTAATTCTGAGCCCTTTGGACTTATTGACACTTCTGCCTTCTTGACATGTGTCACTCCTTGTCCATGTCTACAGTTTTCTTCATGGCCTGCCTCTCTGCCTTTTTCTTTTTTTCTTTCTTAACTTGTTGAATGATACCCATGGTATACATCATGGTAGATTATAAGGTATTTATTTAAATTAAAATAAAAAGGTTATTTGACAAGACACTTTAGAGATGCCTGCTATAATAAAATGAACAGAATAACACTCCATGTTTTAAGATACTGACTTTCAAAAAGGTTATCTGATTTCCTGGAGTGAAGTATGAGCTATGAGAGGTTAGAGTGAGAAGACCTTGAATTACAAATTGTAATTTGTCAATTGTCTAAATTGTCATACCTAAATACCTGCTATCCTGATCTCAGAGGTCCATGTCAGCTATTTCTCTCACTCCCTGACTCCAGGTCACAGGAGATATAGTTTTCTTAATGAAGTTATGAATGCGGTATGATCCACGATTATGCACTATATAGGCAGGAGTGTTGACTCGGTAGATATCCACAGGATGCAGCACAGTCCCATGTCTTTTCAGGCTGCTGCTGCTCTGCAGAGAGATGTTGCTATGCAGAGGGGGCTGGTGATTGGACAGTCTTCCCTGCTGTGGGAGGACTTGTTTATCCAGCACATGTACAGAATGCTCATTCATCCTGCTTTTATCTCTTAGATCACTGTGTGGAGAACTGAGAATGTATTGTAACCTGATACTTCTTTTATGTTTTATTTTTAATCAGTTTTTGTATCCCTGCACAATACATTTGTATCATTCATTTACCTTCACTTTGTAAATACCTAGTATATAAAACTTCACTTGCAGGTCTGTGTAAGATGGATTGTCCTAAATCTCCATGTTTATAACATTTTTGTACCCAGCTCACATGCTACCAAGTCTTTAACCATTCACTAATTTTTGTTCTTGGCCATGGATAAGAGAATTCCAGGATGTGGGCGTCAACAAAATACGTGGTCCCAAAGAATTCTCAATGAAACGAATTCTCTAGAAAGAAAAGAACTCAGTCACCACAGGTTTCTCTCAAATGCTTGAAAGTACATCTGTCTTTTAAAAACTTGAAGAAGAAAACCCTGTACTGAGAAAAATACACTGCTGAACACAGAAATGTGATCTTATTTTCCCTGCCACAGATATTTTATAATCTTGACCTGCAAGTTCAGAACTTATGCTTTCTAAAATGGTTTTGGTGAGATCCTACAGGTACACTGCCAGATATTGTCTGGAAATGGAGCCATCTTGGGTATGCAAGGCTCAGGTACCTATCTTTGAAGAAGTAGTTACTGATGCAAACTGATGGTGGGTAATAGGAAGTCTGATGGTGAGGAAGAAAAAGGAGGAGAGAGACCCAGCCACCAGTTTGCCGGGCCTCCAGGGCCCCCAGATTAGCAGCTCCCTGCTGCTACATGCTGGGCCCGACTTGAGAAAAAGCCCCCTCCTCTCCTGGGGGAAGTGCAACCTGCCCAGCTGTGACCAGAACAAGAGGTAGGCACCTGCCTGGAAGGAGAGACCCAGCCGCCAGTTCACCTGGCCTCCAGGGCCCAGAGTAGCAGCTCCCTGCTGCTGCACACAAGGCCTGACCTGAGGAAAAGCCCCCTCCACTTCTGGGGGAAGTGTGACCTGCCCAGCTGCGAGCTGAACAAGAGGTCTGCGGAACTGCTGTTGATCCCGAGGAGAACACTGCCATATTTGAGGAAAGCAGTGGCTGACCGGGACAAAGAAACAAAGAAGAAAGGAAAAGTAGCTGCAGACATCCAGGGATCTGCCAGTGCTCTGAGAACAGCAGACACCTGGGTGAGACTCTGGCAACCAGCAGGGGAGGGCATGTCTGAGGCTAGTGCAGTGGCCCCAAGAAGGTACAACTGTGGGTGGGCTTGGGGAAAGGGTGCCTTCGAGAGGGTGCCTTTCCCAGTTCCATTCAGCTGCTGACACACAATCCCCCTGAGCCACTCTTCCGCTGTGCCATTCTGCAACTGGCCAAAGGTGCAGCCTTGACTCTACTAACAGGATTGCTGACTGGACATGATCTGGGTCAATTGGCTTAAACTGGAAGGGAAAAAAGAAGGGCTTCCCAGGGTCCATTTTGTTTGAGACTTGTTCCTGGGTTCAACTTTGTTGTTGTTGTTGTTGTTGTTTTTTATTATTTTTGTTTTGTTTTGCTTTTTGTTTTAATTGACAGTGTGTTTGTTTGTTTGCTTCTGGTCCTCTTTTCTTTCTTTCTTCCTTCTCACTTTTGTATCTTTTCTTCTTCCTTCATCTTCCCTATTTACACCCAGCCATTGCATACTCAACAGAGGCAAAAACAAGTTACACACAGAAATTGAGATTTCTAGAACGGGTGCAATTGAAATATGTAGCAAAGTGGTGTTATATATATAGTTTATTCTCTATTTTCTTGACTCTCTCTCTCCTCTCTCTTACAATAATTTCTACTCCTTTGTTATTTTTTTTTCTTTTCCATCTTTCTTTAGCTCTTCTCTCAACTGCTGCATAAGTTAGGTTTATATATAAATTGGTCTTTACACCTAATCATTCACTCCATTCTCTTTCCTCTATCATCTGCTGATACTAAGCCACTTCCATAGAACTCTCTTTTCATACTTTCTAAGAAAGAACAATTCAATACACTCACTTCCTTCTTCCTAAACATATCACCTCTGTGTCCAATACTTGAAACTATAAAACCCCATCAGAAGCATACAGAGTAAACTGGAAACAATATCTGGGTTAACTAAATCTGTACATCGTGATCAAACTGGAATTTTATGAGTAAAAAGTGTTTGATTTTAAAGTGTAAAGGAATAATAAGGGGATCTGATAGCATTGTACTACAGGAGCAACATAAGGCTTTAAGGTAAAATTGAAATAGTAAAGGTCCCACAGTGCAGGAAGAAAAGACACACAAGCAATATGAAGAAAAAAGGGAAGAAAGTGACACAAACAAATCAATATACCTCCTCAGTAGATTCCGTGGCAAGCACAGTTGATGAAATGCCAGAGATGGAATTTAGAAATTACATATTCCAAATGTTTGCGGAACTTAAGAATGAACTAAAAATGAGATGAGGGAGCAAATACAGGTGGCAAAAGATCATTTTGACAAAGAACTCCATAAACAAATACAGGAAGTAAAAGATTATTTCAATAGGGAGATAGAGGCTCTAAAGAGAAACCAAACAGAAATTCCAGAAATGAAAGAAGCAATAAACCAAAATAAAAGCTCAATCAAAATTATCACCAACAGAATAGATCACTTGGAAGAAAGAACCTCAGACAAGGAAGACAAAATATATATCCTAGAGAAAAATCTAGATTACACAGAAAAAATGGTAAGAAACCAAGAACACAACATTCAAGAATTATGGGACAACATAAAAAGACCAAACTTAAGAGTGATTGGGGTAGAGGAGGGGGCAGAGTTTCAAGCCAAAGGAATGAGTAATTTTTTTGATGAAATAATTACAGAAAATTTTCCAAACTTGAGGAATGAATGGGAAAACCAAGTTCAAGAGGCTTACCGAACACCAAACATACAAAATCACAACAGATCCACACCAAGACACATTATAATGAAAATGCCTAATATACTGAGCAAAGAGAGAATATTAAAAGCTACAAAAGAAAGGAAGCATATTACATATAGGGGGAAAGGAATCAGACTATGTTTAGATTTTTCAACCCAGACCTTAAAAGCAAGAAGATCCTGGAATAGCATATTTCAAGCTCTGAAAGAAAAGGGATGACAACTAAAACAAATAAATAAATATTTAAAAAATAACAAAAAAAAAAAAAAAAAGAAAAGGGATGTCAACCAAGAATCTTATATCCAGCAATACTGAGCTTTAGATTCGAAGATGAAATAAAAACCTTCCGCGACAAGCAAAAGTTAAAAGATTTTGCAACTTGAAAGCCAGCACTTCTGAACATCCTAGGCAAAATTTTTCATGAAGAAGAAGAGAAAAATAACAATGAACATCAACAAAGGGAGATATTAAACTAAGGGAAATACCACCAGAAGAGAAACCAAATCAAGCTAAAGACCATAATACAAATAAAAATGAATGGGAACAAAAATCACATCTCAATAATAACCCTGAATGTTAATGGCCTAAACTCGCCGTTCAAAAGACACAGATTTTCAGAATGGATTAAAAGAAATGACCCAACAATTTGCTGTCTCAAAGAAACACACCTCGTAGTAAAAGACATCAATAGACTGAAAGTGAAAGGCTGGGAAAAGTCTTATCACTCACATGGCCTGTGGAAGCAAGCAGGGGTTTCCATTCTCATATCAAATAATGTAGACTTCAAGCCAAAGGTAATCAAAAGGGACAAAGAGGGTTATTTCTTATTACTTGAGGGAGCCATTCATCAACAGGATATAACAATCATAAATCTATATGCCCCAAATAATGGAGCACCTACATTCATCAAAAAAACTCTTCTCAAGTTCAAGAGTAAAATAGACCACAACAAAGTTATTCTAGGGGACTTCAACACACCTCTCTCACCAATGGATAGATCATCCAAACAAAAGCTAAACAAAGAAACTTTAGGCCTCCTTAAAACAATTAATAACTTAGACCTAAAGGACATATATAGAATATTTCATCCCTCAGTAAACGAATACACTTTTTTCTCAGCAGAACATGGCTCCTTCTCCAAAATAGAACATATATTATGTCACAAGGCAACTCTCAGCAAATATAAAAAAAATAAAGATACTACCCTGCATTCTATCAGACCATTAAGAGATGAAATTGGAAATCAATGACAAAACAAGGAATAAGAAAAACTACTCCAACAACTGGAAGCTAAACAACATGCTACTGAATGAACAAGGGGTTGAAGAAGACATCAAAAAGGAGATTAAAAAATTCCTAGAGGTAAATGAGAACACAGATACATCATATAGAAATCTCTGGGACACTATGAAGGCAGTAGTAAGAGGAAAATTCATTGCACTGAGTTCATTCCTTAAAAGGAAAAAAAAAAAAAAAACAACAAATAAATGACTTAACATCACACCTCAAAGAACTAGAAAAAGAAGAACAGATCAACACCAAGAGCACTGGAAGACAGGAAATAATTAAAATCAGAGCAGAAATTAATGAAATTGGGACTAAGGAAACCATTCAAAGAATTGACAAAACTAAAAGTTGGTTCTTTGAAAACGTAAACAAAATTGACAGACCCTTAGCGATGCTAACAAAAAGAAGAAGAGAAAAAACTCAAATTACTAACATTCGTGATGAAAAAGGGAATATCAAAACAAACACCTCAGATATACAGAATATAATTAGAAATTACTTTGAAAACTTGTACTCTAATAAAATAGAAAATACTGAAAGCATTGACAGATTTCTAGAGTTGTATGATTTGCCTAAACTGCATCTGGAGGCTATACACAATTTAAACAGATCAATTACAAGCTAAGAAATAGAAGATGTCACCAAAGAGCTACCAACAAGGAAAAGTCCAGGACCTGATGGGTTTACAGCCGAGTTCTACCAGACTTTCAAAGAAGAACTAATACCAATGCTCTTCAAACTATTTCAAGAAATAGAAAAAGAGGGAGCTCTTCCAGACTCTATGAGGCCAATATTACATTAATTCCAAAGCCAGGTAAAGACACAACCAAATTGTATACAAGCAGTTGTATGTAAAAAGATGATATACTTGTGCATTATGAATAAGTAAATAAATAATCTTAAAAAATAAAACCACTGCAAAAATATAACAGGATATTTAAGTCTACTTTCATAGATTTTAAACAAAACATTAAAATAGTAGAGACACATGAATCACATGATCTCAATAAAATTACTTTAAATATTTCAAAAAAACTAAACAAAACAAAACAAAACTTCAGGCCCATATCTTTAATGAATATAGATGCAAAAATCCTCAACAAAATTCTGGCAAATCGGATACAAAACATATCAAAAAGATAGTGCACCACAATCAAGTGGGGTTTATTCCAGGGATGCAAGGCTGGTTCAACATTTGGAAATCAATGTACATAATACACCACATCAATAGATTTAAAGATAAAAAATCATATGATTATCTCAATAGATGCAGAAAAGGCATTTGACAAAATACAACACCCCTTTATGTTCAAAACATTGGAAAAATTAGGAATATCAGGAACATATCTCAACATTATAAAAGCCATTTATGCAAGGCTCAGAGCTAACATTATCCTGAATCAGAAAAATTGAAAGCATTTTCTCTAAAAACTGGAACAAGACAGGGATGCCCCCTTTCACCACTGCTATTTAACATAGTACTGGAAACTCTGGCCAGAGCAATTAGACAGATGAAAGAAATTAAAGGGATCCAGATAGGAAAAGAAGAGCTCAAATTAGCACTATTTGCTGATGACATGATAACATACCTAGAAGACCCAACAAGCTCTACCAGAAAACTTTTACAACTAGTAAATGAATTTGGCAAAGTTGCAGGATACAAAATCAATACACATAAGTCAAAGGCATTTTTGTACATCAGTGACAAAGCCTCTGAAAGGGAAATGATTAAAACTACCCCATTTACAATAGCATAAAAAAAAAAAAAAACCTAGGAATCAACTTAACGAAATAGGTGAAAGACATCTATAAGGAAAATTATAGAACACTAAAGAAAGAAATCATAGAATAACTCAGAAGATGGAAAGACCTACCTTTCTCTTGGACAGGTAGAATCAATATTGTCAAAATGTCCATACTACCAAAAGCATTATACAGATTTAATGCAATTCTGATCAAAATCCCAATGTCATTCTTCAAAGAAATAGAAAAAGCAGTCATGAAATTCATCTGAAAAAATAAAAGACCCAGAATAGCCAAAGCAATCCTGAGCAAGAAAAGTGAAGCAGGGGGCATCACCATACCAGACTTTAAATTATACTATAGAGCAATAGTAACAAAGACAGCATGGTATTGGCACCAAAACAGACTGGTGGACCAATGGTACAGAATTGAGGACACAGAGACTAATACATATAATTTCAGCTATCTTATATTAGACAAAGGTGACATAAATATACAGTGGAGAAAGGATAGCCTCTTCAAGAAATGGTGCTGGGAAAACAGGAAATCCATATGCAACAAAATGAAATTAAACCCTTATCTCTCACCATGCACAAAAATCAATTCAAAGTGGATCAAGGACCTAGGAATTAGACCAGACACAATACACCTAATAGAAGAAAAAGTAAGCTCCAATTTCCAACATGTCGGATTAGGCCCCAAGTTCCTTAATAAGAATCCTGTAGCACAAGAATTATTACCAAGAATTAATGAATGGGATAGATTTAAACTAAAAAGCTTCTTCTTAGCAAAAGAAACAATCAGTGAGGTGAATAGAGAGCCAACTAATTGGGAACAAATATTTAATACATGCACATCAGATAGAGCACTAATTTCTAGAATATATAAAGAACTCAAAAAACTTTATACCAAAAAAAAAAAAAAAACCCAAATAACCCAATCGATAAATGGCCTAAGGAATTGAGAAGACACATCTCAGAAGAAGATACACGATTAATCAACAAATACATGAAAAAATGTTCAACATTGCTGGCAACTAGAGAAATGCAAATCAAAACTACTCTAAGATTTCACTTCACTCCAGTCAGAATGGCAGCTATCAAGAACACAAGCAACAATAAATGTTGGAGAGGATGTGGGGAAAAAGGCACACTCATACATTGCTGGTGGGACTGCAAAATGGTGCAACCGTTTTGGAAAGCAGTATGGAGATTTCTTGGAAAACTGGGATTGGAACCACCCTATGACCCAGCCATCCCACTCCTGGGTCTATTCCCAAAGGACTTAAAAACAGCATATTACAGTGACACAGCTATATCAATGTTTGTAGCTGCGCAATTCACAATAGCTAGGTTGTGGAACCAACCTGGATGTCCCTCAGTAAATAAGTGGATTAAGAAAATGTGGTATATATGCACAATGGAATTTTAATGAACAATAAAAGAAAATAAATTAATGGCATTTGCAGGTAAATGGATGAAGTTGGAAGACATAATGCTAAGTGAAGTTAGTCAGTCTCAAAAATCCAAGTACCAAACGATTTCTCTGATATAAGGAAGCTAGTTCATAGTATTGTTTGATTGGGGGTGGGTACATAGGAGGACTAGAGGAACACTAGAATGGTCAAAGGGAAGGGAGGGTAAGGGAGGGAGCAAGTGGGGAGGGAGGGGGAGAAAAGGAAAAAAAAAAAGAAAAGGTGGTTGAATGAGACGGATATCATTTTCCTAAATGCACGATTGAAGACCTGAATTGTGGAATATACTTTGTATACAAACAGTTGTATGTAAAAAGATGCTAAATACATGCACTATGAGTTGTACATATTAAAAATTATAAAAATAAAATTAAAAAAAAGAAACAATCAGTGAGGTGAATAGAGAGCCAACTAATTGGGAACAAATATTTAATACATGCACATCAGATAGAGCACTAATTTCTAGAATATATGAAGAACTCAAAAAACTTAACACTAAAAAAAAAACAAAAACCCAATCAATAAATGGGCCTGAAGGAATTGAAAAGACACTTCTCAGAAGAAGATATACAATTAATCAACAAATACATGAAAAAATGCTCAACATATCTGGCAATTAGAGAAATGCAAATCAAAACTACTCTAAGATTTCATTTCACTCCAGTCAGAATGGCAGCTATCAAGAACACAAACAACAATAAATGTTGGAGAGGATGTGGGGAAAAAGGCACACTCATACATTGCTGGTGGGACTGCAAAATGGTGCAACACGTTTATGGAAGGCAATATGGAGATTTCTTGGAAAACTGGGATTGGAACCACCCTATGACCCAGCTATCTGACTCCTGGGTCTATTCCCAAAGGACTTAAAAACAGCATATTACAATGACACAGCCACTTCAATGTTTATAGCAGCATAATTCACAATAGTAGGTTGTGGAACCAACCTAGATGTCCCTCAGTAGATGAGTGGATAAAGAAAATGTGGTATATATACAAAATGGAATTTTACTCACATTAAAAGAGAATAAAATAATGGCATTTGCAGGTAAATGGATGAAGTTGGAGATATAATGCTAAGTGAAATTAGTCAATCTCAAAAATCCAAATACCAAACGATTTCTCTGATATAAGGAGGCTAGTTCACAGTATTGTTTGATTGGGGATGGGGTACATAGGAGGATTAGAGGAACACTAGAATGGTCAAAGGAAAAAGAGGGGAAGGGAGGGAGCAGGGGGGATTGGGGGGGATAAAAGAAAAAGAAGTTGGTGGTTGAATGAGATGGATATCATTATCCAAATGCATGAGATCTGAATGGTACTTATATACTTTGAGTTGTATGAGGCTATATATGTGCATTATGAATTGTAATACATACTACTATTATAAATAAAAGAAGGAAAAGTTCAAAGAGCTAAACCAATTGGAGAAGAAAATAAAGAACTACCATATTTCACCACCAAGGGAAAAAAAAAAGAAAATGAGACGGATATCATTTTCCTAAATGCACGATTGAAGACCTGAATTGTGGAATATACTTTGTATACAAACAGTTGTATGTAAAAAGATGCTAAATACATGCACTATGAGTTGTACATATTAAAAATTATAAAAATAAAATTAAAAAAAAGAAACAATCAGTGAGGTGAATAGAGAGCCAACTAATTGGGAACAAATATTTAATACATGCACATCAGATAGAGCACTAATTTCTAGAATATATGAAGAACTCAAAAAACTTAACACTAAAAAAACAAATAACCCAATCAATAAATGGGTGAAGGAATTGAAAAGACACTTCTCAGAAGAAGATATACAATTAATCAACAAATACATGAAAAAATGCTCAACATATCTGGCAATTAGAGAAATGCAAATCAAAACTACTCTAAGATTTCATTTCACTCCAGTCAGAATGGCAGCTATCAAGAACACAAACAACAATAAATGTTGGAGAGGATGTGGGGAAAAAGGCACACTCATACATTGCTGGTGGGACTGCAAAATGGTGCAATCACTATGGAAGGCAATATGGAGATTTCTTGGAAAACTGGGAATGGAACCACCCTATGACCCAGCTATCTGACTCCTGGGTCTATTCCCAAAGGACTTAAAAACAGCATATTACAATGACACAGCCACTTCAATGTTTATAGCAGCATAATTCACAATAGGTAGGTTGTGGAACCAACCTAGATGTCCCTCAGTAGATGAGTGGATAAAGAAAATGTGGTATATATACAAAATGGAATTTTACTCAGCATTAAAAGAGAATAAAATAATGGCATTTGCAGGTAAATGGATGAAGTTGGAGAATATAATGCTAAGTGAAATTAGTCAATCTCAAAAATCCAAATACCGAATGTTTTCTCTGATATAAGGAGGCTAGTTCACAGTGTTGTTGGATGGGGGTACATAGGAGGATTAGAGGAACACTAGAATGGTCAAAGGAAAAAGAGGGGAAGGGAGGGAGCAGGGGGGATTGGGGGGATAAAAGAAAAAGAAGTTGGTGGTTGAATGAGATGGATATCATTATCCAAATGCATGATTGAAGATCTGAATGGTACTTATATACTTTGTATACAAACAGTTGTATGTAAAAAGATGCTATATATGTGCATTATGAATTGTAATACATACTACTATTATAAATAAAAGAAGAAATAAAAAAGAAAAGTTCATTCAAGAGCTAAACCAATTGGAGAAGAAAATAAAGAACTACCATATTTCACCACCAAGGGAAAAAAAAAAAGAAAAAGGAGGAGAGATGTACATAAATGAAAATACCACAGTGAATCTCAGCATCATATATACCCACAAGGCCCTAATTAAGGAAAAAACAAAAAACTATACCACAATTTCTTTCTCCATTCATCTGCTGAAGGGCCTACAACTGAAGAATATCATGCTCAGCAAAATAAGCCAATCCCAAAGAACCAAAGGCTGAATGCTTTTTCTGATTTGTGAATGCTAATTCACAATAATGGATGGGGGAAGAATAGAGGTACTTTGGATTAGATAGAGGGGAGTGAAGGGAGGAGAAAGAGTATGGGGGTAGAAATGATAGTAGAATGCATTAGATATTATTACCCTATGTGCATATATGATTACACTACCTGTGTGATTCTACATCACGTACAACCAGAAAAATGAGAAACTATACTCCATTTATGTATGATGTGTCAAAATACATTCTACTGTCTATGTAACTAATGAGAATAAATTAAAAATTTAAATAATAAAACTATTAGTAAGTAGCACAATGATTCATAGAGGGAAGGGAAGGGAGGGAGGAGGGAAGGGAAAAGGAGAAGTGCTAGGGACTGAATTAGAAAAATTATATTCCATGCTTTTGTAATTATGTCAAAATGAATCCTATTGTCATATATAACTAAAAAGAACCAATAAAAAGTATAATCCTAGGAGCTTGATGGTATCTTCCTGAAGAAGGTTAACCTTTGTTTGGAAAGGTGGATAGATAAGAAAACTGCTTTGCTATATTCTCCCTACACATCTATTTATACATGAACTCAAGATTTGTTGTTTTTGTTTCTAAATTTCTTTTTATACCAAAATAAAAATCTTCTGACTTTCTTTACATTTACCAGAATTTTCACTGATGTGGCATGTTTATGTTTAAAGGATCTAATTCAGGATGCCACATTATATTTTTGTGGTCAGATATATTATATTTGGTGCATAACAAATTATCACATAGCTTAGTGGCTGAATATCACACATACATTACTCACAGTTTCTTTGGGACATGAACCAGATGTGGATGTTGGGGGATATGGAGGACACCACTGAACGTTTACCTGGGAATGGTTTACCTTTCAAGCTCACAGGAAAGTCGTTAGGAATTCATATCTTGCAAAGGTTGAGATGACTTTACTGGTGAGTCACTCTAAATTTTTAAACAATTAGTAACAACTATTAAATAACATTTCTGCTATGAAGTAAAAATAGCAATTCCTAGTGCATTCTATGTCAATTTACCCTGATGCCAAACCTAGACAAAACATTACAAGAAAGGAAACTTACAGAACTGCATGCCTTATAAAAAGAGAGACAAACAACCTCAAAGAGGAGATAAATATGTGTAACCCAATTTAAAGCACAATGTATATATGTATTGGAATTTTCAATGAAATCCATTAATATGTACAATACTTAATGTTTCTATAAATAATTTAAAACATTTAAAAGTTAAAATCCTCAATGAAATAGGAAAAAACCCAGTAATGTAAAAATAATTGCATACTATGAATAAGGGTAATCATGCCAGGAATAATAAGTTGATTCAATGCATGAGAAAAAAGTTTATTACACCAAATTAATAAAATGAAGAATCAAAATCATATAATCATCTTAAAAGATGCAGAATAAGCACTTGGCAATCCAAAACCCTTTCATGATAGAAGCATGAAACAAATTTGGCATAGAAGGAAATTTTTTTCACCTAACAAGGGCATTGATGAAAACTCAGTTGACATAAAAAATTATACTGAAAGGCTCAGTAATTTCCCCATATTAGAAAAAAGAGAAGGCTAATCTCTTTTCCATTCCTATTCACTATCACACTGGACGTTTCAGTGAGGATAAGTGTGTGAGAAAAATAAATAAAACACATACAAATTGGAAAGGAAGTCAAATGTCTGTTTGTAAATGATAAGGTCTTGTATATATAAAATAACAAATATTCTGCTAAAATAAATGAAAACATGTTCAGTAGGATTTCAGTGCAAAATGTCAATATATTATCAATTAACAATCTAAAAATGAAACTAAGAAAATAAGCTCATCTAAATATCATTAAAAAGGAAATATACTTGGGACTAAATATAACATAATAGGTTTAAGATATGGAAACTAAAAATTACAAAATGCATTCAAAGAAATTTAAGAAATTCCATATAGATTAAAAATAAATTCTGTGTTCACTGATGAGATGCTTAATATCATTAAGATGGCAATGTTACAGATGGACCTATAGATTCAATGTAATCCCTTTGAAAATTCTACCTTTCTCTTTTCCAAAACAATTCACAAGCTGATTCTAAAATTAGTATAGAAAAGTCTAAGACCCTTTATAGCCAAAATCACCTTAAAAATAACAAAGTTTAAAATTACTGATATTATATTTCCTGATTTTAAAACTTACTAAAAGCAACAGTATATAAGACATCATAGTACTGGTATAAAGTTAGTCATATATATCATTGAAATATAGTTCAATGTCCAGAATTAACCCTTACATTTAGTTACCCATTTTTAACAGATGTTATAAGGTTGCCAGGATAATTCAATATGGAAAAATATTGTTTCAACAAATGTTTCTGGCACAAATGGATAACATACACATGCAAATTGGACTCCTCTCATTCCATGAACAAAGTTCATTTAAATGCATCATAGTCTTCAATGTAAGATGCAAAACATCATATATACCTATGTTTTTGTGTGTAAATATGTACAGACACAAACATATAAATGTACATGTACATATATATTTCCTATGTACTTATGTTCATATCTTTAGTGACTCACTAGTAAAGTCATCTTTACTAGTATGTATATATGTATACATATGAGATATATATGTATATGTATGTATGTGTATCTCTCCCTCCCTCTCTGTCTCTCTCTCTCCTCCCTCCCTCCCTACACACACACACACACACACACACACACACACACACATATGGTTGGAAGTTCCCAAGGAAGAATTTAAAGGAAGTAAGTATTATAAATGTATGTGATAACCTTACAGAAGGGAGTAGAAGAACAGGGCCCATGACATAAATAATTCATAAAACTAGTGGATAGTCTTAAGTCTAAAGATAATAGGACCTGTATAGAGGCATTGAACTTCAGTTAGTAGAGTTATTTCCCATTGGTGTATATATTGCCAACTCTACTTTAGAATAGAATGATTAAATAAATGAAGCCAACTTTCTTTTTTTTTTTTAAATATTTATTTATTTGCTTTAGTTGTACACAATGCAGTGCATTTATGTTTATGTGGTGCTGAGGATTGAACCCGGGCCGCACACGTGCGAGGCAAGCACTCCACCACTGAGCCACAATTCCAGCCCAAAGACAACTTTCTTACTGTTAGGATGTAGGTTATGTACAAATAACTGGGAATAGGTAGATTTTCATGTGGTATTTGATTAGTTCATGTAGTGCTGGTGTTAGTAGGAATTAATGTTTAACTTAATATAAATACATATGGACACATGTAAAATATTTAGATATGTGTGTGTGTGTATGTGTATGCATATATTTATTTGCTCTATCAATTGACATGGCTTTGAATCAATAGATTCCTCCTCTGTATTCCTTATTTCCACCTGACAATTTTCCTTTCTTAATCTAAGTTTTAGCTGTTATTGTCCAAGGGGTAGATCTGTTAATTTAGGTCCCTTCATCTAAATATTTTGAAATCCTTATTACTCTATTTCACTACTTTTTTTTTTTTTTTTTTTTGGTACCGGGGATTCAACTCAGGGGCACTCGACCACTGGGCCACATCCCCAGCCCTTTTTTTGGTATTTTATTTAGAGACAGGGTCTCACTGAGTTGCTAAGAGCCTCGCCATTGCTGAGGCTGGCTTTGAACTCGCGATCCTCCTGTCTCAGCCTCCCAAGTGCTAGGATTACAGGCATGTGCCACCAGGCCTGGCTATGTTTAAATTTATATAGACAAATATTGTCCCATATAGATATATTTATGTGTATATGCATGATATTGCTCAATACATATTTTGTCCTTTTACCTATTTCCTGGTATACAATTCCTAAAAATTCTTGGAATATCCAATGTGAGGCTTGGGATATGACTCAGTGGTAAAGAACTTGCCTAGCATGTGCAAGGTTCATAGGTTCATTCCCTAGTACAAAAGAAAAAAGGCCAAATTGACAAGGGATATTTTTATGCTAACGATTTAACTGATGGCCAGTAGCCCTGAGGTAGTTTCAGGGTATGCACTGGTGACAAAAAAAGGCCAGGGAAGGATCAGAGGGTTGGAATTTTCAGCTTCACCTCTGACATATGGGGATATTAGAGGGGATGAAGATCAAGCCAATCACTAATTACCCATTATTTAATCAATAATGTTAAAGTAATGAGGCCTCCACAAAATCCAAAAGAACAGAATTTGGATAGCTTCTAAATAGATGATCATATGGAAATTTGAGAGAACATGGAAGCTGTATGCCCCTTGAACTATACCTGATCCTATGCATTTCTTCAACAGTATCCTTTTAAATATTCTTTGAAATAAACTGGTAAATATAAACATGAGCATTTCCCTGAGTTCTGTGAGCTGCTCTACTGAATTAATAGAACTCAGGGGAGGTGATTCTAGGGACCATAGTTTATACCAGGTCTTTTCAGAGTATCAGTACAATAATCCTGGCCTTCTGATTGGTATCTGAAATCAGGATCAGACTGAGCCATCTAGAAGGTGCTACTTCTAGATGGTATCCAAATTTAATTAAATTGAATTAGAGGTTGCCAAGCTGATATTCCCTACAAAACTAATTGCTTGCTTATTGGTGTGGAGAAATCCCTACATTTTATAAGTTCTCAGAAATGTTCTGTGTTGATTGTTGTGATATGAAAACAGAAGAAAAAGTTTTATCCCATAGTTAATACACATGTATATTCCTTTGCTCTGTCATCTTTCAAAAGCTTAGAATCAGAGAGCCTCTAAAAGAGAGTACACTGATGCCCACATATTTGTTTTTAATTTTATTCACCAATATAAGGAAGTAGGATTACTTGAAAAAATGAGAAATTAAAAAGTGTTCATCAGAGAATCAACACAATTATCCTGTAGCACTTTGTAGTGCCTAAAAATGAAAGTGTTAGACAACAAAATCAACCAACCAATCAGAAAACAAAATTAAACCAAAATGATGTAGGTATTTCAAAATGGTACAGGAACCAAATGAAAGAATTCCCAAGACATAACTTGGACAATTTGGGCCATGAAATAAGTACCTAGCATAAATAAGGTAGAAAATTAATATCCATAGTTTCATATAATATTCCATATCATATAATAAATATGTGCATAAATACATAAAAGGAGAGAACAGACAAATTACACATGCTGAAGAATTTTGAACATATGTTGTTATATTCTGTGTTAGTCAGGTTTTCATCACTGTGACTGAAATATCTGATGTTATGGTTTAGATATTAGGTATCCCCCAAAAGCTCATGTGTGAAACAACAAAGTTAAGAGGTTAAATTATTGGGTTATGAGAGCCTTATCCTAATTGGTGCATTAATCCAGTCATGCCCAACCTACTTACAGTTACCACTTAGTAATCTATTCAAACTATTATTCAACCAAATTGTTTAATCCACTGATTAAGTTAAGATCTCATACTCTATTCATTTCACCTCCTGCATTAACACCAGAGCTTTAGGGAACACCTCATATCCAAACCATAACATCTTCCCATAATGAGATGGCATCTGACTCCCCATTCTTAGGTATGTGCTGTGAATAGCAATTTGTAAGATAGGACCCAGTCAACTTAAACCAGTATGATTAAAAAGAAATCCTTACAATTAAATACTAAGTAGCCTGATGTTGACCAATTAGCCTTATCATCATCATCATCATTATTCCTTGTTCCCACCTTATGAAAACTGTTCTGTAATATCAAGAATACATTCATTCCTTTTGTTTTTAAAAGGGATGCTGCTGAATTTATGAATTATGAATAAAGCACAATGAGATTTAAAAACTTAATGTGTTGAAATTTTGTGTTTTAACCCTGAATAATGGAAACATCTAGTTTTTAAAGCATGAGATACTGAACAGTTCTTTCTTATGAATCCCAGAAATTCCCTGTCATTCTCCTTGCCAATCAGGGAACTGTAGAGGAAACTTTTGGAAAACACAAAAACAGAGTATGTATATTTGCCTTTCCTAATAAGTATTATTCACATTCAATTTGGGAAGGATACTTAAAAATATCAAAATAATTAGAAACATTTTGGTAAAATAATTATGAATATGTTTTTAAAAAACATAAGTGAAAGATATTAGTATACAATACATTCATATATAAATGTTAAAGATATTTGCATGTGAAAAATTAGAAGCAGGGGCTGGGGTTGTGGCTCAGTGGCAGAGCGCTCGCCTCGCACGTGCGCAGCCCGGGTTCGATCCTCAGCACCACGTAAACATAACTGCATTGCATTGTGTACAACTAGAGTAAATAAATAAATATTAAAAAAAACTAAAAAAGAAATTAGAAGCAAACATGACAAGACAATTAAAGTAGTACTGCATCCCAAATAATGATTGTTGGACAAACTTGATCTTGACAGTAGAGAACTGAGTTTCTGATCTCAATTACAGGCTGTGAGATTAGCTGTTCTTGATGCAGTCCTGCCCTTGGTAGGCCTTGTCAGAGCATGGGAACCATGTCCATTGGAGCATCTATAATTGTGCAGGAGGCACACAGGTTACACACCAGGTTAATCACATTATGATTGCCTTCTGGTAATTTTATTTTTACAATTCCAGTTTTGCAACTCTATTTGAAAATGTGCAACTCTACTTGAAAGTTGCAGTTCTAGTTGAAAGATGTGAAAATATGTACTCTAGCATAGTGGAATAAATTATTTTTCTCTGACTCCCCATTTCTCAGTGTGAAATAATGGTGGCTTTGTATAATGATATAATATTCTAACTAGCTATTAGAAATATTAGAGTCACTTGAACACTGCAGAAATTTTTGTTTTATATGTAAATAGGTAATTTTATAAAATGTTTCCAATAATCCATTGAGAAACAAGGTAGAAATGGCATAGTATTTGCTAGAAGTGTGCACTCGAGTAGCAGCTTTCTCAAGATTAAGAAAAAGCTGTTATCTACAGAATGTCTTCCATAACATCAGAAATATGAACAACCCTCCATCTATACTCCAAATCTGATTCTGTAATCCAAAACAATTATATACTTACCATTTTTTCTTCCTATATAAATTAACCCATATTATTTACCTTCTACATAATTATTAGGCGTTATTAGTGGACTATTAAGAATTCCTATTTTACATGTTGTTTATTCTTATAATTTTGTGTTGACTTAATATCTATTTTGAATTGGGTTTTAATTTCTTCCTAACAGTTGTAGGAATCAGTGACTGTTGACAGTTTTCAATTCTCTCCTTTTCCCCAGTTCCTCCATATGGTCTATCCAGACATCTGCTTAATTTATCTCACTCCTGGGGATTTTCTTTCTGTAGGACAGCTACATATCATACTGAATTGTCCCAGTGACCCTCTCACCTGTGTGAGCTGCACTGCTCTGCCACAGTTTGACTCCATGGATCTTCAGATTGATGGATCTAAATCTTTGCCTTGCATCCGACCAATTCTACTTTTTGGTACTTGGAAAAAGGATTGGGGTTCGATATTCACTGATGAATATGCTGCATGAAGAAGAAAATCATACAGTTTATATTTAGGATATTGAATGAAATAGAATCTAGAATGTCAGGCTATAGAAGGGCACAATTATGTTAATAGCAAGTCATGATCTCACATACAGGAGCCATGCCTATATTAGACTCTTCTGTTCAGGCTGGTATAGATACAGAAGATGGGCTGAACCTCATGAAGTGATATACCTTTGGGATATCATCTTTCTGAGATGGCCAACCTCTGTGAAATCTAATGGTTTAGTAACTTGCAGGAAATTGCACGTTATGGTACTATCAGAGAGTTCTTTGGGGTACTCAGTACTCAACACTGAGTCCTCTAGGTCTGTGACATCACATTAGTAGTTTTGTGCCTATAAACTGTCTTCAACTAATGCAGAAAATTTACAGTTCACTGAACCTCATTTCTACTTTGAGGTGGGTTACACCTTCACATCTACTTGTGACTACTGTTACATTCTACCATGTACCCTTTGTTTATTGTTGGGGAAGTGTATGCCGAAGGATGATACAGAATAATTCATGGTAGATAATAATGTATGCATTGAAAAAGGGAAAAAAAACAGGGATTAGGTAAATTACTAGGCTGTTATGAAATATCTATTTAAAATTAAATGAATAGGCTGGGCACCATGGTGCATGCCTACAATCCCAGTGACTTAGGAGGCTGAGGCAGGAGGATCATTAGTTCAAAGCCAGCCTCAGCAAAAGTGAGGTGCTAAGTTACTGAGTGAGACCCTGTCTCTAAATAAAATACAAGATGGGGCTGGTGATGTGTCTCAGTGGTCAAGATTCCCCTGAGTTCAATCCCCAGTACACCCCCAAAATTAAATGAATAGAATAATCTTCTGTGGTTTAAGATGAGGTATTAAATGTGTCTATTCTATATCAAGAATTGAGTCTGAGCCTGGACTTAGGAGAGAAGGTTCTTTGAATACCCAAAATACAGTATCTAAATATGTGTTTTCCTCCCAATGAATAAATGGGCAAAAAAAACTAACTAACTTCTCAAAAGAAGAAACATAATTGGCCAACACATATATGAAAAACTGTTTAACATCTCTAACAATCAGAGAAATGAAAATCAAAACTACACTAAGATTTCATCCCACTCCAGTCAGAATGTCAATAATCAATAATACACATAATAATAATAAACGCTTGTTGACAGTATGAAGAAAAAGTTACATTCATACATTGTTGATAGGAGTGCAAATTAGTAAAACTACTCTGGAAAAGAATATGGAGATTCCTCAAAAACTAGAAATAGAACCATTGTATGATCCAACTATCATCTCTGGTATTAATCCAAACAAACAAACAAACAAACAACAAAACTTATATCTGCATACTATAGCAATAGAACTATATCATCATATTTTACAATAGCCAGTTTATGGACCAGTCCATTTGCCTGTCAATAAATGAACAGACAAAAAATGTGATATATATACACAATGGAGTTTTATTCAGTCATAAAGAAGAATGAAATTAAGACATTTGCTTGTAAATGGTTGGAACTGGGAACAGTATGCTAAGTGAAATAAGCTAGACTCTGAAACATCAAAAACTGAGTATTTCTCTTATATGCAGATGCTAGAGGGGAAAAAAGTAAGGGAAAAATGGGGAGGCTGTATATCATAAAGATATAGTGAAGATCAGTGGAATAGAAGAAGATCATGAGAGAGAAAAGGGACAGTAAAAGGGAAGAAACAGAATGGATTGACAAAATTATGCTATTCACATGTACAAAAATACCACAGTGAAGGTCACCTTTATGTATACTTATAAATCACCAATCTAATTAAATAATTTGTTAAAGACAAGTAGAATAGTGGAAGGAGAATAGGAAAGGGAAGGCAAAGTGAGGGCCCCAGGGATTGAAATGGAGTAAATGAAATTTCACACATGTATAATCTTATCAAAATGAACCCAATTATTATGGATAACGAATGCACTAATAAAAGATTCAAAATAAAATAAAATAAAATAATGTGTTTTCATGAGCTCATAAGTGAGAAATGTATCAGTGAATCTCTCATTATATGTCTCCAGACCACATGCACTACTTTTTTTTGCTGAAGCTATAAATGTGTTGTGTAGAGTATGTACCATGAGTATGAACCATACAGGCAGGACTACTGACTCTGTGGCTGTTTATGCACTGCAGTGTCCAGTTCCATGGCTCTGCAGGTTTGGTAGACATGGTTCCAAGACACAACCCTTGTATTGCCCAGAAGAGAGCTCTGGCTATGCACAGGGACCCAAGTGTTGTGAGTGGGCAGTCCTCCCTGCTGTTGGAGTCTTTGCTTACCCAATATATGTGCAGAGTCTTCATTCAACCTGTGTCCATCTCTAGATCACTGCTAGAGGGTTGGGGATGTGTTATACCATGCATGGTGTGTTGTATGTGTGTGTGTGTGTTTCTCTACCATGGTTTCTTTATCTGTGCACAACAGATCTGAATCTTCACCTGTAAAAATTTTTTTTATGTCTTAGGGTTTGCTTCCAGGTCTGCAAACAGGAACTGGCATAAATTATCATTTTTATTTTAAAAACTGCTTTATCTAGTTAACCTATTACTGTGACAGTATCTATGTTGTGGATTTTGGTTTTGGCAATGGGTACAATGATTCTGCAAAGTAGAATAGATGAAATGTCAATCCTGTTTTCTTGTAGAATTTGTAACATTCTTGGTCAAAATCCTAGTCTTTCATACACTCTAAATTGATATTTGTGTCATATGATCCAGCTATCCAATCCTTGGTATTTATCCAAAATAATTAAAATCAGCAAACTATAGTTTTTGTATACGCATATATCAATTGTAAAGCAGCACAATTCACAATAGCCAAGTTCTGAAACTAGCCTAGGTTAGTTTCACTGGGGAATATTGTCATTTGGCCCATCAGGTCTGAGCTTCTTTTTATGGTGGTTGTTAATCATTAGGTGCCTATTCCCTTTCATTGGGACTTTTATGGAGCAGGACTATCTAAGCACTTGTTGGCTGTCTGTAACTGTTGGGGCCTGTTTTTGCAGATTCTCCATTGGCAGTCTGACCCAGAAGTCTTTACTGTGGCATCAGCAGAATACTCCACAGATTACTCCACAGGATTAATGCACTGATTTTGCTCTGAAGTGATTAGAGTTAATAGGTGTAGTGTCTTCTTTCAAAGTGGTACTGATATTGGCAACATCAGTAGCTACATTTTGAGTGGGAGTTATCAATTCCTGGATGTTTGCCCAGTCTGGGACACTCAGGAGAAAGAAACTGCACAAAATTAGAGGAGGTAATCATCATATCAGATGGGTAGACAAAACATGTATGAAAAATTGAGGAAACAAGCCACACCACTACAAAACCTGATCCTACTGACACCATAGTGGAGGAAATGTCAGAGAAAGAATTTAGGAAGTTTATATTTAAAATATTCAGTGATCTAAAAGAAGATGTAAGGAATGAACAAAGACACAAAAATAGAGGAAGTGGAAGCTTATTTTAATAAAGACACAGAGATTCTAAAAAAAAAAGAATCCTGGAAATGAAAGACTCAATAAATCAAATTAAAAATTTTGGTAAAAGCATCATCAATAGATTAGGCCACTTTGAATACAGATTCTCATGTCTCAAAGACAAAATATATAATCTTGAAAATAAAGTTGACAAGAAAGTAAAAAGGTTGAGAGACCATGACCATGATATTCAAGCAATCTGCAATAACAATTATAAGAATCATTGGCACAGACAAAGGTGCTAAAATAAAAAGTAAAGGAATGAGATGGAAGTCCAAATACAAGATGCATTTAGAACCTCAAATAGGCAAGATGAAATAGATATTCTCCAAAACATATTGTTATTAAGACACCAAATAGCAGAACACAAATAGAATTTTTAAAGACCCAAAGAGAAAAGTAGAAGGTCATTGCCATTTAAAGTTTCAAAAGATTACAAAGCCTAGACTGTAGAAGCTAGGAGAACTTTGATTAATATATAATTAAAGATAATGGATGCCAAACACATTTGCTATACACAACAAAACTATTCTTCAGAATTGAAGATGAAATAAAAACCTTTCATGATAAGCAGAGATTATTATGAATCATGACCACTAAGCCAGTAGTACAAAGCATATTCAATGAAATAATTCATACAGAAGGAATGAAAAGTAAATATCAGCATCAGCATATTGATGACTATCACTAGAAGAATAGTAAATTAAAGGAGAATCAAGTCTGAGTTAAACATTAGAAATAAAGTGGCAGGAAATAAAAATCATCTTTCCATAATAAAACTGTATATAATTGGTCTAAGCTCTCCAATCAAAAGACAAAGATGGGCAGAATGCATTTAAAAAGCAAAGTCCCACCATATGTTGTTTACAAGACACTCACCTTACAGACAAAAAATCCACAGACTGAAGGTAAAAGGATGAAAAAAAAGACATAACATGCAAATGGAAATCAAAAGAAAGGATTAGTTACTCTCTAATCTGACAGAGTAGACTTCAATCCAAAATAAATCACAACAGGCAAAGGAGGTCATCTCACACTGGTTAATGAAATCATCCAACAAGATATAATGATTATAAATATTAATGCCCCAAACGTCAGTGTACATATATGTATAAGCAAATCCTTCTCAATATGAATAATCAAAACACACCACAACACACTAATGCCAGGTGATTTCAACATACCTTTCTCACCAATAGATAGGTCTTTGAGACATAAACTAAGAAAAGGCTCTTGAGAACTAAAAATATTACAAATGGATCTAACAGATATCTATAGAATATTTGATCCATCAACATTGTAGTCAGTTTTTTCATTGCCCATAACCAAAAGACCTGACATGAACAATGTAGAGGAGGGAAAGTTTTTTTGGGGGGATTCACAGTTTCAGGAGTGTTTGTCCATAGACAGCATGCTCCATTCCTTGGGGTGTGAGGTGAAGCAGAATATCATGGCAAAAGAGTGTGGTAGAGGAAAGTGGCTCAGTACATCATAACAGGTAGTAAGGAGAGACGGACAGAGAGACAAACAGACAGAGAGACTTTCTGCACCACAGACAAAATATATACCCCAAAGTCACATCCCAATGATCTACCTTCTCCAGCCACAACCTACTGGCTTACAATTACCACCCAGTTGATCCCTATTAGAGGATTAATGCACTGATTAGGTTAAGGCTATTATATCCCAGTCATTTCACCTCTAACTTTCTTGTATTGCACACATGAGCTTTTTGGGGGCACCTAATATTTAAACCATAACAATCAACAACAGAATTAACTGTCTTCTCAGATGCACGCAAAGGAGCTTTTTGTAAAATAGATCATATTTTAGGACACAAAGCAAATATTATCAGTACAAAAATAAAACAAATAATTTCTTGCATCTTATAAGATCATAATGAAAAGAAATTTAAAAATCAACAAGAAAAATATTGGAAAGCATTTTAACACTTGGAGATTAGAAAATACAGTTTTGAATGTGTAATGGATAACAGAAGAAATCAGGGTGGAAATAAATTTAAAAAATTCTTAAAAACAAATGAGATCATGTACAGCCAGAGAAATGAAAAGCTGTGCTCCATTTGTGTACAATGAATCAAAATGCATTCTGCTGTCCTGTATAACTAATTAGAAAAAAATAAAAAAGAAATATAAAACAAACACAAACAAATGAGAACAGAGATGCAACATATCAAAATCTTTAGGACTGTATTAAAGCAGTTTTAAGAGGAAACCTTATACCATTAATTTCCTATATTAAAAAAAAAATAGAAAGATCTCCCAAATAATCTAAGTTATACCTCAAGGCCCTGAGTAAAGAACAAACTAATTCCAAAAACAGAAGAGACAAAATAATTAAGATCAGAGACAAAATTAATGACATTATGTATAAGAAAGTAAAAAGGATTAATGCAACAAAGTTTCAAAATCAGTTTTTGAAAAGATAAACAAGATTGATAAACCCTTAGCCAACTAACCAAGAGAGAGAAGACTCAAATAATTAAATTTAGACATGAAAAAGCAGACACCAGCAGACACTTCTGAAACCCAGAGAATCATTAGAAATTATTTTGAAAAGTTATACTCTAATAAATTGGAAAATCTAGAAGATATTCATGAATTTCTAGAAATATGACCTACCCAAATTGAACCATTAGGATATAGAAAACCTAAACAGATCAATATCTAGCAATGAGATTGAAGCAGCAATTAAAAGCCTTCCAACAAAGAAAAATCCCAGAACAGATGGATTCTCACTGAGTTCTACCAGACATTTAAAGAAAAAATAATGTTAATCCTCCTCAAATTATGCTATGAATATCAAGGGAGGGAGCACTGCCAAATTAATTCAATGAAGCCAGTATCACCATGTTACCAAAAGATAGATCAAAAAAAGAAAACATCAGACCAATATTCCTGATGAACACAGACACAAAAACACTTGATGAACACTGGAAAATAACATTCAAAAACACCTTAAGAAGATTATACACCAGGGCTGGGGTGTGGCTCAGTGATAAGAGTGCTTGCCTAGTACACATGATGCACTGGGTTCAATTCTTAGCACCACATAAAAAAATACTAAATAAAGGTATTGTGTCCATCTACAATTAAAAAGAAAAAAAAGAAGATTCTACATGTAAAACAGTGGGTTTGTTGGGATGCAAGGTTGATTCAACATACATAAATCAATAAAAGTAATCCATGTCTTAAATAGAATTAAGGACAATAATCACATGATCATGTCAATAAATGCAGAAAAATTATTTGATAAAATCCAGCACCCATTTGTATTGAAAGTAAAGAAGAAATATTGTAAGGTTTTTATATAAGAAACACAAAGCCAACATCCTACTTAATGTAAGAAAATTGAAAGTTTTCAAGTGAAATCAGGAATAAGACAATGGTATTCACTCTTGCCACTCCTATTTAACATAGTTGTTGAAAGGAAATTAAATGTATACAAATAGAAAAAGAAGAAGTCAAACTATCTGTTTGCCAATGACATAATTCTATATCTAGAAGACCAAAAAACACTCTACCAGAAGACTTCTAGAGCTGATAAATGAATTCAGCAAAGTAGCAGAATAAAAATATCATCATATATAAATTGATTACTTTTGTATATACTAGCAGTGATTCTGCTGATAAAGAAAACAGGAAAACTCTTTCACAGTCATCTCAAAAAAAATATTTGGGAATAAATCTAACCAAGGAGGTGAAAGTCCTTTACAACAAAGACAACAGGACACTGAAGAAGATCTTAGAAGATGGAAAGACCCCCCCATGTACATAATTAATATTGTCAAAATTAATACTATTGAAAGTGTTACACAGATTCATTGTAATTACCACCAAACACCAATGATGTTCTTCACAGAAAAAAAATGTGGAGCAAATTATATCCCATACATGTATGATTATGCTCAAATGAAGCCTGATATTATGCATAACTATAATACACAAATAAAATCATAAAAGAGGGAAGGATGGATGGAGGGAGAGAGGGAGAAAGAGACTGATTATGCTCTCTGCAAGAAAGGAAAAGAGAATTCACCCAGCACCATGATCTCAGACTTCCAGTCTCTAGAACTATGAGAAAAAAATTTGTTGTTTAAGCCACCCAGTCTATGGTATTTTGTTATAGTAGTCCAAGCTGACTAAGACAAATATCTTTCCCAAATGTTTACTAATCATTTGCATTTCGTTTATAAATCACTTGGGGTATCCTTCTTGGTTTTATATGTTTTTTGTCTATTGTTATCAATTTGCAGTGGTTCTTTTTATGCTATGGAAATTAATCCTCTTTCAGTTAAAAGTATCGTGTCGTCTTTCATGTATGCTAATATAGTTTCTACTATTGTTTTATAGATAGATTGTTAACTCTCATGAAGTCAAATTTATATTTATGCTTTCTGAGTTTCATGTTTTATTTGGGAAAACTTAAAAATATATTCCTATATTTCTTCCAATATTTAAAAATTATTTCAAGTTTAGTTTAAAAGGAAAAGAAAATATTATACATGCACACACACACAATGGAGTTTCTTCTGCTTTTTTTTTTGTTCTTTTTATATATATGACAGTAGAGTGTATTTTGACATATTATACATATATGGAACTTAACTTCCCATTCTTGTAGTTATACATCATGTGGATTTACACTAGTCATGTATTCATATATGAACATAGGAAAGTTATGCCCAATTCATTCTATTGTCTTTCATATTCCCATCTCCCTTCCCTTCCCTTCCCTTCCCTTCCCTTCCCTTCCCTTCCCTTCCCCCTTCACTCCCCTTCGTCTAATCCAATGAACTTCTATTCTTCCCTCCTCCACCTTACTGTGTTTTAGCACCTGCATATCAGAGAACATTTGGCCTTTGGTTTTTTGGCATTGGCTAATTTCACTTAACATGATAGTCTCCAGTTCCATCCATTTACTGGTAAATGCCATAATTTCATTCTTTTTTATGGCTGAGTAGTATTCCATACAATGAAGTTTTTACTCAGCCATAAAGTAGAATCAAATTATGCTATTTGTTGGTAAATGGATGGAACTAGAGAACATTATGGTAAATAAAATAAGCAAGTCTCAGAAAGTGAAGTGTGGAAGAGAGGAAAACAAAAGAAATATAAAAGATGGATCTCATGAAAATAGAAGGGAGACCAAAAGAGCAGAGGGAAAGAGGATGGGGTCACCGGAGGTACTGGGAAATGAAATGTACAGAATTACGCTATGGCCACGTATGCTACCACAATGAATTCTGCTTTCATGTACAATTATAATGCTCTAATAATTATTAACGATGATGATCATGTGTGGGAAATCAGTAGGGTAGAACAAGTAGATCGGGAGATAGAGGGAAGAAACAAGGGTAGGTAGTATAGATGAGACTGATCAAATTATGTGCACGTACAAATATTACACAATGAATCCCACTATTATGTATAATTATAATACATAAAAAACCTGAAAAATGTATAAAATCCTAAGTAGATAAAATGAAATGTCTGTGATCATGATATTACTAAAATGGCAATAAACTTCAAGGTTTTTTAATAAATTTAATATAATCTCTACCAAAAACCCAGCTATATTTTCTTTTTTTGCAGTAATTGGCAAGCTGATTCTAAAATTCACATGGAAATTCAAGCTATTACAAACATCAAAAACAATAAAAAAAAATCAGAAAGAATGGAGTGCAATTTCTAGACTCATTTTTCCTGTTTTCAAAACTTACTGTAAATTAACAGTTTTTAAGACATAGTGATACTGGTATAAGGTTTGCCCTCTAGATCAATGGAACAGAATTGAGTGTTCAAAATTAATGCTTATATCTATTAAACCCCTGTGAACTAAATTTGTAAGCTCTTTGAGATAATCAAATATGGAAATGTGGGATTGCATAAAAATTAAAAAACTTTCTGTGTAGCAGAGGAAACAATTAACAGACTGAAGAGACAGCCGACAGCATGGGAAAAATCACTGTTAGCTAGACTTCTCAGAGATAATTAATATCCAGAAGATATAAAGAACTCAAAAAAGCACCGTACAATCCAACCAATAAACGTGCAAATAAACTGAACACATATTTCTCAAGAGAAGAAGCATAAATGGCCAATAATTAAATGAAAAAAAAAAAAAGATCATTGGAATCCATTAGGGAAATTCAAATAAAAACAAATTTAAATTCTGTCTCACCCTATTAAGAGTGGATGTCATCAATAATATAATAATCAATAAATGCTGGTGAGGATGTTAGAAAAAATATAACCTTATACACATTGGTAGGAATCTAAATTACTGCATTCACTATGGAAATCAGTATAAAGGTTCTTAAAAAATCTAAAATTGAACTACCATGAGATCCAGCTATGCCACTTCTGGGTATATACAGAAGGAACTAAAGTCAGCATACCATAGAGAAACCTGCATACTCATCGTTATCATGACACAATTCATAATATTTAAGTTATGGAATCAGTCTTGGTGCCTGTCAACAGGATAAAGAAAACATGGCTGAACACAATAATGTACTCAGGTAATTGTAGCTACTCAGGAAGTTAAGGCAGGAGGATCACAAGGTTTGAGGCCAGCCTGGGCTATTTAGCAAGATTCTGCCTCAAAATAAAAATAAATAAATAAATAAATAAACAAACAAACAAATAAATAAATAAAGAGCTGTGAATATAGTTCAGTGGTTGACTGCCTCTGGGTTCATTCCCTATACTGAAAACAAACAAACAAAACAAAAAAAGAAATCATGGCATATATGCATAACAGCATATTATTTAGCCATAGGGAAGAATAAAATTGTGCCACCTGCAAGAAAATGGGAGGAACTAGAGATCATAATATTAAGTAAAACAAGACAGACTAAGAAAGACAAGTATTACATGATTTTCCTTATATGTGGAATATACGGGGAAAAGGATGACATGAAAGTAGCAGAAAGACTATTATAGAAGAGGAGTGGGATGTGGTAGGATAGAGAGTGAAACCATAGGATGGATATGATCAAAATATGTTATACGCATGTATGAATATACCACAATTAAAGCCATTAATTTTACCTTCTTTTTTATTGCAGTACTGGGTGTTGAACCCAGGGCCCTGGGCATGCTAGGCAAGCATTCTACCTCTGCACCATAGCACAGACCTTCTATTTTTTCTTTTGACACAAGGTCTCATTCAGTTGCCCAGGCTGGCCTTGAAGTTGAGATTCTTCTGCTTCTGTGTTCTGAGCTCCAACCCTCTTATTATAGATAATAAAAATATGGAAATGTGATGTTTTCAATAAATATTGCTGGGATAAGTGATTATCATGTAAATTGGTGTCTTCCTTTATACAATATATATACTTGAGTTAAGTTCATCATATACCTGAGTTAAAACTATCAATACTATAAAAGAGAACATTTGTGGCATAAAGTTAAACAATGGTTTCTACAATATGACACCACAAAATGAGGGGGAAAAAAGCATATAAATTGAACATCTTTAGTACTGGGTTGTGTGTGTGTGTGTGTGTGTGTGTGTGTGTGTGTGATTCATAGTATACTACCAAAAAGTGAAAGGACAGTTCCAAAACTATGAGAAAATATTTGCAAGTTATGTAGCTGACAAGGGTCTATCAGTAATATTACAACTCAAAAGCAAAAAGGCAAATGACAAACAAAAATGGCTAGATTATCTGAATGGAGTTTTCAACAAAGAAACTATAGGAAATTTCCAATTAGCCTCTGAAAGAATGCTCATTGCTTCATGGATCTTAAAGGCATATGCCCCCAGGGATCTACTCCCTCCAACTAAGTCCCACTTCCCAGTAGTTCATTCAGCTGTCAATGGATTAATCCACTAATGAGGTCAGACCCCTCATGATTCAACCAGTGCCTAATAGCCCACTCAGAACCTTGCCGCATTAGGGACCATGCTTTTCAATAAGAGACTTTGACATTCAAAGTCCAAACTGCAACACATTGTATTTTCATTTGCTGGGGGAAAGGTAAGAGTATACTGCTAGAAACATATTACAGATTACAGAAGCATGATTGCGAGGAAAGTTGGATAGGTTAAGCACAGGAGAAATCTTCGGGTCAGTGGAACTATTGTTTTTGTTACTGTGATGGTGGAAGTACAATACTGTTTTTCAAATACCACAGAAATTTCTAAGAGTGAACCTTCATGTATGAATAAGAAAAAAAAAATGTAGGATAAGGAATCCAAGAGAGGAATGTAGGAAAAAATAATAAAACTGTGTAGGGGTGAATGGAAATTTCCCCTCTGACTTTTGAAGGTTATCTGCAATGAACTGACAATAGACAGATGAAACAAGAGAAAATGCATAGAATTTTCTTAATTTGCTATAGGAGGAAAATCACAGCACGTGAAGATAATCACAGAAGTGTGACTGACTGTAGTCCAACTCTGAACAGAGAAAGTTATAATTTCATTTTTTGTGAGCTAGCATAAACATTTATATTTCTTTGTTGTCACCTGTCGCGGCCTCAAATGAAGATTTTCCAGCAATGAGAAAAGTTGGTGTCCAGTTCTTTGATTCTAATTCTGTTTTCCAAAAAGAAACTAGAGCTTTCCCTGAAGATCAAGATGGATTGCAGGCTTGGCCAGGGAACAAATGCAATCAGCCTTTAGCACCTTATAATATAAGGAATTAAGAACAACAACAACACAAGCAAGTAAGAAACCAACCAACCATATGAATAAGCAAGAAAACAAGATCAATATGAAATGAATTATCCATTTCTGAATAATACAGAGGATAACTTAGGGAACTTATAATGGTCAACACTTGAACATTTTAAGCAACAAATTGTATGAAAAAGCATAAGGAACATGAAATAAAAATTCATGATTCCATACTGAATCGTATGTGTATGTGTGTACTCACACATACCAGTACGTTAAATATATATGTAAGTACAAGAAAATTCTAAAAAAATTTATAGATGTCCCTCCTACTAGGCAGTGAAATACGACTCCCCATTTTTAAGTATATGCTCTACATAGTAACTTCAAAAGTAGAACTTGAAAAAGAAAAGCCAGAGTAATTTTACCTTGGCAAATCTGAACTAAACCACCTTGTCCAGGTGATCAAATTAACACTGGCAGTGACAAATCATGTTTATAATGCACCCTTGGTATGATGTGATCAGAACAGCACTTTCCTTTTGTGGTCTCCTCACTAAAAGCCTTAACTCCTGACTAATCATGCGAAAACTATCCATAATTCCCAATTTCGGGATGTCAAAATCTTCAAAAATAAAGGCAATTTGAGAAACTGTTGTAGCTGCAACAAGCTTAAGGAGACAGGATAGCTAATGTGATATCATATCCTGAATTTGAACATAGAACAGAAATTGGACATTAAGAGAAACTTTAAGAAACTTGAATAAAGTGTGGATATCAATCTATGATAATGTAGGATACTGATTTGTTAATTGTGAAAAATGTACCAGACTAATGTGAGAGGTTAATTATAAGGAAATTTATGCTTTTGATATATGGAAATTCTCTGCACCATCTTCACAACTATTCTACAAAGCTAAAACTATACTTAAATAAAAAAGTTTTCTTTCTTAAAAATCACCACCATGTTTAATAAACAGAACATTACCAATATTGTTGATGCTGCCTGAATGCATCAACTCAATTCCACAGGCCTTCTCACCCACCAAAGGGTTCCACATCTTCAAAAAAGATCAATAAAAGTATCTAAATTAATCCACAAACTTAATTCAAATAATGAGCAATCATCAGGCAAATATACACTATAGGATAATCTACAAAGTACCTGAATGATATTTCTTAAAATAGCAAAGATCATGCAAAAATAAGTGTTATGGTTATGATAAAAAAATGTCACTCAAAAGTCCATATGTGGGACAAGGTTTAGAGGTAAAATGATTGGGTTATGAGCACCTGAATCCAATCAGCAAAATAATCCCCTGAGAGGGATTAACTGAGTTGTAACTCAAGGAAGGTAGGATATGGCTGGAGGAGGTAGGTCACTGGGGGCATGCCTTAAGAGTATATATTTGTCCCTGCATAGTTGAGTCTTCCTGTCTCCTCTCTCCTCTTCTCTTCCATTCTCTCTCTCTCCTCCCTCTCCTCTCCTCTCCACTTTCCTCCCTCCTCTCTTCTCTTCTCTCTCTCGCTCCCTCCTTCCTGGTTCCATGTCCTGAGCTGCTTTCCTCCATTACACTTGTCTGCCTTGATATTCTGCCTCATTGTGAGCCTCAAGAAATGGAGCCAGCTCTTTATGGACTGAGATGACCGAAACCATGAGCCCCCAAATAAACTTTCCTTCCTCTAAAATTGTACTTGTCAGGGCTTTTGTTTGTAGCTGCAAAGAAGCTGACTAAAACAGAAATTGGCACTAAGAAAGGGGGTCACTGCTGTGCCTAACTTTACGATGTGGTTCAGAAGCTCTAGAAACTTTTTGGAATTCGTGGGAGGAATTTTAGAAAATTTAGAAATGCAAGATGGAAAAGTTTTAGATTGCCTAATGCACAGAGTTTAATGGACAATTATGGTGGGCGCTCAGAAGACCAGAATGCTGATCTGGTCATGAAGAACCAGATTTCAGTGTAGAAGGATTCTATTGGAAGTTGTACTAGAGGTCACCGTTATGGAAATCACACTCAGCAAGAGACCAAGCATCACTTGGTTGGAGAACTCAGGTTTATTTATGCCAGTGGACCCAGATGAGATGGTGCTCTGAAGTTCTGGGTACTGGGATGAAGTTACATGGGGCTTTTATAGGAAATCTGACATCATTTCTTAACCATTACAACATTGGTGGGTTTGAATTATTGGTCTGTGTGACCAAAGACTATGTATAGGAATTTACAAAAAGTAGTTCACAGGTGTAGAACAAAGACAGTAAAACACTTGCAAGTGTTTTCACAAGTGGCCTTCACCACGGGCAGCAGTAACTCAAGATGACTTCAGTTTATCTCCCTAAGAGCAATATTTCTAAGAACTAAGCTAACGAGGTTATTGTTTAGGTAGCAGTTAACTGGCACAGTACCTACTATACTATACTAGCAATTAATTGATGTAGCTACATTCCTACAGGGTTCAGAAAGCTACAAAGTACAGGAAAATTAACCCCTTCCCCAGGCATTGGTTCTTCATCATAATGTTTTTAGAATTTCATTTTATAATCAGGTTTGGTATTTACTTCACATCACTAATGTTATATTCTGGCTTAGGAGTTTTATGCATTTTGTCCATGTCCTGAGAATTTCTATAAGGCAGAGTTTAAAAGTGATGAACTTCTTAGTCTGGTGGAAGAAATTTCTAGGCAGCATGGCATTCAGACATATTGCTGAAAGCTTTTAGTCAAGTTTATTGTGTTAATTAGGAGCAGAAAGCAGAGCAGAAAGTAAAGCAAAAGATTTGAAAAATTGCAGTTTGGCAAGAAAACTTAGAGTAATGTGTGGTTGTAAAAGACATTACAGCCACTAAAGAAATGCTAAAGACTTTAGCCAGAGACAATAGGAAAGATGGCTTGAAGGAATCCCAGAAATTGGCAAGATCATACCCATTTCAGGTTCTAGGGAGTAAAAGTAAAAATTTCTTTGAGAAGAGGCTAGTGGAGCACCCTGATTGCACTGGGAGGCCTAGGAAGTTGTTTCACCATACTCAGAAACCCAGGCACTTAGAGGCTGCTACAACTATGGTTTATGAAGGCTTGACTGCTGCTTGAGATGACAGCAGTCTTGGTGGCAAACACATGGTGCTGGTTCTGCAAGACTGCAGGATGCTGGAGTTAGGGATTTCAAAGGAAGGTCTGAGATGCCAACCAGGTTGCCTTTGATAGCACCATGAGTGGAGATGTGAGGAGGAAGGCAAAGCTGCAGTGGAGACCCCAAAACTAAATGCCAGTACTCTGAAATGTTTGCAGAGGAAAGCTATAGGAATTGAGCACAGACAATCCAACAGAGAGGCCATGTACAATCAGCAATGTCAAGGAGCAGAGGTACAAAAGCCCTTTTGTACCCCTGTGACCCAGATGCTGAATGTGGAGCTACATAACTTGTTTGTCCAGCTGGATTTCCATCTTGGTTTTGTTAGGTAGGAGTTCAGGGATACCAATATAGCAGAGGCACTGTATGAGAAAGAACTGCTGGAGAACAAGACAGGGAGACAAATCATGTCACTATTTACCATAAGTCCCATTACTATGACAACTTCCACCACTGAGGACTTATCACCATGACAACTCCCACCACAGGTTCATATTTTTAAATAACCAATGGGGGTAAAGTGGGTAGTATTCTCATTATGTTTTCTAAAGTAATCAGTGTGGGGGAAATGGACAATATTCTAATCAGTTATCATAAGGTAACCAATGGGAGCAATTGGGTTAAGGTCTTCAACCCAGTCCATACAGGAAAGAGAACACCTCACAGCTCATCATATGACACTAATTTCCAGACATTGGGGCCTTAGCCTCTCTTATTGCTCAGCCCACTCTTTTCCTCCTTCCAGAGTACTGCTCTTCACCTTCAATAGATCTGTACTTTGCCTGTTATTTGTGTGTGTGTTGCTCAATTCTTTGTTTGGGATGCCAAAGACCTGGATCCCAGTGATATCATCTTGGCCAGCCAGCCAAGAAGTAAGCCCATTTTCAGGGACAGCCCCCTACTGTACCCACTTAAGTCTGCTTCTTTTTTTTTTTTTAAATATTTTTTAGTTATAGGTGGACACAATACTTTTATTTTACTTATGTGGTGCTGAGGATCGAACCCAGGACCTCACACATGCGAGATGAGTGCTCTACTGCTGAGCCACAGCCCCAGACCCTGCTTTTTTTTTTCTATGAGGCTCTCTGATAGTACCACATGCAGACTGAAGGTCCCCCTGAGCATCCCCGGAGCAATCAGAAGGCACCTCTGTTCAGAACTTGGGAATTTTATAGCCTGTATGGGTGGAGACCCTAAACTCTATGGTACTGCTCAGCTTCCAAGATTTTTTTTTTTCATTGTGTTTTTATCTCCTGATGAGCCTATGTGCTCTCCCTCCATTTCTTAACCATTTTACTTGCTTTTTAACATCATGTCAGACTTCCTGGTTCTTTGCCATACTCTCAGTGGACATGGGTCGGGACTCATTTGATAGCATAATCCAGTAATGAGCCACAGTTAGACTTAGTCTGTGCTGGACACAAGACAAAGCTCATCAACACAGGCACATTGTACAAATATCCAATTACTCCAACCTGTTTTGGCTTCTCCAAAAGGAAATTAGCTGAATCAGAGCTCAACACATGGTGCTGACCATCTACCTCTGTTCATTTCCAGTCTTCTCCTGCCTCCTGTGGATTTTTGCTCCTTCTTTTAAATCAATTTTTTCCTGCTTGTGGATGTCACCTCCTCCAATGTCACCAATTATGAAGGATGGAGGCTATTAGTGTGGTTGTTACACATATTTTTAACCACCAATCAAAAGAAAAAGGCCAAGATAAAACTGTTTTCCCCCTTTTTCTGGGCTTAATGAGACTACAAAAGGTAGGATAGGAAAAAATGGAATATCATCTAGTGGCCCCTCACTAATAAGACTATGTGGGTTCCTTTTGGTCCTGTGAGCAGGGAGTCTAAACACTACTCTTCAAACAAAACAAAACAGAACAAACAAACAAAAAACTGGGGATTTACATGGCCCCTGGAATGGGACCAAATCAAAAGAAGTGTCTACATTCAAAAGTAAATGAAGAAAATTGTGTCCCAAAATTGGTAGACAGTGAGTTCATGGTCCTGGTCACAAGAACTCAAAGGAAGTGGTGAGTACCCAACATAGGGGCCAGAGATATGGGATTTCTGTGGGGACATCTGGGAAATACCCAACTCCAAGGTCCCCAATCCCCAGAGGAACTCCTTGGGTGAAGTTCAGGACCCCAGTTACACGACCTAAAAACTCTGTACTCTTTCAGCATAGCCAGCATTGGAGGGACCACCTCCATTCCACAGGACTCTCCACTCAGATTATCCTCCATTACTGAAAATGCTTTGACTTTCATAATTAAAAAAAGGCCTCATTTTTTTTAATTGTAAAAATGCTTGTCCCAATATGATCTAGGGGATTCAGAGCAATGGCCCCTAAAGGGAAGCGAAAATTATAATACCATCCTGCAACTGTCCTTTCAAAACAAAGCAAGCGTTGAAAGGCCCCTTTGTCCAAGCCTTCATGGCTCTATACCAAAACCCAGTCCTATGTGATGATAAGATCCTACACGGGACCCCTATGGAAATTTCCCCAAATTCTGATATCCTGGATGACCCATTGTTAAACTGCCCTCCTCTTTCTCAGGGGAACATATATGGCAACCCGTTCAATATATAACCCTTCCAGGGAGGAACCCCATGGGTCACCCCCTTCCCCAAAGCTTCTAAGCCCTCAACATACCAGAAGTGGGACTCATTTTGGTTCCTATGACCTTGCTACTCTCATGTCACCACTCAGGGAAGTGGCTGGAGCAGAGGGGATGTTGAGGGTTCAATTCCCCTTCTCTGTTACAGATATCTGGTGCTATAAGGAAAGACTAGATAAATACTCAGAATACTTAGAAAGATTGTTGATGGGTTTCAAATCCTAACCATGGCTTTTAATTTGTCCTGGAGAGACATTCAGTTTATCTTGTCAGTACGCTGTACCCTGTTTGGGAGTGAATGAACCATTGAGGCAGCCCTGCAGGGAAGCTGATGGAATTTTTGCCCATACTTCAGAGGGAAACCACCCCAGGGCAGAGACAGTTCCAATAAATGACCCCAATTGGGACACACATAAAACTCCTTCAGGAATGACAAGGAGAATCCAGATGATAGGAGCCCTCTTGGCAGCAATGAAGAAATGTATGCAAAAACTAAACAGAACAAATAAAATTAAAAAAAAAAACCCAAAATTATGACAAATTAAGAAGTATTAACCAAGGAAAAAATGAAAACCCTGTAGCATTCTATGACATACTAACATACACTCCTCCTCTATAGAGTCATTGCCCTATTGGACCAACATTTCATTAGCCAGTCATCACTAGACATTAGGAGAAAATTACAGAAATTTCAGATGAGCCTCAGACAAGCAGGAAAAAATTACTAGACTTCCTTCATGGTCTTCAACAATAGAGACTGGAGGAAGGTAAAAAGGATCAGAGTAAAGACAGATGACAAGCCAGACTTATGGTGGCCATAATTGTTAATAACCTCAAGACTCAAACCATCCAAAGGAAACATAAGAGGACCTCAGGAAAATATTTTCTGCTTTTAAGTGCAAAAGGACAAGGCATTGGGCAAGAGATTCCAAAGGGCACTATCATGTTCCTGCAAACAGTGTAAAAACACTTCAGTAGACCCTTGGCAGTGGGGAATTGACTGCTCCCATTCCAAAAGAGTAACTAGGTCAATCAAGACTCTAGTGGTACAGGACCTCCTGGATGGATTAAATGCTGACTGAGGGTACCTGAGGTAACCACTGAAGTTCCTATATGACATCACCATCTTTCTTGAGGAACTCTGGGTAACCTTGGCCATTATAGGCAAGCAAATCCAATTCCTTACTATACAAGGACTACTTGCTGTGCTGGGACCATGTAAAGGGGAAAGCCTTCTTCCAAGTCCACTTTCGTGGTAGGTCTTGAAGGAAGAAACAAACAAACAAAAAAGATACTTTACCCCTCTCATACCCAATTTGATAATCTGTTTTTTCACTCATGAATTTCTAATAATCCCCAGCTTGCCTCTTCCACTACTAGGACATGCAAGACATAATGGCAAAATCAGGGGAATTCCTCCACTACAGCTACAAACCCCAAACATTCCTTATGGCCATTTGTGCCTGTGTACCTTAGGAGATTAATTCTCAAGTAAATCTTTTGGTTTGTTATGCAGGAAGGCCAGGGAAAGCAATTTATGCCCCCCCCCCCAGTATACATAACCCTAAAGGACCCTGGCCATTACCCTCCAACAAACTCACAATATTCTTTTAAAGAAGAGGCAAAAAATAGATTACAACCTATTACAGATGAGCTAGTTCAGTATAGACTTCTTAAATCTTGCCAATCCCATTATAAGACCCCAATATTGCCCGTCCTAAAACCTGGCAGGGAATACCAGCTAGTATGAGACCTGAGGCTTGTTAATGAAGCTGTTGTCCCTGTATAACCCCTTAGCTGCTGACTTTTATAACTTGCTCTCCAAACCCCAAGAGACATTACTTGGTTTACAGTGCTGGATATCAAGGATGCATTCTTTTCAATCCCACTGCTTTTATCATCCCAACATCTCTTTGCTTTTGCATGGGAAAATCCTTTTAATGAAGAAATATAACAATATACATGGGCAATTCTCCTTCAGGGGTTTAGGGGTACACCTCATTTGTTTGCCTGGGCCCAGGCAAGGGACTTGAGGGATCTCAAGTTTAAGACCAGGGAGGGACACTTCAACATGTAGATGACCTCCTAATATGTAGTCCCATTAAAGAGGTCTCCAACCGAAACACCATAAGAACACTCAAATTCTTGGCAGAACAAGATACAAAGTACTTAAAAAGAAGGTCCAGATCTTCCAACAGAGGATTCAATATTTAGGATATACACTAACTCCAGGAATCAGACAAATCTCCCTTGATAGAATAGGGCTATTTCTGAGTTGGTTCTACCAGTTAATAAACAATGGCTTTACTCCTTTTTGGGAATAGCAGGCTTCTGTAAAATCTGGATCCCAAACTTTGGCCTTATCACAAAACCCCTATATGAAAGCATAAAAGGGACATACTCATAGTCTTTACAATGGAGTGAAGAAAAAAAAGTGGCATTTTGGGCACCAGAGCATGTCCTTAGCCAGACCCCAGCCCTAGGAATACCTAACCAAAATAAGCCACTCACACTTTATGTGGCAGAGATACAGGTAATGGCCACAGGGGTCCTAACCAAAGACTTGGGAAGCCAAAACAATCTAATGGCTTATATTTCTAAGAAACTAGATGGGGTAACCACAGGGTGACCAGGATGTTTGTGACTGATGGTGATTAGAGCTCTCCTGATTATAGAGACCACTATGATTACTTTAGGACAACATCTTGAGTTCTTTATCCCACACCAAATTAAAGCCACCTTGGAAATAAAAGGATAAAGAAATAAATAATAGGGGAAAGACTCACAAAATATCAGGCAGTTCTCTTAAATAATTCTGAAGTCAGTATCAGAACATATAATACTATTTTTTTGTGGGGAGAGAGTGTACCAGGGATTGAACTCAGGAGCACTCAACCACTGAGCCACATCTCCAGCCCTATTTTATATTTTATTTAGAGATAGGGTCTCACCGAGTTGGTTAGTGCCTCGATTTTGCTGAGGCTGGCTTTGAACTTGCGATCCTCCTGTTTCAGCCTCCCAAACTGTTGGGATTACAGGCATGCACCAATGTGCCCAGTAAAATACCCAATCTAGTTTCTCTACTGCCCACTGACCTCCCAGATGAACCTTCATTTAAGGGAGTAATCCTCCAGACCCATGCCAGTCACCCAGACCTTTCTGACTAACGATTGCCTAACTCAGAGAAGTAGTTCACAGACGGTAGTAGTTTTGTTTGCAATGGTCAGAGAAAGGCTGGGTATGCAGTAGTTAGCCTAGAAAAAACAAACAAACAAACAAACAAACAAACACACACAATAGAAGCTCACCCCTTGCACCCAGGGACCTCAGCTCAGAAAGCTGAGCTAACTGCCCTAATTAGAGCCTTAATGAAAGGAAGAGATGATGTGTTCAAAATACATACAGACTCCAAAAATTCATTTTTTTGGTGTTAGATGCTCATGCAGCCATTTGAAAAGAAAGAGCCCTCGTGACAATTTGATGGTACCCCATTAAGCATACAGAACAAATCTTGCAGTTGAGCTGTTGGAAGCTGTGATTCTCCCCCCAAGGGTGGCTATTATATACTGCTGGGGACATCAAAAGACATGTCAAAAGTATCCCAAGACAACAAAAGAGCTAATTAAACATCCAAGAAGGCATCCATGAGAGTAGGTCCAGTCTGGCTATGATTTTGTCCCCCTTCCAGGAAGACAAATTATACCCAATTTATATTGCAGAGGGAGGAACAGGCTGCTTTCAGGCCAGGAACCACTAAAAAAGGAAAATGGTGGGAAAGGGATGGACAGCTTAATCTGCAAGTGTCAATTTAATGGAAGACCACTAAAACTTTATATGATTCTTTCCATCTAGGGTGAGAGGCCACTCTTGGAATGGCTACCAACTTTTTCTGGGTGGTGGCCTAAGTGACAGTGAGAGATGTCTGCAAGGCTTGCTCTCAGTGATATTATAAAAACCCTGGGCCCAGACTTCTCCTACTAGTTGAACCTGTACAACACAGGGGAACAAACACAGGAGAAGACTGTCCGATGGACTTTATGCAAATGCCTGCTTGAGGGTGATTTAAGTATCTACTTGTCCTAGCATACACTTTTACTGGGTGGGTTGAAGCCTACTGTACGAGGACAGAAAGGGCTATAGAAATGGCAAAAGTATTATTAAAAGAAGTAATTTATAAGTGTGGGCCTCCTTAAAGCATACAGATTGACAATGGACCTTCTTTCATGATGCAGGTCACACAAGGGGTTGTCAAAGCCCCGGGAATTAAATACCACCTGTATTTAGCTTGGAGACCCCAGTCATCAGTAAGTGTAAAAGAACTTACCAGACCTTAAAATGGGCCCAGCTAAACTTTGTCAGGAAACTTCTGAAACATAGGTAGCCTTAGTACCCATTATGAGAATCATGAGAATTTGAGAACTAGGACCCAGCTAAATATCATCCCTTATGAAATGCTATTTGGATGACCCTTTCTGTCAAAAGAACTTGTAGCAAATCCAGAAACTGCTGAACTCATTAAATATCTAACCAATTTGGGCAAATTCCAATTGCCTATTCAAACCATAGGAAACCAAGTCCTTCCAACTCCTAAAGAAGGAGGGGGCCCTTCAAGTAAAATCTAGAGTACAGGGGTTAATAAAATCCTGGAAGGATCCTAAGAGGATCAGTTGAGGCCAAAATGGAAAGGTCCCTATCATGTAATTTCAACTATCTCCACAGCTGTAAAAATAGCAGAGATCAATAGCTGGATCCATTTGTCAAGGGTGAAGTGAGTACTGCCCAGCATCACACCCCACTTGAGGAGACTTTGACCAGTGAGCCAGATGAAGACCTCAAGTTCCTTATCAAGAAGCAACCACCAAAACACAAGTGAATGTCTACTGATCATCCACCCTACCTGATGTAGGCTACAATTTTGGGAATTATCTTCCTCTGTGGGTTTATTGTGTTTGGAATTCTGCTATTGCTAAGACTGTATTCTCAAGCATAAGGCCCTTTATTGTCTCTTTAACATAAGGTTACTTTTACAGAGGATTGCTATCATATTAAAAGCCTCATTCTACTTTTCCCCATTTCTCGTCCTGACCCTGGGACTTAGTCTCATGTTGTAGCCAGTAATTGGATCAAATCAGCACCTGGGAAGATCTTTGGATCTGATGTACCTGTTCAAACTTTACCAACTACCTCTTAAATCAGTCAAATCCTAGATTGGCTAAGGACTGTTGGCTATGCCTATCCCCACCCTCTACAGAAAACACTGCCATCCCTGTTCATGTCTGGCTATGGGCTACTGGTAAAATGACTCTCCATCCTAAACATGACAGTGGTCTTACATTCTAGCAGATGTCCATAGATGATTTATGCAACTTCCAAATTAGAGAAATGAACAAAAACATAACAAGTGAAAGGGCAGTTCAACTCCTCCAGTCCTATCAAAATAATCTTACTAAAACTTAATGAGGACCCATTACAACTCAAACAAGGCTCAAGTTCCAGATGCCCCTCTGTATCCAGAGGGTATAGGATCCTGGGCATAACTTGGGAACATCAGAAAATTATCTATATAAACATACCTTGAAAATTACCCCCACAGAATAGCCACTTTAATTCCATAGTGATCTAAATTCCCCCTTTAGAAAACCAGTATGGTTCTCATAGAAACCATTTTTTAAAAAATTATTTTGGTACCGGGGATTGAACTCATGGGCACTTGACCACTGGGCCACATCCCCAGCCCTTTTTTGTATTTTATTGGAGACAGGGTCTCACTGAGTTGCTGAGTGCCTCGCCACTGCTGAGGCTGGCTTTGAACTCGAGATCCTCCTGCCTCAGCCTCCCAAGTGCTGGGATTATAGGCGTGCACCACCTTGCCCATCTCAGAAACCATTTTTGAAGAAAGACACTTTATTAAGTAAAAATACAGGCTATTTTCAAAATAAGATATGAATGGATTATCATTGACATATAAAGGAACTCTTGCACTGGGAAAATAAAACCTTCGGTGTAACCCCAGACCAGCCCCATGTCCACTTCCAACCTCTGACAGAGGCCATACTGGCTAGAACCCTATCTACATGGGATTCTGAAAATAATAAAATAACTCACATCTTCTATCAAATTTAGCTTCTGTATGGAAATACTAGGAATTTCTTTCTGTGTGGAACAAATTCTTACTTATGTCTATCAACCAACTGGATGGAGACATGTACACTGGTATCTCTATCCCAAATATAGATATATCCCCTAACAATCAATCTTTAATCATACCTTTAATGACATCTACTAGAGACAAAAGAACCATATAACAGATTTACCTCCCAGTAGGACTGGGAGTAGCTGCAGGAGTTTGCACAGGAATGGGGTGGGAGGGGGTCTAACTACATGTAATCTTGTTAGAAATATCAATAGGTTTCTCAAAATAGCTATGTCTCAGTTCCCATCCAGGGATGGTGCTATACCCACTGCCCCGCCTTCTCCCACCCAGACTCCCCTCAAGGTCATAGCTTCCACTCAGGCCAGTCTAAACTGTATGTGCTTAAACCAATGTGCCCAAACCATTCTAACCTATGATTTCACAATCTCCAGACCCTCACAGCCCAATTAGCATATGACAGATATCCAAAACAGTAGATATAAGCTTAAGCCTGCACATTCTCTCTCTCTCTCTCTCTCTCTCTGCCGAGGCCCCAGCTCCCTGTTCCTCCTCTCTCCTCCCTGCTCCCTGTCCCTATTCCCTGGACCCTACTCTGGGCTCTCTGCCCCCTTTCCCTTCCCTACTCCCTGCTCCCTGGCCCCTACTTCCTGCTCCCTGTTGTCCCTCCTGCTCCCTGCCTGGGACCCCCTGCTCCCTATTCCTTGCCTCTCCTTGCTTCCCCTCCCTGCTCCCTGCTCTCTGCTCCCTGGCTCTATCCTGCCACTTCCCCACTCCCTACCCCCCTCCAGCAGCCACCTCACTGCTTTCCAATAAATCTCTTGGCAGTATCTCAGTGTGGTCACTCACCTTTCAACTCTCTTATTTTCAGAGTTTGTCTAAAGATCTCCCTGATAGCATAGAGGAAATAGAAAAAAAAAAAAAAACATAATTATCCTCCAAAATCAGATTCATTAGCAGCAGTCACTCTCCAAAATATGAGAGGACTAGGTTTGTTACTTGCTGAAAAAGGGGGATTATGTCTCTTCTTGGAGACAGAATGTTGCTTTTATGCCAACCAATCTGGAATTGTTATGGATGCAGCAACATAATTAAAAAACCATGCCTGTAGAATCCAATAGCAACCATCAGAGTCATAGGGATCATGGACAAGATTGTGGAACTGGATGTCTTGGTTACTACCCCTGACACGACCCCTTTTGATGCTTCTTCTCTTTTGGTTTTATTGTTTGGACCATGTTTATTAAACCTACTAATAAGGTTTATCTCTTCTCATTTAGAAGCCCTAAAACTACACCTGAAAATTCAGCAAGGCTACAAACCAATCCAATAAATAGACATGAGTATTCCACTGTCTCATCCTGGCAAAGAGAACAAGGATTCTGTGAATCCCAAATAGGCAGAGCCAACAGTCCATTGTGAGACTGAAGCAGCTATAAGAAGTTGAGACCTCCAACCCCACAGCCACCCAAAAAGAATTTTGGGATAACGTATCTCAGGGGGAAATTTTAGGTAGGAGTTGAGGGATACCAAGATGGTAGAGGCAGGGTATATGAAAGATACTGCTGTAGAACAAGACAAGGAGACAAATCATAAGTCTCATTACCATGACAACTCTCACTACTGAGGAATTATCATCATGACAACTCCCACCACAAGTTCATATTTTTAAATGACCAATGGGGTTAAAGTGGGCAATATTCTCATTAGGTTTTCTAAAGTAACCGATATGGGGAAATGGACAACATTCTAATCAGGTATCGTAAGGTGACCAATGGGAACAAATGGGGTAAGGTCTTCAACCCAGTCCATATAGGAAAGAGAACACCACATAGCTCAGCATATAAGATATTAATTTCCAGACACTGGAGCCTTGAGCCTGTCTTTCTTGCTCAGCTCACTCTGTTCTACCTTACAGAGTGCTACTCTTATCTTCATCTTCAATAAATCTGTACTTTACCTATTATTTGTGTCTTGCTCAATTAGTTGCTTGGGACATCAAGGACCTGGACCCCAGCTGGACACCCCAATAATATTACTTGGTCCCATCCTTTTTTTATATGCCTCTATTTCTCTACATGGAAATATTTACTATGTACCTTTATATATTGGATGTGGTAACCTGTTTTTTATTTTATAGTGGCTTATGCTGAGAATCTGCCTTGAGTCTCAGAAGACTTTGGACTTGTATTTTTGGGAAATCTTAGTACATTTGAGATTATGGGTACACTTGGGAATGGACTAAAATGTATTTTGAATTGTGAGATGTGCATGAGGAAGCATAAGCTTTTGGGGTCAGGGGTGGAAGGTTATAGTTTCAATATAAGATGTCCTCCAAAATCTCATGTGTGAAACAATGCAAGAAGGTTTAGAGGTGAAAGGATTGGGTTATGAAAGCCTTAATCCAATCAGTGAATTAATTCCCTGATAGGAACTAACTTAATGGTAACGAAAGGCATGTAGAGTGTGGCTGCAAGAGGTACATCACTGGGGGCATGCATTAGGGGTATATATTTTGTCCCTGGAGAGTGGAGTCTTTCTCTCTCTCTGCTTTTTGGTTCCATGTCCTGAGCTGCTTTCTTCCACCACACTCTTCTGCTATGATGTTCTGCCTCACCTGAAGTCCAAGGCAATGGAGTCAGCTGAAATAACTTATACTCTTCTTTATTTTCCCCATAGACACCTTTATTATTTTTAACATTCTTCCAGAAAACTAAGCTTATTAATGGGTATCTGGAATTATCTACCCCCTACCCATCTCCTGTTATCTCTGATTGACATAAAATTTTTTTTGTTTGTATACAATGTATATTCGTACCATTCAAATCTTCAGTCATGCATTTTCTATTCAGATAATCACAGTTTGATCACAATGTACATATTTAGTTAACTCAGATATTGTCTCCAATTTACTCTGTACGTTTGTGATGGGGTTTATAGTTTCATGTATTGGACACAGATGTGATACGTTTAGGAAAAAGGAAGCGAGGGTATTATTTTGTTCTTTCTTAGGAAGTGTGAAAAGAGAATTCTATGGAAGTGGTTTACTATGTGCAGATGAGAGAGGAAAGAGAATGGAGTGAACGATTTAGTGGAAAGACCGATTTATATATAAACCAAACTTATGCAACTGTTGAGAGAAGAAAGAAAGAAGGAAGGAAAAGAAAAAAAAAGATGACAAAGAAGTAGGAGTTAGTGTAAAAGAGAGGAAAGAGAAAGTGAGTAAAAAAAAAAAAAAACTAGAGAATAAATTATAACACCACTTTGTGTATAGTTTAGTTGCCCCAGTTTCAGAAATCCCAATTTCTGCATATAACTTTATTTCGCCTCTGCTGAGAATGCAATGGAAGGGTGTAAATAGGAAAGATGAGGGAAGAAGAAAGAAAACAAAAGTGAGAAGGAAGAAATAAAATAGGAATAAAAGCAAGCAAGCAAACAAACAAGAAAAAAACAAAAAACAAAGTTGAACCCAGGAATAAATCTCAGGAACAAATCTCAGACAAACAGCACCCTGTGAAGCCCTTCTTTTTTCCCTTCCAGTTTAAGCCAGTTGTCCTGGATCATGCCCAGGCAGACACAGAGAACCTGGAAAGCTTGCAGACGGGGGCATGTTTCCCTGCTGTCCCATGCTGGGATTGCGTCTCTGTGGTGGGCTGGCTGGGAAAGTCTGCCAGGGGGCCTAGCAGGAAAACTTGCAGACTGGGGCTTGTTCCCCTGCCTTCCTGTGCTGGGGTGGCGTCTCTGTGGTGGGCAGGCTGAGAAAGTCCCCTGTAGGGCCTAGAGGCTGGGGCTATTTCCCCTGCCGTCCCGTGCTGGGTTCACTTACCAAGTTTTTTTTTTTTTTTTTTTTTAGGAAATATGTTCGTTTTTGTCCAGCCATAGGGAAAAAATATTTTCCTTATTTATTTTTCTTGTTAGAATTTCCAAAGAAAAGCACTAGAATTCCATTTGAAATAACCATTTCCTGATTCTCAGCAACCAAACCTGCCCTGGGGAGCTTCAGCACCTGCACAGCAGAGCAACCCAGGGAAGATCTTAGGCACAAGAGCAACGCCTGGACCTAAAGGATAGAAATGGTGAACTCCGGAAAAAAGTCCAAGAGTATAAACTCTTCTAAAATTGTTTTTGTTGGGGGTTTTGGTTGTAGCAGTAAAAATACTAACTAAAACAATAAGTAAAAACAAATTTGCTGGTTGGAGAGGACCTACTGTGGCAGGTAGACACTAAGAAGGCATCCTTTGTTCCCTATCCATTGGTATACACCGCCTTGTAGTTTTGTCTTCTCCCTGTGATTGTGGACTAGAACTGAGACTTGCTTTGAAAGAATGCTGTAACAGTGATAGGAGGTCACTTGGTGATTATAAGACATACAGTTGTGATTTTGTCTTGCTAGCAAAATTTCTCCCATCATGGCTTTGATGAAACTTGCTGCCATGTCAGGAAAGAACACATGAGAAGCTACTGAATGGAGCCTTTCATGGATCCACAAGGAACTGTGGGCCTTGATCCTATAGCTTACCCTACAATTTGCCATTTACATTTGCAATAAATCAAAACTCCTTTCATATAACACTACATTGAATCACTAGTAATGAGTACCTCATAATATGAAAACTATCTTTATTCCTTTCTCCCATGATTTATACTATTATAATTCAATTTGCTTGCATATAGGCATACCTGTGAGGGAAGAGTCCTGTTCCAGGAATATTTGAATATGATTGATGGACAAAGGGAAGTAAATAGAAACATCAAAGACACCTGTGCCTGCCCCTCTCTAAGCTTGTTTCTCCCAGACCCAACCTCTGCTGGCAATGCTCAGGAACTTCCCCAGTGGACAGCAACCATCCTCACTGATTGTGAATATCTTCCTGTTAGGTAGACCTCATGGTCTGGAATAACCTTTCAAGGAACAAACACAGACATTCAAAACTCTTCAGCACAGGATGCATTCCTCTGTGAGCTGCCTCTGATCTGCCCCTCTCTCCTGCCCAATCCCCCCTGCTATGTCCTCCTGCCCCTGCCATCCTCATATACCACTGTTCCTAGTTATACTTCTAATCCTCTGGTCTCTTTTCATGTGTTGGCCTGTGCCACTAAAACATATTTCTTATTTACATTTCCTCTTCTGTTTTCTTGACTTACTGCTCTCCACTTTTCAGAACATTCTCCAGTGTTCCTCCTCCAAGAGGCTTTCTTTGTCCATTCCATTCCAGGACTGCTGCTGTCCTCTGAGTTTGAAGTGTGGATCTTCCTCTTGCAGTTTCCTTTCCTATAAAGTTTTCTGAGTGCCCAACAGACTGAAACATTAGAAAATATGAAAAGTTAGTGTCTGCTATACCTCCATGAGCCCAACACATGTAATAAAGAGCAACACAAAAGATTCCCTTTTACATTGAATTTCACAATTCATGTCTCAAACTCCTCACCTATATCCTTACCCACTTGCCAATAAATTCCGAATCTTTCAATCTGAAGAGAAATTGAACTGAAAGATTAACTTATTTTTTTTTTTACTTCCTCTGTTCTCATGACAGGACATGAACCCTGACTTTCACCTTAACCTCTTCTCTGGTTTCCCTTTCCCAAACCACTGAGAAGATCCTCTGATGGACTATACCGCTTTTAACCTCATCTACACCTCTTTGCCTTTTCACAGTTTTGTCCTCTTAGACCTAGGAAATCTCATTCTCTAAGATTCAGCTCTATTAATATGACTTCCTTGATAAATATTTTCATATCCTTTTTCAGTATACACTTTCACTAATTTTACTGTGTTCTTTTTTTCAGTTTTTTTTTTTGGGGGGGGTAGTACTGGGTATTGAGTTCTGGGGTGATTAACCACTGATCCATGTCATTAACCTTTTTAACTTATTTTTTGTTTTGTAAAAAGTTCTCACTAAGTTGCTGTGTGGTGCATTACTCATAAATCTACTTGAATGGTCTTTTATTTTGGTACTAAGCCATGGGGGACTTAGGCTAAGGCCTGAGATCTTTGCCCTCACTCTACCTAATGGGACAGCTTTCCTAGCTCTGGAATTGGGCATAACCCATTGGGTCTGTACAGCCCACCTCCTACATTGTTTGGTAAAGAACATAAAGAAGAAAACCTTTGAAGTTCCCTTATATATAAGTTCTCTTATTTATATATGCCAAACAAGGGTTCTCTCTCTTTCCAGTGTGGAAGCTTGGACCCCTAAGTCATAGAGTCGTCCTGCCCCAACTTTTCAAAATTACTTCTGTCTTGTGTGGTCTTTTCATTGCCTTCTTTTTTCTTAGCTTTGTTTCCCAGCCAGTTCACTTCACACAGAGGAACTCTGACTCAACCGCTTGTGCTGGACGTGGGTGGAATTGATGGTTTTGAAATCATGATCCTCCTATCTCAGCCTCCCAAACTCCTGGGATTACAGGTGTGCCCCAACAAGCCCTACTTTTTTTTTTTCTTTCTTCAAATTTGTCATAATCACTGCTACCCTGGATCTTTTGCTGTTACCATTTGGTAAGATTCACCTGTGTCAACATGTGCAAAATGGGTGTTAATGAATAATGGTGTAGCCCCTTGATTAAGAATGTTTAATTGACCTCACTCTTCATCCTAGAAATCTGACACTTTTCCTTTCAACCAGAGTTATTTCAGAGAAAATTTCTGGAACACATTAAAAGAAGGAATGTATAAATATAATAAATGTACTAAATGTGAGATTTTCTTTAAATTTAGGAAAGGGTAGTGTTTAAAAAATTAAAATAATTGCAGTGGTTACTTGGAAATAAGCATGAATACAATTTTGAACATAGAAATGAAAGACTTTAATATACAATGCAAAAGTATATATTTGGTTGTCGATTATGTTCACAGGACCAAATAAAAATATACAAATAAAAAGAAAATTTATAACCAAGTGTTAAATATATTTGCACACCAAAACAAAACTAAGAAGATACATTTAATACCAACAATGAAGTGCTGAAATTCAATGGTGAGTCAGCAGAGTGATATTTTTGATCACTCATTCTTATATAAAAGAATTAAATCTCCCAAGTAACATAACAGGGAGGACAGGAAGCAGCTGCTGTTGTTCTTGTTGAATCCATGTGGAGGTTCTAAGCTCTGAGGCTCCAACTGTGGCCCTACCCTTGGTGAACATGGTCTGGAGGACAAGGAACATGCCCTCCTGGTCCTTTGAGCTTGTGCAGAAATCAACCAGGACTGCACCTCAGCCTACCTCCACTGTTTGCAGTTGTTTAAGGTGTTAAAGTGGAGGTTCGCATTGGGGAGGTTGTGTAAGGGTAACAAAGATGTTAGAGTTGTTAAATGTCTACAACAGTGTTATAAAGTTCTAAACCCTCCTATTTATATTCAAGGTAACACTGGGAATATTGGTATTAAATGTAAGTTATGCAGGGTACTATTCTTATCTTTCTTTATGTTAGAACAACACAGTGGTTAAGAGAAAGGGCTCTAGTGGAAAATTCTTGTTTTAAATGAAGTCTCTTACTAACTAACAGTAGAGTAAGAAAATGAGGACTAAACTAAGGGAAAAAAGAAAACAAAGCTAAAAAGTTGAAACACATATAAATAACAATTTATAAGATGATCAATGGAGAAAAGATTGATTTTCCTATAAATGTCTTAGAAAAATGAATGACTAATAGGGGGAATGAAAATCTGACCTTTGACTTCATATTATACACTAAATAGATATAGCTATAAATATAGAAATAATAAACATATTATGTAGAACACAATTTAGGAAAATATCTTCATGATAAGGTTGCAGGATGCAATTTCTTAAATTAGACCTATAAAGTATTTACCATTAAAAAAGATATTCTAGTAAAGCTGATGTGAACAGTTTCTGAAGAAAGATTTGGGTCATGCTCAAATTTTTCTATCCTTTTTTTTTGTAGGGCTTTAGGTCAAATTCGGAACTGAACATTGGAAGTGGTAACAGTCTGACTCTTGATAAACTGTGAGGATGGTATAAACCACAGACATGCAACACATATAATCTTTCAGTTAACTATGAATCATACCTATACAGTGATATAAGATTATAATGAAGCTGAAGAATGTCTATCACCTAGCCATTAGCCATTGTAACATCATAGCACAGTGTATTGCAGTGTGCTAGTGTCAAACAAACAAACAAAACAAAACAAAACAAAACAAAATCCCTACCAGGATGCTAGTTATAACAGAGTAAAGCATAATTATTGAGATCCATCTCTGCTCAGGAGTCCCAAGTGGCTCTGCCACAGCCGTTTTTGCTTGTAAACTGCAGGCGCTGAGAAATCTCTAGGGAGGGTGCTGGATATACCAGAAGCTAGGAAGTAGCAGAATCAATCTGACAATAATATGATGTAAAATAATGCATCAGAGTATCACACTTCCTAAAACATCTTCAAAGTTCATAAAATTATACACTGTAATAATCATAACAATTATTAGTAAATTTGTAATAATTATAAACAATGTGTATAATATTCAAAAAGAGATTAAAGATGATTAAAGATGATTACGCTCAGAAGATGATGGAGTGTGCCTAGGCAGAAACCCTCAATTCTTCCACAACCAAGAAACAAAGCAGTTAAAGAACAGCTGACCAGAGAGATGGGTGACAGATTAAATACTCTGAAACTCAATAGTGGACAGATTGAGACTTGAAAGGACTTGGAATTTGGTTATCAGAGCAGAAGATAAGGACAGAATACCTTGACTAACAACCCTGACTAGGGGTAACATAAAGAGAAAGACAGAGAATAAAAGCCTGTAAGTTTACTTCCTTAACACAGATGAAAAGAAAAGAAGACCAAGTTACAAAGAGGATAGGAGCAGCAAATAGTGAAGGCAATCACACACTTCAGCCAAAATTGTGGACTGAAAGCTTTGTCAGGCAGGGAAGTTATTCTGTATAGTCCACAGCTAGCCAGCCTCCCTGGGAGAAATTAAATATGTACAGCTTCTTTCCACATACAGATAGTAACAAAACCATAGGCAATGCCTCTGAAATGGATTGGTAAATTATCTAGAAGGAATTTGTAGTGGGATCATTACTAACTGAAGGTTATCAAAACCCACTCCCACTCACTGAAGATACAGGGAGTGAGCTGAGGCTGACCTGACAATAAATCACCCTGGGAAATTCTAACCCTGACCTGGTACTACTCATATCTTCCACAAGAGCTCAGGCAAAGTTGGGCCAACTGACACCCTACCCCTATGATACTGATGCATAAAACCCTGGTGATCTGCAGCAGCCAGGATGGGATTCTGTGCCATAGACCACCCATAGAGAGCCTGTGATTATAGGTCCCCCATTTGCAGACAGACACCAAATTCTATGCCACTATAAAGAAGTCCCTGTGCAGTGGAGTGGGTATTCAGTTTTCCACAGCACTAAGTGACAGCTCTTACACCCTTGCACTCAACAGAAACAACCAACAGATACAGCATCCTCTAAGCATGAAGATTTGGGCAACTGGGATGATTAACAAGCTCCAGCAGGCAAGAAAACCATAGGAACCAGGGATGTAGCTCCTATGCCTCAGCACCTCTAGGAGGGTCTACAATGCATGTTCCAGAGTTGTGAGTTAACTCAATTCTCATTCATATGCATGGAGTCATTTCCTGAGGATACCCCCAGGCAGCCACTGGAGAAAATTAGCACATACACAATGGCAGTACACCCCACAAAGGGGCTTAACAGAGGAGCATCCCAGAGACACCACCTACCACGCAATGTGCCTAGGTACAAGCCCACTGATCTGTGTTGCCTGTGTACTCCAGAATAGGAAACAGCCCCACACCCCCACCTAGGCAACTCAGCATCACCTCAAACAGACTACAATACCTGGCACACTCTGAAATGTACATAGGGGAGCCCACATATGATTTGACAATGCTAGATACATGGAACTTTACTTCAAGAGATCACACAAGACTACACACCCTAATGGGGTATAACCAGCTAAGTCACAATTAGGGACTGTATTCTCTGACCCAATAAAAAGATAGTAAGTACTGGACATACCAAAGATTGAAAGCAGTCTCCCAGAATCATATCAGAAGTGAGCTGGTGTTATCACAACCTCCACATCCAAGAAAACAGAGGTAAAGCCAAAGAGTGGTGGGCAACTTCTAAAGGTCCTACATTTTGATGAAATCCAAATGAGGAAGAATTAAAAATAAATCCCCTATCTTGGCATGGAATATCATAAATAGTAGTAATTGCAATTTTTTTTTTGATACCAGGGATTGAACTCAGGGGTACTCAACCACTGAGCCACATCCCCAGCCCTATTTTATATTTTATTTAGAGACAGGGTCTCACTGAGTAGCTTAGTGCCTCGGTTTTGCTGAGGCTGGCTTTGAACTCATGATCCTCCTGCCTCGGCCTCCCAAGCCACTGGGATTATAGGCGGGCACTACCATGCCCAGCTAGTAATGGCAACTTTGATCTTATAAATATTACATTTCATATTGAATCAACAGATGTTCCTTTGTTATATAACATTACAGCCCTAAACCCAATTGACTACATTTCTTCTAATGTTTTCAAGCATTAACTGTAATCATGTTTCCATCTTTGCTTTCCCAGCTTAGGCACTTGGCCTTCTTAGTTTCTCTTTTCCTTTTTTCTATAACCTGCTCTCCCTCAACCCACCACCCATTTTTATTCTTTTTATCTTAGTTTGTATTATTTTTATATTTTCTTGTCTCTTTTTTTGTTTGCTCTTTTTTCCTCTTCTACCATTTCAGACTCTATATTGTGTAATAGTAATTTTACAGTCATTAATAACTAATTCTCAACCTATTCAGGAACATTACTACAATTTGGAGAACATTTCCAATAGGATTTTTTTTCCCCTAAGGTTTATTAGTACATGGCTTTGATATGAAGTGACTACAGTAGAAGGAAGGCTTAGTATCTTCTCTCAAATTGGTGCTGATACTGGGAACAGCAGAGGATATATGCTGAGGGGGAGTATTAATACCTGGATATTTCCCCAGACGGTGGCAATTAATAGAAAGAATCTGACTAAATACTACCTTGCATAAAAGTAGAAGAGGTAATCATCACAGCAGATGGGTTGACACACAATATGAAAAACCAAGGAAACAAGCCACTCCAAATATCCCATAACACTTCAACAACTGATCACATTGACACCACTATATAAACATAGGCACATGAAGAAATATTTATAGATACAGATATGGTGTTAATCATGTATGTAAATATATTTATTAACAGCTGACAAAGCATTGAATCAAAAAGTGCTCTCTAGTAGCTGTTAGTACAGTCAGTTGTCCAGATCTACATTTTTTTTGTGTGTGTAGTGTTGGGGATTGAACCCAGGGCCTTGTGCATGAAAGGCAAGCACTCTACCAACTGAGCTATATCCTCAGCCTTCAGATCTGCATTTCGGATACCAATCTGCAATACAGAGCAACTGGAACTTTGTAAACAAATGGTAGATACTGGGTATGGTCAGGAAATCAGCCTGGATCACCTTTAAGAGTTAGAATGTAAAGAAAAAAATGTGAACTGAGTATATAACCAACCAAGCACATGATGATGATATCAATTATAATGATGTATATATATATATATATATATATATATATATATATACACACATATATATATATCTACGCACACACACATATATGTGGCATAGGAACCAACTAAAAGATTTTTTTATATATAGTAGTATAAAGTATGATAAAATATGTGTTAGTTTTGCATCACTGTGACCAATATGCCTAACAAGAACAATTTAGAGAAAGAAAAAGTTTATTTTCACTCATGGTTTCAAAAGTTTAGTCCATAGTCAGCCAACTCCACTGTACTGGCCCGAGGTGAGGTAGAATAATATGGTAGAAGGGTGTGGCAGAATAGCACTGCTCTACGATGGTGACCAGGAAGCAGAGAAAAAGAGGGAGTAAAGGGTGCAAGGAAAATGAATCCTTCCAGGGCATATCTCCAGTGATCCACCTCCTCCAGTAACACCCCCTCTGCCTACAATCACTACCTAAAAAGGATGAACTGATGAGGTTGCATTTCTCATAATGCAATCATTTTGCCTCTGAATTATTCTGCATTGACACAGGAGATTTTAGGGGATACCTCATATCCAAACCATAATATTCTGTCCCTGGGCCCCAAAAGCTTGTGTCCATGTCACAATGCAAAATGCATTCAGTTCATTTTCAAGATACCTATAATCATAACAGTTGTGGCAATACCAAAAAGTCCAAAGACTCTCCAATCAAGGCAAACTCTTGGCTGTGAGCTCCTATGGTGACCAAAAGTAAGTTATTTACATGCAATATATAGTGGCACAGAGTAAACATTCCCATACCAAAAGGGAGAAATAGAGGCATAAAAAGAAGGGAACAAAACAAGACTTAAATCCCGCTGGACAAACATTAGGTACTGTAACTCCATGTCAAGAATGTGATCTCCAAAAGATTTAGTAAGTCCACCTCTTTGACCTTGCTGGTTGCAGCTCTCAGGTCCACTCTTTTAGCCTGGATTTCCCCACAGTCAGAGCGTTCATCAGCAGACTGTCCATTTATTGGCATCTCTTAATTCTTGAGATCTCCATTCCAGCTTTGGTTTCACTTTCAAAGTTTCATGCATTGCCCTCTCAGGGGCTGCCCCCAAGGGTTCCTACCCTGTTACCATTGCCTGACCTCCCAGGCCTTCCTCTGAAATCTCAGTAGAAGCTTCCATGATCACTCAACTTTAATACTAGCTTGAACAGTAGCCAGGCCTCCTGGGACCACAGTTACAGTGGCCTCTGAGTGCCTGGGCAGCGGAGTACAGTAAAATGAATCCTAGAGAAAGAGCTTTCTAGTCCTCCTGTCAAAGCAGGGTGCCTCTACAGTCTCTAAAGTGAATTTTGACTTCTACACTAGGCCTGCAATGGGTATGACCTCAGTGATTCCTGAGATGCCCTCTATCTTTCTTTCCAATTGTCTCTGAACAAAATACTTCTCTTCAGTGGCTGCAATCTCTTCAACAACCACAACTTCCTTGGTCCCAGTTTTACATGCATTTCCCTGGCCAAATTGCAAGTTTAAAAAATCCATCTTCTCTACTCTCTCCTCCTGATTTTCATAGTAAAATTGGCCAAACATATCCAGCAATATCTGCATATCCAGTAATATCTGTACTGCCACCACCTGAATGTTGTGCTGCCTTGAAATTTCCTCTGCCAGATTAATTAGTCCTTCATCTTTAAATTCAGCCTCACATAAAGTCTCAAGACATGGGCAAAATGTTGACAAGTTTGTTTTTTTTTTTTTTTTTTTTTTTCCCAGAATGTGTACTCTGGGTCTAATTCCCAACTGAGTTTTTATTCCCCCTCTAAAACCTCATGAGCACAGTCTACATTTCAACCACAATTTTGGTATTCTAATTTCCCAACAGAATCACCCACAAAACTTTGATTATGACTTTCGAAGCCTTCTCTGCCTTTTTTCTCTACACTTTTCCAAATTTTTTTACATACCAGTCCCAAAGGCTTCTGAACAACAAGGTCAATTTAGTGAAGCAAAGGCCCCACTCCTTGGTACCAACTTCAGTGTTAGTCAGCTTTGTGTCACTGTGATCAAAATAAACATAGAAGGAAAAAATGTTATTGGGTGCTCACAGTTACAGAGTTTCAGTCCATGGTCAGCCAACTCCATTGCTCTAGGCCCAAGATGAGGCAGAACATCATGGCAGAAGAACATGGTGGAGAAATGCTGCTCCACTCATAGTGTCCAGAAAGAAGAGAGAGGGAAGGGGTTGCAGGGAATATGTACCCATCCAGAGTAAGCCCCCAGTGACCCACCTCTTCCAGTCACATACCACCAGCCCAGAGTTACCACCAGGACAATAATCCTTTCAAATTAGAATGGACTGATTAAATTATAGCTTTAATAATCTAAGAATTTCAACTCTGAACATTTCTGTTTTGACACAGGAACTTTTGGTGGACACCTTATTTCTGAATCATAACAAATGTAAAATAAATAATCATGTTTGTATACTGATAAAAATAAATTCATGAATATATAACAAATGGAGGAAAATAAGTCTCCATGCTGAAGGCTTTAAAAGTAATTATACAAAAGAAAATTTATTGATTTTCTATACATAAGAGGTTGAATATGACTTCCCAGTTTTTAAGTGTGTGCCATTCCTAGTGATTTATTTTCAAAAACTAAATCAAATAAACAGAAAAAAAATAGTTTTACAGTAGAGAAGTATAACAATACTACCTCATCCAGGTGACCTAATTAACATCAGCAGTACTAAATCATACTGATAGTATGTAATGTTGAGAAGATGTGATGAGAACTTCATTTCACATCTGTGGGTTTCCTCTACACAGTACTCTATGCTAATATAACATGAGAAAAGCATCAGTAAAATCCCAAATGAGGGATGTAAATCATAAAAGTGAGGGATGTCAATCACAAAATAAAAAGAAACTTTCATAGCTACAGGAGCCAAAGAACACAGGATATCTAGATGTGAAAGAATTTTCTTGATGGAATATGGAAAGAGAAAATGGATATTAAATAAAAATTAAGAAAATCTGAATAAAGAAAAAGTGTTCATATATGATAGTACATAGTATTTTCCTAATTATGAAAAAATGTGTCATTAAATTAATAGGTAAAATATTAGAGAAATTGTGTTTTGGGTATATATAAATTCTCTGTATCATCTTAGCAACTTAGATATAAGTCTAAAATTTGCTGAAAATGAAAAAAAAATTAAAAAAATGCACCGTTAAGTTTCCCTAACAGAATATTAGCATCGTTATTGATGTCAACTAAGTGCCTTTCCCAAATTCTATTCCTTCCTAACCTTCTACTAGTAGCTATTATCCAGATTTTCTGTTTGTCATTCCTTATGCCATAGTTTGAATATGCTTTTTATCCCCCTGAAAGGTTTTTGTGTAGGGTACTAGATTCCTGTAGGTGATATTGGAACAAGGTGTGAACCTTTAAGAGGTGGGGTCTGGTGACGATGTTCAGGTTTTTCTTTGTGTGTGTGTGTGTGTGTGTGTGTGTGTGTGTGGTGCATGTGTGTATGATGCTGTGGATTGAATCCAGAGTCACATACATGCTAGGCAAACATTTTACTACTGATCTACATCACCAGCCCATTAGGTATTTCTAAACAAAAGAGACAAAGAAGACCCTTATATCCTGGTTAAGTGAAAAATCCAATAAAAACATATAATGATAGTAAATATTTATGTCCCAAATGTTAACACACTCAATTACATTTAAAAATTCTGAGTGACTCAAACATACCCTTATCACCAATAGACACATCATCAAAGCATAAGATCAATAAACATATATCCAACCTAAATAATACTATAAATCAAAGGGACCAAACAGGCATCTACATAATATTTCCCTCCAAAACAGCTGAATTTACTTTCTCCTCAGCAGTTCATGGAATATTTTTTAGAATAGAACATAATCTAGGTCACAATGTAAGTCTTAGCAAATACAAAAAAACAATAAATATAATCCCATGCATCCTATAAGAACATAATGGAATGAAACTAAAAATCAAAAGCAAGAAAATTAGTAGAAACCACACAAACACATAGAGATAAAACAATACTTTTTAAAATGAAGACTGAATCAGAGAAGAAACCAAGGAATTCTTAGAAACTAATGAAATCAAAGTTACAACATATAGGAGAGGGGAAAGAAGGGGAAAGAAGGTGAGGGGAGGGGAGACGAGGGGAGAGAAGAAGAGAGAAAAGGAGAAACACTCTCCTCACCGTGGACAAAATATATATCCCAAAGACATGTTCTCAGTGACCTTCCTCTTCCAATCACATCCTACCTGCTTACAGTTATGACCCAGTTAATCCCTATCAGGGAATTAATGTATTGATTAGGTTAAAATTCTCACAACCAAATTATTTCACCTCTAAACACTCATGCACTATCTCATACATCACCTTTAGCTAATTCCTATCAGGAAATTAATGCATTGGTTAGGTTAAAACTCTCATAACCCAATCATTTCACCTCCCAAAGCCTGTGCATTATCTCACACGTGAGTTTTGGGGGATATTTCATATCTAAACCAATACATTTCATACCTGGCTCCCAAAAGCTCATGCTCATAATGAAAAATACATTTAGTTCATTTATAGGAGTCCCCATAGTCTTAAAAGTTCTAGCATTGTCTGGCCATGTCCAAAGTCTCCTTTGAAATTCAATGCAAATGATCAGAGTGAACTTCTATAAAAATCAAAAGCAAGTTTCGTATATCCTATACATAAAAGTGCACAGTAAACATTTCCATTCAGAAAAAAAATAGGGACATAGAAAAAAAAAAAAATTGGACTAATCCAAGACCAAAATCCATCTGGGCAAACAAGTCTTGTAGCTCCATGTCCAGTATCTGGGCACATGGCATCCTGTTGCTCTCTGCAAAAGGCTGTGTAGCTCTGACCATATGACCTTGCTGGTTGCAGCCCATGTGGCCTCTCTGTTGGCTTGTCTCTGCTTGATTCCAGCAACTTCCCTTATCAGGCATTTCATGTTATTGGCATCTCTTAATCTCAATGGTCTCCTTTGCAGCTTTATCTTCTTTCTCACATCCTTATGTATTAGCCTCTCAAATACAGCCCACAAGGGATCTGACCCTGTGACACTTTGCCTAGCCTTCATTGGCTTCCTTTGAAAATACTGGTAGAAGCTTCTCTGACCACTTAACTCCAGCATCCTGCATAACCAGCACCAATGTCTGCCACTACCTCAAGCAGTAGCTAAGCCTATAGGGCCTATGGCTGCAACAGCCTCTGTATACCTGGGTAGCTAAGCATGGCCAAACAACTTGCTAGGCAACCCTGTGCAAGCAGAGTGTCTCACTGGTCTATTATCAAGGAAATTTTACTTTTATATCTTTCAAACTCAGATGGGTGTGATCTTGTCAATTCCTGAAATGCCTTCAGATCAACTTTACTATTGCTCTTGGTAAAGTATTTAGTGTTTTTTTCCCCCCAGTGGCTGTAATGTCTTTAACACCAACACATTCTTTAGCTCCAGTTTCACTTGCAGTTCTATGTTATATTGCAAGTTTTCAAAATTTTTCTGCTTTGATTTCTGCTCCTAATTATTACAATAAACTTAGCTAAAAGCTGCCAGCAATATTTATGCTGCAGCCTGAATATGATGCTGCCTAGAAATTTATTCTGCTAGATTAAAAAGTCCATTGCCTTCAAATTCAGTCTCACAGAAAGTCTCAGACACAGGCAATATATAGACAACTTCTTCAACAGAATGTAACACAAATGGTCATTAGTCCCATTTCCAATAGAATCCTCTATTTCCTCTGAATCCTCTTAAACCCAGTCTTTACTATCCACAGTCATATTGGCATTCTGGTCTTCTTAACTACCAATGGAATTTCCCATTAAAGTCCACTTACAACATTCTAAAGCTTAAATTCCTACCATAAATTCCAAAAAGTTCCAAAAGCTCCTGAACCACATGGTCAGTTTAGTCACAGCAATGGCTCCACTCCCTGTATCAATTTCTGCTTTAGTCAATTTCTTCACTAATATGACCAAAAGACTTTACAAGAACAATTTTTAGGAGAAAAAGTATATTTGGTACTCAGATTTCAGAGGTCTCAGTCTGTAGACAGCTGACTCCACTCTTAGGGGCCTGAATTGAGGCAGAACATCATGGCACAAGAGTGTGGTGAAGGAAAGAGGCTTAGGACTTGGCCACCAGGAGGAGAAAGAACAAGGAAGGGGAGGGAAGGAGAGAGAGGGAGAGGGGGAGATATTGAGAGAGAGACAGGGTTGGGGGGAGGGAGAGAGGGCAAGGGAGATAATCCCCTAACCACAAACAAAACAAAATATATATCCCAATATATATCCCCAATGCAGCCCCCTAGGAACCCACAACCTCCATCCACACCCTACCTGCCTACAGTTACCACCCAGTTAATTGACTTTCAGGGGATTAATGCATTGATTAGGTTAAAATTCTCAACTCAATCACTTTGCCTATAAACTTTCTTGCACTGTCTCATATATGACCTTTAGGAGACACCTCATATCAAAAACATAAGACCAAATAAATATGCTTATGCTCCATCTCAAGACCTTAGAAAAACAGATTAATTCCAAAAGCAGTAAAAGAAAGATCAGAGCCAACATTAATGGAATTGAGAACAACAGCAACAAAAAACAATGAACAAGAGCAGCCCTTCCTACTTCTGTTTACCTGGCTGGGGATGGAACCTTCCATTCTAACACACACCCCTGCCATTGCTGTTCACCACTTGCCATGAGGTCTATAGCATATCTGAGCTGATGCAGATGACACAACCTTGAAGCTCCAAAACTGTGATCTAAATAAACCTTTTCTCTTTTTCGGCTGCCTCAGGCATTCCCTTGAAGTAACACAAATCTGGTCAGTACCAATTTTTAGGTTTCTATTAATAAATTATAATCATACATAATAATTATATATAATTTGGTTTCATTTGACAATCATATGTGCATGGAATATAATTTGCTCCACTTCAGTCCTCTTTCTGTCCCCCTATTCCTTTTAGTCTTCTCTACTGAACTTCCTTTAATTTATTTATAGTATTTTTTAAAAAATTGGTGCTTTATAGATAAGCATAAAGGTAATATTCCCTGTGGTATATTCATACATGTATATAGCATAATTGATCATTATACCATTCCTCTCTTTTCTTGTCCCTCCTTCCTCCCCCTATATACCATTTCTCTATTTACTGATCTCCCTTTTATTCTTTAAAACAAGTTTCATTGTGTTTTAACTTCTAAATGATTCCTTGTTTAGTTTTTCTGTCTTCAGTCTTAGACTAATACATATCCTTTGTCTTACCAAGAAAAGCCATTAGATAAATATCTATTTCTATAAGAATGCCTAGTTAATAGTTTTCATAAGTGTGAAAGACATAAAAAACAAGGTAAGACTGAGAAACTGCAGATTAAAGACAACATGATATATTAGGTAAATTCTAAGATAGTATCCAATTATCTTCACCTACTGGTATACACAACCTTGTATTTGAATTTCCTCTTTGTGTGAGTAAAAAGTAACTCTGACTTTCTTTGAAAAAATAGAATACTGAAAAAATAGAATATTGCAAAGGCAATGGGACATCACTTGGGTGATATCATTAGAAAAAATTATGATATCTGTCATGCTAGCAATCCCTTCCCCTATATGGCTTTGATGAAGCTCACATGGCAAGGAATGGAAAGTAGCCAGTAATCAATAGCCAGCCAGAATCAGAGGCCCTTGTTCTAATATCTTCCCCCAAATCTACAGTAATTACATTTAAAAACTAATCCAAGGCCTTTTTCAAATGAGATTATTTACCTTCAAAAGCATGTGAATATGTTTTAATGAGAAAATCATCCTAATTCCTAGTACTATTGTTGTCAAATCATTGCATATATACAGGTGCACACATTTACACTTATATAGATATATATATGAGATATGCACAAATGTGAGTAATCAAATATATTATTATTGTTGTTGGTTTTAATAATTATCTCTTGAATTATTGAGAATATAAAAAATAAATTATTCTGTAGAACAAGCACTGATAAGAAAAAAATTATCTGTAACCAATATGCTAAGAAATGACCAAAACCAAAAATCTCAGCTAAAAACACAGAAGGCAGAAAATGAATGTGTGAGAAGCCATATTTTTAACTGCTGTATTCTGATGCAGTATTGGAAAAACATGCTTAAATACAGTATCATATAAGTTGAACAACTCCATTTAATTTATGGATCCAAGATAGAGTTATGAGTGAACTATTAATTTTTATGTTGCCTCATTCATAGAATGGGTAGAATGTTGTTATGTTGCTCATATCAGAAGCTTGGTTTATTCATCCCTGAAAGTTTTCAGTTCTCTGCCTCCTCCTAGTTCCTCAATGAAGTGAAATCTAGGTATCTACCTAATATAACCACCTCCTGAAGACCACTCCACCTGGCCCCTATTCCCTGGGTAGACTGCAATGACCAACTCTCATTCACACTCACAGTGTGACTCCATGGAACACTTGTTTGCTTGTTGGAAACCACCCTCAACTCCCCTTGAGAACTTGCACAGGTAACAACCTGGTAGGAATAAAGTAGACACAGGTCTGACAAGAATGAACTTTTCACCATCTAGTGTTTAGCATATTGTAGGACATCTTATACTCCATGATAAGAGATAGTCATATGTAGAAGTGAGTATTTAGTGTCTGTCTTCTTTTAACAACGAACGCTCAAAGCTCATTGATCCACTTGCCATTTTGAGATCAGCCATTACTTATCTGCATCTCGCATGTCTGCTTCATGACCTGGCACTGCTGAATATTTTTTTTTTTCGAATTTTTTTGATAAGGCATGGTTTTTATACGATACATGATCCTAGACTCTCTAACGCACATTTGAAATGAACAGATAATTGGTTTGATAAGTGACATAATTGTTGTTGGAACTCCAGTTAAAACCATGTTTAAGAAATTACCATCTATATTTAAGTTGTTGATTTTAAATTATTATATCCTTCCTAGAGATGAAGTGTAAGCATGGAAAGGTGAGAATGTTTCTTGAATTAAGACTGTCCATTCTAATAGCAAATAAAAAAAAAATTGATATCCTGATTTCAGAGGTGAGAAATGTGGTCCAGGTCAGCTGTTTCCTCAATTCAGTTCTTGAGACCATATAGCTAGTTTTTTCAATATTTTTTAAAATGTGAATAACAAATTTCATGAGGCACAAATACCCATTCATTATGTAGAGTAAAATTCAGAGTTTTGACTTGGGACTAGAGAATGAATGCAGGAGCGCTTAACCACTGAGTCATTACTTGTCCTTTTATTTATGTTTATTTTTTTATTTTAAGACAGGGTCTCACTAAGTTTCTTAGGGCCTTGCTAAATTGCTGAGGCTAGTTTTGAACTTGTGATACTCTTGCCTCCACCTCCCCAGCTGCTGGGATTATAGGCATGTACCAAAACACTTGACTTAAGAGTTTTGACTTTGTAGATATCCAGTGCAGTGTGCAGTTCCATAGCTTTGTACATTTTGAATATGGGCTGTGTCTTTGAGGTTTATATTTTGTCCCTAGTGAGCAGAGCTTTCTCTTTCTCTGCTTCCAGATTGCCATGTTCTGAGCAAGGAGTCAGCCATCTATGGACTGACACTTCTGAAACAAGAAGCCCCAAATAAACTTCCTTTCTTTTATGTTGTTCTTGTCAGGTCCTTTTGACCACAGAGGCAAAATAGGTAGCTAAAACAGGATGCAAGTATTGGGAGAAGTTGTATAACTTTTAAGTGTTGGGGCCTAATGGGAGGGCCTTTGGTCACTTGGGGACTGCTCTTGGAAGGGATTAGTGTCTCTTTGATGGGATCCCCTAAGCTCTTGTGAGAAAAAGTTGTTATGAAAATGAGACTGACCCCCATGTTGCTCTTTGGCTTGCAGTTTGTCCCAGTGATCTCATTCTCACATATACTCCTGCTATTACCATCTGTTATCAGGTGACACAGTTAAGGGGTGGACTTGCCAGGACTGTCCTATGTTGTGTGGGCTAGAGTCCAACACTGTGAGAGGAACGAACCTCACTTTTTTCTGGTGGATTTTACTTCTGGTATTTTGTCATAGTAAGGAAAACCTAATACAGAAACCCTACACTAAGAATATACTTTTGAAAGGCAGAAATGTGATTTATATTCTTTGGAACTGACATGGAATCTACTGTATTTAAAATCTAGAACTCATACTCAAAATCTATTATATGTAAACAAGATTTTTCTTTGAGAACAGTTGTATGGATAACAATAATTACCACTTGCTAAAATTTTAAAAAATATCAGACATAGGAATCAGCATCTATTCAAACAACTTTGCCTTTCTCCTATAGCTCTTAGAATTTCATAGTTTTATATATCTTTAAGTTACACTTAATAGTACTAAATTCCCCAAGATTATGGAACTTAATTATGGCATATAACATCCACACTGTTGTCCAATGGATCACATTATCATTTAAATAAACTGTATTTTGGAGGTTGTGTTATCTCATGAAAAGAACTCAAAATAATCATTTGTGAGAATTATAAATAATGAAGCTGCTACCTGCTAATGTTCAAAAACAACAACAAAAGCTTTAGTGGGATCCTGCAGATACACTGTTAATACAATGTTGGGGTTTTCTGTGATATGTGAGACATCTATTTTTGAAAAAGCAGTTACTGTATTCTAAATGCTGACTGGATAATGTTGAAGAAGTAAGCTAGTAAGCATCCTGGAACTTGAAGTTATCTTCCTGAAGCAGGAATGGTAGACAGCTAAGGGAAGGAGCTTTGCAGTTCTCTAAGTGCCCCATCATTCCAGAGCACATGTTTTTCTTTATATTTCTTATGTGACTTTTTGTACCAAAGTAATACTTTTTTTAATTTTTTTATTTTTTGGTACCGAGGGTTGAACTCAGGGGCACTCAACCACTGAGCCACATACCCAGCCCTTTTTTTGTATTTTATTAGAGACAGGGTCTCACTGAGTTGCTAAGTGCCTCGCCATTGCTGAGGCTGGCTTTGAACTCACGATCCTCCTGCCTCAGCCTCCGAAGTTCTGGGATTGCAGGCGTGCACCACCGCACCCGGCTTCCAAAGTAATACTTTTTAAAGAACATTTTATTTGGAAATAATTTTAGACTTACATAAAGTTTTTAAGATTCTATCAGTTTTCATATAGTACTTATATTTGGGTAATTTTACCATCTAACTTAATTGTAGTATATTTATAAAATTCAGAAATTGACAATTCTAAAAAACTACTAACCGAACAACAGATGTCTCTCATATTTTACTGTTTTACATTTGTATGACTTTTCCTTTCCAGAAGCTAATTTTGGATAGCATATCACAGTATCACATTTAGACTTAAGTATATTACATATTTATTGCTGCATAACAAATTACCACATAGTTTACCAGTTAAAAACCACATATACAGACAGAGCCGGAGCTGGGAGGCGGTGGGGACAGTGACTCCAGATCGAATCCACACCGATCCTGGGCACGGACCATCAGCAGTGGAGCCAGTGGAAAAAGCGCAGTAGGGCAAAGTCCCCAGAGCAGTGCGGAAGGAAAGGCAGAAAATTAGACACGGAGAATGATTGCGGCCATGTTTTTTTTTTAACAGTGGCTGCAGTGGTCGCAGAAAGAAGGAACAAGAGAAAGACAGGGGCCCGCAAAAATCTGCAGATAGACAAGGAGGAATCTGCAAGTATATGATCCTACACACAGCTGGGAGGGACATCTGAGCCCATCGTGATGGCCCAGCGTGACTCTGCAACTGTGGAGGAGCGGGGAGAATAGACACCATCTGGACAGATGGACTTTCAGTGCCATTCTCCGAAGGCCCCAACCCCAGCACCATTCTTCAATAACCAGGTATGCAGATTTGACTCCACCCACAAATTCTTCACATCAGCCAGGGCATGGTCTGCGGGACAACTATTTTAACAACCTGAGGGAGAAAGAGAAAAGCTTCCCTAAAGGTGCCTGAGAGTTATTTATGGGTTCGATTTTTTTTTCTTTCTCTCTTTTCTTCTTCCCTCATCTTTTTTACTTACATCCTACCCCTGCATTTTCAACAGGGATGAAAACAAGTTTTATACAGGAATTAGGAATTTTGGAACTGGGGCAACTGAACAATACATCAAAGTGGTGTTATATATAGTTTCTTCTCTATTTTTTGACTTACTCTCTCTTTCTCCTCTTTTTCACTAATCCCTACTACCTTGACATTTTTTATTTCTCTCAACATTTGCATAAGTTTGTCTTAAATATACATTGGTCTTCCCACTAAATTGTTCACTCCAATTCCTTTCCTCTCTCTTTTGCTGATATTAAACTACTTCCATAGATTTCTATTTTCACACATCCTAAGGGGGGGAGGAACAATGCAATATCCTCACTTCCTTCCTCCTAAGCATATCACCTTTGTATCTAATATTTGAAATTATAAACCCCATTACAAACATATGGAGTATATTGGAGACAATATCTAAATTCACTAATTCTGTACATTGTGACCAAATTGTGATTAGCTGAATAGAAAATGTCTGGTTTTAAAGTGTAAAGTATTTATAAGGGGATCTGATAGCATTGTACTACGAGAGCATCATTAGGCCTTAAGGTAAAAACAAAAAAGTCAAGGTTCCACAGCACTAGAAAAAAAGACACACAAGCAATATGAAAAAACAAGGGAAGAAAATGTCCCAAACAAATCAACATACCTCCTTAGCAGATTCTCTGGCAAGCACAGTAGATGAAATGTCAGAGCAGGAATTCAGAAAATACATAATCCAAATGTTCATGGAACTCAAGAACGAATTCATGAAGGAAATGATGGAGCAAATACAGGTAGTAAAAGATCACTTTGACAAAGAAATTCATAAACAAATACAAGAAGCAAAAGATTACCAAAAAACTCTACCAGAAAACTTTTACAACTAGTAAATGAATTCAACAAAGTAGCAGGATACAAAATCAATACCCATAAGTCAAAGGCATTTTTTTATATCAGTGACAAATCCTCTGAAAGGGAAATGATGAAAACTATCCCATTTACAATACCATAAAAGAATCAACCTGGGAATCAACTTAACGAAAGAGGTGAAAGACCTCTACAACGAAAACTATAGAACACTAAAGAAAGAAATTATAGAAGACCTCAGAAGATGGAAAGACCTACCTTGTTTTGGATAGGCAGAATTAATATTGTTAAAATGTCCATACTACCAAAAGCATTATACAGACTTAATGCAATTCCAATCAAAATCCCAATGACATTCCTCAAAGAAATAGTAAAAGCAGTCATGAAATTCATCTGGAAAAATAAGAGACCCAGAACAGCTAAAGCTACTCTTAGCAAGAAAAGTGAAACAGGTGGCATCATCATACCAGACTTTAAGTTATACTATAGAGCAATAGTAACAAAAACAGCATGGTATTGGCACCAAAATAGAGCCGTAGACCAATGGTACAAAATTGAGGACACAGAGACCAATACATATAATTTCAGCTATCTTATATTAGACAAAGTCGCCAAAAATGTACAGTGGAGAAAGGATAGCCACTTCAACAAATGGTGCTGGGAAAACTGGAAATCCATATGCAACAAAATGAAATTAAACCCTCATCTCTCAGCAAGCACAAAACTAAATTCAAAGTGGATTAAGGACCCAGGAATTAGACCAGGGACAATATGCCTAATAGAAGAAAAAGTAAGCTCCGATTTCCAACATGTCGGATTAGGGCTCAACTTCCTTAATAAGACTACTCTAGCGCAAGAATTAATATCAAGAATTAATAAAAGGGATAGATTCAAACTAAAATCTTCTTCTCAGAAAAAGAAACAATAAGTGAGGTGAATAGAGAACCAACTAATTGGGAACAAATATTTAACACATGCACATCAGATAGAGCACTAATCTATAGAATATATAAAGAACTCAAAAATCTTAACACCAAAAAACAAATAACCTAGTCAATAAATGGGTGAAGGAATTGAAAAGACACTTCTCAGAAGAAGATACACAATCAATCAACAAATACATGAAAAAATGTTCAACATTGCTCATAATTAGAGAAATGCAAATCAAAACTACTCTAAGATTTCATTTCACTCCAGTCAGAATGGCAGCTAATAAGGACACAAAAAACAATAAATGTTGGAGAGGATGTGGGGAAAAAAGGCATACTCATATGTTGCCAGTGGGACTGCAAAATGGAGCAGCCATTATGGAAAGCAGTATGGAGATTCCTTGGAAAACTGGGAATGGAACCACCTTATGACCCAGCCATCCCACTCCTGGGTCTATTCCCAAAGGACTTAAAAGCAGCATATTATAGCGAAAGCCACTTCAATGTTTATAGCAGCACAATTCACAATAGCTATGTTATGGAACCAACCTAGATGTCCCTCAGTAGGTGAATGGATAAAGAAAATGTGGTATATATACACAATGGAATTTTACTCAGGAATAAAAGAGAATAAAGTAATGGCATTTGCAGGTAAATGGATGAAGTTGGAGAATATAATGCTAAGTGAACTTAGTCAATCTCAAAAATCCAAATGCCGAATGTTTTCTCTGATATAAGGAGGCTTATTCACAGTGGTGTTGGGTCGGGGTACATAGGAGGATTAGAGGAACACTAGAAAGGTCAAAGGGGAGGGAGGGGTACGGGAGGGAGCAAGGGGGTATGGAGGGGCAACAAAAAAAAGAAGATGGTAGAATAAGATGGATATCATTATCCTAAATGCATGATTGAAGACTTGAATAGTACAGATATACTTCGTATACAAACAGTATTATGTAAAAAGATGCTCTATATTGTGTATTGTGAATTGTAATGCACGCTACTGTTAAATACAACAACTTTGAATAAAAAAAACCCCACATATATAGCTGGGTGTGGTGGTGCACACCTATAATCCTAGTGGCTCAGGAGACTGGGGCAGGAGGATCACGAGTTCAAAGCCAGCCTCAGCAACCGGGAGGCATAAGCAACTACATGAGACACTGTCTCTAAATAAAATTCAAAATAGAGGTGGGGATGTGGCCCAGTGGCCGAGTGCCCTGAGTTCAATCACTGGTTGTGTCCCCGCCCCCAAAATAAAACACAAACACATATACAGTTTACTCATAGTTTCTCTGAGTCAGGACTCAAGTTGTAGATGATGGGTTATAATTATAAGTTACAGTCATATGGAAGCAAGAAGTTCTGGTGAGCTGTTACATAGTGGGGGGCTATAGATAACAAAATGTACTATACATTTTAAAAAGCTAGAAAAAAGATATTGAATATTTTTACCACAAACAAATTTTAAATGTTTGTGGAGGGATATTTTAATCTGATTTAAACAAAAGGCCTGACAAGAACAGGTTAGAGGAGGAAAAGTTTATTTTGACTCATGGTTTCAGATGTTCAGTCCACAGGCTGTTGACTCCATAGCTCTGGGCCACACACTATCATGGCAGAAGGGCACAGCAAGGGACAGAAGCCCAGAACAGTGCAACAAGAAAGCAGAGAGACCACTTACATACCAGGCACAAAATATAGACCTCAAAGTCACACCCCCAGTGAATTATTAGGTTATACCTTTCATAATATAATTATTTCCACCTCTGAAAATTCCTGTAATGTCTCATACATGAACTTTTAAGGGACACCTCATATCTAAACCCTAACATTTTGTCCCTGGTCTCTGAAAGCTCATGCCCATCTCAATGCAATATACATTTAGCACATTTTCAAGATTCCCTATAGTCACAACAATTACAGAATTACCCAAAAGTCCAAGTATAAATCTCCTGAGACTCAAGGTATACTCTCAGTGTGAGCCTTTTAAAAATCCAAAGCAAGTATCATATATTCAATATATAATGGCATAGTGTAAACATTTTCATTCCAAAAGGGAGAAATTGGGTCATAAAAAGAAGGGATGGGACCAAACCAAGAGCAGAATCCAGTTGGGCAAACAAGTCCTGTAGCTCAATATCCAGTATCTGGGACACCTGGCATTGTGACATTCTCTCCAAGGGACTTGGTAGCTCTGTGCCCATGCCCTTGCTGGTTTTAGCCTCTCTCTTGGTTTGTTTCTGCCTGATTCCTGCAGTTTTTCACAGCAGACTTCCCATGGTACTGATATTTCTTAAGCTCAGGGATCTCCACTGAAGCTTTGTGTTCCTTCTCACCTCATATCTAAATCATAACAAGAATAAAGATAAAAAACGCACAGTCACCTCTATAGCATTTGACAAACAAAAACCCAATCATGGTAAGAACACTAAAAACATTTTGCATAGAGAGAACATTCATTGTTTAAAAAAAGAGCATCCACAAAGAGCTCATATAATAATTTATGGTATCCTGATGTTAGTAATTTTTCCAAGATTTGAAATATGACATAGATGTCTAGTTTACTGGTTCAATATTGTCTGGATAAGATAATTACTCTAGAAAAATAAATATAAGACATTAAAATTACAAAGGACATGTCAAACTATATTAATGTGAATAACATGCTCTTACGTATAGAAATTCCTAAGGAATATACTAAATGAGATTAAGAATAAAAATGAGTTCACTAATGATTCAGTATAAAGAGTCAATAAAATCAACTGCATTTTTAGACACTAGGAATTAAAAAAAAACTAAAACTCAGAAAAACATTTACATTTACAATAGCATAAAAACGAAATGTACTTTATACATAAAGGTAAAATTCACTGTGGCATGTTCATATATGTATACTGCATAACTTGGTCAATTTCAGTCCATTTCCTCCCTTTTCTGGTCCCTCTTCCTTCCATCTCAATCCCCTTCCTCTGCTCCATTAGTTTCACCTCTATTTTCATGGGATTTCTTGCCCACTTTCCCTCCCTTATTTTGGTCTAGCTTCCGCATATGAGAGAATACATTTAACCCTTGACTTTCTGAATCTGTTTTGTTTCACTTAGCATGATGTTCTCAAGTACTATCCATTTACCAGAAAATGCCACAATTTCATTCTTCTTTAATTATATCTTTAAAGCACCAATAAAAAAAACAAAAAACTATAATAGAAGGAAGACCAGTAGAATAGAGGAAGCAACATGGGAGGGAAGAGAAAGAGGAAGTACTGGGAACTGAATTGAAGCACATTATATTCTATGCATGTATGATTATGTCAAAACGAACCCCATTATTAGTTACAAGTATAATATACTGATAAAAATATTTAAAAATCAACTATAAAATAAAACAGGAAACATACTTAGGAATAAATTAAACAAAATATTGCTGATATAGTTATAGTGAAAATTTCAAAATCTATTCAAAGAAATCAAATTCTAAAAATTAAAAAGAAATCATATGGCTATTGATCAGATAGCTTAACATTTTAGAATACCAATTCTTTCTGAATGGATTTACAGATTCACTATAACTCCCATAGAAATACTGGCTCCATTTTAAAGATTTTTTTTCCCCACTAATTGGCAAGATGATTTTAAGTTTCATTAAGAAATGCAAATGCTTCAGAAGAAAGTGATGTATAAAAAGAACAAAGTTGGAACACTAAACTCATAGTTCTTTTTTTTAATATTTATTTATTTACTTTAGTTGTACACAATGCAATGCATTTATGTTTATGTGGTGCTGAGGATCAAACCCGGCCGTGCACGTGCAAGGCGAGCGCTCTGCCGCTGAGCCACAACCCCAGCCCATAAACTCATAGTTCTTAATTTCAAAATTTTCTATAAACCAATAGTAATGAAGACATGAAGACATTGTGGTATAAATTACATATAAACATGCAATTCAATAGAATGGAATTGAGTGTCCAAAAATTAATGCTTACACTTATGATCAACTGATTTTATAGGGTGTTCACATTAATTCAACATGGAAAATATTTTTAAACAAAATTTTAAATGACAAGTCCATATTTACATGCAAGGTAGACTCACACTATATTATAATTGACTCAAAAATACTTAACGGACTCAAAAAATGTCAGACTTAAATGTAATAGCTAGAACTACAAAGTCTATAGACTATCATATGGCCTTAGGCAAAATAATGGATTCTAACATGACACCAAAATATAAGTGACCATGGGAAGAAAAATGAACTTCATCAAATTTAAAAACTTCTGTGATTCAAAGGGCAACATTGAGACAACACGATGAATGGGAAAAAATGTTTGCAAATCATATTTATGACAGAGGTCTATTGTATAGGATACAGAAAATATCCTTGTATTCCTAAAACAAACAGGAACATATCTTAGTGGAAAGTGAGTGAATAAATTGCTTGAATAGATATTTCTCCAACAAAACTATAAAAATGTCCATTAAGTCCATAAGAATGTTTAACATCTTTAATCCTCAGTAAAATGAAAATTTAAAACATTAAAACATACAGTTTGCAAATACTGAAGGCATATTAATAATTGAATAAATCCAGTTTGAAAAAAATACATATTATGTAATTTCACTTATAGGACACCAGGGAAAAGGTAAAATCACAAAGATAGTTAAAGGATGAGAAGTTACTAGTGGCTCAAAAGTGTAATGTTATAGGTGGAAACACAGCAAATCTCTTTTGGACAGTGAAATTATTCTCATATGATAATGTATAATGTGTTTATAGTATATTGCAAATCCTACAAAACTTTACAATATAAGAGTGAACCTAAATGTTTGCATTTTTTAAAAAGAACCTATTCAGTAAGTTGGAGGATCCCAAAGAGGAATGCAGACAAAATAATATAACTGTACCAAAAAACCACATTTGAATAACATTGATAAAAATGTTACCTAACTAACTAGGAACTAAGGGAATATTCTAAGTTTAATGGCCATAGGATATGTACATAAGCATTGAACTTTAGCTTCTAAAATATTTTCCACATGGGTATTGATTATTAATTCTGAACCCACTATATATGTATTTTAGGACTCAATGATTAAGTAAATGAGGGCAACTTTCTCACTGTTAGGGAGAGGTTATGTACAAATAGCATAAATGACTAAATCAATTCATGTGTTATTAGATTAGAGTGGTACTGGTGGAATTAATAGGAATTCATATATGCTAATATACATGGATGAATGTAGAAATATTTTACATATGTGTCTATGTATGTTAGCATATATATTTATATTCCTTTGCTCTTTCAGATGACAAATCAGAGCAGATAGTCCAATAGTAAAAAATTAATATACCCACTGCTAAGATCTGTGTAATATGATTCACCATAAAAATAACTATGGAAGAAAAAATCACTACTAGGTTTGGGCAGGCAATAAACACAATTATTCTGAAGCATTTTGCAGTGCCAGAATGTGAAAAAAAAAAAGTTAAATAACAACAGAAGCCGGGCGCGGTGGCGCACGCCTGTAATCCCAGCACTTTGGGAGGCTGAGGCAGGAGGATCGCGAGTTCAAAGCCAGCCTCAGAAATGGCGAGGCACTTAGCAACTCAGTGAGACCCTGTCTCTAATAAAATACAAAAAAGGGCTGGGGATGTGGCCCAGTGGTCAAGGGCCCCTGAGTTCAATCCCCAGTAAAAAAAAAAAAAAAAAAAAAAAAACGAACAGAATCAATGAAGCAACGAACCATACAAACAATATCAAACTACAATGATGTGATATTTCAAACTGATACATGGTCAACAATGGGACAAGGGCTGGGGTTGTGGCTCAGTGGTAGAGTACTCGTGTAGCATGTGCACGGCCCGGGTTTGATCCTCAGCACCACGTAAACATAAATGCATTGCATTGTGTACAACTAAAGCAAATAAATAAATATTTAAAAAAAATTAAAAAGAAAAACAACAATGGGACAATATGAGAGCCAAAATTAACAAGCTAGTATAACTGGAGTATAATATAAATGTACATCTTTTCATATTAATATTACATCTTACATAAATAATTAGTAAAATAAATATATAAAAAATATTGCAGACTAGACAAATTGTCCATGGTGAAGAAATACAAATAATCTATGTAGAATCTTTGTTTATAAGTGGAGAATTATTCTCTGCTTTTTACATATATGGTGTGCATATTGACTTCTTCCAAAAGTACAATATGAAAAGGCAAAAAGTTAATTTTACTGTGAAGAAACATGACCATAACTATCTTGTTTAGGTGATGAAATTAACACAGCAGTGAGAAAGCATTTTGATATGATATAATGAGAATGGAAATAGTGCCTTCTTTCTACATTTTTTTCCCCCATAATTGTCATTCCCTGTTTGACTATGTAAAAAAGGAGTACAATCCCTCAGGAGGTCAACGTTATCAAAAACAAACAAAATCTGAGAAACTGTCATTACTGAAGGATGCTAAGGAAACATGATATCTAAATGTGTTGTGGGATACTGGGAAATAAAACAGATATTACATGAAAAGTAAGGAAATCTTGTGTTTGTATTTTAGTGAATGAAAATATATAAATATTGGATTATATTTTAGTGAATGAAAGTATATAATATTGGATTGTTACTTATGACAAATGTCACACACAAGTTATTAATGTGATAAACTGTGTCAAGTATACATAAATTACCTGTACTAGCCTTATAAATATTTTGTGAATATAAATCTCTTATCTCTTTTTCTCAACTTACAGTCAAGTTAAATAAACAGAATACTATCAATATTGTTTGATGCCTCCTCACTGCATCTCAGCAATTCTGTTCTCTTCCTTACCTGCTGAAGTTTATACTGTTTTCACTTTTTTTTTTAATGGTACCAGAGAATGAACTCAGGTGCACTTAACCAATGAGCCATATCCCCAACTCCTTTTTGTATCTTATTTAGAGACAGGGTCTTGTTGAGTTGCTTAAAGACTCGCTAAGTTGCTGAGGCTGGCTTTGAACTCTCAATCCTCCTGCCTTAGCCTCCTGAGACATTGGGATTATAGGTATGTAACACCACACCCGGATTTACTGTTGTTTTAAATTCTCTGTCATTATTCTCCTATTCTTTATTGTAATTTCCCTCCAAGTTGTGTTTCTAAATAATATTTTGTGCATTTTCCCCTCATCTTCAAATATCAGTAAGTATAAGGGTCTAAATCAATACTTAATCCTAGCCAATTTATGAGAAGCAATCAGACACATCAAGATTGTTGGACATCTTACAAAATGATAGACCAGCTGTTTTCATAAGAGTAAAGGTCATTAAAAAATAAGTGAAGATTGAGAAATTGTTGCAGAATGGACAGAGCTAATGTGGCAGGTTAACCCTAAAATGTTGCCCAATAATTCCCACTTGTGCTAGCTTTTCACTGCTGTGACAAAAATGCCTGACAAGAAAAACTGAGAGGAAGAAAAGTCTGTTTGGCTCATGGATTCAATGATTCAGTCCATGATCAGCCACATCATCTATGTGGGCCTAATGTGAGGCAGAATATCATGGAGGAATGGTGTGGCAGAGGAAAGCTACTCTGCTAACAGCATCCAGGAAGCAGAAATACAGGGGAATGGGCCACAGGGAAGATGAACCCTTCCAGGAAATGACCTTGTGACCCACCTCCTCCAGTAATACCCCACTTGCTTACAGTTTCCACTCAGTCCATTCAAACTAGGATGAACTGATTAGGTTACAGTTCTCATCATCTAATCTTTTCACCTCTGAATATCCCTAACACAGGAGCTTTTGGGGGATATCATATCCAAGCCATGACCCAATCTCTTGGTATATAGAAGTTTGTATTCTAATTTCTCCCTGTGAATGTGAGTATAAATTTTGACTTGCTTTGAAACAGAAAACTGCAAAAAGTGATGGAATATAATGTGGATGATTTTGTTAAATGATGTTGTGATTTGTTTTACTAATCAACTCTCTGCCTTGATGGTTTTGATGAAATATTCTTCTATATACTAGAATCCCACAATCTAAGGAACCAAATGGAGTCACTGACCAAAAATCAGGAAGGTACTGAGGCTCTTGGTTCACTAGCTTGTTGTACAGTTTGCAGTTTACATTTACAAATAAGCCAATCTTCTTCAAATCAAAGAATATTGCTTCAGGGGCTGGGATTGTGGCTCAGCGATAGAGTGCTCGCCTAGCACGTGTGCGCCCAGGGTTCGATCCTCAGCACCATGTAAAAATAAACCACATTGTGTACAACTAAAGCAAATAAATAAATATTTAAAAAAACTTTTAAAAAATAATATTGCTTCAGATTTAGTGTGACAACTTTTGAAAACAGGATAATTTAAATTTCCTACCTCCTATCCCTTTTATTATTGTTTTCATTGATTTCAGGTATATCAATTATACATATGTATGTGTGAGCATAAAACAATACCTAATCAATCATATTCACATACATTCTTGACACTGTTATTATTAACAAATTGTTATATCTTATATCAATGAGGAACATAAAAGAAATTCTACCTAGTGTAACTAATAAGTAAAAGAACTGTGACTGATCCATCAATATATTGAAAAAAGAGAGAACTGACTCATATAAAATGCTCAATTAAATCCAAACAATATAGAAAAATAGTAGAATAAATGGAACAAAGAACACAAGAACTAGAAGAGAGCAATAAATATAGTGGATGTGAATACAATTAAATGCAACATTAAATGCAAATTAAATGACACAGACATATCAGAGTAGAAGAAACTAGTCTCAAGAACAGGTATCTCTATAAGAAATCCACTTTAAATATAAAGACTCATGAATGAAATGTAAATAGGTGGCACATATATAGACATAATCATAACACAATAATTACAACAATAATGATAAAAATTATAGAAGGAAGGTAAGTAGAATATAGTAAGCAGATCAGTGGGAGGGAGGAAAAGAAAGAAAGGGGCAGGACTTTTAAAATTTAAAAGAATATAAATAAATAATATTGATACACCACTAGCCAAACCAATGAAAAGAAAACTCAAAACTACTTAAATTCATGATGAAAAATGAAGTATCACAACAAACACTAATGAAATACAGATGATAATCAGAGAAACTATTTTGAAAATTTATGCTCTAACAAAACAGAAATATTTGAAGACATTGACAAATTTCTAGAGACATATGACCTAACCAAATTGATTCAGGAGGACATAGAAAATTTAAACAGATTAATTTCAAGCAATGAAATTGAAGTTGTCATCAAAAGCTACCAACAAAGAAAAGCCCAGGTCCAGATGGATTCTCAGCCAAGTTTAAGACCTTCAGAAAAGAACTAACACCTATCCTCCTCAAATTATTCCATGAAATAGAAAAGGAGGGAACACTTCCAAACTCATCATATGAAGCTAGTATCATCCTGATACCAAAACCATAGAAAGACACATCAAGGAAAGAAAATTTCATATCAATATCCCTGGTGAACATAGATGCAAAAATTATTAATAAAATACTGGCAAATTGCATACAAAATTTTTTTAAAAGGATAGTGTACCACGATCAAGTGGGATTCATCCCAGGGATACAAGTATGGTTGAACATATGGAATCAATAAACATATTTCATCATATTGATAGACTTAAAGATAAGAATCATAGATTATCTCAATAGAGGCAGAAATAGCATTTGAAAAAAGCACCCATTCATGTTCAAAATGCTAGATAAACTAGGGATGGTAGGGACATACCTCAATATTGTAAAAGCTCTATCTGCTACACCCATGGCCAACATCATTCTAAATGGAGAAAACCTTAAAGCATTCTAAAAACTGGCACAAGACAGGGATGTCCTCTTTCACCACTTGTATTCAACATAGTCCTTAAAACTCTAGCCTCAATTACACAGAGGAAAGAAGTTAAAGGGATATGGCTAGGAAAGAAGAACTCAAACTATCTATCCCTATTTGCTGGTGACATGATTCTATATGTAGAACACCCAAAAAACTCCACCAGAAAACTTTTAGAACTAAATAAACAAATTCAGCAAAGTAGTAGGATATAAAATTAACAATCATAAATCAATTATGTTCCAATATATCAGAGATGAATCAGCTGAAAGAGAAATTAGGAAAACTAGCACATTCACAATATTCTCAAAAAAATGAAATATTTGGGAATCAATCTAACAAAAGAGGTGAAAGACCTCTATAATGAAAACTACAGAACACTAAAGAAAGAAACTGAAGAAGACCTTAGAAGATAAAAATATCTCCCATGTTCTTGGATAGGCAGAATTAATATTATCAAAATGGCTATACTGCCAAAAGCGCTATACAGATTTAATGCAATTCCTATTAAAGTTCCAAGGTTTTTTCATAGAAATAGAAAAAGCAGTCATGAAATTCACTTGGAAAAATAAGAGGCCCAGAATAGCCAAAGCAACCTTAGCAAGAAAAGATAAGCAGGAGGCATCATGATACCAGACTTTAAATTACACTACAGAGCTATAATAATAAAAATGGCATGCTATTGCCATAAAAAACAGACATGAAAATGAATGGAACAGAATAGAAGACACATAGACAAACTCACATAAATACAGTTATCTCATACTAGACAAAGGTACCATCAATATAAGTTGGAAAAAACATATCCTGTTCAACAAATGGTACTAGGAAAACTAGAAATACATATATATAAAATAAAATTAGATGCCTATCTTTCACCCTGCACATAACACAACCCAAAGTGAATAAAAGACCTAGTCATCAGACCAGAGACCCTTTGCCTACTAGAAGAAAAAATAGGCCCAATGCTCAATCACGTTACTTTAGGAACTGACTTCCTCAACAAGACTCCTAAAATGCAAGAAGTGAAATCAAGAATCAATAAGTGGGATGGAATCAAACTAAAATGCTTCTTCATGGCAAAGAAAACAATCAAGAGTGTGAAGAGAGAGCCTACTGAATGGGAGAAAATCTTTGCCATTTGCACCTCAGATAGAACATTATTCTCCAAGATATACAAAGAACTCAAAAAACTTAACAGCAAAAAACAAATAACATAATCAATAAATGGGCAAATGAACTGAATAGACACTTCACAGAAGAAACATGATTGGTCAACAAACATATGGAAAAATGCCCAACATCTCTACCTATTAAAGTAATGCAAATTAAAACTACACTGAGATTTCATCTCACTCTTGTCAGAATGGCAATTATCAAGAATATAAGTAACAATAAATGTTGGTGAGAATGCGGGGGAAAGGCACACTCACACATTACTGGTGGGACTACAAATTGTTGCAAGTACTCTGGAAAGCAGTGTGGAGATTCTTCAAAAATCTTGGAATGGAACCACCATTTGACCCAGTTATTCCACCTCTCAGCATATATACAAAGGACTTAAAATCAGCATACTATAGTAATGTGGCCACATCAATATTTATAGCAGCTTAATTCACAATAGCTAAGCAATGGAATCAACCTAGGTGTCCTTCAACAGATGAATGGATAAAGAAAATGTGGTACATATATACAATGGAACATTATTCAGCCATAAAGAACAACAAAATTATAGCATTTGCCAGTAAATGAATGGAACTGGAGACTATCATGTTAAGTGAAATAAGCCAATCTCAACAAACCAAAGGTCAAATGTTCTGTCTGATATGTGGATGCTGACTTACAATAGGTGGGGAGAGGGAGCAGTGAAGGTTCACTGGATTGAACAGGGGGAAATGGAGGGAGGAGTTAGAGGGAGGGGATTGGGAAAGACAACAGAATGAACTGGACATAACTTTACTATGTTCAAATATGAATACATGACCAGTGTAACGCCACATCATGTACAACCACTACATATTACACTCATGTATGTATGGTATGTCAAAATACATTCTACTGTCATGTGTAACTAAAAAGAACAAATAAAAAATTATAAAAAGTAAAAAAAAAACAAATCACTGATCAATTTGCACTTTTAAAACACAATGAAATTAAGCTAGAAAAGAATATGTGTATACACACACACAGTCATGCACAATCTGCACAAGAAGATGTCATGTAAACATTTACCGAGTGAGGTGAAATTCATTCTTGAATCCAGCCAATTTATTATCATTTAGGAAAGGAAAAAAATCAAAAAGCACAATGAAATTCACATTTATACAGTACAAGGTAGCTGGTCTCTCTATTAAAATGAAAATATTAGTGTTCTTTTTGCACATGTTGATATCTTTGTGAAGATAATAATAGAGCAAACTAAGTCACAGAAGTACGTAGTGGCTTCAAGAAAGGTTATTTTCCTCTCCTTTTCAATCAGAAGCACTTCACAATGGTTTGCTGTAGAGAATATTCTAGTAATATTAATAATCCCAATCAATTCAGTAAGGGGGATGAAAAGGTAGAATTAAGTGTGGTATATTAATACACACAGAGAGAGAGAGAGAGAGAGAGAGAGAGTACAATTTGTTCAACTTCATTCCACAATAGGGAGGTGCCTGAAAAGGTTAAAACAGTTATTTCCAAAACAATTGTGAGTGTGTTTAATCCTTCAAAATGGAAGACTTTAATACACAGTACAAAAATACACACTTTGTTGTAGATGATGCAGACTCAATTATAACCTGAAAGGTAGACTCATGCACAACAAAATAAAAGCCAAGAAAAAATATTACTCCAGGGATGAAGTAGTAAAATGTCAGTGGTCAGCAAGCAGAGGATCTGTGAACAAACTCATTCTTATCCAAAGTCTGAGTTCCCCAACCTACCCAAAGGGAGAGATGGGAGCAACTGTTCTTTTGCATGCATCACCCACAGCAAGACTCTATGCTCAGCAGCTTCCACTGTGGACCCAACCTTGATGGACATGGTGTGGAGGAGAAGGAATATGTACGTGGGATCCTCTGAGCTTGTGCAGGAGGTACCCAGGGCTGAATCCTCTTGCTCTAAACACTGCTGTGGTTGAAAGTGTTAAATAATTAAAGCTGGTGTGTGTCATGGGCATTAGGATGTTTGAGACATAAGGGTTAACAGCATGTTTTAAAATTCTAAAATTTCTTTATATAAGACACACATGAATATTGGTGTAGTTACAAGGCATGCATGTTTTACTCTTCTTCATCACAGAACAGAATGGCACAGATAAGATAAAAAGGCTCTTTTGGGGAAGAAATCTTTTTGTAACTAAGAAATAATAATTCCTGTATAGACACAGGAATAAATGAAAGAAAGAAAGAAAAATAAACCCAAAGCAGACATATATGAATATTTAAAGGAAATTTATATGCCTGTCATAAGGAAAAGATGCATTTTTCCATAAATGTTCTAGAAAATTGAGTTTCTGTAGGGTATCATTAAAGTCTCACATTGTGTACAGAATTAATTCCAGATGGATCAAAGACCTATTTATAAAAATATTAAATATAGCATATGAAACACAATTTTTGAAAATGTCTTCAAAACATGAGTAGTAAGTTAAGATTTCTGAAATGAGACCTACATTAAAGACTCTGGAGACAGACTCAGTCAGTCTCAAGGTTCTTCTATTCCTTCCTTGTAAGGGTTTAGGCCAGATTCAGAAGTGGTCATGGGTAAGATAGTAGTGCCTACCACTTGAGATGCTGTAAGCATTAACTAATGATATATAACATGTACTGCACAATATCAAACATTTCTACACTAATCACTAATAAATCTTTTTCTGAATATTTAAAAGATGTGTCATTGCATCATTTGTTCAGAAGTATTATTATTGTATATATAGAAAGTAAAATCAAGCCACTATAGAATAAAACTACTGAACAAGTGACACAAATCTTTCCATCACTTAGAATTATACATTATAATCATTGAAAAATATTTTCAACTTATGTAAATATGGAAGTCTGTTTTCACTCTTTTTTTTTTTTTTTTTTTTTTTGTACCGGGGATTGAACTCAGCACTCGATCACTGGGCCACATCCTGAGCACTTTTTTGTATTTTATTGGAGACAGGGTCTCACTGAGTTGCTAAGAGCCTCGCCATTGCTGAGGCTGGCTTTGAACTCGCAATCCTCCTGCCTCAGTGCTGGGATTACAGGCGTGCGCCACCACACCTGGCTTGTTTTCATTTATATTTACTCGTGATAGAACATAGAAGCCAAATGCAACAGTAAAGATGTGTGTTAAAACTTTTCCCACTCAGATCAAACTCTTTTGAATCACTTTTCAACTTATCTTTTCCATGTTTTTTCTATTATAAGCATCCGTGTTAATCAGAATGAATGTTCATGCTACATTTTTTGAATGAGTCCTTTCTTATTCACTTGAGATGACCTTTCCAACCACTGTCATTCCCTCTGCCATTATTAATATTGATATTACCTGAAGATTTTCATGGAGAGTTTTGAACCAAATTCTGTGTATGTACCTGGGAACATATATTCCTTCTGGTCAGCAGTGTATTTTGAACTATCAAATCTAAGATTCATTTCTATTGGAAGGATGTGAATCTATATACTGTAGAATGACTGGAATACATTATTTTTCTCTGTGACTGTTCATTTTGTCATTGTGCCTCATCTGATGTATTTTATTGATATTGACGTAAGATGATAAATTACATTTTTCATAAATTTTCCAATTCCATTTACATTCTACCTAGCTATTAGAAATATCAACATTATTATTGGGCTAGTGGAAGTCCTACTTTCTGTGTTGGGAGGTCATTTCACAAACTATGGTTTAGGAAATACATTAAGGAGGAATCTGGAACTTGAGAAGGGTTAACTGATTAAATCACATGGTAGTCATAGCTTTCTGAAGATGTAGGAAAAAAACATGTATATTTAGGATTCCTGCCTTAATCATAACCATAATCATAGAAATACGAGCAATGTGCTCTGTAAGCTGCATTCCAAATTAAGCTCTTTAACCTATATTGTTTGTATCTTGCTCTTTTTATCTTCCAGTTATCTTTTTGATTTGATGGTTTTTATACAAATTACTTCAAGAATAATCAATGCAGAGGTAAACACATGAGAATCTTCATAAAAAATTTTGATCTGTTCACTTGATATTCTAGTCAACATTGAATTGGGTACTTCAATATTGAAATGGATTTTGGTTTCCCTCACAAATATTTTCAGGGCCGAAAGCCATAATTCTTGCTTTAGGATGATTAATAAAATGTAGCATATATGCATACAATGGAATGTTATATGCCCATAAAAATAATCATATCCTATCATTTGAAGCAAAATGGATGGAACTGGAGGACATCATATTAAATGAAATGATTCAATGGCAGAAAGACAATTTCCAAATGTTGTCTCTCATATGGGAAGTTAGAAGCTAATCAAGAAGGGGGAGATGGATAATGACTACTGAAACGGAGTTAGAAATAATAAGTTATGGTATTCTATAGAACAGTATTTGACTATAGTCCACAATAACAAATTGCGTTTTTTATGAGTAACTAGGAGATATGAGTTCAAAGGCTCCCAACAAAATAATGTTAAGGAAATAGAAATTGCCATGATTTGATTACTGTACATTGTAGCCACATTTTAGAATATATCTTATAAATATGTACAATTGCTACCTGCCCATCAAAATTTGAATACATATTTTATGTATACACACACCCATGCATGCATTCACATATATCTCCTTTTCATACACATACATTTAAGGGGAGGTAAAAGCTAACTACCATTATTTGGTCATTATACAGTGTATACAAGTATTGAATTATCAGACTATATCCCAGAATAAGAGAGTAATAATTCAATTTTAAAAGAAATAACATCTAGAGTTTTAGGTCCTAAGAAGGCTAAATTCAGTGTACATGAAGTCCTGATATCAAATATATGAGCCATTCATTCATTGACCTCTAACTTCCAATCGGGCTAGAGTGCGTAATAATGGGGAGTCTCATTCCCTATCTAAGCTCCCTTCAGAGGATGTGAGCTTCTCTCATTGGGAAGTAAAGCTCAAAATAAATAAATAAATAAATAAATAAAATTGCAGTGTTTTCTCTATAGTGCTCACCAGTATTTAGAGCCATGGCTAATATATTTTAGAAATTTTATTAAAGTTTGTTGAATCAGTGAATGAATATACTTCACTTCCTTCATTTGCAAGTTGATGTAATGTTTATACATGGGACAAAATAATCAAATGATGATCAAAGGACATGTAAGAACACATAAAAGAATAACTGGTATATAGTAAATAAAGAGAATTTCAATTAAAAAATTCACAGAAGTGGCTGGGGTGGTGGCTTAGTGGTAGAGTGCTTGCCTAGCATATGTGAGGCACTGGGTTTGATTCTCAGCACCACATATAAATGAATAAAATAAAGGTTCATTGACAACTAAAAAATATTTTCAAAAAAATTACAGAATTGAAGGAAAGAAGAGTTTAGTGATAAAAGTACTGAATGTATATCTTAGAAAAGAGGAAAAGTCTAAAATCAATAATCTAATTTTCTTCATTAAATTTTTAAAAGGAGAGAGAACAAAATAAATCCAAAGTAAACAGAGAATACACATAATACTGTGAAGACAGTTAAAACTATGTAAAAGATAAAGCAACCAGGTTTTTCAAAGAATACTTTAACTGATTCCAGAACACAGAAATACCCAAAATTGGAAGGACCATACAACACCACAAGATGTATTCTTTTTAAGGGCATGTAGAAGAGAGAGCTCTCTGAATGAAGAGACACTCTGTCATGGTTCGGATATGGAATGTCCCCTAAAAGTTTCACGTATCGAAAGCATTGTCCCCGATATAACAAGGTTCACTTGCAGGGCTTTTAGGGAATGATTAGTTCACAAGGGCTCTGACTTCATCACTGGATTAATTCTTTGATGGCTAAATGAACTAGTGGGAAGTGAGACCTAGTTGGAAAACTTAGGACACCGAGATGTGTCCTGGAAGGGCTTACCTTCTTCCTGCTGTGGAATTCAGTATAAAGGAGAATCTTCTGTGTTCCTCTTCATACATTATATGTATAGGAGTTATAGACATATACATAGACAATGTTTTAATATTCTCTGAAATTTCATTCCATTGGGCATTTAAAAAATTTAAATACAGGCTGCTAACCTGTACTCTACTTTCCAATAAACTACCAACACTCTTTCAATTGCAGAAGCATTTGAACTCTTAAGTTTGTTTCCTTTGCTTCCTCCTGTTCTCAGGACAGAATGTGAGCCCTGACTTTCACCTCAGCCTCTTCTCTGACCTCCTCTTTCCCAAACTAGTGTAAAGGACCATGCTGCTTTCCCTGTATCTGTACTTCTTTCCTTCTGGATGCTTTGCCCTCTAAGTCCATCTGAAAACTTCCTATTTTCCAACATTTACTTAATATGTTCCCCTTAACAAATATTTCCCAATCCTTATTAGTTGTATGATTTCATACATTTTGTTATGTGTGTGTGCCTTTTTTTTTTCAACTTGTCTTAATCCCTGTTAGCCTGGTGGAGGCTATGAAATGATTTTCATTGTTACACAATGATCTTGTCCTAGAATATTTCTTGAGTTTTACTGAGTAGCCTTCTCATTTGATCAACATAATTAAACCTAACTAGTTTCATGGTCATTGCTCTCCCAGGAAGTAACTATGTTGTTAGGAATAAATTGGACACTGGTATGACAATTAAAAGAATTCTTCCAGTATAAACAAGTTTCATGCAGCAAGACACCTGATCACAAGTGAGATACTTTGGCATTAAGCTGTTCACCAGAAAAAGAATGCATATTTTAAACACTCATGACTAAAACCTTTGGATTCCTGTTGTTTAAGGCTAGAGTTATAGCCAATATCCTCAGCAATACTGAGAAAAAAATAAAAGAATTCAACAAATGAGAGCAAGCACTTAATTAAAAAATTCCTTGAGAAGGAAGACAGAAATAGCAAAGATTTGCTTAAAATTTTGTACTGGAAGCTCAGAAGATAAGAGGAAGGGTGTACTTCTAAGCAGTTATTAATCACCATACTTAAACAGTGGGAAGACTTCTCAGTGAGGTGGGTAACTAAGGGAATTCACTGAAACTTAATATTGGACATTAAAAAATAACCATTAATACACAGAAAGTCAGAAACTTCACACACACCATAGAAACAATACATTAGAGATGTGCTAGCTTGGCTGATGGTAGTACAGCATTGGGGGCTGCTGAGGAGCAGGAGCACAGGCAGAAAGTGAGGAAAGCACAGTAGAAAAAGGGGGAAAATGGCTTGGAGGAACCTGTGGAATCAAGAGGGAGGCTGATATCAATGGATATACAATCAATGGAGGAAGTTGTTGGGTCAAAAGCAACTAAAATTGCTCACTCCATGGGTGGGTAGTTTAGCAGGAACCCAGATCTCTGGTTTGAGAACCATTTGTAAGCATTCTGTGGCCATATGTTGAGGCAGGAGATTCGGAGCACATAAAGGAATTTGCCAGCTGACCCAGCAGTCACCTGTTACGTGGGAACAGTCTGTGTGGACCTGTATGACTGAAAAAGGTGCAAATAAAGCTGTGCTTAGGTCACACAGGCTCTGGATCCTAAGGAGAGAGCACTTCTTTTATTGCTGGTGCTCCAAATGTCCATCAGAGATTGGCATTTCCCTATTAATAGTGGGTAGGGATCAAATCTCAAAAACCACCAACAGAGTTCCATGGGTTACTGCTTTTGAAGGAGCTTCCAGGTTATGGTGTTATAACGACACTGCCAGACTTCTGGAGTTGAAAAAAAATGGGACAGTCTAGAGAACAAGGTACCTGATTTCACCAAGACATTTTACATGTTAAATGTTAGCAAAGAGAGAATATAATAATGCCAGTTTCCATGCAGGCTGGGCTGCCATGTGCTATCATTATTCCATGGAGACAAGGGCCACAGAACTATGGAAGTAGTACAGAAGAAAAAGGCAAAAATGTGGGAGAAGCCATTTGAATAAAATTGCCCTTCAAGCCCTCATCTTATTCCTGACTTCAAAAAGATAGTTATCATGGAACTACCATATGACCCAGCTATCCCACTCCTTGATATATATCCAAAAGATCAAAAATCAGCATACTATAGAGAGGAGAGGAGGGGAAGAGGAAATACTGGGGACTGAATTTGAGAAAATTATATTCTATTATTTAAAAATTATGTAAAAATGAATCATAATGTTATATATAATTAAAAACTCCAATAATATAAAAACAAAAAGACAGAGGTTTTTGTATGACAGTCTTCTTGCTAAAAGCTAATGATTAATTGATATCATAGAGATACAAGTAATGACATGCATTCATAGGCTGAACCATCCATGTAGAACCTGATATTCCTTTCCTATGGTTTCTTGATGTTTGTGGCTAAATTTATTACATTATGAAATAATTCAAGTAGTGCTTTCTATTTAAAAATGTAGAATTACCATCAAAAGGTGAAAGAAGGCTCTGTTCTCTATTTACCCAGAAATCCTCTAGTTTCCTTTAAATTTGTATATCACCTTGTTTCTCTCCTTCACTATAAAAAGGCCAAAGTTTGTGCAGTTTGCATTTAGTTAGGCATGCTCTTTAAATGTAATAAAAATATTACTGGTGCCAGGATCTAATAAAATAATAAAGTGAAGATGATGGGCTCATTTTTTCAAATGAAGATCTGTCCTTCAAATTTTCTGTATCTTGTATTAAATCCCAGAAACCCTGACTGAAGCACTACCTGACCAAATAAATAAATAAATAAGTAAATAAATAAAATAAAGCACATCTATTTATCTGGGATAAAAGTATGCAAAAAGCGATAATGGTTTTGATCTGTTGGTTAACCATACACCATGAAACTTAAGAAAATCATCTTCCCTAAAGATTTTAAAATAATCTCATTGAGTAATATGATTACTAGTATGGCAGATACAGCTTGAATCATCCCTCACTAGAGATTGTGTTCCTCTCAACACAGCCATGCTGGCATTAGAACCATGCACACTTATTTAAGCTCTAAATAAGTCCTGATCTCTTTGCCAGAACCCTGAACAGTTTCTGTCCTCTTTTGCCTTTGTGTTTATTGGTAATTTCAGGCGAGGAAATCTCTGTGAATCCCAGGCTGAGGAATCCCATCTTCAGTAGTCAGGATACTGTCTATTCACATACGAACTGTCGGAGTACTAAAGGTTTGGTCTAAAACAATGAGCATCAGTGGATCAACTTAATAATAGGAAGGTGGGTAAATTATTGACCATATCAGTGAAAATGGAACTCTAAAATAAAGTCACAAGCATTAAAGGCTTCTAAATATATTTTATGGTAGATGATAAAAGAAAACAAAATACATCACAATTTCATTTCTGCAAATCACATATTAAAAAATGTATGCAACATGGAGCACATATATTCACACATTTTGAGATGCATTTTTTAAACTCTTTTTGAAAACTAAAAACAATTTTAGTGCATACTCATCAAAGTTAAGAATAGAATACATATGCATATTAGGGGCTATCTGCAGAAGGAAATGTCAGGGAGCTATTCACAAAAATTAGACAGAAGGAATCAGAGACAGGAGACCATGTCTACAGTTCTGTGGTAACTACCAAAGGAAACAATTCTATGAATTTTAAGCTTGCATATTAACAAAGTGGCTGGTATCTGCATTTAGAATGTCTGTGTCAATATTCTGTCTTACAAATTAATGCCTTTGTAAAGCTTTTAAAATTGAATACACTAAGTTATTGTCAAGTCCAATTTGTAGGCAGCCATTATTTGGACTAAGTTCCTCCTGCACTAGGCCCCAGAAGACCAAATGAAAATGTGAAAATGGAGTCACTCATGTCATGTGAACCACTATATATATATATATATATATATATATATATATATATATATATATTCTCCAGAAATCACTATATATATATTTGCAGTACTTGGGATTGAACACAGTTCCTTGTGCATGCCAGGCAAGTACTTTGCCACTGAGCTACATTCCCAGCCCCATAAAAATAAGTCTTTAAGGGATCAAGTTAATACTCAGAGAGAAGTTGTTTTCTCTAAAAACAGGAGATTCACAGTAACCTATGAGAATTCCTAGTCAATTTGAGACAGCAGGATAAAGAAAATCCTCTGGTTTATTCATTACAATAAAAGAAACATGAAATAACTTGAAGTTAACCAATAAGGCTTTTTTAAACACATGGACACAATATATTTTGTTCATTTATTTTTATGTGGTTTGAACACAGTTCCTCACATGTGCAAGGCAAGTGCTCTGCCACTGAGCCACAACCCCAGCCTACCAATCAGCTTTTTAAAATTATTGTATTTCCTCATCTTCCCCTTACAAAATCCAGCTATTCTATCATGTCAGCAGAGCATCACTTTTATAGAATAAGATTATGCCCTATTTATGAATCACAAATAAAAGCCAAACAGATCTAAATAATTCAATTTGTTGAATTTTTGTCTTTTAACATGGGATAGTGGAAATATTCACAGCTGTTTTAAGCACAAGACTCTAAACAAATATTTTTTGTGGCTTCCAGAAATGTATGTGTTTCTTCTCTTCATCCGTCGGTATTTCAAAGGAAATTTCTGGAAGCTACTAACAGAGACTCTGTAAACATACATCTTCCCTTACAGAAGTGATGGTCCAATTCACATTAGAAAAACTGAAGTTTGAAAAAAAAGGAAGATAACTGAAAAGTTTCTTGGGAAAATGATTATGAATGCATTTTAAACACAAAGATGAAAGACATCAACATAATACATAATACAAAAATACAAAAAGTTGTAGATGATGCTTCAGAACCATAAAATAAATAATAGGCAAATAGTAAAACTTTTATAAGCCAACACAAAAAGCTAGAATAAATACTACCAGACAAAGCTCGAATTATTAAGTATTACTGGTAAGGAAGCAGAGTGATTCTTAAACAAATTTGTTCTTTAAAAAAGTGAATTTACTTCACACATGCGAGGCACTGGGTTTGATCCTGAGCACCACATAAAAATAAATAAGGATATTGTGCCCATCTACAACTAAAAAATAAATTAAAAAAAAAGTGAATTTCATTCAACTAGCACCAGAGGAAGGGTGGAGAAAGCTCTCTTTTCACTGAGAGACTCCTTACAGGCAATCTGGACCTGCCCTTATTGGGTGTGGTCCACAGGAGGACACACCCACTGGGCCCACAGAGTTTGCCTTAAGAGGCACCCAACCATGCCCCTCCTGTCTCCATCCACTCTTAACTGTTTCTGATGTAATATTAATACTCAAGTCTCCAGAAATCAGGCAAAGAAAAAGAGGAAGAGTGATATCAGGTATAATTCACTAAGAATGTGCTAAGATAAATAAACTGGGAGTGTAGTTCAGGGGAATATCTAAAATTCATAAGGCTGCTATTGACATAAGCCTCAACAGCAATTAGCTCTAAAACCTCCTCTTCGTTCAAGGTAAAGCTGGGGATATTAATATAATATTAGGCATGATGTTGGAGAGGATGTGGGGAAAAAGGCACACTCAAACATTGCTGGTGGGACTGCAACATGGTGCAACCATTATGGAAGGCAGTATGGAGATTTCTTGGAAAACTGGGAATGGAACCACCCTATGACCCAGCCATCCCACTCCTGGGTCTATTCCCAAAGGACTTAAAAACAGCATATTACAGTGACACAGCCACTTCGATGTTTATAGCAGCACAATTCACAATAGCTAGATTGTGGAACCAATCTAGATGTCCCTCGGCAGATGAATGGATAAAGAAAATGTGGTACAAATACACAATGGAATTTTACTCAGCAATAAAATAAAATAAAATAATGGCATTCGCAGGTAAATGGATGAAGTTGGAGAATATAATGCTAAGTGAAGTTAGTCAATCTCAAAAATCCAAATACTGAGTGTTTTCTCTGATATAAGGAGGCTGACTCACAGTGGTGTTGGGTCGGGGTACATAGGAGGATTAGAGGAACAATGCTAGAAAGGTCAAAGGGGAGGGAGGCGAAGGAAGGGAGCAAGAGGGGATGGAGGGGAAAAAAGAAAAGGTGGTTGAATAAGATGGATGTCTTTATCCTAAATGTATGATTGAAGATTTGAATGGTTCGAATAGTGTTTTGTAAAAACAGTGTTTTGTAAAAAATGCTCTATATGTTTATTATGGATTATAATGCATGCTACTATTATAAATACAACTTTGAATAAAAGATAAATTATAAAAAAACAAAAACAAAAAAATGATAATATTACGCATGAAAGTTTTTACTCTTCTATCTTCTTGATGGAACAATTCAGTGGTCCCGAGGATGGGCTATGGAGGGAAAATTTATGTGTTAAGTGAAGTCTTTTACAGCAAAGACCAGTGTGGGATTTGCACAGAAATCAAGAAATAAGCCAATGAAAAAACTAAAGAGACCTCAAAAGAAGACATTTATATACATAAGCAAATCAGTCATAGGAAAATGGATTTTAAAATAAATGTCCTAGTGAATCTCCACATCACATACAACCACAAGACTGGGATCCTAATTAGAATAAGATGCATTCCATGTTTGAATAAATATGTCAAAATATACTCTGCTGTCATGTATAACTAAAAAGAACAAATAAAAAGTAGTAAAAAATAAATGTCCTTAAAAATTGAATACCCATAAGAGGGAAAAAAATCTGATCTTTCTTTCACCTTACATTATACACAAAATCAATTACGGGTGTATCATATACCTAAAATATAAAAGCAATTTAATGCAATAATAAGGACCTTACTGAACAAAATAACTTCATGACCCTGGGATATGTGTAAGGATTTCTTACACTAAACCTAAAAAATGTTTACCATAAAAAGAAAAGATATTCTAATAGTTAAAGTAAGAAAAGACTCTGGAGAGAGACTGAGTCAAGATCAAAGCTCTGGGGTTGGGGTTTTAGCTCAGTGGTTGAGTGTTGTCTTGAATGCATGGTGCACTGGGTTTGATCCTCAGCACCACATAAAAATAAATAAATAAAGATATGGTGTCCATCTACAACTAAAAAACATATTTTAAAAAAGACCAATGCTTTACTATTTCTTTCTTGTAGGGTACTAGCTCAGAATTATAACTAGACTATGGGAGTAATAACAGTATTTAATTCTTGTGAAATCTGAATGAATTAGTAATACATACAGCTTGCACACTAACATCAGGTTTGTACCAACCACCACGTACTAACTTTGCTATTACTGATGGATTTTTTTTTTTTTTACGTACAGTCTTATACCATATAATGCTTCAGTTAACAATGGGCTGTATATACAATGATGCTCCTATAGATTATAAAAACTTTGTATTACCTAATAACTGCTGTGATATCTCTGTACAACACATTAGCAATGTTTTTGTGGTGATCTTGGTATAAACAAATCCACTGCACTGCCAGTCATATAAAAGTATAGCACATGCAGTTATGTATATTAGCAAAATTTTATTGTGGTAATAAATAACGGTTACTGGTTTATGCCTGTATTATACTTATATCATCATTTTAGTGTGTGGTCCTTCTACTTGTTAAAAATGCTTAATAGATCAGAGTATTCTGTTTTATGCCAGGGGGGCCTCATACATCTTTTGTTTGCCAGATCCCTTGATTACATCATTTTCTCTTGTGCTTTATTTATTAATCTCATGCTGTTCAGTTCATCATGTCTCCTAAGCATACAAACTCCACTGATAATGTTGTCAGTAAGAGGTCATGTTAAGTGACTAACCTGGAAATGAATGCAAATGTGATTAAAGCTTATAAAGGTGGAAAAGCAGTGATGATTATTCCTCACAAGTTAGGCATGCCTCATTCCACCATAGCTATGATCATTAAGAACAAGAAAAATCTGTTGGAGGAATTGAAGGGAGTGACATTAAACAAAGATTCTTGAAGGGCTTATATCAGACATGATAAAATGCTGATGACCTTGATTGAAGACCAGACACAGAAGCATACCTCTGTCTGCATCATGAAAGTTATGGCCAAAGCAACAAGTCTGTAATGTTGAAAGAATTAGCTGGATCTGACTGCAGTGTTGAATTTACTGCTAACTATGGGTGGTTTTAAAAACTATTATTCATTACATAATGTGAGAAGGAGGTGAGTCTCTGAGTTTTTATGTGAAGACAGTGGAAAAAATGTTGGAAACTCTAGTAGAGAATCTGATTTAACTTGCTGGTGTAAAATTTCAATTTGGATGATTCCTTACTATTCTGGAAATGGATACCTCAAAGGGCTTTTCCTCCAAAAGGAGGCCAAGTCAATGACAGGTTTCAAAGATTTTAAGGGCAGTATTACAGTCTCTTTCTTGGGCCAATGTTGCAGGCTATAAGTTGAAGCCTTTGTGATCAGGCACAATGTGAAGCATGAGGTTTAAAATGAGCACACATGGCTAGAGTGTCACGGATGTCATTGTGACCCCACTCCTTTTCCAACATGCTGTCCTGAATTGCTATAACAGTTAAATGGAAATGTACTATTTGGAAAATAACATATAGTTCAAAATTTTATTTATTATTTACAATGCTCTTGTACATCCTCTTTTTTTTTTCCTTTTGGTGCTGGGGATTGAACTGAGGGTCTACTACATGCTAGGCAATCACTCTACTACTGACTTATATCACCAGCTCCCACATCCTCCTTTTATTATTGATCTTTATCCCAATATCACAGTGGTGTTTCTCCTCTCAGACATCAACTCTATGATCTAACTCATGGATCAAGTGGGCATTGATTTTTTTAAGGCCTAATGTCTAAGGAAACATTTTGCCCAGACTATTCCTGCAATGAGAAAGATTCTAAGAGGATGATGATGCAATTCAGGAAGTATTATATTATCTATGACTGGATCTGAACCTTGCTTGGGCTTGGGGTGATGAAACAAAAGAAAATGTGAATGGCATTTGGAAGAAGACATTCAAGAAATCGGAATCTTCAAAGGTTTTACCAAGGATGAGATTTTGCAATACTCACCAAGACTATTACTTGTGTGTGGATGCAGGCAATGCCAAGGAGCTTCTAGAAGTGGCTCCTAAGGAGCTGTCTAATGAGAAACTTTGCAACTGGAATAAGAACATGGTAGCTGAAGATGCAGCAGGAAAATAGGAAGGTTCAGGAAAGAAGAACTTCTAAGAGAATTCACAGGGAAGAGTTTAGCAGAAGCTTTTGTAGACAGTAAAAAGCTCTTTAAAAGCCTGAGAATATGGACCACAACACCAAAAAGTTTTCATTAATAGGGATGTTCATGGTGCATTATCTACTTACAAGTAACTCAATGATAAAAAGGAAACAAACCAAGCCAACCACCATGGACTTATTTTTGCACAGTAACAGCCTCCTTAGGAAGGGTTCCACATAAAGACACTGTTATAGGAGATGGGGGCTCCAAGTGTGTTACTGCCCTTGAAGACCTTCCTGTGGGACAAGATGTGTAGGTGGAAGACAGTGATATTGATAAGCCTGATTCTTTTAGGTCTAGGTAAATGTGTGTGATTGTTTCTTAGTATCCAATAAAAAAATTTAAAAGTAAAAAATAAAAAGTGTGGAAAGCATATTGAATAAGGATATAAAGAATCATTTTAGTGTCATTGTACTACATGTCTTTAGTATTACAGGATAATGAGAAAGGCAAAAATTTAAATAATTTATAAAATTAAAATACACTAAGGTAATTTATTATTTAAGAAATAAAAAGAACATTAACAGTGTAGTCTAAGTACAAGATATGTATAAAGTCTAAAGAAGTGTACGGTATTTTCTAGGCCTTCACATTTACTCACCACTCACCACTCACCTACCAGCCCACTCTGGAAGCTCCATTCATATTAAGTGAATATTTTAACTTTTACACTGTATTTTTACTATAGCTTTTTAAATTTTAGTACAGTAACATACTGTGCAGGTTTGTAGGGTAAGAACAAAAGGTTCTTACCTTATGCCCTGTAGTACAGATTTATAGTAGGCTACAAAAATTTACGTTAATGGAAATAACACTTTCTGATGTTTGTGCAATGACTAAATTGTCCAACAATATATTTCTTGGTATATTACTGAAACATTAATCAACACATAACTAATTGCAAGTGTATTATTTACATGAGCTATAAAATACATCACTGTCACAATGAAACAAATTCTATAACAGACTATGATACAAATATTTCTTGTAACTTGTAATTTTAATCCTATTATTGCTGAAAAAATATATGTACACAAAAGTGAAATAGGGAACCATTGTACACTGTTGGTGATACCCACTTCTGGGTATAAAACTAAACAAGCTGAAATTTCATGTTGTTATTTATCTTATATCAGTCCTATGATTGTGTGGAATGAAAAATAGAAACAAATTAAATTACTATTAAAATATCTCACTTTCAGATCAAACTCTTTTGAATCAATTTTAAGCTAATCTTATCCATGATTTCTCCTACTTTGTCATCCACGATAATCAGAAGCTTTGGATATTTTATCACATTCCTTGGCTGAGTCCCATACTAAACTCTGTACGATGATCTTTCCAATCTACTGACATGCTCTCACATGTTTTGATAATGGTGAAAATACCAGAAGGTGACAACGGAAGCTGTTCAGACAAGTTCATAGATATGCACCTGAGGACAATCATCATGACTGCTTTTTGGCCCACAATCTTTTAACAATGTTAATTTTAAGAAGTATGTGTATTATAAAGATGTGAAAACGTACACTATAGGACTAATGGGATTCATTTTCCTTTGTGACTGCCCATTTCCCATTGTTACATTGTGGGGGCTCTCTACTATATTCTGGTGTATTACTGTGGAAACATGATTAAATGTATTTTACATAAATTGACCAACTCCATTTATATTTTACAAGTTAGTGACCTATTAGAATTCCTATTTTATGTGAAGAGAGGTCGATTTTAATGGATGAGGAAATCACAAAGTATTCAGTAAGAGTTGCATTGTAATAGTAGCTGTCTAAAAACTTAGAAGTTTTTTCAGTAAAGGGGATTGGACCAAGAAGGTTTTTACCACTTAGCCACATCCTAACCCTTTTTGAGAGGCTAGCTAAATTACGAAGGCTGGCCTCTAAATTGTGATTCTCTTTCCTGTTGTCTCCATAATTACTAGGATTATAGGCATGCCTGACAAAAAGAAAAAAATTAGAAAATCTGAAAGTAGAATATCTGTCTCAGTATTAGAAATATAACCAATGTACCTTACAAGATGAATTCCAAATTTAATCCTTTAATCTATAGCACGTCTCTCTTCCATTTAACCTACCAAAATGTATGATGATCACAAAAAGCTGTTTATATATAAGTCACTGAAGAGGCAGATGAATTATGGTAGTTATAAAATGTTTTGCTTTTCCCTCTTGGTACTCTAACTTTACTTTGGGTACTTGTATACTGGAATAAGCTTTAAGAATCTCTCAAGATTATACTCATATAATCCTAAAGAATGCATTAGGATGCTTACTGAAGTTTCACCTTTAGTTTCAGGCTCCAGGAAGACTGAAATCTGTGAAAAGAAAATCCTTTTCTCAACCTCAATACTGAGCGATAGCCATTCTTCCAGGTAGATTGTGGAGACAAGGTATTGAATTCTTGCCTTATGATGTAATCAGATAATTGATTGATTACAAAGTATTTCATTTGCATGAATTATATAATACAACCTTATTTTATGTCATAAAGAAATAAAACCTATGACAAACCATAACACAAATATTGGAATTTTTCAATGATATCTTTTTGACAATTCTGGTGGCCAGGCCAGACTCTGAAATCTGCAAAATCATAATTCTGTGCCATCAGGGAGTCATGTGTGCAGGTAATAGGTTGTCCGCACTGTGTCCTCTGTGCCTTTCGCATCAGGTTTGTAGTTATACCTGTTTTTTTTTTCTTATCACTGAGCACTCAGAGCTCATTGACACTCATTTGCCAATTTATAAGGGGTCACTTCTTTTTTATAACTGCATATTAATTATACAGAGTAATGGGTTTCATTGATGATGTGTCATTACTTTTATGAATTACTTGTGGTCATTTATCCCTTGCCATTCTGCCTTTTTATTTTCTTTTTGAGCACAGACTTTGATAGAGAGTTCCTTATTATGATAGACTATAAATTATGCATTGAATTGAAGGGGAAAAGAGGATAGGCAAGTCATTTATCTATAACTGAAACTCTGATTAAAATGAAATGAATGGAGTAATCTTCCATGTGATAATACATGAAATTTAAATAGTGCCATTCTTTCTCAAGAAGTGAAGTCTGAACTTGGAGGGCTGAGAATGTTTTTTGAATTACAAATACTGCAAATAATAATGAATACATGTCTATTTATCTTCATCTTAGAAGACAGAAATCTGCTCCAGGTCATCTGTGTCTCACTCCCAGGTCTCCCAAGTCACAGGGGCTCATTTTCTCTCTGAAGACATTCATGGAGTATGAAGAATATGTCTCACATCCATGGGGCATAGAATCAAAAGTTCTGACTATATCAATACCCATGGAAGGCAGTGTGTAAGTCCCATGACTCTGCAGGCTTTATAGACATGGTTCCTGAACACAACCCTGGTGCTGCCCGGAAGAGAACCGTTGCTATGCAAAGAAAACTGTGTGGGGTGAGTAGCTAATCCTCTTTGCTGTTGGATACTTTGCTTATGCAGCACCCGTGGAGAGTGCTCTTTGAGACAGTGTTCATCTCTTAGATCACTGCAAGACTACAAGGAGGGTTGCAGATATGTTTTAGCCTACTTCTGTTATTATTATTAATTATTATTATTTTTTACTGAGCTTCATAATGGTGTACAATATATTCCAAACCATGTACTTGTTTTTACCATTACAAATAATTTTTGATACCAAATTTACCTGCTACTATGATACATATTATGTACATTGAATGCTTGACAATGGGTATTAGAGTTACAAAATATAAGTGAAAACTGAAATGGACTGAAACAACTCATGCTATTATCTGTAGGATAAGACAAAATCACCACAGGGTTTCCTCAAAGGTTTTTTTTTTTTTTTTTTTTTTTTTTTTTTGTGGTACTGGGGATTGAACTCAGGGGCACTTGACCACTGTGCCACATCACCATCCCCCCCTTTTTTTTTCTATTTTATTTAAAGACAGGGTCTCACTGAGTTGCTAAGTGCCTCGCCACTGCTGAAGCTGGCTTTGAACTCACGATCCTCCTGTCTTAGCCTCCCAAAGTGCTGGGATTACAGGCATGCGCCACCGCGCCCGACATCCCTCAAAGGTTTTTTGATAGAGTTTGAAAACTTGAAGAAATTAGCCTTGTACCAGAAAGTATTCATATCAATGTAGAAATATGGTGTATTATCCCTGTCTTTTGTATTTATTTTGTTTGGCTAGTACTGCACTTAATTCATGTGTTTCCAAAAGTCTTTAGCAGGATCCTGCAGATGCTTTGCCTGATTGCTTCTGAAAATGGATCTTAAGAGATCTGTGAGGTACAGACAACTACCTTTGAAGAAAGAGTTACTGATACTAAAACTAGTAACTGCAAAGTGAGAAAGAAAGAGGATCAGCATCCTTGGAGCTTGATGGTGCTTTCTTGAGGTTGTTATACCAGTGTTTGGAATGGTGACAGATAGGGGAAATTGTTTGGTTATTCCCGCCCTACAAATCCAAGCATCTCCTAAACCTAAAGTGGTTTTTTTTTTTTTTAATCTTTGTTGATTTTTTAGCAAAAAAATTAAAAAGTATGTTTGTAAAATTGTGCATTTGCAGGAAGTTGCAAAGACAGTATCCAACTCACAGAACTTTCAATTCCTGTAATATTAAACTCTTACATATATATCATACATGGATGAAAACTCAGAAACTGACAATAATACATATTATTAAACAAACTGAAACTTACACCATATCTTGACAGATTTCCTACTACTATCAGTTTTGTGTTGTAGGATCTAATCCAGAATACCACATTGTATTTACTCTCAGTTGAATTATATATTTTGGGGGGCCTAACAAAATACAGCATAGCTTAGTAGCTTTAAACCACATACATGCACACTCCTCCTCCTCTTCCTCCTCCTCGCATTTTGTCTGGCTCAGGAACCTAGATGTAGATGATGGAGAATACTTAGGACCCAAGTGAAAGTTGAGCTGTGGAAGGATTCACTGTAATCACATGTGAGTGTTGTTAAGAGTCAGTTCCTGCCCATTCAAGGTGATTTCAGTGGCTATACCTAAAATTTAAAACATTCATAACAATCCTTCAGTGCCCCTTCATTTAAAAATGAATACAATTGAAAATACAGAGCACTTCCTGACACATTCTGTGTGTCAGTTTATCTTGATATCACAACTAGACAAATACTTACATTAAAGAAAATTATAGACTAATATGCTTCTGAATACACAAGGAAAAATCCATAATGGGGGAGGTGAAGATGGCAGAAAAGAGGAAGGGTGCACATCCTAGCAGTTCCTCCACACTATACCTACAAACTGGGAAAACTGATTCTAATTGAGGTGGGTAACTGAAACTTAATACTGAACTATCAAAACAAAACAAAACAACAACAAAAAGCTATAGACTCACAGAAGTCAGAAACACGAACTTAAGAAATAATATAAGTCCCAGCTTGGGTGCCAGCATGGCTGCCAGCAGCTCTATTGAAGGAGAGGGGCAGCACAGACAAACAAAGGAGATGGTGTGGTCAGTTGACAAAGAAACTAAAAATAATTGACTTGAGGTAATGTGGATTAAAGAGAGCCTAATTTTTTTTTTTTTTTTTTTTTTTTTTTTTTTGTGGTACCGGGGATTGAACTCAGGGGCACTCGACCACTGGGTCACATCCCCAGCCCTTTTTTGTATTTTATTAGAGACAGGGTCTCACTGAGTTGCTAAGTGCCTCGCCATTGCTGAGGCTGGCTTTGAACTCGCGATCCTCCTGCCTCAGCCTCCCAAAGTGCTGGGATTACAGGCGTGCGCCACCGCGCCCGGCTAAAGAGAGCCTAATTTTAATAGACAGAGAGTCAGTAGGAAACAAATCAGTAAAAGCAATTCCAAAATAACTCCCATGGGAGGAGAAGCATTTTAGGCACAGTAAATGGCTGCCAGTTTCCCAGGGAAAGCCAACTAGGCAGCGTTCCCCACCACACACCACTGGGAAAAGTACATGCTCACCCTAACAGAGGAGGCAGTGGACCTTTGTGCTCATGCTACCAGAGAAAGCAGCCAACTGCTGAGTTCCTGAGCCCAGGGAAGGCACACATTCATGCTATAGGAGAAAGTGACCACTTACTTCATTCTTGGACCAGGAAAATGAGCACTGGTGCTACCAGAGAAAGTGACTGCCCACTGTGGTCCTGTGGTCAGGAAAGCACATGCTCACATGCCCCTGCCCATTCCCACTGCCTGCAACCCCAGCACTGTAAGCTACCTGGTACCGAAAACCGGGAGGAAAACTCTCAGAGGCAGAGTAAAGCTATTACTACTTTTACTTCTACTTTCTTAGAGAGAAAGAGAGAGAGCTTGAAAGAGAGAGATTTCTTCTTTAGAGAGAGAGAGAGAGCTTAGCTTTTAGAGCTTCTTTCTTCTTACTTCTTTCTTCTTTCTTCCTCGGGAGCCTCAGCCTGACTCTGACCAGGAATTACTTCTTCTATCTGGTTTCTCTTCTGTAACCGCTCTGCCTACGTTCTGGCCGCTCTGATACTTTTCTTCTTCTCCGACCCGAACTCTTCTTCCGACCGAGCGACTGCATGACTGACTGAATGAATTCATTCTTCTCCTGACTCCGACCGCTTTCACCCGGTTATATACCTTTAGCTTTGCGGGTGCCTCACGTGCATTTACAGGTGTGTCACATACATACTTATTATCAGGTGGAACTTATGGCTTCCAGCTGACCGCAATAGCCATCTCCCCCTAATTGGGGCTCCTTTACAGCACTCCCTCCACTAGAGGCAGGAAATTGAAGACCCCTGCAGCTGGCCAAAAAATTCAAAGAAGTCACCTGAACCAGAGAGACTAAAATAGACACAGATAAAAGTTTGCCTGGACAATTCAGGCTCTGGATCTCGAGGGAGAAAGCTCCCATTGTTGGCAGTGCTGCAGCAGACACGCAGGAGCATCTGTATGGTAGCGCAGATATCCAGTATTTCATATTTCCAGTGGTGAAGGTGAAATGTTCAGAGGTGTTGTTCTGTGCCCTAAAATTGGATTTTTATCAGAGATCCTAAAGTTCCAAATAGCCCACAGAGACTGGCATCCCCGCCTACAACAGGGAGTATAAAGCAATTCTCAAACACCCATGCACAGAGTCCCAAAGTTCTGGCTAGAGTAAAACATAATTACTAGAATCTCCGATTTATAAATCTACAGCACTCCTGACACATGAACATGTAATTTATCAACATACGAACTGTTCCACTAGGAGACTGAAGCTGAGATTTACTACAACTAGCTTTGCCTCCTTGTAAGAAAAGCTTACAGCTAAGAGAAGAATACAAAAGTGTTGGACTTAACAACCCACAATTCTTGACCTAAGGATTACCAAAGCCAAAAACAAATACCAAGAATAAACGACCATCTCTCTCAACAGTTTTGACCACTTCAGCAGAAATAAACCATTTATTTCTCAGCAATATTTTTTTATTTTTTCTTTCCTATTCTGTTTTTCTTTTCTTCATACTTCCAATTGTTAAAATTTTTTTTATTTGTTCTTTTTAGATATACATGATAGTAGAGTGTATTTGACATATTATACACTATATATAGAGCATAGCTTATTCTAATTAGGATCCCATTCTTGTACATGATGTGGAGTTTCACTCGTCATTTATTCATATATGAACATAGAAAAGTTATGTCTGACTCATTCTACTGTCTTTCCTATTCCCATCACCCTCCCTTCCCTCATTGCCCTATGTTTAATCCACTGAACTTCTATTCTTCCTTCCTTTTTTTGTGTTAACATCCACATATCAGAGAGAATATTCAGCCATTTTAAAACTATGCTTTTTATTCTTTTTTAAAATTGTAACTACTTAAAATTTTTAAAAATATCACTCATTCTATTGTATTTTTTTCTCCTTTAATTTTTAGTCTATTGTAAGTTTCTTCTATCCTATCTTTTTCATTATGTATGATTTTGTGTGCACGTATATTGGTGTGTGTATGAGTGTGTATGGACTCGTTACATGAATAGGTTTGAACAACTCATGTATGTTCATAGACTTTACTTTCATATTAAATGAGCCTTCTGTAACTGTTTATTATTTATCTTTGACTTGTCTCAGGTGTGGGTTCGATTATATGCAGGTTCAAGCTGTTTTGGTCTTAGAGTTGTGGGTTTGTCCACACCTAGGTTCTCATCCCTCTGATTTCCCCTTCAATACTCTCTTCCCCCACTAATGGAAATTTTTCCTATTTCCACATTCTCCTTTTATTGTATTACTTTCTGTAAATATTTTATTCCTTATCCTCTATAACTGACATCTGCTACTTACCACCTGACTAACCTTTGGTCATGTTTTAAAAATAGTTCAAATATTCTCTCACCTTCCAAACTTATTTTCTCTGTACTTAAGAAACTGTAATCATGATGGGTATAGTGAAGCATGACTGTAATCTGAATGGCTTGGGAGGCTAAGGCAGGAGGATCACAAGTTCAAAAAATAAGGTGGGTAGGGAGATGGGGATGTGGCTCTGTGGTAAGTGCCCCAGGTTCAACTCCTAGTTAAAACAAACAAACAAACAAAAAGTAAACAAATCATAATCCCACTAAATAATGAAACTATACAGTTTATTTAATTCATCCCCCATTTATATTGTTGTGGTTATTAATTCAGTAGACAACATAGTAGAGAAATGCTGTTGAATGCCTGATCTAGTCCATAGTTTAGTATTACTGGTACTGATGTTAAATGCTGACCCCATCATTCCTATATAGGTGTCAGTTAGTATTACAGATGTTTAAGTACACAGTAAACATTTATCCCAGAACTATACATCTGCATTAGTGATATTCCTGGTTCCTTCTTCCTTTAAGAGAGTCTAGGAGTGATTGGGACTGTTCAAGACCACAAAGTAGAGATCTTGTTGCCAAGAAACATTCATGACGTTGCCAAGCAATAGTGACTCTTACTTCAAACATGATCTAGCACCACCCAAGCCTAAACATCACTTTAACTCATAGAACTAGGGATATGAAAACCCCAAATCAAAACCTAAAGCCCAAGGAGAAACAACTAGAGGGGATCTTCAGGTCATAACCCTCAACATCTACTCATTTATCAAAACCCAGACATCCTAGAGTAAAAAAGAACCACACATGTAAGGATATGTGTATAAAAGAGGAAGGAGAATCCATCTCAATTGATATAAGAGTCTATGACCACTGAAAACATGAGAAAACAGGCAAATAAATCTCTCACCAAGATCTATAATCCCCCAACTAAGTATCCTACAAGTATGGAAGAGGATGAAATTCCAGAGAAAGTTAAAATCTGATTATTAAAATGTTCAATGAACTGAAAGAATATCTAAGGAATGAATTAGAGAGGAGATTAAAGATCACCTCAATAAAAAATAATAGAATTACTGAGAAGAAACTGATCAGAACTCCTGGAAAGTAAAATCACAATGAACCAAATTAAAAACTCACTTGGAGTGTCAACAGATTTAACTCCATAGAAAATAGAACGTTAGCATTTAAACACAGAAACTGAGGCCTAGTAGACAGGATAAAAGAATCTTAGTACACAGAATACTATTAAGGGAAAAATTACAGAACATGATCAGAATATAGAAAAACTATGGAACAACATCAAGATACCAGTTCTGAGAATACTGAGATAGAAGAGAACATGGAGATACAAGCTAAAAGCATTAAGTATATTTTCAATAAGACAGTCACAGAAAACATTCCCCATATCAGAAAGAACAGAAATCCACTCACATGAGGCATACAGGTCCCCAAAGAGACCCGACAAGAATTAAAATTCTCCAAAACACATCATAATCAAAATGCACAATATATGGAAAGAATGTTAAAAATTTTATGAGATAAACATCAGGTCACATTCAGAGGCAAATCAATAAATCTCACTACTGATTCTCAACTCAGACATAAAAAGCGAGAAGGGCAGGGAATGCAATATTTTAACTCTGAAAAAATTTTGCCAACCAAGATGAAGCTCTCCTTCATATTCAATGGGAAAATTAAAACTTTCCATGACAAGGATAAACTAAAAGAAATCAGACAACCAAGCCAGCATTACAAAGAATTCTCAAAGATAAGCTGCACACAGAGGAATCCAAAATCAAAACCCAAATCTCCCAAATAGATGAAGATCAATAGAAATTTAATCATCTAAATGAGAAACAAGACAGAATTAAACATGGCAAAAAATAAAAAATGGCAGTAATCTCAAGTATACATCCATAATAACACTGAATATAAATGGTCTCAACTCCAATTAAGGGACATAGATTAGCAGAAGAATGGATCAAAAAACAAGATCCAACAATATGCTGTCTACAAAAGACTCAAGACAATTACAGGCTGAAGGCCAAAGGATGGGAAAAATATTTCATGAAAATTGGTCTTTAAACAAGCTGGGATAGCTAATTCCCATATCTGATAAAGTTGATTTCAAGAAAAAATTAGTAAAAAGAGACAAAGAAGGCCACTGCATCCAAAGGGAACAATCCAATGCGAAGACATATGATAGTAAATATATATATACTTCCAAATATCAGTACACACAATTACATTAAAAAATACTCACATTAAGGGGCTGGGGTTGTGGCTCAGTGATAGAATGCTTGCCTAGCATGCTTAAGGCACTGGGTTTGATCCCCAGCACCACATAAAAGTAAAAACAAATAAAATAAAGGTATTGTGCCTAGCATGTGCGAGGTGTTAGGTTCGATCATCAGTACCACATAAAAATAAATAAATAAAAGAAAAGGTATTGTGACCAAATGCAACTGCTAGAAGGAAATATAGGAACAATGATCCATTGTATTGGTACAGGCACAAAATTTCTTAACAACTCACCAAAAGCACAAAAAATAATGATGTGACATAACTTTCCTACATACATATATGAATACACCACAGTGAATCTCCACATCATGTACAACCACAAGACCAGAATCCTAATTAGAATAAGATATACTCCATGTTTGTATAAATATGTCAAAAATATACTGTCATGTATAACTAAAAAGAAGAAAAAATAAAAATAAAACAAAGAATCAATAAGCAAGCCTGCAACAAATTATAAGCTTCTGCATAGCAAAGGAAACAAGAACATGATGAGGCGCCTAAAGAATGGGAGAAAATCTTTGTCAGCTTCTTCTCCATCAGAGTATTAATATCCAGAATACATAAGGAACTAAAAAAAAAAAAACCTTAAAAGCAAAACTACAAATAACCTAAGAAATGAATGTGCAAAAAAACTAAATGGCAATTTCTCAAAAGAAGAAATACAAATGGCTAAAAATATATATAAAACATGTTTAACATCCCAAGAAATCAGGGAAGTGCTAACCAAAACTGCACTGAGATTTCATCTCACCCCAGCCAAAATGATAATTAGCAAGGATACAAATAATAATAAATTCTGGTGAGGATGTAGGGAAGAAGTTACCTTCATAACATTCTCAGTGGGACTGCAAGTCAGTACAACCACTCTGAAAAGCAGTATGGAGATTCCTCAAAAAAACAGTTCTCCAATTTATTGATATTTATTCAAAATAACTAAAATCAGCATTCTATAGTGATACAGGCACATAAATGTTTATAGCAGCACAATGGAGTTTTACTCAGCCATAACAAATGAAATTATGACATATGCTGTTAATTTGATGCAACTGAAGACCATCATGCTAAGTAAAATATATCAGACTCAAAGTCAAGGATCAAATGTTTTCTCTCATATGCATAAGCTCAACAAAAATAAGGAAAAAAAAGTGAGGGAGTCCCATGAAAACTGAAGGGAGATCACTGCAGCAGAAGAGGGGTTTGAGGGATTGAAGGAGAGATGGGAAAAGGAAAGGATGGTGGAACATAAATGACCAAATTATGCTATAAATATATGTGAATACATCACAGGGAATTTCACCTTAATGTATATCTATAAAGCACTAAGTTGGGGGCTGGGGTTATAGTTTAGTAGTAGAACGCTCGTCTAGCACATGTGAGGTACTGAGTTTGATCCTCAGCACCACATAAAAATAAATAAATGAAATAAAGGTATTGTGTCCAACTACAACTAAAAATATTTAAATAAAAGCACTAAGTTAAAAATATAAATAAATAGAATAACAGCAGAATAGAGAAAGGAAACAGGGAGAGGGAGAGGGAAGGAAATGGGAAGTACTGAGGATTAAAGTAGAAAAACTTGTTCTTGTGCTTGTATGGTTCTATCAAAATGAAGCCTAATATTACATGTCACTATAATACACTAATAAAAATATTTTAAAGCCTGAAGAAATGTAAAATAAAGCCCATGTCACTTGATCATATTTTTCTCTTTTTCTAGTTCTGTGGAGTGAATATAGAGCCTGACATGTCAGTGTTCTACCACTAAATAGCATCCCAAGCTGATCAGAAGATTTAACGTTGTAAAAAAGGGAATACTTTCCAAATGGATCTATAGGCTAAAAACAGTCACTATGACAATCCTAGCTTTCTTTGAAAAGTAATTTTTTTTTCTGGCAATTAGCAACCAATTATATGGAAATGTAAGTTCTTCTGAATAGCTAAAACAATTCTAAGAACAAAGCTGGAGTACTCAATTCCTATTTCCTACTTATTATCTTATGCCACATTTTAAGACCATATCATGAGGAAAGAACCAAACATGCTGTCTCCACATTCTATCCTAAATAGAAGATTCAGCTTAATGGACGAATGGCATATATCTTGGAGATTAGGATTTAATGTTCACTTCCTTGAACTTTCCTGAAGTCTAAAATCCACATTAATACTTCATTCGGCATTCCATATCATGAGTTATATAAATTACTTTTTCACTCAACATATTCAAGAGGTGACAACAAAACCAATTCCAATTTACATGTAACAAATGTAGACATGATCAGGATAACAAGGAGGCAGATCAAAATAAAAAAGAACATATCCTAATAAAACTTATTTTGAAAGCTGTACAGCATCTACCTTAACACACAATGACTAATTATAAGGTCATTTGTATGATCATTATGCACATTAACAGGGTTAAAGAAAAAGTAATATATACAAATATTATACATTGAAGAATTAGGTTTCGATTACAGCTTAGAGAGAGCATTGTTCATATTTCTAGGTAACATCATAAATTCTCATTACAACTTTTAAAAGTCTTTAGAAAGCTAAGAATTGTAGTTTAGTACTCAGGTATACTATTGGCTTCTCCTGTCCTCTTTAACGAATGTCTTGAGCCATAGTTTATAAAATGACATATCCACACACAAATTTCAGTAGTCCATTAGTAACTCTATTATCTAGGCTGACTGTATATTTAGTTGTTCAATGCATGTTAAAATATATTTAATTATGTTTCATGAGCAGTCAATCAGAATACAGGAGATTAGTCACCAGGATTTAACTGAGAAATGGGCAGTCACAAAGAACACTTTGTGTTCTTTCATGCTAGATTTTCATATTTTTAAAATTAGGATGCATATTAATATTGATACTGTGAAGAACTCCAGGTTATAATGCAGTTATGATGTGGTTATTTGGGTATACATACATGAACTTGACCTGAAAGCTTTCCATTGTCACTTTCTCTGTATGGAGCTGTTAAAAGCACAGGGAGGGACTCTTGGACATTGACTGAATTTATTCAACATTTTGAGATGGGCCTGAGCTTTGTGAGGGCCAGGGGTGGAATGTTATGGTTTGGATTTTGAATGTCCCCAAATCCAAATTATCTTTGAATAACTTGAAAGGACTAACTGGGAGGCAGGTTGGGGACAGCTGGAGGAAGTAGGTCACTGTCAGTTTGGTTGTAGGGACTACCTCTGTCCATATCCCATTCCTGTAACTCTCTGCATCCCAGCTGCCATTAGTTGAACAGCTTCCCTCTTCCATGCCTTTCTATCATATCTCTACACTGGAACCAGCTGACCATGTACTCAATCTTCTAAAACTATTAGTCAAAATGTAACTTCATTCCTCTATGTTGTCCTTGTCAGATATTTTTCCACAGCAAAGAAAAGCTGAGATACATGATAGCATCAGAACTTATAAGGGAGTCGCAGTAGATTTGACATATGATCTTACACTATTGTGTAAGTTTTTCCTAATAAACACAAAAATCACAAAATTGTGAATTAACAGAGATGGTGATGACATGGGGAAAGTGAAGGACAAAATAAGTTGAAAGTGATTCAGGAGAGTTTGATCTGAATGGGAGTAATTTAATGTATTTTGCTTCCACCTTTCATCTCATGTAATTGTATGAATAATGCAATACAAATGTCCTCAGTTAAACAAGGTGAAAAGTGATTTTTCAAAAATTAGTTTAAAAATACTAAGTAATAAAAAATATTTGAGGCACTGGTTTTTAGGTTTTATTTTTCATTGTGATATATTTTGCAAATAGGGCAAATAAGACATCTGGTAAAATCTTAGCAAAAGTTGTCATAGTGGTTAAAGTAAACTTGGTATTACACTACATATTTTATATGCTATTAAATGATACAAGCTACACAACATACAAATAGGTAGGCACAATTACCATTCTCATGGTCCATGGCATTAATCTGTTTTGTGTTGCTATAACAAAATACTCAAGGTTAGATAATGTAAAAGGCTACTGACCGGGGGCTGGAAAATCCCAACAGCATGGTGAAGACATCTGGCAAAGTCCATCCTGGCTGCATTACATGTCAGAGACGTGGAAAAAGAAATGGCCACATTAAGAAAAGGCACATGACAGACTGAGGAAGAAAGAGCATGGGGAAGGGTAAGGCTCATTATTTAAAAACAACTCACTCTAATGGGAACTATTCCAGTCTCGCAAAAGCCACACTAATCCATTTTGTGAATGGTGGCCCTATTATCTAACCATCTTCTGCTAGTTCTAATTCTTAAAGTTCTACTATGTTTATACTGTTAAGTTGGGGACCAAATTGTAGCACATGAGCATAGGGAGGATTTTATAGTTTAGATATGAGTTGTTCTACAAAACTCAAGCATGAGATATGGGAAAATATTCAGACGTGAAGTAATTAGATTATGAGAGTTGTAACCCATTGATATGGATCAATTTGGTAACAACTATAGGCAGATAGGGTCTGACTGGAGAAAACAGGTCACTGCAGGAATGACTTGGGGGTTTATATTTTGTCCCTTGTGAGTGGATCTCCCTCTCTCTGTTTCCTTGTTGCTATTCACTAAGCTGTTTTCCTCTGCCACATCCTTCTGAGGTAGAGGAAATAGGCAGTCAGAGTAGGAAAGAATGATGAGGGCTGATAAGGAGAAGAGATGTCAGGACCACCCTTTGAGGTATGCCCTGCTTTTGGAGATATGCTTCAGCATGTCAAGAAACTTGTTTCTCAAAAAGGACGAAAACATCTATTCTCACAAAAAGGCAACTATGCAACTCAGCAGAGACCCTGCAAGCAACAATTAAAATCTCAAGGACAGGCTAGGAGAGAAGGTCAGTTGACTTCCCTTTATTTGCCTTTAAATGAAAAGGGATGCCAAGAGACCCTGGTGGTAAACTTATCTCTCCCATACTCTCCATTGGGGGCCTTTTTTTTTTTTTTTTTTTTTTTTTTTTGGTACCAGGGATTGAACTCAGGGGCACTTCACCACTGGGCCACATCCCCAGCCCTTTTTTGTATTTTATTGGAGACAGGGTCTCACTGAGTTGCTAAGTGCCTCGCCATTGCTGAGGCTGGCTTTGAACTCGCGATCCTCCTGCCTCGGCCTCTCAAGTGCTGGGATTATAGGCGTGCGCCACCGCGCCCGGCAAGAGCCTTCTTACATTTTTGAATTTTAACCTCCTAACAAATTTCTGTTTTCTTGCTTATCTCAGCATTCACCGTGTTCATTCTTAGACTCTGTGGAACACGGACCTGATCCTGATTTCTACCAGTAACACTTCCACCTGGATGTTGTGCCTCACCTTGGACTCAGAGGTATGAAGCCATCAGATCATGGACTGAACCTCCTAAAGCATAAGCCAAAATAAGTGGTTTGTCCTCTATGTTGTTCTCTTGAGGCCACAGCAATGAGAAATCTGACTAAAAAGATATTGGTACCTTGAAGAGGGGTCATTGTAGTGATTAACATGACCATGTGGTTCAGAAACTTTTGGAACTCATTTGTTGCAGGGACAAACTTTGAAAAGATTAGAGATGCAAGCTGGGACAGCATTAGAATGTTGTAAGCAGAGTTTGTTATGTCTGGTAAGGGTTCAGAAGAACAGAATACTGACAGGACTTTGAACAGTAAGCCTGGGATCATGGGGCTCGGGATATAGCTCAGTTGGTAGAGTGCTTGCCTTGCATGCACAAGGCCCTGGGTTCTAATCCCCAGCACCACAAAAAAAAAAAAAAAAAAAAAAAAAAAAGACTGGGATCATGAAATTTTATAGGAGGATGACTCTGAGAAACCAAACAGAAGTCATTCATGTCATGTTCTGAAAAAGAAATTGTTGTGTTTTAGATAGTAGGGGTCACTCAGAAATTCATATATGAGACAATGCAAGAAATTTTAGCAATGAAATAATTGGGTTATAAGAGCCCTCTTAACTGAGTGGTAACTGAAAGCAGGTAAGGTGTGGCTAGAAGGAGGCGGGCGTGTGCCTTTGGGGATTACATTTTATTCTGGTGAGGAGAGCTCCCTTCATCTCTCTCTCTTTGCTTCCTCGTGCCATGTTTCCAGCTGCTTTATTCCACCACACACTTCCTCCACAATGTTCTGCCTCAACTTGAGCCCCAAGTCAGTCATCTATGGAGTGAAATCTCTGAAATAATGAACACCCAAATACATTTTACCTCCTCTAGTTGTCCTTTTGAGACCTTTTGGTCACAGCAGCAAAAAGTCTGAATAAAACAAAAATCAGTAGCGAGAAGTGGGGACATTGCTGTGACTACCCTGACCATATGGTTGAGAAGCTTTTAGGGTTTTTTGGAATTTGTGGAAGGAATTTTGAAAAGTTTAACAAGGTAAACTGAAAAGCTTTAGAATGCTTTATGTGGGCAATTCTGGTGGGAATTCAGATAACTGGAATTCCAGTAAGACTCTTGTCAGTAAAGACTGGGCTAGAGAGGTTTCCAAAGAGAAGGAGGACTCTTAGGAATTTGACTTGAGGTCATTCATGTTACATTATGGCTAAGAAGTTGCCTAAATTCTGCCTATGTTCTGAAACTTTGCATGAACTTGTATTTAAAGATAATAAACTTCTTAATCTGGCAAAAGAAATGTCTAGGTAGCATAGTATTCAGGTGGTGGTATGGATTTTGCTGGTGGCTTTTAGCCAATTTTGTGATAATCAGGTTCAGAAAGCATAGCAGAAAGATTTGAAAAACTTGCACTTTTGCCTGGAAGCTGGGGCTAAGGAATGGGTGGTTGTTAAAGACACACTAAAGACACACTCAAGATTTTACCCAGAGACAATAAGAAAGATGGCTTAAGGGCATCTCAGGAATTGGCAAGACCATACCCATCTTAGGCTCAATGGCATAGAAGTAAAAATCACTTTGAGAAGAGAACAGTGGGGCATCCCGCTTGCACTGATGGTGGTGATGGTGGGAGCTTGGGTGTTGTTTCACCATGCTCAGCCTCCCAGGTACTCAGAGGCTGCTGGACCCCTGGTCCCTTGTAGGGCTCCAGCAGCCTGGTCCAAAGTTTTAGGCTTGGCTACTCCTCAAAATGGTGGCTAACCTTGGCAGCAACCATGTTGTGTTGCTTCTACAGGAATGCAGGATTCTGGAGTTAGGGGTTCATGGAGACTTCCACCAAGATTTCAAAGGAAGGCCTGGGAGGCCAGGCAAAATACCCCAGGGACATATTCCCTGCAAACTGCCCCTGGGAGGATGATGCATGTAGAAGTGAGATGGAAGCTGAGACTTCAGTGGAGACCCCAAAGATGAAGAAATACTGGTAGTATGCAATGTTTACAAAGGAAACCTGAAATAATTGAGCAGAGACAAAGAGAAAAGCCATATGGGCTACAATCAGAAGGGCCATATAGGCAGAGCTAGTCAAGCCCTTTAGAAAGAACATCAGGACACCATGGGCCCCAGATGGAGCTACAGGCTTTGTTTGCTCAGCTGGATTTCAATGTTGCTTTGGTCCAATCCCTTCTTTTTATGTCCCTTTTTCTGCCTTGTGGAATGGAAATGTTTACTCTATGCCTTTATATGTTGGATATGTGTATTTGGCTTTGGGTTTTTATAGGGGCTTATGCTGTGAGTGTTGCCTTGAGTCTCAGTGAAGAATTTGGCTTGGATTTTGGACAATCCCAGAACAGTTAAGACTATGTAGGCTCTTGTAAAATATACTAAATGTTTTTTGTATTGTGAGACAGGCATGAGATTTTGGAGGCCAGGGGCATAATGTTATGCTTTAGATGTAGGTGGCCTCCAAAAGTCATGTTTGAGATAATGCAAGAAAGCTATAAAATGATTAGATTATGAGTGTTCACTTAATCAGTGAATTAATCCCTGATAGGTATTAACTAAGTGGTAACTGAAAGCAGGTAGGGTATGGCTAGAGGAGATGAGTCATCAGGAATGAGTATTTGGGGCATATACTTTATCTTGGTGAGGAGAGCTCTCTCTTTTTCTGCTTCTTAGTGCCATGCTCTTAGCTGCTTTCTTTCACCACATCCTTCTGGCATGTTTTCTGCCTCATTTCAAGTCCCAAGGAATGGAGTTGGTAATCTATGGACTGAGAACTCTGAATCCTGAGCCCCAAAATAACTTTCCTCTTCTAATTGTTCTTTTCAGACTTTTTTCTCATAGCAGTGAAAAACCTAAGACGAAAGTTGTCTACATTTTGCCCATGTCCTGACACTTTTTGTGACATCAAATTTAGAGGTGATGTACTAATTAATCTGGTGGAGAAATTTTCAAGGCAGCACAGCATTTAGACAGTGTCATGGATACTGCTAGTGGCATTTATCCAAGTTTACTGTAATGACTACAACAGAAAGCAAAGCACAACAATTTGAAAAACTGACAGTTTTGTCAGAAAAATATGAGTAAAACAGGCTAAGAAATTTGTGCTTGTTAATGATACCACAATCATTAAAGAGATGTGATATTCTTTGCACAGGAACAATATGAAAGATGGCTTGAGGGCATTTTCAGAATTGGCAAGACCAAACCCATCCTAGGCTCAAGGGTGTAAAAGTAAAAATTCCTTTAAGAATAAAGATCATTGGGACACTGTGCACAGTGGTGCTAGAAGTTTCTGTACCATGCTCAGTCACTCTGGCACTCAGAGGCTGCTGCTACCATGGTCCCAGCAGGCTTGACTACTTCTTGAAATGGTGGCAGACCTTTACATCAACCACATGGTGCTGGTTTTGCAGGAATGCAAGATGCTGGATCTAGGAGTCATGGAGGCTTCCACTGAGATTTCAAAGGAATGGCTATAAAGCCAGGCAAAATGCATCAGAGTTGAAGTCTCTGTGGAGAGCCCCTGAGAGAGTGATACCTGAAGATGGGTAAAGGAAACCAAAGTTGTAGTGGAGATCCCTCAAAATTTAGAGATGCCAGTACTGTGGGACATCTGCCAAAGAAAGCTGCAGCAACTAAGCAGAGGCAAGCCAGGAGATAGACTATGTGGGATGTAACAAGCATGACCATATGGTCATAGCTACACGAGCCCTTTTGAGAGAATCTCTCAATGCCATGTGCCCCAGGTGCTGGACATGGAGTTACAGGACTTATTTATCCAGCTGGATTTCTGTCTCACTTTGGGTCCACGCCTTTTTATTTGCCCCTATTTTGCCCTTGTGGAAAGGACAGATTACTCTGTGCCATTATATATTGGATGTACATGACCTGCTTTTGATTTTCATCAGGAGAAATATTCATGAGTTTGCCATGACTCTCAGATAAAATTCTGGACTTGAATTTTTGGTAACACTTGAAAATGGACTAAATATATTTTATATTGTGAAACGGGCATGAGATTTTGGGGGACCACTGGTAGGGAACTGTTATGGATTAAATATGACATGTCCTACAACAGCTCAAGTATGAGACAATGCAATCAATTTTAGAGGTAAAATATCAGATCATGAGAGTCATAACTTAATCACTGGATTAATCTTCAGATATGGATAAACTGGGCAATAACTGTAAGCAGGTAGGATATAGCTGGAGGAAATAGGGGTTTACATTTTGTCCCTGGTGACTGGAGAGCTCTCCTACTTCCTGGTTGCCATGTTCTGAGTTGCCTTCCTCCTATATACCCTTCTGTCATGATATTCTGTCTAACTTTAGACCCAGAGTTCTGGAGTTGGCCAGTCATACACTGAACCTCTGAAACCTAAGGCAAAATAAATGTTTCTTCCTCTATGTTGTTCTTGTCAGGTATTTTGGTCACATCCATGAAAAATCTGACTAAAACAGGGAACAAATCACATTTGAATGATAGCAGCCTGGTTCTGCATCTTTGCCAAAGTGTTGAAAGAAAGGAATAGATATTTTTTTCTTCCTTTTCAATCATATAACTTTTGTTTTTCTGACTTTGCAGTACCGATTGGGACTTCCCTGATGCTGCTGACCAGGAGATGTGAGTGGACATCACTGTCTTGTCTTCATCTTAAGGAGAATGTACTCAGTCTTTCACCATTAGGTATGATATTGTTTATAGGCTTTTTGTGGATATCTTATATCAAGCTGAAAGTTTACTTCTATCCCTGGTACTTTCAGAAGTGTTATATGAATGGATATTGAATTTAGTCAACTGTCTTTTCTGTATTGATTGATATCATCATGTCTTTCTTTTCTCCTTAGACTGTTAATAATGGCAAATTAAATTAATTAGTTTAAAAGAAGAAAGGAATAGAAGAGCTTTACTGAACTTTACTCAGTCTGTCTTTATATTATTTGCTCATATCAATTATATTAGATTATTTCTCTTATATGGTAAAAGTTTTTAGATGTTGTTTCAGAAATCTAGCTTCAATCTATGAAGTTATTTTCATAAATTATGTTCTGTATATTGTATTAAGTGTTTTATATTTTTTCTATGTTCTACCTGGAATAGATTTTGTGTATAATGTGAGATCAAATGTGAGAATTTAATTACACCCCCAAATATTCAATGTCCTAGAAAATTTATCCATCATTTTGATTACTGATCAACTTATAATTAGTAATTAATACATGCATACACATTTTATTTAAGCTCTTTTTTTTTGTAGTTTTCACTGGCTTATTCCTCTTCTTTGGGGAAATACCAAACTTCCTTATTAAGATAATTCATTTTATATGGAATTTCCCGTACTGAGCCCTTTCTCTTAATGACTATATTGAAGAAAAGGAATAGTAAAGTCCTGCCTGCCTTATACCTATGCCAATATTTCCAGCTGTACCTTGAATAAAATCTCACACCTACAAGTTCATTTCCAGGTATGTTAATTAGGGTTGCATTGTTGTGGACAAAAGTCTCAACAGGAATGACATTTGGGAGGAAACATTTACTTTGGCTCATGGTATCAGAGGTTTAGTCCATAGTTGGCTGATTCCTTTGCTCTGAGCCCAAGATAGTCAGCACATCATGGCAGAAGGTGGTAGCACCCATGAAACAGTGAGAGGAAGGAAAAAGGGGCCACAGAGAAAAAGAACCATTCCAGAACATGCCCCCATCTCCTACAGACATTCACCACCTGCCTCCAATTATAACCTAGTCAGTCCATTTAAATTAGGATAAATCCAGGCGCGGTGGTGCACGCCTATAATCCCAGCACTTGGGAGGCTGAGGCAGGAGGGTTGCAAGTTCAAAGCCAGCCTCAGCAATGGCAAGGCACTTAGCAACTCAGTGAGACCCTGTCTCTAATAAAATACAAAAAAGGGCTGGGGATGTAGCCAAGTGGTTGAGTGCTGCTGAGTTCCATCCCTAGTACATCAATCAATCAATCAATCAATAAAATAAGGATAGATGGATTAGTTTACAGCTCATAATTTAATAAATTTGCCTCTGACTACTTCTGTATTAACATAGGAGCTTTTGGGGGATACCTATACACAAACCATAATACCAGGTCTTTATAAGCAAGGCCTGACTGAAGGACAGTATATTTTTTAAAAATAATTGTACCCTGTTTACTTGCCACTCCATCAATTTCTACTTGTTGCTTTTGAGCTTGGTTATGGGTAATAAAATTCCAAGCTGAGAGTGCCAACAAAATACATGGTCCTAAATAATTAATGATTGAATCTATAGTATAAGAAGTACTTAATTATCAAAGGGTTTTCTCAAAGGCCTGAAAGTATAGATTTTTAATAACTCAATGAACATTCAATACCAAGGAAACCTTCTTCTAAATGAACAAATATAATTTATGTAACCTGTCCTGGATGTTTCACTATTTTGGCTTCTAATACTTAAAATTCATGTTTTCCAAGAAGTCTTCAGGGATCCTATAAATGTACTGCCAAATGATACCTAAATATCTGACTTCCTTTTCTTTGTGAGACACAGGCACCTCTCTTCAAAGAAGTGGTTTCCTATATTCAAATTGATGGCTGGATAATGCGGATTATGATGAGGAAGAAGAAAGAGGAGAATCCCTGGAGATTGATAGTCTTTTTGAAGCAGACACACCTGGTTCAGGGTGGTGGACAGATCAGGAAGTTGATGTTTCCTTTCTTATCTACATTCATCACTTTAATGTAAGAGCCCTAATTGAGGAGATAGCTAAGATGGCGGCTAGCTGCGAGCCATTAAGGTGTTCAGGTATTTTCACCTGAATCTTTTTATGCCCGTGAACACTGCATGAAGCACCTGTAAGCTTGAGCTGTTAGCACATGTCCTTGTTAAGGCAAAAGGTGTTTAACCAGGTGAGGGTTAGTTAGTTGGTGGTTGGAGTTGGAGTTGGAGACGTTGTTGGAGCTGGAGAGAGAAGAATAAAAGAACTTTTTCATTTCCATCCTGCCTCCGAATTTTCTCCCGCAGCAATGGCTGTAAGCGGCAGCCGCAGGCGGCAACAAGTGGTGGCCCGTACGGGGAGTTCAGAATTGGCAGGTAAGAACTGAGAAATCTTTAAAGATGGGTGTGAAAATAACAAAAAGCGAGTAATAAAAGCCTTTTTTGACATTGCTGACTCAGTTTATAGTGAGGAGGAAAGTGATCAAGAAAGCATAGCCTCCGCTGAATCAGATAAGACCAGTAAGGATAATATTGGTGTGAACTCAAAAATAACAAAAATAAGAGCTGCTAAAGCTATCAGAGATTTATTAGAAATAGCAGAGGAATATGTGCTCTCAATAGAATCTGAAACTCAGAATGTTACTACCAGTGAAAGTGATAGTAATGAGGAGGAGCCAAATAACCATGAAAGCACAGCCTCCTCCGCTAAGTCAGTTAAGACCAGAAAGGACCATCAAGTGGAGGAATATTTTGTGCCCTCTGCTCCCTCATGGGTGGAATCCATTACAGAAACCATGAGGGGTATTTCTGAGCATATGCGTGTCCTTGAGGCAGAGATTAATGGCCTTTCTGAGTGCTTACGTGCCCTCGAATGCCAAAAACCACAGGAACATTGGAACCTGCCAGTATTTGAAAATGAAAATGGGCAGAGATACCACCAATCCCTAGATTTTAAAACAATAAAAAATTTCAAAGAGGCGATAATGACCTATGGGCCTCAAGCTCCGTTCACATTGAGCATGCTGGAGTCCCTTAACACTTTCACTTTAACTGGAAGGGCTTATGCAAGGCAGTATTGAGCGGAGGACAATACCTGATATGGAGGTCACAATTCCAGGAGCTTTGTGTAGAAACAGCTAAAAGAAATGCGACTGCAGGCTTCCCAGACCATAATGTAGATATGCTAACAGGTGAAGGACAGTTTGCTGAACTACAAACCCAAATGCAATATGATCCTGGTGTATACGCACAAATATACAATGCCGCTGTTAAAGCCTGGAAGACCTTACCAGGAACAGGTGATTTGCAAGGCAGCTTATCAAAAGTAATACAGGGGCCTAAAGAGCCGTATGCTGATTTTGCTGACAGACTTTTAAGAACAGCAGGCAGAATATTCAGGGATATAGATCAAGCAATGCCCTTAGTCGTCCAGTTGGCATATGAAAATGCCAACAAATATTGCCAAGATGCTATAAGACCATGGAAAAATAAAAAGACCTTTCAATATACATTAGATTATGTAAAGATATTAATGATGCCTTTGTCACAGGCAATGTGATTGCAGCAGCAATGAGAGGTGCTTCCCCTCAAAATTTCACAAATAGGGCTCAACAAAAAAATTATAATCAATCAGGATATTCCAGACAAAATTTTTATAATCAACCAGGATATTTTAGGCAATATCCCCAAAGAGAAATAAGACCAAGCTTATACCATGCCCCAGGCCGCTGCCCCAGGTGTAAAAAAGGAAATCATTGGGCCAATAAATGCCGTTCTAAATTTGACATCTATGGAAACATTTTGTCCAGGAATTCAAAAAACGGGGCACGGGGCCCAGTGCCTCGGGGCCCACAAATGTACAAGGCATTAGACGAGGAATATCCTCAAACATCCATACAGATGATTCCTCATCACAATCCCTCCTACCCATTGATTCCCTTGTCAGAGGGACAAGAGGAAGTGCAGGACTAGACATCTGTTCCACCGCCTGAATAGTGTTCACACCTGAAATGGGGGTTCAACTGATTCCTACGGGAGTCAGGGGACCTCTTCCCTCAGGGACAATAGGACTTATCCTTGGGTGAAGTTCTAAAAGCTTATTAGGTTTTCAAGTAACACCAGGTGTTATAGACTCTGATTACCAAGGAGAAATAAAAATAATGCTTAGTTCACCTAGAGGCATTAGCTCTGTTAACCAAGGAGATAGAATTGCTCAGCTGCTTCTTCTTCCCAGATTCCACAAGTCATTTAAGAGTATGCCGCAGAATAGGAACAATAGAGGATTTGGTTCCACTGGCTCAGGACCTATGGCTTGTTGGGTTCAGGATTGTTCATGGAGGACTATGTGCAAAATAAAAATTCAAGGTATAGAGATGGAGGGGCTGATTGATACTGGGGCTGACTCTTCCATCATTAATCTACAACAATGGCCCAAGCACTGGCCTCTGCAGAAGGGCTCAACTAGTTTAAGAGGCTTGGGATATACTAACACCCCAGCACAAAGTGCTGTAGTCTTAAATTGGGAAGATAATGAAGGGCATAAAGGAACATTCCAACCTTATGTTTTGACCAGCTTGCCAGTTACCCTATGGGGAAGAGATATTCTACAGCAAATGGGGGTACACCTCGCAACCAAGCCTGCAGGTGTTGAAAATAAAAATCTAAATCAAAAGGGTAAAATATATTTTTTTTAGGGGCCACTGAGAACACAATTTTGAAAATACCATGGCTTTCTGATAAGCCAGTTTGCGTCCCTCAGTGGCCCCTATCTAGAGAAAAATTACAAGCGGCCCACCTATTAATCCAAGAAAAACTAGAAGCAGGACACATAGAGCCTTCCACCTCTCCCTGGAATCCCCCCATATTTGTATCAAGAAAAAATCTGGAAAATGGAGATTGTTACATGACCTTAGAGAAATCAATAAAACTATGCAAATTATGGGCCCTACCCAACCTGGACTTCCTAATCCTGTAGCTATTCCAAAAAATTTCCATTTTATAACTCTTGATATAAAGGATTGTTTCTTTTCCAGTCCTTTACATCCTCTGGATGCCCCCAGGTTTGCTTTTTCAGTTCCTTCTATCAATAATAATGGCCCTGATAAAAGATATCAATGGAAAGTGCTACCACAAGGAATGGCTAATAGCCCCACTATATGTCAAATCTATATAGACAAAGCTATCTAGCCCATTAAGAACAAACACCCAAACCTTATGTGCCTCCATTATATGGATGATGTTTTGCTTGCTCACCCTAATCAAGAAATCTTATTTACCATATTCAGTGATATGACAGAAAATTTAAAAAGATATGGATTAAAAATTGCTGAAGAAAAGGTTCAAACTAGATCTCCCATATTATATTTAGGATTTAAAATCATGGCTACCTTTATTAGGCCTCAAAAAAATTTAATAAATAAAGAACATGTGACCACCCTCAATGATTACCAAAAACTGCTGGGAGACATTAATTGACTTTGCCCTACACTAAGCCTCACAACTGGACAATTAAAACCCTTATTTGATATCCTTCGCAGGAACCCTGATCCATCTTCACCTTGAACATTGACTCCTGATGCTAGGGAAGCTTTAAAGTTAGTAGAAAAGGCCATTGAAAGATCCCATTGTGATAGAATTGATTTTGCTCGACTGCTAATATTGATTATTATTTCTTCACAATATACACCCACATGAGTATTTTGGCAACAGGGACCTTTATTATGGATACATTTACCCATCTCTCCTAAAAGTACAATTGAGTCTTATACCTCCATGGTGGCTAAACTTATTCTTTAAGGACTTAAGACTTCTACTAAAATATTTGGCATTCACCCTGCTACTATTATTACTCCCTATTCATCGTCACAGGTTGAATATTTGTGCTTCAATGATAATGACTGGGCTATAGCTAGATGCTCTACTTCTGCAAATTTTGATAACCATCTTCCTAAATCTCCTATACTATCTTTTTATGTCAATCATCCCATTATATTTCCACAGGTAATAAAAAAAAAATCAACCTATTCCTAAGGCATTAAATGTATTTACAGATGGGTCCTCTAACAGTACTGCTACAGTAGTCACTCAAAAAGAAAATATGATTCATATTACTGGTCAAAAAATCAGCCCAATTAGTTGAACTTGAAGCTATTATAATAGCTCTAGAAAATTTTAAAGAACAGCTTATAAATATTTTTTCAGACAGCCACTATATTGTACATGCTGTCCCTAAATGGAGCTAGCAGGTCCAATAGCACCACATACTCCAGCCTTTAAATTGTTTTTTCAAATTCAAAATCTCCTATGGGAACGTAAAGAACCTTTATTTATTGGACATATCAGAGCTCATACTAATTTTTTTTTATCTTGTGCTTTTTAGAAAAAATTTTTTTAAATTTTTATTTATAGTAGTATTATTACAGTTCATACAATACATATATAGCATCTTTTTACATAAAAGTTTGTATACAAAGTATATTCGCAGCATTCAAGTCTTCAATCATGCATTTAGAATAATGATATCCATCTTATTCAACTACTTTTTTTCCCCTTCTGGCCTTGCTCCTTCCCTTCCCCTCCCTTCCCTTTGACCATTATAGTGTTCCTCTAATCCTCCTATGTACCCCAACCCATCAATACTGTGAACTGGCTTCCTTATATCAGAGGAAACATTTGGCATTTGGATTTTTGAGATTGACTGATTTCACTTAGCATTATATTCTCCAACTTCATCCATTTACCTGCGAATGTCATTATTTTATTCTCTTTTATTGCTGAGTAAAATTCCATTGTGTATATATACCACATTTTCTTTATCCATTCATTTACCGAGGGACATCTAGGTTGGTTCCACAACCTAGCTATTGTGAATTGTGGTGCTATAAACATTGAGGTAGCTGTGTCACTGTAATATGCTGTTTTTAAGTCCTTTGGGAATAGACGCTCATACTAATTTGCCTGGTCCTCTCCATGAAGGTAATCAAAAGGCTGATGCCCTCACTCAAACAATCTTTATATTTTCAGCAGTCCAACAAGCTACCTTGTTCCATTCCCAATTTCATGTCAATAGTACTACGTTACAGCAAAGGTTCAAAATCACAAAGGAGCAAGCTCAAACAATTGTGAAGTCTTGTCAATCTTGTGTGACACATTTGCCCAATCCACATTATGGGATTAACCCAAGAGGATTAATGCCCAATCATTTTGGCAGATGGATGTCACTCATGAGCCAAGTTTTGGAAAATTGTGATTTATTCATGTGACCATAAATACATGCTCAGGAATGATTTTTGCTTCCTTACATTCTGGAGAAAAAGTTAACGATGTTACATCTCACTGTCTGCAAACGTTTGCTGCATTGGGCAATCCCAAAATGCTTAAAACAGATAATGGCCCTGCATATACATCCTCATCTTTCAAACAGTTTTGCTCAAAATTCAATATATCCTATAAAACAGGTATGCCATACAATCTTCAAGGTCATGGTATAATTGAATGAGCTAATCGCACACTCAAAATTATGCTATTAAAGCATAAAGAAGGAAATTGGACAAATCCTAGGGACAGATTGGCAGTTGCCCTGTTTACCTTAAATTTTTTAACTTTAGATTCTAATGGATATTCGGCTGGAGACAGACACTGGAATCCACACCAACAACATAAACCTCTGGTTTACTGGAAGGATGTTCTTTCAGGTGCATGGAAGGGTCCAGATCCAGTATTAAATTGGGGGAGAGGATCTGTTTGTGTTTTTCCACAGCATGAATCCTCCCCAATATGGATACCATCTAGATTAATAAAACAGATACCAAATCAAAAGGACCAAGATGAAGTTATGGAGGAATAAAGATTAATAAAACAAGTACAAAATCAAGAGGACCAAGATGAAGGTATGGAATGATTCCCTTTAAAGAGTCCTCCAATAAATTCACAATTTAAGTCTCATTCCTCCCGGCTAGGACGAGAAGATCTCTTTTTAGTGTGCACACAATTGTATTTTTTTTTATTTTTTATATATATATGTCTTAATGTCTATGTATTTGTCTAAAATGTGACGTCACAAATATATGTTTGTATGTGCGTCTGTCCAGTGTGACATCAAAAATAACAAAGTGCTTATGAAAATTAATATTATAAAAAATTATAATATATATATACATATATATATATGGATCCAAATAACTTTAATTCATTTAGGTTTAGAGTATTCAATTTGGGTAAACAATTTAAAAAGTGAAGGTACCTTCAATTTTGATTTATAGGTGTCCCTGGGACTTCTCTTCAGCTAAAAATATGACCAATGCTGTATAACCTGATATTTTGGTATTTGACATGGGATTGTTTATTTGTAATTAACTTTATTTGTTTAATAGCTGATTAATTTGAATTATTTCAACAGGTAATTTCATAGAAGGTTGCTGTGTATGCAGAGGCTTGGGGGTTCCAGCTAACAAATTATTTTTCCAAAGTGCTCTTAGTTTTTCTTTAATTTATCTTTATGTTTGCAGAAGCTCAAGCAGCAATGTGTGTGAGCAGAGATCAACTTTAATTTTCTAATCTAATAATTCTATTTTTTAGTTTGACAACTCGCCTCTTGACTCAGTGCTGGAATAGCACTGCCTTTCCTTTAATAATTGATGCTTGAGTTTCTAGGTAGCGGGCCCTGAAGATTTGCCAGTGGCATGTTCTAGACATAAAAAAGACAGCTGCTGCTACAGCTGCAGGGATCCTGGTCACTACAAGCATCCCTGCTGCTCAAGCATCAAACAACCTCACCAGCAGTGTGGCCTCTGCTCTGCATGCATGGGGTCTCTTAGATCATCATGTTACAAGAAGTGGACATTTTGATCTTTCATTATTTGGGACATTACAGGACAATAACTTGTGGGTATTTTTCTAGAGAACTCAGTGCGTTACTTAATGGAACTAAGGGCAGCTGATTTGTTTAAAGACCTTGTATGCTTGGAACTTGGCTCATCAGCAGAAGGCTTGCCGCCTTAAAGCTGCAGCATCTCCTCACGATTGGACGGCTGTTTGTCAACAGTCGATCCTGAAGGGCTTGATTGGACAGCTGGTTATCCAATGACGGGTAAGATCCCCAGAGGGGGACAACCTAAGACAGGCACAGTCAATCCGGATTAGGTCGTCACCCATTAACGGGACAGTCTCATGTGGCTGACATATCAACCTAAGACAGGAGTCAAGGGCACAGCCTTGATTATCCGATGATGGGTATTATGTTGGTTGCACATGGATGTCCTAGAGCATCCCCTCTTTTAAAACAAAAGGGGGGAAATGTAAGAGCCCTAATTGAGGAGATAGCTAAGATGGCGGCTAGCTGAGAGCCATTAAGGTGTTCAAGCATTTTCACCTGAATCTTTTTACGCCCGTGAACACTGCATGATGCACCTGTAAGCTTGAGTTGTTAGCACGTGTCCTTGTTAAGGCAAAAGGTATTTAACTGGGTGAGGGTTAGTAAGTTGGTGGTTGGAGTTGGAGTTGGAGAGGTTGTTGGAGCTGGAGAGAGAAGAATAAAAGAACTTTTTCATTTCCATCCTGCCTCCGAATTTTGTATCACTCCATCTCAAACTCTTTACATGACAGCAGAGCTACAACAGCATTGGAGAAGAGAGAATTTCTCAATGTATTCTGTGACACCATTTTATTCTGATTCCATAACAAGACAAATTTTTATATATGTATGGTGCTGGGGATTGAACCCAGGGCCTTGTGTATGTGAGGCAAGCACTGTACCAACTGAGCCATATCCCCAGCCCCAAGACAAAAAAAATTTTAAAAGAAATTACCTTGATCTGATAATGAGCCCTGAAATTCTAGTACTATTCATAAAACGTATTTAAATCCCTTGTCAAATAAGTCTATATATCTTAACATGTAGTATGAGTATGAAACATTAACAAGATGATTCTAATTCATCTACTTCTTCTTTCATATAATTGTCATTCATTACAATTTTGTATACACTATCACTATATTATTATTTTAAACAATTATGCTAATAATTCAAAAAAATAAAATTTCACTTTCTAGGGTAACCACTACTAAACAGAAAAAATCAGAACTAATTTACTAAGGAAGGAGAGAAAATGGAATAAAATAAAATGCTCAACTAAAACCACAAGTCAGAGAACAGAGGGAAGAAAAACATTGGGAAAAAAGAACAAAGGCAAAAATAGGGCTAGGCATACATCATAGCATGCACAAGGCCCTGAGTTCAATTACTAGCAAACACAAACATACACATATATTCACACACACACACACACACGAAAAAAAAACTAGTAACAGAAAATACTAACAATATCTTATATATTAATTCAACTGTATCAATAATTATTTTGAATGTGAATAATCTAATAGTAACTGTAATAATTTCACACAAACCTGGCAAAGTGCCGAGGGATATAGAGGATTTCACATGAAGATAAAGAGGTCAATATTCCAAGAAGCCTATCAATAATTTGATGTGCTAGAAGAGGACCTTTATGCAGCTTAACATTCATATAAGACCTCAGCTTTGATGTTGATCTCCATCTGGTTACTGACCCTGAGGAACTAAGTGATATGGGTGTGATTCTGAACCATTAAATTATGTGGAAATTCATGTTGCATCAGTAAATAAGTAATAAGAAGATATAACAATTCTTAAAAATTATGTGATCAATAACAGAGTTCTATCTTTGCCATTTGCAATTCAGATAGTGCATTAATCTCTAGGACCTACAAAGAATTCAAAAAACTTAACACCAAAAACAAATAACCCAGTCAATAAGTGGACAAAGGAATTGAACAGACACTTCACAGAAAAAGATATACTAATGGTCAACAAATAAATGAAAAAATGTTCAACATCTCTTGCAGTTAGAGAAATGCAAATTAAAATCATACTCAGATTCTGTCTCACTCTAGTTGGAATGGCAATTATCAAGAATACAAGTAACAAAAATGTTGGCAAGGATCTAGGGAAAAAAGGCATACTCATACATTGCTGGTGGGACTTAACATTATTATATCCACTCTAGAAAGAATGATAGCATTTCCTCAGAAAACTTGGAGTGGAACCACCATTTTACCCAGCTATCCCACTGAATGGTTTATACCCAAAGGACTAGAAATCAGCATATTATAGTGATGCGGCTACATCAATGTTTATGGCAGCTCAATTCACAATAGCTAAGCTATGGAACCAATCTAGGTGCTCTTAAACATATAAATGGATAAAGAAAATATGGTGTATATATACATAAACAGTGGAATATTACTCAGCCATAAAGAAGAATGAAATTATGCCATTTGCCAGTAAATACATGGAACTGGAGAATGTCATCCTATGTTAAATAAGCGAATCCCAAAATACCAAAGACCAAATGTTCTCTGTGATGTGCAGATAGATGTGAATTCACAATACGTAGGGTGTGGAGCGAAGAACAGAAATTCATTGGATCAGACAAAGGGGAATAAACAGAAGGGAAGGGGAATGGAAATAGGAAAGACAGTAGAATGAATTGGACATAACTCTCCTACGTTCATATATGAATACACAAACAGTATAACTCCACATCATATTCAACCACAAGAATGAGATCCTAATTAGAATAATAAGTTATACTCCATGTATGTATAGTATGCCAAAATACTACTACTGTCATGTACATCTAAAAAGAACAACAACAAAGAATAGTTTCAAATTATATGAGGCAGAAACTGCTAGAAGTGTAATGAGAAATAGATGGATCCTTTATTATCAATGGATTCAATATCCTCAAAAAGATATGGGCATATCTTTGAGGCTGAGTATTACTAAGGATATGGCTTAACAGAACCATGCTAACAATGAAGTGGATATAACTAACAAAAAACTATTAAATTGACAGTGGCAGAAAAACTATGATTTTGACTTTATTCATATTTTAACAGATTTTCCAATATCATTTATTTCTGTCCTAGGATCTAGTCTGGGATGCTACATTATGTTTACTGTCAAGATTATTATTTACTGTAGCTGCACAGATTTCTACATAATTTAATATTTCAAAATCACACATCACTCACAGTTTCTCAGATGTAGATCAAGGTCAAGGTTGAGGTCTAATCTGAATGTTTAGCTAAAGAAAGATCCTCTTCCTGCACCTCTAATTATTTATAAGATTCAATTCCCTTCCCTGGTCTAAATATTAAGTCAATCCCCTAAAACCAAAAGTTGAATGTCTTCTCTGATATGGAGATGCTAACATACAACAAGGGGTAGCGGTCAAAGAATAGAAGTTCAATGGATTAGACAAAGGGGAATGAAGGGAAGAGAGGGGGGACAGGAATAGCAAAGACAGTGGAATGAACTGGATATAAATTTCCTATGAATACACAACCAGTGAAACTCCATATCACATACAACCACAAGAATAGGATCCTAATCAGAATAAGTTATATGCCGTGTAAGTATATTTTGTCAAAATATACTCTAATAGTAGGGACAAGATGTGGATTGGAGAAATAATTCCTCCTAACTTGGCTACCCAGATCTCAAGCAGCAGAAATTCTGCTTCTTCCCAAGGTTTAGAGTGAAAAATCCTGAGACTGGAAGGGCAGCCTGCCCTAGACGAATCAGAGACTATTTGACTCATTAAACAGATTTAAAAAAAAAAGTCACCCCGCGTTTATCAATTGTCCACAGAGAGCCAATCCAGGAACCATCGTGGGGCTACCATGGGGCAGAGACAATGGGAACTGGAAACCCAGATCTGTGAGTTCAAAATTAGGTCTGTGTAAACCTATCTGAGCCTAGCAATCCTGTGGAAAATCAGAAACTGAGAGAATTTTTCCCAGGGGAACACAAGTTGGACAGGCTAGGGAGAATCTGGCTCTTCCCAACCCTCTGACTCCTGCAGCTTACAGGGGCTAACAATGCCAGCTACAGGGAGTCAGAAAGTTGAAAGGGTGGGTGTGAGGACACTTGGCCCTCAACTTGCCTGGGTGACTGGTTCTGGTGTCTGACCCATTGCTGGCACACACCAGGAACAGCATTCATTGGGTCCCCAGGTCCTGGGCACCCCACCTGCCCGATTCCCGGAGCCCTTTCAGGTCCAGCACCTATCAGGACCCTAGTGCCCACCAAGTTCAGGACTGGTCTGGCACCTTCCTGGTTCAACACCTACTCAGTCTCTGGCACTTACCAGGTCTCTGGCACCCTTCTGGTCCCCACCATCTCCCTAGGGTCTGGCAACCACAGGGTCCCTGGTGCCCACTGGGTCTCCAGCACACCCCAATCCCCAGTACCCACCCAATCTAGTACCCATTGGGTCTCTGGTGCCCCCTAGGTCCCTGGCACTCACCCGTCCCCAGTACCCACCCAATCTGGCACCCACTGGGTCTGGTACCAGTCCAGCATATGCCTAGGCACCTGGCCCCAGGGCTTCCAGTTGCCCAAACCCCCAGCTTACCACCTGGCCCACTGCTCAGCTTAATAGGCCTGCTTTTTCACTACTGACCTATAGCCCAACCTGCTAGGCCACCATTTTGTTGGCAGGCCAGCCTGGCTTTGCCCATAGCTTCACAGGCAGCCTGCAAGGCCTATCACCTAGCCTGATCTGACTGGTCCAGGACAGTGAGGCCTGCCTGACATAACAAGATGTTGTGCCAGGCAGCTATAGCCCTGCCTGCCTGGCCCACAACTTCATGGCCAGGCCCACCTAACCCAGCCAGCTGCTTTGCCATCTGTCCTGCCCAGCCGTGGACCACCTGGCTTAGGCTGGCTAAGGCCCACCTGAAAAGCTGGTTCACCTCCTGGCCTGGCCAGCTGCTTTGCCACCTGGCTGCAGCTGAGCCTGCCATTTTACTGCCAGGCACATCTGCCCCAGTCAGTGGCATTGCTACCTGGCCCATAGCCTAACCCACCCAGCTCACTGCTTTGCTACTTGGCCCATCCAGCTTGTCACAGATCAGCATCTACCACATTCTAGGAGAGCCTTGATTCAAACCTGACAGAAATTTGTCACACAATAAAGCAACTGGAACTTCACTAAACCTAAGTCTCTGCAACCTGGAACTCCAGCCACAGGAACTCCTCTCACACAACCCAGTGGGAAACACACCTTAGGAGTTGAATGGACAGCTCTTTCCATCCTACCCCACACCAGTCTCCCAAGAAGGGACGTTGGGAAGTCTTAAACCCCAACCTTCAACCTAGTAAACCACACAATAAAAAGGAAGGATTTGACAGTTTATGGCCCATACTCCCTTGCTCGATTCATACCTAAGAAGAAAGAAAAAAAAAATCAGTTGGGCACAGACAGTGAACACATATGTTCACTGACTCTTTTGCCCACCATAATGGAAATGACTCCTTAATTTCTTGTTTACCAAGATTTTTCATGTTTTTTTTTTTTTTTTCTGTTGTTTTGTTGTTTTCTCTTTTTTGGTTTTTGTTTTATTTGAATGTGTACTGATTGATTCAAGTTCACCTATGCATACACATTTTAGTGTCTCTGTCCTCATTTTTGCTGTTTTGAAGTTTGTTAATTTTCCATGGTCTTTTTTTTTTTTTTTTTTTTTTTGGTTAAGTGTTTTGATTAGCATGTTTTGATTTTGTTTTTTATAGTCTTTGCCACTCTGTTTCCCTTGTCTTCCTCTCTCTTTTTACTATTGCTGGCAGACAAATTGCATTCTCTCTTCCTTTATATTCTTACTTCAATTTTTTTCATCCCTCCTCATTAACAACACATTCTAAGTTACCACTGCATCTGCCCTATTTACCCTTTGAAATTGCAAATGCTTTTCTATCCTCTTATCTCTTCTTCTATCCTCATACTGTGAGATACTAGTAACATGGAGGGACTATAAAGTCATAAGGTAGGAATACTACAGCTTCAGATCCATCTAGATAGATGGATAGACACACAAACAACATGAAAAAGCAAGGGAACAAACTGACCCAAATGACACAGAACACCTCAACAACAGACCATTAATACCACAGTGGAGGAAATACCAGAGATGGAATTTAGAAAGTTCATGGTTAAATTGATCTATGAGGTAAAAGATAATGTAAGAAATGAAATCAGAGAGAAAATACAAGAAGTGAAAGATCACTTCAAAAGGGAGATAAGGTCCTGAAGAATAATCAGTTTGGAAATCCTCAAAATGAAGGAATCATAAACCAAATTAAAAATTTACTTGAAAGCATCACCAAAGGAATAGACCAAATGTAAGACAGATTTTGAGGCCCTGACACCAAAATATATAATCTTGAAAATAAAGTTGACCACAGAGAAGAGATTAAGAGACTATGAGCAGAACTTTCAAGATATATGGGATACCATGAAAAGACCAAACTTAAAATTCATCAGGATAGATGAAGTTCTGAAATACAAACCAAAAGAATACGCAATCTTTTCAATGAAATAATATGCAAAAATCTCCAAAACCTTAAGAATGAAATGGAAAATCAAATATAGGAGTCAAACAGGACTCCAAATATACAAAATTACAACAGACCTGCTCCATGATACATTATTATGAAAATGACTAACATACACTATAAGAATTGATTTTTTGTATGTATAGGATGACATTTATTTTAATGAATTGGCTTATGTGATTATAGTGGCTTGATAAGTCCAAAACCTGATGTTAGGCTAAGGATGGGGACAGACTAGAAAATCACAAGAGTTGTAGTTTGAATGTGTTATGGAAAGAAAGTTGTAGATCAAATCTGCCACAAGACCAGGAAGAGCTGATATAGGGACACAAGTCTGATACAGTGTGCTGGAGAATAAGAAAATAATTTTAAAAGCAGCAAGAGAAAAATGACAGGTCACATTCAGAGGTAAACCAGTCCAGATATCAGCCAATTTATCAATCCAGACACTAAAAACTAGAAGGTCTTAGAATAATATATACCAACCTCTTAAAGAAAATGGATGTCAACCAAAATACAATATTCCACAATATTAAGTTTCAGATTTGAAGATAAAATAAAACCTTTCATGATAAAAGTTAAAATAATTCACAACTAGAAAACTGGTACTACAAAAACATATTTAATAAAATATTTCATAAAGAAGAAACATAAGATAAAAAGGAAAACCAGCAGAGAGAGAAACAACACTAGAAGAATACTCAAATCAAAGGAGAATCGAATTCAACTTAAAAACTAGAAATAAACCAAAATGACAGTAAATAAAAAGCACCTTTCAATAATAACCCTGAAAGTAAATGGACTAAATTCATCAATACAAGAATATAGGCTTGCATATTTGATCAAAAAAGAAGACCCAACAATATGCTGTGTCTAAGAAATTCACCTTACAAAGAAATCCACAGACAAGGCAAAAAGATGGTAAAACATGTCATTCACATGGTCCTCATAAACAATCAGGGGTTTCTATTCTCATATCATATAACCAATTTATCAGAAGAGACAAAGGCTATTTCATACCGCTTAAGGGAATTATATAAGAAGAAGAAATAGAGTATAAATATTTAAGCCCCAAATAATGGAGCAGCTACATAGATCAAGCAAACCCTCCTCAATAAGAAGAGTCAAAGACCACAACACAATAATACTGGGTGATTTTAACACAGCTTTCTCAAAACTAGATAGATCATCAAAACAAAAACTAAATAAAGAAGGTATAATCAATAACCAAGATTTCACAAACATTTATAGAATATTTCATCCATCAAAGACTGAATACATCTTCTCAGAAACACACAGAACATTTTCTAAAACAGACCATGGGCCAGGCACAGTGGTGCATGCCTGTAATTCCAGCAGCTCAGGAGTTCTGAGACAGGAGGATTGCGAGTTCAAAGCCGGCCTCAGCAAGGACGAGGCGCTAAGCAACTCAGTGAGACCCAAACTCTAAATAAAACACAAAATAGGGCTGAGGATGTAGCTTAGTGGTCAAGTGCCCCTGAGTTCAATCCCTGGTACACAAATAAAATAAAATAAAATAGACCATATTTTTAAGCCACAAAACAACTCTTAGCAAATATAAAAAAATAGAGATAACACCCTGTACACTAACAGATCATAATGAAATGAGTTTAAAAATAAGACAAAAAGTGGAAACTACTCAAACACCTCCAGACTAAATAATTCACTATTGAATGATGGATGGATAGCAGTAGAAATCATTAAAGAAATTAAAAAAAAATACTTAGAAGTAAATGAGAGTAGTGATACTACACATCAAAATTTCTGGGACACCTAAGAGGCAGTTGTAAGAGGAAAGTTCATAGCATTCAACTCATTCATTAAAAAAATGGGAAGAGATCAAATAAATATCTAACATTATATCTCAAGGCCCTAGAAAAAGATGGACAAATAAACACCAAAATCAATACAAAACATAAAATAATCAAATTCAGACCTGAAACTCAATGAAATTGAGATTAAAAAAATAATTGAAAAAGTAAATAAAAAAGATGGTTCTTTGAAAGAATAAACAAAAGTGATAAACTCTCACTCAAGCTAACTAAAAGAAAGAAAAACTCAAATTGTTAAAATATGTGATGAAAATGAAAGTGCAACAACAGACACTACTGAAATAGAGAATACTCAGAAACTACCTTGAAAACGTATACTCCAATAAGCTAGAAAATCCTGAATATATTGACAAATTCCTAGAGACATATGACCTACCCAAATTGAATCAGGAGAATACATAATATTTAAACAGATCAATTTCAAGTAATGATACAAAAGAAACTATCAAAAGACTTCCAAAAACAGAAAAGTGCAGGATTGGATGGATTCTAGCAGGCCTTTAAAGAACTAACACTAATCCTCCTCAAATTATTCCATGAAGTAGAAAAGAAGGAAACTCTTCCCAACTCATTCTATGAAGCTAGTATCACCATGATACCCAAACCAGACAAAAACACATCAAGAAAACTTCAGACCAATATCCATGATGAACATAGATGCAAAAGTTGTTAATAACATACTAGCAAATCACATACAAAAACACATTAAAAAGACAGCTGCAGCTATAGTCAGAAGCACAAGCCCGAACAGTCTGTTGGTGATCTCAGTAAAGTGATAAGGCAATCAAGGAACCTGCATTTTCAGAAGGACTGAGCACGTCTGGGTACAGAGAGTTTAGAGATCAAAGACACTACTCAGTCCACTGCACAATATTCTTGTACAGGAAAGAAACTCCATCTCTCCCAGCAGCTTGTGGAGGACAAAGGAAGAAACCATTTTTCAGCAGCAATGCGGCCCCTGTGCCAACTGAGGGAGCTGATATCTGGCAGACTGGAGTCTGGCCCAGAAAACAGACCTGGCAAACACACAGTGTGTGACAGAGAGTGGGCCTAAGTGACCAGGAGAAAAGCAAGTATGGAGAGAGGTTTACACAGGGGACATCTGATTATGGAAACCCATATGGTTCCCTCCTACCCCTCTAAACTGGCTGATTGAATGACTGGCTGGGAGAGAAATACATGACCAGGAATTCAAAAGGGCAAGAGTGGGAGAGATCTCCAAAAGACCAGGAATTGTGGGTTCTGCAGTCACTGTAGTAAACTAAGAATTGGCTCCTAAACAACATGAGTGGAACTCAAAGGTGATCCCTGGGGTACAGCCTTCCTATGTGGACTAGCAATTTCTGGGCCCTGGAGGTACACTGATTCAAAATCTCCAGACCAACTGGTATTCATCAAAGGGACTGGAGCCTATCTAAGCCTACATCCCACCATCGGAAGTTTAGCCTTCAGTATTAACCCTCTTAGCCTAGCAACCCCACCCTGAGGGGAGAGCAAACATCATACTCCACACGGAGAAGGGGAAGGAAAGCTGAAAATCTTTTGATCTTCAATGGAAGGAATTCAACTTTTCATCAAGATTCTCCCTCTCACACACACACACATTTCTTCCATTACTGAAACCAATTATTTTTCATGTATCAGTAAGAACTAGGAGGTCTGATTAATGTTTCTCAGCTTTGTTTTGTGTTCTTTTATTTTTACTTTTTTTCTTTTTCCTTTTTCTTTTTTTAGTACCCAGGATTGAATTCAGGGGCACTCAACCACTGGGCCACATCCCCAGCCCTTTTTTGAATTTTATTATACACAGGGTCTCACTGAGTTGCTAAGTGCCTCACCATTGCTGAGGCTGGCTTTGAAGTCGTGATCCTCCTGCCTCAGCCTTTCAAGTGCTGGGATTACAGGCGTGTGCCACCACACCCAGCTTCTTTTTCCTATTTTTATTTTTTAAAAAAATTTACTGCATATATATTTTTCTCTCATGTATATGTTTTCCTTGATATCTCTTTCTTCTGCTGACAGCCAACCTCTAATGCTCCCTATTTCACTCTTCCTTTTAATTTTTTACTTCTGTCTTCTCCTCCTTACTCATAATCATCACTTCCTATACCACTTCTCTTCTCCCCTTGTCCACCACTCACAATTGTAAACCCTCTAACAAACTTCCTGTTTTTATTTTAGGCAATGGCTTTACATATCATTTCTGTTTATTGTGACAAAACTATAGTTATCTTAGTAGGAGATGTTTGGTTTAATGCTACACATTGTTTTCATTGGTTGCTGTTATCATTTGTCTTCCCATTTATAGCAAGGGTAGAAACTGCTGCATCAGAACCTTAGTGCTAGATGGGTAGACCCACAAACATCATGAAAAAACAAGGGGACAAATTGCCCCAAACAAACAAGATGCTCCAATAATAGAATCCACAGACATCACAGTGGAAGAAATGTCAAAGAAGGAGTTTAGAATGTACATAGTTACACTGATCCACAAGTTATAGGATGAATTAAGGAGTGACATCAGAGAGAAAATATAGGAGTGAAAGATCATTTTGATAAAGACAGAGATTCTAAAAAGAAATCAAGCAGAAATCCTTGAAATGAAGGAATGAGTAAAGCAAATTAAAAATTTAATGGAAAGTATGACCAGCAGACTAGACCACTTGGAAGACAGAGTTTCAGGCAATGAAGACAAAATATATAATTTTGAAAATAAAGTTGACCATGAAGAAGAGATGTTAAGAGACCACCAACAGAATTTCCAAGAAATATGGAATAACTAAGAAGACCAAATTTAAGATTTATCAGAATAGATGAAGGTATGGAGATAGAAATGAAAGGAATGCATAATTTTTTCAATAAAATAATATCAGAAAATTTCCCAAATCTAAAGAATGAAATGGAAAATGAAATACAGGAGGCTTACAAGACTCAAAATATACAAAATTACAACAGACCCACACCAAAGCATATTATTTTGAAAATGTCTAACATACAAGAATAAGGATAGAATTTTAAAGGCTACCAGGGAAAAAGATCAGATACGTTTAGAGGAAAATGAATATAGATCTCAGCTGACTTCTCAACACAGATGCTCAAACCCAGGTGGTCTTGGAATAATATACACCAAGCACTGATAAAAATGGATGCCAACCAAGAATAGTATAATGAGCAAAATTAAGATTCAGATTTGATGATGAAATAAAAACCTTCCATGATGAATAAAAGTTAAAAGAATTCAAAACTAGAAAGCTTGTACTACAGAACACTTTCAGCAAAATATTTCATGAAGAAGAAATGAAAAATAAAAATGAAAACCAGCAAAGGGAAGAACTACACTAAAGGAATATTCAATCAAAGGAGAAACTAATTCAAATGAAAAAAAAAAAAAACAGAAATAAACCAAAATGACTGGGAATACAAACTATATCTTAATAACTTTGAATGAAAATAACCTAACCTCATCAATCAAAAAACACAGAGTTGCAGATTGGATTAAAAAACAAGACCAAACAATATGCTGTCTCCAAGAGACTCACATTATAGGCAAAGACAACCACAAACAGAATGTGAAAGGGTGAGAAAAATCTTATCACTCACATGAATATTGCAAACAGAGGATTCTGTCCTCATACCTGACAAGGTGGACTCCAAGTTATAGTTCATCAATCAGAAGGGACAAAGAAGACCATTTCATACTGCTTAAAGGAATTGTGAATCACAGGAGATAATAGTCATAACTGTTTATACCCCAAACAATGGAGCATCTACATACATCAAACAAACTCATCTCAATTTCAAAAATCAAATAGATCACAACACAATAATACCATTTTACTTTAACACATCTCTCTCACCACTGGATAGATCCTCTAAACAAAAACTGAACAAACTCCAGAACTAAATAATATAATCAACAATTTAGACTTAATAGACATACATTGAATATTTCATCCAATGACTGAATATCCTTTCTTCTCAGCAGCACATGGATCCTTCTCTAAAATAGACCATATCTTAGGCAACAAAGCAACTCTTAGCAAATACAAAAAATAAATAAATAAATAAATAAAGAGATTCTACCCTAAATTCTATCATATCATAATTGAATGAAATTAGAAATCAATGATAAAATAAAAAATAGAAGCTAGTACAACATCTGGAGACTAAATAATATGCTACTGAATGAACAGTGGATAGAAGAAAAAATCAGGGATGAAATTTAAAAATACTTAGAGGTAAATGATAATAGCAACACAACATATCAAAATCTCTGGGACACTATGAAGGCAGTTCTAAGAGGAAAGTTCATTGCATTGAAAATCTAGCCAAATTATTTTAATTGATGAATTAAAAGAAGAGAAAAGTCATCAAATAAATAATCTAACATTACATTTCAAAGCCCTAGAAAAAGAAGAAAAAAATCAACACCAAAATCAGAAGACAGGAAATAATTAAAATTAGAGCTGAGATGATTGAAATATAAACAAAAGAATTTTTAAAAATTGACAAAACAAAAGAATTTTAAAAAATCAACAAAATAAAAAGTTGGTTCTTTGAAAAAATAAATAAGTTTGATAAATCCTTAACCACAGTAAACTGAGAGAGAAAACTCAAATTATTAAAATTCTTGACAAAAAAGGAAATATCATGATGGACACTACTACAATATCGATGATAATCAAAAACTATTTTGAAAATTTATACTCTAATATATTAAAGTAGAATATCTTGAAGACATCAACAAATTTCTACAGACATATGACCTACCCCAACTAAAACACGAGGCATACACAATTTAAACAGAATAATTTCAAGCAATGAAATACAAGTCACCATTAAAAGCCTACCAACTAAGGACAAGATGTATTCTCAGCCAAGTTATATCAAACTTTCAAAGAAGAATTAACACCAATACTCCTCAAATTATTTCATGAAATACAAAAGGAGGGAACCCTTCCAAACTATTTCTGTGAGGCTAGTGTCACCCTCATGGCAAAACCAAAGACACATTAAGAAAAGAAAACTTCAGACCAATATACCTGGTGAATATAGATGCAAAAATTCTTAATAAAATTCTGGCAAATCACATAGAAAGACATATTACAAAGATAGTACATCATGATCAAGTGGTATTTATCCCAGGGATACAAGGTTGGTTCAACTTACAGATATCAATAAAGGTAACTCATCATATCAATAGAGTTAAAGACATGCATCACATAATTATCTTAATAGATTCAGAAAAAAACCAAAGCAGCCATTCAAGTTTAAAACACTAGAAAAACTAGTGACAGTGGGAACATACCTTGACATTGTAAAAGCTATCTATGCTAAACCCAAGGCCAACATCATTCTAAATGGAGAAAAATTGACAGTATTTCCTCTAAAAACTGGAACAAGACAGGGATACCCTCTTTCACTACTTCTATTCAACATAGTCCTTGAAAATCTAGCTAAAGCAATTAGACAGACAAAAGACATTAAAGGGATCTGAATAGGAAAAGAAGAACTCAAAGTATCCCTATCTGCTGATGACATGATTCTATCTTTAGAAGACCCAAAAGACTCCATAGTAAAATGTCTAGAGCTCTTAAACAAATTCAGCAAAGTAACAGAATATAAAATTAACACCCATAAGTCAACTGCATTCCTATATATCAGTGATGAATCAACTGAAAAAGAAATTAGGGAAACTAGCCCATTCACATTAACCTAAAAAATAAAATATTTGGGAATAAATCTAACAAAAGACATGAAATACCTCTACAATGAAAGTACAGTTTCAAAACTACACTAACAAAAATTGAAGTAGACCGTAGAAAATGGAAGATCTCCCTTGCTCTTAGATAGGCAGAATTAACATTGTAAAAATGGCCATACTTCCAAAAGTGCTATCCAGATTTAATGCAATTTCTATTAAAATCCCAATGATCTTCTTCATAGAAAAAGAAAAAGTAGTCTTAAAATTTATTTGGAAAAATAACTGGCTCAAAATAGCCAAAGCAATCCTTAGCAAGAAAAGTGAAGCATCACAATACCAGACATCAATTTATGCTACATTATACTACAGAGCCATAGTAACAGAAAACAGCATGGTATTGGCACTAAAACAAACATGTAGACCATTGGTATAGAATAGAAGACACGGAGGCAAACCCATATAAATACAGTTATCTCATACTAAACAAAACCACCATAAACATACATTGGAGAAAACATAGCTTCTTCAACAAATGGTGCTGGGAAAGCTGAAAATCCATATGTAGCAAAATGAAATTAAACCCCTATATCTCATCCCACAGAAAACTCAAAGTGGATCAAGAACTTAGGCATTATAGTAGGGACCTTGCACCTTCCAAAAGAAAAAGTAGCCCCAAATGTATATGACGTCGGCCTAGGATTTGACTTCTTTAACAAGACTCCTAAAGTAAAAGAAGTAAAATCAAGAATAACAAATGGGACAAAATTAAACTAAAAAGCTTCTTCACAGCAAAGGAAACAATCAAGAATATGAAGAGAGGGACTGGGGTTGTGGCTTAGTGGTAGAGTTCTCACCTAGCACTTGTGTGGCCCGGGTTCAATCCTCAGCACCACATAAAAATAAAGGTATTGTATACAACTAAAAGTAAATAATATATATAAAATAATATATAAAAATATATAAAAAAAGAATATGAAGAGAAAGCCTACAGAATGGGAGAATATCTTTGCCACCTGCACTTCAGATAGAACATTAATATTCAGGATATACAAAGAACTCAAAAAATTTAACACTAAACAACATAACCCAATTAATAAATGGGCAAAGGAACTGAACAGGCACTTCACAGAATAAATGTGATCAATCAATAAATATATGAAAAAATGTTCAACACCACTAGCAGTTAGAGAAATGCAAATTAAAACCACACTGAGATTCCATCTCACTCCAATCAGAATGGCAATTATCAAGAATAGAAGTAACAGGAGGATGGAGATAATAGCTCAGTTGGTAGAGTGTTTGCCTTGCATGCACAAGGCCCTGGGTTCAATCCCTACCCCCACCCCCCCAAAAAAAAACCCAACAACAAATGAATACAAGTAACAACAAATGTTGGCAAGGATGAGGGGGAAAAGGGAACCCTAATATATTGCTGGTGGGACTACAAATTGTTGCAACCACTCTGGAAAGCAGTATGGAGATTCCTCAAAAACATAGGAATGGAATCACCACTATTTGACCCAGTTATCTAACTCATAGGTATATATCCAAAGTAATTAAAATCAGCATACTACAGTGACAGACATGACATCATCAATATTTATAGCAGCACAATTCATAAAAGCTAAGCTATGAAACCAACCTAGATCCCCATCAACAGATGAAAGGATACAGAAATTGTGCTATATATACACAATGTAATATTACTCAGTCACAAAGAAGGAAGAATGAACTTATGACATTTGCCACTGAATGAATGGATGTGGAAAATATCATGCTTATTGCAATAAGCCAATCCCAATATACTGAAAATATCATGCTTATTGAAATAAACCAATCCCAATCCCAATATACTGAAGGTTGAATGTTTTTGCTGATATCTGGATGCTAAACCACAATGTTGGGGGGTGGGTTGAGAAGTTCATTGGATTAGACAAAGGAGAACTAAAGTAAGGGAGGGGTAATAAGAATAGGAAAGACAGTAGAATAAATCAACATAATTTTCCTATGTACACATATAAAATTACCTAATTGATCCCCACACTCATGCCCGCTCACAAGAATGATGTCCTAATTACAATAAGATATATCCTATACTTGTGTAATTTTGTGAAAATGGATTCTACTGTCATTTATAACTATGAAGAACCAAAAAAATAAAAATTTTAAAAATACATTCTACTGTCATCTAGAAAGCACAACAACAACAACAAAAAGGCAATAGTGCCCCAGTAGAACTATGGATTCAATTTAATGCCTATCAAAATACCACCTGAAATTTTTTGGCCTACATTGGCAAACTGATTCTAAAGTATGGAAATGCAAAGAGTTTCAGAACAGCCAAAAAACTCTTGAAAAAATAAGAGCAAGGTTGACATACTAGATTCATAATTCCCGATTTCAAAACATATTACAAAGTGATAGTAATTAAGATTTGTGGTAGTAGTATCAGGACAGACATTTAGATCAATGGTATAGTACTGAATGTCCAATAATGGACCTATACATTTATAGGTAGCTGATTTTATAATGTTCCTGACTCAATTCAATATGAAAAAAATATTTTTCAACAAAAGTTACTGGTACATGTGTATAGAACATGCACAATGAACTTTTCAACACACCACATAGAATTGACTTAAAATCATTCATATACTCAAATGTAAGTGCCCAATTATTACCACAGGAGATAAAAAAAAGTACATTTTCATAGGATTAGGTTAAATAATGCTTTTTAAGATATGATTGTGAAATGCATGTGACAGAGAAAACACTGACACTGAACTCCATCAGAACTGAAACCTTTTATGATTGAAAGTACACCCTCAAAGGTAAAAGAAATGTTTATGGCTAGTAAATGTAGGATCTTCTGAGTACTCCCTTGTGTTGCCTGAGCATTTGTGTATTTTGGTTCCAATGTGGTATTACCTTACCTTAGGTAATTCAGGGGACAGGTTGGATAATTAATAGTCTTAATAAGTATTAGATTATATATAATCAGGGGATGCTAATGTAGTTATAATAAGAAATTTGTTTATATGCACATGAAATGTTATCATTTGTTTACATGCACATGAAATGTTAATGAAAAGGTTCTTTTAAGTAGGTGCCCAGTTCATATTGTTGTCTCCAAACTAAATAAATCCTAAGTTAGATTTTACAAGTACAGACCACATTACAAATAACATTTGGGCCCCAAAAGTAAAAAAAAAAAAAAAAATTCTTGAAAGAATGGGGGGAGGTTGTTTTGAGTCTTATAGCTGTTATCTAAAATTATATTTAAAAAAGTCTTACAATGTAAAATATAAAGAAAGAAAATATCCTAATTAAAAACAGCTAATTACTAGAAGAGACATTTTCCCCAATAAGATCTAGGTATGTCCTATAAATTCAGGAAAATATGCTTAATACCATTTGCCATTAGGGACAAGCAAATCTAAGCAACCACAAAACAGATATAACAAATCTAAAAACCACATTGATAAGTGAAAAGACAAGTTGAACAAGCAACATAGTATGTAATTTTATTTATCTGATATCTGACTCAATGGAAAAGGCAACAGTGTAGAGTTAATAAAGAGTTTAGTGGCTATTAGGGGTCTCAGAGGTAGGAAGTTTGAATAGATATATTCAAGGAAATTCTTTATAGCAGTCAAAAGATCCTTTTTGTTATTATAACAGTAGATACATGATGATGTTTTTACAAATCCAGCAGAAATTTATAATATGATCAGTGAACAAAAAGATATGCTAATTAAAACATTGGAGAAGCTAAGATGGCAGAAGAGAACTAGACAGCAATTTCTAATCTCCCCCTGCCCCAATACAGAAAGAAGACAGCGAGAGGGAATGAGAAGAATGAAAGAGCTTTAAATAGAACAAAGAGGGGGGAGGAGAAGGCGGGGCATAGGAATAATGGCAGACTGAGTTAGCCATGATTACCCTAAATACATGTATGAAGATACAATTGTTATAAAAATACTTTATATTAAACCAGCAACTCGAAAAATTGTGTTCTTTATATGTAATATGAAATGAAGTGTACTCTGCAAACGTGTATAACAAATTAGAATAATAATAAAAAGAAGACAGCAAATAAACAGAAAATCTGAGAGGTTTATGACAAAATGAATGCGTAAGATCCAATATTACAAAGTCTGAGATGTGGAGAGACTAGAAGATCAGTTACCAGAGTAGAAAATAAGCACAGAGGGGCTTGGTTATGGCTCAGAGGTAGAGCGCTTGCCTAGCACGTGTGAGGCACTGGGTTCAATCCTCAGCACCACATAAAAATAAAATAAAGGTATTGTGTCCACCTACAACTAAAAAATATACATAAAAAAAGAAAGAAAATAAGTACAGAGTTCTTTAACTAGGAACTTAGACCAGAAGTGGGGAGAAGCGAAAGAGGGAGCAGAAAATCACATAAGTTCATTCTATTAACAACATTTGGAGAGATAAGTGGGGTGGGGTGGGGTGGAGTAAACTGAGATGAGTTGGGTGGAGCCTAGAAGAGCTGGCTGGGCTAGTCAGGGTTGAGCTAAACTAGGCTAACATGGAATGAGATTGATGAGCTAATGTGGGTTCAGCTGAACTGGGCTAAGCCAAGCTGAACTAGTCTTAGCTGAGATGAGATCAGATGGGGTGGACTGGGCTGAGCTGCACTGAGATAGATTGAATTAAATTGGGCGAAACTGAGCTGGGCTATTCTGGGCTGAGCTGAGAAGGGTGAACTAGCCTGATCTGCTCTGAGCTGAACTGAGCTGGGATGATTTCTGTGACCTGTACTAAGCTGGGTGAGTAAGCCCATCTCCCCCCAGATCTCTTCCCCCTGTTCTCCTATGAGCTCCTTGTCAGAAGGGAGCCTGGGGACCTAGATGTCTGGCACGGGACTTCGTGCCCAATGCTGCCACCTTCTCCTGAAGCTACAAGAATAGCTTTGGAGGTCTATTAAGGTTTCAGGACATTCCCTATGGTGTTGGTCCATCACCTAGAAGATAATGCTGCCCTCCAAAGATATCCTTCAGGGCACTGATGAATACCTGGTGTGCAGAGTCCAGCATAGCAACAACAAAAACTTGCAGGTGCCCATCAGAGCTCCAGGATCTGTGCAGTAGCCCTTTTGTGTGAGTGTGTTCATCCCACTTTGAAATGCCTTCTCTGGCCCTGGCACATGCAAGTCCAGGCTCATCTGCCAGGCACAGACTTCAGCCCCAAGCAGATCACGGTGTCCTGGCTATGGAAGGGAAATCCCCTGAAGTCTGGCTTCAACATGGACTGTGGAGGCCAATGGGTCCCAACCCCTAAGCTTCAAGATCACCAGCACACTGACCATCACTGAGAGCAACTGGCTTAGCTAGAACATGTTCACCTGCTGTGTGGATCACAGAGGGCCAACCTTCAAGAAGAACATGTCCTCCGTGTGTGGCAACAGAGGTCCATCCACACAGGCATCTAGGTCTTCACCATCCCCCCATCTTTCACTAGCATCTTCCTTACCAAGTCAGCCAGGATGTCCTGCCTGGTCACAGACTTGGACACCTATGACACTCTGAGCATCACCTGGGCCCACCAGAATGGAAAACTTCTGAAAACCCACACCAACATCTCTGATAGCCACCCCAACACCACCTCCAGTGCTTTTGGGAGAGGCCAGTGTCTTTGTGGAAGAATAGGAGTCTAGGGAGCAGTTCACATGCATGGTAACTCACATTGACCTACCCTCACTGCTGAAGCAGGCCATCTCCAGGTCTAGAGAGGTGGCAAGCACCCACAAGTCACGTCTCTGCTGCCACCAGTCCAGGAACAGTTGATCCTATGGGACGCAGCCACAATCACCTGCCTGGTGAAGGGCTTCTCTCCCCTACATGCAGTGGTTCCAGCAGGGGCAGCTCTTGTCCTCAGCCAAGTATGTGACAAGTACCCAGATGCCTAAACCCCAGGCCCCTGGCATCTACCATGACCACAGCATCCTGATGGTGACTGAGGAAGACTGGAACTCATTCGAGGCCTTCACATGCATTGTGGGCCACGAGGCCCTACCACACATGGTGAACGAGAGGACCATGGACAAGTTCATTGGTAAATGCACCCTATATAACATATCCCTGATCATGTCTGACACAGCCAGAACCTGCAGTTGAACTGCTGGTCACCCACCAGCCCAGGCCCTGGGTTCTGTTGTTCTGCATGCAAACTAACTGCATCAGTGGAGTGAGATGTCACGTTTTTTAAAAATCAGAAAAAAAAAAAAAAAAAAAAAAAACAGTTGGAGAGAGAAAACAATTATATTAAAATGTGATAGGAATAATGGGTTGTCCATGAGTCAGGTCAAGCAGTTTAAAACCAAATTGTTTTAAACTAAAATAAAGTAGTACTGAGCTCCACAGTTATTTTGAGCAGCACACAACTGCCCAAATGCACTTTAAATCAGTGTCTTCCCACCTCAAGATATCAGCAAATTAAACCACATGAAACACCCCTAAAGAAAAATCTCTTAATAATTCATCTAGTTAGAATTTATAGAGGAATCACCACTAGGCAAAGTCACCCTACTCCCCATCACCACAAATAAGGGGAGTAGGGTAGAGCACACTCACCTAGCAAAGTGAGAGTTCAGCACTCTGCATAGGCTCCATCCTAAAAAGTCTGAGCAAAGGAGTGCTTTGTACAGTGTCCCCAGGAGCCCAGGCAGTGAGGGAGTGCTCTGTGTAGACTCCAAGAGAGCCATGGTGGAGAGGAACACTCTGCACAGCCCCATAGGAGCTCAGTCAGGAAAGGAGCACTCACTGACTGCAATCTGTGCAACATCTGCAAGAGCCCAAGCAGAATAGAAGTGGTCTCCCACAAGTCCTCAAGTCAGGAACCAACAGCTCAAATCCAAGCAGGAAGGCAGTTTCAACCCTGAGCAAAGGAAAGGTAAACCCTCAGGACTGCTGCTCCAGCTGACCACTGACACTGGGCAAAGACACAATGGGAAACTTTCTGAATTCTAAGAAGCCTAGAGGGACCATCCCCCTGATTGTGGCCACAGATTGCATGGGACCCATCCTGGTGGGAAGCTTCTGGTATCTAGCAGCATAATGAGACTGTCTGTGGTTTGTGACAACACCCAGTAAAAGGCCAAGACTAGAGTCTGAGTGCCAGGAAGGGTAGGAACCTGGATTGTGATCAGAACCAGTGGAAGGTCATTCAAGGAAAGCTGCCTGGATCCAAGGCAGTGGATAGTGACAGCACCCATCCTGACCTATGACCACAACTGGAGAGTATCTAGGCACTGTTTGGACACTGGTTGGACACTGCATCAGTCAGTCAGCAGAAGGAAACAGCACCCACCATTTTAAATATGGGGCAGTAGAAGCTAGAACCCAGGTGAGACAGCTGAGTACTTAGTATTGTATTATTTAGTAGTAGGGACAGTACCCTAGTGAGCTGTATCAGCCAGGGGTAATACTTCTGCACCACAGATCACCCACAGAGAACCTACAACCACAGGATCTGTGCTTGTAGATATCAACCAGGCTCTACACCACACTGAAAAGGATTCTATAGAGGAGCAGGTACACAGCTACTAACAGCAATTACAGCAATAATCCAGAACTCTAAATCCTGGTCCCCAGCACACAACAGAAACAACTAACACACAATACCATGCCCTTTGAGTAGTCAGCCACAGGACCCTAAGCTGACAAACCAGAACCAGCTGGGGAAAAGTCCATAGCAAGCAGGGTAGTGGCTCCTGTGCTCCACCACATCTGGTGCAGTCCAAAGCCAAATAATGATGGAAATCTTCTAAATATCCCAAATCCTAATGAAATCCAAACCAAGATTCAACTAAATATTCTTTACCATGGCATGGTTTACTATAAATAACTGTAATGTTAACTTTAATCATATATATCTTTCTTTATCTTGATTAATAGTGGTTACCCTAGAAGCTAACACTATACCTTCAATCCATTCAAATGTATTTCTTCTATTTTTTAAAGCATTAATTGGAATCATTCTATTTTTGTTTTATTAGCTCTGCTTTATAGTTGCTCCTCTTATCCCCATTCTCTTACACTATCTACTATCTATTGTCTCGAATACCTCATTCATCTTTTTCTCTTTTTACCTTGGTGTGTCTTAATCTATTATTTTATTATTTTTTTCTCTCCCCTATGCCTAATTTTTCTCTCTTCTTCTTTTCAACCCACATAAAATGTTATACCAATTTTTCTATATATACTAACAATGTTTTTTAACCATTCCAGAACTTCACTACAAGATTATATCTGGGTTAGAGGAACTGTTGAAGACAATATCAATGAAGTTTTGATATTCATAGAGTTGACTAGTATGTTAATTAGTTCTGAAAGGATTGTAGTAAGTAGGGTTCAGTGGATTCTCTCAAACTGGTGCTGAGTAGAACCAGCAAAAGCCATATATTGAGTTAAAATATCAGTACTTAGGTATTCACCCATTCCAAGGCTCCTAAGAGAAAGAAGTACAGAAAATAGTCCTTGCTTAAAAGAAGAAGCAATAAGCATCCCAACAGATGTGTAAACATACAAGCAATATGAAAAGTAAGGGAACAAATTGCCAAACAGCCCATAACACTTCAACAACTGACTACATTTATATCTCAGTAGAGGAAATGTCAGAGAAACAATTTAGAAGGTTCATAGTTAAAATGTTCAATAAGCTAAACAATATAAAGAGTGAAATTAGAGATAAAACATAGGAAGTGAAAAATCACTTCAATAAAGAGATAGAGATTCTAAAGAGGAACCAAACAGAAATTCTAGCAATGAAAGTCTAGATAAACTAAATTAAATATTCAATGGAAAGCATCACCAATAGATTAGATCACTTTTAAGATAGATTTTTAGGCATCAAAGACAAAGTAAATAATCTTGAAAATAAAGTTCACCATTAAAAAAAAAAAAAAAAAAAACATGTTAAGAGACCACAACCAGAATATTCAAGGAATCTGGGATAACATCAAAAGACCAAATTTAAGAAGCATTGGTGTAGATGAGGGTTCCAAATTCGAACTAAAAGAGGGATGATCCTAATTAGAATAAGTTATATGCAATGTATATATAATATGCAAAATACACTTTATTGTCAAATATATCTAAAAATAATAAATAAAAATCTCTTATGGAAAAAAAGAGGGATGAGCAATCTTTCCAATAAAATATTAGAAAAAATTCCAAATCTTAGGGATGAGATAAAAATGAAAACACAAAAGGCTTACAGAAAACCAAATAGGATCAAAATAGATCTTCTATAAAACACATCAAAATGAACATGCCTAATATAAAGAATAAGTATAGAATTTTAAAACTACAACAGATAAACCAAGAGTCACATTTAGAGGTACACCAATTCAGATAGCAACCAATTTCTAAACCCAGACCCTAAAAGCAAGGAGAGCCTACAGTACAAACATACTCAATGAGATATGTCATGAAGAAATTAAGAATAAAAATGTCAACCAGATTAGGGATTAATTACATGAAATAGACATTTAAAGAATTGCTCTAGTTTAGATGTGAGGTGTCCCTCGAAAGCTCATGGTGAGCCAATGCAAGAAAGTTTAGAGGCGAATTGATTAGATGAAGAATCTCATCACCCAATCAATGAATTAATCCCTCATGGGGATTAACTGGTTGACTAGTGTAGGCAGGTAGGGTGTGGCTGGAAGAGGTAGGTGGGTTACTTGGGATGTGCCTTTGGGGAGTCTCTCTTCCTCTGCTTTCTCATATGATGTCCTGAGCTGCCTTCCTCTGTCCTATAGTTCGGCCATGATGTTCAGCCTCACCTTGCACCCCACGGAATGGAGTTCGATGGACTGAGACCTCTGAAACCATAAGCCCCCAAAAAACCTTTTCTTCCCTAATTGTGCTTGTCAGATCTTTTGGTCACAGTAGCAGAAAAGCTAAGATGGAAATTTGTACCAAGGCGTAAGGTTGTGGCTGTGACTAACTGCCCATGTGGTTCAGAAGCTTTTGGAAGCTTTTGGAGAACAGCTGGAAAAGCATAATTGGACAATTCTGTTGGTACATCAAAAGATGAGAATGCCAATAGCACTGTGGACAGGGAAAGCTGGGGTCAAGAGGTTTTAAAGGAAAAGGAGGACTCTATTGGAAATCAGAGGCCATGCGTATTATATTCTGGCTGAGAAGTTGTCCACATTTTTCTGTGTCCTGAGACTTTCTGTGAGACTATATTTAAAGGCAATGAACTAATTAATCTGGTAAAGGAACTTTCAAGGCAGCACAGTCTTTCGGAAGTGGCATGCATATTGCTTGTAGCTTTTTATGATGTTTCTTGTGATATTCAGGAGCATAAAGCAGAACAAAAATATTTGGAAAACTTGGACCTGAAAAGTGAGAGTAAAACTAGGACTAAGGAACTTGTGATAGTTAAAATAGAATACAGCCACTAAAGAGACACTAACAAGTACTTTACCCTGAAACAATAGGTTCATCTCATGAACTGGCAAGACCATACCCATTTTAGGATCAAGGGTGTAAAAGTAAAAATTCCCTTGAACAGAGACCAGTTGGGCACCTCACTTGCACAGGGCATCCTGAGATTATTTCAGCCTCACCTTGAGCCTCAAGGGATGGAGTTCTATGTCTATGTGTCACAATCAGTCTACAGGCTGTGTGCGCTGGCCATCTTCCTCTCAAAATCTGGTGCTCAACGTCGACCTGCCTCAGAGATGAAATTAAAGTAAGTAGAGACTTGTTTGAATGGAACCGATCACCCCAAGATACAGAAGATAGAAATTAAGGTAAGCCACACCCACCTCAAAAGAAATAGACTGTGCACCTCAATTTAGAGAGAGAGAGAATTGGGAGGTGGGAAAGTTTATTTTGATACCCTAATGTGAAGCCGAATCAAAACTCTTCTACAAAAAGGTCTATGCACTTAAAATATTTATTATTAAAGTAAGTTAGGAGGGAAAAGGAAGCATTTTCTCCTGCTTTCAGGAGTGTTTCTGTGATTTAAACTGATTGACTTATCCTGTCCTGTGACTGATCCCTTGCTAGCTAAAGCCCGCCTTTGGGTAAGAGATTACTAGCTATGTGCACCATTCATGGGAGCTCAAAAGCCTGTGAACAGGGATTCTCTGTGGGCTGGATTGCTAACCTGCTGCAGCCCTTCGGTGTTCCAACAGAAGGCAGGTAGAGCCAACCTAGAAAGCCATGCGATGCTGCTGCCAACAATGGGTTCAGAGCTAGGAAGTGCGGGCAGAAGGGCCGCAGAAGCAAGGGAGAACAAATGACCAAAAAGACCCTAGGGGCGAATGGCAACAGGAGCACACGTGGAAGCCAAATGCATCTGTGGCAGTAATGGCAGCAGCTCACAGAGCAGACAGAACGCTGACAGCTGAGGGGGTTCTGGGGACAGGCAGCAATGGTGCTGAGCTAATGGCTTGGCTCAGCCTCCATAGCAATGGCAGTGACTTGCAGGGGCTGGGGCGGGGGCAGCCCAGAGCTATGACTGCTGCAGCTCTTGGTACAATGGGGTCCTTCTAGGACTACTAATATTCTACTTCAGATAGACAGGCATGGAAAGCACTTTACTTTTAGGACTGCTCGTGAAGTGGGGACCCCGCAACAGCAAGCAAAATTTCAGGTCACACGAAAAATACGGGAAAATGGCTCTAGCCATGCGCTGGAACAAGAGGACTGATACCAAAGTCCCGCCTCTGGCACTTTCACGGGATTCTGTTTGGTTCTTCCCACTGTCACTCAGGCGGGGCTTCTGACTTACTCAGCCATTTAACTTTTGCAGCTTCTGCTTCTTGAAGAGGAATGCCCAATTCCTAGTTCATACCTACTAATCAAAAACATTTTTTCTTTATAGTCCAAGAGTCCAAAGAGACGAACTTCTGTGTCCTCAATAAAAGTTTTATGCTTCAATTTTCCCGATGCTAAATTAAATAGTCTATCTCTGGTTCTAGTTACAGGTTCCTCCAAGAAACTTCCCCTTTTTTCTATAGCTATGCTAACGAGGAAGAGTTGCAAAAGACTTATTATGTTGACAAAGATGTTTTACTTATACTTATTTATATTTTAACTTTACTTTTAGGGATTTTAGGGGTGAATTTGACCATCACGAGAACAAAAGGGTTGGATCATAATGTTCTCATGATGACCAACAATTTTCATTCTTCTTTTGTGTGTGTGTGTGTGTGTATCTTGATATATATATCAAGATTAAATAAATATATGCACAAAATTTATATTTAAATTACATGTCAAGGTTTACATAGATAAAAGAGTGTATTCATAATATTCAAACTGAAATAAAAATGGATCCAAATAAATTAAAAATCATGTGATTTAATAAGATTCAAGTTAAATTGAATAAACTATATCTTCAATCTTGATGCATATTTTTCCAGTTGCTTAAATAATCTATAGTCTTAATTCATAGGATAATTAACATATGTCTATTTGCTTCTTACCATTTTTCCTCAACAGGAAACACATAATTTATATTTTTATGAATGCATTTACCTGATGCTCTCCCTTTTACAATTAGAGATATTCAAGATAATTGTAATTTATTACATGAAGACTTATTTCAAGAGATACATATATTATATATAAGGTTGAGATGCAATCATCAAGTAATCTTAACTGCTAACTATTATTCAAGTTTTCATAAGATGCTAAATAGATATGATTCTATGAACAAAGGTGTCCAAAAAGCTTTGGCTACATTTCCATTGAAATATTTTTCTTATCAAAATATAATAATTTGTCTAGATTCTAAAATTTATAGGAATTGTTCCAAAGTATAACCAAGAGGAAGAATTCTGGAAGGAGAGAAAGAAATGCTTCTAAGAGAAAAAAGAGAAGAAACCAAAATTGTAGAGTCCCAAAAGAAAGAAAACATCTCTGGGTAAAAAGGTCTTTATCTATTTAAGAATTTAATGATAAAAAGATTTTCTTAAATAGAAAAATCTTTATATGATTATCTAGACAGGTGATAAAGGAGGTTAAAATAACTGGAAAACAGATTTATGTGTGACTAAATTGGCTATAAACATATAGAAAAATCAATTTAAAAATATGTCAGGCTTTTCCTAAGAACAGAAATTATTGTGCTGATATAAACCAAAATTTTTGCCCATCCATTGAGATGACAAAAACTTATTGGAGGGGCTGGGGTTGTGGCTCAGCGGTAGAGTGCTTGCCTAGCACATTTGCGGCCCGGGTTCCATCCTCAGTACCACATAAAAATAAAATGCATTGTGAACTAAAAGCAAATAAATATTTTTTTTTAAAAAAAAACTTATTGGAACATTATTTTACTCTCATTCTAATAAAATAATTAATGATGCCTAGTAATTTTTACTATTTGAGAAAAAGGACTAATTTTTAATAAATTAAGATTCATGTACCTTTGATTAGATAGTAAATGTTTTCAAATACAACTTAAGTTCCAATATTAAAGTTTCCCTTTAAAAATTAAGTTTGATTGATTTAAAAACATCAATAATTATGAAAATCATTATTAATCACTATATATCAATTATATCTGTTTCCTAAATATATGTCTTTAAAGTATAAGATTTAAGAAAACATTTTATCAAGCTGATGTTCTTCAAACTAAAGCTATATGGTAATTTGAAACTATAAGGATAACAAATTTTATTAAAAATTCATTTATATTATTTAGGGTTCTCTACTGGACCTATTATCAATGAGATATATTATAAAACTTGAGCCGGGCATGGTGGCACACGCCTGTAATCCCAGCACTTGGGAGGCTGAGGCAGGAGGATCGTGAGTTCAAAGCCAGCCTCAGCAATGGCAAGGTGCTTAGCAACTCAGTGAGACCCTGTCTCTAACAAAAAAAAAAAAAAAAAAAAAAGGGGATGGGGATGTGGCTCAGTGGTCGAGTGCCCCTGAGTTCAATCTCTGGTACCAAAAACAAACAAACAAACAAACACCACTTGTATACTACTCTCTACACTGGAAAGTAAACTTGGTTGTATTTTTTTTTGTAATATGCTATTTTATTATTTTTTGTTCGAAGTTGTTGTATATATAACAATAGCATGCATTACAATTCATATTACATATATAGAGTACCTTTTACATAACACTGTTTGAATACAAAGTATATTAATACTATTCATGTCTTCAATCATGCATTTAGAATATCAATATCCATCTCATTCTACTGTCTTTTTTTTCCCCTTCATACCCCCTTGCTCCCTCCCTTCCCCTCCCTCTCCATTGACCTTTCTAGTGTTCCTCTAATCCTCCTATGTTCCCCAACCTAACTCCACTGTGAATCAGCCTACTTATATCAGGGAAAACATTCGGCATTTGGATTTTTGTGATTGGCTAACTTCACTTAGCATTATGTTCTCCAACTTCATCCATTTACCTGCAAAGAATAATTGAAAGACACTGACTTGTTTATAGAGTAACATTATAAGATATAAAGATGTTTTAAGACCTTCTTTTAAGAAGGAATTAAAAGTTTTCTTAATTTGTCCATTTTATATTCTAGATGTAACATTAAAATGGATAAACTAGTTTATGTTAACCCAAAAATTACATAACAAAATTTATAAACTGATATTCAAGTGAGAAAGTAAAATTAAAGATTTAAACACCTTACCTAACTTTAGCCAAAAATATTAAAGGAAGAAAGACACATTTATAAAAATGCCATAAAATTCTACTGTCCATAGTAAACTGCTGTTGACATCTAATATATAGCCTACTTGACTGTCTCCTATACACATGAATATACATATTTTATATAAAATAAGATCATGTTTGCTGAAAGACTTATCCTTCTGACATCAATCATGAGTAGCTTGAGGGCACACAGGAACCACTCCAAAAACGATTTCAAAGAGCAACATCTACCTTGTTGCATAGCCAAAATGATTTTTTGTGACATGTACATGCTAATTTACATGTAACAATCATGACAGACCAGGAATAATATATTCATTTCATTTTACAAAAGTCAAGACACTAAAAGTCCCAAACTGCCACCTAGGGTGGACCAACCTCACACTAATACAGAAATAACTTCTTATCAAAGAAACAAGAAAATTACACTTCCTAGTGTTATGACTGTTGGATTCCAGGCAGGAGGCCGCGCCTCCCAGGCAGAAGGCCACACCTCCCCAGTAGCTTTGTTAAGAACTACACCTCCCAAGATCCTCAGCGTGACCAGCAAACCTGACCAGCAAGTGCCCTGTCCACTACCTCCTGACCTCTGGTAGCCTATAGGGCAAGGACTCACTCCAAGGGGGTTTTATGACCCCTACTCTATTTAAGCCAGCCCCGGACTAAAATCGCTCTCTGTTCCTGTCTCTCTCTGTTCCTGCCTGTCCCTGATCCCGTCCATCCCTTTTCCCCCTTCCCTACCCCCCTTCCCTTCCCTTCCTTTCCCTACCCTTGCCCACGTGGCACCCCAATAAACCCTTTTATTTCACTAACACGGTGTTCCCGGCTAAGTTAACTATGTTCAGCATTTTTCTAACATTTGGTGCCGAAACCCGGGAAGGGAGGAGCACATCTAACCCGTCTCCGTTCGTCTGTCCACCTTTTCCACGGCATCGCTGGACTTCGGTAAGCCCCCCGTCCACCCCGAGTTCCTAAACCTGTCTGGCCACTGCGTGGTGATAATTGACCGTTGATTTTCCGGCAATCTCACCCGTGGCCTGTACAGGGGGGAAAGCACCCCACCCGAGTCTTAAAGGCGACGGTGGACCCCAGGAGCTCCCCCTCCCCCACCTTTGTCTGCCCGCTCACCTTTATCTGCCCGCTCTAAAGTTTCCAGCTGTAAGATTAGGGCTCTCGGCTGTGAGTGGCTAGAAAAGTTCCCCTCTGCACTCTGGACTTGAGCTTTCTTTTTTTCCGTTCGGAACGGAAAACACAAAAATCTCCAGAGTAGCTCATAGTACCGCCCCCCACCCCCCGGCATCTTGAAAAACCTCCCGTCCGGGACGGGACGTGGTTACTCAGATGTCCCATTTTCATTTGACCCGGTGACGACTGGGCAAGCGGACTTGGATCTCACTCTGATACATACTTTGAGAGGGACGGCTTTCGAAATACTGTATCAGCCTCTCCCCGTTAACGGGAAATATGGGAACTTCCCTATCAACTCCAGCCGACTCACCCCTCAATTGCCTCCTATGCCTTTTCCCTTCTCCGTTTAAATCCTTCCTTGTGCACCCGGTGCAGCCCTGAAACCGTTTCACTAGCATGCAGACCCAGTGACCGGCTTCCACCCTTGATTGACCCAGGATTAGAAGCCCCACAGCCCCGGTACCAGCAGCCTAGGACGCTTCCGACCTCTCCCCCTCCCCCAGCTCAGGCTTTCAGTTCCGAAGTTGGCGCACTTTCGTGCTCAGACCCTCCTCCTCCTTTGTCTTCATCCTCCGCCCCTCCCCTCCTCCTTCCGTTCCGTCAGAATCCTCCTCTGTAGACCCTCCCTTTCTTTCCACATCATTTCCGGTGCCTTCACCGCCACTACCCCCGCCCACTCAACTTCCTGTTCCTAGCTCCGTGCCCCTTCCGCCGTTATCCCCGCCCACTCAGCTTCCGACACTTGGTTCTGAGTCATTTCCGGCCATGGCTCCCCCGCCCTCTCCGGCCATGCAGCCGTTACCGGATGCGCTGCCCCAGACTTTAGTCCCCACTTCCGCGGATTCTGCAACATGTTCCTTACCAGGCGCACTGCTCCACACTTTGGCCCCTACTCCCTCGGATTCTGCGACGTGTCCTTTACCAGACGCGCCGCCTCGGGCTTTGGCCCCCTCCCCGACTTCGTCCCCAATGGCTCCGGCAGCGGCGCTGGGAGAGAGTTATGCAATCCGCTCTCCTTCCCCAGCATCCTCCACAGAATTACTCCCGGCCCCAGCAGTTCCCGCAGCATCCCTCCCAGACTCGCCTGATACTCTGCCGCCCCCTGTGTTCAGTCCTCCCATGACTCGCTCGAAAAAAGAGGCAGCTAGGATAATCGTGCCATTAAGGGAGGTAGCTGGGGCAGAGGGAGTTGTAAGGGTCCATATCCCATTCTCCATGTCCGACCTTTCCCAAATTGAGCGGTGCTTAGGTTCATTTACAACAGACCCTACAACTTATATAAAAGAATTCCAATGGGTCACCCAAGCATACAGCCTCACATTTCATGACGCATAACTTTATTTTGTCAAATACCTTACTTCCTGAAGAGCATAGACGAGTCTGGGAGCAAGCAAGAGCATATGCAGATGAGACTCACAGAGTGAACCCAAATTTCCCCTTTGGTCCTGAGGCTGTCCCAGATAGGGACCCAAACTGGGATTACAATGCCCCAGGGGACGTGGTCTTGAGGGATCAGTTTTTAATGTGTATAGTAGATGGTCTTAAACGAGCAGCTCAGAAACCTGTTAATTTTGATAAGCTGCAAGAGATTATTCAAAAGAGAGAAGAAACCCCCTCTGAATTTTTAGATCGGCTCACAAAGGCCCTCCAAAAGTACACAAATTTAGATCCTGAGTCCCAGGGGGGCCGTCAAATCCTTATGACATATTTCCTATCCCAAAGCTACCCCGACATTCGAGCTAAATTAAGGAAATTGGAACAGGGCCCCATGACCCCCCAAACCGAGATTTTGGCCACGGCTTTTAAAGTCTATCATAACCGTGAAGAAGACGCTGAACGTTGCAGGTTTCAAAAGTATGAAAAGTCTGAGCGGTCAAAGCTCCAAATGTTAGCCCAGGCCCTTAGGGGCCCTGATGCTCAGGCCTCAAGAAGAGGGGTACATAAGTCCACATAGGAGGAACCCCCAGGGCCTTGCTTTAGGTGCAGGAAAGATGGACACTGGGCTAGAGAATGCCCTAATCCCAGGCCCCCTAAGCGCCCGTGCCCAAAGTGTCCCAAGATGGGCCATTGGGGCGTTGACTGCCCCAGTTCCCGCAGGGGGGCTGGACCGGTCACAAACCCCAGCCTGCTGGCACTGGCCACGGAAGACTGATGGGGCCCAGGGGCTCCTTTCCTGACCGTTGACATCACATTGAAGGAGCCCAGGGTTACTCTCCTTGTTGATGGACGCCCCGTAAATTTCCTACTAGATACAGGAGCCACTTCCTCGGTCTTGAGGGAGTTTTGGGGCCCCACCACCATAGCACCATCCCCTATTGTCGGGGTAGAGGGAAATGCTATTCGCCCCCGCAAGACTCCTATGCTGTCTTGCTGTCTTCACCACCATCCCTTCACCCACCAGTTTCTGGTAATGCCTCAATGTCCTGTGCCCCTATTGGGCAGAGACATATTGGCCAAATTTCAGGCCTCGATTGTGTTCTCCAATCTGCCTAGCTCAGTTGTGCTCCCTGGTTTGTCTTGCTCCGTCTCCTCCCCCATTTTTCTTCTTACTGTTTCAAAGGCCACTGACCCATCACCCCCTACTGATGCTGATGAGGAAACCCCATCGCCCCCTATTGATGTAGGACCCCCTCAGCCCCCTACCGAGGCAGAAACCCCCCAACCTCCTATCGATGCAGAAACCTTTCATTACCCTGTCCCCGCCGATTTAGTTGACCCCAAAGTCTGGGATACTAAGACTCCCTCCCTTGCTCAGTGTGACCCCGTACAAATATACCTTAAAGATCCCCAACATTTCCCCAATAAAGCCCAATATCCACTTCCAGCCGCGAGCCTCAGAGGTCTTCAACCCATCATCTCAGATCTTTTGTGGAAACATTTTCTCAGACCCACCCATTCCCCTTATAATACCCCTATATTGGCAGTTCAGAAGTCCAATGGGTCCTATCGGCTAGTCCAAGACCTTCGTCTCATCAATGAGTCTGTCAAACCTATACACCCTGTGGTCCCAAATCCGTATACTATTTTCTCCTTAATTCCTTCCTTATCCACCCATTTCTCAGTAATTGACCTGAAAGATGCCTTCTTCACTGTTCCCTTAGCCCCAGAATCACAAGACCTCTTTGCCTTTACTTGGACAGATCCAGATACCCGGCGTTCCCAACAGTTGACCTGGACAGTCCTCCCTCAGGGTTTTCGAGACAGCCCCCATATCTTTGGTCAGACATTGGCTGCAGACCTCAAAGATCTTAAATTCCCTAACTCCACTCTCTTACAATATGTAGATGATCTCCTCCTCTGCAGCCCTTCCCTCTTCACAGCTCGTGAAGACTCTTACACCCTTTTAAATTTTCTTGCTTCTCGTGGGTATCGTGTTTCCTCATCTAAGGTGCAGCTTGCCCAGACCCAGGTAGTATATTTAGGAGTTCAGATTTCCCATCAATCAAAGGCCATTACTGTAGACAGAAAAGCCCTCATCAAGGAGCTCCCATGTCCCAAGACAAAGGAAGAGATTCTCTCCTTCCTAGGGCTTAGTGGGATATTTCCGTGCTTGGATTCTCAATTTTTCTCTTTATGTAAAGCCCCTATATGAGGCAGCTAAATGGATTGAGGAAAAGTTCCTCCCCGAAGGCATTCAGGCTGAGTTTAAGCATCTACAGCAGGCACTGTCACAGGCCCCAGCTCTTCATCTCCCAGACCTCCTTCAGCCATTTACCCTTTATGTCCATGAAACAAAGGGTTTGGCTCTCGGTGTTCTAGGCCAATACAAGGGCCCCACCTTTGCTCCAGTTGCCTACCTCTCTAAACAACTTGACCCCACCATTCGTGGATGGGCCCCTTGTCTTAGGGCTCTGGCTGCTGCCTACCTACTTCTACAGGAATCAAAAAAGTTGACCTTTGGTGCCCAGGTTACTGTTGCCTCTCCTCATCATTTAAAAGATTTACTAACCTATAAGAGCCTTCAAACTCTCCCACCCTGTCGCGTTCTTTCTCTCCTCGTTTCCTTTTTGCATGACTCCTCAATCACCTTCCAACCCTGCTCCTCTTTACACCCAGCTTCCCTCCTCCCAGTCTCCTCAGAGCCCCCAGAACATGATTGTATAGAGACACTTGAGGCTTTAATCCCCCATCCCTCCCATATTAAAGAGGGACCACTTCCTGATCCTTCCTTAATTTGGTTCACAGATGGCAGCTCTTTCTTTAAGGATGGGCAACGTTTTGCTGGATACGCTATCGTTTCCCTATCAGAGGTTATTGAGGCAGCACCCCTACCCCCCAACACCACAAACCAACGGGCTGAATTAATAGCTGTTATTCGTGCCTTCGAATTAGCTGCTGACCAAAATCTTACCCTTTACATAGACCCAAAATATGTTTACCATATTTTGCTTTCACATTCAGCAGTATGGAAAGAGCGAGGGCTCCTGACCACAAAAGGTTCTGCAGTTACTAATTCTAAATTAATATAAAAACTTTTGCAAGTCTCTCTTCTGCCCAAGCTAATAGGGATTTCCCATTGTCCTTCACACCAAACTGGAGACTCTCCCATAGTTCAGGGAAACACGAAGGCTGACAGGGCAGCAAGGGAGGCAGCACTATCTTCTCCTTCTCTTCTGGCTCCAGTCCTACCTACTACCCAGCCCCCACATCCCCTTCCACACAATCAATCCTCTCCTATCTCCATTCCCTTTTCCATCCTAACCCTCAGGCCCTCAAGACTTTCGCTACCTCCTTCCTCACCCTGACTCCGGAAGACACACAGTTTCTCCATCAGCTCACCTCAGCGTGCACTGCATGTCAGCGCACCAACACATATACTCCCCTTAAACCAGGAACATTTCCCTCTCACCAAGCTCGAGGCCAGCTTCCAGGAGCCGATTGGCAGATAGACTTCACCAACATGCCAGCTGCCCAGAGACACAAATATCTCCTGGTTTTGGTAGACACCTTCTCTGGATGGGTGGAGGCCTTCCCTACTTCCAATAAAAGGGCCTCCACAGTAGCCTCCATTCTAGTCTCAGAGATCCTTCCCCGTTTTGGATTGCCCACGTCCATCCAGTCTGACAACGGGCCTGAATTTGTTTCCCAGGTTACCCAAAGCGTTTCTACTTCTCTTAACATTCCTCAGCATTTTTACATCCCATATCACCCCATGTCTTCAGGGAAGGTAGGGAGTAATAGAACTCTTACTTCCCCTCGCCCTCTTTAGGCTCTGAGTCCTCCCAAAGAAACCTTCACTGCTATCCCCTTTTGATGTTATGTTTGGGCGACCAGCTCTTCCACTTGGAGTTTCCCCATCTCAAGGACACCTACCCAAAGATCTTTCTCTTCCCATCTTGTCCTTCATTAGACATCAGTTATGGAAGTGCCAAGATTTTATTCTGCCTGATCCAAGTAGGCTCACTGCTTCATTTCCATTGGCACCCGGTTCTTGGGTATATTTCTCCCCTCCCCAGGACACAGAAACAGTCTCCCTTGTCCCAAAGTGGACAGGCCCTTTCCAGGTTGTGCTGTGCACACCCACAGGTGCTAAGCTTTGTGAAACCTCAGAAAATTTAACTTCTTGGATTCATATTTCCAGACTGAAACCAGCTGATCAACCAACTGGAGATCCACAAAAGATGACAAACAACTACTTCAGTATACTTGCTCTCCCATTCCCACCGATCCCCTAAAAATTCGTTTCTCTAGTGTTCCTGTTACTGACTCTAAATAATCTTTTCTTTTTTTTCTCATTTTGAACTTTTAACCAGTTTTTTCTTAGAGATTATCAACTGTTGAAAAAAAACCAACGAATGACTTTCCAACCAGAGAAGACTTAGACTCTTCATCAGCCTGCTCCGAGAGGCCCCTAACCTGCCACCCAATGCTCATTCTGATGCGTTTCACACTCTCCATTGGCCTCTTCACCGTAAGTCCCACCTGGTGGAACACAGGCCTATGGAAAACAATCCATCTCACCTTCTTTCCCTTTGTTGCTTCCATAATAGTGTTACCTGCAAACTCGCAAGACCCACAATTTCTACATGCTCTCCGGCTGACTCCCTCAGTGACTTTCTGCAGAAGCCTGGTTTGACACCCTCACCAATCTTTGGCTTCAAGGAAACTTCATCCATCCCATACCTGGACAGATTCATCTTTTCCACGCCTACCTCCTGAGAATTTTTTCACCCTCCAGCTGGACCTGCCTGCCCACATCTCCTCCCTTCATAACACCCCACGTCACCCCACTTCAGCTCTGAAGCAGCCAGATCGAAACACGACGCCCCGCTTCCTAAGAAAACAAAAAGGGGGGAATGTTGGATTCCAGGCAGGAGGCCGCGCCTCCCAGGCAGAAGGCCACACCTCCCCAGTAGCTTTGTTAAGAACTACACCTCCCAAGATCCTCAGCATGACCAGCAAACCTGACCAGCAAGTGCCCTGTCCACTACCTCCTGACCTCTGGTAGCCTATAGGGCAAGGACTCACTCCAAGGGGGTTTTATGACCCCTACTCTATTTAAGCCAGCCCCGGACTAAAATCGCTCTCTGTTCCTGCCTCTCTCTGTTCCTGCCTGTCCCTGATCCCGTCCATCCCTTTTCCCCCTTCCCTACCCCCCTTCCCTTCCCTTCCTTTCCCTACCCTTGCCCACGTGGCACCCCAATAAACCCTTTTATTTCACTAACACGGTGTTCCCGGCTAAGTTAACTATGTTCAGCATTTTTCTAACAATGACAACACTTCATCCCAAAATATAATATTCTATGTTAGGACTTCCCTGTTACACAATAAACAAAATAAACATTTCTCCATGTAAGCTTAAGGTTATGCCCTACAACACATATTGATATTTTTAAAATTTGTAAAATCATTGTAAATTATACATAATTATTTGAGTTGATCTTACTACCTTAAAGTTGTCAAAGTTATCCATACAACTATATCTTTATACATAAAAACTATTTTGCCATAAGTCCCTTGTGATGTCAGATTACTGAGTCAATATCATATAAAATTCTAAATTTTCCTAAATAATTAATTAGATCACTGTCCTAAACAATACTACAGATTTATTTTTACCCATCAATATTTAAGGTACTGATTTCCCCATGCCTACATCAACATTAGGTTTAATAATAAAAAAATTTTCTCTTAGATTGACAAATAGAAGACTATTCATTATTTTATTTCATTTTTTTATTGGTAATAGACAAAACATCTTTCCCATGCTCATTAAACATATTTCCTACTCAAAAAAGTTGTCTGTTTATATCTTCCATGTCTCTTGTAGAGGCCACTCTATAAGTTCAAACTCTGCCTCTCACCTCATCCCAAGTTAAGATAATCATTCAAATTCATTTAGAGTTAGTTTTAAAATATTAATTTTTATATACAACTTGTTATATTTGCCACTTCGTAATTCTGCTAAAGTCAAAATCAGATCATACATTTGATAAAATTAAACTTCTATTTACTATAGTCCCTTTTCAACTCAATAATATCGGTCTTGACATGCCTAATGAGTAACTTTCTCAAAGGTTTCTGGCCAACTGGAGATAATAAATCTCATTATTAAAATACTTGTACTATATTAGAATATGATATACAGCTTAAGGCTAATGATACTCTAACTTATGTCAACCTTTTCTTCAATTTTAATAAAACTAAAGAAAGGGAAAACAGGACCTACATGCACATGCTAATCTCACCAAAAGTTTTAAAAATTTCTTTAAATTATAAAAGTGTCTTTAAAATTGTGATACTAAAAGTCTTACTGCTGCTGAACAACATGGTTCAGTATGTTAAGTCAGATTTCAAAGTACAGAATCTAAACCTGTCATCATGGAAATGGCTGAAAAACCTGACATAGGTAGGTAAATCTCCAACCAGAGAGTTTATAGCCATGCAGCCTTCATGAGCTGCCAGGTAAGTAAAATCTACGAAGAGACGTCTGTGGACTCATTCCCCAAGTCCACCTTTAATGTACCTTGCAATGTGTACTGGAAAATCCATCCCAATATTTATTAATGATACTCATGATGTATGGTCTTACAGATAGATACTCATATTACACCCATCCATGTGACTGTATTTAAGCATACTAGCTGCAGTAGAAAGCTAAATCATATTGGTCCCATAATGAAAATACTGGCTATTTAAAAGTAACTTTTAGGAAAGAACAACTTGGGAAGGACCTAGACCAGCCAACAATACTGTTCCTTAGAATTTAAGACTGTGTCTATATATCTGACTGGTTTTAAAATGTTTATTGAAATAGAATTTTCCCATACAAGCCAGTTATTTCCACAGAATATCCACCAATATTCTACTGCCCTAATCATTCTACAATAAAATTTGGCATCTTTCCTAAATGAAAGAAGTATACAAATGCTTTGTCTGTGCAATATAAAATCCCTACAGGTGATAGATAAGTCTTGGATTATCTTCAAAAATTGATAAAAGACAGTTATGTCAAGATGCCACTTCCTATAGAAAGTCCAAAGCCAGGAAGACTTGATTTGAAAGCACTGCCACTGAATGTTTCACTTCTATTTCTCAAAATAAATTTGCAATCAACCATGTCTAGTTTGGATTCTTAATTTAACAAAAGACCTAAGAAGCTAGAAATATAATTGAGTTAAATAAAACTATTTTTAGAATGCAAAGATAATATTAGATATACTATCATTTTGAGAATTAAAAAATGCATATGATTTAAATTACTCCTTTTTTGGGGGGCATTATTTACAGCCATAAAATGAAGTCCAAATTAAAGCCTGACAAACTAATTTACAACAGTCATTTCTTATTTGATGATAATTTGGGTCCTACATGTCTTAAATGTATTCTTTCAGGCTTACATCTGTCTCCATATTCACCTTGCTTATGGACATAATCCATTCTCACATGATGCTATGACCTCTAAATTTCTAACTTTGGTTATATCTAAAAAGGGATCTCTGGCATTCAATTGTTGCCTCATTTTCTCTATCTTACAAATGGCCCCATATCTAACTTTATAGACAGGAACCACAAGGAGGGTTCCTGCTGTGGCATGTGAGCCCATATTTAATCCTCTTATGTTTAAATTATTGGAGGCATAATAAATATCCTGTAAATTATAAAAAATGTAATCTAATTATGCTCATTTTCTTAATAACTTGGCTCAAAATATTTCTAAAGTCCTGGGCTGGGGATATAGCTCAGTTGGTAGAGTGCTTGCCTCACATGCACAAGGCACTGGATTCAATCCCCAGTACCACACACACAATTTTTTAAATTATAGATATCATAGTAAGCTTTCTGCTCTCAAATTCTAACAAAGGCTTAAATGCCATGCTAAATGTAAGTATGCTTGTATTACTGTAACCAAATTCCATGCTTCCCAATAAAATCTGGAAAAATATTTGAGATCATGTGATGGATGTTTGGTGTAACATTAATAATGGCTTAAATCTCATGGGGATACATCAACTCACCCAGGCAGGATACCTACAAAAGCAGAACCAATCTCATGGGCCATGCATCTCTAGCTGGTTAAATACTTTGTAAATTGATTGGCTCACATCCTAAAAACATGTTGAAACATTCTACATGGTATATTATTGAAATGATATGTTTTCTACTAATTCTTTTTATATCATAATAGTAGATCATGATGCACATGGATCAAGGACCCAGTGACTTGAAGTTATAACCCCTCGTCTACATTTATAAATTAAGAAAGGGGGAGATGTCACGAGCTGTCTGTGGGCTCTGTGTGGACTATGTTGCACATCTGAGGGTATAAGTCTGGCACTGGGAACTCCCTGGGGCATTCCCCAAAGGGATTGACTGCCTGACACTGGTGAACTTCCATCTCAAGCTTTGCCTAAGATCCCACATAGCACCCAAGATGGGTGTGACCTGCCAAGATGTCAATCAACCTGCTGACTGCAAGACCTCACAAAGCAAGTCTCTGCCCTTGAAACCTTACCACTGCCTTTGATATACCCCCTTAAATAAACCACCAGAGCCATTTTGTCTTTGTCTAGTTCAACAACCCATATGGACTAGATCTAACAGGGGATTCGCTTTTGTAAATATATTTTTTGACTGCTTGTGTTTTATTATTTGTTAATTATTTGAGATATTAAGATTTAGGGTGGCTATTTAGGGTGGACTGGATTCCTCTGGGCAGAAGAACCCCCTAATGAGTCTCTGTCCATCTTCCCCCCGAAATCTATGGACTGAGATCTCTGAAACTATGAGCCCCCAAATAAACTTTTCCTTCTCTACTTGTTCTTGTCAGGTATTTTGGTTACAGTAGTAAAAAGCCTGATCATAGCAAGAAACAAGTCTGAATTAAACATTAGATATAAATCGAAATACCATAAAGAAACCTCACCTCTCTATAATAACACTGAATGCAAATGATCTAAATTCTTCAATCAAAAGACATAGATTGGTTCATTTCATTAATAAAGAGGACCAAAATATATGCTGCATACAAGAGACTCATCTTACAAAGACTTTCACATAATGAAGGTAAAAAAATTGAAAAGATATGCCATGCAAATAGTAGCCAAAAGTAAATAGTGTTAGCTATTCTTATATCAGACAAAGTGGACTTCAAGCCAGAAGTAATCAGAACAGACAGAAAAGGTCACTTCTTACTGGTTAAGGAAATCATCCCCCCCCCCCACCCCCCCAAAAAAAAAAAAAGAAAAGAAAAAAGAAATAATTATTTTAAATATTTTTGCCTCAAATAATGGTGTATCTACATACAGAAAACAATACTGGGTGATTTCATCACACCCCTCTCACCACTAGATAGATCATCCTGATATAAACTAAGCAAATATTTTTCTGAATTGAAAAATACACTTAATTAAATGGACCCAACAGACCTCTATAGGATATTCTACCCTTCAAGAGCTGAATTTATTTTCTTATCAGCAGCACATGAAAGATTTTAAAATATTATGTCAGAAAGTAAACCTACACAAATACAAAAAATAGAGATAATTCCTTGCATTGTAACAGATCATAATGAAATGAATTAGAAATTTACAATAAGATAAAAAAAAAAACCAGAAACCACTCAAAAACCTGTAGGTTAAATAATACAATTTTAATGATGAATGTATAGAAGAAGAAGTGAGGGGAGAAATAAATAATTCTTAGAGACAAATAAGAATAGTGTTATGATATATCAAAAACATCTGGGACACTATGAAGGCGGTTTTAAGGGGAAAGTTTAAAACATTGACTTCATACATTAAAAAATAGAAAGAGGGCTGGGGTTGTGGCTCAGCGGCAGAGCACTCGCCTTGCACGTGTGCAGCCCGGGTTCGATCCTCAGCACCACATAAATGCATTGCATTGTGAACAACTAAAGTAAATAAATAAATATTTAAAAAAATAAGAAATAGAAAGAGCTCATAATCCCAGCAACATGGGAGGATGAGGGAGGAGGACTGGGAGTTCAAAGCCAGCCTCAGCAACTCAGTGAGGCACTTACCAAGTCAGGGAGACCCTGTCTCTAAATAAAATATAAAAAAGGGTTGGGGATGTGGCTCAGATATTGAGTACCCCTGGGTTCAATCCTCAGTACAAAAAAAAAAAAAAAAAAGATACCAAATAAATAATCTAACATTACACCTTAAGTGCCTAGAAAAAGAACAAATTCAAACCAAAATCAGAAAAAGACAGAAAATTATTAAAATCAGAAATAAATGAAATTGAGAATAAAATAAAAATAAAAAGAATTAATGAAACAGAGTTGTTTTTTTTGAAAGAATAAACCAGACTGATAAACCCTTAGCCAAACAAACCAAAAGGGAAGAGGAACACTAGAATGGCCAATGGGGAGGGAAAGATGGGAGGGGGCAAGAGGGTGAAGGAAAAAAAAAGAGACGGTAGAATGAGATGGATACCATTACCTTAAGTACATGTATGAAGTCACGAATGGTGTGAATATACTTTGCATACAACCAGAGATATGTAAAAATGTGCTCTATGAGTATAATATGAAATGTAATACATTCTGCTGTCATTTCTAACAACTTAGAATAAAAAATAAATTTAAAAAAAAAAAAAAAAAACCCTTAGCCAAACAAACCAAAAGAGAGAAGTGTCAAAAGGCACACTCCTACATTTGCTGGTGGGACTGCAAATTGGTGAAGCCAATCTGGAAAGCAGTATGGAGATTCCTAGGAAAACTTGGAATGGAACTACCATTTGACCCAGCTATCCCACTCCTTGGTCTATTCCCAAAGGACTTAAAAACAGCTTACTACAGGGACACAGCCACATCAATGTTTATAGAAGCACAATCCACAATAGCTAGACTGTGGAACCAAGCCCAATGCCCATCAGTGGATGAATGGATAGGGAAACTTTGGTATATATACACAATGGAACACTACTCAGCACTAAAAAATAATAAAAACATGACATTTGCAAGTAAATGGATGGAGTTGGAGAAAATAATGCTAAGTGAAGTTAGCCAATCCCAAAAAACCAAAGGTCGAATGATCTCTTTGATATGAAGATACTAACTTATAAAGGCAAGGGAGTGGGGATAAGAGGAATGAAAAAACTTTAAATAGAACAAAGGGGGAAAGGGGGAGGGGGCAAGGGGATAGGATAATGGCAGACTGAGTTATTCATGACTATCCTAAATACATGTATGAAGACACAATTGTAAAAATACTTTATATAAAACCAGCAACTTGAGAAATTGTGCTCTTTATATGTAATATGAAATGAAATATACTCTGTAAACATGTATAACAAGTTAGAATAAAAAAAGTGGAAAAAAATAAAATTAAGAGATAAAAAAGGAAATACCATCACAGACATTACAGAAAACCACAATCTTTAGAAATTTTTTTGAAAAATTGTATTACAAAACATTAGAAAATCTTAATGATACTGACAATTTCCAAGACACATATGACCTATCCAAATTAAACCATGATTGTATAGAAAACTTAAACAGATGAATATCTATCAAGTAATTAAATTTAAGCAGCTATCAAAAACATTCCAACAACGAAAAGCTGAGGACTGGACAAATTCTCATCCAAGTTCTATCTGACCTTTAAAGAGGAATTAACATATAGCCTCATCAAATTATTTCATGAAATAGAAAAGGAGGGAACACTGCCAAATTCATTCCATGAAGCAAGTTTCACCCTGATAGAAAACCAAAAACACATCAAGGAAAGAAAACCTGAGACCACTATCCTTGAGGACTATAGATGCAAAAATTCCTAATAAAATATTGATAACTTGCAAACAAACACTCATTAAAAATATAGTGTACCATGATCAACTAGGTTTCTTCTCTAGAATTCAAAGTTGTTTTAACATATGGAAATCAACAAATATAATTCACCACATAAATAGTGTTAAGGAAAAGAATCACATGATTATCTTAATAGATGCAGAAAAAGCAATAGACAAAGTACAAGACCCATTCATATTTAAAACACTAGAGAAACTAGGGATAAAATGAGCTTACTTCAAACTTGTAAAAGTTATATATGAGAAATCCAAGGTAAACATTATACTGAATGGAGAACAACTTAAAGCATTTCCTCTAAAAGCAGGAGCAGAACAAGGATGACAGACACAGAACTATAGGACTTGTTTTCCCAGCTTTGGTCCCATTTGTTCTTTATTTGCCCCTATTTTCTGAATATTTACTGAACATTTACTCTGTATCCTTATATATTAGATACTTGTAAATTTGGTTTTTACAGGGGCTTATGATGTAAGTTTGCCTTGAGTCTCAAAGGAGACATTGGAGTTGAATTTTTGGGCAATTACTGAACTGTTGAGACTATGGGGACACTTGTAAATGGACTAAATGTATTTTATATTATGATATGTACATGGGCTTTGGGGGCCAAGGGAGGAAATGTTATAGTTTAGATATGAATCACTCTCCAAAACCTCAAGTGTGAGATAAGCAAAAACATTCAGAGATGAAATGATGGGGGTATGAGAGCCTTAACCCAATCAATCAATTAATTCTCTAATGGGGATTAACTGAGTGGTATCTGAAGATATTAGGATATAAGTGGAGGAGGTGGTCAGTGGGGTGTGTCTTTAGGGTATATATTTTGTATCTGGTGAATGGAGTGTCTCTCTGCTTCCTGATCACGTCCTGAACCACTTTTCCCCACCACACTCTTCTTACATTATGTTCTACTTCAATTTAAGCCCCAAGGGATGGAGTCAGTTATCTATACACAGAGATCACTGAAACCCTAACCCCCCCATAGAAACTTTTCCTCCTCTAAAATTGTTCTTGATGGTCTCTTAGTCTCAGCAGCCAAAAACCTGACTAAAACAATGCTCTGGTTAACTGCTGACTCTGCCATTCTACTTTTTGTTGTAATTATTGTTGTCAATGTCACAAGAGGCACTGGACATTTATTAAATACTCTACATTGGTAGCTACTGTTGATTCTGTTGCTTGTTTCCCCTTTTTCTGAGAGGGACTGAGACGTGACTGGAACATTATGATTTCACAGGCCGACTCTCCTGCTGAACCCTATACACAGTCATACATAGTGTACCTTGCTCCACATGTAAACAAACCCTGCTCAAGTTTCAATAATACTTTAATATATAGAACAGAGGAATAAAATACTTCAAAACAATGACCAGGCCAAAGGTAGCAATAAATAGAGGGTGACCTTGGGTCTACTCCTGCATATTTTACATTTAGAGCAAAATCAGAGAAATATTCCAAGACGATGGCTCAGGCGAAAGCAATTTTGCATCACCTCTCAAAGAGTAAATTAAAGCAGCAGATCTGCCATTGAAGTCTGAGAGGCAATGGCAGTTGAAACTAAAACAAGTGGGAGTAGCCATTACTACCTCTGAAAAAAATAGATATTAAGCAAAAGTCAAATAGAAGAGACAAGAAAATTCACTGCATACTGATAAAAGGAATATTCCTAAAAGAAGATACAATAATAGGCAGTATCTATGCTCCAAACATCAGCACATCTAATCATAAAAAATAAACACTTCTTCACAGTAAGTCCTATATAGAACCCAATAAATAATACTGGATGATTTCAACACACCTCTTTCGCCAACAGACTGGTCATACGTACATAAAATCAATAAAGACACTTCTGGCATAAATTACACCATAAGTCTAGTAGACCAAACAGAAATCTACAGAATATTGCACCAAAAAAGAGCTGAATACACTTGTTTCTCACAATTCATGGGACATTTTCCAAAACAGCATTTTTTAGGACACAAAGCAAGTCTAATCAAATGCAAAAAAAAATGCCATACATTTGCATGTTTAGTATAGGATCATAATGGAATGATAAATAGCAATAAAAAATTGTAGAATTCCAGCTTCATGTATTTCTTTAAGCAAACCACCAATTAAAAATGAATAAATAAATAAATGGAAGAAGGATAATAGAAGAAGGTAAATGGGCAGAGAGAAGGGGAAGGGAAGAGGAGGAACAAGGTACTAAAATGGTACAAAGTATGTTCTAGGTATACATTCTAACACCAAAATAAACTACATTAATTTGTATAAGTATACTGCAAAGAAATTAGGGATAGAACAAACTTATCTCAATATCATAATTTCTATGTATGTCAAACCAAAAGCCAATGTCATACTGGACAGAGATAACAGAAAGCATTGCCTCTAAAATCAGAAACAAGTTAAGAATGTCCACTCTCACCATTATTATTAAATACAGTTCATGAGACTCTAGAGAGCAATCAGGAAAGAAAGTAAATTAAAGGGGAAAGAGGAAAAGAAGATATCAAGCTATCTCTGCTTGCTGATGACATGATCCCATATCTAGAATACATAAAAAACTCCACCACAAGGCATCTAGATGTGATAAACAAATTCAGGGAAGTTGCAGGATATAACAATCAACATACAAAAATCACTAGCTTTCCTATAATCCAATAATGAATGTTATAAGAAAAAAAATCAAGAAAAATATTCCATTCACAATATCCTCCAAAATGGCAAAAATCGGGCTGGGGGTGTGGCTCAGTGGTAGAGTGCTCGCCTAGCATATGCGCGGCCTGGGTTCAACCTTCAGCACCATGTAAAAATAAAGGCATTGTGTACAACTAAAACAAATAAATATTTTTTAAAAATGGCAAAAATCTAATTAAGGAGGTGAAAATCCTCTACAATGGCAATTATGAGACACTGAAGAAGTCAATTGAGGAAGACCATAGAACATGGAAAGACACATATATTCTGGGATAGGAATAATTGTCAAAATGAACACATTATCAAATGAATATATAGATCCAAACCATTTTGAATAAAAAAACAGTGTCATGCTTCACAGAGCTGAAAAAAGGTCTAAAATTCATGCACAAGAATAAAAAACCAAAAATAGGCAAAGAAACCCTGAGGAGGCAGTGATTCTAGCAGCATCACCAATGCCTAATTTCAAATTATACTAGAGAAATACAGCAAAAAAACAAACAAACAAAAAACAGCATGGTATTGTCATAAAAGCAGACATGAAGATAAATGGAATAAAAAACAGAAACAAATCCACATAGATACAGTTACCCAATTCTTGAGAAAGGTGCTCAAATCATATGATGGGGAAAAGAACCTTTTTACCAAATAGTGCTGAGGAAACTAGATAGTCACATGTAGAAGATCAAAACTAGACTCTATAACTTACCCTTCAAATAATCAGCCTAAAGTGTATCAAAGACCTAGAAATTAGACCAGGAAATTTGCAGGTACTAGAAGAAAACACCGAGGCAACACTCCAGCATTTTGGCACACACTAACATTCTTAATAAGACTCCTGTAATTCAAGAAACTCTATCAAAAAACAATAATAGCATCAATGTTTATAGAAGCTCAATTCACAATAGCTAGACTATAGAACCAACCTAGGTGTCCCTCAATATATGAATGGATAAAGAAAATATGGTATATATACTCAATGGAATATTACTCAGCTTTAAAGAAGGGTGAATTTAGGGCATTTGCCAGTAAATGGTTGGAGTTGGAGAATATCATGCTAAGCGAAATAAACCAATCCCACAAAACCAAAGGCCAAATGTTTCTCTATTATGTGGATGCTAATTCACAATAAGCCATGCAGCAGAGTGGGGGAACTAGGGAAAAATAACAGATTAGGTAGAGGGAAGTGAGGGAGGTGAGGGAGGGAATGTGGGGATGGGAAAGATAGTGGAATGAAACAGACATTATTAATGTATGTATATATGTGACTACATGACCAATATGATTCTGCAACGTGTATACTTGAAAAATGAGAAATTATATCCAATCTATGTATATCAGAGTGCATAAATGCATTCTACTGTCATGTATAACTAATTAAAACAAATAAAAAATAATAAAAAAATCAATAATAAGTGCCAGCCCCACTTATTATGTTGCGGCTCAGTGGCAGAGTGCTTGCATAGCATGTGTGAGGCACTGGGTTTGATTCACAGCACCGCATGAAAATAAATAAAATAAAGGTCAATTGACAACTAAGAAATAAAAAAAATCAATAAAAGCATCAAATTAAAAAGCTTCTTCACAGCAAAGGAAACAAGAGTATGAAGACATCCTACAGAATTGGAGAAAACTTTTCTAACTACTTTTCTGACAGGTGATTAACATTAGAATATATAAAGAACTCAAAAAACTTAACACTAAAAATAAACTGATGACCAAATAGATAAATGGGCAAATTATCTAAACAGTAATATCTCAAAAGAAGAACTACAAATGGCCAAGAAACATGAAAAAAATGTTCACTATCCTTACTAAGCAGAGAAATGCAAATCAAAACTATACTGATATTTCATCTCACTCCATTTAAAATATCAATCATCAAGAATACAAATAACAATAATTGCTGGGAGAATGGGGGAAAGAGATACATGTATACAGTGTCGATGGAACTTCAAATTACATAACCACTTTGGAGAGTCATATGGATATTCCTCAAAAGACTATGCAAAGTACTGCTACCAACATTGGTATGCATGTATTGTCATAGTAGGCTGATTATAGTTCTTCAGGATAAATAGTAGGCAGTAGGAATGCTAGGTCATATATTTCCAAGTAGGAGCCTTCTTGGAATAAACTTAGCTAAATAATCTAATCATAATTATAAACCTATGACCCCAAAACAAATGGTATTTCACTGCACTATAGCTTGGCAACAATATGCCTTAGGGTAGAAGAAATGTGACCCATATGTGATTCATTTAATTATAATATTATAACTAGATTTGTATTGTGAAAGAGAAAACAAAGACAACTAGCCTTTTCCACTCTTAGTGTGGAGTTTGAAATGCAATCTAAAAGACCAGAAGCTACTGAATGAGTTTCTCCCTCTTGGACATGTTAAGGTACCCTTTCAGTTCAAGTGTCACTTGTGTAGCAGGGCAATTTCTTTAAGGCAATATCCCATAAGGGCAAATACTCAAGGGCAACCTACTGGCTGTATATGATTCCTAAGTCCATTTACTGCTTCAGATATGTTCATCTAGAAAAATAACAGTCTCTCCTATTGAGAAGATCCTGTGCTTCTAAATGAGCTATTTTTCCATATTTTTATCATTTACCACCCTAAAAGGGAAGGTGTCCATATTATGGTGAATGTTAGGTGCATGGTGGAGGAAAGGAGATTGTCATTGCTATGGTTTGGATCTGAAACATCCCCCAAAAGCTCATGTATTGAAGGCTTATTCCCAATGAAGCAATGTAAAGAGATGGGATTTGGGGAAGTGCATAGATCATGAGTACTCTGACCAAAAAAGCTGAAAAGACTACTAAGATGTGACAGGAAATGTAGGCTGGAGGGGCATGTTTGAAAGAAGAAGATCACAGCAGGTATACCCTTGAGGATTGTATCCTATCCTGAGTCCTCCCCCACACACTCTAGCTTTCCCCCTCTCTCCCTCTCCCTGTAACCTAATCCCTCTCTTTCTCCTTCTCTCCTTTCCCCCTTTCTCAATTCCTGGCTGTCATGAATTGAGCAGCTTTCCTTTCTGCCATGATATTCTGCCTTACCTCAGACTTAGAGCAGTGGAGCCAAAGACGTTGAACTGAAACTTCTGAAACAATGATCCAAACTAAACCTTTCCTTAAGTAGTTCTCTTCAGCTCTTTGTTATAGCATTGAAAACAGAAAATTGTTACTGAGAATCAGGGTTGTTCCTGTAACTATACCTGACCATGTGACTCAGAAGACTTTGAAAGTGATTTGTGGGATAAGTCTGGAAAGGTTTGGAGATGCAGGCTAGAGAAGATTTAAAATGTTGTAAACAGAGCTTAATGGGCAATGCTTGTAGGAGTTTAGAAGACCAGAATGATAATATAAGTGTGGGCAATAATAACTGCACTCATGAAATTTCATTTGGAGAAGAAGACTCTACTCAGAATGGGATGGAGGCCACTCATATTGCATTCTGGCAAAGAGCTTTGTATTTTGTCAATGTCCTAAGACACTGTGTGAGGCCTAACTTAAAGATGTTGGATTAATTAAACTAATGGACGAAATTTTAAGGCAGAACAGTACTCAGACAGTGGCATGAGGATTGCTTATTACTTTTAGTGAGGTTTACTAAGATAATCAGGAGCAAAGAACAGATTATCAGAAAGATGTGAAAAAATGTGCAGTTGGGTCAGAAAGCAATAATTTTAAGTTAGGGCTAAGGATGGTGAAGTTGCTTAATAGATTAGCACAATTAAAAACAGCCCAATACTTTGCATGAGAATAGATGCCCTAATGGCGTCTCTGGCCAGGTCTTGATATGCCACCCATCACAGACTCATGAGTTCCTCTGAAGAGAGTGAACACTTGGGTGTGGAATCATGAAAGAGATCAAGATTCAGGGATCTCAGCCAGGTCTCTGAACTAAAGTCCATATATAGAAGTGTTGGTCTTCAAAAAGTATTCAGTGAATCAGAGCATTGGTAGCAAAGTAGACATTGATATATCGTTATCCTGACTAATTCTCTGGCACCTTAACTGCTACTGATGTGTATAGGGTTGGGGAGTCAGAGTCTAAGATGTCAAATTGATGCTGTGGCTTGTATACCTGCCAGCCACAACCTAGCCCAGTGTTCATAGCTCCCATTCCTGAATATATTATTGATAGCCTCAGGAGTAAATGCCTACAAACTACTTAGGGGAGTTCTGTTTGTGTTGCTGGGAGATGAAGCATGTGTCAGCTGTAAAGCCAATATTAAGATGGCATGCTACATACCCTCATGATTATGCCTGCACCCAATCAGGTTGTTGCCACCAAACAATAACAGCTCCCCAGTGGACATCAAAAGATAACAGAGATTATGTGCTAATTGGCTCAAATAATCATAATTCACTCAATTTACAGTCATTTAAATTCCCCTGTGTGGCCAAAAAGAAACCCTGATGAAGGGCTGGGGATATAGCTCAGTGGGTATAATATTTGCCTCTCTTGCACAAGGCCCTGGGTTCAATCCTCAGTTCCAAAACAAACAAGCAAACAAACAACCAACAACAACAACAAAGATAAAACTCAGCACATAAGAGTGGATTACAGAAAATTAAATAAGATGATACCCCCACTTTATGTAGACATTTCAAACAAAGCTACCATTCTAAAAGAGGTCAGCACTCACCTGGAGCACATTATTTATGTATTAGATCATGCTACGTCTTCTTTAGCCCAGACACAGCCTCTGAGAGTCAGGATCTTGTTGCCTTCAAGTGGGAATGCCAATAATGAACATTTATATTGTTACCTCAAGGATATTTCCACAGCCCTACCATGTCTCTTGGTGTAGCAGCACAAGATCTGGTCCCGATCTCCACAGATAAAAATGTTTCATTACATTGATGATATTCTTCTCAATTATAAACATTTTTCAGTATTCACTGAGGCTGTACTCTTGCTTTTTACTCATTTTCAAGGAAGAGGATGGGCTGTGAACACTGACAAAGTGCATGGCCCTGACTTACCAGGGAAATTGTTGGGTGTTCTCTGGTTGGTAAGACAAAGGTTATAACTCAGATAAAGAACTTTATAATAGATTAAGTTCAGACATTTGTATTTCCTAATACAGTCAAGCAAAAGAAGAAATTGTGGGGTGACTGGGCTATCAGAGGACTTTTTTCCCTCATCTGGCTCAGTAATCACAGTCCCTATATAATTTGTATAGGAGGGGTCCACTATGAGTCTGGACTGACTGGCATACTGAGATATTTAATCATGGCAAACAGTAAAACAAATACAAGTTATCAGGACACTAGACACATGAAAACCTGCTAACTTTATCATCCATGTCACTGAAGACAGCTCTGGATGGCTTTATGGCAGTAGATTAAAGGATGTAAAACCTCTCATTGGCTTTTGGTCACACTTATGGAAGGGGACTAAGGAACATGATAACTTTCTGAGAATGAGTGAATGGTATTTATGCTGTTCTTCTTGCTATGAAGACAATCACCTAAGAAGCACCAGTTAACTTTGTGATCACCTACCCCATCAGTGGATGAGTACAACAAATGGTCAAAGCTCCATGATCAGGGATAGTTCAGATGGGGTGAATGGGGTAAGTACCTTCAGCAGTGATGAACAGATAACATTTCCCATTTTAGCTTAGATTTCAACATTTCCTGGGACTGCCACATATATGGCAAAACAGGATGAAATAACAGAAGACATGTCTGTAGTACCATCACTGATAGAAAAAGACCAGCCTCCAACACAAAAGTCAGCCTGGTAAACTGATTGATCAGCAAAAGAAAATTCCCAAGAGTGGAGAGTTGTATCCTATCATACTGTGACTGAAACTCTGTGTATTGATAAAGGGCAAGGATATAACAGCCAATGGGCTTAACTGCAAGCAGTTTGGATGGTAATGCTCATGAATATGATAGATTAATTATCTATACAGAGAGCTAAGCAATGTTCAAAGGACTTGCAATGTAGCTGCCTCAGTGGCAATTGTGGATGGCTAATGACAGGACTCCATGGGGAAAAGAGCTATGGAAAAACACCTGGTGTTTTGTCCAAATTGAAGTTGTGACAATGTACCATATGACTGCACATTGCCCCTCCAATGTCCAGAAAATGATGAGGCTGACCAACTGGCAAAGACAAGATGCCTGGGGGAAGTCACAGTAGGAGAAATTGCCATTGGGGTACACTGTAGTTTAGAGAACACAGGTGAGGATATACAGCAGTGGGCTCAATACTAGGGCACATTATGGATTTCCTACCTGCTGCACAATTCAACAGAAGCTCTATTAATTGAAAGAATGAATGTAATGTTGATATGTGTGTAATATAATGTTCAAATTTCTCCATTGAGTCTTCCAAGTTCTTTCTTTGGTATTGATAAACTATATACTGAGACATTTGCAGGACTGGGGCTGAAAATGGCATCATGGCAGCTTCTAGCAAGATTTCAAAGAAAGGCCTGGGAGACCAGGCAATGTGTGTCAGGGTTAAGGCAATAAGTGAACTTGTTAGAGTGAAGCTGAAGCTGCAATGGAGACCCCTGGAGTTAGAGGTGCTCGGAACATGTAACACCTAATGAAAAATACTGCAGACAGTGAGTAGAGCTAGCTCATGGCAAAGGCCATGTTGGCTGCAGCCAGAATGGCTGTAAGGGCAGGGTCCCAGCCCTTTGGGGGCATACATTTCACCACCAAAAGTCTTAGATGCCACATGTGCATCTATGGACTTAATGTTTGTTGTGCTGTTTTCATTTTGCTTTTGTCCCATTACTGCTTTCTAGGCTCCTAGTTATTCCGTTTAGAATGGGAATGTTACTCTATGCCATTGCATATTGAGTATATGAAATTTCTTTTGATGTTTACAAGGGCTTATGGCTAAGAGTTTGTTGTGTCTAGAGAAGATCTTGAAGTTAGACACTTGAACAATGCTGTAACTTTGAAAACAATGGAGACTCCTGTTAATGGCCTGAAATTTGAATTGTGAGATGTCATAGCTTTGGGGGAACAGAGGTAGAATGCTATTGTTTAGACATGGAATGCCCCCCCCCCCCAAATTTCATGAATTGCAAGCATTATCCTTAACGCAGCAGCAGCAATTTCAAGAGATGAGGCTTTGGTGACATGATTGGACCATGAAAATCCTAATATCATCAGTAGATTCATCAACTGATAGCTTAAAGAACTACCGGAAGGTGGTGGACACTATAGAGAGTTGGGGGCATATTCTGAAAAAGAATGTCATTTAGGAAGAGCCGTTGTTGTCTATATCTTGTCCTTAGCTCCTCCTACTTTTCCCTCCTTCTCTCTACTTTTTGGCTGCCTTGAACTGATTGCTTTCCTCTGGCAAACACTTACTATTATGTTCTGGTACACCTCATGCCCAGAACAATGGAACTGATCAAACATGGATGAAACATCTGAAACCATGAGCCAAAATAAACTTTTGTTCTTCACATCATTCATACCAGGTGTTTGGTATGAAGGATAGCAATGAAGTGTTGATTGTAACAGTCATCAACAAAGTCAGAGAGAACATTCACAGGATCCTTGTGGAATATCCTACCACTATCTTGAAGGCAATTATGGCATTCCTTAGAGTTGAACCAGTATGGGACCTACATAAGGCAGAAGATAGGGCCCTATTGAATAAGATGGATGTCATTACCCTATATGCATGATTGAAGATTTGAACAGCATGAATATACATTGTATACAAACAGTGTTTTGTAAAAAGATGCTCTGTAAGCTGCCTGTCATGGCCAGCCACGGCGCCGTGGGAGGAAAACTCTCGGAGGCAGAGTAAAGCTATTACTACTTTTACTTCTACTTTCTTAGAGAGAGCTTAGAGAGAGAAAGAAAGATTTTTCTTCTTCTTAGAAAGAGCTTAGAGAGAAAGATTAGAGATAGCTTTTTCTTCTTCTTCTTAGAGCTTAGAGAGAAAGAGAGAGAGTTTGAAAGAGAGAGATTTCTTCTTTAGAGAGAGAGAGAGAGCTTAGCTTTTAGAGCTTCTTTCTTCTTTCTTCCTCGGGAGCCTCTGCCTGACTCTGACCAGCAATTACTTCTTCTATCTGGTTTCTCTTCTGTAACCGCTCTGCCTACGTTCTGGCCGCTCTGATTCTTTCCTTCTTCTCCGACCCGAACTCTTCTTCCAACCGAGCGACTGCATGACTGACTGAATTCATTCTTCTCCTGACTCCGACCGCTTTCACCCGGTTATATACCTTTAGCTTTGCGGGTGCCTCACGTGCATTTACAGGTGCGTCACATACATACTTATTATCAGGTGGAACTTATGGCTTCCAGCTGACCGCAATAGCCATCTCCCTAATTGGGGCTCCTTCAATGCTCTATATGTTTATTATGAATTATAATGCATACTACTATTATAAATACAACTTTGAATAAAAAATAAAAAAAATTTAAAAAAATGAAAGGAAAAGAAACATTTAAGAAAAGTTGAGTTCTTCAAAATCTTTTTCTACAGGCCTTCTTCCCTTTCTCCCTCTCTCCCTCACCTTCCTTTTCCTCTCCTCCTTTCTCTTTATATTTCATGGTAAAAAATAAGCAAAATATATCGAGTATCAACTCTAAGCTAAGCCTGTTACATGCATTACCACAGCATGACAAGGACCTTAATAAACAAACAGGCCTTTCAAAAAAAAAAAGAAGTCTGTTATTGTGTTCTGACAGCAATGTGATTGGGGATTCTGAAAACAGAAACATGTATAAAATACAAGAATACTTTCAATAGCCTGACCAGATTTTCTCCAAATTTAGGGAAAATTTTTTTCAAGCCTTCTGTCATTACTCAGATGTATATCCGGAAAAACTGAACAATTTACATATGATAAGTGAGACTTTCATAGGACAGAGTGCACCAGGTATTTGAAAGAAATTATAAAAGAAAGATGGTACCCTTTGAATGAGTTCCTATCAACCAATAGATATGTTTTTCAACAAAAACCAGTGCCTATACCAAGGATACCACCATCAAGCAGCTGCACTGAGCCTGGTCTTTGAAGGAAAATGAAGATATGAAAGAGAAAGAAAACCTATCAAATAAGCAAGCACCTTCTAGGTAAAAAAGTGCACTTACTGTAAGAAGACCAATTATTATCCAATGAAATAGTGTGAAATGTCCGTTGAATGTCTACTCCCCAAATGTTAGGGAAGAAAGAAAGATCAGATAAAAACTGAAGAGGCCCTGAGGCTTCTATGCATTTTACTTAGCTGATCCAAATTTCCTCACAGGAGCTCCTGGTACAGTTGAAAGTTGGAAATAAATGGTTTCCTTTGAACCCAAGTGCTACTTATTCACTATTAATTACTAAAACAGGGAGGAAAATGCTAACAGCTCAACCATGTTCACAGGGGTATCAGTTGAAGCTCATGATAGATCCTTGTTACACCCATTGGAATGTCAATTGTGAAGTGTGACTTTAAAACACAATTTCCTATATATGCCAGAGTAATCAGTATACCTTTCAGGCTGTGACCTTTTGTGCAAACTAAATGCCCAAGTAAACTTCCCTCCAGGACAATTGGATATACAAGTTTCCCTGGAACATTCTGAAGAGTTACAGACTACACCTCTGGGAAAGACACAATATGTTCAAACAACTACCTTCAAAAATCTATGAAGTGTAAAACCTAAATTCTAGGTATACTAAGAAGGACTAATAACATATAGCCCACATGGAATAACTAAAAACAGAGCATGCATCTTCAAGTTTAAAATGATATTTGCTAAAGGAGGAAGTTGAAAAGGGCAACCAGAAGCTTTTCAAATAAATTTAAAGCACAATTGAATTTGACCCTGCCAGCTACCTTAGTACACATCGATCTTCCAATTAAATATGTGTTTATGTGATTCTGGTGAATACAGATTTAGTTATGGCTTGCAGGCTGTAAATGATATTGTTCAGTTCACCCTAAATTAATTATCTAGCTCCTATATTTTATTTATTAATGTTCCAAAATCCCATGAGTGGTTCCCAGGAATAAATTTAAAAGTCGCCTTCTTCTGCACACCCCTGGGAACAACCTCAGATCTTATTTTCTTTTGAGTGGCAGGATAAACTTTCCTACTTCATTTATGGAATCTGTAGGAAGGGATTAAGCCATTTGAATTTTACCCAAGGACTCCTATTGCAATGTGTGGATGATTTGTTGATAGCTAGTTCTACCTATCAGTTTTGCTTAAGTAACACCATTAAGACTCTCAAACACTTAGCCTGTCATGGATAAAAAGTATCCCCAAGAAAGGTTCAAGTATATAAATAAAAAATTGTGCATCTGGTCTTCATCATATCAAACGGCCAGATAAACTTCTTACCAACTGTAAAAGAAATGTAATTTATATGAAGACCCTCACTACCCCCATCAACAGTTGTGGCGTTTTCTGGGAATGGTAGATTTCTGTTGAACATGGATACCAAATTTTGGTGTTAAGCTGGGCATGGTGGTGCATACCTGTAATCCCAGCAACATGGGAGGGTGACACAGGAGGCCTGCAAGTTCAAAGCCAGCCTCAGCAATTTAGCAAGGCCCTAAGCAATTTAGGAAAGCCCTGTCTCAAAATAAAAAAAACAAAAAGGGCTAAGAATGTGTCTCAGTGTTTAAGTGCCCTTGGCTTCAATCCCCAATAACAAAAAAGGAAATTTCTTTGGCCTTATACTCAAGCCTCTAAAGAAAAAACTGAAAGGAACAGATTCTGAAACTCCAGAATGTTTTTCTAAATTCCAATAGGCTTCCAACTGTTTAAAAAAAAATCAAAATTACTCAAGCAACCATTTTAGGCTTGTCAAACTCAAATAAGCCATTCAATTTATAAGTACATGAAAAACAAGGAATTGGGCTTAGGTTTACTCAAAACTTAGACTGGGATCAATCAACCCTGCATCCAGTGGCATACTTTCAAAGTGATTCTATCAGACTGTTAAAGGAATTCTGTTTTGTGTGGGGGCAGTTACAGCCATGTACGAACTGTTAAAAGAGGTTGACAAGTCCACAGTAGGAAAACCCATCACCATCTATGCTCCCCACCATGTGCTAAGCATGCTAGATCAAAAAGGAGGCTATCTGATAATGTCAAGAGCCATCTATGGGCTGTGTGTGGACTACAGTGTCATAAAAGCCTAGTGAATAAGAGAATCTGGTGTCTGGGAACTTCCAGTGGAAATTTCCTCTGGCTAAGACCGCCCAAACACATGTGACCCTATTCAAGCTCTGTCTTGTCCCATATAGCACAGGAGATAGGGTAACCTGATGCAGCCAAAGAGCCTCTCAGAGGTAGGTTTGACCTGCAAAAATGCCAATCAACCTGCTGTCTACAAGACACTGTGAAGCAAGACTCCACCCCTAAAACCTTATCCCTGCCTTTGATGTACCCCTTTAAATAAACCACAGGAGCCATTTTCTAATGGTCCAGCTCCAGGTCCTGTGTGGGCTGGGCCTAGCAAGTGCTCCAAGCTTCCTTTAAAACTACTTTTTCTGACTCTTTTTCTTTTGTTATTCACTAATTATTTCTGACTTATCTTCTCCAGCGGCTTACACCCTCTGCAGGCAGGAAGGAAGACCCCTTATAGGTTAACTGTATAGTAAAGTTAGCAATAAATGAACAAAATATCCCTTCCTAGCATTATGGGGTTATAAGTTATATATAAATGAAAAAGTTCACACCTAGAAGGGTGCTTGCCAAAATGCTAACCAAAACTAAAACTAGACACAGGCCACTTTGCACAACACAGATGCTTTTAATTATTTTTCTATAAATCTATGTGAACAAGGAAAATACACACAGCCTATTCTTCAGAAGCAACTACTTTTTTTTGGTACTGGGGAATGAACTCAGGGGCACTCGACCACTGAGCCACATCCCCAGCCCTATTTTGTATTTTATTTAGAGATAGGGTCTCACTGAGTTGCTTAGCGCCTCACAATTTGTAAGGCTGGTTTTGAACTCCTGATTCTCCTGTCTCAGCCTCCCAAGCTGCTGGGACTATGGCTGTGCACCAACACACCTGGCAGAAACAACTATTTTCTGAAACACTGTATAATGCCCCCTGGCCAGGACCACATAATTTCCCCTGAAAAAGCATAAAAGAGATTCTCTCTTAGGGAAAGCATAATATGGTCATTGATGGCAAGAATTAATCATTTTCCCAAAGTTCTTTCTTCCTCCATTACTCTGCCTCTAGCTTCACTGTATCCACTGGACAACAGTGAACTGAATCTTGTGAGGGTCCACTATTTAATCAATAATAGGCAGAATACACATTCTTATAAGGCCCACAAGGACTGCTCAACAACATGTACCTCATCATGGACATAAAACACACCTCAAAATTTAATCATATCCTGTCTGATCTCAAACCACAATGAAAATATACTAGAAAGAAAAATTCAAAAATTAAGTGGAAAATACCCAAGTTCATGATGTTTAAATAACTAATTTTAAATACTATGTTAATCATGAAGAAAATTCAGCTGGGCATGGTATTGCACACCTGTAATCACAGCATCTCAGGAGACTGAGGGAGGAGAATCATTAGCTCAAAGCCAGCTTTAGCATCTCAGTGAAGTTCTGAGCAACTAATCAAGACCCTGTCTCAAAATTTAAAAAAAAAGAAAAAGAAAAAAGAAAAAGTGGGATGGGGATGTGGCTCAGAGCTTATGAGCTGCTGGGTTCAATACCTGGCGCCAAAAATAAAAATCTTTAACATACTTTGAATTAAATTCCAAATAAAATGAAACTTTATCAATAATTGTGGAGTACAAGGAAAGCAAAACTTAGAGGAAGAAGTACAGAACTCAATGCATACCTAAGAAAATATGAAAGATCTAAAACCAATCATCTGAAGTTTTACTTTGAATCTCAGAAAAAAAATGAGCAACTTACATCCAACATATGTAGAAAATGACATAGTGTGGCAAAGATAATAAAAGAAAGTAAACAGAATTTTCAAATTGCTTAATAATCAGTTTTTAGAATATGAAAGTATCCAAAATTAGCAAGGAAATATAGCACCTATAAAAAATCATTGTAATAAAAGAATATTAATTCAGGAAAATTTCCTTTCCTTACTAAGGTTTCCAGCAGTTAACTGTGAATATTCTGCCTAAAAGGAACTTAAGTAAACAACTAGTGGCACATCCATAATGTAAGAAGCACATGTGACAAAGAATAAACTAAAAAAATGCTGTCCTCTGAGACAGAAGAGAGAATTATGAGGTTTGTATGAGAATATCAATGAATATGTAAGAGGACATGCAGGCACAGGCAAATATGTATGTGTGTGTAATACTGCAATGTCTTCTCAAGATGTGCTCAGTGCTGCTCATTGCCCATTGCTAGAACTTACCTGGCATGCCTGATCTTGCCCACCTCACCTTTGTCACTTACCTGTGATCCCTTCCCTTAGTTCACTGGAAAAATTGCTGCAGATGCAGAGTGGCAATTTTGTACTCTTTCTTTCTTCGTTCCAGAGTAATATGGTGGTAATAGAATAAACTCTGGAAGGAAAATCATTGTGTTAAACAAATCCCTTAGTAAAAGACAGTTATTCTGTACAAATTTAATAATTTTTTTTAAAAAAGAATGTCCAAAACTGATACATGAACATGCAAGGAAATTAATCTCAAATAATGTGATTAAATTATTCATTAATTATTAACTAAAAAATAATTATTGCCATTAATATTAATTAATTTTTGAAAAGTGATATAGAGTATTGAATATTTGTCAGGGGAAAAAACCCTACAATTTCACAAATCACAGAACATAATTTCTAAGTGGACAGAGACCTAGACCTAAATGTAAAACAAATGTAATCCAGCATTTAGTATGCAATTTAGCAAAATAAAGTCATGACTTTGGGGTAGGGTAATCATTATTAATTTTATAATTTTATAATTATAAATCTAAGAAGAAATAACCATGTAAGAGAACCATTATCAAACATAGTCAATGTGAGCAAACACTGGAGACAGACTGATGTAAACTCAAGATTCTCCCTTTTCTTTCCTGTAGGGCTTTTGCTGACATTTAGAAGTAGACAATTGAAAAGAGTGACAGTTTTCTCTAACTGTAAGATGTATCATTTGGATCAATTCCAAATATGCATTTCATTCACAATGAAAGAATAAAACTTTTCAAAACTGTGACAGATAACTTTCATAATTTTTTAAAAAATATTTTTTATTCAAAGTTGTTGTATTTATAACAGTAGCATGTATTACAATTCATAATACACATATAGAGCATCTTTTTACATAACACTGTATACAAAGTATATTCGTACTATTCAAGTCTTCAATCATGCATTTAGGATAATGATATAAAGGTCAAAGTGGAGGGAAAGGAAGGGAGAGAGCAACGGGGTATGGAGGGGGAAAAGCTTTTATAACTTTTTAAAATTTATTTTACAGTACTGGGGATTGAACTCAGGGTATCTACCACTGAATTATATCCAGTCTTTTTCCATTTTTTATGTTGAGAAAGGGTCCAACTTGCCCAGGCTATCCTTAAACTGTGATACTCCTCTCTCTGTCTTCTAAATTTTTGAAATTAGAGACATGCACCACAAGGCTCAGGTAACTTAGAATTTTTATCTCAAATTTATTGAAGATAACTATATTGAGCTTTTAGCAATGTAGAGTTATATCTTGTATCTCTGCTATGATTACATGAGATGGAAAAAAGAAACATACATATTATTATTACACATAAAATTAATAAATGTATTCTAATATCCTTTCATTTAGATGAAACTCTCATCAACCACATTTTAACTCACATTACCCATGAAATTCCTAATCTTACTTGAGAGGCTTAAAATATGGTTTCATATAAACAGACAAACTCTATTTACCTTCTACCTGGGATTAAAGACAGAATTATTAGTGAACTACTAGAATTTCCTGTCTAAATGAATTCTAATAATTTCACATTGCCTTGACAGCCATTTTGAATACATATCTAAGTTGCTCATGCTAGAAACTTGGTTTATTCATCTACAAAATAAGTTATAGTTCTCTTCCTCCTCCACTAAAGAACTTGGAGGATAAAAAGAACTACAAACTGTTTAATGGATAAATAGACCAAATTTCTGGTAGGGCTTATAGTAATGTATCATAGTAGTATATTATAGTAATGAATCACTCCATACAATCACCTACTGGTGATCACCTCCTGAAGACAGGTAGATGTTGCACTTTATTGGTCTGCTGGCTACCATTCCTTGCATGGATGATGAGATATCCCAGTGACCCCTTCTACACAGTGTAAATCCACATAAATGTACTTGCTGGAAATCACCAATAACAACTTTCCCTGAGAAATCTGCTCAGGTAATATCCTGCACCACAATGAAGGCTCTATATATAGCTCACTGGTATCTTCTGTTTTTTTTTTCATTTTCTCACTGCTCCTCTGTTTTGTGGATTATGTCTGACTTCCTGACTTTCTGTAAACACTGTGGGGAATATTGTCCATTTCTCTCTGGGATCTAGCAATGAATAATCTATTATATTGCCTTCTCTGCACTTCATATTACCTACACATTTAACAATAACTTGTTTTTCAGTAAAGGCTCTCCTAGACAGTGACTATCTTAGTAGAAAAAAAAGTGAACACAGATTATACAAGAGCCAAAAGGGTACCTATTATGTAAATAAGTTTTCTACGTGAATGAATCTTGACATGGGTGAGACATAGTGGCATGAGGACATCCTCGAGGATAAAGAAGCATCCCGTCATTTTGATTAGCTTTTACATTACTGTGACCAAAAACCTGTCAAGAACAATCAGAGCAGGAGAGGTTTATTTTAGTTCATAGTTTCAGAGGATTAGTCCATAATTGGTTAACTCTATAGGTTGGGGCCCAAGATAAGACCGAACATCATGATGAAAGTATGGGGCAGAAGAAAACATCTAAGACGTGACAACAAGGAAGGGGAGAAAGAGGTGGAGAGAAAATGAGGGGAGGGGAGGGGAAAGGAGGGGAAACAGGGAGAGAGAGAGAGAGAAAGAGAGAGAGGGAGAGAGAGAAAGAGAGAGCACACTCCACTAACATGGGACAAAACATAAACCCCAATGTCATGCCTCCACTGCCTACAGTTACTGTCCAGATAATCCATCAGTGGATTGATCCAGTGATTAGGTTAAAGCTCCCATGATCTGATTATTTCACCTCTGAACCTTCTTTTTTTTTTTTTTTTTTTTTGTGGTACCGGGGATTGAACTCAGGGGCACTCGACCACTGGGTCACATCCCCAGCCCTTTTTTGTATTTTATTAGAGACAGGGTCTCACTGAGTTGCTAAGTGCCTCGCCATTGCTGAGGCTGGCTTTGAACTCGTGATCCTCCTGCCTCAGCCTCCCAAAGTGCTGGGATTACAGGCGTGCGCCACCGCGCCCGGCTCTGAACCTTCTTGCACTGATTTGCACATGAGGTTTTTTGGGACACCTCATATCTAAACTGCAACACCCATGAAAGGCACATATAAACACCTACTACCAGATCCACTCTAACCCAATCAGGCTACAGCTAGAGTTTATAACCACTGATGACAGATCTAAAAAGCAAACTAGAAATAATAAAAAAAAATTAACATACATGGAATACTAACTTAACATACTATGGTTCAAAAAAATCATTCAGAAGAAAAACAGAAATGACAAAATGTTACTTGGAAGATTGCACTGGAGTAGAGTTTGTAAAGCAGAAAAATCTCTGTACTCAGAATTTCTGCCCCAAAGCTTAGAAAAGTGAGCAATACTCCCTTTAAGCTACTTTCCAAATTCATTCTTTCAATCCACAGCAATCCTATATCTATCTCTTCTTTACCTTTTCTTTGCTACTCATATGGAGGGTGATCATGTAAGTCACATTATGAAGGGCACTGCAAAAGCAGATGTATTAAGGTTTTCATAAAATGTTTAGATCTGTTCTCTTGATACTCTGAGTAACACATATTTGGGTATATGAATATGAAACAGCCCTTTGTATTCCATAATCAATTATTTAAGGAGGAATAAATTCACATATTTTATGATGCAAGTGTATTGCCATTAAGAATTTCAGTTTCTAAGAAGACTCAAGGTAACAGCAGGTTCTGATCTGAAACATGTGCACCATTGTTCCTTTGAACTCTAATTTCTATTCACACTAGCTTGTACAGCTAGGATGTTATGCTCCTGTAGCAAGATGCAGTGTGACTTTGGGATGCTTGCAGTGTCATCTTTCTGAAAATCTTGGTTGTCAGATCAACCTGTGTGAACTCTGCTCACAGGTGGTTGAGCAGTTTGTGAGAACTCATACCTTCTGGCATTTCAGTGAGACATATTGGGGATGCGGTAGTCAGCACAGTGTCTTCTATGCCTGAGAGTTCAAGTTAGTATAGTTCTTTGTCTGTAACCTGTCCTCTCTTAATCCTGAGCTTTCAGGTTAATGCTCCTGCCATGTTGAGATGGGTCACTTCATGTCCATTCCTACATGGTTCTTCTTGTATCCTGCCTACTGCTGTCTTTAGTGTTTTTATTTTGTTGTTGGTTTTCTTTCTAAAGAATTGGAAGAGGAAATATTCTAAGTGTGCATCATGATACATTTTAATTTATGTATTGAAATAAAGGGGACAAGTCACACTTTAGGAACTACAGTTAAAATGACATGAATGGGAGAACTCTCCATGTTTTAAATTGCAGATTTTAAAAGAGTCCATCATTTCTCAGGGGTGAAAAATTAGCTTGGGATGGTAAGGAAATTTCTTGAATAACAAATGCACAGAGGGGCTGGGGTTGTGGCTAAGCAGCAGAGTGCTCACCTAGCATGCGCACAACCCTGGGTTCAATCCTCAGCACCACGTAAAAATAAATAAATAAAAAATAAAGGTATTGCGTACAACTAGAACTAAAAAATAAATATTAAAAAATGCACAGAAAACACCACATAAATACCTGCTATCCTGACTTCAAAATGAGCAATGTGATAGAGGTCAGGTGTGTGCCTTATGTAGGTGTTCAGGCCATAAGAACTAGTTTTCTCCTTGTGGCTATTAGTGCAACGTGGAGAATATGACCCGTGATTACAGATCCTAAAATCAAGCCTTGACTCTGTGGATGTCCACATAGTACAGTGTGCAGTCACAGGGCATTGAAGAATTTGTAGACATGGGTCCTGGATTAATCCTTGGTATTGCCCAGAAGAGAGCTGTGGCTGTGCACTGGGAGCTGTGTGGTGAGTGGTCAGTCCTCCCTGCTCTGGAACTCTTTGTTTAATCAGCACATGTGCAGACTCCTCATTTTTGTCATGCCAATCTCCTAAATCAGTACTACATGCAGGGGTGTAACCAGTTTTGTTGTTGTTGTTGTTGTTGTTGTGTGTGTGTGTGTGCGTGTGATTTTTCTAGACTTTTTCCATCTGTATACAACACATGTGTATCACTCACTTGCTCCCACCTTTATAACACTTGGGGTCAAAAGTTCACTTCCTGGTCAGTGTAAGAAGCACTGACCTAAAATACCATGTTTTGAATCACTATTTTTGTACCCAGGTTATCAAGTATTCTTACAATATGTATCCAGTGGCTTTTCTTCTTGGCAGTGGTTAATATAATTCCACAATGTGAGTGTCTACAGACTGAATGATCTTAAAGAATTCTTGATGGAATGTATTCAAGGATTTTAATTATCACGGGATTTTCTGAAAGGCTTGGGTCTACTAGACCCAAATCACTGCATACCACTCTCCCTTACCCTCACCACAAACAAAGGGAATGAATGGGCTGTTTGGGACATATGCTGGGAAGTGCACCTAGCCCAGATCTGCAACTCAGACAAAGACAGAAAGCCCTGTGCAGTGTCTGCTTGCTTAACTCAGACAGAGACATTTATGAAGCAGTTTGGGCCCTGAACAAAGGCAAGAAGATTCACCATGACTGGACCACTGACCCTAGGGGCAGGCACTGTGGGGAAATAATGATAGTCCCTGGGATTATGGGGCAATACCAGAGCGAAGCTGTCTGAATATTCAGTGATATAGAGACTCAGATGAAAAATACCAGTGTACTCAGCAAGAAGGAGCTGATCTTGTACTCAGCCTGACCTGTGATCGCAACACACAACTGAAAGGGCATTACTTGGATATTTGTGGGACTGGATCAGACTAAGTAAACAGAGGCAATCAACACCACCATTCACAACCTGGGGCAGTGGAAACTAGAGTTTAGGTGAACCACCTGAGACCCTCCACTATGGTACCTCAGAGAGTGGCTTTGGCCAGAGGAATACTTCTGCACCACAGAACAATGGTGGAAATCCCACAACCACAAATCCTGCACACAGATATAGCCAACAAGATCTTCACTATCATAAAAAGGATCCTGTAGAGGGGAGCAGGTATACAGTGACCCACAGCAATCACAGGAACACTCCACAACCTGCATCCTCAACCATTGCACACAACAGAAACAAGCCAGCCACAACACTGTACCCTATAAGCAATCATCTGCAGGTCCCTGAGCTAACAAACCAGAAGCTGCTGGATGCAGGTTCTTAGGAACTAGGGAATTGGTTCCTATATCCTTGCAAGTCAGTAGAGATCCACAGCCAAAGACTAATGGACATCTGCTAAATGCTGAAACCCCAATGAAATACAAACCAAGATTCAAAAAGAAATTTCTTCTCCTTGGCATGGTTTACAAATGGAACAGAAAAGAGACAAACCCACATAAATGCAGTTATCTGATACTAGACAAAGGTACCAAAAATATATGTTGGAGGACCAAAAGCCTTGTTAACAAATGGTGCTAGGAAAAATGGAAAGATAAGAAAAAGAAAGAGCCAGGCGTGGTGGCGCACACCTGTAATCCCAGCACTTGGGAGGCTGAGGCAGGAGGATCGCGAGTTCAAAGCCAGCCTCAGCAAAGGTGAGGACTTAGCAACTCAGTGAGACCCTGTCTCTAATAAAATACAGAAAAGGGCTGGGGAGGTGGCCCAATGGTTGAGTGCCCCTGAGTTCAATGCCCGGTACCAAAAAAAAAAAAAAAAAAAAAGAAACCTTTCATTCTACCATCTTTTCTTTTCTCCCTTTATACCCCCTATGGATATCATTACCTTAAATGCATGTTTGAAGACATGAATGATATGAATATACTTTGCATACGAACAGTGATATGTAAAAAGTTGCTCATTATGTGTATTACAATTTGTAAAAATGCTACTGTTATATATACAACAACATTGGTACAAAAAATGGATGGGGATGTAACTCAGTGGTAAAGCACCCCTGGGTTTAATCCTCAGTACAAAAAAAACAAAAACAAAAACAAAAACAAAAAAACAACCTATTGAACAAGGCAAGTGCAAGAGCCCTGAAATGGGGAGATGGCGGAGATTGTGTTTTGGCTACATAGAGATGCCCGGACATTGCTGCCTTCTGGGATCTCCCGGGACTTGGCCCGGGATCTCTTGGGACTTGGCCCAGGATCTCGCGGGACTTGGCCCAGGATCTCGCGGGACTTGGCCCAGAATCTCGCGGGACTTGGCCCAGAATCTCGCAGGACTTGGCCCAGAATCTCGCGGGACTTGGCCCGAGATCGAGAGAGACTTAAGCCAAAAGGCGAATCGGGTCGGCGCCATTTTGCTGGGGCTCGAGAGACTTAGCCCGAGAGAGAGCGTGCGGAGTGAATGCCATTGTGTATGTGTGTGTGGTGTTAGAGGTTACTAGAACCGGAGAGAGAGGAATAAAAGAAATTTTTTGTTTCCATTCTGCCTCCGAATTTTCTCCCGCAGCATCATTGCTCCAAGCGGCAATCGCTACAGATAACAACAGGTGGTGGCCCGCACGGGGAGTTCGGCTGGCAGGTAAGAACTGAAAATGGGAGCGAATAAACATAAAGCTGAATAATAAAAGCCATGGATGAGTTTTTCGATATCGCGGACTCAGTGGATAGTGAGGAAAGCAATCAAGAAAGTATAGCCTCTGAGTCAGTTAATACCAGTGAGAAGAGTAGTGGTGTAAATTCAAAAGTAAGAGCTGCAAAAGCCATCAGAAACTTATTGAAATTAGCTGAAGAATATGTACTCTCCTTAGAAGCTGAAATTCAGGATACCAGTAAAGGTGATAGTAGTGAAGAGGAATTAAAAGATGACTCTGGGAGCACAGTCTCCAGTAAAAAGAACAAAAGGAAATTAAAAAGGAAAAAGGACCATCAAGTAGAGGAGACATTTGTGTCCCCTACTCCCCCATGGGTGGAATCCATTACAGAAAATATGAAGGGTATTACTAGGCGTTTGCAAACCCTAGAAACAGAAATAAAAGGTCTTTCTGAGTGCTTATGCGCTTTCAAGGGTAACTCACAGATACATTGGGAACTGCCAGTATTTGAAAGTGAAAATGGACAGAGGATCCACCACTCAATAGATTTCAAAACAATAAAAAATATCAAAGAGGCAGTAATGACGTATGGACCCTAAGCTCCTTTCACGTTAAGTATGCTAGAGTCCCTTAACACCTTTAACTTAACCCCCTCAGACTGGAAAAGTCTATGTAAAGCAGTTTTAAGTGGGGGACAATACTTGGTTTGGCAATCGCAATTTCAAGAACTTTGTATAGAAACAGCTAGAAGAAATGCAGCTGCAGAGTTTGGAGACCATAATATAGAAATGCTCACAGGAGAGGGGCAATTTGCAGACTCACAGACTCAAAAATATTAAGTCCCAGGCTTATATGCTCAAATATATGCAGCTGCCTTACAGGCATGAAAAACTTTACAAGGACCTGGGGATCTGCAAGGTAGCTTGTCAAAGGTGATTCAGGGACCTAATGAGCCCTATGCTGACTTTGCTGATCAACTTTTGAGAAATGAAGGTAGATTGTTTGGAGAAGTCGATCAAGCTATACCATTAGTTGTTCAATTAGCATACGAAAATGCTAATAAATATTGCCAGGAAGCCATCAGGCCATGGAGAAATAAAAAGGATTTTTCCATATACTACAACTATGTAAAGATATAAATGACGCCTTTGTCACAGGAAATGTGATCACAGCTGCAATGACAGATGCTTCCCCTCAAAATTTCACAAGGGCTCACCCTAGACATTATAATCAATCAGGATATTCCAGGCAAAATTATCATAATCAATTAGACTATTCTAGGCAAAATCCCCAAAGAGAAATAAGACCAAGTTCATACCGTGCCCCAGGCTGCTGCCTGAGGTGTAAAAAGGGAAATCATTGGGCCATTAAATTCCATTCAAAATTTGACATCCATGGAAATCATTTGCTCAGGAATTCAAAAAATGGGGCACGGGGCCCAATGCCCCGAGGCCCACAAATGTACGAGGCATTGGAGGAGGAGTATTCTCAAGCATCCACTCAGATGCTTCCTCGACACAATCCCTACTACCCATCCACTCCCTCGCCAGAGGAACAAGAGGAAATGCAGGATTAGACCTCTGTTCCACCGCCCAAATAGTGTTAACACCTGAAATGGGGGTTCAACTGATTCCCACAGGAGTCAGGGGATCTCTTCCCTCAGGGACTATAGGACTTATTCTTGGGTGAAGTCCTGAAAGCTTATTAGGTTTGCAAGTGACCCCAGGTGTAATAAACTCAGACTACAAAGGGGAAATAAAAATAATGCTTAGCTCACCCCAAAGTATAAGTTCTGTTAATCAAGGAGATAGAATTGCTCAGCTGCTTTTCCTTCCAAATTTACATAATTCATTTAAAATGAGTATGCCTCAAAAAAGGAGCAATAGAGGATTCTGTTCCACTGACTTGAGACCCATGGCTTACTGGTTTCGAGACTGTTCAAGGAGGCATATGTGTAAAATAAAAATCCAAGGAATAGAAATGGAGGGACTAAGAGATACTGGAGCTGATTCTTCCATCATTAATTTACGTCAATGGCCCAAGCACTGGCCTCTGCAAAAAGCATCAACCAGTTTAAGAGGCTTGGGATATAATAACCTCCCAGAAAAAAGTGTGGTAATTTTTAAAATGGGAGGATGATGAAGGACATAAAGGAACATTTCAGCCTTATGTTTTACCTAACCTACCAGTTACCTTATGGGGAAGAGATATTTCACAACAAATGGGAGTACACCTTGCAACCAAGCCTGCAGGTGTTAAATGTGAAAATCTACAGGGTAATCTTAACCCTAAAAGAAATCATTATCAAAAAGTACAGGGTAAGCTTAACCTTAAAAGAAATCATTATCATAAAGGAAAATGATATTTTTCTTCGGGGCCACTGAGAAAATGATTTTGAAAATACCATGGCATTCTGATAAGACAGTGTGGGTCCCTCAGTGGCCCCTATCTAAAGAGAAATTACAAGCAGCCCACCTACTAGTTCAGGAACAACTAGAAGCAGGACATATAGAACCCTCCACCTCTCCCTGGAATTCCCCTATATTTGTGATCAAGAAAAAATCAGGAAAATGGCAATTGTTACATGATCTTAGAGAAATTAATAAAACCATGCAAATCATGAGCCCTACTCAACCTGGACTTCCTAATCCTGTAGCTATTCCAAAAAATTTCCATCTTATTACTCTTGATATAAAGGATTGCTTCTTTTCTATTCCTCTACACCCTCTGGATACCCCCAGGTTTGCTTTTTCAGTTCCTTCTATTAACAATAATGGCCCTGATCAGAGATATCAATGGAAGGTTTTGCCGCAGGGAATGGCTAATAGCCCCACTATGTGTCAAATCTATGTAGATAAAGCTATTCAGCCTATCAAAAATAAATACCCAGAGCTTATGTGCCTTCGTTATATGGATGATGTTTTGCTGGCCCACCCTAATAAAAAAATCTTATTTAATATATTCAGTGATGTGGCAGAAATTTTTAAAAAAATATGGATTTTATATAGCAGAAGAAAAATCTCAAACCAGATCTCCCATATTATATTTAGGATTTAAAATCATGGATACCTTTGTTAGACCCCCCAAAATTTTAATAAATAAAGAACATTTGACCACCCTCAATGATTTCCAAAAACTACTGGGGAGACATTAATTGGCTTCACCCTACACTAAATCTCACTACTGGCCAACTAAAACCTTTACTTGACATCCTTCGTGGGGACCCTGATCCATCTTCACCATGAACATTGACTCCTGATGCTAGGAAAGCTTTAAAGTTAGTAGAAAAAGCCATTGAAGGAGCTCATTGTGATAGATTTGATTTAACTCAACCGCTGATATTGATTATTATTTCTTCACAATATATACCCACAGGAGTATTTTGGCAACAAGGGCCTTTATTATGGATACATTTGCCCAACTCTCCTAAAAGTATAATTGAGTCTTATACCTCCATGGTGGCTAATCTTATTCTTCAAGGACTTAAGACTTCTACTAAAATATTTTGCATTCACCCTGCTACTATTATTACTCCCTATTCATCATCACAGATTGAATATTTATGCTTCAATGATAATGATTGGGCTATAGCTAGATGCTCTACTTCTGCAAATTTTGATAATCATCTTTGTAAGTATCCTATATTATCTTTTTGTATTAATCATCCTATTATATTTCCACAGGTAATAAAAAATCAACCTATTCTTAAGGCATTAAATGTATTTACAGATGGGTCCTCAAATGGTACTGCTACAGTAGTCACTAAAAAAGAAAATATGACTTACATAACTGCACACAAATCAGCTCAACTAGTGGAATTGGAAGCTGTGATAAGAGCTCTGGAAAATTTTAGAGACCAGCCCGTGAACATTTTTTCAGATAGCCACTATATTACATGTCATCCCAAAATTAGAGCTAGCAGGACCAATAGCACCTCATACTCCAGCCTTTAAATTGTTTTATCAAATACAAAAACTTTTGAGGGCAAGAAAAGAACCTCTATTCGTAGGGCATATTAGAGCACATACCAACTTGCCTGGTCCCCTCCATGAAGGTAATCAAAAGGCTGATGACCTTACACAAACAATCTTTATACTTTCAGCCCTCCAGCAAGCTACTTTATTTCACTCCCAGTTTCATGTCAATAGCACCACCTTGCAGCGTAGGTTTAAAATCACAAAGGAGCAAGCCAGAACAATTGTAAAAGATTGTAAATTTTGTATGACACATTTGCCCAATCCTCATTATGGTGTTAACCCTGGAGGATTAATGCCCAATCATTTGTGGCAAATGGATGTTACTCATGAGCCAAGTTTTGGAAAATTGTGATTTATTCATGTGACCATAGATACATGCTCAGGCATGATTTTTGCTTCCTTACATTCTGGATAAAAAGTTAAAGATGTTACATCTCATTGTTTGCAAGCTTTTGCTGCACTGGGTATCCCCAAAATGCTTAAAACAGATAATGACCCTGCATATACGTCCTCATCTTTCAAACAGTTTTGCACAAAATTCAATACATCCCATAAAACAGGCATCCCATACAATCCTCAGGGTCAGGGCATTATTGAAAGAGCAAACCGCACACTGAAAATTAGGTTATTAAAACAAAAAGAAGGAAATTGGAAAAATCCTAGGGACAGATTGGCAGTTGCCCTGTTTACCTTAAATTTTTCAACTTTAGACTCTAATGGTTATTCTGCTGGAGATAGACATTGGAACCCACACCAACAACATAAACCTTTGGTTTACTGGAAGGATGTTCTTTCAGGTACATGGAAGGGTCCAGACCCAGTATTAATTTGGGGGAGAGTATCTGTTTGTGTTTTTCTAAAGCATGAATTTTCTCCAATATGGATACCATCTAGATTAATAAAGCAGGTACCAAATCAAAAGGATAAAAATGAAGTTGTTGAACAATCAAGATTAATAAAAAAGGTACAAAATCAAGACGACCAAGATGAAAAACATGGAATGATTCCCTTAAAAGAGTCCTTCAAAATATTTCACAACTTAAGTGTCATTCCTCCCGGCCGAGATGAAGAGATCTCTCTTTAGTGTGCGCACAATTATATTTTTTCTCTTTTTACATATGTCTTTATGTCTGTTCATTTGTCTAAATTTCATGTAATTGTGATGTCACAAATATATGTTTGTAAGTTTGTGTGTTTGTCCAGTGTGACGTCACAGATAACTAAGCGCTTATAAAATACATATATATATCTATAGATCCAAATAACTTTAATTCATTTAAGTTTAACAGTATTCAATTTAGGTAAATAATTTAATAACTGAAGGTACCTTCAATTTTGATTTATAGGTGTCCCAGGGATTTCTCTTTAGCGAAGTATATGACTAGTGCTGTATAACCTGATATTTTGGTGTTTTGACAAGGAATGTTTATTTGTAATTAACTATTTATTTTATAGCTGATTAATTTGAGTTATTTCAACAGATAATCTCATGGAAGGTTACAGAGACTCAAGGGTTCCATCTAACTAATTATTTTTCCAAAGTGCCTTTAGCTTTTCTTTACTCTATCTTTAATGCAGTAAATACCCTCAGTCTTTCTTTGCTTTGTTCTGAATATGATATTTTGCCAACTTATGTCTGTGGGAGCTCAAGCAGCAATGTGTGTGAGCAGAAATCAACTTTAATTTTCTAATCTAATAATTCTATTTTTTAGTTTGACAACTCGCCTCTTGACTCAGTGCTGGAATACCACTGCCTTTTCTTTAATAATTGATGCTTGAGTTTCTAGGTAGCGGGCCCTGAAGATCTGCCAGCAACATGGTTTAGACATAAAAAAGATGACTGCTGCTACAGCTGCAAAGATCGCGGTCACTGCAAACATCCCTACTGCTCAAGCATCAAACAACCTCACCAGCAGCGTGGCCTCTGCTCTACATGCATGGGGCTTCCTAGATCAACGTGTTATAACAAGTTGACATTTTGATCTTTCATTTGTTTAAGACTTTACGAGACAATGCCTTGCGGATATTTGTCTAGAAGCCTCAATGTGTTACTTAATAGAACTCAGGGCAGCTGATTTGTTTAAAGAATTTGATAGGCTATGCAATTTGGCTCGTCACCAGAAGGCTTGTCGCCTTAAAGCCACAGCTTCCCCTCTTTTAAAACAAAAGGGGGGAAATGCAGGAGCCCTGATTGGGGAGATAGCGGAGATTGCGTTTTGGCTACATAGAGATGCCAGGACATTGCTGCCTTCCGGGATCCCGCGGGACTTGGCCCGGGATCTCTCGGGAATTGGCCCGGGATTGAGAGAGACTTAAGCCAAGAGGTGAATCAGGTCGGCACCATTTTGCTGGGGCTTGAGAGACTTAGCCTGAGAGAGAGCATGCGGAGTGAACGCCATTGGGTATGTGTGTGTGGTTGTCGCTGCCTGAAGCGGAAGTCGCTTGGAGCAGCGAACGCCACAGGAAAATTCGGAGGCAGGATGAAAATGAAAAAAGGTCTTTTATTCTTTTCCTCTCTCCAGCTCCAGCAATCACTCCAAATGCTCTAACTCCAACCACCACCTTCTTCTTCCCCACACACACTAACGAACCTCACCCAGTTATATACATATAGCTTTAACAAGGACACGTGCTTACAGCTCGAGCTTACAGGTGCGTCACGCAGTGTTCACGGGCATACAAAGATTCTTTGAATAATGTATCAACATCAGGTGGAAACTAGAACATCTTTTATGGCTCTCAGCTAACCGCAATCTTTAGCTATCTCCTTGATTATAGGCTCCTTCATGTGGTGGCTTCTTGTAGGAGTGTATATGGTGTTAGAGGTTACTAGAGTCGGAGAGAGAGGAATAAAAGAACTTTTTTGTTTCCATCCTGCCTCCAAATTTTCTCCCGCATCATCGCTGCTCCAAGCGGCAATCACTACAGACAACAACAGGCAAGCATATCCAAGTAAAACCTGAACACTTACTGTAAGAAGAACAGTTGTTGTCTAAATAAACAGTGGGCAATGTCCAGTTGCAGGTCTATTCCCCAGATGTTAGGGAAGAAAGAAAGGACAGATGAGGACTGAGGAGGCCCTAGGGCTCTTACAGATTTTACTCAGCTGATCCACCTTTCACCAGAGGCACCCCTGGTACAGTCAACAATAGGAAATAAATGGTTGTCTGTCCTTGCCACTTATTCGGTATTTATTACTAAATCAGGGAGGAAAAAGCTGTGATCTCAATGATGTTCACAGGGGTATCAGTTGAAGCTCAAGATAGATAATTTTTCCAGTCATTGGAATATCACCTTTGAGATATGACTTTAAACACAATTTCCTACATATGCCAGAATAATCAGTATGCCTCTCAGGCTGTGAACTTTTGTCCAAACTAAATTCTCATGTAAATTTCTCTCCAGGATAACTGTATACACACATTTCCCTAAAGCAATCTGAAGAGTCGCAGATGACACATCTGGGAAAGACATATGTTTAAGAACCACTACCTCTAAAAGTTTGTGAAAAGTAAAACCTAAAGTCTAGGTATGCCAAGAATGATGAAGCACATATAGCCTATATGGTTGAACTAAATATAACATGTATCTTCAAATTTAAGACAATATTTACTAAAGGAGGAATCTCAGAAGGGCAACCAGCTGTTGTTTAAATAAACTAAAAGCACAATTTAATTTGACCTGCCAGTCACCTTAGAATGTAGCACTCCTTTCAATTAAAAATGTGATTATATGATTTTGATAAGTACATATTTGTTCATGACTTGCAGGCTGTAAATCATATTGTTCAGGACATTCACCTAGAATTATCTTCCTTTACAGTTTATTAATGTTCCCAAATCCTATAAGTGGCTCAGAGTACTAAATTTAAAAAGTGCATTTTTCTGTACACCCCTGGAAACAAACTCAGCTCTGGTTTGCTTTTGAGTGGCAACATCCTGATACATAGGCAGGGTAGCAGTACTGCAGGAAAGTGCTCCCTCAGGAATTTAAAATCTGTCCTACTTCATTTATAGTATCTATAGGAAGTCATCTGAAATTTACTCATGGACTACTATAAATTTGTGTATTATTTGTTGATGACTAGTTCTACCTATAAATTAGGCTTTACTAACACCATTAAGACTCTTGAACACTTGGGACTCTGAAGAATAAAAAGAATACCTGAGAGAGACTCATGTATGGAAACAAAAAAAAATGTGCATCTGGTCTTCACTCTATCAAAAAGCAAGAGAGAATTATTACCTACTATAAAATATATGTAATTTGTTTAAATAACCTCACTACCCATTAACAATTGTGGGGTTTTCTGGGAATGGTAGGTTTCTGTTAAACATGGGTACCAAATTTTATCCTTAAGATGGGCATGGCAGTGCACACTTGAAGTCACTGCAAAATGGGAGGGTGATACAGGAGGATTTTAAGTTCAAAGCCAGCTTCAGCAATTTAGCAAGGCCCTAAGAAACTTAGCAAAGTCCTGTCTCAAAATAAAAGATAAAAAGGGCTGAGGATGTGGCTGAGTGGTTAAGTGACACTAGGTACCAAAAAAAAATTTTTTTTGGCCTTATAATCAAGCCTCTCAATGAAAAACTGAAAGAAACAGATTCTGAACCTCTAGTATGATTTCCTAACTTTCAATACGATTCAACAGTATAAATTGAAACTACTCAAGTAACCACTTAGGCTTGTCAAACATAAACAAGACCTTCAGGATATATGTACACAAAAAAACAAAAAATTGGGCTGGGCTTTACTCAAAATTTGGGATCAGCCCAGCATCCAGTGGCATATTTTCAAAGTAGTTATATCTGATTGTTACAGGAATCTATTTTGTGTTTGGGCAGTTACAGCCACTTATCAACTGTTACAAGAGGTTGACAAATCCACACTTGGGAAACCCATGACCATTTATGCACCCCATCATGTGCTAACTATGCTAGATCAGGAAGGAAGCTATCACATAATATGGGAAGGTTAGGAAGATATCACACCATTCTCCTGGACTATCCTAATGTGAAGGCAGACACCCGGTATACCCAGTGACACAGGGATGCCACAACATAATTGTCTGAAGGTCATCAGGAAGGTATTATTGAAGCAGCCACATTTGGTGGATCAGTTTTTGGAAAACCCAGACACACAGCTCTTCAATGATATGATGAAATCATCACACAGGATGAAACAAGATCCACCATGAGCCATTGACAATTCAGACAGTAACTGATTAAGAGGGACTGCTCTTGCCAAACTGTAGATAATCTGAAGCTGATATTTAAGAGAGAGAGACAGAGCCCACAGACAATATGCAAAAACCAAAATGATAGGGATCACTGGGATAGGAAGAGTTTTAATTGCCTTTGCTCTTCTTATTGTTTCAGCCTCCACAGATAAAATTCCATTTAGGTGGGGTCTAATAACATGCAAAAAGTATACACAAGGAAGCTTGTTGGGTCCACATGTTATCATCCTTTTCAAGATATTTGGGGTTGTCTTGGTGGGTGTTTCACTTGCAAAGCAATAATTAGAATATGTTGCAACATTTCATTAAAAAACAAACAAAAATACTAAATACTAAAGTAACACTATTACTAACTCTTACCATAATTAACCTGTATTGAATACTTCTCAAAAAAATAGTCCATGGGAAAAATTACTCCTTTCACACAACTCTATCCCAGATGTAGTCCCTAAGTAAACCTAAGTTAACGTAATCAAGGAAAAAATATTTGAAAGTGTTACCTACCAATCATAGACATAATGATGGATATTTCTGGATTTCAGATAAATATCTATGCTTTATGCCAATTTCAGGACCACTGAGTCAAAATGTTCCTCTCTGTTGAGGAAAAAAGAAATCAACCATATGACCAATGGCCAAATTTCATATAATTTCTGGGATGGATTTCAGAACAAACCTGCCACCACATTACAATTTTACAAGAAAATGACTGGTTTGCAACATGCTGGACATGGAGACTGGAAGATGCCTGGTACCAAATGGTATTGAATGGTTACATGGCAGCAACGTGTGGCTATGGTTTCCCCAGGATGTTTGAAGATGTACTATAGTGTATCAGTGGGTAAAGGGATAATAAAGATATTAAGTTGACTTGCTAATATTGCAAATCTTTGGCACAAGTGGGTTTTCATCTGTGTTTTCTGGTATGATCACCTGTCATGGATCTCTAATTCTCTAAAATCAAAAGGCATTAGCCATTCTCATGGGAGCCCAATGGGGAACTTGTGCTATTATAAAAGCTATGTGTATATCCCTGATAACGCAGGAAATGACTTTCTGAATAAACAAAGCAGTCCAGGAGGAGGCCATGATCAATGATTCAGGACTCAAACTAAATGCATTATTATGATCTTGACTGGGTGAGTATATGCTGGCAAAATTTAGTGATATTTCTAATAGGTCTTAAATGCACAGGGTTATTCTTGTTCTATGGGATTGATTTTTGCTGAGGAATAATGTCTTGGTTACAAGGCACAATGAAATCAGAATGAAAAAATCAAAAATAAGTGGAAATTATACAAATTTATTATGATAAAATAACCAAATTTAAATACTATGTTAATCATGAAGAAAATTCTACTGGGCATGGTGGTGCACACCTGTAATCCCAGAATCTCAGGAGGCTGAGGGCAGAGGATCACAAGTTCAAAACCAGCATTTTAGGGAAGTCCTGAGCAACTTAATGAGATTCTGTCTCAAAATTTAAACAATTTAAAAATGGGCTGGGGATTGGCTCAGTGGTTAAGAGCTATTGCATTCAATCCCTGGCACCAAAACAACAACAAAAAATAATCTTTTAAATACTTTGAATTAAATGAATTCAATAGCAATTAAAATGAAATGTTATCAAAAATTGTGGAATACAAGGAATGCAGAACTTAGAGGAAAACATATGGAACTGAATGCATGTCTCAGAAAATATGAAAGATCTAAAGTCAATCATGAATTTTTACCTTGGATCCCAGAAAAAGATGAGCAAACTAAATCCAACATATGTAGAAAATGACATAACATTGCAAAGATAATAAAAGAAAGTAAACAGAATTTTCAAATGACTTAATAACTTAATAGTTTGCAGAATGTGAATGTATCCAAAATAAGCAAGGAAGGGGGAATCCAAGATGGTGGGCCAGAGGGAGGCAGCATTTTGAGTTGTTCCATGACCCATATCTCAATTAGTGGAAATACTGCTGCTCTGAGAGTGATAGAGGACCCCTACACGGCTACTCCCATGCAGAAATCACTGCTGCTCTGCCTGAATGCAGGGCTCCAGGCCTCAGCATTAGAGCAAGACTCTAGACTCCCAACTCCCAACTACTAGCCCATATGCAAAGCTCCAGAGCCCCTTAGCAGGACCACTGCTTCAGTACTGGAGCAGAACTCCCACACTGGATACTCAGCTACTACCCACCCATAGGAACTCTGGCCGCCACCCTCATGTGGACTCCATTTACCAAAGTGGGGCTCCCCTGGTCACCTCCATGTTAGGACCTGACAGCTTTTGCCACAGTCCCCTATGTGCAGTAGTCTGCCTGCACCTGGGGACATCCCACAGGCTCTGAAGACAGCCAACAGCAGCAACACTGCATGCCACAGAGCTCATCTCTGAACATATCACACAATGCCATTGCCCGGCTCCCCTCACCTGACCCGACACCCCACTGCAGAAAGCAGCCTGCCTCTGTCTTGGGTCACATTTACCATAACCATCTTTAGCAGGGGCAACTCCCAGTTTGGAACTCTAGCTTCTAACTCCCCCCATTCCCCAGTAGCTGGTAACCTGGCACAGTAACTGCCCAACACAAAAAAAGAGGCCCAAAGAGAAAGGTCCCTTAATTAGGGTTTTAGTAAGGGAGAGGGTGAGGGTGCAACAGTTTAGAGACTGACACAGAGACCAGTAACTGGGAGATCTTCAAGGCAAGATAAGAAGATAAGAGAAGGTGCTCAAATCATACAAGTGGGCCCAAAAAGAGACCCTTGAGGTCAGTCTCCCTTTGGGGACTGGCAGGTGCCACACCCCACATCTAGGTGCCCTGCACCAGGTTCAGCCCTCCCACCCTGGTTACCTTCACCATCCTGAGGGAGGAGATACCAGCTAGCAACAGACAACCCCCACCTATTGGATGAGAAGGGAAGCAGGAAAGATACTGATCTCCAACCAAAACAATCAACAATCCTGGGTTCTTCTATGAAGTTTTTTTTTTTTTTTTCATTTTCTTCTCCCCCTCTATTCTCCCACCCTCACAACCCCAACATATGTGAAACCAAGTACTTTGAATGAATTAGAATTTTGAGGACTGGGATGTCTGAATAGTATATTATAGTTGTGTTGTATATCCCTTTTTTTTTTCTTTTTCTTTTTTTTTTTGTTCCTCCAATTTTTAGTAATTTAGCATCCTTTATTTTTCTTAATATATATGTGTTTGTTTTATGTACTCTACTGTCTTCCCACATACTTGTCTACCCAAAATTACTTCCTGTCTATTTCCCTGCTACTAACCCTCTTCATTAGATTTCTCTTTCACACTTCCTAAGATATACTAACTCTATCTCCTCACACCCTGCCTCCTCAGAAATCATCCTATGCCTCACTTATGGGTCACTGTGCACCATCAGAAACTGTAAATGCTTTTACAAACCTACTGATTATATTATAGATAATAATCGAATTCAACATTTCTGTATATTGTGACCAAACTGTAAACATTTTTATAGCAATGGATTGTTTATAGGTTGTATATTGTTTATATTGGGATCTGTTAACATTGTCCTTCTCCACAAAGGAGAGGTATTGGAAACCTACATCAACACTATAAGCCTATAGAGTAAAAATGGTAATCCCTTGGACCCACGGTGTTAGAAGGAAAGACATACAAGCAACATGAAAAGACAAGGGAAGAAAGTACCCACAAACAAATCAAGATACCACATTATTAGAATCTATGGCTAGCACAGCAGAAGAAAGACAGAGAAGGAGTTCAGGATGCACATAATTAAAATGTTCTGTGAATTAAAGGATGACATATAAGAGAGCAAATACAGGCAGCAAAAGATCATTTTGATAAAGATCTACATAAACAAATACAGGAAGCAAAAGATTAGTTTAATAGGGAGATAGAGGCTCAAAAAAGAAAAAAAAAAAAGAAAACATTGAAATGAAAGGAAAAATAAACCAAATTAAAAGTTCAATCACCTGGAAGATAGGACCTCAGACAATGAAGGCAAAATATATAATCTTGAAAAGAATGTAGACCATGCAGTAAAAATGGTAAGAAACCATGAGCAGAATATTCAAGAAATATGAGATAGCATAAAAAGACCAAATTAAGAGTTACTGGGATAGAGGAAGTCATAGAGTTCCAAACCAAAGGAATGAACAATCTACTCAATTAAATAATATGAAAAAGCTTTCCAAGCATGAAAAATGTATTGGAAAACCAATTCAAGAGGCTTACATGACGCCAAATGTACAAAATCACAACAGATCCACACGAAGTCACATTATAATGAAAAATGCCTAACATACAGAATAAGGAGATAATATTAAAAGCCACGAGAGAAAGGAATCAGATTACATATAGGGGGAAACCAATTAGGATAAATGCAGATTTTTCAACCCAGACCCTGAAAGCTAGAAGATCCTGGAACAACATATATCAAGCTCAGAAAGAAAATGGATGCCAACCAAGAATCTTGTATCCAGCAAAATTAAGCTTTAGATTTGATGATGAAATAAAAACCTTCCATGATAAATAAAAGTTAAAAGAACTTACAGCTAGAAAACCAGCACCTCAAAACATTGGCAAAATATTCCATGAAGAGGAAACAAAAAACAACAATGAAAATCAGCAGAAGGAGGTATTACACTACAGGCAAAACTAATCAAAGGAGAAACCAAGTCAAGTTAAATAACAAAAATAAAACAAAAATGGTTGGGAATACAAATCATGTCTCAATAATAATCCTGAATGTTAATGGCTTGCACTCAACAATCAAAGACATAGGCTAGCAGGCTGGATTAAAAAAAAGACCCAGCGATATGCTGCCCCCAGGAGACTAATCTGATAGGAAAAAACACATACACAGACTGAAGGTGAAAGGTTGGGAAAAACCATACCATTCACATGGGACTGTGGCAGCCAGCAGGGGTTTCCATCCTCATATCAAATAAAGTAGACTTCAAGCTAAAGTTAATCAAAAGGGATAAAGAAGAACATTTCATATTGCTCAAGGGAACCATACACCAACAAGACATAACAATTATAAATACATATGCCCCAAACAATGGAGCATCTATGTTCATCAATCAAACTCTTCTCAAGACCAAGAGTCAAATAGACCACAACACAATAATTCTGGATGACTTTAACACACCTCTTTAACCAGTGGATATATCTTCCAAACAAAAGCTGAACAAAGAAACTATAGAACTCAATAATACAATCAATAACTTAGACTTAACTGACATATATAGAATACTTCATCCATCAACAAGCGAATACACTTTCTTCTCAGCAGCACATGGATCTTCTCTAAAATAGACCATATATTATGCCACAAAACAACTCTTAGCAAATACAAAAACATAGAGATACTACCCTGCATTTTATCTGATCATAATGGAATAAAATTAGAAATCAATGACAAAATAAAAAATAAAAATTACTCCAACACCTGAAGACTAAATAATATGCTACTGAATGAACAATGGGTTGCAAAAGACATCAGGAGGAGATTAAAAAATTCTTAGAGGTGAATGAGATGCAACCCATCAAGATCTCTGGGACACTATGAAGGCAGTACTAACAGGAAAGTTCACTGCATGGAGTTCATTCCTAACATTACATCTCAAAGCCCTAGAAAAGGAAGAACAAATCAATACCAAAAGCAGAAGACAGGAAATAATTAAAATCAGCGTCGGGCCTTCTGAACACTGTCAGCCGAGGGAATGAAAAGCTCTGGCTTTCTGGCTGCTTGCCACGCCCTGTTATGGACCTACGCTAAGCAGGAGGTGTGGCTGTGACATATCGTGAGAACCGGAACCACCCTATAGGGGGTTTTGCCAATGAAATGGGCCTGTGCTCTTTACCTGTTTCTACTGATTGGCTGATGTCCACTATAAAACATTGTCCACCCCCTTCAGTAAATGAGTTCCAGCGCTGACCGCTGACCGGGCTCCCTGGTATGTTCCTGTGTGTTCTAAAGGCAGGGGAGGGAATGCCAGCGGCCTTTACTTTCCCAATCTAGTCTCATCGTTGAGGTAGGCCCCTCTAGCCTCTTGCTGGACAAACGAGGTCCATCTTGGGTACGGAGCGGCTAAAGACCTCAACCCTTACAATATCCCGACAAAGTGGCACCTAAGCACGGGGCAGAACTTCGGCAGATTGGGTAATAGTTCAATCCAGATAGGGCTTTTGTCTAGTAGAGGCATCCTCTAGAAAATGAGGCAAGCATACATCTGTCTCTTTCTTGCCCACTTTTTCTCTCTTTCTTCCTCTCCCTTTTCTGGAACCTCTGTACAGGTAAACCTGCAATTTTTGTATGTGCCTGGTGGGGGGAGAACGGAAAGATGTCCAGGAAAAGCGCGCTCACTGATGGACACGCCAGCCTGGGTGCAGGAAAAACTCAGAGTGGGCCCAAACTCAACAACAAAGAACGGCTGCCCTCAGCTGTGCCATGTGGGCGGTGGCCATAAGACGGTGGGCCACCACTGCCGTGGCGTGGTTTGGGCTTTGTCTCGGGCTGCCTGGTTGGCGCCACCTGTGGGGGGCCCCCTGGGCTGGCACCAAGGCGTGCTGCGCACCGCTGGGGTTGGAGCTCACGTCGCAGCAGGCAAGCTACCCACCGCTGGGGCAGGACCCAAGTTCGCCCCGCTGGAGTGGGGCTCATGCCGAGCGAGCAAGTAAAGGCCAGAGGGGAAAAACGGGGGCGAAAGCGCCACCATGAAGTGTGTCACGCGTTTGCCTGCATCACCTCCTGTGAGTATGCAGCCCCTCCCACCAGCTGTGCGCGGCCTGTGTCCTTTGTCTGAGATCCTCTCTCTATAGGCCTGCGCTGCAGTGCTCCTCCCACCAGCTGCACGCCGCCTGTGTCCTTTGTCTCAGATCCTCATGCTGAAGTGCCAGAGCGAATAAGCTTCTGTCCCCTTAAGCCTCAGCCAAGACTTACATTGAAATGCAAAAGCAACAAGCTTAAGCAACTTTTTTTTTTTAAACTTGTGGTTCACATTACCAGCTAATCAATCCTATGCACCTAAGTTAAGGTTGTTTTGATGGTGTTGTGTGTATTTGTGTGTTTATATATGTATATTAAAATTGGCAAATTTAAATTGAGAGCTCATAAAGATTAATTTAAAAAGTGGATCCAAATACCTTTAATTCATGTGATTTAAAAGGTTCAATTTTAATCAGATAAAATAAAGGTATCTTTTTAAAAATAAAACTAAAAACTAACAAGTCTCTCTAATATAAACTTGCTTTAATTTGAAGTTAACAAATGTTTTTGTTCCCTTTTGCCTTGTCTTGTCTTCTATGTCTGTCTTTTTTGGTGTAAATGTAAAAAAAACTATATACTAAGTTTTGTTTTTTTAAGCAAATGATCTGAAAAATGTTAAAAATTATACAGCTATAATTAAACAACAACTATTATTTTAAAATATTATCAGGTTATTTCTTTAAGAGCTAAACTCGATTAATATAAAAACATCAATGTAATTATGGTGGAATAATACTCTCAGCTTCTTAAATTCCATTGGATGGCATCATTGGTTGCTTTCATAAATTGATAAATTAAAAAAGAGATTTTAAGGTTGCTTTATAATGATAGGGGGTTTACCTAAAATAATACTCTTCTTTATGTCAGATATGCAAGCCTTAAGGTGAAAGCTCTAAAGAAACATTATATCAAGTTAGTGTTCTCCAAATTAACTTGTTTATATTATTTAAAATGTGTTCTACAACATTTATTCGGTACTAATGTTCTTTGTTTCTCTTATAGAAGCTCCTGTCCTTGATAAATGAAGTCAAAGTCTATTAGGTAGTCAATGTAAAACGGTGATTTTAAATAAGTCCAAAAATTAAAGCCCACATTACCACTGGCCATAATGAGTTTTATGATGATATATTAGAAAAGGAGAAATATCAACAACAATCCAATCCTCCTGGTCCCTTCTTTATAAGGGGGACCCACTATTTGAAGAGGAATCACAGCTCACCTTATATGTTTATATAGATGACATCATCCTGGGGGCTCCTGATGTCCAGCAACTGGGTCCAGCTTACCTGGCCCTTTGAGAGCTCCTGGGGAAGGGAGGATTACATACATCCAGTGACAAGGCCTATTAAACTATACCTCCCTTCAAAATATTGGGGACAAAACTTAGTATAGACTCCATTTGTCCTCTCAAACCTAAACTGGTCATTCAAAAATCTTATTCCTTGACAGAGCTACAGAAGCTGCTAGGAGAGTTAAACTGGTTAAGGCCGTGGATTCATATCTTCAGTGAGGATTTATTACCTCTTTTGAGTTGCTTCAGGGAAAATCCCCCTCTGATGTGGTTACACTGGAAAAAGGTCATCAGTTAATATTACAAAAGGTCCAAGATGCCCTCAATTCAACCCAATTGGCCTGATACCAACCAAAGCAATCTCTTTATACGAAGAAACAATCCTAGAGTCTCCTATGCTTTGGAAGGGTTTTTAGGAAAGGTTGACTGCCACTACAGGTCAACCAAATGGGCCTCTTCCTTTTCCAGGCTGGAGTGGACTTCCCCTGTCCTCTTTTCCATCAGGCCACTCCCCAAGGCAGTAAATGTCTTTACAGATGGGGGAAAGAAAGGGTCCATAATAGTAGTTTTTCACCCATCCTCAGGTAAAAGGACACAATACTTTGAAGCAGTTACTGGTTCTGCCCAATTTAAGGAATTATATGCTGTTGCATTGGCTTTAACCCATGTCCAAGAGCCTAAGAATATTTTCTCAGATAGTTTATATGTAATTAACCTATCTGAGAAAAGATTCATAGGCTCTATCATATAGAGAGACACAATAAAACCCTAAAAGACCAGTTAATAAAACAAAATGGGGGAAGCAGCCCCCATGATCAGTTAAAAATAGCTATACTTACTTTAAATATTTTAAATTTTTCCAAGCCTGCCAGGGACCTCAAATACTGCCAATCAGACCAAAATGACTACCCAAGAGCACATGCTCTTGAGGGGTGATTTTTTCCTTTTTCCACAGAAATGAAAAAAACCATGACGGAGCTCCTGTCTCGTTGTGATTGAACTTCTCATCACCTCCATTCTAAGATTCATCGGGAACACTGTCTTGGACTCCTCTTTTGTCAGTATTTCAACTTTCTGCGGCAAGAGAAGAGGGAATATGCCTATTCCTGAGAGAAGAGTGTTATTCCTGTGCCAACTGTCTGGACTTTGTCCTAGACAGCTTCCTTTGGACTGTACTAAATGGGTGGCTCCCCTACCTTCTCCCTTTTTGTGAGATCCCTGACTGTCATTGTCCTTGTGTTCACTTTTGGGCCCTGTGTAACCAACAAGTTTGTTCAACTCCTTTATGACAGGACCAAATTGGTACAGCTTGGTGGTCTGCCAATAATATGCTGCCTTCAGCGATGTTGAGCGAGAGCCCTACAAACTTGGCCATGGTCCTTAACAGGATGTGGAGGTCTAAACAATCCATCCTTAGAAGGCTTTCCCAAAGGCGACTGTTCTGTCCCATGTCTTTCCCCTGGCCACATGCCGGCCCTGGGTGTGTCCACCTGAAGTGCTAGGGTGTTAGCCAAAGACAGGTAAGATTTCCAGAGGGAAATGACCTAAGACAGGCCCACTCTCGAGTAAGGTGGACCCCCATTTTGAAAAAAACAAAACGGGAAAATGTTGGGCTTTCTGAACACTGTTAGCCGAGGGGATGAAAAGCTCTGGTTTTTTGGCTGCCTGCCACGCCCTGTTATGGACCTAGGCTAAGCAGGAGGCGTGGCTGTGACATATCGTGAGAAACAGAACCACCCTATAGTGGATTTTGCCAATGAAATGGGCCCGTGCTCTATACCTATTTCTACTGATTGGCTGATGTCCACTATAAAACATTGTCCACCCCCTCCAATAAACGAGTTCCAGTGCTGACTGCTGACCAGGCTCCCTGGTATGTTCCTGTGTCTTCTAATGGTGGGGGAGGCGTTTACTTTCCCAATCTAGTCTCATCATTGAGGTAGGCCCTTCTAGCCTCTTTTGCTGGACAAAAGAGGTCCATCCCAGGTACAGGTGGGGCTAAAGACCTCAACCCTTATAATATCCCGACAAATCAGAACTGAAATCAATGAAATTGAAAGAAAAGAAATAATTGAAAAAATTGACAAAAGAAAAAGTTGGTTCTTTGAAAAAATAAATAAAATTGATAGACCCTTAGGTACACTAATGAAGAGAAGGAGAGAGAAAACTCAAATTACTAACATACGTGATGAAAAAGATAATATCACAACAGGTACTACAGAAATACAGAATATAATTAGAAATTACTTTGAAAACTCATACTCCAACAAAATAGAGAATACTGAAGGCATCAACAAATTTCTTGAGTCATATGATTTGTCCAAATTGAATAAGAATGATATACACAATTTAAACAGACCAATTTCAAGCGATGAAATGGAAGATGCTATCAGAAGCCTAGCAACCAAGAAAATCCCAGGAGTGGATGGATACACAGCCAAGTTCTACAAGACCTTTAAATAAGAACTAATACCAATACTCTTCAATTTATTTCAGGAAATAGAAAAAGAGGGAGCACATCTAACCTCATTCTATGAGGCCAATATCACCCTGACTCCAAAACCAGGCAAAGACATATCAAAGAAAGTAAACTTCAGACCAATATCTCTAATGAACACAGATGCAAAAATTCTCAATAAAATTCTGGCAAATCGGTGTTCTCATGCACAAAACTAAACTAGAAGTTGTTCAAGGACCTAGGAATTAAACCAGAGACCTTGCACCTGACAGAAGAAAAAGTAGGCCCAAATCTCCATCATGTTGGATTAGGCCCCAACTTCCTCAATAAGACCCCCTATAGCGCAAGAATTAAAGCCAAGAATTAATAAATGGGATGGATTCAAACTAAAAAGCTCCTTCTCTGTAGGAGCCCTGTTTGGGGATTGACTTGAATTGCAGTTGACTAAGAGCCGTGGAGATTTGGCCATTGTCGCCTCCCGTAGTCTCACGGGACTTGTTGCGGGATCTCGAGTGACTTGGCCGAAATTGCTGATCGGGTCAGGGCCATTTTTAGGGTGTGTTTGGCGTGTGTTAGTCGTTGTTAGAACCAGAGAGAAAAGTTATCAGAATAAAAAGCTGTTTGTCTCCAGTTTGCTTCTGAAGTTTTTCCCGCGGCTCCGTTGCTCCAAGCGCTTCAGGCGACAACAGGTGGGGAGCTTGGTGCTGATAACGCCAAGGTCGCGGGTTCGCTCCCCTTATGGGCCACCACCTGTTGTCGCCTGAAGCGCTTGGAGCAACGGAGCCGCGGGAAAAACTTCAGAAGCAAACTGGAGACAAACAGCTTTTTATTCTGATAACTTTTCTCTCTGGTTCTAACAACGACTAACACACGCCAAACACACCCTAAAAATGGCCCTGACCCGATCAGCAATTTCGGCCAAGTCACTCGAGATCCCGCAACAAGTCCCGTGAGACTACGGGAGGCGACAATGGCCAAATCTCCACGGCTCTTAGTCAACTGCAATTCAAGTCAATCCCCAAACAGGGCTCCTACACTTCTCAGCAAAAGAAACAATTAGTGAGTTGAATAGAGAACCTAAAGAACGGGAGCAAATCTTTACCACAAGCACATCAGATAGAACACTAATCTCAAGAATATATAAAGTCTCAAAAACATTAACACCCAAAAAAAACCCAACAAATAACCCAATCAATAAATGGACCAAGGAATTAAACAGACACTTCTCAGAAGATGACATACAGTAAAACAACAAATATGTGAAAAAATGTTCAACATCTCTAACAATTAGAGAAATGCAAATAAAAACAACTCCAAGATTTCATCTTACTCCTCCCAGAATGACAGCTATCAAAAATACAAACAACAATAAATGCTGGCAAGGATGTGGGGGGAAAGGCACACTCATACATTGCTGGTGACTGCAAATTGGTGAAGCCAATCTGGAAAGTAGTATGGAGATTCCTTGGAAAACTTGGAATGGAACCACTATTTGACCCAGCTATCCCACTCCTTGGTCTAACCCAAAAGACTTAAAAACAGCTTACTATAGGGACACAGCCACATCATGTTTATAGCAACAGAGTTCACAATAGCTAGATTGTGAAAACAACCCTGATGCCCATCAGCAGATGAATGGATAGGGAAACTTTGGTATATATACACAATGGAACACTACTCAGCACTAAGAGAGAATAAAATCATGGCATTTGCAGGTAAATGGATGGAGTTGGAGAAAATAATGCTAAATGAAGTCAGCCAATCCCAAAAATACAAAGGTCGAATGTTCTCTTTGTTATGAAGATACTGACTTATAAAGGGAAGGGGGATGAGAGCAATGAAGGAACTTTAAATAGAACAAATGGAAGAGGGGAGAGGAGGGGGAAATGGGATAGGAATAATGGAAGAATGAGTTAGATGTCATTACCCTAAGTACATGTATGAAGACACAATTGTTGTGAAAATACTTTATGTAAAAACAGGAACTTGAAAAATCATGCTCTTTATATGTAATATGAAATGAATTGCACTCTGCAAGAATGTATAACAAATTAGAATAAAAATAAATAAAAAATATATGAGGGGCTGGGATTGTGGCTCAGCGGGTAGAGTGCTCGCCTAGCACGTGGGCAGCCTGGGTTCAATCCTCAGCACCATGTAAAAATAAAAAAAAAAAAGTTGTGTATAACTAAAGCAAAATATATATATATATATATATATATATATATATATATATATATGAATATACAACCAATGTAACTCCACATCATGTACAACTACAAGAATGGGATCCTAATTAGAATAAGTTGTACTCCATCTATATTAATATGTCAAAATACACTCTATTTTCATATATATCTAAAAAGAAAAAATAAAGGGCTGGAGTTGTAGCTAAAAAACAAATTCTATCATATCGAATACAAAAACATATTAAAAATATAGTGCAACACTATCAAGCAGGGTTCATCCCAGAGATGCTAGGTTGGTTCAACATACTGAAATCAATAAATATAATTCATCACATCAATAGACTTAAAGATAAGAATCATATGATCATCTTAATAGATGCAGAAAAATCATGCAACAAAACACAGCACTGCTTCATGTTCAAAACACTAGAAAAAATAGGGATAACAGGAACATATCTCAACATTGTAAAAGCTATTTATGCTAAGTCCCAGGCCAATATCATTCAAATGGAGAAAAAATGATGGTATTACCTCTAAAACTGGAACAATACAGAAAGACCCTCTTTCACTACTTCTATTTAACATAGTTCTTGAAACTCTAGCCAGAGCTGTTAGACAGATGAAAGAAATTAAAGGGATATGGGTAGGAAACGAAGAACTCAAATTAGCACTATTTGCTGACGATATGATTCTATACCTAGAAGATCCAAAAAGTTCCACCAGAAAACTTCTAGAACTAGTAAATGAATTCAGCAAAGTAGCAGTATATAAGATCAACACCCATAAATCAAAGGCATTTCTGTATATCAGTGACAAATCCTCTGAAAGGGAAAGGAGGAAAACTACTCCATTTACAATAGCCTCAAAAAAAAAAAAAAAAAAAAAAAAAAAAAACTTGGGAATCAACTTAATGAAAGAGATGAAAGACCTTTACAATGAAAACTACAGAACCTTAAAGAAAGAAATTAAAGAAGCCCTTACAAGATGGAAAGATCTACCTTGCTTGTGGCTAGGCAGAATTAATAGTATCAAAATGAATATATTGCCAAAAGCACTACACAGATTTAAGGCAATTCCAATGAAAATCCCAATGGCATTCCTCATAGAAATAAAAAAAGCCATCATGAAATTCATCTGGAAAAACAAGAGATCCAGAATAACTAAAGCAATCCTTAGCAAGAAGAGTGAAACAGGTGGCATTACTATACCAGACCTTAAACTATAATACAGAGCAATAGTAACAAAAATATCATGGCACTGGCACCAAAACAGACATGTAGACCAATGGTACAGAATAGAGGATACAGAAACTAACCCCCCAAATTACAGTTTTTTTTATATTAAACCAAGATGCCACGAACATACATTGGAGAAATGATAGCCTCTTCAACAAATGGTGCTGGGAAAACTGGAAATCCATATGCAACAAAATGAAATTAAACCCTTATCTCTCACCATGCACAAAACCTAACTCAAAGTGGATCAAGGACCTAGGAATTAAACCAAAAAACCTGCATCTAACAGAAGAAAAAATAGCCCCCAAACTCCATCATGTCGGATTAGGCCTCAACTTCCTTAATCAGACTCCTATTCTACATGAATGAAAATCAAGAATCAATAAATGGGATGGATTCAAACTAAAAAGTTTCTTCTCAGCAAAAGAAACAATCAGTGAGGTGAATAAAGAGCTGACATCTTGGGAGGAAAATTCTACCCCTCAAACATCAGATAGAGCACTAATCTCTAGGGTATATAAAGAACACAAAAAGCTAAACACCAAAACAAACAAACAAAAAACAAATAACCCAATTAATAAATGGGCCAACGACCTGAACAAACACTTCTCAGAAGATGATATACAAACAATCAACAAATATATGAAAAAATGTCCATCATCTCTAGCAATTACAAAAATGCAAATCAAAACTATTCTAAGATTTCCTCTCACTCCAGTCAGAATGGCAGCTATTAAGAGTACAAAGAACAATAAGTGTTGGCGAGGATGTGGGGAAAAAGGCACACTCATACATTGCTGGTGGGACTGCAAATTAGGGCAGCCAATCTGGAAAACAGTATGGCAACTCCTTGGAAAACTTGGAATGGAACCACCATTTCACCCAGCTATCCCACTCCTCAGTCTATACCCAAAGGACTTAAAAACTGCATACTGCAGGGACACAGCCATATCAATGTTTATAGCAGCACAGTTCACAATAGCTAAATTGTGGAACCAACCTAGATACCCTTCAGTAGATGAATGAATAAAGAAAATGTGGTATATATACACAATGGAATATTACTCATGAATAAAATAGAATAAAATCATGGAATGTGCAGGCAAATGGATATAGTTGGAGAATATAATGCTAAGTGAAGTTAGTCAATCCAAAAAAAAACAAATGCCAATGTTTTCTCCAATATAAGGAGGCTGATTCATAATGGGGTAGGGAGGGGGAGCATGGGAGAAATAGACAAACTCTAGATAGGGAAAAGGGGTGAGAGGGGAAGGGAAGGGGCATGGGGTTAGAAATGATGGTGGAATGAGATGGACATCATCATCCAAATACATGTATGAATACATGAATGGTGTGAATATACTTTGTATATAACCAGAGTTATGAAAAATTGTACTCCATATGTGTAATATGAATTGTAATTCATTCTGCTGTCATGTACAACAAATTAGAATAAAAATGAAAATAAAATAAGCATGGAAAATACAGCACCCAAAAAGAATCATTGCAAATAAAAAATATTAATTCAGATAAATTTCATTTGCTTACTAAGGTGGCAAACACTTAACTGTAAATAATCTGCCTAAAAGAAACTTAGGTAAATAACTAGTGGCACATCCATAATGTAACAAAGTACATGTGATAAAGAATAAATTCAAAACAAATGCTGTCCTCTGAGACACAAGAAGGAATTATGAGCTTTGTGTGAGTATATCACAGAATATGTAAGAGGACATGCAGGCACAGGTGAATATGTATGTGTGTTTAAGCCTACAATGTCTCCTCAAGACCTCCTCAGTGGTATCACCCATTGCTATTGCTTACCTGCTATGCCAGATCCTGTCCACCTCACCTTTGTCATTTACCTATGATCCCTTCTCTAGGGTCACTGGAAAAAATGCTGCAGATGCAGACAGGCCATTTTGTACTCTTTGTATTTTCATTCCAGAGTAACGTGGTGGTTAATATAATGCTCTGAAAGAAAAATTGTTGGGTTCAATAAAGAACTTAGTAAAAGGCAGTTATTCTGCACAAACATAATCCATAATCAATTTTAAAAAAGAATGCTCAAAACTGATACATGCACATATAAGGAAATTAATCACAAAAATATTATTATTCATTAATTATTAACTCAATAATTATTACCCTTAATATTAATTAATTTTCACTGAGTGATGTAGAGTATTGAACAACCATCAGGTAATGAAAAAAAAAAAAACATCAAATTCACAAATAACAGAACAGAACACAATTTCTAGCTGGATCAGAGACCTAGACCTAAATGTAAAAACAATGTAATCCAGCATTTAGTACATAACTTAGCAAAATAAATTCATGACTTTGGGGTAGGGTAATAATTACTACACTAAAAGTAGGAAGAAGTAATCACATAAAAGAATAATTATCAAACATAGTCAATGTGATCAAAGACTGGACACAGACTGAAGTAAACTCCTTTTCTTTCCTTTAGGGGTTTTGCTGACATTTAGAAGTAGACCGTTTGAAAGAGTGACAGTTTTCTCTATACTGCAAGATATATTATTTGGATGAATTGCAAAAATGCATTTCATTGACAATAAAAGAGTTAGAATTTTTAAAACTATGATAAATAACTTTTATAACTTTGATTTTTTTTAAAACAATACCAGGGAATAAGGGCTGGGGAAGTGGCTCAGTGGTAAAGTACTTTCCTAGCACGTGTGAGGCCCTGAGTTGAATCACCAGCACCACCAAAACAAACAAAAACTCAGGGTGCTCTCCCATGAAATATATTCCCAGTCCTTTTCTATTTTTTTATGTTGAGACATGGTTTAACCAGCCCAGAATGGCCTTAAGCTTGTGATTCTCCTATGTCAGTCTCTTAAATTACAGACATGCACCAAATGCCCAGGTAACTTAACATTTTTATCTCAAATATATTGAAAATAATCATTTTGAGTTTACAGTAATATAGATATTTATCTTGTATCACTCCGATGATAACCTGAGATGGAAAAAAGAAACATACATATATTATTTATTATTACACATAATATTAATAATGGTATTCTAATATTCTTTCACTGAGATGAAATTCTCATGAACCAATTTTAACTCATCTTACCCATGACATTCCCCAGCCTACCATTATCTCTTTTAATCAGAAGCATTTGTAATTGGGCATTTCATGGGAGGCTTGTGCTACTCTCTCTGAGATTCTTTCCAATCTACTGATACTGCCTATGCAAGTTTTGAGGTTATAGTATCACCACAAGGTTACAATAGAAGAGGGGGATGTGTGCATCAATGAAGTATCAATGGAATACTTCACTTTTCTCTGTGACTGACCATTTCTCATCGTTCTATGATTTATGAAGCCATAATATTATCTATTATTAATAAAACATTCTAAAATATGCTTTAATATAAGTTGACCAACTCTATTTACCTTCCACCTGAGATTAAAGACAGAGTTATTAGAGAACTACTAGAATTTCTTATTTCAATTGCCTTGACATGCATTTTGAATACATACCTAACTTGCTCATACCAGAAATTTGGTTTAGTTATCTATGAAATAGTTTGTAATTATCTTTCTCCTTCAGTAAAGATCTTGGAGAAGGAAAATAACTACAAATTGGTTCATGGATACATAAATAGAATTTGTAGTATAAGCTTATAGTAATGTAGGTATTTATCTTCCATCACTCCACTTCCTGGTGACCATTTCCAAGGGTACAGGTCGATGTTGCATTTTATTAGTTTACTGGCTCCCATTCCCTGTATGGAAGGTGAGATATCCCAATGACCCCTTCTCCTATAGTGTGACTCCACGTAAAATGTGCTCGCTTGCTGGAAGTCACCAATTATGACTCTTCCTGAGAAACTTGCTCAAGTAATGTCTTGCACCACAATGAAGACTACAGCTCACTGGTATATCCTGTTTCTCTATTTTCTCACTGTTCCTCTGTTTTGTTGGGTTATGTCTCACTTCATGACTTCCACAAAACCTGTGGGGCATGCTGCCCTTTTGTCACTGGATGTAGCAATAAATAAACTATTATGCTGCCTCCTCTGTACTTCACATTACCAACACCCTTAACAATAATTGGTTTTCCACTAAAGGCTCTCCTAGATAGTGTCTATATTGGTAGGAACAAAGTGAACACAGATTATACTAAAAGCCAAAATGGTGTCTCTTATGTAATAAGACTCCTATGGAATGACACGGGTGAGACATTGTGGCATGGGGTCATCCACCAGGATAAAGAAACATCCCATAATTTTCATTATCTTTTACATCACTGTGACCAAAAGACCTGGAAAAAACAATTAGAAGAGGAAAGGTTTATTTTGGCTCATTTTTTCAGAGGTTTAATCCACAATTGTCTAAATCCATAGTTTGGGGCTCAAGGTGGGGCAGAACATCATGGTGAAAGTGTGTGGCATAAGAAAGCAGCTCAGGACAAGGCAACTAAGAAGGGGAGAAAGTGGGAGAGGGAGAAAGGAAGGAATTGAGAGAAACAAGCAAATAAAGAATTCTCCACTAACCTGGGATAAAATATAAATGCCAATATCGTGCCCCCCACGACCACCTCCTCCAGCCATACCCTACCTTCATAAAGTATTGTGGGACACCTCATATTTAAACTGCAACACCCATGAAAGGCACATTGTAAACACCTGGGACCAAACCCATTCTAATACAATCAGGGTAGATCTAGAGTTTATAGCCACTGATGAGGAAACTATAAAGCAAATTAGAAAAAAAAAAAAAAACCATATTGGATGCTAATTTAACAAACCATCATTAGAAAAATCATTAATAAGGAAAACAGAAATGACAAAATGTTACTTGAAAGAATGCACTGGACCAATGGTACAGAATAGAAGACACACAGACAGACCCACATAAATATGGTTATCCCATAGTAGATAAAGGTACCAAAAACATATGTTGGAGAGAAAACATCCCTTTTAACAAATGGTGCTAGAAAATGAAAATCCACATGTAGTAGAATGAAATTTAACCCCTATCTCTCAACCTGCACAAAATTGAACACAAAGTGAATCTCCATATCATATACAACCACAAGTCCTGGAACCTAATTAGAATATGATATACTCCATGTTTGTATAAATATGTCAAGCTGTAATCTACTATCATGTATAATTAAAAAGAATAAACCCAAAAAGTGAATCAAAGACCTAGGAATTAGACAAGAAACCCTGCACCTACTAGAAGAAAATCTAGGACCAATACTCCAACATGTTGGATAAGGAGTGGACTTCTTAGCAAGACTCCTTAAGCATAAGAAGTAAATAAAATTCAATAAATGGGATGGCAATCAAATTAAAAATCTTCTTTACAGCAAAGTAAACAATTAAGAGTGTTGGGAGTAAGCCAAGAGGTTGGCATAAAATCTTTGCCACCTGCTCTATAGAGAGGTCATTAATATCCAAAATATACACAGAAATCAACAACAGACAAGCAAATAACAAATCAACAAACGGGCAGAAGAATAAACAGACAATTGTCAAAAGAAGAAACAGAAATATGGCCAAAAAATACATAAAACCATGTTCAAAATCTCTAGCAATTATGGAAATACAAATCAAAACCAGATTGATATTTCCTCTCACTCTAGTCAGAATGGCAATTATCAAGAAGACAAGTAACAATAAACATTGGCAAAGATGTAGGGGAAAGGTACACTCATACATTATTGGTGGCACTGCAAATTAGTGTAACCACTCTGGAATGCAGTATGGAGATTCATCAAAAAACTAGGAAGTAAACCACCACACAACCCAACTCTCCTACTCCCTGATATATATCCAAATTATTTAAAATCAGAATACTACTGTAATGGAGCCACATCAATATTTGTAGAAGCACTCTTCACAATTGCCAAGTTTTTTTTTTTTTTTTGTACCAGGGATTGAACTCAGGGGCACTTGACCACTGGGCCACATCCCAAGACCTTTTTTGTATTTTATTAGAGACAGGGTCTCACTGAGTTGCTAAGTGCCTCGCCATTGCTGAAGCTGGATTTGGACTCGCGATCCTCCTGCCTCAGGCTCCCAAGTGCTCGGATTATAGGCGTGCGCCACCGCACCTGGCTGCCAAGTTATTGATACAAGTTAAGTGCCCTTCAACAGAAGGATGGATAAAGAAAATGTGAAATAAATACACAATGGAGTATATCTCAGGCATAAAAAAGAATGACCTTATAATTTGCTCATAAATGGACAGAACTGGAGGCTATTTGGAAAGTGATATAAGCTAGTCTGAAAAAGTCAAAAGTAGAACATTTTCTCTGATATGCAGAAACTAATCCAATATAATGGGGAGGGGGTAAAAAAAGAATAGAAGAAAAAAACAGTGGAGTATTTAAAAAGGTATGAAGAAGTGTTGGCACAGGGAAAGAGAGTGAAATGAATCTGATCTAACTTTCCTAAGCACATACACTATAATGAATCTCACCATCATGTACATTCATAAGACACTAATTAAAAAGAAACAACTATAAGTAAATAGAGGAGAGATCAGTATATTAGAGGGAAGAGAACACAGACAGGTCAGGGGAAGGGAAGGAGACTAATGGGACTAAATTAAAACAAATTCAAATTATACTTTATGCTTTTGAAATTATGTCAAAATAACACTATTGTCATATATAATTAAAAAACAAATAAAAAAAGAAAAGAAGCAATTTGCGACACGGGTGCCTTTTTTTTTTAACAAGTAGTTACTTGGGGAAGAAGACAGACTTGAGAGTCCCTGAACTTTATGGTGTTTTCCTGAACCAGGTGTTTGTGGGTTTGGTATGACTGCTAATAAGATGCTTTTCTGTTCTTTCCCTACATGATAATTTGTTGGCTTAACTTAGTGATAGTTGTTCATATCAGGAGTTTTTTTATACTAATATAAAAATTTTTACAATTTTATTTTAAATACATTGGGTTTTACAGAAACTTTAGAGATAGTACGAAAGTTTCCTATGCCCTTCATCTCTTTCTACTGAATATCATTTTAATAATGAATATCATGCTAATAATGCTAATTGGGGATACTTTACTAAATTTACAACAATTTGTATAATTTATTTATTGCTAATTAAAACTGGCTTGTAGCTTATTGCCTCAAAACCACACACATTACTCATGTTTACCCAGGCTCAGGAATCCAGATATAGATGTTGGAGAATTCTGAGGACTCACATTAAAGCTGGGCTTTGGAGATATCAACTCTAAGCTTATGTGACTGGTATTAGGAGTCAGTTTCTTCCTGAATGAGGTGATTTCACTGGAGAATGATTTCAAAACAATAAATAATTAATGAACATCCTTCACTAACTCTTCTTCCAAGGTGGGAAAAAGAATATTAAGAGGAAAAAAAAACACTCCCCAATGTATTCTATAAGGCTAGTTTAACCTGACATCACAGTGATATTAAAAACCATTGACAAAAAATGGAAAATTACACAATTTGCTCTATAAATACCAAGGCAGCAATTTTCAAGAAAATACTAGCAAACAAAAAGTATCAGCCATATGTTACAAAAAAAAATAGATTGTACACCATTACCATATTGTATTTATCTCAGGAATGAAATTTTGGTTCAACACACAAAACAATTAATGAAACAGAATATATTAATAGAACAAAGGAAAAAACCTGTAAGATCAGCCTTAATGATAGAGAATAAGCATTTCACAAATCCATAACACATTCATAGTTAAAACACTGAAAACCTTAGACATAAAAAACAGTGTTCTTCCCCTAAAAGGTCAACCAGGTACAAAATAACAATGTGTGGTATCAGGAGAGTCTCAGCAATTTTTCTCAAGATTAGAAACAGAATGATATTGTTTTAGTCATAATTTGTGTCACTGTAACCTAAAGACTTCTATCTCTCTCCTACCCTTTTATTTTTCTTCCTAATTTCTTTATTTTTTAAAATCTCATCTTTCAATTGAAGTGAGTGCACTATGACTTATGCTTAACCTTTTCAATACATCCTATATTATTTCTCACTCACATTTCTCCTTGGGTAATAGAATTTCAGAGACCATTAGTAATAATGTTTTATGTTGATACATGGTTTATAAACGATCACTGTTACTAGTGGTTACTTTCTCTTCTCAAAGAGGTACTGGGAGTTTAAATGAATACTTTGATTATGCTGATTAGATGTGTAGGAGCTAAGAGATAGCACAAGCCCAGGGTTTATTATAAACACGAAACTATTCACTAAAGGATTCCAAAATAACAGAGGAAGAGAAAGCCGTCCCAAAAGATGCAAAAAATGAGGACCTCAAATTATGAGCTGGGCATGGTGATGCATGTCTATAAATCCCAGCAGCTCAGGAGGCTTAGGCAGTAGGATCACAGGTTTGAGGCCAGACTCAGCAATCTATTTAGGCGCTAAGCAACTTAGTAAGATCCTGTCTCAAAATTAAAAAAAAAAAATTAAAAAGGAATGAAGATGTGGCTCAGTCATTGAGCACCCCTGGGTTCAATCACTGGTACCAAAAATAAAAAAGGAGAAAAGAAGAAACAATCCAATTTACATGTTACCTTCATGAGATGTACATCACTGATAAAGACATACATAGGATGTAAGTTTAAAGAGAGCAAACAGGAATAGTTACTTTCCAACAAAGTGAGCTTTAAGCTAAAAAATTCACAAGACACAAACAATGTCACTTTCATACTGGTAAGAAGCACACTTAAAGAGGAAGTTATAAGAATAGTAAATATTGATGCTCTAAATGATGGTGTATCTAATTCCAAAATACAAGCACTTCTCAAAATATGGACTTATAATATAATGTAATACACTAATATAATATTAATATAATTTCAACAAAGATCTTTCACCTATAGGTCCTCAAGACAAAAAAATTAAGAATGTTCAGATTGAAAAATATTATAAATCAAATGGATGTATCGGACATCTATATACTATTTCATTCAAACACACCCCAATTCATTTCCTACTTAGCTGTTGAAGAAAAATTCTTCAAAATACATTAGATAACAAAGCAAGTCTTACCACACACAAAACAAGTGATTTAATTCCTTGTACTTGTCAGATAATAATGGAATAAAACTTGAAATCAAAAAACTATATTAATACATGGTGTTATGCTTTGGATGTAATGTGTTCCCCAAAAGCTCATGTATAAGACAATGAAAGAAGGTTTGGAGGAGAAATTATTGGTTTTTGAGAGCCATAAACCAATCAGTGAATTAGCCCCCTGATAGGAATTAACTGAGTGGTAAATGAAGGCAGGTAGAATGTGGCTGGAGGAGGTGGGCACTGGGGGCATGCTTTTGGATATATACTTTTTTATGTTGTGAGTGGTTCTCTCTCTGCTACCTGATCATCATGTGAGCTGCTTGCCTCCATCAAACCCTTCCACCCATGATGTTCTTCTGTCTCATCTGGAGCCAGGGGGCATTAAGCCAGCCACCTATGGACTGAGACCTCTGAAACTGTGAGCTTCAAATTAATCTTTCCCCCCCCTAAAATTTGTTATTGTCAGGGCTTTTAGTCACAGTAGCAAAAAAGCTGATTAAAACATAAATTGGCTTTGAGAAGAGGGGTTGTTCCTGTGACTAACCTGACCGTGTGGTTCAGAAGCTTTTGTTAGTGTTTTGGAATTGGTTGGAGAAATTTTGAGATGCTTACCAATAAAAGAAGGAAATGCTTTAGACTGTTGTAAGCAGAGCTTAATAGCCAATTCTGGCAGGAGCTCAGAAGACCAGAATGCCAATCATCCATATACATTCAAGACAGGGCTCAAGAAGCTTCAGAGGAAAAGGAGGATACTATTGGTAATTGGACAAGAGGCCATTTGTATTATGCTTTTGGTTGAAAAGTTGTCTGCATTTTCCCCCATGTCCTGAGACTTTCTGTGAGGCTGATTTTAAAAGTAATAGACTTAATAATCTGGGAGAACAAATTTCTAGGCAGCATATGATTCAAAAAGTGGCACTGGTATTGCTGGTGGCTTTTATTCAAGTATACTGTGATATTCTGGAGCAGAAAGCTGAGCAGAAAGATTTGAAAACCTTGGACTGAAAGGCAGGAGTAAAACTGGGGCTAAAGAAGTTGAAATTGTTAAAGACATTACTGCCACTAAAGAAATGCTAGACTCTGCCCAAAGACTACAAGAAAGAAGGCTTGAGGGCATCTCAGGAATTGGTAAGATCACATCCATCTCAGACTCAAGGAAGTAAAAGTGAAAATTCTCTTGAGAAGAGACATGTGGGGCACCCTTCTTGCATAAGGGGTCATGGAAGCTTCCAACAAGATTTCAAAGGAAGGCCTGTGAGGCCTCACAAGGTGCAGCAAGGTCAGAGTCCCTGCAGGCAGCCCCTGAAAGTGTGATGCATATAGAGATGTGAGAAGGAAGCTGAAGCTTCAGTGGAAACATACAGGATTAAGAAATGCCAGTATCTTGGGATGTCCACTGAGAAAAGCTGTATGAATTAAGCAGATACAAGCCAAAAGAATCCATGTGGGCTGTAGCCAGCAAAGCCACAGGGGTGGATCTACATAAGACCTTTGGAGAGAACATTATGATTTCTTGTGTTCCAGATACCAGACACAGAAATACAGGACTGGTTTTCCCAGCTGGATTTCAGTCTTGCTTTGCTCGCCATCCTTCTTTATTTGTTCTTATCTTTCAAAATGGATATACCTGCTTTGTATGCATATAAACTGGATACCTGTACATTCTTTTTGATTTTTACAGGAGCTCATGGTGTGAATTTGCCTTGAGTCACAAAGGAGACTTTGGACCTCAACTTTTGAGCAATGATTGAACTATTGAAATTATGGGGACTCTTGGAAATGGACTGAATATATTTAGCATTGTGAGATGACCATGAGCTTTTGGAGGCCAGGGTAGAAATATTATAGTTTAGATATTGGGCAATCCCCAAAAGCTCATGTGTTAGACTAGGCAGGAACATTTAGAGGTGAAATAACTGGGTTATGAGAGTCTTAACCCAATCAATTAATTCCCTCACAAAGGTATGGCAGGTGGAAGTTGTCACTGTGGGAGTGCTTTTGGGATGTAGGTTTTGTTTCTGGTGAGTGGAGTGTTGTTTTGCTTCTAGACCATGTCCTGAACCACTTTCCTCCACCACACTCTTCTCACATGATGTTCTACCTCACTTCAAGCCCCAAGGAATGAAGTTGATTATCTACGCACTGAGATCTCTGAAACTACTAGCCCCCAAATAAACTTTTCCTCCTCTAAAAAACTGATTAAAACAATGCTGTTGTTAACTGCTGATTCTGCCATTCTTCTTTCTTGTGGTAATTATTGTTGTCAATGTCAGAATAGGCTCTGGGCATTTATTATTAAATGTTCTACAGTAGTAACTACTGTTTGTTTCTGTTGCTTCTGAGAGGGGCTGAAAAGTGATTAGAACATTATGAGTTCACAGGGTCAACCCTGCTGCTGAGCTACATCCACAGTCAAGGGATACTGTACCTTGCTCCACATATAAACAAACCCTGCTCAAGTTTCAGCAATACTTTAATGTGAAGAACAGAGGAAATAAATACACCCAAACAATGACCAGGCACAAGGTAGCAATGAATAGAGGGTGACCTTGGGTCCGACTCCTGCATATTTTACACTTAGAGCAAAATCAGATAAATATTCCAAGATGATGGCTCAGAGGACAGCAGTGTTGCACTACCTCTCAAAGAGGTAATTAAACAGAAGATCTGCCATAGAAGTCTGAGAGTCAATGGCAGTTTAAATTAAAACAAGTGGAAGTAGCAGTTATTCCATCTGAAAAAAGCAGATGTAATAAGATGTGAAGCAGGAGGCATCACAATATCAGACTTTAAACTGTACTACAGAGCTTTAGTGACAAAATGGCATGGTATTGGCATGAAAACAGACATGTAGATCAATGGTACATAAAAGATGACACAGACAAAGCCACATAAATACAGTTATCTCATGCTAGACGGAGGTGCCAAAAACATACATTGGAAAAAAAAGGTGTTTGAATGAGACGGATATCATTTTCCTTAATGCATGATTGAAGACCTGAATTGTACGAATATATTTTGTATACAAACAGTTGTATGTAAAAAGATACTAAATATATGCACTATGAGTTGTACATATTAAAAATTATAAAAATAAAATTAAAAAAAAAGAAAAAAACATACATTGGAGAAAAGATAGCCTCTTCAACGAATGGTACTAGGAAAACTGGAAATCCATACACAACAAAATGAAATAAAACCTCTCTCTCTCTCTCTCACCCTGCACAAAACTCAACACAAAGTGGAACAAGAATATAGAAATTAGACCAGAGACTTTGCACCTAATAGAAGAAAAAGTAGACCCAAATCTTCACTATGTCAGCTTAGGACCTGATTTCCTTAACAAGACTTCTAAAGTGCAAGACATAAAATCAAGAATCAATAAATGGGATGGATTCAAACTAAGAAGCTTCTTCTCAGCAAAAACAAATAATCAATGAAGTGAAGAGAGAACCTAAAGAATGGGAGCAACTTTTTACTTCACACATATCAGATAGAGAACTAATCTCCAGGATACATAAAGAATTCAAAAAAACTTAACACCAAAAATAAAATAAAATAAAAAACCCACAAATAACCCAATCAATAAATGTGCTAGCAAATGAGAAGATACTTCAAAAAAGATATACAATCAGTCAAAAAAATTATGAGAAAATGTTCAACATCTTTAGCATTTAGAGAAATGCAAATGCAAACTACGATAAAATTTCATCTCACTTTACTAAGAATGGCAATTATTAAGAATTCAAGTAACAATAAGTGCTGGAAAGGATGTGGGGAATAAGGTACACTGATTCACTGCTGGTGGATTGCAAAATGGTGCAACCACTATGGAAAACAGTATGGAGATTCCTTAGAAAATTTGGAATGGAACCACCATTTGAACCGGCTATCCCACTCCTTGGTCTATGCACCAAAAACTTAAAATCAGCATGCTACAGTGATGCGGCCACCTCAATATTTATAGAAGCTCAATTCACAATAGCTAAACTATGGAAACAGCCAATGCCCTTCAATGGTTGAGAAGATAAAGAAACTGTTGTATATATACACAATGGAATATCACTCAATCTTAAAGAAGAATGAAACTATGGCATTTGCAGGTAAATAGATGGAGTTGGAGAATATCATGCTAAGTGAAGTAAGCCAATCCCCCACCCCCCAAAAAAAGCCAGATGTTTTCTCTGAGAAGTAGAGGTTGATCCACAATGGAGATGGACAAGGTAAGAACGGAGGAACTTTGGGTTCAACAGAGGGGAGGGAGGGGAAGGGATGAGGGATGTGGGTGGGGGGGAAGATGGTGGAATGAGATGGACATTATTACCCCTATGTATGGGTATGATCACACAAATTGTGTGACTCGATATCATGTACAACCAGAGAAATGATAAGTTGTGCTCCATTAGTGTAAAATTTAAATAAATTAAAATAAATTCAATTAAAAAAAGAAAAGAAAAACTACTGGTAGAGGTGGACACTATACAGAGGTGGGGCACATTCTGGAAAAGAATATCACTCAGGGAAGATAACTCAGGGAGGTGGTTTATATATTGTCCCAAGTTCCTCCTACTTCTCTCCTTTTCTCTCTACTTCTTGGCTGCCATGAATGGACTTCTTTCCCCTGGCAAACACTTGCTATCATGTTCTGCCTCACTTCAAGCTCAGAACAATGGAACTGGTCAACCATTGAAGAAATATTTAAAACCATGGGGCAAAATAAACTTTTCCTTCTCTACATCATTCATACCAGGAAGCTTGGTATGAATGATAGCAATGAAGTACTGACTAATATAGTCATCAACAAAGTCAGAGAGAACATTCAGAGGATCCTTGTGCAGGATCCTGCCACTGCCTTGCAGGAAATTAAGGCATTCCTTAGATTTGAACTAGTATGGAACCTAAATAAGGCAGAAGATAGGGCCCTATTAAATTATAACTGTTATTCCATTCTGGCAGGATTGAGACTGGGGATTCTGAAAACAGAAATGTGTTTATAAATACAAGAGTTCTTCCAATAGTCTGCCAAGAATTCCTCTGAATTTAGGGAAATAATTCATCAAGACATATGTCATTACTCAGATGTTTATTCAAAATACTGGATAATTTAAGTCTGAAAAATAACACCTTAATAGGAGAGAGTGCTCCAGATATTTGAAAGAATTTATTAAAAAAAGATGATACCCTTTGAATGCATTCCTGTGAACCAATATATATTATGTTTTTCAACAACAGAAACCAGTGCATGAAATAAGGAACCAACCACAAAGCAGCTGCATTGAGCTGGGCTTTTGGAGAAAAAGGATGATATGAAAAAGGAAAAAAAAAAAAAAAAACTATTGAAGAAGGCAAGCACATCCTAGGTAAAAATCAGGGCACTTACTGTAAGAAGAACAATTATTGTCCAAAGTAATAGTGGCAAACATTCGGTTGGAGGTCTATTCCCCAGATGTTAGGAAAAAAAAAAAAAGAAAGGGCAGATGAGAACTGAGGTGGTCCTAGGACTGTTACAAATTTTACTCAGCTGATCCAAATTTGCCCACAGAAGCTCCTGGTACAGTTGACAGTAGGAAATACATGGCTTCCTGCCTTGGACACAGGTGCTGCTTATTCACTATTAATTACTAAAACAGGGAGGAAAAAGCTAAGATCTCTGATATGTTCACAAGCATATCAGTAGAAACTCAATATGGATCCTTGTTCCAGGTATCAGAATATCAGCTGTGAGATATGACTTTAAAACACAATTTCCTATAAACACCAAAGTGATCAGTATACCTCTCAGGTTGTGAATTTTTGTGCAAACTACATGCCCATGTAAACTTCTCTCCAGGATAACTGGTTATACATGATTCCCTGGAACAATGTGAAGAAGTACAGATGACACTTCTGGGAGAGAAACAATATCTTCAAGAAAAGCTGCCTCTAAAAATCTGTGAAAAGTAAAACCTAACGTCTTGGTATGCCAAGAGGAACTGAGAACATATAGCCTACATGGATCGAAATAAAAACAGAGCATGCATTTCTAACTTAAAACAGTATTTACTAAAGGAGGAAGCTGAAAAGGGCAACCAGCTGTTGTTTAAATAAATTTAAGTCCAATTTTATTTGGCCCTACCAGTCACCTTAGAACACACCAATCCTTCCAATTAAAAATGTGATTATGTGATTTTGAAGAGTACAGATTTGGTCATGGCTTGCAGGCTGTAAATGATATTTTTTAGGACAACCACCCAGAATTATCTAGCTCCAATACTTCACTGATTAATGTTCCAAAATCCTATTAGTGGTTTACAATAATGAATTTAAAAGATGTCTTTTTCTGCATAGCCCTGTGAACATCCTCAGCTCTGATTTGCTTTTTTTTTTTTTTTTTTTGGTACCGGGGATTGAACTCAGGGGCACTTGACCACTGGGTCACATCCCCAGACCTTTTTTGTGTTTTTTATTTAGAGACAGGGTCTCACTGAGTTGCTAAGTGCCTCACCATTGCTGAGGCTGGCTTTGAACTCGCGATCCTCCTGCCTCAGCCTCCCAAAGTGCTGGGATTACAGGCGTGCGCCACCGCGCCCGGCTCTGATTTGCTTTTGAGTTGCAGCAACCTGATACATAGGCAGGGTAGGAGGATAAAGTGCTCCTTCATGGACTTAAAATATTTCCTACTTCATTTCCAGAATCTGTAGCAAGGGATTAAATTATCTGAAACTTATCCAAGGACTCTTAGAAATTTGTGGATTATTTGTTGATGGCTAGTTCTACCTATGAATTATGCTTAACTAACACCATTAACACTATCAAACACTTAGCCTGTCATGGATACAAAGTATTTGTACAAAAGACTCAGTATGTAAACAAAAATTTGTGCTTCTACTCTTAACTCTATCAAAAAGCCAGAGAGACTTATTACCAACTATAAAAGAGCTGTAATTTGTTTAAAGACCCTTACTACCCATAAACAAATGTAGGGATTTGGGGAATGGCAGGTTTCTGTTGAACATGGATACCAAATTTTGGGCTTAACCTAGGCATGGCAGAGCACACCAAAGCAAATTGGGAGGGTGAGACAGGAGGATTGCAAGTTTAAAACCACCCTTAGCAATTTACCAAGATCTTAATCAACTTAGAAAAATTCTGTCTCAAAATAAAAGATAAAAAGGGCTGAGGATGTGGCTTAGTGATTAAGTGCCCCTGGCTTCAATCCCCAACCTCTCCCCCCCCAAAAAAAAAAAAAAACTGAAATTTTTTTTGGGCTTTATAATCAAGCCTGTGAATGAAACATTGAACACTGAAATGAACAGATTCTGAACTTCTAGTAAGGTTTCCAAACTTTCAATAGGCTTTCAACAGTATAAAAATCAAAATTACTCAAGAAACCACGTTAGTTTTCTTAGACAAAATAAGCCCTTCAAGTTACATGTACATGAAAAATAATAAATTTGGCTGGGGTTTACTCAAATTTGGGATCCACCCATCACCCAGTTGCATATTTTCAAAGTAATTCTATCGGACTGTTAAAGGAAGTCTCTGTGTGTGGGGGCAGTTACAGCCATGTATCAAGTGTTACAAGAGGTTGACAAGTCCACACTGAGGAAATATATCACCATCTATGCTCCCCACCATATGCTAACTATGTTAGATCAGAAAGGAGGCTACTGGATAATACTGGAAGGATAGGCAAATATTACACCATTCTTACGGACTATTCTAATTTAAACCTAGACTGGCTGCATACCCAGTGATATAGACATAGCACAACGTGATGGTCTGTAGGTCATCAGGAAGGTTTTTTTTCAAACAGCCATATTTGGTGGCTCAATCTTAATACACAGAGCTCTTTGATGATGTTAGCAACTTTACTGAACAACATAAGAGGTATGCACTCATTTTTTCCTTAACATTGGCAGGAGTCAAATTATGAATCCATCACACAGGATAGAACAAGCTCAACATGAACAACAGAGGATTCAGACAGGAAAAGGAACAAGAAGGAATTCTCATCCCAACCTGTAGATGATCTTAAGCTGATATTTAAGAGAGACAGAGAGAGCCCAAAGACAATATGCTGAAACTCCAGAAAAATGATATTGATCACTGGGATAGGATAAATTTTATTTACCTTTGCTATTCTCATTGTTTACACCTCTATAGATCTAAATTACATTTAGATTGGGTCCATTAATATGCAAAAAATATACATAAGGAAGCTTGTTGGGCCCACAGGTTATCATCCTTTTGAAGAATTTTGAGGTTGCTTTGGTGGGTATTTGCCTTACAAAGCAATAATTGAAATGAGATGCAACATTTCATTAAAAATCAAAGAAAAATGAAACATTGATACTAACTCTTACTACAACTTGAATGTAAATGACGGACCAAAAACCAGGCCATGGGAATAATCATTCCTTTCACAAGCCCCTAATCCAGATATAATCCCTAACTAAACCTAAGTTAAAGGAATCAAGAATAAAATATTTGAAAGTTTTACCTAACAATCACAGATACAAGAATGGATATTTCTGGATTTTGGGATGAATATCTATGTGTATACCAACTTCAGGCCCACTGAGTCAAATGTTCCTCTCTGTTGAGGAAAAAAACACAAAACATTCATATGACCAATGGCCAAATGCCATATAATTTCTGGAATGGATTTCAGAACATAATTAGCACCTCATTAAAATTTTAAAAGAAAACACCTGGTTTGAAACAAGCTGGACATTGAGAATGGGAGTGAGATTGCTGGCACTAAATGGAATTCAGTGGTTAATGGTACCAATCTTCAGCTATGGTTTCCCCAGGATGGTGAAGATGCTCTATGATGTATCAGTGGGAAAAGGAATAGTGCATTAAGACATTAAGTTGTCTGGATAATATCCAAAATCTGTGCCACAAGTGGGTTTTCATCTGTGTTTTTTAGTATATGATCACCTGGTGTCTATCTCAGGTTCTCTAAAATCAGATGGCATTAGAAATTCTCATAGGATCCCAAGGGGAAATTTTGCTGTCATATATTATATATTACCATGAGACTGTACATCCCTGGAGAACTGGCTGAATTGCAGTCCATGTTCAGGCAAAGAACAAAACAAAGTATAATAGCATGGCTAGTCTGCCTGTAGAACACTGGAGCAGAAGGGATAATGTATATAATGGTATAGAACTGTCTAAATTGGCTTAGGTACCTGCTCACCCTGCTTCATGTCAGTGATTTTACACTACTGCCACAGCGATAATGTGGGATTACCATTAGTGTGTGGTTCAGATATGAGGTATCCACCATATTTTTTGTGTAAAATAGAAAATCATTGATTATGATAAATATAACCTAATTAGTGGATTAATCCACTGATATGGATTAACTGTGTGGTAACTATAGGCAGGTAGGGTATATCTGGAGGAAGTAGGTTGGGGGGGTTATTTGGGGTTTATAATTTTTCTTGGTGGAAAGTAGAGCTCACTATCTGCTTCCTGGTTGCTATGTTCTGAGCTGCTTTCCTCTACTATTCAATTCCTCCATGATGTTCTGCTTCATCTCAGGCTCAGAGCTATAAAGTCCATCTATGCACGGAGAACTCTGAAACTGTGAGCCCTAAATAAACTTTTCCTCCTATATGTTGTTCTTGTAAGGTCTTTTGGCCCCAGAAATATTATGGCTAAATAAATATTCCACAACTATGAGCAAAAATAATATTTTCCTTTTCTAAGCTGTTCTTCTCAGTTCTTTTTGTTCACACCAATAACTCATTGACTGAAACCAGTTTCAGAAGCTAAGAAAATGAGTTTACCATAGTTATATATTCCAGAACTGTCTTATTCTTTCTATACTTATTAAGTAGAAGCAGACAGACTGGTATGGTACAATTTTCCAGGCGAGCTTACTGTGCAAGCTAATTTACTAGCACAACATCACACACTAGCCTGTACACTGCCTCATAGAGCTAATTTACTATTATTAGTGACTATGAAACATTTGTAATATTCTCTACAGGTTATGAACAAGTAACCTATTCCTGGACTAGGTAATAAATGTTGCACATTATGCCAACTGGACTGACTACTGGATTTGCTCAGTATTGCCAGTGAGTAATCACAAGGACTTCCCTATGTAGGAAAATCTGCAAATGAGATGGAATGGACTTGGATAAAACAGAACCGGACTAAAAATACCATATCTCTCATGATTTAATGCAAGGGTCTAAACAAATTAATGTTATTTTCACTACCTACAATGCTTATTGATTCTTGTTCTTGTTCTTTATACTGCTCTTGTTAAGATATAGATGCAATGTGCCATGTCTCAAGAGCTTCATGGAAGACATAGGCTGATATGAGATTATGGGGGACATTAAAGGGCATTAAAGGACATTTGGGAGGGGAAGCTGACCATTTCCCTTATCTGCTATATTTTGAAGGGGATCTAAACAGAGTAATCCTGGTTGTACAGTAAATGAATGTACTAATACATTCTGAGGGAGTCCTTATGCTCAGTAGGCATGAAAATCTATCCTGTATATATTCACTTCTGCTTATAGAAGCAGTGCAACTCTCCACTGTATTCCAGCCTGTCTACACTGAGGGGTGGGTGATAAAATGTTCAAATCCTCTCCACTGAGTCACCCAAGTTCTTTCTTTGGTATTGGTAAACAAAAAATAACACAACTGCAGGACTGGGGATGAATGTAGCATCATGGAGGCTTCTATCAAGATTTCAAAGAAAGGCCTGGGAGACCTGGCAATGTTTGTCAGGGTTAAGGTAATAAGTGAACCTGTTAGAGTGAAGCTGAAGCTGAACCTGCAATGGAGACCCCAAGAAGTTAGAGATGCCACAAACATGTAATATATAAGGAAAAGGCAGTGAGTAGAGCCAGCTCATGACAAAGGCCATGATGGCTGCAAGAAAGGCTGTTAGGGGCAGGGATACCCCAACCTTTGGGGGCATACATTTCACCACCACAAGTATTGGATGCCATTTGTGGAGCTAAGGACTTAATATTTGTCCTGATAAGTTTTCACATTGCTTTTGCCCCATCCTTTCTTTCCGTTTATAGCTTTTGGAATGGGAATGTTACTCTAGTCATTGCATATTGAGTATGTGTAACTTCTTTTAATTTTTACAAGGGCTTATGGCTAAAAGTTTGTTGTGTCCCAGAGAAGACCTTTAAATAGGACCCTTGAAAAATACTGGAACATTGAAGACAATGGGGACTCTTGTTAATGGCCTGAAATTTGAATTGTGAGATGGCATAACTTTTAAAGACCAGAGGCAGAATTCTATTGTTTAAAGTTGAAACGTCTCCCAAAAGTTCATGTGATGCAAGCATTGTCCTTAATGCAGCAATGTCCAGAGAGGGGGATTTTTTGAAGTAATTGGATCATGAAGATTCTGATATTATCAGTAGATTAATCCAAAAGAACTACTGGAAGGTGGTAGGCAGTATAGAGAGGTGGGGCACATTTGGGAAAAAAAGGTCACATGGGGAGATCCTGATGAACTACATCTTGTTCCTCGCTCCTCCTACTTCTCTTTTTTTATCTCTACTTCTTGGCTGCCTTGAACTGATTGCTTTCCTACTCTTTCCTCGAGCAAACATTTGCTATCATATTCTGGCTTATTTCATGCTCAGAACAATGGAACTTCTCAACCATGGATGAAACATCTGAAACCATGAGAAAAAATAAACTTTCCCTCCTTTACATAATTCTTACCAGGACTTTGGTATGAATGATAGCAATCAAGTGCTGTCTAATACTGTCATCCACAAAGTCAGAGAGATCATTCACGGGATCCTTGTGGAAGATCCTGCCACTACCTTTCATGCAACTAAGGCATCCCTTATAGTAGAATTAGTATGGGACCTAAATTACACAGAAGATATGGTCCTATTAAGTCATAACTGTTATTGCATTCTGGCAGGAATGAGAGTGGGAATTCTGAAAATAAAAATGTGTCTATAAAACACAAGTGTACTTCCATTAGCCTAACAAGAATTCCTCTGAATTTAGGGAAAGAATTTATCAGGCCTTTTCTCATTACTCAGATATATATCCAGAAAGACTTGATAATTTAAATGTGGTAAATGAGACTTTCATTGGACAGAGTGCTCCAGATATTTGAAAGAAATTATAAAAGAAAAATTATACCCTTTAAATGAGTTGCTATCAATCAATAGATATTATGTTTATCAACAACCGAAAACAGTGCCTGAAGCAAGGAGCCAACACCAAGCACCTGCAATGAGCCTGGGCATTGAAGAAAAAGGAGGATATGAAACAGAAAAAAAAATTGAACAAGGCAAGCGCATCCTAGTTAAAAACAACTGTACTGACTACAGGAAGAGCTATTATTGTTTAAAGATGTAGTAGGAATTGTCCAGTTGGAGTTCTACTCTCCCGAAGTTAAGGAAGAAAGGTAGGTCAGATGAGAACTGAGGAGACCTTGAGGCTCCTAAACATTTTACCCAGCTAATCTATGTTTCCCCACAGGAGCCCCTGGTACAATTGACAGTGGGAAATAAATGGTTGCTTTCCTTGGACACAGGTGCTACTTATTCACTATTAATTACTAAAAAAAGGAGGAAAAATCTAAGATTTTAACCAGTTCATGGGGGTATCATTGAAGCTCAAGACAGCTCCTTGTTCCAGCCATTGGAATATGGTGTGACGTGTGACATTAAAACACCATTTCCTATATATGCCAGAGTAATCAGTATACTTCTCAGGCTGTGACTTTTTGTGCAACCTTTTAGGTTGCCTAAGTAAACTTCTCTCAAGGAAAACTGGATATATAAGTTTCCCTGGAGTATTCCTAATATTTGGAGAAGGCACCTCTAGGAAAGAAATGATATGCACAATAACAGTTGCCTCTAAAAATCTGTTAAATGTAAAACCTAAAGTCTAGGTATGCCAAGAAGAACTAAGAACATATAACCTACATGAATTGAACTAAAAACAGAGCATGCATCCTGAAATTTAAATCAAATTTACTAAAAATGGAAGCTCAAAATGGCAACCAGCAGCTTTCCAAATAAATTTAAAGCACAATTTAATTTGACCCTGCCAGTCACCCTAAATAAAACACACCAATCTTCCAATTAAATGTGTGATTATGTGATTCTGAGAAATACAGATTTATTCATGGCTTGCAGGTTATAAATGATATTGTTCAGGACTTCCACCCAGAATTAATTATCTAGCTCCTACACTTTATTGATTAATGTTCCAAAATCCTATGAGTGGATTGTAAATAATATGTATGTAAATAATAAAAAGTGCATCTGGACTTTACTATATCAAAAGGCCAGAAAGAATTATTACCAATGGTAAATGAGCTATAATTTGTTAAGAGACCCTCACTAACCAACAACAACTGTGGGATTTTCTGGGAATGGCAGGTTTCTGTTGAAATTGATACAAAATTTTGGCCTTAAGCTGGGAATGGTGGCATGCATCTGTAATCCCAGTAACATGGGAATGTGAGATAGGAGAATTGCAAGTTCAAAGACACCCTCAGCAATTTAGGAAGACAGTAAGCAACTTAGAAAAGTTCTGTCAATAAATAAATAAATAAATAATACAGCACAAAATTTTTAAAAAATAATGATTTAAAGAGTATTACTTAGAATTTCATATTATTCTTTTATGAATACTTACCATGAGTTGTTTTGTTTTGTTTTTGTGGTGCTGTGGATCCAGGGCCTCCTGCACATTAGGCAATAGTCTACCAATGAAGTTACATCCCTACTTCTCATGAAGTTCTTGACAGAGAAGTGAGGCAAAGCAGTATAAAATCAAACCAAGATATGTCTGTACAGTACTGAGCTGGGTCAATTTTCTTTGTTTTCTCAATGTAATGATATTATTAAAAATAAGAACTAACAATCTAAATTTGTACAGATTTGTCTTATAAAAACTATAAAATAAATAAAAAGGGCTCAGTGTTTAAGTGTCCCTGGGTAAAATCCTCAGTACCAAAGAAAAAAGTTTATGGCCTTATAGTCAAGCCTCTAAATGAAACTCTTAAAGGAATAGATTCTGAAACTTTAGAATGGTTTCCTAAATTCTAATAGACTGAACACTAAAAAAATTCTAAACTTCAGCCATCACTTTAGACTTGTCAAACTTAAATAAGCCCTTCAATTTATATGTACATGAAAAACAAGGAATTGGGCTGGGGTTCACTCAAAATTTGGGATCAACCCAGCATCCAGTGTCATTGTTTCAAAGTAATTATATCAGACTGTTAAAGGAACTCTGTTTTTTGTGTGGGCAGTTACAGCCATGTATGAACTGTTACAAGAGGTTGACTAGTCCATGGTAGGGAAACCCATCACCATCTATGCTCCTCACCATGTGCTATCTATGCTAGATCAAAAGGAGGCTATTGGATAATACTGGAAGGAGAAGCAGATATCACACCATTCTCCAGGACTATCCTATTTTAAACCCACACACTCTGCATTCCCAGTGACACAGAGATAGCACAACTTGATTGTCTGCAGGTCATCAGGAAGGTTTCTTTAAGCAGCCATATTTGGTGGATCAACTTCTGAAAACCCTGATACAGAGTTATTTACTGATGTTAGCAACTTCATGGAACAGGATAAGAGGTATGCACTCATTTTTCCTTAAAACTGACAGGAGTCAAACTAGGAATCCTTCACACAAGATGATAAGAGCTCTGCCATTGAGGAGTCAGACAAGAAAAAGATTAGAGCCAGGTGCGGTGGCACATGCCTGTAATCCCAACACTTGGAAGGCTGAGGCAGGAGGATCATGAGTTCTAAGCCAGCCTCAGCAATGGCGTGGCACTTAGCAACTCAGTGAGACCCTGTCTCTAAGAAACAAACAAACAAACAAACAAAAAAGGGCTGAGGATGTGGCTCAGTGGTCAAGTGACTCTGAGTTGAAGAATCCCCGTACCAAAAAAAAAAAAAAAAAAAAGAAAGAAAGAAAGAAAAAGAAGATTAGTGACCTTTCTTGCCAACCTATAGATGATCTTAAGCTGATATTAAAGAGAGAGAGAGAGAGAGAGAGAGAGAGAGAGAGAGAGAGAGAGAGAGAAACAAAAACAATACACAGAAATTCTACCAAAATGATGGTGATCTTTGGGATAGGAAGAGTTTAAACTGTCTTTCTACACTTATTATTTCAGGCCTCAGAGAACTAAATTCCATCTTACATGGGTTCCAATATTATGCAGAAAATATACTGAAGGATGCTTGTTGGACCCACAGGTTATCATCCATTTCAAGAACTTCAGGGTTGCCTTAGAGGATATTTCCCTTACAAAGCAATAACAGGAATAAGATGCAACATTTCATTAAAAAACAAACAAAAATGACTAAATACTAACTATACTAATACTAACTATTAACACAATTTGAATGTAAATGATTGACCTATAATGAACACTTCTCAAAAACCAGGCCATGGGAAAAATTAGTCCTTTCACAAGACCCTATTCCAGATGTAGTCCCTAGCCAACTTAAGTTAAAAGAAATCAAGAATAAAATATTTGAAAGTGTTACCTACCAATCACAGATATAAGGATGGTTATTTCTAGATTTGGCATGAATATCTATGCTTTATATCTACTTCAGGCCCACTGAGTCAAAATGTTTCTCTCTGTTGAGAACAAAGAAGCACTCATATGACCAATGGCCAAATGTCATATAATTTCTGGGATGGATTTCAGAACAAAATTGCCACCAAATTACAATTTTATAAGAAAATGACTGGTTTGCAACATGCTGGACATGGAGACTGGGAGTGAGATGTGTGGCACCAATAGGAATTCAATGGTTACATGGGACCCACCTGTGCCTATAGCTTCCTCCCCCCCAAGATAGCTTAAATCACAGTATGGTGCATCAGTGGGTCCAGGGATAGTGCATGAAGACATTAAGTGGGATGGATAATATCCCAAATCTCTGCTGTAGGATGGTCTTGATCTGTGTTTTACTGGTATGATCACCAAGGCATCAATCTCTGGTTCTCTAAAATTATATGCCATTAGACATTTTCATAGATGCCCAGGGAGAACTTGTGCTATCACAAAAGCTATGTGTACATCCCTGTTAATCCAGGAAATGACTTTCTGAATCTATAAAACAGCCCAAGAAGAGGCCATGACTGATGATTCAGCACTAAACTTAAATGCGTGGTTATGATCTTGATTGGGGGAATAGATCCTGGCAAAATTTACTGATGTTTCTAATAGGTCTTGTATGCACAGAGTTACACTTATGCTATGGGATTTACCATTTCTGAAGAATAATGTCTTGATTATAAGCCACGGATGTCCCAGGAAAAAGGTGAGGAAGACATGATACTACCAAACTTCAAAATGGGTTACCATGGCTCAGCCAAGAAAATAAATTCAAAATGATTTTTTATAACCAGGCCAGTTTCTTCCATATTATAGGTGCCTTTTTCCAATGAAGTCCCTACCCAAAAGGAAATAGTCAGATAAGGTCAAAGGATTGCTGTACTCTTACAAATATGTGGTGGAAAAAAATGACAGTGGGGAACTGAATGTGCTCATAAGCTCCCCACACAGTAATCAACACCTAATTTTCAGAATTTTCTATCTGTTTCTGTATGGGTCTCTATTTATAGATACACATGAATTTATTTATATATGTATAAATATTTTATATTTTTTTGTATATAATATATATTTATTTATATATATTTATATTAACATATAGTATATAATATACATTATGTGTATTTTATATGTATGGATATAAATGAATTTTAGATATAGATATAAATGAATAATATCTACCTTCCCAGCACTCAGGGGTCACAAGTTATACATAAACACAAAAGATGACACCTACAAGGGTGCTTGGCCAAAACTAAAACTAGACATAGGTCACTCTACACAACACAGATACTTTTAATTATTTAAGTGTTCTGAAGATCTATGTGAACAAGGAAAGATGCACACAGCCCATTCTTCAGAAGCAGTTACTCTCTGGAATATTGGATAATGCCCCCTGTCCTGGATCCACATAACTTCCCCTGAAAAACCATATAAGGGATTCATGGTAAGGGAAAGGGGAAATGTCATTGATGGCATTAAGTTCAAATCCAGCCTCAGCATCTTAACGAAGTCCTAAGCAACTTAACAAGACCCACTCTCAAAATTTAAAAAAAAAAATTAAAAAATGGGTTGGGGATGGGGCTCTGTGGTTAAGAGCTGCTGGGTTCCATCCCTGGCAAACACACACACGCAACCTTTAAAATACTTTGAATTAAATGCCTATTAAAATAAAACTTTATCAAAAATCATGGAATACAAGGAAAGCAGAGCTTAGAGAATAATGTAGAGAACTGAATGCATGTCTCAGAAAATATGAAAGATCTGAAACAAATCATCTGAATTTTTTACTTTGGATCTCAGAAAAAGATGAGCAAATTAAATCCAAAGTCTGTAGGAAAAAAAAAAAACACACATATTATTGCAAAGATAATAAAAGAAAGTAAACAATTTTTAAATGACTTAATAACTTTTTTTTTACAGAACATGAAGGTATCCAAAATTGGCAAGGAAAACACATTACCCAAACAAGAATCATTGTAATCAAGGAACATTAATTCAGGAAAATTTCATTTGCTTACTATGGTGACAAACACTTAACCCTGTATAAACCCACCTAAAAGAAACTTACATAAACAACTAGTGGCACATCTAGAATGTAAGAAAGTATGTTCGATATGTGTGATAAAAAAATAAATAAATGCTGTCCTCTGAGACTCGAGATAATTATGAGGTTTGTGTGAGAATATCAAAGAATGTGTAAGAGGACATGAAAGCACAGGTGAATATGTATATGTATGTGATACTAAAATGTCTCCTCAAGACCTCCTCAGTGCTGCCCATGACCCATTGCTAGAGCTTACCTGGCATACCTCCTGCCTACCTCCCTTTGTCATTTACCTGTGGTCACTTCTCTTAGGTCAATGGAAAAATTGCTGTACACGCAGAGTGCAGCTTTGTACTCTTTGTTTCTTCATTCCAGAGTAACACGGTGCTTAATATAATAAGCTGTGGAAGGAAAATTGTTGTGTTAAATAAATCCCTTAATAAAAGACAGTTATTCTGCACAAAACATAATGAATAATTTTTAAAAAGAATGTTCAAAACTGATACATGCACATATAAGGAAATTAATCTCAAGAAATGCTATTAAATTATTCATCATTAACTCAATAATTATTACCATTAATATTAATTAATTTTCAAAGGATGATCTAGAGTATCAGATAACTATCAGGGAAAAACAAAACCCTCCAAAATCACAAATCACAGAATATAATTTCTAGGTGGATCAGAGGCCTAGACCTAAATTTTATAACAATGTAATGCAGCATTAAGTTAGCAAAATAAATCCATGAATTTGTAGCAGGGTAAAAATTATTAACCTAAAAGTACGAAGAAGTAACCACATAAAAGAACAATTATCAAACAGTCAATGTGAGCAAAGACTGTAAACAGACTGAAGTAAACAGAAGATTCTCCCTTTTCTTTCTAGTAGGGCTTTTGCTGACATTTAGAATTAGACCATTGGACAGAGTGACAGTTTTCTCTAACTATAAGATGTATCATTTGCATCACCTGCAAAAATGATTTTCATTCACATAATAAAAACTTTCAAAACTGTGACAGATAAGTTTTATAACTTTGATTTTTAACAATACTGGGGATTGAATTTAGGGTGCTATATCTCTGAATTATAATCCCAATCTTTTTCTATTTTTTTTTAATTATAGATGGACACAATTTATTTATTTATTTGTTTATATGTGGTACTAGAATCAAACCCAGTGCCTCTATACATGTGAGGCAAGTGCTCTACTACAGACCTATAGCCCCAGTCCTATCCTTTTCTATTTTTCAAGTTGAGACAGGTTTTAACTTGCCAATGTAGGGACCTGAACTTTTGATCTTCCTATCTCTGTCCACTAAGTTGCTGAAATTACACATGTACAATGCCCAGGTAACTTAGAAGTTTTATTTCAAAACTATTGAAAATAACCATTTTGAGCTTATAGTAATGTAGATTTTATCTTGTATCACTCCTATGATTACATGAGAGAAAAAAGAAACATACATATACATATTGTATTATTACACATAATATTTTTTAAAGTTTCCAAACAGCCTTTCTTTCAGATGAAACTCTCACGAAGCACATTTTAATCCATCTTACCTTTGACATTCCCTATCTTACCATTCTCTCTGCTAATCAGAAGCATAGATGATTGGGTATTTCTTGAGAGGCTTGTGCTACTCTCTGTGAAATTCTTTCCTATCTACTGACACCACTTCTGCAACTTTTGAGTTATTGTATCACCAGAAGGTGACAATACAAGAGGGGTGTGTGTGTGTCTGTAGCCATAAGTTAAAAATGATTTACAATTTATTTTGTAACAAATAAGATTTTTAGACCAAATTCCTGTGTGTGCACATGAGCATAATCACAATACATGATTAGCCTTCTAAACAGCAGTCTTTCTAACTGTCTATATCAAGATGTATCTCCATTAGAAAGAAGTGAGAATGTACACTGTAGAATCAATATTTTACTTTTCTCTGTGACTGACCATTTCTCAGTGATTCTGTGATTCACGAAGTCTCACCTGCCATAGTATTATCTATTTTGAGAAAACATTCTAAAATATGTTTTCATATAAATTGACCAAATCTATTTACTTTCCATCTGGGACTAAAGACAGAGTAATTAGTTAACTATTAGAATTTCCTGTTTAAATGTAGTGAATGTGCTGGGCGCAGTGGTGAACACTTATAATACCAATGGCTTGGGAGGCTGAGGCAGGAGGATCAAAAGTTCAAAGCTAGGTTCAGCAATTTAGCAAGGTCCTAAGCAACTGAGCAAGACCCTGTCTCAAAATAAAATACAAAAAGGGCCAAAGATGGGGATCAGAGGTTAAGTACCCATTGGTTCAATTTCTAGTACCAAAAAAAAAAAAAAAAAGAAAAAGAAAAAAAATGGTAGTGAATGCTAATAATTTTACATTGCCTTGATATCCATTTTGAATACATATCTAACTTGCTTGTCCTGAAAATTTGGTTTATTCATCTATGAAACAGGTTGTATTTCTCTTCTTCCTCCACTAAAGAGCTTGGAGGAGAAAAAGAACTACAAATGGTTTTGTGGATGAATAAACCAAATTTCTGGTATGAACTTATAGTAATGTAGATATTTATCTTGTATCACTTCATACAACCACTTCATGGTGACCACCTCCTGGGGCACAGGTAGATTAACTGGTCTGCTGGCTCCCTTTCCCCACATGGATGGTGAGATAGCCCAGTGACCCCTTCTCATACACAGAGTGATTCCACATAAAATGTGCTTGCTTGCTGGAAATCACCAATAACTACTCTCCCTGAGAAACCTGCTCAGGTAATATCCTGTACCACAATAAGGGCTATAGCTCACTGGCATCTCCTGTTCCTCCCTTTTATCACTGCTCCTCTGTTTTGTGGTTATGTCTGACTTCCTCACTTCTGTGAAACACTGTAGGGCATGCTACCCTCTTCTCACTGGGATCTAGCAATAAATAATCTATTATGTTGCCTACTATGCACTTCACCTTCCCAACACACATAACAATAACTTGTTTTTCAGTGAAGGCTCTCCTAGACAGTGTCTATCTTAATAGGAATAAAGTGAACACAGATTATATAAAAGCCAAAAGAGTATCTCTTATGTAAATAAGTTTCCTATGTAAATGAAATCTTACATGGATGAGACATTGTGGCATGAGGTCATCCACCAAAATAAAGAAGAATCCCATCATTTTGATTTGCTTTTACATCACTGTGACCAAAAGACCTAGAAGAACAATAAGAATAGGAAAGGTTTATTTTGGCTCATGGTTTCAGAGGGTTAGTCCACAATTGGCTAACTCCATAGCTAGGGACCAAAAGTGAGGCAAATCATCATGGTGAAACTGTGTGGCAAAAGAAAGCAGGACATGACAACAAGATAGGGGAGACAGGGTGAGAGAGAGAGAAGAGATTAGAGGATATGAGAGGATAGAAGAGAGGGAGAAAGGGGGAAGAGTTTGGAGGGACAGAGTGGTCCACTAACCTGGTACAAAACAAACCTCAATATCATGCCCCCACTGACCACCTATTCCAGTCACACCATACCTGCCTATAGTTACTCTTCAGGTAATCCATCAGTGGACTGATACACTTATTAGATTAAAGCTCCCACAACCTAATCGTTTCACCTGTGAACTTTCTTGCACTGACATACACATGAGGTTTTGAGGGACACCTCATATCTAAACTGCAACATCCATTAAAGGCATATTGTAAACCTCTAGGATCAAATCCACTCTAAACAAAAAAGGCTATGGCTAGATTTACAGCCACTGATAGGAGACTTAAAAAGCAATCTAGAAATAATTTGAAAAACTCTCAACATATATGGGATTATAATTTAACAAATTATGGTTCAAAAATCATTCAGAAGAAAAACAGAAATGACAAAACGTTACTTGGATGACTGCACTGTATTGCTAGATTTGCTCTTTTTACTGCTGTTGTTAAGATACATACAATGTGCTCCAGAGTGCAGTCTCAAGAGCTTCATGAAAGACGTAAGTTGGTAATGAGATTATGTGGGCATAAAAGGGCTTCTGAGACACTGAAGGGATGAATTATTGGGTTAAACAGTACTCAAAGCCTTAGAAAGCTTGCAGGGGTACAAAGACAACTCCAAAGAATATGATAACAAAGAAAAATTGAGAGGGGAATGTTTTGAAGAGGATCTAAACAGAGTAATCCTAGGTGTTAACTAAAAAATGTAATCATAAAACATCTTAGGGAAGACCTTCTGCCTAGTACACATGCAATCTACCCTGTATATATTCACCTTTGCTTGTAGAAGCAGTGCAACTCTCCACTGTATTCAAGCCTGTCTCCACTGAGGAGTGGGTAATAAAATGTTCAAATCCTCTCCACTGAGTCCTCCAAGTTCTTTCTTTGGTATTGGTAAATTGGTACACTGAGGCATTTACAGTCCTGGGATTGAAGATGGCATCATGGAAACCTCTAGCAAGATTTCAAAAAGCCTGGGAGCCCAGGCAATGTTAAGAGACCAGGGTTAAGGCAATGAGTGAACCTGTTAAAAGTGACACTGAAGCTAAAGCTGCAATGGAGACCTCCAGGAGTTAGAGATGCCAGGAGCATGTAACACCTAATAGAAAAAACTGCAGGCAGTGAGTAGAGCTAGCCCAGGACAAAGGCCATGTTGGCTGCAGCCAGAAAGGCAGTAGGAGCAGGGATACTACAGCTCTTTGGGGGAACAAGTTTCACCACCACAAGCCTTGGATGCCATATGTGGAGCTAAGGACTTAATATTTATCTGCTAAGTTTTCATGTTGCTTTTGTCCCATCACTTATTTCTAGACTCCTATTTATCTCTTTTGGAATAAAACTGTTACTGTATATAATTACATATTGAGTATACATAACTTCTTTTGATTTTTACAAGGGCTTACAGCTAAGAGGTTGCAGTATCCCAGAGGAGATCTTGAACTTGGGACTCTTGAACAATGCTAGAAATTATAAGAAAATGGGGACTCTTATTAATGGACTGAACTCTGAACTGTGAAAAGGCATAGCTTCTTGGGGACTAGAGGCAAAATACTATTATTTAGACTTGCAATATCCCCCCAAAGTTCATGTGTTGCAATCATTATCTTTAATGAAGCAATGTCAGGACAGGGGGCTTTTTTGAAGTAATTGAATAATGAAGATTCTGATATCATCAGTAGATTAATCCACTGATACCTTAAAGGACTTCTTGAAGGTGGTGAAAACTATAGTAAAGTGTGGCTCTGGAAAAGAAGGTCATTAAGGGAGAGCACTGGTGGACTATATCTTGTCCCTAGTTCCTCCTAATCATTTCTCTCTACTCCTTGGTTGCCATGAACTGACTGCTGTCCTCTGGCAAACACATGCTATCATGTTCTGCCTCACCTTGTTGCCGCCTGAAGCGATGGCCGCTTGGAGCAACGAAGCCGCAGGAACAAGTTCAGAGGCGAACTGGAAACAAACAGCTTTTTATTCTGATAACTTTTCTCTCTGGCTCTAACAACGACTAACACACATCACACACACCACCAAAAAATGGGGCTGACCTGATCAGCAATCTCGGCTCAAGTCACTCGAGATCCCGGGCCAAGTCCCGCGAGATCCCGGGCCAATTCCCGTGAGACTACGGAAGGCGGCAATGCCCAAATCTCCATCGCCCATAGTCAACCACAATTTACGCCATCTCCCCAAACAGGGCTCCTGCATCACCTCAAGTCCAGAACAATGGAACTGGTCAACCATGGGTGAAACATCTGAAACCATGAGCCAAAATCAACTTTCCCTTCTCTATATCATTAATACCAGGGAGTTTGGTATGAATGATAGCATTGATGTGCTGACTAACACAGTCATATACAAAATGAGAGAGAACATTCAAAGGATCCTTATGGAGGATTCTGCCACTACTTTGCAGGCAATTAAGGCATTCCTTAGAGTTGAACCACTATGAGACCTAAATAGGTAGAAGATAGGGCCTTATTAAGTCATAACTTTTATTGCATTCTGGCAGGAATAAGACTAAGGATTCTGAAAACAGAAATGTGTCTATAAAATACAAGAGTTCTTTCAATAGCTGGACAAGAATTCCTCTGGACTTAAGGCAAGAATTTCTCAAGTCTCAGTCACTACTCAGATGTATATCCAGAAAGATGGAACAATTTCAATGAGAAATGAGACTTTCATAGCACAGAGTACTCCAGATATTTGAAAGAAATTATAAAAGAAAGATGGTACCCCTTGAATGAGTTCCTATAAATCAATAGATATTATGATTTTCAACAACTGAAACCAGTGCCTGAAGCAAGGAGCCAACCACCAAGCAGCTGCTTTGAGCCTGGCTGTTGGAGGAAAATGAAGATATGAAAGAGAAAGAAAACCTATTTAAAAAGGCAAGCACATCCTAGGTAAAAAAAAAAAAAAAATGTACTTGCTGTAAAAGGTAGCTCTTCCAGACACTTTCGATGAGGCCAATATCACATTAATTCCAAAGCCAGGCAAAGACACTCAGGCCAATATCTTTAATGAACATATATGCAAAAATCCTCAACAAAATTCTGGCAAATCGGATTCAAAAACATATCAAAAAGATAGTGCACCACGATCAAGTGGGGTTTACCCCAGGGATGCAAGGTTGGTTCAACATTTGGAAATCAATAAACATAATACATCACATCAATAGACTTAAAGATAAAAACCATATGATCATCTCAATAGATGCAGAAAAAGCATTTGACAAAGTACAACACCCCTTTATGTTTAAAGCTCTAGAAAAATTAGGAATAACAGGAACATATCTCAACATTATAAAAGCTATCTATGTAAAACCTCAAGCTAACATCTTAAATGGAGAAAAATTGAAAGCATTCCCTCTAAAAACTGGAACAAGACAGGGATGCCCCCTTTCACCACTGCTATTTAACATAGTACTTGAAACTCTGGCCAGAGCAATTAGACAGACGAAAGAAATTAAAGATATCCAGATAGGAAAAGAAGAGCTCAAATTGGCACTATTTGCTGATGACATGATAATATACCTAGAAGACCCAAAAAACTCTACCAGAAAACTTTTACAACTAGTAAATGAATTTGGCAAAGTAGCAGGATACAAAATCAATACCCATAAGTCAAAGGCATTTTTGTACATCAGTGACAAAGCCTCTGAAAGGGAAATGATGAAAACTATTATATTTACAATAGCATCAAAAAAATAAAATAAAATACCTGGGAATCAACTTAACGAAAGAGGTGAAGGACCTCTACAATGAAAACTATAGAACACTAAAGAAAGAAATCGTAGAAGACCTCAGAAGATGGAAAGACCTACCTTGTTCTTGGATAGGTAGAATTAATATTGTCAAAATGTCCATACTACCAAAAGCATTATACAGATTTAATGCAATTCCAATCAAAATCCCAATGACATTTCTCAAAGAAATAGAAAAAGCAGTCATGAAATTTATATGGAAAAATAAGAGACCCAGAATAGCTAAAGCAATCCTGAGCAGGAAAAGTGAAGCAGGCGGCATCACCATACCAGACATTAAATTATAGTATAGAGCAATAGTAACAAAAACAGCATGGTACTGGCACCAAAACAGACCAGTAGACCAATGGTACAGAATTGAGGACACAGAGACTAATACATATCATTTCAGCTATCTTATATTAGACAAATGTGCCAAAAATGTACAGTGGAGAAAGGATAACCTCTTCAACAAATGGTGCTGGGAAAACTGGAAAGCCATATGCAACAAATTGAAATAAAACTCTTATCTCTCACCATGCACAAAACTCAAAGTGGATCAAGGACCTAGGAATTAGACCAGAGACAATACGCCTAATAGAAGAAAAAGTAAACTACAATTTCCAACATGTCCGATAAGGCTCCAAGTTCCTTAACAAAAATCCAGTAGCGCAAGAATTAATACCAAGAATTAATGAATGGGATAGATTTAAGCCAAAAATCTTCTTCTCAGCAAAAGAAACAATCAGTGAGGTGAATAGAGAGCCAACTAACTGGGAACAAATATTTAATACACGCATATCAGATAGAGCACTAATTTCTAGAATATATAAAGAACTCAAAAAACTTAACACCAAAAAACCAAATAATCCAATCGATAAATGGGCTAAGGAATTGAAAAGACACTTCTCAGAAGAAGATACATGATTAATCAACAAATACATGAAAAAATGCTCAACATCTCTGGAAATTAGAGAAATGCAAATCAAAACTACTCTAAGATTTCATTTCACTCCAGTCAGAATGGCAGCTATCAAGAACACAAACAATAAATGTTGGAGAGGATGTGGGGAAAAAGGCACACTCATACATTGCTGGTGGGACTGCAAAACGGTACAACCATTATGGAAAGCAGTATGGAGATTTCTTGGGAAAATGGGAATGGAACCACCCTATGACCCAGCCATCCCACTCCTGGATCTATTCCCAAAGGACTTAAAAACAGCATATTACAGTGACACAGCCACTTCAATGTTTATAGCAGAACAATTCACAATAGCTAGGTTGTGGAACCAAACTAGATGTCCCTCAGTAGATGAGTGGATAAAAAAAAAATGTGTGGTATATATACACAATGGAATTTTACTCAGCAATAAAAGAGAATAAAATAATGGCATTCACTGGTAAATGGATGAAGTCGGAGAATATAATGCTAAGTAAAATCAGTCAATCTCAAAAATCCAAATACCGAATGTTTCCTCTGATATAAGGAAGCTGGTTCACAGTATTGATGGGTCGAGGTACATAGGAGGATTAGAGGAACACTATAATGGTCAAAGGGAAGGGAGGGGAAGGGAGGGAGCAAGGGGTTAAGGGGGAAAAAAAAGAAAAAGTGGTTGAATAAGATGGATATCAGTATTCTAAATGCATGATTGAAGACTTGAATGTTACGAAAATACTTTGTATACAAACTGTTTTGTGTAAAAAGATGCTCTATATGTGTAGTATGAACTGTAATACATACTACTACTATAAATAAAAAATTAAAAAAAAAAACAGTGTACTGCTGTAAGAAGAACAATTATTTTCCAAAGAAATAGTGGGAACTGTCCAGTTGGGGGTATACTCCCCATATGTTAGGGAAGAAAGAAAGAGTAGATGAGGACCGAGGAGGCCCTTGGGCTCTTACAGATTTTACTCAGCTGATCCAAATTTCCCCATAGGAGCCCCTGGTACAGTTTGAAGTAGGAAATAAATCCCTTGAACATAGGTGCTACTTATTCACTAATAATTACTAAAACAGGGAGGAAAAAGCTAAGGATCTGCAATATGTTCACAGGAGTATCAGTTGAATCTCAAGATATATCTTTGTTCCAGCCATTGGAATATCAGCTGTGAGATGTGACTTTAAAACACAATTTCCTACATATACCAGAGTGATCAGTACATCTCTTAGGTTGTGAACTTTTGTGCAAACTAAATGCCCAAGGAAACTCCTCTACAGGACTACTGGATATACAAATTTCCCTGGAGCATTGTGAAGAGTTATAGAAGACACTTCTGAGAAAGAAACAATGTTCAAGAACAACTGCCTCTAAAAGGCTGTGAAAAGTAAAACCTAAAGTCTAGGTATTTCAAGAAGGACTAAGAACATATTGTCTACATGGAATGAACTAAAAACAGAGCATGTATTCTCAAATTTAAAACAGTATTTACTAAATGAGGAAGATCAAAAGGCAACCAGCCTTTGTAAAAACAAATTTAAAGCACCATTTAACTTGACCTGCCAATTACCTTAGAACACACCAATCCTTCCAATTGAAAAATGTGTTTATGTGATTCTGATGAGTAAACATTTGTTCAGGGCTTGCAGTTTGTAATTCATATTGTTCAGGATGCACCCCAAGAATTATGTAGCTCCTTCACTTTATTGATTAACGTTCCAAAATATTATGGATGCTTTTCAGTACTAAATTTAAAAGATGCCCTTTACTGCTCACCCCTGGGAACAACCTCAGATCTTTTTTGCTTTTGAGTGGCAGGATCGTCATACATAGGCAGGGTAGCAGTACTGTAGGAAAGTGCTCCATCAGGAACTTTAAATCTTTCCTACTTCAATTCCAGAATCTGTACAAAGGGATTAAGTCACCTGAAATTTACTCAGGGAATCCTATTGAAATATGTGTATTATTTGTTGATGGCTAGTACTACCTATGAGTTATGCTTAACTAACTCCATTAAGACTCACAAACATTTGGCATGTCATGGATATGATGTTTCCCTGAGAAAGACTCAATAGTGTAAATGAAAAATGTGCATCTGTTATTCAATATATCAAAATGTCAGAGAGACTTCTCACCAACTGTAAAAGAGATATAATTTGTTTAAAGACCCTCACTACCATCAACAATCATGGGGTTTTGTGGGAATGGCAGATTTCTGTTGAACATGGATACAAAATTTTGGCCATAACCAGGGCATTCTGGAGCACACCTGTAATCCCAGCAACTTGGGAGGGTGAGACAGGAGATTTCCAATTTCAAAGCCAGCCTCAGAAATTTGCCAGCCCCTAAGCACTTAGCAAAGTCCTGTTTCAAAATAAAAAATAAAAAAGGATAAGGATATGTCTCAGTTGTTAACTGCCCCTGGGTTCAATTCCAAGTACCAAAAAAAATTTTTTTTTGTTTTATAATCAAGTCTCTAAATAAAACACTTAAAGGAATAGATTCTGACTCTAATGCTATCCTAAATTCCAATAGGCTTTCAACACTAAAAAAATCAAACTTACTCAAGCAACCACTTTAGGTTTGTCAATTTTAAATAAGCCCCTCAATTTATGTGTACATAAAAAAAACAAGGAATTGGGCTGGGGTTTACTCAAAATTTGGGATCAATCCAGCATCCAGTGGCATAGTTTCAAAGTAATTATATCTGATTGTTACAGGAGTCTGTTTTGTGTGAAGGCAGTTCCAGCCCCCTATGAACAAGAGGTTGATAAGTCCACACTGGAGAAACCCATCACTATCTATGCTCACCATCATGTGCTAACTATGCTAGATTAAAAATGAAACTATTGGATAATACTGGAATGATAGGCAAATATCACAACTTTCACATGGACTATCCTAATTTAAACCCAGAAACCCTGCATACCCAGTGATACAGAGATAGTATGACATGATTGTCTGCAGGTCATCAAAAAGGTTTTTTCAAGCAGCTATATTTGGTGGATCAATCTCTGGAAAACCCAGACACAGAGCTATTCACTGATGTTAGCAACTTCATGGAACAAGATAAAAGGTAGGTATGTACTTATTTTTCCTTAAATCTGGCAAGAGTCAAACTATGAATCCATCACACAGGATAAAGCAAACTCCACCATAAGCTGTTGAGGGGGCAGACAGGAAGAGGAACAAGAGGGACTTCTATTGCCAACCTGTAGATGATCTTAAGCTGATATTAAAGAGAAAGAGAGAGCCCAGAGACAACATGCAGAAATTCAATGAAATGATGGTGATTACTGGGATAGGAAGAGTTTTAATTGGCTTTGCTCTTCTTATTGTTTTAACCCTCATAAAACTAAATTCCATTCAGATGGAGTCCAGTAATATGTAAAAATTATACATATGGATGTTTTTCTATTCACAGGTTATCCTCCTTTTCAGGAATTTGGGGTTGCCTTGGTGGGTGTTTCCCTTCCAAAACAATAACAGCAATAAGATGCAATACTTCATTAAAAAATAAACAAAAACATGAATGTTGATTCTAATGCTTACAACAATTTGAATGTAACTGAGTGACCTTTAAGTAATACTTCTCAAAAACCAGGCCATGGGAAAATTACTCCTTTCCCAAGAAGCCAGATGCATTTAAGTTAAAGGAATCAAGGATAAAGTATTTGAAAGTGTTACCTAATAATCAGATACAAGGATGGATACTTCTGGATTTGGGATGAATACTTATGCTTTATGCCAACTTCAGGCCCAGTGAGTCAAAAATGTTTCCTTCTGTTGAGTACAAAGAGACCACTCATTTGACCAATGGCCAAACATCATATAATTTCTGGGATGGATTTAAGAAAAAACTTGCCACCATATTACAATTTTACAAGAAAACGACTGGTTTGCAACACTCTAGACATGGAGAATGGGAGTGAGATGCCTGCTACCAAACGGAATTCAGTGGTTACATGGGACTATCCTGTGGCTATGATTTCCCCAGGATGGCTGAAGATGCACTATGGTATACGAGTGGGTACAGGGATAATGCATAAAGACATTAGGTTGGCTGGGTAATATCCCAAATCTCTGCCATAGGTGCACCTTGATTTTTTTTTTTTTTTTTACTGGTATGACTACCTGACATCAATCTCTGATTCTCTAAAACCAAATAGCATTAGACATTCTCATAGGAGCCCAAGGTGGAACTTGGACAGCCCAGAAGGATGCCATCATGATTGATGTTTCAGCACTCAACTTAAATGCATGCTGATGACCTTGATTGGGGAATATATGCTGGCAAAATTTACTGATATTTCTAATAGCTCTTGTATGCACAGGGTTACACTTATGCTATGGGATTTATCGTTGCTGAGGAATAATGTCTTAAGCCATGCTGTTTTAAGAACGAGGAGAGGAAGACAGTACTACCAAACTTCAAAATGACTTATCTTGACTTATCCAAGAAGAAAAATACAAAATGCTTCTATGACAACCAGGCTCACTTCGTCTATCTTTTACATGCCTTTTTACCATGAAGTCCCTGCCCAACATGAACTAGCCAGTGACACCAAGATTCCTGAACACTTAAGAATATATGATGGAACAAACTGACAGTGGGGAACTGAATGTGCTCATAAGTTCTGCACACACTATCTACACCAATTATCAGAAGTTTCTCTGAGTTTCTGCCTCACCTATATTTTAGAGATTAACATAAACTAACATTAGCTAAAAATGAACAAAAACTCCCTTCCCAGAACTTAGGGGTTGCACTTAAACACGAAGGGAAAAGGTCACACCCAGAAGGGTCCTTGCTCATATGCTAACCAAAACTAAAACTAGATATAGGCCACTGCACAATACAGATGCTTTTAACTATTTAAGTGTTCTGTAGATCTATATGAACAAGGAAGATGCACACAGCTCATTCTTCAGAATCAGCTACTTTCTGAAACACTGGATAAAGCCCCTGGTCCAGGACTCACATACCTTCCCTGAAAAACCATATAAGACACACTTATTAAGGGAGAGGGAAGATGGTCATTGATGGCAAGAGTTAATCATTTTCCCAAAGCTCTTTCTTTCTCCATTACTCTGCCTCTGGCTGCACTGACTCTACTGGACAGCAGTGAACTGAACCTTGTGAGGTTACACTACTTTAACCAACAATAGGCAGAATACACATTCTTCTAAGGCCCACATGAAATGCTCACCAACATGTACCACACTGTGGACCTCAAAATTTAATAATATCTTGCTGTTCTTAAATCAATATGAAGTCACACTAGAAAGAAAAAAAAATAAAAAATTAATTGGAAAATACCCATACTCATGATGATAAAATAACCAATTTTAAATAGTATATTAAACACAAAGAAAACTCAGCTGGGCAAGGTGGTGCACACCTGTAATCCCAGCATCTCAGAAGGATGAGGGAGGAGGACCACAAATTCAAAGTCAGCCTCAGCATGTTAGGGAAATCCTGAGCAATATACTGAGAACCTGTTGCAAAATAAAAATTTAATTTAATAAATGAGCTGGGGCTGGGGCTCAGTGGTTAAAAGCTGCTGGGTTCAATCCCTGACACACACACACACACAAAATCATTAAAATATGTTGAATTAAATGGCCATTAAAATAAAACTTCATCAAAAATTGTGGAATACAAGGAAAGCAGAGTTTACAGGAAAATGTAAGGAACTGAATGCATGTCTCAGAAAATATGCAAGACCTAAAACCAATCATCTGATTTTTTTACTTTGATCGCAGAAAAAGATGAGCAAATTAAATTCAACATATTTAGAAAAATGACATAATATTGTAAAGATAATAAAAGAAATTAAACAAAATTTTCAAGTTACATGATAATTCAGTAGTTTGTAGACTATGATGTATCTAAAAGTCAAAGGAAAATATAGCACACAAAAAGATTCACTGCAAATCAAAGAATATTATTAATTCAGGAAAATTTCATCTGCTTACTAAGGTGGAAAACTCTTAACTACGAATAATCTGCCTAAAACAAACTTAGGTAAATAACTAGTGGCACATTCATAATGTAAGAAAGTACATGTGATAAAGAAGAAATTCAGGGTTGGGTTTGTTGCTCAGTGGTAGAGCACTCACCTAGCATGTGCAAGGTACTATGTTTGATCCTCAGCACCACATGAAAATAAATAAATAAAATAAAGGTGACCTTGATTGGGGTCAACTAAAAAATTTTTTAAAAAAGAAATTAAAAACAAATGCTGTCCTCTGGAACACAAGAGAATTATGAGGTTTGTGTGAGAATATCAATGAATATGTAAGAGGACATGCAGGCACAGATAAATATACAATTGTGTCTAATCCTGAAATGTCTCCTCAAGACCTGCTCAGTGCTGCCTATCACCCATTGCTAGAGCTTACCTGAAATGCCTGACCTGCCCATCACACCTTTGTCACTTACCTGTGATCCCGTCTCTTGGGTTGCTGGAAAAATTGTTGTAAATGCAGAGTGGCAGTTTTGTACTCTTTGTTTCTTCATGCCAGAGTAAAATGGTGGTTAATATAATAAGCTCTGGAAAGAACATTGTTGTGTTAAAAAAATTGCTTAGTAAGAGACAGTTACTGTCCACAAATATAATCAAGAACTTTTTAAAATAATGCTCAAAACTGATACATGAACATGTAAAGAAATTAATCTCAAGAAATACTGTTAAATTATTTATCTATGATTAACTCAATAATTATTAACATTAATTTTAATTAATTTTCAAAGAGTGATATAATCCATTAGGGAAAAGAAAACAAAAACAAAAACAAAAACAAAAAACCCCACCAAATTCACAAACCAGAGAACATAATTTCTAGGTGGATCAGAAACCTAGACCTAAAGTCAAAACAATTTAATGCAGCACTTAGTATATAATTTAGCAAAATAAATTCATGATTTTCTGCTAGTCATTGTGACTTTGCGGGTAATAATTATTAAACTAAATCTAGGAAGAAGTATCCATATTAGAGAATAATTATCTAACATAGTCAAAGTAAGCAGAGATGGACAAAGACTGAATTAAACTCAAGAGTCTCTTTTCTTTCTTGTAGAGCTTTTGCTGACATTTAAAATTGGATCACAGGACATGGTGACAGTTTCCTGTAACTGCAAAATGTATCATTTGTATCAAATGGAAAAATACATTTCATTAACAATGAAAGAATAAAACTTTTTAAAACCATGACAGGTAACTTTGATAACTTTTTTTTTTTCAGTACTTGGGATTGAACTCAGGGTGCTCTACCACTGAATTATAATCCTGGTCCTTTTCTATTTTTTTATGTTAAGACAGGGTTTAAATTACCCAGGCTCGCCTTAAACATGTGATCGTATCTCAGTCTCCAAAGTTGCTGAAATTACAGACATGCACCACAATTGTCCAGATAATGTAGTATTTTTTATCTAAAATTTATTCAAAATAACCAGTCTGAGCTTATAGTAATGTAGTTATTTATCTTGTATCACTCCTATGATTACACGAAAAACAGAAAGATCTATTATTACACATAATATTAATAAAAGTATTCCAATATCCTTTCATTGAGATGAAACTCTCATAAACCACATTTTGACTCATTTTACCCATGATATTCCCTGTCTTACCATTATCTCTGTTAATCAGAAGCATTGGTGATTGGTCTTTTTTTTTTTTTTTTTTTTCCTTTGATACCAGGGATTGAACCCAGGGGCAATTAAATACTAAGCCACATCCCCAGCCCTCTTTCATATATTATTTAGAGACAGGGTCTCATTGACTTGCTTAGTGCTTCACTTTTGCTGAGGCTGGCTTTGAATTCGTGATCCTCCTATCTCAACGTCCCGAGCCTACTCTTGAGAGTCTTCTGCTACTTTCTCTGAATTATAATGTGTGGGCACTGCTTGTAAATGTTTTAAAGTTACAGTCACCAGAAGGTGACAATAGAAGAAATGTGTTTGCACATGCACACATACGTGTATCTGGTGTGTGTGTGTGTGTGTGTGTGTGTGTGTGTGTGTGTGTGTGTTCATAAGTCAACATGATTTAAAATTTGATTTTTAACAAACAAGATTTTTAGATCAAATTCATGTATGTGTACATGAGCAAAATCATAATCATGATGAGCTTTCTAGCCAACAGTGTTCCTACACTGTCAATTTCAAGATATATCTTCATTTGAAAGAAGGGGAAATACACACTGTTGGATCAATGGAATACTTTACTTTTCTCTGTGACTTACCATTTCTCAGTGATTCTATCATTTATGAAGACTCATCTGCCATATTATTATCTATTATTGAGAAAACATTCTAAAATATGGTTTCATATAAATTGATCAACTCTATTTACCTTCCACCTGGGATAAAGACAGAGTTATTAGTGAACTACTAAAATTTCCAGTTTAAATGTAGTGAATTCTACTAATTTTACATTCCCTTGACATCCATTTTTGTATACATATCTAATTTGCTCACACCAAAAATCTGGTATATTTATCCATGAAACAGTTTGTAGTTCTCTTTCCCTCCACTAAAGAGCTTGGAGGAGGAAAAGAACTAGAAACGTTTCATGTATGAATAAAACAAATTGCTAGTATGAGCTTATAAAATATTGATATTTATCTTGCATCACCTCATACAACCACCTTGTGGTGACCACTTCCAAGGGGACAGGTAGATGTTGCAGTTGACAGGTCTGCTGGCTCCCATTCCCCACATGGATGGTGAGATATCCCAGTGACCCCTTCTCATACACACTCATACACACTCCATGTAAAAATGTGCTTGCTTGCTGGAAATCACCAGTTATGACTCTCCCTTAGAAACCTGCTCAGGTAATATCCTGTACCACAATGAAGGCTATAGCTCACTGATATCTCCTGTTTCTCCCTTTCCTCACTACTACTCTGTTTTGTGGGTTATGCCTGACTTCCTGGCTTCCCATAAACACTGTGGGACATGCTATCCACTTCTCACTGGGAGCAAGCAATAAATAATCTATTATGTTGCCTCCTCTGCACTTTGTATTACCAACACACTTACCAGTGACTTGTTTTCTAGTAAAGGCTCTCCTAGACAGTGTCTATCTTGGTAGGAAGAGTGAACACTGATTATACAAAAGCCAAAAGGATATCTGTTATGTAAATAATTTTCCTATGTGAATGAACCTTGACATGGGTAAGACATTGTAGCATGAGTTCATCTACCAGGATAAAGAAGCATCCCATCATTTTGATCAGCTTTTACATAACTATGATCAAAAACCTGTCAAGAACAATTAGAATAGGAAATGTTTATTTTGGCTTATGGTTTCACAGATTTAGTCCACAATTGGCTAACTCCATAGCTTGGGGACCAAGGTGAGGCAGAACATCATGGTGAAAGTATATGGCACAAGAAAGCACCTCAGGACATGGTAACAAGAAAGAGGAGAAGAGGGAGAGAGAGATGGATAAGGAGAGAAAGAGAGACAGAGACAAAGAGACATACAGAAAGAGACATAAACTGAGTGCTGCACTAACCTTGGGATAAAATATAAAATCCAATGTCATGGCCCCATTGGCCACAACCTCCAGCCACACCCTACCTGATTACAGTTACCATCCAGTTACTCCATTAATGGATTGATATACTGATCATGTTAAAGCTCCCATAATCTAGTCATTTCACCCCTGAAACTTTTTTCATTGACTTACACAGGAGATGGTGGGGGATACCTCATATCTAAACCATATCACCCATGAAAAACACACTATAAATACCTAGGATCAAATCCACTCTAATCCAATCAGAGTGGGGCTAGAGTTTATAGACACTGATGGGAGATCTAAAACACAAACTACAAATTTAAAAAGATACATCAAAATATATTGAATGCTAATTTAACAAACTATGGTTCAAAAAATCATTCAGAAGGAAAACAGAAATAACAAAATGTTTCTTGAAAGACTGCAACTGGAGAGACAGCTTTGTAAAGACAGGAAAATCTATGTACTCAGAATTTCTGCCCTAATCTTAGAAAAGTGAGCAATACTCCCTTCAAGCTACATTCCAAATTAATTTCTTCAATCCATAGCAATCCTATATCTATTTCTTTTTTACCTTTCTTTTGCTACTCACATGGACAGTGATCATGCAAGACTCTTTATGAAGAGCACTGCAAATGTAGATGTATTAAGGTTTTCATAAAATTTTAGATCTGTCTTCTTGCTTCACTGAGCAACACATTTGGGTACATGGAATATAGAATAGGCCTTTGTGTTCCATGATTAATATATTTAATCAGGAATATACTTACAAATTTATAATGCAAGTGTACTGGCACCTAGAATTTCAGTTTCTAAGAAGACTTAAGTGTAATAGCAGGTTCTGATCTGAAATATATGCACCATTCTTCCTTTGACCTCTAACTTCCATTCAGGCTAGTTTGTGGAGCCAGGATGTTGTGTTCTTGTCCCAAGATGCAGTGTGACTTTGGGAGGCTTGCAATGTCATTTTTATGAAAATTCTCATTGTCACATGAGCCTCTGTGAAATCTGCTCACAGGTTGTGAGAACTCATATCTTCTGTGCTTTCATGGAGTCATATTGGGAATGTGGTACTCAGCACTGTGGCCTCTATGCCTGTGAGCTCAAGGTAGTATAGTTCTTTGTCTATCACCTGTCCTCCCTTAATCCTTAACTCTCAGGTTAATGCTCCTGCCATTTTGAATTTGGTCACTATGTCCACACCTACTTGGGTGTTCTTGTATCCTGCCTATTGCTATCTTTGGTGTTACATTTTTTCTTTTGTTCTTTTGTTTGTTTCTAGCAAATTTGAAGAGGAAACATTCTAAGTGTACATTATGATTCATTATAATATATGTCCTGAAATAAGTGAACATGTTGGTTAGACAAGTCACTTATATTTCAGGAAAAATTAAAATTACATGAATGGGAGAACTCTATGCTTTAAACTTCAGGTTTCAAAAAAGCCCATATTTCTCAGGGGTAAAACATGAGGTTGGAATAAAAAAAATTCTTGAATAACAAATGTCAATAAAACAGATTATTTATGTAGTGTGTGTGTGTGTCTGTGTGTCTGCTATACTGACCTCAAATGTGAGAAACATGGTAGAGGTCAGTTGTTTCCCTCTTTCTAGGTCTTCAGGCCATAAGAGCTAGTTTTCTCATTGTGGCTATTAGTGCAGTGTGGAGAATACGACTCATGATGACAGATCCTAAAATCATGTCTTGACTGTGTGGATGTCCACATAGTACAGTGTGCAGTCAAATGGCTCTGGAAAATATGTAGATATGGGTCCTAGATAAAACTCTGGTGCTGCCCAGCAAAGAGCCGAGCCGTAGCCGTGCACTGGGAGCTGTGTGGTGAGTGGGAAGTCCTCCCTGCTCTGGAACTCTTTGTTTAATCAGAACTTGTGCAGAGTCCTTAATTTCCTCGTGCCAATCTCTTAAATTGGTGCATGCAGGGTTGAGAATGTGTTATGACCCATTTGTGTGTGCATGTGTGTGTGTGTGTGTGTGTGTGTGTGTGTGTGTGTATTTATACTAGACATTTTCCATCTGTGCACAACACATGTGTATCATCACTCACATGCCTCCAACTTTCTAATACTTGGTATCTAAAGTTCATTTGTAGGTCAGTGTGTGAAGCACTGACCTAAAATACATGTTTGCAATTAATATTTTTGCACCTAGGTGATATAGTATTCTGACAATATCTTTCCTGTGGCATTTCTGGTGGCAATGATAACATAATTGTGCAATAATAGTGTCTACAGAATGTATGATCCTCAACAATTCCTGATGGAGATTATAGAAGAAATTTAATTATCACAGAGTTTTCTGAAAGGCTTGAAGGTAAGAGTTATCTTTTGAATACCTGAAAAATAAATTCCTATTCCAAGAATATACTTTCTAATTTTAGAATTTTTCATGCTCCCTGTTATTACTGACATTTCAGTCTTGGATTCTTATAACCAGATGTACAGAAATGCATGTTTAAATATTTTAAAAAAATAGACCTTTCAGTGATAACCTGTAAATACATTCCCTGGCAATATCAAGGAATAGAGCTGTCTGAGAGTTGAGAAGATGGCTGAAGTGCGCTAGCTAGCAAGTACTGAACTCCTCCCAACACAGAAAGGAGATAGCAAAGAAAAATCAGAGTTGAGACATGTGTGACAAAATATATGCTCTAAGACTGGATATTACAAAGTCTGAGACCTGCAGAGACTGGAAGATGGGCTAAAAGTAGAAAACAAACTCAAAATGCCCTAACCCCAAAGTGCAACCTGGGGATTAGAAGAGTGGTAGGGCAACTTGGGTTGGGGGAGTGAATTTCTTAAGCTCACCCACTTAAAAACAGTTGAAAAGACAGGCAAAATTTAAGCATGATGCTAACAGAAGCATCCTTAAAGCAGTGCAAACAGGTTAAAACCAAATTGTGAAAAGAAACCTGAGCCAGAGGTCTAAAGCTATCTTGTAGAGTCCTCAGCAGTCTAGTTAACCTCTAAATCATCATGGTATCTTCCCAGGCACAGACAGCTGTATATTAAACCTGAGGAAAATCCCCTGCACTGAGACATCTTAAGAATCCACTCAGCATAATGAGTAGAAGGACCATTAGGAGCCAAACATACTGAAATCCTCTCCCTTTACCCTCAGCACAAACAAGGAGAATGAATGGGCTGTTGGGGATTTATGCTGGGAAGTACACCTAGCCCAGCTCTGCAACCCAGGCAAGGACAGAAATCCCTGTGCATTGTCTACTTGCTCAACTCATAAAGAGACATCAATGAAGCAGTCTGGCCTCAAACAAAGGGTAGAAGATTCACCATGTCCCAATCACTGACATTGTGGGGAGGTACAATGGGAAAACTATGGCATTCCTCAGGATTATGGGACCATACCAGACGGAAGATGCATGAATATCCAGTGACACAGACATTCAGTGGAACATTACCAGTCTAAGCAGCAGAAAGGGGCTGATCCTAGCCCTAACTGGTGCATAGCCTGACATGTAATCACAACACACAAGTGAAAGGGCATTAGTTGTATATTTGTGGGAACTTGCATAAGATATAGAAAACAGGGAATCAAAAACCTACATTTACAATGTGGGGCAGTGGAAACTAGTGAACCACCTGAGACCCTCCACTATGGTACTTCAGAGAGTGACTTCAGTTGGGCGAATATTTCTGCACCGTAGTACAATAGTGGAAAATCCACAAGCAGAACTCCTGCACTCACAGATATCCCACAAGATCTTCACTATCATGAAAAGGATCCTGTAGAGGGGAACAGGTATACAGTGACCCACAAAAATCTCAGGGACACTCCACAGCCTGCATCCTGAACTACTGCATGCAATAGAAACAGGCCAGCCACAACACGGCACCCTCTAAGCAATCAGCTGCAGGCTCCTGAGCTAACAAACCAGAAGCTGCTGTTAGTAAGTTCTTTTCAAGTAGGTAATGGGCTCCTGTATGCCTGCTACTCAGGAGAGATCCACAGACAAACACTGATGGACATCTGCTAAACGTCCAAACCCCAATGAAATCCAAACCAAGATTCAACAAGAATTCTCTTCTCCTTGCCATTGTTTACTATAAATAACTCTTAACATGAACTTTAATCCTTCAATCAACTCTTTAACTTGAATTATTTAGTTGTTACCCTAAAGCCAACATTGTACCTTCAACACATTTTAATTATTAAATCTAAAATTTTCAAGCATTAATTGGAATCAATCCTCCTCCCCTTACTCCTATTCATCCTCGTGCACTACCTGCCACTAACTCAAATACCCACCATTCATCTATTTCTCCTTTCTACCTTGGTGTGAATTTTATTCTTTTCTAACATTTACATTTCTTTCTTTCTCACCTCCTTCCTTCTCTTTTTTCCTTCCATCCTTCCTTTTTTTTCACGTTTCCCCTATACTTTTTGCCCATTCTTCCAACTCTTCTTTTAGCTCACACTTAAGATTATAGTTAATTCACTAAATTTAACAACTAATTTTTGACCTATTCTTGAACTGTACTATAGGTTCATACCTGAATTTGAAGAATGATAGAACACAACTACAACAAGTTTTGTTTCTTATAAGGTTGAACAGCATGAGGTATGTCTCTGAAGAGATTATAGTAAATAGGGCTCAGTGGCATCTCTGAAAGTTTTGCTAATACTGGCATCAGCAGTGGTCACCCTTTGACTTAAAATATCATTATCTGGATATTCACCCAACTCAGAGCTCTTAAGGAAAAGAAGCTAACAAACTAGTCCTTTGTTGGGAGCCATGCCTGAGCTATTTGAGCATCTTCACTTGGCCTTGGAGCCATGGAGATTTTGGTTTGGCATTACAAGCTATTTTGTGGCTCCACTCACTTAATTGATTGTACAATGCACTGACTTCTGTCTTTGCTTGGCTAGGAAGACTGATCTCTAGATCCAGAGTTGAGCATGACCCATTGGGAACTAGACAGCCTACCTCCTACCTTAATTGGCTAAGAACATTCTGTAGAAAGCATCTGAAGTTCCCCCATATAAAAAAAAGCAAATGCGGGCTCTTGCTCTCTCTTCCCAGTGTGGAAGCTCAGCTAGTAAGGTCTTGCCTGTCTTCCCTTCATAAAAAATTCTTCCACGTTGTGTGATTTTTCACCCTACTTCTCAGCCAGGCCACTCCACGTGGGGGACCCCAGATTCCATCACCTACACTGGCCGTGGGCAAGAGTCCTTCACTTAAAAGAAGTTATAAATGTACTGATAGATAGGTATACATACAAATATGAAAAAGCCAGAGAACAAACCATCCCAAACACCTGACAATGCTTCAAATAACAGAATTGACACCACAGTGGAGCGAATGTCAGGAAGGAATTTAGAAAGTTAAGCTATTGCATGAGCTAAAAACAGATGTAATTGGTGTAACCAATATGGAAAGCAGTTTGGAGGTTCCTCAGAAAACCTGGAATGGAACCACCATTTGACCCAGCAATTCCATTTCAAGGTTTATATCCAATGATCTTAAAAATCAGCATACTACACTAATACAGCCACATCAATATTTATAGAAGCTAAATTCACAATAGCCAAACTATGGAAACAACCTAGATGCCCTTAAACAGATGAATGGATAAAGAAAATGAGGTACATATACACAATGCAATATTACTCAGCCTTAAAGAAGAATGAAATAATGGTATTTGCAGGTAAAGTGATGAAACTACAGAATATCATGCTAAGTGAAATAAGGAAATTAAAAAAAAAAAGGCCAAACATTTTCTCTGATAAAGAGATGTTAATTCATAGTGTAGCAGTGGGTAGGGATGAATGAAGGAACTGATTCATAATGGGGTAGAGAAGAATGAGGAGACTTTGGGTTGTGCAGAGTGGAGTGAGGGGAGGGGAGGCACTCTGGGGATGGGAAGGATGATGGAATGAGACACTCAATATTTCCTTATATATACTATACCATGTACAGTCAGAAAAATGAGAAATTGTGCTCCATTCGTGTACAGTGTGTCAAAATGCATTATGCTGTCATATATAACTAATTAGAAAAACTAAAAAAAAATAAAATAAAGAATAAGGATAGAATTTTAAAAACTGCAAGAGAAAAATGGCTGATCACATTTAGAGATATACCAATCCAGATTTGAACTTATTTCTCACTCCAGAACCTAAACGTCAGGAGGGCTTGGAAAAATACATAGAAAGCGCTTAAAGAAATGATTGCCAAACAAAAATACTATGCCAAATAAAGTTAAGTTTCAGAATTAAAGATGAAATAAAAACCTTCATGATAAAAAGAAAACTGAAATAATTCATAACTATGAAACTGCACTACAAAACACACCAAGTAAAATATTTCATGAAGAAAAAAATGAAGAATAAATTACAAACCAGCATAGGGATGAATTACACTAGAGGAACAACCAATTAAAGTAGAATCAAGTTCAAGTTGTGCATTAGAAATAAATCAAAATGGCAGAAAATAAAGTCATCTCTCAATAAAAATCCTGAATGTAAATAGTCAAACTCTTCAATCAAAAGACATTACATGTCAGATTGTAACAAAAAACAATACCCAACAATATGCTGTCTGCAAGAGACTGACCTCACAGGCAAAGACATCCACCAACTGAAGGTGAAGTAATGGGAAAAAAACAAAAACATAGTATTCATATGGGTCTCATAAATAAGCAGTGGTTGCTATTCTTTAGGGCAACATTAATCAGAAAAGAGAAAGTAAGTCATTTCACCATGCTTAAGAAAATCATATACATCAATAAGATTTGATGATTGTAAATATGTATGCTCCAAACAATAGAGCATCTATGTACATCTAACAAACCATTCTCAATATTAAGAATCAAATGGACAAAAATACAATAATAATGGGTGACTGAAACATGCCTCACTCACAAGTGGATAGACCATCTAAACAAAAACCAAGTAAAGATTCTACAGAACTAAAAAATAAAATTAATGTTAGGGACCTAAAAGATATTCACACAATATTTCACCCATCAACAACTGAATTCACTTTCTTCTAAGTAGCACATGAAACATTACCTAAAAGAGACTATATATTAAGTCACAAAGCAAATCTTGCCAAACATAAAAAATAGTGACAATACCTTGTACTCTATCAGATCATAATGGGTTGAAATTAGAAATCAATGATAAGATAATAAAAAGAATATTCTATTGTCAAGTATAATTAAAGAACAAAAAAAATAGCTAACACTCCAATGCTTGGAGATTAAATAATTTACTTTTGAATGATAAATGGAGAGCAGAAGAAATCAGAGGAGAAATAAATTCTTAGAAGTAAATGAGAATTGTGATAAACATATCAAAATCCCTGGGCCAATATGAAGGAGTTTCTAAGAGGAAAGTTCATAGAATTGAGCTCATACATTAAAAAAATTAAAAAAAAAATCAAATAATCTAACATTACATCTGAAGGCTCTAGAAAAGGAATAACAAACCAACATATAAATCAGTAAAAGACAAGAAATAATTAAAATCACAGACAAAAATCAATGAAATTGAGATTAAAAACAATACAAAGGATCAACAAAACAAAGAGTTGGATTTTTGAAAGGACAAACAAAATTGATAAGCCCTTAGCCAAACTAACCAAAAGAATGAAGGAAAAACTCAGTTGATAAAAATTCCAGATGAAAAAGGCAATATCACCACAGAAACTACTAAAATCCTCATAATCATCAGAAACTATTTTGAAAATAAAAATACTGACAAATTTCTAGTGACAAAGCTTCTGAAAACATAACCTTGGAGAAGACAACATTTTTAACAGTGGGGCTGGGAAAACTGGAAATTCATATGTAGTAGAAGGAAATTTAACACCTATTTTCTAGCCGCCACAAAATTCAACTCAAAGTGAATCACCACAGTAAATCTCACATCATGTACAACCAAAGTCTGGGAACCTAATTGGAATAAGATGTACTCCATATGTTTGTATAAATACGTCAAAATAATTTACTATCATATATAGGTAGAAAGAACAAACCAAAAAATGGGAATTAACGACCTAGGAATTAGACCAGAAACTCTATACCTACTAGAAGAAAATGTAGGACCAATACTTCAACATATCAGCTCAGGAACTGACTTCTTTAGCAAGACTCCGAAAGCACTAGAAGTAAATAAAAAATCAATGAATGGGATGTAAATTAAACTTAAAAGCTTCCTGACAGAAAAGGAAACAATTAAAAGCATAAAAAGTAAGGTAAGAGAATGACAGAAAATCTTTGCCACCTGCACCTCCTTGTCATTTATATCCCAAATATACACAGAACCCAATTAACAATAACAACAAAATATCAATAAATAGGCAAAGGAACTAAAAAGACACTTCTCAAAGGAAGAATCACAAATGGCCAAAAAATCATGATCAAAATCTCTAGCAATTAGGGAAATGCAAATCAGAACCAAACTCAGATTTCACCTCACTCCAGTCAGAATAGCAATTATCAAGAATACAAGTAAAAATAAATGTTGGCAAGGATGCAGGGGGAAAAGTACATTCATACACTGTTGGTGGAACTGAAAATTAGTGTAACCACTCGGACTGCAGTATGGAATCTCCTCAAAAATGTAGGAATTGGACCACCATACAACCCAGCTATCCTACTCCATAATATATATCCAAAGAATTTAAAATCTGCATACTACAATAATGAGACCACATCAATATTTATAGAAGCACATTTCACAATAGCCAAGCTATTGAGCCAATCTAAGTACCCTTCAACAGAAGAATGGATTAAGAAAATGTGGAATATACACACAATAAAGTAATACTCAGTCATAAAGAAGAATTACATTATGGCATTTGGCAGTAAATGGATGGAACTGGAGGCTATCATGGTAACTGAAATAAGCTAATCCCAAAAAGGCAAAAGTAGAATATTTCCTCCAGTATGAAGAAGCTAATCCAATATAAGGGGGAGGGGTAAAAAAAGAACAGAAGAAAAATCAGTAGACTAGTCAACAGGAATGAAGGAAGGTTGGGATAGGGCAAGATAGTGGAATGAATCTGACCCTTTCTTATGTACATATCATAGTGAATCTCACTATCATGTACATCCATAAGACACTAATTAAAGACACAACTATAAGTAAATAGAAGAAAGGATCAGTAGAATAAAGGAAAGAGAACCTGAGGAGATTCAGGGGAATAGAAGGGAGAGTACTAGGGAATGAATTAAAACAAATAATTATCCATGCTTTTTAAATTATGTAAAAGTGAATACCATTATCATGTATAATTAAAATATCCATTAAAAAAGAAAAGAAGTATATCTTTCAGAAAATTTTGATACATAGGCACCTTTTTTTGAAAAAGTAATTACTGGGGAAAAAGACAGACTTGAGAGTCCCTGACCTTTATAGTGTTTTCCTGAAGGAGATACATATGAGTTTGGAATGATTGATAATAAGATATTTTCCTGTTTTCTCCCTACATTATAATTTGTTGGCTTAACTCAGTGATAGGCATTCATTTCAGGATTTTTTTATACCAATATAAAATGTTTACATTTTTATTTTCAATACAATTAATTTTACAGAAATTTTCAGAGATAGTATGAGAGTTTCCTATACCCTTAAATTGGTTCTACTGTCAATATCATGGTAATGATGATATTCTGGGATACCTCACTAAAATTTACCACAATTTGTAGTATTTATTTATTCCTACTCAAAACTGGCTTGTAGCTCATTGTCTCAAAACCACACACATTACTCTCATTTACCCAGGCTTAGGAATCCAGATATAGATGTTGGAGAATTCTGAGGACTCAAACTAAAACTGACATTGGGAAATATCCACTCTAAGTTTATGTGACTATTATTAGGAGTTAGTTCCTGCTTCACTGAGGTGATTTCACTGGAGAATAATTTCAAGAAATTAAAGAACTAACGACCATCCTTCACTAACTCTTCTTCTAAGGGGAGAAAAAAGAACATTAGAAGGAAAGAACACTTTCCAATGTATTCTATCAAGCTAGTTTTAAATGACACTACAATGAGATAAAAATTGTTTGCAAGAAAGGAAAATTATAAATACCAATGCCGCAGTTCTCAAGAAAATACTAGCAAACAAAATGTATCAGCCACACATATTAAAAAAAAAAAAAAAGTACACCATGACCAAGTTGTATTTATCTCGGGAATAAAATTTTGGTTCAATACCCCAAAACAATAATTGAAACAGAATGTATTAATAGAACAAAGGAAAAATACCAGAAGATCAGTTTTAGTGATATAGAATAAGCATTTCACCAATCTGAAACACATTCATAGTTAAAACTACGAAAACCTTAGACATAAAAAACAATGTTCTTCCCCTAAAAGGGCAACATGTAAAAAATAACAATATGTGGTATCAGGACAGTCTCAGTAATTTTCTCAAGATTAAAAACAGTATGATATTATTTTAGTCATAATTTGTGTCACTGTAACCTAAAGACTACTATCTCCTATCCTTTTCTTTTTCTTCCTAATTTCTTTGTTTTTTTATCTCATCTTTCAATTGAAGTAAGTGCACTCTCACTTATGCTTAACCATTCCAGTCTATCCTATATTATTTCTTACCCACATTCCTCCTTGAGTAATAGAATTTCAGAGACCATTAGTAATAATGTTTACAGAGTATATTGATACATGGTTTGTTCATAACCTACCACTATTACTGGTGATTACTTTCTCTTCTCACAGAGGTACTGAGAGTTGAAAATAATACTTTGATTATACTGATTAGATATGTGGAAACAAAGATAGCCCAAGCCCAGGGTTTATTATAAACAATGAAATAGTCACTAAAGGATTCTAAAATAACAGAGGAAGGGAAAGCCTCCCAAAAGATGTAAAAACAGAGGACCTTATGAAATATAATGAGTTGGGCATGGTGGTGCATGCCTATAATCCCAGCAGCTCAGGAAGCTTAGACAGTAGGATCACAAGTTTGAGACCAGACCCAGCAACTTACTGAGCTCCTAAGCAACTTAGTATGACCCTGTCTCTAAACAAAAAATTTAAAACCGTTCTGGGGATATGGCTTAGTCACCAAATGCCCCTAGTTTCAATTCCTGGTTCCAAAAACAAAACAAACAAACAAACAAACAAACAAAAGGAAATAACTAAAGAAACAGGCCCAATTACATGTTACCTTTATGAGACTCACTTCACAGGCAAAGACATACACAGCATATAAGTTTAAGGAGAGCATGCAGGAATAGCTACTCTCATATCCAACAAATCAGGCTTCAAGATGAAATCAGTCACAAGACACAAACCAGAACATTGCGGCAAGGGGACGATCCACACAGGGGCTTTGAAACTGATCAGCGAGGAAGGATAGAAAGGAGCCTAGAAGCGCGAGCGGTGTCCAAGTAGAGCTCTTTCACACAACTTGCCAAGCCGATCCTACATGCTCTGGAGTGACACAAAGGTCTGCGGAACTGCTGTTGAGCGGGAGGAGAGCACCGCCATCTTTGAGGAATACAGTGGCTAACCCAGACAAAGGAAAAAGACAGAAAGGAAGAACAGTTGCAGACATCCAGGGAGCCACCAACGCTCTGAGAACAGCACACACCTGAGTGAGACTCGGGTAACCAGCAGGGGAGGGCGTGTCTGAGGCCGGCGCAGAAGCCCCAGGAAGCTACAATTGTGGGTGGGCATGGGGAAAGGGTACCTTCTGGAGGGTCCCTTTCCCGGTGCCATTCATCTGCTGGTACACAACCTCCCTGAGCCACTCTTCTGGTGTGCCATTCTGCCACTGGCCAAAGGTGCAGCCTTGACTCCACTAACAGGATTGCTCACTGTCTAGACGCAATCCAATACAATTGGCTTAAACTGGAAAGAAATAAGGAGGGCTTCACAGGGTCCGTTTTGTTTGAGACTTGGGGTTCGACTTTTTTTTTTTTTTTGTTATTTTGCTTGTTTTATTGGTTTTCTGATTCTTGTTTTTTTTTTTTTTTCTTTTTTTTGGTTTTGTTTTGTTTTACTTTGTTTTTTGCATTGATTGTCAGTGTGTTTGTTTGCTTCTGCTCCTCTTTTCTTTCCTTGTTTTCTTCCTTCTCACTTTTGCATCTTTTCTTCGTCCTTCATCTTTCCTATTTATACCCTGCCAGTGCATACTTCAAAGAGGCAAAAACAAGTTATACGCAGAATTTGGGATTTCTAGAACGGGAGCAATTGAACTGTATAGCAAAGCGGTGTTATATATAGTTCACTCTCTACTTTCTTGACTCTCTCCTCTCTCTTACACCAATTCCTACTCTTTTGTAATTTTTTTTTTATCTTTTCCATCTTACTTTATTTCTTCTATCAACAGCTCCATAAGTTAGGTTTATATATAAATTGGTCTTTCCACCTAATTGTTCGCTCCATTCTCTTTCCTCTCTCATCTACGGATACTAAACAACTTCCACTAAACCACTTCCATAGAACTCTCTTTTCATACTTTCTAAGAAAGAACAATTCAAGACACTCACTTCCTTCTTCCTAAACATAGAACCTCTGTGTCCAATACTTGAAGCTATAAAACCCCATCAGAAGCATACAGAGTAAATTGGAAACAATATCTGGGTTAACTAAATCTGTACATTGTGATCAAACTTGGATTTTATGAATAGAAAGTTTTATATTTTATAGTGTAAAGGAATTATAAGGGGATCTAATAGCATTGTACTACAGGAACAACATAAGGCTTTAAGGTAAATTTAAAATAGTCAAGGTCCCAGAGTGCAGGAAGAAAAGACACACAAGCAACATGAAAAAACAAGGGAAGAAACTGACACAAACAAATGAAGACAACTCATCAGTAGATTCCATGGCAAGCACAGTTGGTGAAATGCCAGAGATGGAATTTAGAAATTACATATTCCAAATGTTTATGGAACTTAAGAATGAACTAAAAAAATGAGATGTGGGAGCAAATACAGGTGGAAAAAGATCATTTTGACAAAGAACTCCAAAAACAAATACAGGAAGTAAAAGATTACTTCAATAGGGATACAGAGGCTCTAAAGATAAACCAAACAGAAATTCGAGAAATGAAGGAAGCAATAAGCCAAAATAAAAGTTCAATTTAAAGCATCACCAACAGAGTAGACTACTTGGAAGAAAGAACCTCAGACAATGAAGACAAAATATATATATTAGAGAAGAATTTAGATTATACAGCAAAACTCGTAGGGAATCAAGAACATAACATCCAAGACTTATGGGACAACATAAAAAGACCAAACTTAAGAGTGATTGGTGTAGAGGAAGGGGCAGAGTTTCAAGCCAAAAGAATGAGTAAATTATTTAATGAAATAATTACAGAAAATTTTCCAAACTTGAGGAATGAATGGGAAAACCAAGTTCAAGAGGCTTACCGAACACAAAACAAACAAAATCACAACAGATCCACACCAAGACACATTAAAATGAAAATGCCTAATATACTGAGCAAGGAGAGAATACTAAAAGCAACAAGAGAAAGGAAGCAGATTACATATAGGGGGAAACCAATCATACTATGTTCAGATTTTTCAACCCAGACCTTAAAAGCAAGAAGATCCTGGAATAGCATATTTCAAGCTCTGAAAGAAAAGGGATGTCAACCAAGAACCCTATATCCAGCAAAACTGAGCTTTAGATTCAAAGATGAAATAAAAACCTTCCACGACAAGCAAAAGTTAAAAGATTTCACATCTCGAAAGCCAGCACTTCTGAACATCCTAGGCAACATTTTTCATGAAGAACAAAAGAAAAATAACAACGAAAATCAACAAAGGGAGATATTAAACTAAGGGAAATACTAACCAGAAGAGAAACCAAATCAAGTTAAAACCATAATACAAATAAAAATGGATGGGAATAAAAATCACATCTCAATAGTAACCCTGAATGTTAATGGCCTAAACTCACCAATCAAAAGACACAGATTATCAGAATGGATTAAAAGAAATGACCCAATAATTTGCTGTCTCCAAGAAACACACCTCATAGAAAAAGACATCAACAGACTGAAAGTGAAAGGCTGGGAAAAGTCTTATCACTCACATGGCCTGCGGAAACAAGCAGGGGTTTCCATTCTCATATCAAATAAGGTAGATTTCAAACCAAAACTAATCAAGAGGGACAAAGATGGATATTTCTTACTACTCAAGGGAACCATTCATCAACAGGATATAACAATCATAAATCTATATGCCCCAAGTAATGGAGCACCTACATTCATCAAACAAACTCTTCTCAAGTTCAAGAGTAAATAGACCACAACACAGTTATTCTAGGGGACTTCAACACACCTCTCTCACCAATGGATAGATGATCCAAACAAAAGCTAAACAAAGAAACTTTAAGCCTCCTTAAAAGAATTAATAATTTAGACCTAACGGACATATATAGAATATTTCATCCCTCAGTAAACGAATACACTTTTTTCTCAGAAGCACATGGCTCCTTCTCCAAAATAGACCGTATATTATGTCATAAGGAAACTCTCAGCAAATATAAATAAATAGAGATACTACCCTGCATTCTATCAGACCATAAAGGGATGAAATTGGAAATCAACGACAAAACAAGGATTAAGAAAAACTACTCCAAAAACTGGAAGCTAAACAACATGCTACTGAATGAACAAGGGGTTGAAGAAGACATCAAAGAGGAGATTAAAAAATTCCTAGAGGTAAATGAGAACACAGATACATCATATAGAAATCTCTGGGACACTATGAAGGCAGCAGTAAGAGGAAAATTCATTGCACTGAGTTCATTCCTTAAGAGGAAAAAAACAACAAATAAATGACTTAACATCACACCTCAAAGCACTAGAAAAAGAAGAACAGACCAACACCAAGAGCAGTAGAAGACAGGAAATAATTAAAATCAGAGCAGAAATTAATGAAATTGGGACCAAGAAAACCATTCAAAGAATTGACAAAACTAAAAGTTGGTTCTTGGAAAAAATAAACAAAATTGACAGACACTTAGCAATGCTAACAAAAAGAAGAAGAGAAAAAACTCAAATTACTAACATTCATGACGAAAAAGGGAATATCACAACAAACACTTCAGATATACAGAAGATAATTGGAAATTACTTTGAAAACTTGTATTCTAATAAAACAGAAAATATTGAAAACATTGACAGATTTCTAGAGTCGTATGATCTGCCTAAACTGGAACTGGAGACTATACACAACTTAAACAGATCGATTACAAGTGAAGAAATAGAAGACGTCATCAAAAAGCTACCAACAAGGAAAAGTCCAGGACCTGATCCGTTTACATCCAAGTTCTATAAGACATTCAAAGAAGAACTAATACCAATGCTCTTCAAACTATTTCAAGAAAAAGAAAAAGAAGGAGCTCTTCCAGACTCTTTTTATGAGTCCAATATTACATTAATTCCAAAGCCAGGCAAAGACACATCCAAAAAAGAAAACTTCAGGCCCATATCTTTAATGATCATAGATGCAAAAATCCTCAACAAAATCCTGGCAAATCGGATACAAAAACATATCAAAAAGATAGTGTACCACGATCAAGTGGGGTTTATTCCAGGGATGCAAGGCTGGTTCAACATTCGAAAATCAATGAACATAATACATCACATCAATAGACTTAAAGATAAAAATCATATGATCATCTGAATAGATGTAGAAAAAGCATTTGACAAAATACAACACCCCTTTATGTTCAAAACACTGGAAAAACTAGGAATATCAGGAACATATCTCAACATTATAAAAGCTATTTATGCAAGGCCCCGAGCTAACATTATCTTAAATGGAGAAAAATTGAAAGCATTCCCTCTAAAATCTGGAACACGACAGGGATGCCCCCTTTCAGCACTGCTATTTAACATAGTACTGGAAACTTTGGCCAGAGAAATTAGACATACGAAAGAAATTAAAGGGATCCAGATAGGAAAAGAAGAGCTCAAATTAGCACTATTTGCTGATGACATGATAATCTACCTAGAAGACCCAAAAAACTCTACCAGAAAACTTTTACAACTAGTAAATGAATTTGGCAAAGTTGCAGGATACAAAATCAATATACATAAGTCAAAGGCATTTTTGTACATCATCAACAAAGCCTCTGAAAGGGAAACGATGAAAACTACCCCATTTACAATAGCATAAAAAAAAATATACCTGGGAATCAACTTAACGAAAGAGGTGAAAGACCTTTATAACAAAAATTATAGAACACTAAAGAAAGAAATTATAGAAGAACTCAGAAGATGGAAAGACCTACCTTGCTCTTGGATAGGTAGAATTAATATTGTCAAAATGTCCATACTACCAAAAGCACTATACAGATTTAATGCAATTCCAATCAAAATCCCAATGTCATTCTTCAAAGAAATAGAAAAAGCAGTCATGAAATTCATCTGGAAAAATAAGAGACCCAGAATAGCCAAAGCAATCCTGAGCAAGAAAAGTGAAGCAGGTGGCATCACCATACCAGACTTTAAGTTATACTATAGAGCAACAGTAACAAAAACAGCATGGTATTGGCACCAAAACAGACTGGTAGACCAATGGTACAGAATTGAGGACACAGAGACTAATACTTATAATTTCAGCTATCTTATATTAGACAAAGGTGCCCAAAATGTACAGTGGAGAAAGGATAGCCTCTTCAACAAATGGTGCTGGGAAAACTGGAAATCCATATGTAACAAATTGAAATTAAACTCTTATCTCTCACCATGCACAAAACTCAAAGTGGATCAATGACCTAGGAATTAGACCAGAGACAATACGCCTAATGAAGAAAAAGTAAGCTCCAATTTCCAACATGTCGGATTAGGCCCCAAGTTCCTTAATAAGAATCCTGTAGCACAAGAATTACTACCAAGAATTAACGAATGGGATAGATTTAAACTAAAAAGCTTCTTCTCAGCAAAAGAAACAATCAGTGAGGTGAATAGAGAGCCAACTAATTAGGAACAAATATTTAATACATGCACATCAGATAGAGCACTAATTTTTAGAATATATAAAGAACTCAAAAAACTTAACACACACACACAAAAAAATAACCCAATCAATAAATGGGCTAAGGAATTGAGAAGACACCTCTCAGAAGAAGATACACGATTAATCAACAAATACATGAAAAAATGCTCAACATCGCTGGCAATTAGAGAAATGCAAATCAAAACTACTCTAAGATTTCATTTCACTCTAGTCAGAATGGCAGCTATCAAGAACACAAACAACAATAAATGTTGGACAGGATGTGGGGAAAAAGGCACACTCATACATTGCTGGTGGGACTGCAAAATGGTGCAACCGTTATGGAAAGCAGTATGGAGATTTCTTGGAAAACTGGGAATGGAACCCACCCTATGACCCAGCCATCCCACTCCTGGGTCTATTCCCAAAGGACTTAAAAAACAGCATATTACAGTGACACAGCTATCTCAATGTTTGTAGCTGCGCAATTCACAATAGCTAGGTTGTGGAACCAACCTAGATGTCTCTCAGTAAATGAATGGATTAAGAACATGTGGTATATACGCACATGGAATTTTACTCAGCAATAAAAGAAAAGAAAATAATGGCTTTGGCAGGTAAATGGATGAAGTTGGAAGAAATAATGCTAAGTGAATTTAGTCAGTCTCAAAAATCCAAGTACCAAATGTTTTCTCTGATATAAGGAGGCTAGTTCACAGTATTGTTGGATGGGGGTACATAGGAAGATTAGAGGAACACTAGAATGGTCAAAGGGAAGGGAGTGGAAGGGAGGGAGCAAGAGGGGAGGGAGGGGGAGAGAAAAGAAAAAAAAAAGGTGGTTGAATGAGACGGATATCATTTTCCTAAATGCATGATTGAAGACTTGAATTGTACGAATATACTTTGTATACAAACAGTTGTATGTAAAAAGATGCTATGTATGGGCACTATGAATTGTAATTATTATAAATTAAAAAAAGGAAAAAAAGATGGCATAAAAACAAATGTGAAAAAAAAAAGACACAAACCATATCACTTCACATTGGTAAAATGGACACTTAAACAAAAGTTATACAAATAGTAAATATTTATGCTCTAAATGCAAGTGTACCTAACTCCAAAATACACACACTTCTCAAAATAAAGACTTACAATACACTAATATAATAATACTTGGAAATTTCAATGCACCTCTTTCACCAATAGATCATCAAGACAAAAAAATTAAGTAAAGACTGGTGAGACCTACAACATATTATAAATCAAATAGACCTAACAGACAACTATAGAATGTTTCATTGAACCATATGTAAATTCATTTGCTATGTAAATGTTCATGGAACATTCTTCAAAATAGATCATATATTGGGTAACAAAGCAAGTCTTGGCAAATATAAATAGGTGATACAATTCCTTATACGTATCAGATAATAAGGGAATGAAAGTTGAAATCCAAAGTAAGATACTATATATATATACATGGTGCTATGCGTTAGATGTGATATGTCCCCCAAAAGCTCACGTGTGAGACAATGTAAGGTTTAGAGGAGAAATGGCTGGGTTAAAAAAGCCTAAACACAATCAGTGAATTAATCCCTATAGGGATTAACTGAGTGGTAATTGATGTAGTCAGGTGAGGGTGGAGGAGGTGGGAATTGTGGTGTGGCCTGGGGGTATATATTTGTGTCTGGCAAGGGGAGACTTCTCTCTCTCTGCTTCGTGATCAATATATGAGCTGCTTCCCTATTCTACACACTACTGCCATGACTTTCTGGATCACCTCAAGCTCTGAGGAAAGGAGCTAGCCTTCTATGGAATAAGACCTCTGAAATTGTGAGCCCTCAAATAAACTTTTCCTACTCCACAATTATTCTGGTCTGGTCCTTTAGTCACCGCAGTGAAAAAGCTGACTAAAATACAAATTGGTCTCAAGAAAGGAATTGTTGCTGTGACTAAACTGACCGTATAGTTTCAAAGCTTTTTGAGTCTTTTGGGTTTGGTGGGAGGAATTTTGAGATGCTTAGCAGTGCCAGATGGAAATGTTTATATTGTTATAAGCAGAGTTTAATGGCCAATTCTGAGCTCAGAAGAACACAAAGCCAATCAGACCATGGACAATGAAGAAAGGGCTCAACAGGGTTCAGAGGAGGATTCTATTGGAATTGGGACTACAGGCCATTCCTGTTATATTCAGGCTGAAAAGTTGTCTGCATTTTGCCTATGACCTGAGACTTTCTGTGAGGCTGATTTTAAAAGTGATCAACTTTTTAATCTGGTGGAAGAAATGTCTAGGCAGCATAGCATTCAGGAAGGGCATGGATATTGCTAGTGGCTTTTAGACAAATTAACTGTGACATTCAGGAGCAGAGAGCAGAACAGAAAGATTTGAAAGACTTGAACTTAAAAGGTAGGAGTAAAATGGGGCTAAGAACATTACAGTTGTTAACACTCAGAGGCTGCTGCAGCCAGGGTAGGTGGAGGCTTGGCTACTGCTCAACATGGCAGCAGACCTTGGCATCAACAATGTGGTACTGGTTCTGCAGGAATGAAAGATGCTGGAAGTAGGGGTTCATGGAGGTTTCCACCAAGATTTCAAAGAAAGGCCTTATAAGACATGCAAAGTGCAGCAGGGTTGAAGTCCCTGCAGGCACTCCCTGAGAAGGCAAGGTGTGAAGATCTGAGGAGGAAGCCAAAGCTGCCCTGGAGACCCCTGAGATTAAGAAATGCCAGTAATAGGACATCATCCTAGGAAAGCTTCAGGAATTGAGCAGAGACAAGCCAACAGAAAGGCCACTTGGGCTGTAACCAACAAGGCCACAAGTGGGGGGGCTACATAAACCTTTTGGAGAGGACATCATGCCATGTGCTCCAGATGGCAGATACAGAACTATAGGATCTGTTTGCCCAGCTGGATTTGGTCTTGCTTTGGACACATTCCTTCTTTATCTGCCCCTTTTTTTGTGAATGGAAATGTTTACTCTGTACCTTTATATTTGGGATACTTGTAAATTGTTTTTAATTTTATAGGAGCTCCCAATAGGAGATTGGCTTGAGCCTCAGGAATATTTTGATCTTAACTGTGCGCAATCTCAGAACTGTCGAGACTATGAGGACTATTGAAAATGGAGAAAATATATTTTGCATTGTGAGATTGTTGTGAGCTTTTGGGGGCCAGGGGTGAAATGTTATGATTTAGATGTGGTATGCTCCAAAAGCTCACATGTGAGACAATGCAAGAAGATTCAGAAGAGAAATGATTGGGTTATAAGAGTCTTAACCCAATCAGTGAATTGATCCCCTGATAGGGACTAACAGACTGGTAATTGAAGTGGTATGACTAGAGAAGATGGGAGTTGGGTGTGGCTTGAGGGCATATATTTGCATCTGGTAAGTGGAGACCTCTCTCTCAGCTTTCTGATCACCAACTGAGGTGCTTCCCTCTACCACACTCTTACGCCATGATGTTCTGCCTCACCTCGAGACCCGAGGAATGGAGCTGGTCTTCTGTGGAGAAAGACCTCTGAAATTGTGAGCCCTCGAATGAAATTTTCCTCCTCTACAATTGTTCTGGTCAGGTCCTTTAATCACAACAGTGAAAAAGTAGGCTAAAACAATTGGTAATTCAACTGGAGGCCATTTGTATTATGTTTTTTTGCTGAGAAGTGTCTGCATTTTTCCCATGTCCTGAGACTTTCTGTGAGGCTGGTTTTTAAAAGTGGTGGACTTAATGATTCCAGATAAAGAAATCCTAGGCAGCATAGGATTCAGGTGATAGCATTGGTAATGCTGGCAGCTTTTAGTCAAGTTTCTTGTGATATTCAGGAGCAGAAAGCAGAGCAGAAACATTTGAAAAACTTGCACTTGAAAGGCAGGAGTAAAACTGGGGCTCAGGAAGTTGCAAATGTTAAAGAAATTACTGCCACTTATAGAAATGCTAGATTTTTCCCAGAGACTATAAGAAAGATGGCTGGAGGGCAACTCAGAAATTGACAAGATCATATCCATCTCAGACTCAAGGAAGATAAAGTAAAAATTCTCTTGAGAAGAGACCAGTGAAGCATCCACCTTGCACAAGGGGGCCTAGGAAGTTCTTTTAACATGCTCAGATATGCAGGAAGTCATGGGTCCTCCAGAGTCAGTGGCAGAACTTGGCAATAACCATGTGGTACTAGTTCTGCAGAAATGCGGGAATGCTGGTGTTAGGGGGTCATGGAGGGTTCCACCAAGGCTTCAAAGGAAGGCCTGGTAGGCCAGGCAAAGTGCAGCAGGGTGACAGTCTCAGCATGCAGACCCTGATAAGGTAATGCATGGAGAAGTTAGGAGGAAACCAAAGCTGCAGTGGAGACCCCCAAGATTAAGAAATGCTAGTATTGTGGACTGTCCACTGAGAAAATGGCAGGAATTTATCAGAGGCAAGCCAATAGAGTGTCCATGTAGGTGGCAGCCCATAAAGCCATAGGAGAGGAGCTACATAAGAATTTTGGAAAGAATATCATGATGTCTTGTTTTCTAGGTACAGACACAGAACTACAGGACTTGTTTTCCCAGCTGAATTTCTGTCTTGCTTTGGTCCAATTCCTTCTTTATTTCACTGTATCTTTTAGAAAGGATATGCTTACTATGTACGCTTACATATTTCATACTTGTAAATTGCTTTTGATTTTTATAGGAGCTTATGATTTGAGTTTGCCTTGAGTCTCAGAGGAGACTTTGGACTTGAACTTTTGGGAAATCATTGAACTCTTGATAATATGGGGACTCATAGAAATGGAAAAAATGTATTTGACATTATGATATGTGCATGGGCTTTTGGGAGCCGGGGAGAAATGTTATAGTTTAGATATTAGATAGTCCCCAAAAGCTCATGTTTGAGACTAGTAAGATCATTCAGAGGAGAAATAATCGGGTTATAAGAGCCTGTAGGAAAAGACAACTCTACTGGGAATTGGATAGAGGCCAATCATGTTGCATTCTGGTAAAGAACTTTATCCTTTGTCAATGCCCTAAGACTAAGTGTGAGGCAGAAATTAAAGCTGATGGATTAATTAAACCAGTGGAGGAAATTTTAGGGCAGAACAGCATTCAGACAGTGGCATGAGGATTGCTGATGACTTTTAGCAAGGTTTACTAAGATAATCAGGAGCAAAGAGCAGAGATGAAAGATTTGAAAAACAAACAATTGGGACAGAAAGGGATAATGTTTAATGTTAGGGCTAAGGAGAGTGAAATTGCTTAATAGATTAGCACATTAAAGAGAAGCTAATACTTTGCAAGGTAGAAGAGAAAAAATACCTTGAAAGGCATCTCTGGCAAGTTCCTGATATTCCACCCATCACACACTCAGGGTGTTAACACCTGCTACTACTTTGAAAGAATTTGCTTTGAGAAGAGAAAAATGGGTGATTTCCTCACACAGGGACACTGAAGAAGTTGTTCCCAAGGATGTGTTTCACTATGCTCAGCTGCACTCAGAGGCAACTGCAGTCATGGGCCAAAGGGGCTCCTGCTGGTGATAGACTTTGGCTTTGTCCATGTGCAGTTGTTTCTCAGGAATGAAGGATGCTAGAGTTATGAGGTGTTGGGGTAAACATTAATGAGTGCCTAGGAAAGCTTGTAGTGATGTAAAAAGGATTCTAAAGAATGCAATAATGAAGAAAGTGGCAGAGAGTTTGCTAGTCACTTCACTTATTTCCAATATTTAGGCAAATATCATAGCAGAGAAATCTTGGTTGTAAAGAGTGTACCAATAGAACATCTGAAGAAATCCATCTGCACAGTGAGTATACAACTTATATACACATACCCCTGCTTGTAGGTGTGATGTAGACCTCCACTATAGCCTGAACTACTGCTGCCAAGGAATGTAGAAGAATAAGAAAATGTCCAAAAGCTCTTCAGTAAGTCCTCCAAGTTCTTTCCTTGGAATCAAATTAAACAGTATTCTGGGCCATTTTCAGGCCTGGGGCTAAGAAACTGGCATAGCTCGCAGGGTCCTAAAGAGAACATGTTGAGTTGACTCCAGAGTTGAAAAAGGATGTGGGATCTGTGGGAGAAATTCCAGGCTGGCAACTAGCCTCTATGTACTTTGAGGTTGTTTCTCATTTGGAGAGGTGGGGACCATGTGTGATTATGGGGATGCCCTGAAAATGCCTGAGGGATTGCTGAGAGTAGTGGAAACACATCCAAAACAGTCATGAGAAAGCAAACAAGGACAAAAAAATGCCACCATAGCTGTAGCATTGCCCTTATTGTGGCAATGAAGTCAGCCACAGACCAGAAGTTAGCCACCCAAGCTCAGTTCCACAGCATCCTGGAAGAGTTAAAGCTAAAAAGAAAAGCCTGTTTAGCACAGGTTGACACCAAGATGTGCTGTTGCAGTGCTTAGAATTTGCAGATGAGCATCTGCAGGTCATAGCATGCTACTTTGCTAAATAGCAGGGACACTATGGGTTCAAAGCCTGTGTGAAGGTGTTGGTGACCAGCAAAAACTGGGATCCTCAGATGTGGGACCCACTCAGGAAGTCCACTATTTCCAGTGATTTCATAAATTGAGATTGAGGATGAAGATATATGGAAGATACACTGGTAATGGTCCAAATGATATTAAAGACCCAGCAGGAGCAGACTGAGGGGGCTGATCCAGATCTGTTCTCTGCTCCAGAGAGATATTTACATACCACCATGAGACTGTACATCCCTGGAGAACTGGTTGAATTGGGGTCCAATTTCAGCCATAAAACAAAAGAAAGCATAATAGCATTGCTACTGTGCCTGTGGGGCACTGGAGCAGATGGAATATTTTTCAGTGTTATACAACTGACTAAAGTGACTTAAGCAACAGTACCTTGCTTCTTGTCAGTGACTACTGACTACTGCCACAGGTAAAAATTTGGGGTTACTACTGGTATTACGGTTCATATATGAGGTCTCCCCAAAAGTTAATGTGTAAAAAAAAAATTCAGAGTGAAGTTGTTAGCTTATGAGAGGTATAACATCTGATACAGATTAATTTGGCAGCAACCTCTAGGCAGGTAGGATGTGAGAGCAGGAAGCAGGTCACTGTGGGTATGCCTTGGCATACATTTTGTCCCACGTAACAGTGGATTACAGGGAATTAAATAAGACAATCTCTCCACTTTATGTAGTCATTTCCAACAAAGCCACCACTGTAAAGGAGTTCAACACTCATCTGGGATATATCATTTATGTACTATCCTTTCTTTGGCCTAGAAACAGCCTCTGACATTCAGGATCTGGTTGCCTTCAGGTGGGAATGCAGACAATGAACATTTATAGTGTTGCCTCAAGGTATGTCTACAGGTATGTTACCTCAAGGTATGTTACCTCAAGGTATGCCTACCATGTGTCTTGGTGTGGCAGTTCAAGATTTAGAAACCTGGTCCTGACCTCCACAGGTAAAAATGTTTCATTACATTGATGATATCCTTTTCAGTTCTGAACCTTCCTTATTCATTGAGTCTGTACCCTTGTTTTTTACTCATTTGCAAGGGGGAGGATGGGCTGTGAAGCCTGACAAAAGGCCTGACCCTGACTTACCAGGGATTGCTGGGTGTTCTCTGGTCGGTAAGAACAAGGTTATAGCTCAGCCTGTAACAGAGAAAGATCAGACATTTCTACTTCCCAATATAGTAAAGCAAAAACAAAAAAAAAAAAAAAAGAAAAAAAAAAGAAAAGAAAAGAATTTATAGGGCAACTGGGCTATTAGAGGACTTTCTTCCCTCATGTGGCTCCGTAATCACAGTCCCTATATAATTTGTATAGGATGAGTATAGTTTGGGACTGGACTGACTGGCATACTGAGGGACTTAATCAAGGCAAACAGTAAAACAAATACAAGTTCTTGGGACAATAGACACATTGAAACCTGCTAACATTATCATCCATGTCACCACAGACAGCTCTGTATGGCACTCATTGCAGTAGATTAAAAGATAGACAACACCTCATTGGATTTTTGTCAAAGTTATAGAAGGAGAAAAAGAAATGTGGTAACTTTGGGGAGAACAACTGAGTGCTACTTATGCTGTCCTTCTTTCCATGAAGCCCACCAACAAAGAAGCACAAGTTAATGCTGTGACCACCTACCCCATCACTGGATGGCTACAACAAATGGTCAAAGCTCCAGGATCAGGAGTAACTCAGATTAGGTGAATGGGGTGATTAACTTCATTAGTGATGAATAGATAACATTTCCCCTTTTAGCTTAGAACTTCAATAGCTCTTGGAATTGGTCACACATATGGCAAAACAGGATGAAATACCAGAAGACATGCCTGTAGTCTCTTCACTGATACAAAAGGCCAACCTCCAACACAGGAGTTGGCCTGGTAAACTGACAGATCAGCAAAAGAAAATCCCCAGAGTGGAGAGCTGTAACTGAGATTCTATGGATTGATAAATGGCAAAGACACAACAGCCAATGGTGAATAGCAAGCAGTATGGATAGCACTGCTTAGGAAAATGATGGATTAATTATCTGCACAGAGAGCTGAGCCATGATCAGAGGACTTACGATGTAGCTGCCTCAATGACAAATAGTGAATGATTAATGACAGGTCTCTGTGGGGAAAAGGGTTATGGGAAAACATCTGGTGTTGTGCCGAAATCAAAGATGTCACCAAGTCAAAGGTGTACTACGTGACTGCCCACTGCCTCTCCAATTTCCATAAAGCCATGAGGCTGACCAAATGGCAAAGACAAGATGGCTAGGGAAAGTACTAGCAGAAGAAATTGCCAATTGGCTACACTATAGATTAAAGGATGCAGGTCAAGAGACAATATGGGGATGGGCCTGGTGGTGTACACCACTAATTCTAGCAACTCAGGAGCCTGAGGCAGGAGAACAGTGAGTTCAAAACCAGCCTCAGCAAAAGCAAGCAAGGTGCTAAGCAAATCAGTGAGACACTGTCTCTAAACAAAATACAAAATAGGACTGGGGATGTGGCTCAGTAGTTGAGTTTCCCTGAGTTCAATTCCTGGTATACACTTGCAAAGAAAGAAAAGGTAGGAAACTGTGATACAGTGGGGACTGCTCACAAAGGTTATCAGGAAGGTTTTCTTCAAGCAACCATATTTGATGGTTCAATCTCTGAAAAACCCAGACACAGACTTCTCACAAAGATGTCTGGCATTATTGCTGAATGCCAAAATTTTCTTGCCTGCTCTGGGCACTACCCACAACAAATGTATGCCACCATGGGGCATATTATTTGAGGCATGTCCCTCTTCAGTTGTAGCCAGTAACTACCTTGACTCCAGCTCATTATCAGATTGGGCCAACTACCATTGACTTTGTATACAATCATAGGCTTGATGCAACCCTTTCCCAACAACAGCAACAAATAAAAAGAAAATCAAAATGAAACTAATAAGGAACTGATTCAGCTGAGTGCCATGTATGGGATACCCCAAGTACCTGAGAGTGAACATGGAAATCATTTCACAAGTGATGATATATAAGAGCAGGCTTGAGACCAGGACACATTGTGGATTTCCTACCTGCCACACAATCCAACAGCTCTATTAATTAAAACAATGAATGTACTGTTGATATAAGCCTTAAGGACTGAGAGTAACTCTGTGCAGGCTATTCATCTGCCTGAACAACTGAGTCCACTAAATGAGAAACTCAGACAATAGAAGCCAGCAGCTGTTTTTATGTCATCAGCTCATGCCAGTGTTAAGGGTACAGATAAAGGGCAGCACCACTGAAATTTTTCTTAAACCATCCAGGGACATAAGTATCAACTTCTGGTTCCTGAAGACAACATATTGGAGACAAGGAGCATTAGCTAGCCATGGGCTGTACAAGTAAGATCCTGGTGAACCTTAGTGTCCCTATGGGTGGAGGAAAATGTCAAAATTTACAAGTAAACCCTACTGTGTTGGAAACCAGACCCTCAAGAGTACAGGCGATGTTATCCTTGGTTATTATGGTTTGGATATGAAGTACCCACAAAAGCTCATGTGTGAGATTATGCCAGAATGTTAACAAGTAAAATAGTTAGATTATTGTCGCCGCCTGCAGCAACTGCCGCTTGCAGCAACGATACTGCGGGAGAAAACTCAGAGGCAGACTGGAAATGAAAAAGTTCTTTTATTCTTCTTTCTTCTAACTTCTTTCTCCAGCTCCAACAACCTCTCCAACTCCAACCACAACCACCACTAACTAACCTCACCCTGGTTAAATACATTTTGCCTTAACAAGGACAAGTGCTAACAGCTCGAGCTTACAGGTGCATCACACAGTGTTCACGGGCATAAAAAGATTCTTAGATAAATGCATGAATATCAGGTGAAAATACTTGAACACCTTTATGGCTCTCAGCTAACTGCCATCTTAGCTATCCTCAATTAGGGCTCTTACAGATTATGAGAAGTACAACTGAATTAGTGAATTAGCCCACTGATGTGGATTAGCAATGTGATAAAGGTAGGCAGGTAGGGTATATAGGGAGAATGTAAGTCCTAGATGGGGGCGTGTCTTTGGGGTTTATATTTTTTCCTCGTGAAAAGTGGAGCTTTCTCTCTGCATCCTGGTTGCTATGGTCTGAGCAGCTTTCCTCTGTGATGCCCTTTCCCAATGATGCTCTGCATCTCCTCAGGCTTAGAACTATCAAGTACATCTATGCACTGAGAACTCTGAAACTTTGAGGCCTAAATAAACTTTTTGTCCTCTATGTTGCTCATATGAGGTTTTATGGTCACAGAAACACTAAGGCTAACTAAACACTCTGCTACTATGAGCCAAAATAAAATTTTCCTTTTATAAGCTGTTCTTGTCAAGTCTTGTGTTCACAACAATAACACATTGACTGAAGCTGGGATCAGAAGCTAAGAAATTCAGCTTACCACAGTTATATATTGCAGGGCTGCCTTATTCTTTCTATACTCCTAAAGTACAAACAGATAGATTGGTATGGTATACTTATCCAGACAAACTTACTATATAAGCCCCTTTGCTACCACAAGATCATACACTAGGAAGTATAGTGATTCATGGATCTACTTTAGCGTTATTGGTGTCTATTAAACATTTGTAATATTCTCCATTTGTGAACAACAAGTAACCTATTCCTGGAATGGGTAATAAAAGTTGCAAATTATGCCCACTGGACTGACTATTGGATTTGCTCTGTATGCCCTATGACTACATAATAAGGACTTCCCTATGTAGAAAAATTTACAAATGAGATGGAATGGAATCGGATAAAACAGAACAGGACTAAAAATACAAGACTTCCCATGCTTTAACCCAAAAGTCTAAACAAATTAATGCTATTTTCATTACTTACAATGCTGATTGTTTTTTGCTCTTTATTCTGATGAGATATGGATGCCCTTACTCAAGACTTTCACAGAAGACAGAGGTTGGTATGAGATTATGGAGAACATTAAAGGCTTCTGAGATCTGAAGGGTTGAAATGCTGTGTTAAACACTACTCAATGCCTTGGAAAGTGAAAGCTTGCAGTGATGTGAGGACAACTCCAAAGAATATGATAAGGAAGAAAATTTAAGAGGGGGAAGTTGGCCATTTTCATTATCTGCTACCTTTTGAAGATGATTTAAACAAGTAATCCTTATTGTACAGTAAATGAATATTCTAATAAAATATCTGAGGAGGTCCTTCTGCTCAGCAGGCATGCAATCTATACTGTAAATATTCCCCCTTCTTGTAGAAGCAGTGCAACTCTCCATTGTATTCCAGCCTGTCCCAGACAGGGTGGGTAATAAAATGCCTAAATCCTCTCCACTGAGTCCTCCAAGTTCTTTCTTTGGTATTGGAGAACTTAAATGAGGCATTTATAGGAAATGGCATCACGAAGGCATCTACCAAGATTTCAATGTGTGTCAGGGTTAAGGCAATAAGTGAACCTGTTAGAGTGAAGCTGAAGCTGAAATGAAGAACCCTGGAGTTAGAGATGCCAGGACCATGTAACACCTAATGTAAAAAAAAAAAAAAAAAAAAAAAAAAAAAAAAAAAAAAAAACTTTAATCAGTGAGTAGAGCCAGCCCATGGCAAAGGCCATGTTGGCTGAAGCCAGAATGGCTGTTAAGAGCAGGGCCCCAGCCCTTTGGGGACACACATTTCACCAAAAGTCTTGGATGCCACATGTGTAGCTATGGACTTAATATTTGTCCTACTATGTTTTCATTTTGCTTTTGGCCCATTACTTCTCTCTAGGCTCCTACTTAGCTCTTGGAATGGTAATGTTACTCTATGCAATTACATATTGAGTATATGTAACTTTTTATGTTTATAATGGCTTCTGAGATCTGAAGGGTTGAAATACTGTGTCTCAGAGAAGACCTTGAACTTGAACTCTTGAACAATGCTGGAATGTTGTAGACAATGGGGACACTTGTAAATGGCCTGAACTTTGAACTGTGAGATGGCATAGCTTTGGGGGTCTAGAGGTAGAATGCTATTTTTTAGACTTATAATGTCCGCCCATAGTTCATGTGTTGTTAGCATTATCCTTAATGCAGGAATGCCCATAGGTGCAGATTTGCTGAAGTGATTAGATCATGAAGATTCTGATACATCAGTAAATTAATCCTTGATAGCTTAAAGGAATCCTGCAAGGTAACAGAAACTATAGAGAGGTGGGCTGCATTCTAGAAAAGAAGGTCACTCAAGAGAGAGCACTGGTGAACTAGATATCATGTCCCTAGTTCATCCTACTTTTCTTCCTTTCTCTCCACTTCTTATTTGCCATGAGTGGAATTCTTTCCTCTGTAAAACACTGGCTATCATGTTCTGCCTTACCTCATGACCATAACAATGAGACTGGTCAACCATGGATGAAACACCTGAAACCATGAGACAAAACAAACTTTCCCTTCTCTACATCATTCATACCAGGAAGCTTGGGATGAATGATAGCAATGAAGTGCTGACTAATATAGTCATCAGAATAGTCTGAAAGACCATTCACAGATCCTAATGGAGCATCGTGTAAGAGCCCTAATAAGGAGATAGCTAAGATGGCGGCTAGCTGAGAGCCATAAGAGGTGTTTTCACCTGATATTCATGCATTTATCTACGAATCTTTCTATGCCCATGAAAACTATATGAAACACCTGTAAGTTTGAGCTGTTGACACATGTATACTTGTTAAGGCAAAAAGTATTTAACTGGGTGAGGTTGGCTGGAGGTGGTGGTTGGAGTTGGACAGGTTGTTGGAGCCGGAGAGAGAAGTTAGAAGAAGCAAGAATAAAGAGCCTATTCATTTTCCAGTCTGCTTCCGAATTCTTTCCCACGGTATCGTTGCTGCAGGTGGCCACAAGTGGTAGCCTGTACGGGGAATTCAGAATCGGCAGGTAAGAACTGAGAAGTCTCTAAAGATGGGTTCGAACATAACCAAGACCCGAGTGATAACGGCTATGGAAGAATTCTTTGATATAGCTGATAGTGAGGAGGAAAGTGATCATGAAAGCATAGCCTCCGCTGAGTCAGATAGGAACAGTAAGGATAGTATTGGTGTGAACTCAAAAATGACGAAGATCCGAGCTGCTAAAGCTATCCGAGATTTATTAGAGATAGCCGAGGAATACGTGCTCTCAATTGAACCTGGGACTCAAGATGTTACTACTAATGAAAGTAATAGTAGTGAGGAGGAGTCAAATAACCATGAAAGCACAGCCTCCTCCGCTGAGTCAGTTAAGACCAGAAAGGACCGTGAAGTAGAGGAACCACTTGTGCCCTCTGCTCCCTCATGGGTTGAATAAATTACAGAAACCATGAGGGGCATTTCTGAGTACTTGCATGCCCTTGAGGCAGAGAATAACAGCCTTTCTGAGCGCTTACACGCCCTCAAACATCAAAACCCGCAGGGACATTGGGATCTGCCAGTATTTGAAAATGAAAATGGGCAGAGGTACCACCAATCCCTAGACTTCAAAACAATAAAAAATTTCAAAGAAGCAATAATGACCTATGGGCCCCAAGCTCCTTTCACGTTGAGCATGTTGGAGTCACTTAACACTTTAACTTTAATCTTCTCAGACTGGAAAGGCTTATGTAAGGGAGTATTGAGTGGGGGACAATACTTGATTTGGAGGTCACAGTTCCAGGAGTTTTGTGTGGAAACAGCTATAAGAAATGCAACTGCAGGATTTCCAGACCATAACGTAGACATGTTAACTGGAGAAGGGCAGTTTGCTGACTTACAGATTCAAATTCAGTATGATCCTGGAGTTTACGCTCAAATATATGCTGCAGCTGTTTAAGGCATGGAAAACTTTACAAGGCACTGGTGACTTACAGGGTAGCTTGTCTAAAGTAATTCAGGGACCTAATGAGCCATATGCTGACTTTGCTGATAGGCTTTTGCGAACTGCAGGTAGAGTGTTTGGAGACGTTGATCAAGCTATGCCATTAGTCATTCAGCTGGCATATGGAAATGCCAACAAATATTGTCAAGACGCTATCAGACCATGGAAATCTAAAAGGGACCTTTCAGTATATATAAGATTATGTAAAGATATAAATGATGCCTTTGTCTCAGGAAATGTGATTGCAGCAGTAATGAGAGGTGCTTCCCCTCAAAATTTCACAAAAAGGGCTCAACCTAAAAATTATTATAATCAATCAAGTTATTCTAGACAATATTCCCAAAGAGAAATAAGACCAAGCTCATATTGTGCCCCAGGCCGCTGCCCCAGGTGTAAAAAAGGAAACCATTGGGCTAATAAGTGCAGATCTAAATTTGATATTTATGGAAACATTTTGTCTAGGAATTCAAAAAACGGGGCACAGGGCCCAATGCCCCAGGGCCCACAAATGTACGAGGTGTTAGAGGAAGAGTATCCTCAAACATCCATCCAGATGATTCCTTGACACAATCCCTCTTACCCATTGACTCCCTCATTAGAGGAACAAGAGGAAGTGCAGGACTAGACCTCTGTTCCACTGCCCGTATAGTGCTAACACCTGAAATGGGGGTTCAACTGATTCCCACGGGAGTCAGGGGAACTCTTCCCTCAGGAACTGTAGGACTTATCCTCTGGCGAAGCTCTAAAAGCTTTTCAGGTTTTCAAGTGACTCCAGGTGTAATAAACTCAGACTACCAAGGAGAAATTAAGATTATGCTTCGTTCACCTAGAGGCATTTGCTCTGTTAACCAAGGAGATAGAATTGCTCAGCTGCTTCTCCTTCCCAGTTTACATGACTCATTTAAGAGTATGCCTCAAAATAGGAAAAATAGGGGATTTGGTTCCACTGGCTCGGGACCTATGGCTTGCTTGGTTCAGGATTGTACACAGAGGCCTATGTGAAAATTAAAAATTCCAGGTATAGAGATGGAGGGATTGATTGATACTGGGGCTGACTCTTCCACCATCAATCTACGACAGTGGCCCAAGCACTGGCCTCTACAGAAGGCTTCAACCAGTTTAAGAGGCTTGGGATATACTAACAGCCCAGAACAAAGTGCAACAGTTTTAAAATGGGAAGATGATGAAGGGCATAAAGGAACATTTCAGCCTTATGTTTTGTCCAGCTTGCCAATTACCTTATGGGGAAGAGATATTTTGCAGCAAATGGGAGCACACCCTGCAACAAAGCCCGCAGGTGTTAAAAATAAAAATCTACAGGGTAATCCTAACCCTATTAAGCTTAAAAAAAATCATTATCAAAAAGGTAAAGGATTTTTTTTTAGGGGCCACTGAGAAAACAATTTTGAAAATACCATGGCTTTCTGATAAGCCAGTTTGGGTCCCTCAGTGTCCCCTATCTAGAGAGAAATTACAAGCGGCCCACCTACTAATCCAAGAACAACTAGAAGCAGGACATATAGAACCTTACACCTCTCCCTGGAATTCCCCCATATTTGTGATCAAGAAAAAATCAGGAAAATGGCGATTGTTACATGATCTTAGAGAAATCAATAAAACCATGCAAATTATGGGCCCTACCCAACCTGGACTTCCTAATCCTGTAGCTATTCCTAAAAATTTTCATCTTATAACTCTTAATATAAAGGATTGTTTCTTTTCTATTCCTCTACATCCTCTGGATGCCCCCAGGTTTGCTTTTTCAGTTCCTTCTATCAATAATAATGGCCCTGATCAAAGATTCCAGTGGAAAGTTTTACCCCAGGGAATGGCTAATAGCCCCACTATATGTCAAATCTATGTACATAAAGTTATTCAGCCTATCAAGAACAAATACCCAGAGCTTATGTGCCTCCATTATATGGATGATGTTTAGCTTACTCATCCTAATCAAGAAGTCTTATTCACCATATTTAGCGATGTATCAGAAAACTTGAAACAATATGGACTAAACATTGCTGAAGAAAAGGTTCAAACTAGATCTCCAATATTATATCTAGGATTCCAAATTATGGATACTTTTATTAGGCCTCAAAAAATTTTAATAAATAAGGAACATTTGGCCACTCTTAACGATTTCCAAAAATTGCTGGGAGACATTAATTGGCTTAGCCCTACACTAAGCCTCACCACTGGCCAATTAAAACCCTTATTTGATATCCTTCGTGGGAACCCTGATCCATCTTCACTGCAAACACTGACTCCTGATGCTAGGGAAGCTTTAAAGTTGGTAGAAAAGGCCATTGAAGGATCCCATTGTGATAGAATTGATTTTGCTCGACCGCTGATATTGATTATTATTTCTTCACAATATACACCCACAGGAGTATTTTGGCAACAGGGGCCTTTATTATGGATATATTTGCCCATCTCTCCTAAAAGTACAATTGAGTCTTATACCTCCATGGTGGCTAAACTTATTCTTCAAGGACTTAAGACTTCTACTAAAATATTTGGCATTCACCCTGCTACTATTATTACTCCCTATTCATCATCACAGGTTGAATATTTATGCTTCAATGAATGATTGGGCTATAGCTAGATGCTCTACTTCTGCAAATTTTGATAACCATCTTCCTAAGTCTCCTATACTATCTTTTTGTATCAATCATCCCATTATATTTCCACAGGTAATAAAAAAATCAACCTATTCCTAAGGCATTAAATGTATTTACAGATGGGTCCTCTAACAGTACTGCTGCAGTAGTCACTCAAAAAGAAAATATGATTCATATTACTGCCCATAAATCAGCTCAATTAGTTGAACTTGAAGCTATTATTATAGCTCTTGAAAGTTTTAAAGAACAGCCCATAAATATTTTTTCATACAGCCACTATAGTGTACATGCTGTCCCTAAATTGGAGCTAGCAGGTCCAATAGCACCTCATACTCCAGCCTTTAAATTGTTTTTTTCAAATTCAAAACCTTCTATGGGAACGTAAAGAACCTTTGTTTATTGGACATATCAGAGCTCATACTAATTTACCTGGTCCTCTCCATGAAGGTAATCAAAAGGCCAATGCCCTCACTCAAACAATCTTTATATTTTCAGCAGTCCAACAAGCTACCTCGTTCCATTCTCAATTTCATGTTAATAGTACTACTTTACAACAAAGTTTCAAAATAACTAAAGATCAAGCTCAAACAATTGTGAAGGCTTGTCAATCTTGTGTGACACATTTGCCCAATCCACATTATGGGGTTAACCCAAGAGGATTCATGCCCAATCATTTGTGGCAGATGGATGTCACTCATGAGCCAAGTTTTGGAAAATTGTGATTTATTCATGTGACCACAGATACATGCTCAGGCATGATTTTTGCTTCCTTACGTGCTGGAGAAAAAGTTAAATATGTTACATCTCATTGTCTACAAGATTTTGCTGAATTGGGCATTCCCAAAATGCTTAAAACAGACAACGGCCCTGCATATACGTCCTCATCTTTCAAACAGTTTTGTGCAAAATTCAGTATACTCCATAAGACAGGTATTCCGTATAATCCTCAAGGCCAAGGTATAATTGAACAAGCTAATTGCACACCCAAAATTATGCTTTTGAAACAAAAAGAAGGAAATTGGACAAATCCTAGGGACAGATTAGCCGTTGCCGTTTTTACTTTAAGTTTTTTAACTTTGGATTCTAACGGATATTCGCCTGGAGACAGACAATGGAATCCATACCAACAACATAAACGTTTGGTTTACTGGAAGGATGTTCTTTCATGCACATGGAAGGGCCCAGATCCAGTATTAATTTGGGGGAGAGGATATGTTTGTGTTTTTCCATAGCACGAATCCTCCCCAGTATAGATACCATCAAGATTAATAAAACAGGTACCAAATCAAAAGGAGCAAGATGAAGTTGTTTTGGAATGATTCCCTTAAAAGAGTCCTTCGATAAATTCACAACTTAAGTCTCATTCCTCTGGGCCGGGAAGAGAAGATCTCTCTTTAGTGTGCACACAATTGTATTTTTTTCTTTTTTATATATGTCTTTATGTCTGTGCGCTTGTCTAGATTTCATGTAAATGTGACGTCACAAATATATTTATGTTTGTGCGTCTGTCCAATGTGACGTCACAAAAAACAAAAACCGAGCGCTCATGAAAATTAATAAGATATATATACACATATATATATACATATATATATATATATATGGATCCAAATAACTTTAATTCATTTAAGTTAAGAGTATTCAATTTGGGTAAACAATTAAAAAGTGAAGGTACCTTCAATCTTAATTTATAGGTGTCTCTAGGACTTCTCTGCAGCAAAGAATATGACTAATACTATATAACCTGATATTTTGGTATTTGACATGGGATTGTTTATTTGTAATTAACTTTATTTGTTATATAGCTGATTAATTTAAATTGTTTCAACAGGTATATTCATGGAAGGTTGCTGTATATGCAGAGGCTCAGGGGTTCCAGCTAACAAATTATTTTTCTAAAATGCTCTTTGCTTTTCTTTAATTTATCTTAAATATAACATTTTGTCAGCTAAATACCCTCAGTCTTTCTTTAATCCGTTATGAATGTGATATTTTGCCAGCTTATGTTTGTGGGCGCTCAAGCAGCAATGTGTGTGAGCAGAGATCAACTTCAATTACCTGATCTAATAATTCTATTTTTAGTTTGACAACTTGCTTCTTGACTCAGTGCTCGAATGGCACTGCCTTTCCTCTAATGATTGATGTTTGAGTTTCTAGGTAGCGGGCCCTGAAGATTTGCCGGTGGCACTGTCTAGACTTAAAAAAGACGGCTGCTGCTACAGCTGCAGGGATCACAATCGTTATAAGCATCCTTGCTGCTCAAGCATCAAACAACTTCACCAGCAGTGTGGCTTCTGCTCTGCATGCACGAGGCCCCCTAGATCAACATGTTAGCAAATGGACATTTTGATAAATATTTCTATGTTTGGGACATTGCACGGGACAATGCCTGCGGGTATTTGTCTAGAGAACTCAGTGTGTTACTTAATGGAACTTAGGGCAGCTGATTTGTTTAAAAAACTTGATACGCTATGGAACTTGGCTCGTCAGCACAAAGCTTGCCGCCTTAGAACCAAAACATCTCCTCATGTTTCTTGGCTCGATTGGACGGCTGGTAGTCAATGATGGGTAAGATCCCCAGAGGGTGCAACCTAAGACAGGCATAGTCGATCCGGATGTGGTGAGGGTCATCACCCATCCACGGGAAAGTCTCATGTGGCCAACATATCAACCTCAGACAGGATTCAAGGGCACAGCCTTGATTATCCGATGACAGGTAAGAATGTTGGTTGCACATGTAGATGCCCTAGAGCTATCCCTCTTTTAAAATAAAAGGGGGGAAATGTAAGAGCCCTAATAAGAAGATAGCTAAGATGGCGGCTGAGAGCCATAAGAGGTGTTTCAGTATTTTCACCTGATATTCATGCATTTATCTAAGAATCTTTCTATGCCTGTGAAAACTATGTGATGCACCTGTAAGTTTGAGCTGTTGACATGTGTATACTTGTTAAGGCAAAAAGTATTTAACTGGGTGAGGTTGGCTAGAGGTGGTGGTTGGAGTTGGAGAGGTTGTTGGAGCCAGAGAGAGAAGTTAGAAGAAGCAAGAATAAAGAGCCTATTCATTTTCCAGTCTGCTTCCGAATTCTTTCCCGCGGTATCGTTGCTGCAGACAGCGATAGCTGCAGGCGGCAACAGCATCCTGCCACTACCTTGCAGGCAATTAAGGCATACCTTAGAGTTGAATAAGTGTGCGACCTAAATAAGGCAAAGGATTGGGTCCTATTAAATCTTAACTGTTATTTCATACTGGCAGGAATGAGAGTGGGAATTATGAAAATGGAAACGTGTCTATAAAGTACAAGATTTCTTTCAATAGCCTAACAAAAATTACTCTGAATTTAGGGGAAGAATTTATCAAGACTTCTGTCATTACTCAGATGTATATCCAGAAAGACTGGACAATTTATATATGATAAATGAGACTTTCACAGGACAGAGTGCTCCAGATATTTGAAAGAAATTATAAAAGAAAGATGGTACTCTTTGATTGAGTTCCTATCGACCAATAGATATTATGTTTTTCCATTAGTGAAACCAGTGCCTGAAGCAATGAGCCAACCACCAAGAAGCTGCATTGAGCCTGGCCTTTGGAGGAAAATGAAGATATGAAAAGAAAAAAAATCTAATGAACAAGTCAAGCACATCCTAGGTAAAAATCCATGCACTTAATGTAAGAAGAACATTTATTGTCCAAAGAAATAGTGGCAAATGTCCAGTTGGAAGTCTATTCCCCAGATATTAGGGAAGAAAGAAAAGGCAGATGAGGACTGAGGAGGCCCTTGGACTTTACAGATTTTACTCAGCTGATCCCAATTTCCCCACAGGAGCCCTGGTACAATTGAAATAGGTGTCCTGCTCTTAGGCACAGGTGCTATTTATTTGCTAATAATTACTATAACAGGGAGGAAAAAGCTAAGGATCTCAACTATGTCCACATGGGTATCAATTAGAGCTCAATATAGATCCTTGTTCCAGGCATTGGAATATTACCTGTGAGATGTGACTTTAAAACACAATTTCCTACATACGCCAGAGTAATCAGTATACCATTCAGGCTGTGACCTTTTGTGTAAACTAAATGCCCAGGTAAACTTCTCTCCAGACCTAATGGATATACAAGTTTTTCTGGAGCATTGTGAAGAATTACACATGACACATCTGGGAGAGAAACTATATGTTGAAGAACACCTGCCCTTAAAAGGCCACGAAAAGTAACACGTATAGTCTAGGAATGCCAAGAAGGACTAAGAACATACAGCACACATGGATTGAAATAAAAACAGAGCATGCATCTTCATATTTAAAATAGTATTTAGTAAAGGAGGAAGCTCAAAAGGGAAACCAGCAGTTGTTCAAATAAATTCAAACCACAATTTAATTTGACCCCACCAGTCACATTAGAATACACCAATACTTCTGATTAAAAATGTGATTATATGATTTTGATGAATACAGATTTGTTCATTGCTCACAAGCTGTAAGTGATATCTTTTAGGACATCCACCAAGAATTATCTAGCTCCTACACTTTATTGACAAATGTTCCAAAATCTTGAGTGGTTCTCAGTACTGAATTTAAAAGATGCCTTTTTTTCTGCACACCCCTGGGAACAGCCTCAGCTCTTGTCTACTCTGGAGTGGCAGGATCTTGATACATAGGAAGGGTAGCAGTACTGCAGGAAAGTGCTCCATCAGGGAGATAAAAACTTCCCTACATCATTTCCAGAATCTGTAGCAAGGGATTAAGTCATCTGAAATTTACCCAAGGACTCCTTGAAATTTGTGGATTATGTGTAGATGGCTACTTCTATCTGTGAATTATGCTTAACTAACACCATTAAGACTCTCAAACACTTGGCCTTTCAGGGAGAAAAAGTATTCCTAAGAAAGACTCATGTATAAACACAAAATTGTGCATCTGGTCTTCACTCTGAAAAATCCAGAGAGACTTATTACCAACTGTAAATGAGCTGTAATTTGTTTAACAAAGCTCACTACCCATTAACAATTACAGGGTTTTCTGAGAACGGCATGTTTCCATTGAACATGAATACAAAATTTTGGCCTTAAACTGGGCATGGTGGAGCACACCGGTAAAGACAGGAGGATTGCAAGTTCAAAATCAGCCTCAGCAATTTTCAAGGCTCTAAGAAACTTAGTAAAGTCCTATTTCAAAATAAAAGCTAAAAAGAGCTGAGGATGAGGTTCAGTGGTTATGTGCCCCTGGCTTCAATCCCTACTACCAAAATACAACAAAACAAATTTTTATTTTCTGGACTTATAATCAAGTCTCAGAATGAAACACTGAAAGGAACAGATGCTGAAACTCTAGAATGGTTTCTCAATTCCGATAGTCTTTCAACACTATAAAAATCGAAATTACTTTAGCCACCTCGTTAGGCTTGTCAAACTTAAATAAGCCCTTCAATATACATGTACATGAAAAACAAGGAATTGGGCTGGGGTTTACTCAAAATTTGTAATCAATCCAGCATCCAGTGGCATATTTTCAAAGTAATTATATCAGACTGTTAAAGGAACTCTTTTTTTTTGTGTGTGTGTGGGCAATTACAGCCATGTATGAACTGTTTCAAGAGGTTACAAGTCTGCACTTGGGAAGCCCATCACCAGCTACAGTCCCCATCATGTGCTAACTATGCTAGATCAGAAGGTAGGCTATTAGATAATACTGGTAGCATGGGGAGATATCACACTATTCTCCTGGACCATCCTAATTTAGAGGTAGAAACCCTGCATGCCCAGTGACACAGAGATAACACAACATGATGGTTATGGTTATCAGAAAGTTTTTTTTCAAGCACCATATTTGATGGTTCAATCTCTGAAAAACCCAGACACAGAGTTCTTTAATTATGTTAGCAACTGCATGAAAAAGGTAAGAGGTATGTACTCATTTTTCCTTAAAATTGTCAGGAGTCAAATTATGAAACCATCACACAGGATGAAACAAACTCCACCATCAAACATTGAGGAGTCAGACAGAAAAGGAACAAGATGGACGTATTCTGCCAACCTGTATATGATCTTAAGATGATATCTAATAAAGAGAGCCCACAGACAATACACAGAAATTCTACCAAAATTATGGTGATCACTGGGATAGGAAGAGTTGTTTTTTTTTTTTTTTTTTTTTTTTTTGGTACTAGGGATTGAACTCAGGGGCACTTGACCACTGGGCCACATCCCCAGCCCTTTTTTGTATTTTATTAGAGACAGGGTCTCACTGAGTTACTAAGTGCCTCGCCATTGCTGAGGCTGGCTTTGAACTTGCGATCCTCCTGCCTCAGCCTCCCAAAGTGCTGGGATTACAGGCGTGCGCCACCACCGCGCCCGGCTGGAAGAGTTTTAACTGCCTTTGCTATTCTTATTGCTTCAGCCTCCATAGGGCTAAATTCCATTTAGATGGGATCCAATAATTTGAAATTTATATACAGAGGAATTTTGTTGAGTCCACAGGTTATCATCCTTTTTAAGAACTTTGGGGTTGCCTTGATGGGTGTTTCCCTTACAAAGCAATAATTGGAATAAGATGCAACATTTTATTAAAAAAGCAAACAAAATGAAACATTGATACTAACTCTTACCACAATTTGAATGTAAAGAATTTAAGGATAGGGCTGGGGTTGTGGCTCAGCGGCAAAGCGCTTGCCTCGCACGTGCGCGGCCCGGGTTCGATCCTCAGCACCACGTAAACATAAGTGCATTGCATTGTGTACAACTAAATAAATAAATGTTTAAAAAATAATTTAAGGATAATGAATACTTCTCAAAAAACAGGCCATGGGAAAAATTACTCCTTTCACAAGACCCTATCCCAGATATAGTCCTGAACCAAACCTAAATTAAAGAAATCAAGGATAAAATACTTGAAAGTGTTACTTAACAATCACAGACACAAGGATGGATATTTCTGGATTTGGGATGAATATCTATGCTTTATGCCAGCTTCAAGACCACTGAAGTCAATATGTTCCTCTCTGCTGAGAACCAGAAAACCACTTATATGACCAGTGCAAAATGCCATATAATTTCTGGGATGGATTTCAGAGCAAATTTGGCACCACATTACAATTTCACAATAAAATGACTGCTTTGCAACATGCTAGACATGAAGAATGGGATAAAGATGACCAACACCAATAAAAATTCAATCATTACATGGGACCAACATGTGGATATGGTTTCCCCAGGATGGCTGAACATGCACTATGGTGTGTCAGTGGGTAAAGGGATAGTGCATAAAGACACTAAGTGAGCTGGTTAATATCCCAAATCTCTGCCAGATGTGGCCCTTGATCTCTGTTTTACTGGTATTGAAGCCAGATTTAAAGATAGGTAGTGAGTGTAGTTAAGTAAATCCTGTCTAACATCGAGTCTAATAAACAAAGTGGAGTCCATAAAGGGAATGGAATCAGTTTGAGCCCTGGAAAAACCAGAACAACGCCTGGGAGATTAAAATGTCAATGTCTACAAGGTCAGGGCCCATCCTAAAGAATGGTAATGAAGCAGCTCCCAGCAAACAGGGAGATGCTAATCAACTTGCCCTAAGCCCTTCCTGCCAGACCACTCTTGCCCGGTCCCCATAGGCCCACCTGTGTCACACATTTTGGCTTTCCCATCACAGGCAGGACAGAAAGAGATAAGCAAAGAGACTAGGTGGAACAAAAGAAGACCTTAGATATAAAAGGGAGAAGACCTCCCCTTCCCATGGATTCCTGCCTTCTGGGTCCCCTTCTCCCTCAGGGGGAAGTCTTTTTCTGCTGTCCTTAAATAAAGCCTTTCCTCTTCCACTGTACTCTTGCCTGGGCATGCTTCTTCGGTGTTATACTTCAACATTCTAGGAAGCAAGGACTCCTCACTGTAAAAGGCAGTAACAGTATGACCACCTGGGATCAGTCTCTGGTTCTCTAAAATGAAACGGCATTAGACATTCTCATAGGATCCCAAGGGGGACTTATGATATCATAAAATCTATGTGTATATCCCAAGTAAACCAGGAAATGACATTCTGAATATGCAAGGCAGCCCAGGAGGAGGCCATGATTGATGATTCAGCACTCAAATGCATGGTTATGATCTTGATTGGGGAATACATGCTGGCAATATTTACTGACATTTCTAATAGCTATTGTATATACAGGGTTACTCATTCTATGGGATTTATTGTTGCTGAGGAATAATGTCAAGATTACAAAACCATCTATTAAGCCATGCTTCACAGGAAGGAAGTGAGGAAAACATGGTACTACAAAACTTCAAAATGAGTTACTTTGGCTCAGCCAAGAAAAGAAATTCAAAATGCTTCTTTGTTAACTGGCCAGTTTGTTCCATATTATAGGTGCCTCCTTTTCACATTATAGTCCCTGCCCAACAGGAAGTAGCCATTGACACCAAGATTCCTTTCCACTTAAGAATATGTGATGGAACAAACTGACAGTGAGGAAGTGAATGTGCTCATAAGCTCCCCACATACTATCTACACTTAATTCTCAAAAGTTTTTCTGTGTTTTTGCTGATCTATATTTTAGGCATTAACTATACACTAAAGTTACCTTTAGAACAAATTCTCCATTCCCAGCACTCAGGGGATGCAAGTTATACATAAAGGGAAAAGGTCACATCTAGAATGGTGATTGCAAAAATGCTGATCAAAACTAAAACTGGACACAAGCCACTTTGCACAACACAGATGCTTTTAATTATTTAATTCTTTATAGATCTATGTGAACAAGAAATGATGCACATAGCCCATTCTTCAGAAACATCTACTCTCTGAAACACTGGATAATGTCCCCTTTCCAGGACCCACATACCTTCCCCTGAAAAACCCTGTAAGAGAATCTCTCTTAGTGAAACAGGAAAAGGTCATTGATGGCAAGAGTTAATCATTGTCCTAGCTCTTTCTCCATTACTCAGCTTCTAGCTTCATTGACTCTACTAGACAGCAGTAATCTGAACCTTGTGAGGTTACACTACTTTAACCAATAATAGGTAGAATACACATTTTTATAAGGCCCACATGCATGGACCACTCACCAACATGTACCACATCATGGACATAATACATGCCTCAAAATTAAATCCTATCTTTCTTTTCTGCTCTCAAGCACAATGGAATTACAGTACAGAGAATAAATAAAAATAAGTGAACATTACTCAAATTCATGATGATTAAAGAACCAATTTTAAGTACTATGTTAAACATGAAGAAAACTCAGCCGGGCAAGGTGGTGCACACCTGTAATCCCAGCATCTCAGGAGAATGAGGGTGGAGGATCACAAATTCAAAGCCGGCCTCAGCATCTTAGGGAAATCCTGAGCAACTTAGTGAGACCCTGTCACATAATACAAAATTAATAAATGGGTTGGGGATGGGGCTCAGTGATTAAGAGCTGCTGGGTTCAATCCCTGGCACCAAAAAAAAAAAAAAAAAAATCTTTAAAATATGTTGAATTAAATGGCAATTAAAATAAAACTTCATCAACAATTGTGGAATATAAGAAAAGCAGAGCTTAGAGGAAAATGTATGGAACTGAATGGATGTCTCAGAAAATATGAATGATCTAAAACCAACCATCTGAATTTTTACCTTGGATCCCAGAGAAAAGATGAACAAATTAAATCCAACATATTTAGAAAATGACACATTATATCACAAAGATAATAATAGAAAGTAAACAGAATTTTCAAATGACTTGATAACTTAATAGTTTGCAGAATATGAATGTATCCCAAATTATCAAGGAAAATACAGCACCCAAAAAGAATCATTGCAAATCAAAGAATATTAATTCAGGGCCATCTCATTTGCATACTAAGGTGGTAAACACTTAATTCCAAACAATCTGGCTAAAAGAATCTTAGGTAAATAACTAGTGGCACATCCATAATGTAAGAGAGTACATGTGATAAAGAATAAATTAAAAAATATATGCTGTCCTCTAAGACACAAGAGACAATTATGAGGTTGTATGCAAATACCAAAGAATATGTAAGAGGATATGCAGGCACAGATAAATGTGTATGTGTGTATAATACTGAAAGGTCTCTTCAAGACCTCCTTAATGCTGCCTATCACCCACTGCTAGAGCTTACCTTGATCCTGTCCATCACACCTTTGTCACTTACCTGTGATTCCTTCTCTTGGGTTGCTGGAAAAACTGTTGTAAATGCTGAGTGGCAGTTTTGTATTCTTTGTTTCTTCATTCGAGAGTAACACGGGGCTTACTATAATAACCTCTAAAAGAAAAATTGTTGCATTAAATAAATCCCTTAGTACAAGACAGTTATTATGCACAAACATAATAAATACTTTTAAAAAAGAATTCTCAAAACTGATACATGCACAAGTAAGGAAATTAATCTCGAGAAATAATAATAAATTATTCACTAATTATTAACCCTATAATAATTATGACCATTAGTATTAATTAATTTTCAAAGAATGATCTAGAATATTCAATATCCATTAGAAAAAAAACCCCTCCAAATTCACAAATCACAGAACATAATTTCTAGGTGGATCAGAGACCAAGACCTAAATTTTAAAAGAATGTAACACAGCATTTATTATGTAAATCAGCAAAATAAATTCATAACTTTGTGGGAGGGTAATAATTATTACACTAAAACTAGGAAGAAGTAACCATGTAAGAGAATAATTACCTAACACAGTCAGTGTGAGCAAAGACTGGAAACAGACTGAAGTAAACTCAAGATTCCCCCTTTTCTTTCTTGTAAGGCTTTGGTGACATTTTGAACTGGACCATGGGACATAGTGACAGTTTTCTCTAACTGCAAGATGTATCATTTATATCAACTGCAAAAATGATTTTCATTCACAAAGAAAGAATACAACCTTTTAAAACCATGACAGATAATTTTTATAACTTTGATTTTTTTAACACTATTGTGGTGCTCTCCCAAGGTATTATATTCCCACTCTTTTTTAATTTTGTGTTGAGACAGGCTTTAATTTGCCCAGACTGGCCTTAAACGTGTGATCCTCTTCTCTTAGTCTCCCAAGTTGCTGAAATTACAGACATGCACCTTAATGCCCAGGTAACTTAGAATTTTTGTCTCAAATTATTGAAAATAACCATTTGGAGCTTACAGTAATGTAGACATTTATCTTGAATCACTTCTATGGTTACCTTAGATGGAAAAAGAAACATACATATATTATTATACATAATATTAACAAAGAATACCTTTGTTCTCTCAGGAACCTCATTTTAACTCATCTTACCTATGACATACAGTTCTCTGTTAATCAGAATCACTGGTGATTGAGCATTTCTTGAGAGGCTTGTGCTACTCTCTGTGAAATTCTTTCTAATCTACTGACACTGCTTCTGCCAGGTTTGATGTTACAGTATTACCAGAAGGTGACAAGAGGGGTGGGTGTGCATGTGTGTAGCCATTAGGTAAAAATGATTTATAATTTATTTTTTAACAAAAAGGAGGTTTAGACCAAATTCATGTGTGTACACATAAGCACAATCACAACATGTGAAAAACATTCTAGCTAACAGTGTTTCTATACTGTCAATATCAAAATGTATCTCTATTGGAAAGAAGTCAAAGTGTATACTGTAGGATCAATGGTATACCTCACTTTCTCTGTGACTGACCATTTCTCATGATTCTATGATTTATGATGTCTCACCTGTCATATTATTATCTATTACTGAGAACATATTCTAAAATATGATTTCATATAAGTTGACCAACCCCACTTATCTTCCATCTGGGATTAAAGACAGAATTATTAGTGAATTACTAGAATTTCCTGTTTAAATATAGTGAATGCTAATAATATGTTGCTTTTTCATCATTTTGAATACATATCTAACTTGCTCATGTAGATAAGAAATGTAGTTTAGTCATCTGTGACACAGATTGCAGTTCCCTTCCTCCTCCACTAAAGAGCTTTGAGGAAGAAAAGAACTACAAACTGTTTCGTGGATGAATAAAACAAATTGCTAGTATGAGCTTATAGTAATGTAGATATTTATCTTGCATCACTTCATACAACCACCTCATGTGACCACTGGAAACATGTAGATAGATGTTGCACTGTACTGGACTGCTGGCTCCCATTCCCCATGTGAATGATAAGATATCCCAGTGAATCCTTCTCAAACACATATGACTCCACATAAAAATATGTTTGCTTGCTAGAAATCACCAATTATGACTCTTCCTGAGAAACCTGCTCAGGAAATATTCTGTACCACATGAAGGCTATAGCTCACTGGTATCTTCTGTTTTTCTCTTTTCTCACTGCTCCTGTTTTGTAGGTTATGTCTCACTTCTTGATATCTCATAGATTCTGTCAGGTATGCTGTCCACTTCTCACTGGGATCTAGCAATGATTAATCTATTATGTTGCCTCCTCTGTACTTCAAGATATCAGAAACCTTAAAATAATTCACTTTCCAGTTAAGGCACTCCTATATAGTGTCTATTTTGGTAGGAATAAAGTCAACACTGATTATACCAAAGCCAAAAGGGTATCTCTTATATAAATAAGATTCCTGCATGAATGAACCTTGACATGGGTGAGACATTGTGGCATAAGGTCATCCAGCAGAATAAAGAAACCCTATCATATGGATTAGCTTTTACATCACTGTGATCAAAAGATGCGTCAAAAACATTTAGAAGAGGAAATGTGTGGTTTGGCTCATGGTTTCAGAGGTTTAGTACACAACTGGCTAACTCCACAGCTTGGGGCCCATGGTGAGGCAGAACATCAGGGTGAAAATGTGTGGCAGAAGAAAGCAGACATGGCAACAAGGAAAGGGGAGAGAACAGGAGAGAGAAGGCAGAGGAGTGGAGATAGGGAGAGGGAAAGGAAGAGGAAGAGGGGAGATAAAGGGGTATCGGGGTGGGGGGTGTAGAGAGAGAGGCCAAAACAAAGAATGTTCAACTAACCTGGGATAAAATATAAACCCCACTGTCATGCCCCCATGACCACCTCCTCCAGCTACACCCTATGTTCCTACATTAACCATCCAATTAATTCATCAGTAGATTGATAAACTGCTTAGATTAAATCTCCCATGATCTGATCATCTCACCTCAGAACCTTAGTGCACTGACTTACACATGAGGTTTTGGAGGACAGACACCTCATATCTAAACTGCAACAACCATGAAAGGCACATTGTAAACACATAGGACCAAACTCACACTAATCTAATAAGGCTAGGGCTACAGTTTATGCCACTGATGAGGAAACTAAAAAAGCAAATTAGAATGAAAATATCCCAACATATATTTAATATAAATTTAACAAACTATGGTTCAAAAAATCATTCAGAAGGAAAACAGAAATGACGAATGTTACTTGAAAGACAGAACTGGAGTGGCAACTTTGTAAAGACTGAAAAATCTATGTTCTCAGATATTCTGCCCCAAACTTAGAGAAATGACCGATACTCTCTTTAAGCTACATTCCAAATTCATTTCTTTAATCCATAGCAATCCTATATCTATTTCTTCTTTGCCTTTCTTTGGTTACTCATGTGGATAGTGATCATGCAAGTCACTCTATGAAGAGCACTGCAAATGTAGATGACATATTAAGGTTATCATAAAATGTTTACATCCATCCTCTTGCTTCTCTGAGCAGCATGTGTTCCATGATGAATATATTTAATGAGTAATAAACTCACATACTTTATAATGCAAGTGTATTGCCACCTAGAATTTGAATTTCTAAGAAGACTCAATGTAACAGCTGGTTCCTATCTGAAACACATGTGCCATTCTTCCTTTGACCTCTAACTTCTGTTCAGGCTAGCTTGTGAAGCCAGGATGCTGTGTTCTTGTCCCAAGATGTAGTGTGACTTTGGGATGCTTGCAATGTCATCTGAAAATTCTGGTTGTCAGATCAGCCTCTGTGAAATCTGCTCACAACTGGTTCAGGAGGTTGTGAGAACTCATATCTTCTGCACATTCAGGGAGTTGTATTTGCAGATGTGGTACTCACCACTGTAAGCTCTATGCCTATGAGCTCATGTTCTTTGTCTATCACCTGTCCTCTCTTAATCCTTAGCACTGAGGTTAATGCTCCTGCCATTTTGAGATGGGTCACTCCATGTCCACATCCACTAGGGTCTTCTTGTATCTTGCCTACTGCTGTCTTTATGTTTTTTCTCTCTTTCATTGTTGGTTTTGTTTCTAAATAATTGGAAAAGGAAATATTCTAAGTGTACATCATTGTAAGCTGCCTGGTACCGTAAACCGGGATAAAAAACTCTCGGAGGCAGAGTATAGCTTTTACTACTTTTACTTCTACTTTCTTAGAGAGAGCTTAGAGAGGGAAAGAAAGATTTTCTTAGCTTAGAGAGAAAGAAAGCTTGAGCTTAGAGAGTCTTAGAAAGAAAAATAGAGCTTAGCTTAGAGAAAGATTAGAGCTTCTTTCTTCTCTCTTCTTTCTTCCTTCTTCTTTCTTCTGTCTTCTGTCTTCTGTCTTCCTCGGGAGCCTCGGCCTAACTCTGACCAGTCCTCTGGAGCCTCGGCCTAACTCTGGCCAGTCATTACTTCTTCTATCTGGTTTCTCTTCTGTAACCGCTCTGCCTACGTTCTGGCCGCTCTGATTCTTCTGACCGACCGAGTGACTGCCCGGCTGACTGAATTCTCCGTTCTCTCAACTCGGACCGCTTTCACCCGGTTATATACCTTCAGGTTTGCGGGTGCCTACAGGTGCGTCACATACATATCAGGTGGAACTTATGGCTTCCAGCTAGCTACAACAGCCCTTCCTAATTAGGGCTCCTTCACATCATGATACATTTTAATTAATGTATTGAAACAAAGTGGATATGTTGGTTAGACAAGCCACTTAGATTTTAGGAACAAGAGGGAGGGGGAGAAATGAAAAAAAAAAAAAAAAAGGTGGTTGAATGAGACGGATATCATTTTCCTAAATGCATGATTGAAGACCTGAATTGTACGAATATACTTTGTATATAAACAGTTGTATGTAAAAAGATGCTATATATAGGCACTATGAATTGTAATTATTATAAATTTAAAAAATTAAAAAAAGAACAAAAAAAAATTACATGAGTAGGAGAACTCCTCTGGTATTAAACTATAGAATTGAACAGAGTCTATCATTTCCCAGGGGTAAAAATGAGCTTGGAATGATGAGCAAATTTCTTAAATAACACATCCTCAGAAAACCTCACATAAATATCTGCTATCCTAATCTCAAAATTTGGAAATGTGGTAGAGGTCAGGTGTGTCCCTCACTGCAGGTGTTCAGACCACAAGAGCTAGTTTTCTCATTATGTCTATTAGTGCAGTGTGGAGAATATGACCCATGACTACAGATCCTAACATCAAGCCTTGACTCTCTGGATGTCAACATAAGTACAGTGTGCAGTACCATAGCTCTAAAAATTTTGAAGACATGAGTCTTGGATAAAACCCTGGTGTTGCACAGCTGGGAACCTGTTGCACAGGGAGCTGTGTGGTGACTGGGTAGTCCTTTCTGCTCTGGAACTCTTTGTTTAATCAGCACATATGCAGAGTCCTCATTTTTCCTTTACCATTCTCTTAAATTAGTGCATACAGGGTTGTAACCAGTGTGTGTGTGTGTGTGTGTGTGTGTGTGTGTGTGTGTGTTTGTTTTTACTAGACTTTGTCCGTCTGTGAACAACACATGTGTATCACTCACTTGCCTCTAACTTTCTAATACTTGGGTCTAAAGTTCATTTCCAGGTAAGAAGAAATGACCTAAGATACCATGTTTCCAATCACTGTTTTAGCACCCAGATCACCTACTATTCTGAAAATACCTATCCTGTGGCTTTTCTTCTTGGAAATGCTTAATATAATTCCACTATAAAAGTGTCTACAGATTGAATGATGCTAAAGAATTCTTGTAGGAGTTTATAGAAAGAATTTAATTATCACAGGGTTTTCTGAAAGGCTTGAATACTTGAAAAATAAAATCTGATTGAAGAATATACTTTCTAATTGTGAAACTATTTATGCTCCCTGTTATTACTGACATTTTGTCTTAGCTTCATATTTCCAGAAGTACAATATTGAACTCTAAAACAAACAAACAAACAAACAACAACAACAAAAAATGTTCCAGTGGAAATTTTGGTGGGAAGATGTAACTACATTCCCTGGCAATATCAAGAAATAGAGCTTTCTGAGAGTTTGGAAGATCATGGAAGTGAGCTAGCTAGCAAGTACTGACCTCCTCCCAACACAGAAAGGGGATAGCAAAGAAAAACCGGAATTGGCATAAGTGTGACAAAATAAATGCTCCAAGACTTTACATTATGAAGTCAATGACCTGGAGAGACTGGAAGAAGGTTAAGAGTAGAAATACCAAACCAGAAGCTGGGGATGAGAAGAGTGGTAGGAAACAAAGAGAGAAAGAGAGAAAGGGGGAAGCAGAACATCTCTTAAGCTCATCCACTTAAAAAAACAGTTGAAAAGAGAGAAAATTTAAAGCACGATCCTAACAGAATGGTCCTTATAACAGTGCAAACAGCCGGGCGCAGGCGTACGCCTATAATCCCAGCACTTGGGAGGCTGAGGCAGGAGGATCACAAGTTCAAAGCCAGCCTCAGCAACGGCAAGGCACTTAGCAACTCAGTGAGACCCTGTATCTAATAAAATACAAAAAAGGGCTGAGGCTGAGGATGTGGCCCACTGGTCGAGTGCTGAGTTCAATCCCCAGTACCAAAAAAAAAAAAAAAAAAAAAAAAAAAAGTGCCAACAACCTAAAACCAAATTGTGAAAAGAAAACTGAGCCAGAGATCAGCAGCCATCTAGTGGAGCCCTCAGTAGACTATTCACCCCCTGCACTCACATATAGCAAACATTCATCTTCCCAGACCCAGACACATGCAAATTAAACCAGAGAAAACTCCCCAGTTGTGGGACCTCTTCAGAATCTAACCAGAAAGAACTCCTAGAGACCACTACTAGCCCCAAATCACTGAAACCCCCTCTCCCTCAACCTCACCCCAAACAAATGGAATGAATGGGCTGTTGGGGACTTATGTTGGGAAGTACACCTAGACCAGCTCTGCAAATCAGATAAAGACAGAAAGCCCTGTACAGTGTGTGCTTGTTCAACTCAGACAGAGACATCTATGAAGCAGTTTGGGCCCTGAACAAAGGAAAGAAGATTCACCATGACTGGACCACTGACCCTGGGGGCAGACACTGTGGGGAAACTAAGAACAGTCCCTGGGATTATGGGGCCACACCAAAGGGAAGCTGCTTGAATATCCAGTAACATAGAGACTCCATGGAAAATCACAAGTGAACGCAGCAGGAAGAGGTGGATCCCAGCCTTAACTTGTGCATAGCCTGACCCATAATCACAACACACAAGTGAGAGCACATTACTTGGATATTTGTGGAACATTGCATCAAACTTAGTAAATAGAGGGAATCAACAGCCACCATTCACAACTTGGGTCAGTGGAAACTAGAGTTTAGGGAAACCACCTGAGACCCTCCATAACGGTACCTCAGAGAGTGGTTTTGGCCATGGAAATGATTCTGCACCAGAGAACAATGGTGGAAAACCCACAACCAGAATCCATGCACTCACACACAGCCAACAAGATCTTGACTATCATGAAAAGAACCCTGTTAAAGAGGAGCAAATGAATGGTGACCCACAGCAATCACAGGGACACTCTACAGCCTGCATCTTGAACTACTGCATGCAACAGAGACACACATCCACAATACTGTAACCTGTAAGCAACCAGCTTTAGGCCGCTGAGCTAACAAACCAGAAGCTGCTGGTAGCAGGTTCTTAGCAACTGGGAAGTTGGCTCCTGTACCCTTGCAACTCAGGAGAGATCCATAGCCAAAGACTGATGGACAACTGCTAAATGTCCAAACCCCAATAAAATCCAAATGAAGATTCAATAACAATTTTCTTCTACTTGGGATGGTTTACAAATGGAACATAATAGAAAAAACCAAAGGCAAAAACCAACATAAATGCAGTTATGTGATACTAGACAAAGATCCCAAAAACATACATTGGAGAAAAAATTGCCTTTTTCACAAATGGTGCTGGGAAAACTAGAAATCCATATGTAGTAGAATGAAATTTAACCCCTATCTGTCAGCCTGCACAAAATTCAACTCAAAGTGAATCTCCATTTTATGTTCAACCACAAGTCTTGGAACGTAATTAGAATAAGACATACTGCATGTTTGTGTAGATATGTGAAAAAAATAATATATGGTCATGTAGAACTAAACAGAAAAAAAAAGTGAATTAAAACCTAGGAATTAGACCAGAAACGCTACACCTCTTGGAAGAAAATCTAGGACCAATATCTAACATGTCAGCTCAAGAACTGACTTCTTTAGCAAAATTCCTAAAGCATAACAAGTAAATAAAAAATCCATAAAGTGGATGTCAATCAAATTGAAAAGCTTCTTCACAGCAAAGGAAACAATAAAGAGTGTGAGGAGTAAGCCAATGGGATGGCATAAAATCACTGCAACCTGATACACAGAGAGGTCATCAATACCCAGAATATACACAGAACTCAATGCCAAAAAAGCAAATGATAAATGAATAAACAGGGAGGAGAACTAAACAGACACTTCTCAAAGAAACACAAATGGCCAACAAATACATAAAATCTCTAGCAATTAGGGAAATACAAATTAAAACCACACTGAGATTTCATCTCACTACAGTCAGAATCACAATTATCAAGAATATAAGTAACACTAAACATTGGCAAGAATGTGGGGAAAAAGGGACACTTATACATTATTGGTGGAATGGCACATTAGTGTAATGACTCTGCAATGCAGTATGGAGATTCCTCAAAAAACTAAGTATCAAACCATCATATGACCCAGCTATTCTACTCCTTGATATATATGCAAACAATTTAAAATCAGCATACTACTATAATGGAGCCACATCAGTATTGAAAAAAAGACCTATTTACAATAGCCAAAGCTATTGAGCCAAACTAAGTGTCCTTCAACAGAAGAATGGATTAAAAAAAGGTAGAACATATATACAATGGAGTATTACTCAGTCATAAAGAAGAATGACATTATGGCATTTTGCATTAAATGGACGAAACTGGAGTCTATCTTGCTAAGTAAAATAAGCTGGTCCCAAAAGTAAAAAGTAGAATATTTTGGGGCTGGGGTTGTGGCTCAGCCGTAGAGCGCTGGTCTAGCATGTGTGCGTCCTGGGTTCGATCCTCAGCACCACGTAAAAATAAACGCATTGTGTACAACTAAAAATAATAAATATATATATATTTTTAAAAAGTAGAATATATCCTCTAATATGCAGAAGCTAATCTAATATAAGAGGGAAGGGTTAAAAAAGGAATAGAAGAAAAATCAGTGGAGTAGTTAAACAGGTATGAAGGAAGGATGAGATAGGGAAAGATAGTGAAATGAATCTGACCTAACTTTCCTATGTAGATATATGAATATATCATAGGGAATCTCACTGTCATGTACATCCATAAGACACTAATCAAAAAGAAACAACTATAACTATATAGCAAAAAAGATCAATAGAGTAGAGGGAAGGGAATTTGGGGAGGGGTCAGGAGAAGGGAAGGGAGAGTACTGTGGACTGAATTAAAACAAATTATGATTTTCAAGTTATGTCAAAATGATCAATATTGTCATGTATAACTTAGGAAAAAACAATAAAAAAAGATAATATAGAGCTTTCAGAGACATTGAGACACAGGCACCTTATTAAAAAAAGAAAAAAAAATACTGGAGAAGAAGAAAGACTTGAGAGTCCCTCAACTTTGTGGTGTTTTCCTGAAGCAGGTGTATGTGGGTTTGAATGATTGCTAATAAGATGCTTTTCTCTTCTCTCCCTACAGGACAATTTATTGGTTTAATTCGGTGATAGTTGTTTGTGTCAGAATTTTTTATGCAAATATGAAAATTTTTACATTTTTATTTTAAATAAATTTATTTTACAGAAAGTTTCAGAGATAGTATGAGAATTCCCTATGTCTTTCAACTCCTTCTACTGTCAATATCATGCCAATAATGTTAATCTGGGATTAAATTTATTTATTTAAACATGCCTGGGATACCTTATTATATTTACCAAAATTTGTATTATTTATTTATTGCTACTTAAAACTGGCTTGTAGCTTACTGCCTCAAAACCACATACATTACTCACATTTATCCTGGCTCAGGAATCCAGATATAGATGTTGGAGAATTCCGAGGACTCAAGTTAAATCTTGGGTTGGGAAAGATCCACTCTAAGCTTATGTGACTCCTGTTAGAAGTCAGTTCCTGCATGACTGAGGTGATTTCACTGGATAATAATTTCAAGACATTAAAGAATTAATGACCATCCTTCACTAACTCTTCTCTTAAGGGGAGAAAAAGAACATTAGGAGGAAAGAACACTTCCCAATGTATTCTATGAGGCTAGTTTTCCCTGACACTATAATGAGATAAAAATGGTTTGCAAGAAGGAAAATTACATAATTTGCCCCATAAATACCAAGGCAGTAATTCTCAAGACAATACTAGGAAACAAAAAATATCAGCAACATATTAAAAAAAAAGATTGTACACCATGACCAACTTGTATTTATCTCAGGAATGAAATATTGGCTCAACACACAAAAACAATTAGTGAAATATATTAATAGAACAAAGAACAAAACCCACAAAATCAGCAGAATAAGCATTTCATAAATCCAAAACACATTCATAGTTAAAACACTGATAACCTTAGGTATAATAAAGAATGTACACATGCCTGTAATCCCACTCGCTTAGGAGGCCAAAGCATGAGGATTGCGAGTTCAAAGCTAGCCTCAGCAAAAGCAAGGTGCTAAGCAACTCAGTGAGACCCTGTCTCAAAATAAAAAACAAGCCAAGCCTTGGGATGTAGTCAGTGGCCAAGTGCCCCTAGTTCTTCCCACCCCCCCCCAAAAATAATGGTCTTCCCCTAAAGGGAAGAACATTTTCTCAAGATTAGAAACACAAGGATATTGTTTTATTCAGATTTTTGTGTCACTGGAACTGAAAGACTCCTTTGTCTCCCCCTCCCTTTTCTTTTTTCTTCCTAATTTATTTTTATCTCATCTTCCCATTGAAGTTATTGCACTATCACTTATGCTTAAACTTTATAATCTATTCTATATTATTTCTTACCCACATTTTTCCTTGGCTAATGAATTGTAGAGACCATTAGTAAAAATGTTTATAAAATATGTTGATATATGGTTTGCTCTTAAACTGTTACTGGTGGTACTTTCTCAAAGAGGTACTGGGAGTTGGAATGAATACTTTGATTATGTTGATTAGATATGTAGAAGCTAAGAGATATCCCAAGCTCAGGTTTATTATAAACCCAGAACTATTCACTAAAAAATTCTAAAATAATAGAGGAAGAGAAAACCATTCTAATATGTGCAAAAACAGAGGACCTCAAAAAATATGATGAGCTGTCCATGGTGGGTAAATGCCTATAATCTCAGCAGCTCAGGAGGCTAAGCAAGAGGATCACCAGTTTTAGGCTAGACTCAGCAACTTAGTGAGGCCCTAAGCAAATCAGTTAAGACCCTGTCTCAAAACAACAAAAAAAAAATTATAAAAGGGCTGAGATGTGGCTCAGTCACTGGGCACCCCTGGGTTCAATCTCTGGTACCATTCCCCCAAATCAAAAAAAAAAAAGGAAAAAAGAAATGGGCTAGTTACCTGTTACCTTCATGATACTTACCTCACAGGTAAAGACATATGTAAGTTCAAGGAAGGCCAGCAGGAATAATTATTCTCACTTCCAAAAAAGCAGGCTTTAGGCTGAAATTAGTCACAAGAAACAAATGATGTCACTTCACATTGGTAAAAATGTGAAGAACTTAAAGAAGTTATAAGAAGAGTAAATATTTATGCTCTAAATGCCAGTGTGCCTAATTCCAAAATGCAAACACTTCTCAAAATAGAGCCTTATAATATAATAAACTAATATAATACTACATGGAAATTTCAACACACTTCTTTCACTAATAGGTCATCAAGACAAAAAATTAAGTAAAGAATGGTCAGACTGAAAAAAATATTATAAATCAAATGGACCCTAACAGACATCTATATTTCAACCAACCACATCCAAATTCATTTCCTACTTAGCTGTTCATATAATATTCTTCAAAACAGACCACATATTAGATAACAAAGCAAGTTTAGAACATACAAAATAAGTGATATAATTCCTTGTATTTATCAGATAATAATGAAATGGTACTTGAAATCAAAAACAAGAAACTATATAAATACATGGTGCTATGTACTTTGGATGTGATGTGTCACCCAAAAGCTCATGTGTGAGACAATGCAAGAATGTTTAGAGGAGCATTGATTGGGTATGTGAGCCTTAATCCAGTGAATTAATCCCCAAGTGAGTTGGTAACTGAACGTAGGTAGGATGTAGCTGAAGGGGTTGGGCATGCTTTCGGATATATATTTTGTATCTAGTGTGGGGATCTCTCCGCTTCCTGACCATTATGTGAGCTGCTTCCCTCCACCACACTCTTCCATCATGATATTCTGGCTCACCTAGAGCCCTGGGGAATGGAGCTGGCTGTCTATGTGCCGGGGTCCAGCCCCAGCGGGATCCAAGGACTCCTGAAGGATGAGTGGCGTCAGCACAAGGAATGGGACGAGGACTCGTTCTCTTCGAGCAATCTCCAGAGAGAAAGCTACTCTTGCTTTCTCTGGGTCTTTATTTATAATTCTTTCTTTCATTATGGGTACAGAATCATTCTAACAAAATATGTCATTAATTTACAGTCTCCAGATATGTGTAATTCTCCCAGAATGTAATAGTTCCTTGTTTAACAGGTGCCAGACTACATAACCAGAGACTATGTCTCCTAATCTATTATTAATCTTTAACTTTAAATATACCTGTACTTTATTTCTAATCTAAAGTTCCCATCTAAAAGTCCCCTTAAGTCTTATGCTTATGATAACCTAAAATTTATAAACTATGACTTAAATCTATAATCTTAAAGCATCCAAAAAGCCAATACTCCTAAGAACTTAAAAATCTGAAAATATTTCTAACATTATTCTAAAAATATATATTATAAAAATTATTTTAATTAATGCCTATATTTATTTTCTCATAAAACTGGCTGAGCTCCTTTCTCAGAGAGTTTCTTTATTATTTTGTTAAAGTGCAACGGGCCTTAAATCTTTGTAATCTTTGACTAAAAGGTAAGTTTTGTAAGTCAACCCGGTATGTCAACCCATTTGCCATCAATATTAACTTATGTGTTTTCCATCCTCATCATAAATCCCTGTGTAAGGTAAAGAAGGGTCTGTTGGAGGAAACCATAATCTTCCCTCAATCAAGTAGGCTATTATTATGGCCCCTGTACTGTGGGTAAAATAATTCTTTCTCTGTAATTGGGCCTTTGCAAGGGTTGTGGCCCTAGAACAAAAGGCTCAGTAGGAATTATTAACTAAGAGACAAACAACTCCTGTTGTCCAAGTTTCTCCCAGAAATCTTGATCTGTAATCTTGTTTTTGTGAACTTTCAAAAATAACATTGTTGTTATTCATTTCTTGGGAAACATTGCACACCTCTGGACATTTCTTAATTATGTTTTTAGACCCATTCTGGGAATATTCCTGCAGGTCTGAACAACATGTTTTCTCCCTTGGAATTGGCAAATTTCCCATCATCCATATCATAAGTATCGATAAGAAAGAAACACATTGTTAAATCAAATAACTCCATGGTTCCAGTTTTCAGATACAGTGGCCTTGTGACTGTATTCCCCACGTTGTGACCTAGTCAGACAGCAGGTGCTAGAATGCCTTCGCCATCTATGAACTGAGACCTCTGAAACTATGAGCCCCACATAAACTTTTCCTCCCTTAAAACTGTTCTGGAAGCTGGGCGCAGTGGAGCATACCTGTAATCCCAGCACTTTGGGAGGCTGAGGCAGGAGGATCGCGAGTTCAAAGCCAGCCTCAGCAATGGTGAGGCACTTAGCAACTCAGTGAGACCCTGTCTCTAATACAAAAAAGGGGGCTGGAGATGTGACCCAGTGGTCGAGTGCCCCTGAGTTCAATCTCTAGTACCACAAAAAAACAAAAAACAAACAAACAAAAAAAAAACTATTCTGGGCAGCTCTGCAAGCATGTATAACAAATTTAAAAAATATATATATATATATATTATATATATATTACATATATATACACACATATATGTGTGTGTGTGTGTGTGTGTGTGTGTGTGTGTGTGTGTGTGTCAGGTTCTGGTCAGGTTTTTTAGTCACAGCAGTAAAAAAGGTGACTAAACCAGAAACTGGTACTGAGTAGAGGGGTTGTTGCCATGACTAATCTGACCATGTGATTCAGAAGGTTTTGAAGCTTTTTGGAATTGGATGTAGGAATTTTGAGATGTTTACCAGCACAAGGAGGAAATGCTTTAGATTTTCGTAAGCAGAGCTTAATGGACAATTATGGCAGGAACTCAGAAGACCAGAATGCCAATGGGCAATTGACAATGAAAACAGGGCAAGAGGATTTAGAGAAAGGAGGACACTATTGGTAACTGGACTAGAGGCCATTTGTCTAATGTTTTTGGTTGAGAAGTTGTCTGCATTTTTTTCCCATGTCCTGAGATTTTCTGTGAGTCTGATTTTAAAAGTAATGGACTTATTATTATTAATTACTACTACTATTAATTATTATTATTACTAATTATTATTATCTGGCAGAAGAAATTTTTAGGCAGCATAGGATTCAGGTGGTGGCACAGGTATTGCTGGTGGCTTTTTGCCAAGTTTATTGTGATATTCAGGAGCAGAAAGCAGTGCAGAAAGATTTGAAAAACTTGGACCTTAAAGGCAGGAGTAAAACTGGGGCTAAGGTAGTCACAATTGTTAAAGACATTACTACCACTAAAGAAATGCCAGACTTCACCCAGAGACTGTAAGAAAGGTAGCTTCAGGACATCTTAGTAATTCACAAAATCACATCCATCTCAGACTCAAGGAAGTAAAAGTAAAAATTCTCTTGAGAATAGACATGTAGGGAGGCCTACTTGTACAAGGGGGGCTAGGAAGTTTTTTTCAACATGCTCAGATACTCAGGTACTCTTGGCTACTGCTCGAGATGGTGACAGAAGTTGGCATCAACAACGTGGCACTGGTTCTGCAGGATTGTAGGATGCTAGAGTTAGGGGGTTCATGGAGGCTTCTACCAAGATTTCAAAGAAAGGCATGGAGGCCAGGCAAAGTGAAGCACTGTTGGAGACCCTGCAGGCACCCCCTGAGTGTGTGATTCATGGAGATGTGAGGAGGAAGCCAAAGCTGCAGTGGAGACCCCACTATTATTAAAATGCGAGCACCATGGAACATCCACTGAGGAAGGCTGTAAAATTGAGGTGATACATGCCACCAGAAAGGCCACTTGGGCTCCAATCAACAAGGACACAGGGGCAGAGCTACAAAAACCCTTTGGACAGAACATCACCATGTCATGTGCCCCAGAGGCTGGAGGTACAGGACTTGTTTGCCCAGATGGATTTCAATCCTTCTTTGGTCCCATCCTTTGTTTTCATGCCCTTATTTTTATGAATAGAAATGTTTTTTCTTTGCCTTTATATGTTGGAATACTTATAAATTGCTTTTAATTTTTACAGGAGCTCACTATGTTTGTTTGCCTTGAGCCTCATAGAAGACTTTGGACTTGAACTATTAAGGAATCTTGGAACTGTTGAGACTATGGGGACTCTTGGAAATGTACTAAATGCATTTTGTATTGTGAGATGGGAATGAGCTTTTGGGGGTCAGGGGTAGAATGATAGGGTTTGCATGTGATGTGTCCCCCAAAAGTTCATGTGTGAAACAATGAAAGAAGGTTTAAAAGATAAATGATTGGAATATGAGAACCTTAATCCAATCAGTGAATTAATCCCCTGATAGGGATTAACTGAGTGGTAATTGAAGGCAGGTAGGGTATGGCTGGAAGAGGTGGGTCTCAGGGTGTGTCAACAATGCATATGTAATGCAGCTAACCAGAATAGGGCCATTGCAACCACAAACCAATAAATTGTGCGAAACTCCCAGAGGGCTTAACCTTTCCAATTAGAGCATGGGGTCATCCACCAAGCCACAGGGAAGATTGATCCCTGCCACTGCCTGAGGGGTTGCAACTATCATATACTGATCATGAGGTGACTCCTACCCCTGGTAAAGATTAGGGCAAAACCCTGCCAGCAGAGACCATCCAAATTTCTGGCTGGAAATGAGTGACAACTGAGGCCAGGAGAGGCATTTGTCAATCCTCAAATAGGTGATATACACCTTCCACCATCTCCTTTTGCTTCCTGTTCTTACTTGGCTTCTTGAAGGAAATAGTGAGTGAAAGCTCTTAGAATCAAAGGGTGTTTGTGTGCAAGTTCTCTCATGATTGCCTACTCTTGTCACATCCTGAACCTAGGTCTTTGTTTTGATATTGAGTTGCTCAGAAGAAAACATTGTATAAGCCAGAGTAAGTCACATAACTTCTTTGTTATTCTATCTGCAAGGTGGGGATATTAATAGTTGTTATAAAGTAACATATGCCAAGTGCCTAGAACAGCTTCTAGCATATAATAAGTGCTTTGTAAATGTCAGCTGTCATTATTAAGAACTGGGGAGGCCTCTAGTATGGAACATAGAAAGGTTAACAGAGAGGCATGACTCATTTTGTTGACCCAGCAACATGCAGGTTCCTTTCAACCTAACAATGTTATTTCCCTTATCATACCTGATTTTTCTTTTGCTTTAGAATGTCTTCAAGGAAGGTCTAATAAACTTGCCTTTGATATATAGATAGATAAGATAGATAGATAGAGAGACATAGATATAGATATATATTTTTTTTAATCTGGCAATTGGAGTCTCTCCCTGCTTCTTGATCATCATGTGAACTACTTCCTTCTACCACACTCTTCTGCCATGATGTTGTGGCTCACCTGGTGACACAGGTGACACAGGAAATGGAAGTGGCTCTCTATGGACTCAGATCTCCAAAACTGTGATCCTCCAAATAAAGATTTCCTCCTCTAAAGTTGTTCTTGTCAGGTCTTTTAGTCATAGCAGCAGAAAAAGCTGACTAAACACATGGATATTATTCAATAAACATTTAAATGATGAACAACCCATCAAAAAAACTGTAAAAAAATAAAAATTTCTAGAATCAAATAAGAATACAGATACAACGTACCAAAATTTATGGGACGCCAAGAAGGCAGGTCTGGGCTGGGGTTGTGGCTCAGTGGCAGAGCGCTCGCCTCGCACGTGCGCGGCCCCGGGTTCGATCCTCAGCACCACGTAAACATAAATGCATTGCATTGTGTACAAATAAAGTAAATAAATTAAAAAAAGAAGGCAGGTCTAAGAGAATAGTAATAGCAATGAGTGCCAATTTAGAAAAATCCTAAATAATCAATCTAATGATGTTTTTCAAGGTCCTAGAAAAATAATAACAAATTCCAAAAACAGAAGAAAGAAAGAAAGAATTGAGATCAGAGCAAAAATGAATGAAACAAAGAATAAAAGTGCAATATAAAGTATCAATGTAATAAAGATTTGATTCTTTGAAAAGATAAATAAAACTGATGAACCCTCAGTCAAACTAAAGAAAAGAGAAAGAAATCCCAAATATACAAGATTAGAGATTTTTTTAAAAAAAGGACTTATCACCACAGGCATCTCTAGAATCAAGAAAATCATTATGAACTATTTTGAAGATTAGTATTATAATAAACTAAAAAATCGAGAGATAATGGAAAAATTTCTAAACACATACACCTACCAAAACTGAACAAAGAAGGAACAGAACATCGAAACAGCCAAAAGCAAGCAATGAGATTGGAGAACTATAACAATCCTTCCACAGAAGAGAAGCCCAGGACCTGATGAATGCTCAGATTAATTTTTCTAGACATATAAAGAAAAATGAACAAAAATTATCCTCACATTATCCCAAATTCTTCTATGAAGCCAGCACCACCTTGATATCAATACCAACTAAAGACACATCAAGAAAATAAAACTATAAACCATTATTCCTGATGAACATAGGTACAAATTAATAGTTTTTAAAAACATTTTCATTTTGAAATAATTTTATATTCATAGTAAGCTGAGAAGATAGTACAGATATTTTCCTATATCTGTATGTGAACATCTTACATATACTTAATATGCTTATAAAAACAGAGAAAGTCAAAGTAATATAAAACTATTAACTGGACAGCCACATAATTTCCTAATATTTCCCTGGGTTTTCTGATCCAGCATCCAATCCAGAACATCTAATCAAATTTTCTGTCAGTGAACTTCATGTTTATTTCTGCAAAATCTATTTCCACAAAATCGTATTACTCAAGACACGCACAAACTTACAATTTTTCAGGATCAGCAATCAAGATGTAGATTATGACTAAGGCTGATGTCTGAAGCAATGATTAGGCAGAGGTATGATCTTCTTCCCAGCTCATGTGAGTCTTGTAAGTATTCAATTCTCTGCCCAAGACAAGATGGCCTCACTGGTGAACTATTCCAAAATCTTAAAGAATCAATAATAATACATTATAAACAATTATACAAAAAAAGTCTCATAACAATGGTAGATAAGAGAGTACTTAATATTTCTGTGAGGCCAGTTTACACTGATAACACAATAAAAATATTTCCCTTTAACAAAAAGAAGAAATTGTACAGCAATGTCTCTTTTGTAAATTTTAGAGGCAAAATCCTCATGGTAATACAGGAAAATCAGAAAAAAATGTTTACATACTTTTACAAATGGTATTTATCTCAGTAATGCAAGTTTCTCTCAAAATACAAAAACAATTAGTGTAATGTGCTATATTAGTAGCATAAAACACAAAGCCAAATGAATCTCAAAAGATGCAGAATAAGTACTTAACCTGTTAATTCAAAACCCATTCAAGTAAGGTGTGAGGGCATATACCTGTAATTCCAGCAATTCAGGAGGCTGAGGCAGAAGGACCACAATTTTGAGGCCAGCCTCAGCAACTCAGTGAGACTCTCAGCAATTCAGCAAGGCCCTGTCTCAAAACAAAAAGTTAAATATACAATGTAACTCAGTGGTAAAGTGTCCCTTAGTTTAATCCCCAGCAAAGAAAAAACCAAAACATTCATGATAAAATCTTGCAATAATTAGTCATATCTCCAACAAAATAGGGATCAATGGAAAAGTGAGTTTTCCTGAAAGGCTGAGTGTTTTCCCCAAGTTCAGACACAAAACAAGGATGTCCACTCTTACCACTTCTATCCAAAATTGGGCAGAGGTAGTGATCACAGAAATTAGGCTAGGGAAAAAAAATTAGGACATTCAGATTGGAAATGATGTCATACTCTCTGTTTGTAAATTACATAAATCTTGTATATGGAAACAACTAGTTACTCTAATTTAATAGATTAGACATTGAACCAAAGATCATTAAGGTTGCAGTGTAGAAGTTCAACCTAGAAAGATCAATATCATTTCTATTTACTATCAATTAACATCTAAAATAAAACTCAGAATTCCACTTAAAACATCAAAATATTTATGAATAAATTTAACACGGAAAGTGTAAGATGTGTACACTGAAAATTTGACTTATTAAATGAAATTAGTGAAATCTTATACAAATGGACAATATATGATACTAATTGCTTAGATAATACTTTTCAAATTAATGTATCGACTAAATTATAAGCCATAATACAATACTTGGTGACATTTACTTGCCCAAGGTGATTCTAAAATTCATGTATATGTGCAATATATCCATAAGCCAATACAATCTTGAGAGAGAATAAGATAGTTGGCATAGTAGACTCATACTTCCTGATTTCAAATTTTAATATTAAGTGGTACTAATCCCAATTTGTTGTATAAGAATAAGGAGAGACATATAAATCAATGTAATACAATTGAGTGTTCCAAAAGTAACATTTAAGTTTATGGTAAACTGAATTTACAAGGTTTTCAAGTCAATTCAGTGTGGAGAATATTTTTCAATAAATATTACTGAGACAATTGTATGTTCCCATGGAATTTGGCCTTTTCTCTCACATCATCTACACAGCTGACTAAAAACTGATCACACATCTAAATTTAAGTGTTAAGTAGGCCAAACCTATACATGAGAACACAAGAATACATCTTAATGGCCCAGGTGACACAATGTGTTCTAAGGTATGACTCTGAACACAAAAGTAACATGAGAAAAAAAAATCATAGGTGTATTGAACTTCACCAGAATTAAGATATTTTGTGATTTGAAGAAAATCATAAAAAATAAAAGGACAACTCAATGGAGAAATTTTTTCAAGTCATAACTCATAGAGTTGATTATTATAAGCACATAACATTATCTGAAAACTCAAAAAATACCAATTAAAATCAGCAAATTATATGAATATATATTTTTCAAAGAAGCTACATTCATATTCAACAAGCATATGGAAAGATGAGACTGCCATTTTTCATTAGTGAAATATAAATTGAAATAATTAAACATTTTTAAAAATTAAAAAGAATATTTCTAAATTTAAAAAAACAGATGGAAGAGGCAAAATACTGTGTAATTCTATTTCTATGACACTCTGGAAAGGGCAAAATTCTAGACACAGTAAAGAGATGAGCAATTTATAAAAGATTAGGAGAAAGAAAGATCAATAGGTGAAGTACAGGGGAATACTTTAGAGTAGTGAAATTATTCTCTAAGATACTATACCATTGTATACATAATACTGATTATTTTTTATCATTTGTGAGTTATAGTTACACATAATAGTGGAGTTCATTTTGACATATTCATAAATGAACATATTTTGCTCCATTTCAATCCCTAGTTCTTTCCCTTTCCCTTCTCCTAATCCCCTTGCTCTAATCAACTAGTCTTCTATTTATTTATTGTTTTTATAAATGTGAAAGGAGAAACTGTGGAAAGAAATTAAACAAATTATGTTTTGTGTATGCTTGAATATATCGCAACAAATTCTACTTTTATGTATAACAATAATATACCAATTTAAAACAAAATTTACCAGGTGGGGTGGTATATGCTTGTAACCTCAGTAATCCCGGTGTTATGTTTTAAAGGTGTCTTCCAAAAGCTTATGTGTGAGACAACGCAAGAATATTCAGAGGTGATATTATTGGGTTATGAGAGCCTTAACCAATCAGTGAATTAATCCCCTGGTGGGAGTAACTGAATGTGGGTAGATTGTGGGTAGAGGAGGTAGGCATTGGGGATGTGCCTTTGGGGTATATATTTTGTATCTGGCAAGTACAGTCTCTGCTTCCTGATCAACACTTGAGCCACTTTCCTCTACCACAATCTTCCACCATGATGTAATGCCTCACCTCAAGCCCTGAGGAATAGAGCCACCTGTCTACAGACTGACACCTCTGAAAGCATGAGTTCCCAAATAAGCTTTTCCTTCTCTTAAATTGCTTCAGTCATGTCTTTTAGTCACAGCAGCAAAAAAAGGTGACTAAAATACTCAGTTACTTGAAATAGAAATTTTAATAAAATTTATGGGAGGTAGCTCAGTGGCAGAGTACAAGGCTCTGGGTTCAATCCACAATACTCATAACAAAACAAACTATGAAAAACAAAATCCTACAGATGTTTATTAAACACAGATTTTACTTACATGTATGGAAATTACAAAACTTATTTAGTAGTTTAGGGGACCTCAGAGAGGAAAGCAGAGAGAATATAGTTTTATTACAAGTGTATAAAATTGTCTCACTTGAAAAGAGTTGGGGAAAAAGAGGACTGACCTAAGTAACATAGAAAATAAGTGGATACAGGTGTTGTGGCACATGCCTGTAATCCTTGCAATCTCTGAGGCTGAGGTAGGAAGTTACAAGTTTGAGGACAGCCTCAGAAACTTAGTAAGGCCCTATGCAACCTAGGAAGACCCTACCTCAAAATAAAATTAAAAAGGCCTGGAGATGTTGCTCAAGCAGTAAGCACCCCTGGGTTCAATCCATAATGCCAAGGGGGGGAAAAAAGAAAATAAGTAGAGATTCAGCATCTAAAGATCAATAACTCAGTCTGCCATTATTCCTATCCATGATTACCCTAAATACATGTATGAAGACACAATTGTTGTAAAAATACTTTATATTAAACCAGCAACTCGAAAAATTGTGCTCTTTATATTAATATGAAATGTACTCTGCAAATGTGTATAACAAATTAGAATTAAAAAAAATAAAATAAAATAACGATCAATGAATCTGCATATAAACACTGTACTGTAATTGGTAAAGTTGTTTCCCTAGAGGTGCTCTGAGGACTGAAATGAAGGAGAAACAGTTATATGACAAATAATTTAGCTATATGTGGGACTCCTTATAAAATGGAAAGAAAAAAGAAAGAAAGCTTACATGCTTTTAAAAGTGGAATTTAAATGAGTTTTCCTTTTCTGAAGGAATGAAGTATGGGTTTGGAAAGGTGAAAATTCTTGAATTACAAAGGATCCAAATAATGACAATTAAATATTTTCTATACTGATCTTAGAAGTGAGAAATGTTGTTCAGGTCAGTTCTGTCTTACTCCATGTCTGCAGGCCATAGGAGCTAGTTTTCTCACTGAAGCAATGAATGTGGTGTGGAGAATACACCCCACTACTATGGACCATGAGAGCAAGAGTGGTGACTCTGGATGCCCATGGGTTACATGTACATCCCCCTGGCTCTGCAGGCTCTGTAGATGTAGTTTCTGAACACCACCCTGGTGCTGGCCAGCAGAGACCATAGCTATGCACTGGGAGTTATGTGGGGTGAGCAGACAGTCCTCCCTGCTGTGGGAGTCTTTGTTTATCTAGCACATGTTCAGAGGCTGCATTCAGCCTGTGTCCAACTCCTAGATCACAGCATGGTGGTTGGGGACACTGTGTTCTATATTTTGATTTTTTTTTTTCTCCTACCAGGGTTTCTCCACTTATGCACAAAATATGTGTACCACATATTTGCCCTCTCCTTTCAGATATGTGGTGATTTAAAATTAATTTTGAGGTTGGTATAAGCAGGGGTTGGCTTAAATCATCATACCACCACATCTGTGAATGAATGTTATCTATCTACGCATACACACACACACACACACACACACACACCTTTTTTGCCCTGCTCACCTGCTATCATGGCAATACTTTTTCTGTGTTTTGTGTTGGCCAGTGGGTAATATATTATAGTATATATTTATCAACAGAGGACATGGTCCCCAAAAATTCTTCCTGGAGTCAGTAGAAAAAATTAATTTTCAGAGGATTTCTCAAAGCATTAAATGTCAGATAATCTTTTTAAACCAGAAAATGGGAATTCTATTCTCCAAGAACACACTTCTGAATGTAGAGACAATTTGTTTCCTGACACTGATGTTTCTTAACGGTGGCTTTTAATAAACTGAAATCACATCTTCAAAAAAAAATTAGTGGGATATTACAGATATATTTACTGACAATATGTAAAAACAGGATTTTCTTGGTATGTAAGGCACAGGAACCTATCTTTGAAGAAATATTTACTGATGTTCAAACCAGTCACTTGGTAATGGGGAGCCATTGAGGAATAAGAGAGAAGAGTCCCTAGAGCTTGACACAGTATCTTCCTGAAGCACTTGTATTTGGAGCAGTTGATAATAAAGAAAGGTGCTTTGGTATTCTCTCCCTAAGCATCCACTTATCACCTGAACCCAATATTTTTAGTTTATCCCTATTTTAGGGTGGCTTTGATTTGTGACATCAGAATAATAGTTTAAAACATTCTTTTCAAATATTTTTTAAATTTACAGTAAGTCTCAAGGATTTTTACAGTTTCATATACCTATCAGCTTCCTATAATGTTAACATGTTTCATACTGATAGTGTATTTGTGAAAACTGGGAAGTCAGTACTTGTTCAAAACTACTAATGGAGCTATAGATATTCTTTGTATTTTACTAGGACTTCCACTTAAGTCACTTTATCATTCCACTATCTACCCAGAATACCTGATGAGAGTTAACTGAAAACTGTACTACTTATTCATTGCTGAATATTATCACACATCTAACTCACAAATACACTAGAAAAAGAAAGTGATCTTCTCCTTTGAAGAGTCTTAAGCAGGAAAATAAACAGTAGTGATGGTGGAAGTAAATCTGCCTCCACAAGGAGGAAAGGCCAGCTGAAACTTTGACTTCAGCATCTACCATGACTAACAAAACTTTATTCCCAATGTTTCAAACTTTACAGGTTCTATTTTAATTTCTAAAGGGCTAAATCTGACAGTCTATTTATTATAAAAAATCCTTACAGCTCTTTTTTTTATCCCACCTGTGGAAGTCATATAGGCAAAAAGCTATAAAGTCTTTGTTTTCCGCCAATTTTCATGTATGTGAGCACACTGGTATATTGTGTGCTTTGTCTACATGTGTACTTGTAATATGCCAAATATCTACGTTTAAGAGCACTCATAAAATTAAAAGAATGGATCCAAATACCTTTCAGTTCAAATGACTTAAAATGGTTAAAGAGATAAAAATTTTAAAAATGTTTTTGAATTTACTAACCCACACATTTTTTCCTAGGTGATCAGCTAATGAAGGGTGTTGTTTTCCATAAAATGTTTAAAGGGTAATATCGACTACTTCTAAGATTTTTCTTCAACAGAAAAGAACGGCTTAAAATGGTAACTAAACTTGGTTTTCATGAATAACCTAAGTTAAAAATGGGTAAATCAGTTTTAATATAAAAAACATAAACATTTGTAATTAAAAAAATTGTTGATCATTGGAAAGTTTAAGATTGCTTTGTTTCTGGTCTACACTAAACACAAGATGATTAAGAGTTAACATTCTACTTTCGTGTATTCTACATGAAAAGATAAAAGAAAGAAGAAAAAACTAAAAATATGTCAAAATGTTGTAATTTTATTTGGAACCAAGTATTCTGACTTAAAGTTTATGCCTCCTGAAGGCCAACATTCCTGGACTTCTGACTCCAGGAATGATGCCAACAATGAAAGTAAGAAGAATGTGAGCCACCTACAGTGGCTCCCACTCCTCCACTGCCTTGGGTCTAAGCTAAGAAAAAATGTGTATGTGCAACTTTGTTTTAAAGGTTCCCATCTGTCAGCCCTGTTTTTAATGATCCTTGCTTGTCTGTCTGCTTTTCACATCTGTTACTGGCCCTTTAAGACATGGACCATATTACACTGATCCTACTGTAATCTCTTGGAAAGAAAAATCTTGGCTGAATGGGCCACCTATAGGTATGGCCCTATCTAAGAGAAAGATGTTCTACTGTAATACAGTCTAATCACACCACTGGCCCAAAGAAAAACAGCATAAATTTTGGAAGATACTCTGTGTTAAGAAGAAGTAATTGAGAGTCTGGAAGAATTAAGTACCATATTTCACGTCCACTGGTAAGAATAGGAGAGAGGCATCATGCCAGGTTCCACACAGGCTGCCATTACTCTACTGAGACATGGGTCATAGATGTCTGGAAGTAGTATAGAACAAAAGAGAAAAGACACAAAGAGAGGTCATTTGAACAAACTTGACTTTCAACCCTTTTATCTAATCCCTGACTGCATAAAGATAGAGGACCTTTTAATAAATGACTACTTTGCAATGACCAAAGATGAAGGGAAAACTTTTAGGTATCAAATGAAGACAAGTTATAAGATTCAACCATCTCATTTGGACACCAATCTGTCTTTTCTATGTAATCTTGTTATATCTGGCATATAAATTCACCAAATTATGAAATAATGCAGACAGCAATTTCTATTTATGAGAGCAGAACACAATTATCATGCAAAGAAAGAGAAACCAGAAAAGCTTATTTTTTATATTTGTTTCTCTAGAAAACCTCCAGCTTACTTTACATTGGTGATTATCTTGTTTCCATCCTTCATCACAGAAATGCCACATTCTAAGTATTATGTATGGAATACAAGATTGCTCTTTTTACACGTAGTGACATTTTTAATTGGTGCCATTCTCTAAATACTAAGGATGAGGGGTATATTTTCAGATTTTATTTTAACCAATATCTGGTCTTAAAATTATCTTTATACAATATTGAAGCCCAGAGGCAATAACTGCAACCATCTTGGTAAAACAAGTTACCATGATTAATATGGAGTTGGAACTATCTATAAAATATCAGTATATGGCTCTGTTGATTACTCACAATGAATGAATGTCTCCATCACACCAGAATAACTTTTAGAACATTCAACTGACCATTTTATTACTTTCACCCCAGATCCATGCTCTTGAGTCTCAGAGATACACTGGTAGAAATGTTCCTTCACAAAAGAATGTGCCCCTCTCTACACATTTATGCTGACATTATTTTATCCACACTGAGGGCTCTAAACAACTCCTAGTCAACTTTCTGGAGTCTTGAATTGTTTCTGTACTATTTTGCTTTTGTGTCTCTTGGTGGTTTCAGGTAAAGAAATCCCTGTTCAACACCAGTTGAGAAATTCCATCTTCACTAACCAGGACACTCAACATCTATTCACACTTAAACTACATAGAAGACTGCCAAGGGTTCATCCCTAAACAATGGATCAAGTCAATAATATGAAGTTGTTTACTAATCAACAAAATGGAAATCTGAAAAAGTCACAAGCATGAAAACTTTCTAAAAATATGATAGAGGATAAAAGACCACAATTCTCCTTCCATAAGTCAACATCACAAAAATATGTGCTGCCTTAAGTACATAAATGTAGAAAATTTGAGTGTTTTTATTTTGCTGAAAACTGAAAATAATTTCAGTAATTGCTAATTAAAATGTAGAAAAATACTGCATATCATAGGTGATTAGCATAAGGAAATATCACATGGATGTTTACAGAAGTGAGGTGGAAGAAATTATGAACTGAAGATAATGTCTATCTTTTGAGTATGGAGAAAACTCAAAACAATATAATGAGGTTCAGACCTGAACAGTAATGAACTTGCTGGTTTCTGCAGTCAGAATGAGAGAATTGGTGTTCTATCTACACAAAGTAATGCCTTTGTAAACAAACTAATAGGAAAAATTAAGTGATAAAATGGAAACGTTTACAGATTTTTAGCATGAGTCTGAGTGAATTTTGCCTTTCACAGAAAAATAAATGAAAAAATGAAACAATATGAACATGGAAAAAAATATATATATATATATTTTTTGGTACTGGGTATTGAACTCAGGAGCACTCAACCACTGGGCCACATCCCCAGGGCTTTTTTGAATTTTATTACAGATAGGGTCTCACTGAATTGCTAAGTGCCTTGCCATTGCTAAGGGTGGCTTTGAACTTTAGATCTTCCTGCCTCAGCTTTCCAAGTGCTGGAATTACAGGCCTGTGCCACCATGCCCAGCATAAATTTTAATTCAATGAGAAAAATATAAAGTTTACTTAAAAAACGTTCTAAGACCAGTTTGCCTGGCCTCCAGAGTCCAGAGTAGCATCTCCCTGCTGCTGCACGCAGGGCCAGACCTGGGGAAGGGCTTCCTCCATTCCCAGGGGGAGTGCGACCTGCCCAGCTGCTACCAGAGCAAGAGGTAGGAACCTGCGCGCCAGAAGGAGAGACACAGCCACCAGTTTGCCTGGCCTCCAGGGCCCAGAGTGGCATCTCCCTGCTGCTGCATGCAGGGCCAGACCTGGGGAAGGACCTCCTCCACTCCCGGGAGGAGTGCAACCTGCCCAGCTGCTACCAGAGCAAGAGGTAGGCACCCACCCACCGGAAGGAGAGAACCATCCACCAGTTTGCCTGGCCACCAGGGCCCAGAGTGGTAGCTCCCTGCTGCTGCACGCAGGGCCCAACCTGAGGATAAGCCCACTTCACTCTTCCACTGTGCCATTCTGCAACTGGCCAAAGGTGCAGCCTTGACTCCACTAACAGGACTGCTGACTGGACATGATCCGGGTCAATTGGCTTAATCTGGAAGGGAAAAAAGAAGGGCTTCCAAAGGTCCATTTGGTTTGAGACTTATTCCTGGTTTCAGTGTTTTTGTTTGTTTGTTTGTTTTGTTGTTTCTTGGGGGTTTTTTTCTCTGTTAGTTTTTGCTTTGTTTTTGTTTTGATTGACAGTGTGTTTGTTTGCTTCTGCTCCTCTTTTCTTTCTTTCTTTTCTTCCTTCTCACTTTTGTATTTTTTCTTCTTCCTTCATCTTCCCTATTTACACCCTGCCACTGCATACTCAACAGAGGCAAAAACAAGTTATACACAGAAATTGGGATTTTTAGAACGGGTACAATTGAAATATATAGCAAAGTGGTGTTATATATAGTTTATTTTCTAGACTCACTCTCTCTCTCTCCTCTCTCTTACACTAATTTCTACTCCTTGGTCTTTTTTTTTTCCTTCTTTTTTTCTTTTCCATCTTTCTTTATTTCTTCTTTCAACCGCTGCATAAGATAGGTTCATATATAAATCGATCTTTCCACCTAATCATTCACTCCATTCTCTTTCTTCTCTTGTCTACTGATACTAAACCACTTCCATAGAATTCTCTTTTCATACTTTCTAAGAAAGAACAAGTCAATACACTCACTTCCTTCTTCCTAAACATATCACCTCTGTGTCCATTACTTGAAACTATAAAACCCCATCAGAAGCGTACAGAGTAAATTGGAAACAATATCTGGGTTAACTAAATCTGTACATTGGGATCAAACTGGGATTCTCTGAAAAGAAAGTGTTTGATTTTAAAGTGTAAAGGAAATATAAAGGGATCTGATAGCATTGTACTACAGGAGCAATGTAAGGTTTTAAGGTAAAATCAAAATAGTCAAGGTCCCACAGTACAGGAAGAATAGACACACAAGCAATATGAAGAAACAAGGGAAGAAAGTGAAACAAACAAATCAATACACCTCCTCAGTAGATTCCATGGCATGCACAGTTGGTGAAATGCCAGAGATGGAATTTAGAAATTACATATTCCAAATGTTTGTGGAACTTAAGAATGAACTAAAAAATGAGATGAGGGAGCAAATACAGATGGCAAAAGATCATTACGACAAAGAACTCCATAAACAAATACAGGAAGTAAAAGATTACTTCAATAGGGAGATAGAGGCTCTAAAAAGAAACCAAACAGAAATTCCGGAAATGAAAAAAGCAATAAACCAAAATAAAAGCTCAATCGAAAGTATCACCAACAGAGTAGATCACTTGGAAGAAAGAACCTCAGACAATGAAGACAAAATATATACCCTAGAGAAAAATCTAGATTACACAGCAAAAATGGTAAGAAACCAAGAACACAACATTCAAGAATTATGGGACAACATAAAAAGACCAAACTTAAGAGTGATTGGGGTAGAGGAGGGGGCAGAGTTTCAAGCCAAAGGAATGAGTAATTTTTTAATGAAATAATTACTGAAAAATTTTCCAAACTTGAGGAATGAATGGGAAAACCAAGTTCAAGAGGCTTACCGAACACCAAACAAACAAATTCACAACAGATCCACACCAAGACACATTATAATGAAAATGCCTAATATACTGAGCAAGGAGAGAATATTAAAAGCCACAAGAGAAAGGAAGCAGATTACATATAGGGGGAAACCAATCAGAGTATGCTCAGATTTTTCTACCCAGACCTTAAAAGCAAGAAGATCCTGGAATAGCATATTTCAAGCTCTAAAAGAAAAGGGATGTCAACCAAGAATCTTATATCCAGCAAAATTGAGCTTTAGATTTGAAGATGAAATAAAAACCTTCCACGAAAAGCAAAAGTTAAAAGATTTCGCATCTCGAAAGCCAGCACTTCTGAACATCCTGGGCAACATTTTTCATGAAGAAGAAGATAAAAATAACAATGAAAATAAACAAAGGGAGATATTAAACAAAGGGAAATACGAACCAGAAGAGAAACCAAATCAAGCTAAAGATCATAATACAAATAAAAATGGTTGGGAATAAAAATCACATCTCAATAATAACCCTGAATGTTAACGGCCTAAACTCGCCATTCAAAAGACACAGATTATCTGAATGGATTAAAAGAAAGGACCCAACAATTTGCTGTCTCCAAGAAACACACCTCGTAGAAAAAGACATCAATAGACTGAAGGTGAAATGCTGGGAAAAGTCTTATCACTCACATGGCCTGCGGAAGCAAGCAGGGGTTTACATTCTCATTTCAAATAAGGTAGACTTCAAGCCAAAGCTAATCAAAAGGGACAAACATGGATATTTCTTACTACTTAAGGGAACCATTCATCAAGAGGATATAACAATCATAAATCTATATGCCCCAAATAATGGAGCACCTACATTCATCTAACAAACTCTGCTCAAGCTTAAGAGTAAAATTGACCACAACACAGTTATTCTAGGGGATTTCAACACACCTCTCTCACCAATGGATAGATCATCCAAACAAAAGTTAAACAAAGAAAGCTTAGGCCTTCTTAAAACAATTAATAACTTAGACCTAACGGACATATATAGAATATTTCATCCCTCAGTAAAAGAATACACTTTTTTTCTCAGCAGCACATGGCTCCTTCTCCAAAATAGACCATATATTATGTCACAAGGCAACTCTCAGCAAATATAAAAAAAATAGAGATACTACCCTGCATTCTATCAGACCATAAAGGGATGAAATTGGAAATCAACAACAAAACAAGGAATAAGAAAAACTACTCCAACAACTGGAAGTTAAACAACATGCTACTGAATGAACAAGGGGTTGAAGAAGACATCAAAGAGGAGATTAAAAAATTCCTAGAGGTAAATGAGAACACAGATACATCATATAGAAATCTCTGGGACACTATGAAGGCAGTAGTAAGAGGAAAATTCATTGCACTGAGTTCATTCCTTAAAAGGAAAAAAAAAAAAAAAAAAACAACAAATAAATGACTTAACATCACACCTCAAAGCACTAGAAAAAGAAGAACAGATCAATACCAAGAGCAGCAGAAGACAGGAAATAATTAAAATCAGAGCAGAAATTAATGAAATTGAGACTAAGGAAACCATTCAAAGAATTGACAAAACTAAAAGTTGGTTCTTGGAAAAAATAAACAAAATTGACGGACCCTTAGCGATGCTAACAAAAAGAAGAAGAGAAAAAACTCAAATTACTAACATTCGTGATGAAAAGGGGAATATCACAACAAACACCTCAGATATACAGAAGATAATTAGAAATTACTTTGAAAACTTGTATTCTAATAAAATAGAAAATACTGAATGCATTGACAGATTTCTAGAGTCATATGATTTGCCTAAACTGGATCTGGAGGCTATACACAATTTAAACAGACTGAATACAAGCAAAGAAATAGAAGATGTCATCAAAAAGCTACCAACAAGGACAAGTTCAGGACCTGATGGGTTTACAGCCAAGTTCTAAAAGACTTTCAAAGAAGAACTAATACCAATGTTCTTCAAACTATTTCAAGAAATAGAAAAAGAGGGAGCTCTTCCAGACTCTTTCTATGAGGACAATATTACATTAATTCCAAAGCCAGGCAAAGACACATCCAAAAAAGAAAACTTCAGGCCCATATCTTTAATGAACATAGATGCAAAGATCCTCAACAAAATCCTGGCAAATTGGATACAAAAACATATCAAAAAGATAGTGCACCATGATCAAGTGGGGTTTATTCCAGGGATGCAAGCCTGGTTCAACATTCGGAAATCAATAAACGTAATACATCACATCAATAGACTTAAAGATAAAAATCATATGATTATCTCAATAGATGCAGAAAAAGCATTTGACAAAATACAGCACCCCTTTATGTTCAAAACACTGGAAAAACTAGGAATATCAGGAACATATCTCAACATTATAAAAGCTATTCATGCAAGGCCCAGAGCTAACATTATCTTAAATGGAGAAAAATTGAAAGCATCCCCTCTAGAAACTGGAACAAGACATGGATGCCCCCTTTCACCACTGCTATTTAACATAGTACTGGAAACTCTGGCCAGAGCAATTAGACATACGAAAGAAATTAAAGGGATCCAGATAGGAAAAGAAGAGCTCAAATTAGCACTATTTGCTGATGGCATGATAATATACCTAGAAGACCCAAAAAACTCTACCAGAAAACTTTTACAACTAGTAAATGAATTTGGCAAAGTAGC